>JAVRXN010000007.1:10319434-11614434 GCA_033556935.1 Timema podura | reverse complement strand
AGGTGATCGTCTGGAACTGTAATTTGGTAGATGTTGATAAGATGATCGTCTGGAACTGTAATTTGGTAGATGTTGATAAGATGATCGTCTGGAACTGTAATTTGGTAAATGCTGGTAAGATGATCGTCTGGAACTGTAATTTGGTAAATGCTGATAAGATGATCGTCTGGAACGGTAATTTGGTAGATGTTGATAAGATGATCGTCTGGAACTGTAATTTGGTAAATGCTAGTAAGATGATCGTCTGGAACTGTAATTTGGTAAATGCTGGTAAGATGATCGTCTGGAACTGTAATTTGGTAGATGGTGATAAGGTGAGAGTCTGAAAGCCGAATATGCTGGTTATGTTTTAAATAAATGATCACAATTCTCTTAAAGAGAGCGTTTTTCGTGTCAATTGCTCGAGGAACGTATTCAATATGGAAACTAAATAGAGGGGCGCAAACTTGGAGGAAATTCATTACGTCATAGTTGGAATACGGGACTTTGTAGTTTTCTGTGATGTGCCAAACGAGTATCTTGTCGTTGTAATTTAGGGTTTGATATTCATGAAGGATAGCGTTAGATCAATATTGAACTAGAGAATATTGTGTATGTTATTAAGTTCTAGGAAGATGTCCCTCGTGCTGTTCTTTTAAGCCATTTTAACAAGTTTGGGTGGCGTAAAACATCAGTACATACATTTTATTAGGTGACGCTCCGAGGATAAATGTTGGTCAAATATTTCTCGTAGAAATTGTATAGCTGGAATCAATATAATTGTATTATTTTAAAGACTAACTTTGAATTAATATGAGCTTTGGTAAGCTCAAAATGTGTAATTGGTTGGTTCAAAGAGTAAGGGTTGAGTGGTAGCTGTATTTATGGAAAGTCACCACCTGTTATAAAATTATATATATATATATATATATATATATGTGTATATTTTGTCTTTGTATTAATTTTGTTTACTGTGAATTCTGTCCCAGGGGTGACCAAAGATCCTTTGTCATCTGCATTACTGTAATGGCAGCAACGACCACGAAAGACTTCAAACAAATTTGTGTATTTGTTTGTTCAAAGGTCTGGTATGTAATAATTATATAATACGGGGAATTTAAAGATGGATAACAAACTTTCACTGGACTCGTAGAGTGGTTGAAATATTGTAGAAAGGGAATTGTTGATGCTAATATTATCTCGGTCATAGTTAACTGTATTCCTAGCTAATATTATCTCGGTCATAGTTAACTGTATTCCTAGATAATGATCCTTCGAAAGTCTTTTCTAAACCAAATGAAATATAATAATATGTCCTATCTTTATTTTTTATTTTTTTAGTAACACAATTACTACCCATTCGGATTTTACGCTTCTGTACTAATTACTCTTATTTTTAAGGTTGTAAAAGGTTTAATTTAGATTAAATGTTCTTACATTTGCGTGAATGTAAAGTGTAAAAACAGTTAGGGAAACTCATTCTGAGTACACTCAACTGAGATTCAAACCCCAATCTCCCAACCATCGACAGTCCAGTCTATTTTAAGAGTGACAACTTAGACTATGGGGCCATCGAAACCCTCTCCTTATTAAAATTAATATGAATATCTGATGAAATCTTAAATAAAATTGTTTTGCTAGTCCTGGTTTAAATACAAATTGAGAGATTGGTAATTTTTTCTTAATTTTAAAAAATGTGACAAAACATTCAAATATTTTATTGAAACTGAAGTTAGGCTCGTGAGACTATACGATGTGTTTATATAATTGATGTTTATTTTAATTTGTAAACATTAAAATTTTAAAAACCTTGTTTATGGGAGAGTACCAGTTTGTAAAATGATGTTGTAAAGAAATATAAGATTTGTGATGAATGTAAATATTACCACCCAAATTTGTAGATAAGTTGGTTGGAGATAAATAACTGCTTATATGCAATGTATGTTGGATGTCTGTAACAGTAATGTTTGCTTTAAAAAGACAGTCTGGAATATTTACTTTAAATATTGGGACTGATGGAGGCGTACAATGATCCGCATGTCTACGTCATGATCCAACTATTCATACGTACGAACACATGTAGAACATGTGAGCATATTTTTAAAATAATCGGCCAATATATTTACTTATCGTGACACACTCTGAAACAATGTTTTAGCGATGAGTAGGTTAAGAAGATGTTGAATATTGACCTGCCAGAAGTATACATTTTCTCCAACATTTAGACGGTTGCACCTTTTCACCTGAAAGATTGCATGTTCGGTGGAACATAAGACCTAGAGGCTAAAAGATAGTTCTTGGTTGTTCTTATTAATTATCCCAGTGTAATGAGTGTTGCAGGATTTATAGAACACACTGAGTGAGTTTACAGTATAGCTCGCTATAATACAAAATGGGTTTATCTACATCAAACAAACAATGATTACTAAGTAGGCTATAAGATAGTATGTTAAATACAATTATATAAATTAAAATTAATTTTATATACATTTTGAACAGTTATACCATACAACGAAAAATTTTAAGGTCTAACTGTAAAAAAAATCATAATTTTATCAATTATAGTTTCTCAATTTTTCGATTGTTCCCCTGGGCTCAGAAGGTGATCCAACATTTCAGTGTTTGTCCTTATTCCCTGTTCTCCAAGGAGGAGCACTCAGATCAGTGTTTGTCCTTATTCCCTGATCTCCAAAGAGGAGCACGCAGATCAGTGTTTGTCCTTATTCCCTGATCTCCAAGGAGGATCACCCAGATCAGTGTTTGTGCCATTCAATGATCCTAGTTGAAGCTCTGAACTGGTATATTTGATACATTCGAATGCATGTGCTGTATAAGCTTTACTTGCCATTGGTAAAATATTTGTATATTTTAATTGAGGGGCTAGGCATGCATTCCGAAGTTCCAATCATATTTTGAAATCATATAAATGAATTTATTAGATAGCGAGAATGTTGATTTAACTTTTCCGTGTGCACTAGAGTATGTCTAGCCATGTGATAAAATGTAATGTTTGGTGACTCCAAATATATAGATTAATGAATTCAGTATAAAATACAGTTTGTGCTGTAACTTTCTCTAATAAACTGGAGTAGAGATACATTCAAAACTAAAATATAGTAATAAAGCATTTCGGAGGGATAAAAATAGATATAGTTGCGTATGGAATCAACGTGATATAAAAAACTAGAAGATAAAAATGGCAAAGAACAATTTAATCACAAGTACTGTACGCGAACATTTGGCCAGATGCCCGTTTTAAAAACACGAACACACACTCGTTCAAATGCAAGTTTTTTTGGAGGGTATGTATGTGTGTTTGTTTTTTTGCACCCACACTGTCATCTGTACCTTTTTTTTCCTCTCGCCTAGTTGGGCAATTCTCCAGAGACCTTGAGGGAAAGAGGGGTAGAACGGCAGGAGGGGTAAACCGGACCACTGTTAACATGTGAGAAAACCCACACCAGTACTAACTGTAGGACCTCAACATCGTCATGCGATACACCCCCAACCTTTGACGGGGGGGAGGGGGACAACTTCTCGAAGCAATAAATTGTTTTGTTTAAAATTTGTAGCCTCAAGAATTGGCAACATGTGGAGTTCATGAGGAGAGGAAATTATAGAGGTGAAAATGTGGGGGGCGGGAATGAGGGTGTTGGTTGTGGGAGCTTTAGGGGTGTTAAATACTCAGATCTTGTTTAAAAGGTGATGCAGGGGAAAGTAAATGATAAAGAAATGTATCAAGGGTTGGGGATGACAAAATAGTTATGTAATGGTTTTCCGAGCTTATTTTAACTAACCCAAATTGTTGCCATTAAGTTTAGTTCATCAGCTCAGAACATAACAAACAACTTGAAATTCAAATACTTCCGTCAATGGACAAGAGGAAAAATTCATAGAACTAATTTTGTGTGGTTTGACGTAGTTTATCACATTCCCCCCATGATAATGCTGATACATTTCCTCCCAATTCAACTTTTATAATTCCTGTCCCATCATTATAAATATAAAGACAGCCCAGATGGGTAGTAAGACGCAATTAATTAAAATACAATCAAATGATTCATGTGTATGGATTCAGACTTAGTTTAGTTTGTGTTACAAATTATGTTGCAAAATTAAAAATTACGTCTGGGCACAAAATGCATCACAATACCTTGTTAAAGAATCAATTGTTTTAGGAAACAAAGAATTTGCTGCCAGCATATTTACCTGATTCTTGTTGAGGAAATGCGCAATCGGACATATTTTATTTCTTCTCCAAAGTTGTAACATAAATATTAATTTGTAGCTAATTATTTGGTGTGTGGATTAATTATAAGATATTATTTCATAGTGATTATTAGAAAATACATAGTAGAGCTTGCAATATGACGTATAAAATTTAATTGGGTGAATTATTAGCACTATGTAACAAAAACTTATTTTATCACAGAGAATAGAGATTTTAAAATTCAAATGTGAAATACATTTTTGGAGAAAACATTAGATTGGCTTAAAAACAAGGATTTACAAATAATTTGTAATAATTAATCGTAGGGTAAAAACCGTTAGAGATTTATCTAAACTTTAGTAACTTATTGAAATGTATAGTTCTTTGAGTCACTTCCTTGTCCAAACAATATTTCTTGTGTTTTTTTAAACATACATACAAATATCAACATCGTGATAGTCCTCTATAATACAAAATAATGTTTTACTTACAATAACTCATAAAAGTGAATATTAGACTAATGGTCAGAACACCTGACTTGTTATTTTAGAGACCTAATTTCAATCCTTAGCCATTAACAAGAGACTTCTTATTTTACCTGAAAGATAGAATTGGCGCTACCTTCCATATTAGAGAAGAGAGGTATCAGTCATTTCCTAAAAATTTACCCTCCTCCTCACTTTTTTCTAGTTTAGATTGTTTATAGATCCAATGATAGAGGAAAAATATGTGTAGGTCTTATGAATGAATAAAAATATAGACACGAACCGCCGCAATCTGCGGTCAGTGAAATATTGCGGCACAGTGGAACGCGGTAGGGGTAGTGGGCGTACCCTTTCGGGTATTTGGCGCCACTTCCGTCTGAGAACTCTACCCTTTACCCAGTTGGAGGTA
The DNA here is from genome assembly GCA_033556935.1 of Timema podura. Taxonomy (NCBI): domain Eukaryota; kingdom Metazoa; phylum Arthropoda; class Insecta; order Phasmatodea; family Timematidae; genus Timema; species Timema podura. Next base: position 11,609,351 of record JAVRXN010000007.1, on the reverse strand, counting down.
TGAAGTTATTTTTTTGTTGTACTTGAATCAGATATTCCGAACATATTTGAAAATCATAGAGAAAAAGCTCTCCATATATTCTGTATTAGAGTTTGTATGGTCTGTAACTGGCCAGACGTGCGGATAGGAGGGGTCTGTTTTGTATCGATTGTCGATATATGGCACACTGCCGACTAGTTGGTCTCCTCCTCCTCCTCCTCCTCCTCATACACTCGCTGTACCAAGAGAGAGTAAACTTAAAATATAGATGTGACCAATTTGTTTATCCTCGCCACGTATTAGTACTATAATGTAGTAAGGATTAGGAAGTTAGTATTTTAGAGAAAACTTAGAAAGTGTGAAACAATTTAGTAAAAAAAACACCCTAAGTACAAACGACCGGAATTCCAACCACAATCTCCCCATTCACTAGCAATCAAATTCAACATGAGATTAACATGATAAATGGTGATCACCCGGATGTGTGATCAATTGATAAAAATATATCTTACCAATAAAATATCTAGTTTTTCTTTTATTGGCTAAGGCTCTGTAACCAGCCCTCCATTCCACAACTCCCTGTTATATATATTGGCTGCAATGCTACGCTACAGTTTCCTGATGACATTAACTTGTATTCACCCGTACAAATATATTTTCTTGACGTTACGGTGGTATTCCTTAGCGCCACGCTTTACTACCCGCTCGGGTTGTACGTATACGTAAGTCTACTAGTTACGTTTATGTGTCAGAGATGAAAACTATTTAATTTAGAAAAAGTGTGCCTGTGTTTGTGTGGATTGAGAGTGGAAAACCGTTTAGGGGAAACACCCTCTGTACACTAAGCTGGGATTTGAACCCCGATATCCTAGTTATCGGAGGTTTAAGCTTATTATGAAAGTGACACCTTAGACCATGCAGCCACAGAAGTAGATGTGATGAAATTCTGGGCCTGGTGAACAAATCATACCCCAACGACTTCAAATCTCCCTTAATCTCACCAGAATTATTTTAAGCCACGGAAACATTAAGTAATGTTAGCTCCACCGAGGTTCGAAACAAAGATTTTTTTATCTGAGGTAATTGGGGATAATTTGAAATTATAGTATCGTCACAACCACCGAGCAATCTTTAAATGTTTGTTTTGACTTACATAACTCGGTTGGACACACGTGACTACAATGGCTGGCTTAGCATGTATAAAGTAATACTATGGAGGTTACAGGAGAGTGCTGACAAATCATAACAATGTGTAAATTAGCGAGGCTGATAAAGGGCCCATATCGTGGTATAAAGGTCCTTGACTTTTGGTCAACGGGGCGACACAATTCCATTCGGTCACTGCCCGACGTCTTATCGATACAGACGACATCTTCGGGTCATCCATAGTACTGGTACCTTAAAGTCTAAGTATTCACGAGTCAACCCAGTTCGTCCACGATCGGGGGTGTCCATTCTTCTTATTATTTATCTTACGACCAAAATCAAATTTTTGTATCATCTCTAAGTATATATTATTAAACCAGAATTCACAAACCTACATATTATTTTGAACCCACACAACTACGTGTAATCACGTGTTCGGGACTTAAGTTGAAACTATACCATGTCTTAATACTTTTCTAAAGGTCCTGGTTTGGATTCCCACCCATACTCTCCCTGTAATGTGCGGATAGCTCAGACAGTAACACTGAGGGTAGGGGGAAAATGTTATTCATATAAACGTGTGTAAAGGTTTATTGGCATTATATATACCATCCCAAGGAGTAATATTACTATAAATTACAATTTCAATTAACTTATTTAAAAGTCCAGGGATGACAAGAATGAACATAAAAAACCCACACCTTTATTTTTCCGTCAAAATACTATGAAAATTACAACAAAATCAAGTCAAGAATGAAGAATTCTGGTAGCAAAGCCTAATCTATCCATTAAGAAAGACACACCCTCGCAAGAACCAAGTTGACTTATGGCTCGACAGCAATCAGTCGCACTCGCTTGTTAGATAAGTGACCTCAACAACGTCTGTCGTCTAGGGTTATAAAACTGTACAGAGTATTGTCAAACATTTCCTCTTGGTTGAAATTAATACCCCCTACTTTTCAATGTAGACATTCCTCTTAGAGACAGAAAACAAATCCTACGAACCTGCGCTTACGACATGAAGGTGTGACTGATGGCAAGCCCCTAATAAGGATTGATGGTAGACCATTGCTCCCCCCACCCCTCCTTCCGTCATGTCGCTACCACGTCTTTGCACATCCGTATAAGGCCACAGTGAATTTAAAGGCACACAAGTACAGTCTAGTTTTTATAGTAAAGTATAAATTTATTTTATGGCCAGACTTGATAAAAGGTAACTATAATATTCGATACAAGAAAGCAACGATGTGCAGTTAGGTGTAAGTGAAGGTGAAGCTTAGGGATGAAGGATTATCATGACGGAAATCAGACGTAGCATGACACGTGGACACGGGAACTGAACCCGGGACCTCTGGTTTAGCACACCACTGTTCTACTACTGAGCTATCTAGGGATTGTACCTTGCTCAGAGTCATTCTTCACTCATTTTAAAGCAGAGTCTGTGATGGACATGTTCATATCACACGCTACTAAGAGCTATCATTGGTCTGTATTCGTTTGGAATCTACAATGTATCTGTACTGCTGGCAGTATCTACAATGTATCTGTACTGCTGGCAGTATGTACAATGTATCTGTATTGCTGGCAGCATCTACAATGTATCTGTACTTCTGGCAGTATCTACAATGTATCTGTACTGCTGGCAGTATCTACAATGTATCTGTACTGCTGGCAGTATCTACAATGTATCTGTACTGCTGGCAGTATCTACAATGTATCTGTACTGCCGGCAGTATCTACAATGTATCTGTATTGCTGGCAGTATCTACAATGTATCTGTACTGCTGGCAGTATCTACAATGTATCTGTATTGCTGGCAGTATCTACAATGTATCTGTACTGCTGGCAGTATCTACAATGTATCTGTACTGCTGGCAGCATCTACAATGTATCTGTACTTCTGGCAGTATCTACAATGTATCTGTACTGCTGGCAGTATCTACAATGTATCTGTACTGCTGGCAGTATTTACAATGTATCTGTACTGCTGGCAGTATCTACAATGTATCTGTACTGCTGACAGTATCTACAATGTATCTGTATTGCTGGCAGTATCTACAATGTATCTGTACTGCTTGCAGCATAAAGAGACTACTGAGCCCCCGTGGCTGTAGCTGATCATGTCCACACGTCCATCACAGATTCTGTCTTAAAATGTGAGAGAAGAATGACCCTGAGAACGGGAAGATCCCTGGATAACTCAGTGGTAAATCGTTGGTGCATTAAGCCAAAGATCCCAGGTTTGATTCTCCTGTCAAAGTGTCATTTTTCAATCTATTCGAATATAATATAGATGTTAATTTATAAGTATTATAAATAGTGATAGCTGAACATTTCTTGACTTGACGTATGAATTAGTCCCATCCTAAGAAATGTGTACTCCTCTCTTATGTCTAGTCATGTAAAATGAATTGAGTCAGTATCCATATCAAATACAGCGCATGCGTATTACTACCAGATGACATGTATTTCGGTTTATAACTGGTGTATATAAAATATCAACGATGTTTCCTAAAGACATCCGGCATAAAAAAGTTGTATTCAATTTTGAAAGATAACGTTTTTATGGCCCATCTATCTAAAAAAGAATTTTAGTGATATTTTAAAACCTCTTATACATTCGGAAAATAGACATGTATATATTCTGAACATCTCGACGATGTAAAATATGCATCAAGAATATAGATACGTATCATTATCTTTCCCTATAAATGGTGAAATTCTTTATGGTCTTCGATGCTTGGATCGATAGAGGAGTTCACTTGGACAAACATATCGAAACTTTGTGTATGCTATAAGTACATATTTAGGAAAGTGTACAAATAATAGGTAGGATTAGAAAACTATTTTTGGCTCCTTACAACATTGCTATTATTAGGTTTTCTTTCTTTACGATTAGGTTTGGAAAAAATATCTTTGAAAATATGTAGCAGCATTTTTGTGGATAAAGGCTAGGAAAACAAAACCTAAATAGCACATGTGGAAAATCAATACATTTTCACCCGGCTGAGATTCAAATCAAGACTTCCCAGTCAGTGGCAATGCAGTTTATTGGAAGCTCGACGAATTAAACCACATGAACACCAATGCAGGAAAAAATAAATTTAGTCAAAGAGGGTAATGGCCTATTGCAGTTCTATGTTAAACACAAACAGAGATTAAATAGCCAAAGCTATTATTTATGCTTTTAGTGAGGATTACTCCATCTAGATATCATATTCTGAAAATTTAAAAATGACACCTGGACACGGGAATCCCTAAAAATGTATTTTTTGTGTACTAGTGTTTTATCTAAATAATAAAATGTATATTCCCTATTCACCCAGATAACTGTTTTGTTTATCTCTGATTAATTTAAACCAGTTATAAATATATATAATTGGTTTAGTGAAGGATAAAAATGAAATTGGTTTTGAAAAGGAAAGACGTGGCATGACCTAAATATCAATAATTAGACTCTCCCTCCTAGCACCAATAGTTAGAATCTCCCTCCTAACACCAATAGCTAGACTCTCCCTCCTAGCACCAATAGTTAGACTCTCCCTGCTAACACCAATAGTTAGACTCTCCCTCCCAATACCAATAGTTAGACTCTCCCTGCTAACACCAATAGTTAGACTCTCCCTCCTAGCACCAATAGTTAGACTCTCCCTCCTAGCACCAATAATTAGACTCTCCCTCCTAACACCAATAGTTAGACTCTCCCTCCTAACGAAGGTTGGGGTTGTGCTCTAACCTTGACAAAATGCACATAGGGTGGTTCTACACTATTAGATTATCATGGTTTTGCTTTCCGGTCTCCAGACATTCCTTATAATCCACCTTCCCAATCCTGTATGCTTAGAGTATGTTTCTAACCTCTCAAGAGTTTAAATACATGCTTAGTATTTAATAATACTTGCAAAGTGCCAACATTATAAAAAAAAATCTTAAATTTCCAAGTCCAGTTCATATATGGTCGTTTTCCATTCATGATATTTTGTTTGGAAACAGCGGATGAATTATTGTATTAATATTTAATTATTTTTTAGAAAAAATCAATTAAACATTGTTTGTGGAAAGATTTCACGATAATCTTTACAGTTCTTGACGTTTTAAGTTAATGATAAAATAAATAATAAAGAAGTGCTTATAAATCATAATTTTGAATTGAACAATTTTTTAAGAAAATGTGATAGTTACCTAATAACTAATACAGTAGTGAATGTGTGAAAATATATATCGTAAAATGAGGTTAATTGTGATATTTATTTTAAGCACTGGGTCTTACTACTAGTCCAGGCTCTTCACATTTAATAGGGAAGAGAGGTAACATTTAGGGGAAATGTTTCCGCTCATTAGTGGCGTGATTGTGGTAAACCTCAGTACACTCAGCCAGTATTTGCAAATATACCTCCGTAGCAATATAAACCCAGACTAGATGAGCTTACATTGATCACCAGCTCTCATCGATGTGGATAATATCTTCAATATACACTGCATTATTATTATTATTATTATTATTATCGTCATCAATGGAAGTCAAATCCAACCAATATAATTTAGGAACAGGAATATAGAAGAGAAAAAAGGTAAAAAGAGCTATAAACAAAGCCAAGATTGAACACCATAAGATATTATTTAGGGACTTAAAAGGTAACATGAAAAACGCGTGGCGGGAAGTAAACAAAGTTATAGGTAAACGTTGCAAAAACAACTTAGATGAAGAGCTTAAGCACACATTAAAAAATACAGAGAACTTGAAAACTGTGTGTAAAAATTTTGCATTCTCTTTTGACAATGGAATAATATAAATATTGCATAAATGTGATATAAAACTACTTAAACAAATGGAAGATACAATAGCCAATACTTCATTGTTCATACCTAAAACTACCTGTACAGAAATTAATAAAAGTATCTCTTCACTGAAACAAAACAAATCGCCAGACTATGATAACATTACAATGATGTAAATATGAAAGATAGGACCAAATTTAATTCCGGCACTAGTAGACATAATAAACACCTCAATAACAACTGGCACATTTCTCAACCAAATGAAATACTCTCTTATTAGACTCATTTACAAAGGTGGGAGCCATTTAGACTACGGTAATTATAGAACAATAGAAATAATAACAACTGTTGAGAAGATATTAGAAAGATACATGGCTAACAAATTGACAGACTATTTAAATAAATTCAATGTAATAAACCCAAGGCAATATGGATTTCAAAAATATAAAAGCGATAAAAACCTTTTAGAACATTTTATAGTAAAATTAACAAAGCCCTTAGCAACAATAAGTATGTTCTGTCCCTATTTATTGACTTCAAGAAAGTGTTTGACACGGTTAACATCGATATGTTATTGAGATCATTAAAAATTATTGGAATTGGTGGACCGTACTTAAGATGGTTTAGAAACTCTCTCACTAACAGACTATTCTATGTACAAATTAGCACTCAAAAAAGTGAAACCAAAGTGACAAATATGGGAGTACCACAAGGCTCAATACTAGGACCTATTCTATATCTAATTTACGTCAATACAATCACAAGACAAGTAAAGCATGGACACATCTACCTATATGCAGACGACACCGCAATAATGAATATTCACGAAAACCTCCAAATAGTAGAACACAACCTGCAACAAGACTACAACGAGATACAAATATGGACTCATGATCATCGTCTAATAATAAATGCAAAGAAAACTAAAGTTATACATATCTGTTCTCCTAAAATGCACCATACAAGAGTCAATATTACTCATCACAGCGATAATTGTTTGTATAACTTGACACAAACATGTTGTGACTGTATCGAAAAACTGGACGCAACAGACGGTCATACTTACCTTGGACTAATAGTTGACAAACATCATAAATGGGACAGGCACATACAAAAACTTGAGAACAAACTAAAAGGATTGACATGTGATTTTTATCATCTTAGATTGTACTTGTATATCAAAACGATAGTAATAATATATAAATCATTAGTTCAATTAATGATATCATACGGCATACCCATCTGGGGAGGAACGACAGAATGTTACACAGTTAAGATTTCACATTTGCAAGAAAAAATCCTGAAAATTATATTTGGTACCAAAAATGCTAGCAAACAAACATTCAACATAAAATTCTACTTCTTAACCAATTATATGAGTACAGCATTTTTATAGAATATTACCATTCCGATAAATACAAGCAAATAAAAACAAATTCCCTTAACACCCGCTCAATGTCTAACAAAGAAGTGTATACAATTGGCAAATACCTAATTATGATGTGTGACGCCCTTGCAAGTGGAAGTGCGTACTGTGAATAAGAAATCAGGGGTCACAAGAGAAAACAGAGTTTATCTATATATTATTTGTACAGATCAAAATTGAAAAAGGCAGTGCAGTATTATATACAAGTGAACTTATCCAAAGTTCCACTAACCGTATATCAATATACATTTATCCTACACACGGGTGGAGAACCCATAATACTAAGTTCAGATAAAATGTTCTCATATATAAGGCAGAAGGCCGCTCTTCAAAATATACAATAACCTAACTTGAACCATCGAACAAAAGACAGATCTATTAACACGTTAAACATGGCCAAACAAAGTCTTTTGTTTTGGAAGGTACAATTCCAACCTCACTCTAACAATGTAACAATGTAACAATGCTCTCGCACAACAATTACCAGAAATGGTCTGAGATTGGTAAACATTAACTAATGTAACGTAATAAATTCCTGGATGAGATTATTGTTCTAACTAATTGTATACAAATTGGCCAGCAAAGCCATTCGAAGATACTTAAAGACCATCTGGATCAAAGTGGGTTATGCCCCTCATTCCACAAAATTGGAACTTGACACTTTATTACAATATAATTTGACTATTCTCAAAATAAAAGTCTGTAAGTTCATAAAAAATATTTAGATTCAACATTTGATATTTATTAATTGTAACTATGTATGAAGTAAACACAGTTTGAAGAATACCTAAACCTAACATATAAATATATGATCGGACCACGTCCATTAAAAGCGCTATTCAAAACTAACATGTTACAATTATCTAATTTGACATTTCCTATCATCTAAACTTATCCAGTCTGTGTACCCAAAGTATACAAATTGACAAAGTAGATAGCGGCAAGAGCGCACTGACAAAAATTAAATGTCTCAATTACTATCATAGCGACTAATTCCAAACAAAGTCGTGGACACGCCACGGAAAATCCCCAAAGCCATAATGCAAGCAAATTTTCTATAAGTTAAGTCCAAACAATAATTTTGAATAATAAACCCCAGAAGAGACTCAATCAGGTGCCCTCACCTTTTAAATGCCAGCGGTATAGTCAGTGTGGAATCAAAGCTTACAGGTCATTATATAGCAACCATGATTACCCATAATTCTCTCAGAGAGGGGGAAGACGGCAGGACAAGAAAACAAAAGAAAGGAGGTGAGCAGCGCTCAGGGTGGGAAAAAGAGTAACACTGGGAACTATAGAGCGCGCTGATAACGTTCAATTTGATGAACTGGAAACCACTTAAGTCAATATAGTGTTCATGTTCATTGTGGGCGTGCCAATATTCACAAGTGGGACGTGGACTCCGGCCTCGCATTAGTCTATGTTGAGGTCTTTTCGGGAGAGTGTTTCGTGACGTAGGTGATCGATCCGGCTGCGTTCAGTCAGCTGCGAGGTGATTAAGGCCCATTTTACTGAGGGTTATATCGTTGTGTTTCTTCTCGCTTGTAACACCGTTACAGATGGACTGAGATGTACCATCCCCAAATTGTTTAATTTGCTACCACCAACACTCCGAGAATCCCCTCAAATAAGTAAATTTAAGGACTGGATACTTCAAGGCATGATTCAAACAACTACATAAATAGTTTTGGGAGGAAATTTTATGATATGTGTAAAACTTTTTGTTTTTTAATAATTTTACTATAATAATTTTTTTTAATATTCAACTGCAAGATCTGAGGATGTACCTTTAGGTACTTCGGGATTGTATCAAAAAAGCAATCATGTAATTTTCTTTTGAATGCTAAATAAACAAGGATCGATTTATTTATGTATTATTATTATTATTACTATTATTATTATTATTATTATTATTATTATTATTATTATTATTATTATTATTATTATTATTATTATTATTAGATGTTCTGTCTTATGACGTATCCATTCCTTTTGTTAGTGAACTTAGACCGCCAATGCACCCTGTCCTCTGCCTCCTCCTTCAGCTTCCAGAATTTTCTTCTTTCCTTCAAGTCATCCTATATTTGAATCCCCCTTCTTCCTAAGCTCCTCTTTCCCTCAACCTTTCCTTCTACGACATCATGCAGACGACATTTCCTCCTAAGCATGTGTCCAAACCAGTTTGCTTTGTACCGAAGAATCACATCCAAAATGGTTCTCTTCTCACCCACTCTTCTTAGGACTTTGTCACCCTGATCTTTCCAAGTCTCTCCAGCATTACATTCAAAGCTATCCAAGATTTCTTTACCATCTACCTAAGAGTCCAAGCTCCTGCTCCATGCAGTGCAATGCTCTAACTGTAGCATTTCACCAGTTTCCTCCTCAGTTCCAAACTAAACTTGTTGGTCAGCAGAAACTTCTTGTTGTTGAAAGCATCCTTTGTCAGCAGATTTCTCAGATACTTGAACTGCTCTATGCTTCCCAATTCCTGGTTTTCAATTTTGATATAGAAGCTAAGAATTCTCGCAATACTACATTTCTTATAAGAAGCCTAAAAATTACAAGAAAATACTGAAAATGTTATATTACGTGTACAACAACAAACCACTTTAATCGTTGAAGAAAATGTTACTGTGAAAACAGCGATAGATTGCTCAAATAGTCTTTGAAAATAAGCTAATATATTAATATATTCATAAATTAATTTAAGCATCAAAATGTTAACATTTTTAGACTTGGTTCAGCCTTGCTAGCGTCAAACAACTTTGTTTTGATCCAAGCTATTTGCTATACATATCAAAGTGTGCTATGTTACTGTGCCATATTTAAGTAACACACTTCATTTGCTTTATACATGAACTCAAGCTGAATCTATGAGTGAGTGGCATCATTTAGTCGAGAAAGTGTTCAAAAATAGGGACAATACCAAAAATAATTATTTTTCACATGTATACAAGCGTTATTAACGAAATTTTGCATTTTTTTTTTGTAAATTCAAAGTGATGTTATTTTCAGTTTTTTTTTTTTTTACTTTTTTTACATATTATATATAAAATCAATGGTTCGGCTCAGTCGTACAAAAATTTCTATGACATTAGTATAGTCAAGGAAAAAGTCTCAAAATATAATTTATCATGAATCTAATATTAAATAAATTTACTCATAATAAAAGAGATCTTTTAATAATATTCTGAAACACTCTTTATATTTTAATTTAAAACAAAACGTGTATAGGCAATTTTGAAAATTTAATTTCTGAAAAAAATTACTAACTAAAAATAAGTTTTTTTTTATAAAAATGAGAATACATTCTTATATATTATGTAAAATACCTCCCTGAAATAGATTATGAAAAAATAAAGTAATTTATTGATAAATTTGAAACATTCAAAAATTAGTCATCAGTAAACCAAACTCAAATGAAATTATTTTATAACAATTAAAGTGATCTATTATTATTTTACTATGTACCCATTTTTGACAAAGCCTTTTCAAATGGCTTAGATCAGTATTTAGTTAAATAAACTTATATCAATCCTTCTCTTATAAATAAAATTACAGCTTTAACTATGTAAAAGGAATAGTTTTGAATTTTTTAAATCATTAGTCAGTAAGCTACTTATAATTGTATTATTAAAATCAAAATTATGATTTGGCCTCAATATATTATTTAACATACAAATATAACATTTGAATGAAGTCTATTTAATAATTGCTTCTGTAGTCGAGCTGTAGACGGATGGGCATGTAAATCATAATAACAATATTGTTAGTGAAACGGGGGGTGAAGGGAACGAAACAACTTACCTTTGTGTCACGACTTCCAAATTGAATAAGACGTCACTAAACCCGTGTCTGGCGCCGTGAGGTGAATGTCATACAACTTCTTGAGCAGTTGTGTGTGTTAGGTTGCATCTTATAACATAGCAGGCGTTAAGGAATTCAACTTCTGTATTCGTGTCTTACGTTTGTATCTGCGGTATATTATTCCAAATTTTTAGGTGAATAATTAATTACAACATAATTAGCTATTGATTCTTAAACTCTTGTAAAAAAAACCTCAGATAACAAACTAAAAAATTATGTCATCAAAATATATCGGTGATCGCATGGTCTAACGTGTCACTATCATGTTAGACTGGATTGCCAATGACAAGCTTGTCTAGTTATGTTTGCAGGTGACCAGGGGTCTAGGGCTCAAACTCCGGTCTAGTCACCCACCCTTTTTTCACACAAATTCAGGTATATTTACTATACATTCTTTTTTCCAGCCCATAGGTATGATTAAACACGTACAGCCCATGTGGACAGTAAACAGCTATGTCAAATAATACATCTGTTAAATCTTGTGCCATAAGATCTATTGACCAACTTGACTTGTATCACATGTGTCACGTGACATTCCATCAGGGTAGTTATATGTTCAATGTAATAATGAAAGTGAGATATATCACATCACTGGCCACCGTCCCGATGATCGACAACGCTGTTCATTTCATTAAACGATCCCCTGGTGAGTATTTCACGGGATGAACTAGTCACGGCGGCCCCCCATCCCTTGTCCAACGACTGTCACATGTTAATCAAGTGTTGGCTCTGCGTGAAATATCGGTCATGAATACCGGAGTAGCAGGGTAGTATGAGAGGGGAGGAGGTACACATCAATGCGAGCTTATCACATCAATGAGGGGGGGAACATTTCTCCCACCCGCACCCTAACTAACACTTGCACCCCTTCAGTAACAACCCTCTCCCGAGAATGGAGGCCAAAACATTTAACCCCTTGATCTGAAATATTGGTCCGATTCTCCCCACCAACCTTGTTCATCCAGTTTCAAAACTCGCCCCACTGAGTCTCTAACTCTGGGTATTACGATGCTCCCCTTTCCTTCTATACCGTTCTCGATGTTTTATGAGGATAAAGTGTACGCACGGGGAAACAAGATGGCTGAGACCATTGATGCTTACTTCCGGTGGAATATATCCAATACTTCAACCCTCCGGCCGGAAGTTCATATACTACTTGACCGGCTTCAATACATGTTGGAAACTTTGGGTAGCAATCGACTACATTTATACCAAGATTTATACACAGAACGGAAAAAATAGTCAGAGAGCTATTGAATGAAACATTTTTGTCAGTTTAAAAAAAATTGGTTAGCATTGTATCATGAGTTCATACGGAAATGCACGTTTCATCAAGAGACCAAAGATTCTTTCTGAAAAATTTTCGTCAAAAAGACCATTACTAATTAAGTCTAGTTTTAGGTGCTTTGTGTTTGGCAACCATGGCTGTGCTAAGGAGTTGTACAGCTGGTGTGTTTGTTAACCATGGCTGTGCTAAGGAGTTGTACAGCTGGTGTGTTTGGCAACCATGGCTGTGCTAAGGAGTTGTACAGCTGGTGTGTTTGGCAACCATAACTGTGCTAAGGAGTTGTACAGCTGGTGTGTTTGGCAACCATGGCTGTGCTAAGGAGTTGTACAGCTGGTGTGTTTGGCAACCATGGCTGTGCTAAGGAGTTGTACAGCTGGTGTGTTTGGCAACCATAACTGTGCTAAGGAGTTGTACAGCTGGTGTGTTTGGCAACCATGGCTGTGCTAAGGAGTTGTACAGCTGGTGTGTTTGGCAACCATGGCTGTGCTAAGGAGTTGTACAGATGGTGTGTTTGGCAACCATGGCTGTGCTAAGGAGTTGTACAGCTGGTGTGTTTGGAAACCATAACTGTGCTAAGGAGTTGTACAGCTGGTGTGTTTGGCAACCATGGCTGTGCTAAGGAGTTGTACAGCTGGTGTGTTTGGCAACCATAACTGTGCTAAGGAGTTGTACAGCTGGTGTGTTTGGCAACCATGGCTGTGCTAAGGAGTTGTACAGCTGGTGTGTTTGGCAACCATGGCTGTGCTAAGGAGTTGTACAGCTGGTGTGTTTGGCAACCATGACTGTGCTAAGGAGTTGTACAGCTGGTGTATTTGGCAACCATGGCTATGCTAAGGAGTTGTACAGCTGGTGTTTTTGTCAACCATAACTGTGCTAAGGAGTTGTACAGCTGGTGTATTTGGCAACCATGTCTGTGCTAAGGAGTTGTACAGCTGGTGTTTTTGGCAACCATGGCTGTGCTAAGGAGTTGTACAGCTGTTGTATTTGGCAACCATGTCTGTGCTAAGGAGTTGTACAGCTGGTGTATTTGGCAACCATGTCTGTGCTAAGGAGTTGTACAGCTGGTGTTTTTGGCAACCATGGCTATGCTAAGGAGTTGTACAGTTGGGCTTGCTGTCTCAGGACAGACTCATTCATTTCAGCAGTTGGTTGAAGGTATCAACTGTTCCAAGATTGTAACTTTGTCTTTTTTGTCTGGCCTACTCGGTACTCTACTATAAGCACTAACCCCAGATGTTTAAATAAATATATTCTTTCTAATAATTTTTTCCACTTGCAATAATTTAGGATATTCTTGTAATCGACAGATTGGTAGGTATTCGGTATTTTCCTAATCTACCTATTTTTAGAGTCTCACTCATCTACTTCGGTTCGCCCTTAGTGCTGGCAATAAGGACCATATCTACAGCGTTTGCAACGGGACAAGCTTTCTTTGCGCCTTAACTCCTTGAAAGCTTTCCCCTAACAGCTTCCTTGTAATCTTCTCCAGGGACAGATTATACAATACCGGTCCAAACTAATAAAATACAACATTTCGAAAATTTTTCGAAAACATAATTTTGACCAAATTTAGTAGTCAGCTACTTAAACAAAATGACTTGTATAATCTTTAAATAATTTAACACAACTAACATTTATATAGTTTGTGACTTTAAGGAAAGAAGAAAATTCTGGGAGCTGAAAGAGAAGGCAGATGATTGGTGGTCTAAGTTCACTGAAAAAAGGAATGGACCTGTCGTAAGACAGAACACCTAATAATAACAATATTAATTATAAAAAGGAAAGTGTCTCATACTGACCTAGCTCACCAAACTAAAACAAACATTCAATATATGATTACGCTATTATCAAAATCTAAACTAATTAGAGTTTAAATTTACTTACATTATTTTTATATCTTCACTTAGTACTGAGAAGATAGTTCCCAAATACCAGACCATTAATCAGTAGGTGAACTTGTTAATGAGTGGGCTAATATATTAAATTATTTCATTTACCGATCGAGTGGCCGCAACCGTTACCGATGAAAGGGTCAACATTTGCGGGTAGAGGGTGTCATTTTGTCAGCAAAATGAGCCCTCCAGCAGTTTATCTCAGTTTTATAAACCGGAGCTGCTACTTCTTAGTTCAAGTAGCTCCTCAGTTGCCCTCATGAGGTTGAGTCTGACTCTCTGCTACACAGATACCTTTTGGAAGGGCCGGAAATTGAACCCGGGGCCTCTGTATCTTAAGAGAGGAATTGTGACCATTAGATCACAGAGCAGTCTAATTATTTACGACAAAAATAAATTAATATATTTTAATTACGTTTCCTACTTGGTGATTCCGAAGCTAATCTGTGAAATAGGGTGCATTTCAGCTTGACGCACCTAAGCACTCTAAGCACTCCACGCAATATAAGCACTTTAAGCTCTATCACACTTAGACCACAGTGAATTAAATAGAAGAGGAGATAAGACACTAATCAGTTCATCCTGTGTGGCTTCTTGTTTATCTGTTTCAACACTCCCCTTCTTACGCTGATGAGTATAAAGACTCACTTCACTCTTAGCGCAGTGATTAGCATTTCAAAGTTACTTTTCTTGTTTTCTTTTATAGATATAGCCTACATATTATTCTTCCATGGACCTTTTTAATCTACATCCTGGCAGGAAGATTACTAATAGCCTTTTCAATGAGTAAACAACCTAGCCTACGTTACAAGCGATTTAAAAAAAAATCTGCTCAAAGTTAAAAGAAATAATTTTGCAGTCTTGTAAACTTATTTTTAGAGCTATTTAAGAATAGATGGGTTTTATTTCAATGCCAAGTCTATAAATCTTGCTTAGTTGAACATAAACATGGGAAATCCTATCTTTACTTGCAGCTATGTCACAGGTAAGCAACGACATTAAATTATATGACCATACATTATTTTAATTATGAAAATAGCATGAGCCACCCTTAGAGAAGTGCGGCTTGATGAGCCAGTCCAGGGGGTAATGCCAAGGTCACACACGGTGGTATTTTTACACCAGCGCTACCTGTGAACAGTCTAGCTAACCTCCCGCTGTGGTGGGTGA
Organism: Timema podura; assembly: GCA_033556935.1. Classification (NCBI taxonomy): domain Eukaryota; kingdom Metazoa; phylum Arthropoda; class Insecta; order Phasmatodea; family Timematidae; genus Timema; species Timema podura. The sequence goes on along the minus strand of JAVRXN010000007.1, from coordinate 11,593,804 downwards.
ACTAGACTAGCCCGGCTGACCTCATATCTTCAACAAACCTGTCACATGCAAATCAAGTGTCCGCCACCAACAATACGACGGCTCTGTGGGTTTGGCACTACAACCCTCAACCCTTACCCCGTGCTGTTATACCCCTAAATTATAAACATTTAAAGGGACACGATGCTGGTCTACCATTGTTGAAGGGGTATGAAAGGGAAGGGGGTTGCCCCAACTACCCTCGTAACAGAACAACCCCCTCCCTGCTCACACTCCCCTCTCCCTACCTACCGTGAGAGATGATCTGGGTTTCTGAACTGAAAACCCCTGACATTGTATCACGTGACGATTCGTGTTTCTGTTTAGTACAATATAATGTAGATCCTTTTATGTTGTGTAACATCAGTAAATGTTTGTGTCATTCACACCCTTTTCTGGGTGTCAAATGTAATTATTATATTATCACGAAGCGCAAATTATATGGACCTGCCATATTTAGTGTTTGTTTATAACCTTATTGTTTAGTTTATTGCTAATTGTTGGTTTTCAATTTAATTAAAGTGTTTCTGAAAACAAAACATTTTGAAGACTACCTGTTAAAAAATATCAAGTCAAGAGTACTTTATTGGGTGTATTATATTTTGTATTTTACTTTTTTTTTTTTGCCTAAGAAAATATTTCAGCAAAATAAACTCCTGCTTAAATCCATAACAAACTTCTTGAAAGAAATTTGTTAATTATTTATAAGTAGATATTTATCGTTAATATAATAAATATATTACACCCATATTTGTTATTGCGATGGTATATTGGGGAGAAAGGAAGATAAATATACAGTAAAATTTGATAGCATTATTATTTTTTTTCTGACAAGACAAATTGCAGAGCTTTTTCAAATTTACTTCCACAAACTAACGTACTTTTTTTTTTTACTACAGCCAAGATAAATTGGAAGAAAGTAAAAGAAAACCATTGGATAATTAAGGCGGATAAAACCTGAACTTGATAGTAACGAAATGGAGTAATTAAAATAACCTCAAAGTTAAATAAAACAAAACCTCTGTGAAACATTATGTTAATTATTAAATAAATTTGAAAGGATAAGGGTTCTTAAAGATTTTTTTTTCTTTTCTGGCTGTAAGAAAAATAACCAGTTGAAAATCCTTGGCAATTTATCGTAACCAGTGTGCAATAGCAGAGGGCTGAGCCTGTAATATTGTGTGCATAGCTCCTCTCACCCCTATTAGCATATACACCCCCTATGTTCCAACTTCTCCTGGCTACCTTACCCTCAATCCTCATACCCTCCGTCCGCAACAAAAGCTGCTATATATATTCTCTAAAATAACGGTGTAATTTTCCTACGGCGTTGAGGAAATAACAGAAAATTGAATTAAGGTACCGAATTTGCATTTTTATTGAGTGCGGAGTCAACAATTCTACTTTGTTATTATTAAATAATTTTCTTCATCTCTACAATCCTCACAAGTAAGCCCTCCTTCAGCCCCCCCTCCCCCGAACCCTCCTAAAATATGAAAACATCTAAGTGAAATTATTTCCATTGCTGACCTATTTTCGGCCTGTTTATCATTTATCAAATCTTATTAAGGGATGAAGAATATAGGTCCATATTCGCGCTATTAGAGAAGATTTGATATTTATTCAACCCACATTTTCATTACAAAAACACTATCACTACGTCTTAATACCGGCTCAGGTTGTACGGATATACGATAAATACTGTAATGGGGTAGGAATGAGGAAGGAAGCATAACTTATTAGAGATAATGTACCCCATTTGCGAGGAAGGAGAGTGGGAAATCATTAATGAAAACCACCCTCAGGAGAGCTGACTGGGATTATCTCCTAGTCATCAGCAGGCCAGTCCAATACGAGACTGACTCCTCAAACTATTCGGCCACTGAAGCGGGTCAGAATAAAATGTAATCATGGTTTAAATTAACCTTACATGGCACAAGTTAAAATATTAAATTATAATAAAACAAATAGTGTAAAGGTAATATTATTATCTAACCTCCTCTATAGTGGTCTTTAAAATAGTATATACAAGTTAGTTGGCCTCATTTTTGAGAAATTAAATTTATTAACAAGAAATAAATAAAAATTATCATAACTTTGTTAATTAGAATATTTTAAAATGTTGTTTGGAATGCTTATGAAGAACACTTTAATGCCAGTTATACCACCATCAGTTACTAATACTATGTATTCTAAGTAAAGTGAATGAGTAGGGATAAAGGTGTGAGAAAATGCAACAACATTATCTTGTAGGAGGGTTTGGGGGTAAATAAACCCTTCCGGTGCAACAAAGTTTAAAGCCCTCACTTTCCGGTTAAATCAGGAGAATAGAATGGCCTCAACAACCTAAACAACAAAATGCCTTCTTTAAGGTGGGATGTACACGTGAGTTAAGATCCACATTTTTTAATGTTTCATGATGAAACACAAATTGGCAGTAAATAAGATCTGGCCTCAGCAGAAACATTAAATCTAACTATTTATCTACAGTAATTTGAACACATGTTGAATATTATGACTAGAGCTTGCAATTTATGAAGGAATTCTGGTCAAATGCCAGGTATTCATGACTAGAGCTTGCAATTTATGAAGGGATTCTGGTCAAATGCCCGGTATTCATGACTATAGATCGCAATTTATGAAGGGATTCTGGTCAAATGCCCGGTATTCATGACTAGAGATCGCAATTTATGAAGGGATTCTGGTCAAATGCCCGTTACTCATGACTAGAGCTTGCAATTTATGAAGGGATTCTGGTCAGATGCCCGGTATTCATGACTAGAGCTCACAATTTATGAAGGGTTTCTGGTCAAATGCCCGGTATTCATGACTAGAGCTCGCAATCTATGAAGGGTTTCTGGTCAAATGCCCGTTACTCATAACTAGAGCATTAGGCTCGTGATATCTGGTTTCGCCAGTGACGTGTCATGTGAGGTTTGAATCCCGGCTGGTTGTACAGATCTTATTTTTTCCATAGATGTGTATACAATGTCTATATTCCTCAAATTCCTTTCCCATCAGTAAATAGCCCACAGGGGCAATGAAATGCAGAGAATGAAGTAAGTTCAGATATTACTGTGAAAAAATACTTATCTTATATTTAAAGTAACTAAGTAATACTTAGTAGCTAAATTACCAAAAGAATAATTTTATTCATTAAAGCTTAAGGTTTAGGGAAAGGTAGAATCTCAGATACACATGAGATTGCAAATTGTATAGAAACATATTAAATATTTGGTGACTCCCATAACATGTCAAGATAAATTTATCCTGATCAATTTGGAATTTATTTCACAAGCAATACTAACAAAGTTATTTTTATTTATTTTGTCAAAAGATATATTTTGATTGGAAACCATGTTCGTCTAATATAGTTAAACTAATATTATAAATAGCTCATAGGTTTGTTTTCCCGTTTAATTAAGTCCTATAAAAGATAGTAATAAATTATGTTTTTAGATTAAAAATGATAATGTCTCTATAATCATAAAGTGATGTTTAAATTTTTCCCTGCTATTACTCCTAAGTGAAAGTTAAAATGTTTCAATATTGAGGAGGGGAAGAAAATGTACCTTGCACCTGTGCTCTATTAGGGATCTCCCAGCCCCTATAGCCCCCTCCCCACGGACCGCACATGCTGGATAAACTGCCGCAGACTACATCAGACCCATCTAGAGTCTGCGCCGCGAAACTTTGGCTAACTGTCTGCGCGCCTTAAAACATCCCTCACACTTTCTTCAAACATTGCCCTTTTTCCATCCTGTTGCTACCTCCCCTTCTATATCTATCAATATCTATAGGGTGAGGAAGGCTAATATCAGGTAAAAGAATCACCTGATTGTACAAAATAAATTTTATTATTGAAATAACAACTTTACAATACTTGAGAAAACAAACATCGTGCGTGAAGCGCACCTCCATTAGTCATCAAGACCATTAAGTACAAATACAATCAATCTCAAATTCTCCTAAGTATGATTATATAAACAACACTAAGCGTGTAGAACACAACATAATACGAGGTCTGGGATCTCTGATGCCAAACTTGTCTTATGGGCTTTAGCTCCTTGATACATTTACTTAGTATTTATAATAATGATTTTAATATAAGGCATAAGCCACAACTGCTTTATCTTACGTGACGTCACTCAGCAATGGAGTACAAAACAATAACTCCAAACGTTCATAAATAACTTGACGTCACGTATAAACATCATTTCCCTAATGCAAGAGCGAGCTAAGTCTCGCTTTACTATCCTGTTTTAAACAATAAATTTGATTATAACATCTGCCATCGCAAGGTACAAAAGGAAGTTTACTAAGCGGGTCTTGAACCCGGAGCGCGCTGACACTCAGTGCGCTTTAAATAATAAGCAAGTATATACAATTACGACAAATAATAAGGTCTGGGTTTGAATCCCAGCTAAAATGGATGACGAAGGGCGACATCTTTCTATATGCCGCGGGAAGCGCATGGCATAGCAATTCAAATAAACAATTAATAACAAAATTGAAGTCCAGACGGTAATTTAGAATACAGTTCCCCCCATGACGCCGAAACAGAATTTATAACTTTGAATATTAATAATCCCCGAGACCTAGTCGCCGTTCTCACCTCTTATCCATGAGATTGTAGTGTAGTAAGTCATTTTACTTTATTGGCGTAGCTGTATATATACAAATGAAAATTCTCAGAGGGGGGGAAGGACCGAAGGAGAAGGAGGGTCGGAAAACAAAACAAACTACGGAACTGGATGTTCGAGAACGTTGCCGAAGCGCCCAGGGCTATGCGTGGCCGGAAACGGAACTCTTCTTTCTGGCTGGCTGGACACGTGTTCGACTCTCGCAGTCTGTTGTCAGGGAACTCGTGGCTCAGTTGGACGGGCATTATTCTCGAGAGTGGAGGCCGGGTTTAGTGGTGTAGGTCGTGCGTAGGTCTTCCGAGAGCGGCCGCTTGGTTGGTGAGTGTTTGTCCCATTCGATATTATTTGGTATTATTGACATTACATGTAAGTCGTTACATCCTCCCCCCCTGACGGGAGGTCAGAAGGCGTCCTCAGCAGTGGGTGTAACGGCAGGGCGGTACCTTCCCTGTCGTCAGTAGCTGGTATGTAGGGGACGGTTCTCCCGGACCCCAGCAAGTGGCCCATGGAAAGCTGCCCTCATATTCGGGTAGCAGGTCTTCTTGGCAGTCGCGTTCCGATATCCCCCAGAACTCCAACACCTTACGCACAACACCGACACTCCAACTCTCTCCAACATCAAAACCCTATGACGTTGAGGCCCGTTCCACGTTACTGTTGGTCCAGCCAGCATCCATCTTCAGCAGCCGGACTACTCCAACATCCGTAACTCGAACCAGAAGGAGAGGGGTAGGGGAAGGGCAGAACCTCTCTGAGAACAAAATAAATCCACAATTACAGCAACAACACAAGTCCAACGTTCACAAGGTGCTGACACGGCCGCTGCTAAGTGCAGTCCATCGTGGCCAGTCTGTTTAGAGCACATTCACACGAGATCATGTCTCCCAATAGACGCGGAAAATTTGAGAGTGTTCTCTGAGGAGATGTACTGCATACAGTTCTCTCTTCTTTGAGTAGGCGTGCACACGCGCAATAGTTTGCTTATTATAAGTCTCCATCATCGCACATTCAGACACAAGTCATCGATAATCAAAGTTCTAATACATTAAGAAATCTGGGTAGGCCTACTCTTCTATCAATTAAATTAATATTTACTATAATAAAGATGCACAATAAATAGAAAAATTTACACTATATACACACTTGACCCTAACAGGTATCATTACGCGCCCCTCTTATAGGGCGCGGACTTACTACACCACCACCTCAAGGTGGCTAACGTGGGCACGACGGGTTACTGAGGGGTCAGCAACATCCATAAGACGCACAGAGACGGGCGTTAAGAACTTGTCGATGCGCCATGGCCCGCTCCACTTGTACAGCAGCTTAGCCGTCGTTATGTCCACCGCCGAGCTCAGGGGGAAGGACTTACAAACTACTTTACCTTCAAAAGCACTAAGAAGTTTGTTACTAACAAAGGAGTGGCTGGCTCCAGTATCAAATAACCCTAAGCATCCCAAAGGACCAATAGAAACAGTAATCATGGGATTAAGAACCCGCGGTTTAAAACTTCCAGACGCGGCCGCCCCACGGTCGCGGGCGCGCCTCAATAGTTTACCTGCCTGCACTCCCTCTGAACATGTCCCAGCCTATTACAGCGAAAACATCTAATACTAGACGTGCCACGAGGTGCGCGACCCCCACGGCTAGCACCCACAGGGTTACTATCCCTAACGTAGTTAGAACGGCTATCGAGTGGAGGAGCGCCGATAGGCGGCGCAGAAATAATTGCTCCGGGACTCGAACCCGTTCGCGCGCGGCTGACAGCCACGGGCGCTTGCGCGATAAGGTATTCGTCTTCAGAGAGAAGAGTTTCCTCTACGTGCGAAGCCAGGGCATAGAGATCAAGTATAGTTGAAGGCTTACTCGAGAAAACAAAATGGCGCCTGGTAAGGGGAGACACGTTTTCCAAAATAATGTTTACCAGTTCGGGCTCCTTAAGGTCGGTATTAAGCACGCGGGCCGCCTCCGTGATAGAAAGGACAAAGTTCCTAAATGACTCGTGTGGGGCCTGGAACCTGTGCACAACCTCTCTACATAACTTATGCCTAACTCTACTAGGCAAAAGCGTATTTAAAATCTGATCAGTCACTGCCTTAACAGATAAATCCGCCTGTATGCCCCTGGAAAACAACTCGGTCAAGAACCCGGACGTCTTGGATAAACACAAAGTCAGAAACTCGGGCTCGCTAACGAGCTCGAGGCGGGAGGCCCGGTTAATTTCTACTAAAAAGTTAAACAATTCCGTGTAGTTCTGGCCACTGCACACCGGAACCCGGCCTAATATCTCCAATAAGACTTTACTTTGACTCTTAGAATATCCCCCTTGCGCATGGGGAACGGGAGAACGGGAGGGCATCGTGGGTTGTTCACCACTCGCATCCGTGTCCATACCTAAATCTGCCTGAGACGCCCCGACATCACTCACAAGTTCACATAAAAGAGACCTCAACTCACCCACCGTTGCGTTGGGTGGAACAGGGGTGGACCAAACCTGGAGCTCGGCGAGGAGTTGTTCGCGGCTAAGTCGGTACACATCGGATCTCGTCATCCTGGACGACGCCTTGTCTGGTTTCAGTGGAGGAGCCATGGCCAATGACAGTATGAAACAAGATAACGACAGGAATTAGTACAGTGTATAAAACATAGAATATAACCTTCCGAAAATTATATATATATATTTTGTTTTCTCAACATCTCTCCAGGCGTGTACCAAGGACCTAAGACCATAAAAAAGGGCAAAACCACGCTCTGCTACCATTTGCTACCTCCCCTTCTATATCTATCAATATCTATAGGGTGAGGAAGGCTAATATCAGGTAAAAGAATCACCTGATTGTACAAAATAAATTTTATTATTGAAATAACAACTTTACAATACTTGAGAAAACAAACATCGTGCGTGAAGCGCACCTCCATTAGTCATCAAGACCATTAAGTACAAATACAATCAATCTCAAATTCTCCTAAGTATGATTATATAAACAACACTAAGCGTGTAGAACACAACATAATACGAGGTCTGGGATCTCTGATGCCAAACTTGTCTTATGGGCTTTAGCTCCTTGATACATTTACTTAGTATTTATAATAATGATTTTAATATAAGGCATAAGCCACAACTGCTTTATCTTACGTGACGTCACTCAGCAATGGAGTACAAAACAATAACTCCAAACGTTCATAAATAACTTGACGTCACGTATAAACATCATTTCCCTAATGCAAGAGCGAGCTAAGTCTCGCTTTACTATCCTGTTTTAAACAATAAATTTGATTATAACATCTGCCATCGCAAGGTACAAAAGGAAGTTTACTAAGCGGGTCTTGAACCCGGAGCGCGCTGACACTCAGTGCGCTTTAAATAATAAGCAAGTATATACAATTACGACAAATAATAAGGTCTGGGTTTGAATCCCAGCTAAAATGGATGACGAAGGGCGACATCTTTCTATATGCCGCGGGAAGCGCATGGCATAGCAATTCAAATAAACAATTAATAACAAAATTGAAGTCCAGACGGTAATTTAGAATACAGTTCCCCCCATGACGCCGAAACAGAATTTATAACTTTGAATATTAATAATCCCCGAGACCTAGTCGCCGTTCTCACCTCTTATCCATGAGATTGTAGTGTAGTAAGTCATTTTACTTTATTGGCGTAGCTGTATATATACAAATGAAAATTCTCAGAGGGGGGGAAGGACCGAAGGAGAAGGAGGGTCGGAAAACAAAACAAACTACGGAACTGGATGTTCGAGAACGTTGCCGAAGCGCCCAGGGCTATGCGTGGCCGGAAACGGAACTCTTCTTTCTGGCTGGCTGGACACGTGTTCGACTCTCGCAGTCTGTTGTCAGGGAACTCGTGGCTCAGTTGGACGGGCATTATTCTCGAGAGTGGAGGCCGGGTTTAGTGGTGTAGGTCGTGCGTAGGTCTTCCGAGAGCGGCCGCTTGGTTGGTGAGTGTTTGTCCCATTCGATATTATTTGGTATTATTGACATTACATGTAAGTCGTTACACTGTCTTGAATCATCTTCCAGCTCACTTAAAAGTATTAACATCACCAGTGATTTGTAAATATCATCTGCAAGGTATTAACATCACCAGTGATTTGTAAATATCATCTGTAAGGTATGAACATAGTCAGTGAGATGTAAATATCATCTGTAAGGTACGTAAATATTTAAATAAGCCAAGACGCGTTTTTTGAATATCTAAAAAAACATAGTTTTTTTAATTATTCAAAAGATGCTTATGGGGGCATTGAGTTTTCAAATTTGTTAAGAGTATCAACGGTAGTCTCATGTTATAAAGTCTCAATCTAAAAATAAGCCTGGATTACCTGTTACTGGTAGGTCACGTGTAATCGTGAAGCCTGTTCCATCGTTCTGTTGCAAGAACATTACTAAACTTACAATATTCCTTCCTTCTCCATACATCATTGTGTAAATATGTGGATAATCCACAGGAGGTGGAAAAATAAAATAAGGGAAGCGGGGGGGAGGCTATTGGTGTTGAAATGGTCCAGAAATTGGTCGTTAATTGTAGTTTGATATTTCCAGACATGGTTCAAGCCAATTTTTGTTGCTTTTTAGCGCCACGACTTAATACCCTACCCGTTCGGATTATACGCCTATTTACTAATTACTATAATGTATTCTGGATGAAGAGGATTGAATTAAGAAGATGTGTAGCAGAATTTGCGTGGACAGTGAGAAACCATCAAAGAAAAACAACCCTTTGTACACCTTACCGGGATCGAACCTCGATATCTCCATTTAGTGCAGTCTAATATTTTGCGATAATTACGCCTTAGACCAGGAAGCCACGGAAGCGGGTTTTCCATGTTGAGTTAATTTTAACTGAACCACAAAATAAGATCCTAAGATAATTTGGGATAGTTCTATTGGTTTTGATGATTCATAGCTGTCTCGTTAATAATGAATACCACGGAAAGAGGATATTTCCCATCAACTAGAGAGTCCTTAAGTAATATAACCTAAGAGTCAGGGATATAATCAGTAAATGTTAAGGAACCGCTTCTGTATACGTTCACACAGAAGATGTAAGGCCATATTTACAAAATATATCCTTCTCCAGTGCAGATAGCCCTTCTTATTAGATTCTGTTTCACCCTCCACAAACTATTGTCAATACCATACAGTACCACTGATTGTCCTTGTTCTATTGTCATTGTCCTTGTTCTATTGTCGTTGTCCTTGTTCTATTGTTGTTGTTCTTGTTCTATTTCCTATTATTTCGCCAAAATAAAATGCTAGCTTTATTTTGTTTTGTTCTTTCTCTTTGTTTGAAAGAATGTGTACCGTGCTGAGCCATTTTAATAATTCAACTATCTCTTATAAAGCAATGCTTCCAGAATTTCAATCTGGCAAGATATTTTTCCACTTTGGTGAGCTATGGAATTCTGCCAAAATGTCGTAGCTGTCTATGGCTGGATAGCATATCCAATTAGGTCAAAAGTACTATTGGTTAAAAAATCCAAACACGAATGATATAGGTAAGATCAATGAAAAAATATGTCCAACATTTACAATCAAATATTTATGGAAAATAGGTTGGTTGGTACTACTTATATCAATACGCTTGAAGGTATATTCTAGTTAAATTGCATACTGACAAGGAGAAGGTCCCTGGTAAGTCAGTTTTTTTATCACCGTGTCCTACTACCTGATCAGGTTGTATGCAGGTAGCTGACTTGTTGGACTGGCTGATGCGTAAGGCCTTGCGATTTCGAAATATTTTTATAATTGTAATTTGTTATATCCACACAAAGCTAACCTATCTTCTGAAAATACGTATATTTACTATCTCTCGATTCTTCGGAGAGAGAAATATTTTGATCGTCATGAAAATTGGACCAGATATTTAGATAAATGTCGATCGATGTTTCATGAACTTTTGAAACAAAAAATGTGTTTTTGCGATGCCTGTACCACGTCTTGAGCTGAAACAGTTTTACCTGCCGGGCTAAAGATTGACAGGTATCCAGGGCTTACAAAAGTTTCCCACGAGGAGTTTTTGGAGTTGGATATCCAACCCTAAGATTAAGAATAATTTATTGAAGGGGAAAAAAGAGTTAAAATCGATTCTCTCAAAATCCAATTTCAATGATTTTGATTAATTTTCTAACCAGGCATTGTTTAACTTTACAAACAAATGAAAATTTCTCATCTTCCCGTGAAAATGACTTTAAGGGTACTTTACATAATTACGTAAGTAGAAATCTTCCATTTTGATCATCTCTTCAAATTATTTCAGATAATAAATAACCTATGATTGTAAAGTTGTAGTACTAGTCAAAATGAAAATATTTTATTTGAAATGTATTTTTATATAACAAATAGTTTTTGAGCAATAAACATATATATATATATATTAACCATGGAGCTCTTCGACAAATTTAAATTGATTGATCTGCTCTTTGGTGAATAGAGAAGCTCCTATTTTATCAATGATTCTGTAACAATGTGTAATATTCCTTTTATTATCTTTGTTTGAGTGTTTTTGCAACAGTTATTTCGTTTCACAAATCCTGCGAGTTCTAGTAAATGTATAATTATTAAGATAATAAATATATAAAGTTTGTGAGGTGCACTGGACCATTTATTTTATGCTGATCTAGTTTTGGTTGACCGTAAACAATGTCTGTAAGAACTTCTTTAAATAATATCATGTTTATCGCTTGGGTAGGAAGTAACTACTGACATCACGACCCTTCTTACTAAGTCAGTAATTGATTAAACACTCGTTTTGTAAATATGTATAATGTTTATATATGTAAATATATCAAATATAACAAAATACACTATATACCTGATGTGTTATAGCTCCTATAATCACTGTGACCGAAAGTGGAACAAATATTTACAAGATTGTCTTATTGAGTTTTAGAACAGGAGTCAACATCAATCAGAGTTTGGGAAGATACATATTTACAAACATTCTCTCATATCAAGAGAAAGTATTGTGATAGTGAAAAAATCTATCTCGAGATTATGATGAATCTTACTTTTAATGTGAACCCATACAAGTGGATTTTACAATTATGTCTGTCTGTCTGTCTGTCCCTGACCACTGATCCAAAACAGTTATATGGGTCTTGTTTAAACTTGCTATTTAGATTGTATAGGAGGTATACCATAAGATTCCCCCACCCCCCCATAGCCTTCAAATTAACTGATGAGTAATTTTTTTTTATTCAAAATTGTTCGTGAGTGTCTCAAACGATTTTGTTTGAAATGTATATCCGCGGACTGTGTGTTATGACAAAAACTATTGTACGCCTGTTTTGGGGGAAAAACTCGTTTATGGTTAGTTAACTGATAACGGTTTTTAGAAAAATTTGATTTTTCCTCTTTTATAATAATAAATACTATATTTTTTAAACTGAAAAATGAAACCTGCACACGAGAATTGAACCTGGAACCTCTGACTTCATATGCCAACACTCCAACCACTGAGCTATCCACGATTCCTCCCATGTCCTGGTTCATTTTTCACTCATATCTGAAGGCAGAGTCTGTGATGGACGCGCGTAAATCGTCAGCTACATCTGAGTGAGCAATTAAGACGGTGAACTATCAGATAGGGTGACCAGATGGTCTAGGGGTAAGGTGTCAGACTTCTGTGCTGGGGGTCCGGAGTTCAATCCTCGGTCCCGGCACAGATTTATCTGATTGCCAAACCCTTCCTTCACCTCTGACAAGATGTGTATTAATCACGACTTGTGAATGTGTGGAATGCCAGGACTACCATCGTGGTTCGGATCCCACGTTAAACAGTAGGTCGCTCCATTTCATCTCACAACCACCCTACCATTGCACATTAGCGTAAGTGCGTATAACCCGAACGGGTAGTAAGACGCGGTGCTAATAATATTAATAATAACTATCAGATTATATTTAGACGCGGCTATAGATGTACCTATCAAATGTAATATTTGGCTATCTAATCCTTCTAAAGAAATATTTTAATAGTGTGTCTAATCAATTTTGAAACATATAATTGTATAAAAGGTGGGGTAGTATTAAATAGAATATATCATGAAGGTCATTCATGGATAATGGTGGCTTATATAACACTAAATCCACTATTATTATTATTTAGCACCACGTCTTACTACCCGTTCGGGTTATACGCTTGAGTACTAATTGCACTAATGGATTAGGAGTTTGGAATGTTGAATTTAGAGGAAGTGAACCCACATTTGCGTGTAGGGAGAGGGGAAAGCCATTTAGGAAAAGCCACCCCCAGTTCACCCGACCGAGATTCGAACCCCGATCTCCCCGTCCTCGGTGGCCCAGCTCAACATGACTGGCGCGTTAGCTAACTACGCCACCGAGGCGGGTAAATCCACTATTAAAATATGTCCTAAATGCTTACCACCGGCCAAAAACAACAGTTCAAACACACACAGTCGGATTCCTTTGTTCGTTTTGGATAATAAAAGAGTTCATAACTAAGTACTAGCCCACCGAAGAGAGATACTGAGTATTTCATTGTTTACTTTACACCCAGAGATAAATTTCAATACCATTCATTCCTTTGTTTGTTTCTTCTGTAAAGTTTTAAAACTTTGAAATTCAATTAAATTTCCTTTGTTAAATAAAATGAATTGAATTTGTACATCTCCATGTTCTTCGTTTACATTTTTGTTCGTTTGTTTGATCTTTTAATCACAGAAAATGCTGTTCAAACAATTGGAACAGAAAAGGGGTGACCTTGAATGTTGAATCAAGTACATTTACAAAATTTGTTTTTAGCCAAATGTTATTCTTAAAAAAAACCTTTCATTTCGTTTTTTTATTATTATTTTTCGATAATACGAAATGAGAAACAAATCATAGTTACGACTTTAACCCTAGAACAGAATAAAGTTTTATTAAGAGATATATTAAAGGTAAAGTTTAAGATAAAATAATAAATTTTAATCCATCAATGGTAAGTCATAGCGTGTCTTATTTATTGGCCAATTCACGAGAATCGCACATTTTCTCCGCCTAGGTTTTTCGAAATTTCGTGTATTTATGAATTGAAGGTTAAGTTTTGTTAGGATGGGTGATATTTTTATAAGTGACAGGCTTAAAATTTACTCTAGTTAGATTGATATAAACAAATCCATACAAATTTTACACGTTTGTTTTATGTATGTTTAGCAATTTATTTTCTTTTTTTTAATAATGTTCATATTTATTTAGTAAGGAGTAAAAAATTATAAAATTAAATCTTCTTTATTCCATTCTCTTTATTTGGGCTTTAGTCTTCTATGACTATATTATGTGTTACACCATCTTCAAGTCCTATTTAGGATGACGATGAGTTATTTTAATACATATTATTGGAAAGTTTGTGAAGTTTTGAAATATTATTTACAATGTAAGAAACATGTTTATGGGATGAGTTTCTTGCTTAGTAAGCAGCCAACATTTGAGAAGTGGTAAGGACTCGAACTTATGCTTGTAGGTTCTCCATTATTGGTGATTGTGACATAGGCTATGGACAAATTTATAAATAGACATTTTAAAAGCTCTCAAATTTAATATAAAATAAAACAAACTCATAAAAGTAATAATGGCGTATATTAAATCTCAATTTTCACGGTTTTAAAGCCACTTATAGAAAAAATGGCGAATGCAAATTAATTGAGATTTAAATATCAAAAATCAAATAAAACAACATCGTATTTCTTCGACAGTTGCGCTAATGCTTTTTTCAGAGAAGTTATTACTATTTCCCCTTACCCCACACCCTGGAGTAGCCAACAAATAATTTATCGTCAGAATATCAACTTAAAGAAAATGTAATGGTGCACAGCTAATAATGCATGTTTGACCGTAGGATTTTTAAATTTATGTTTTGAGCCAAATAATAACGTAGTTTTTAGATGACTTTCACATATCTCTTTGGACGTTTCATACCGAATTTCTCATAAACTAAGCAAAAAAAAAAAAAATGACGGGGTCTTCTTATTAATAGGCCCTAGTTTAATAAACCATATGCCATTATAAAAATAAAATAAATTTAAAATAATAATTTATAAAGAAAATAATTTTTAATTATCTCTTTATTTTTATCCATATCTGTTTATCTTGTATATATTTGGGTCAGATTTATTGATTATTAGAGATTATTATTACTAGAGAATTTATCTATGTGAAAACTTGATGAAGTTTTCGACAACAAATTAGACCAAATGACTTATATTATTTGATTCAAATAGAACTGTTGCCTTCCTTGTTCCTCTAATGAGGGAAAATATTGAGTACACTTGGTCTATGTCGTAGCCTCGTCATAGTCCTACCTTGCTATATTCCTGTATCAAGTCCCAAACCGTCTCACCACAACGTCACCTTGTTAGTTCTACCTTGTTATATTCCTGTATCAAGTCCCAAACCGTCTCACCACAACGTCACCTTGTTAGTTCTACCTTGTTATATTCCTGTATCAAGTCCCAAACCGTCTCACCACAATGTCACCTTGTTAGTTCTACCTTGTTATATTCCTGTATCAAGTCCCAAACCGTCTCACCACAACGTCACCTTGTTAGTTCTACCTTGTTATATTCCTGTATCAAGTCCCAAACCGTCTCACCACAATGTCACCTTGTTAGTTCTACCTTGTTATATTCCTGTATCAAGGCCCAAACCGTCTCACCACAATGTCACCTTGTTAGTTCTACCTTGTTATATTCCTGTATCAAGTCCCAAACCGTCTCACCACAACGTCACCTTGTTAGTTCTACCTTGTTATATTCCTGTATCAAGTCCCAAACCGTCTCACCACAACGTCACCTTGTTAGTTCTACCTTGTTATATTCCTGTATCAAGGCCCAAACCGTCTCACCACAACGTCACCTTGTTAGTTCTACCTTGTTATATTCCTGTATCAAGTCCCAAACCGTCTCACCACAATGCCACCTTGTTAGTTCTACCTTGTTATATTCCTGTATCAAGGCCCAAACCGTCTCACCACAATGTCACCTTGTTAGTTCTACCTTGTTATATTCCTGTATCAAGGCCCAAACCGTCTCACCACAATGTCACCTTGTCCTTGTCCTGAGATATTCTACAAGTGTGTCCCACGAACCTCTGATCAACCAACGACATCTCGGGGACGAAGCAAAAAGACATCACCTCTCACACGCACGGGGGATTATTGATTCATATGTGGTGTCCCCCTGACCCCCTCACGGCCTGTTTTCCCTCCCCCCCTTTTTCATGTGACACGCATTGCTATCTGCCCTGATGGCTGGAGGGTGAGGGTTGAAAAAGGGGGGTCGAATAACTTCTAGATAGCAAATTAACGAGATAGACCACGCGTTATACAATATTCAGGAGGGGTTTGAGGATAAAGAGGGTGGACTGCGTGATTTGCCCGGAAGGCAGCCGACAAAAGTCCCGAAGCGCCAGGTGGAAGGTGTCTTCTCCTATAATTCATTGGTGTGGTTGTTATGATTCACTTGAATTTAACATTATTTTTGGATGTGCATAGTTTAGGTGAACTATATTAACACAGAATAAGGACTTTAATTACTGAAGAAAACTTTTTAAGTTAATACAAAATCATTATCATTTTTTATTATTTTGAGAAAATATATTTTATAGAAAGAATAGCAAGAGGTGAATGTTGGGCTGTTCAAGCACGCTACCCTATCTAAATTTGGAACCAATATGAGACTACAAGACTATAAACATTAGCGAGGAACCTCATAACAAATTTCATCTTCTAGTGGACAAACATCATCCAACGTTCTGGTTGAACTCCAGAAAGAACAGGCAGGCACTAAAACCAAACTCGCAGAATTTTCATCGGGAAAATCATTCAGAGCAAAATCTAAAATGGATTTGGTGAATGGGCAAAGAAGACTATGTGTGGTTACCCTTCAATATGAAGTATAGAGAAAAAATAGATAGATGGAACACCTTTGAACCATAGGTGATAGCATTCATTTGTAACATATGTGAAGAGATAAAATGGAGGGTTTTATTTGCTCTCAGTGAACAACTGCTTACCTCACGACTTCTTAACTCACTGCCACCCACAGGGTGCACTACATTTAGGAAAACTGGATTAGGAATTTTAAATTAATAAAACTTTTTTCCAAAATATATATATTTTAGGAAAAGTGGTCATTATGAAATAACTATCATTGGAATATGTTGTTAGGAAATTTAAGTACTAGGAATATTTTTTAATAATAATGTTCGGGAACGTTTTTCATCCCCTAATCCAGCTCCTCTATACTATCTTCCTAATCCCCACCCATTGAGCTAAGGCTTTAATAATCTTAGAGTATAAGTTACTAGCAATTACATTTTCGAGTAGGATTATGCGTTCGTGTAGCACACCAGATTCTGATACAAGAAGGGCAAGAGAGAAATAAACTGTTCTAGTGCTTAACATTAGAGAAACATGAGAACCAATTAAATCGTACACTGATAATAAAGGTCACGCCATACCATACCTTAAACTGACGGGATATTGCATTTCACACAATTTAGTTTAAATGAAAACGATAAAGATTAGTATACAAAATATAATAATATTAATTCTAAGCGGTTTCTAGAGATATGTGAAGCCATACTAATCTACGTTATATGAGAGCTTTCCATGGACCGCAGCAGTCATCTTGCTACTCAAGCAGGACTTTGAGACAACTAAGGGAACCTTTAGTATAATACCCCTAGTTTTCAAGTTCCTGGATAAGAAAATTGACCAAACATGGTCGTAGAAGCAATTTGTAATATTCCCTAAGTTGTTCTTGATTCTGGCATATTAAGATCTTGGTGTGGATTTCTATTTGAGACGTATCAGAGCACGTCCACAATAAATCTCAGACTTCAATTCTGAAATGCCCGCATCTTGTTCACGTGCGAATACGCCAGCATTTGATAATTATGCTGAATAGTATTTTGTAGAGCACCAAGCAATTTATTGCTAACAGGGCACTACTACTTGTTCAACGGAGTTCATAAGATAAGTACTTTGATCAAGCGTTGTCCCCAGATCAGAATAGTACTCAGCGTAGGACCTAGGTACTTAGTAAGTCCCCCAACCCCAAACTTGATGCTAACAACCTGAGGGGGGATAAGCCTTATCTTCCGTGTGAAGAACATGGTAATGTTATTGTCCAGGTTGGTATTCATATACCAGGTTCCAAGCCACACATACAATAACTAGGAATTAGTCCCGGGCCTAATCCAAGTGAGGTCAAGTTTTGGTTGAGCTATATGAAGGAAAAACTCTAAGTTAACACGAATCTTATTGAGATCTGAGTCTACCTGAGCTAGCTGTAATCGTGATATTATAATTATCTCAAGGATGATAGAGTGGATACCAAGGATTGATTTTATCTGAGTATCATGAGAATAACTTATACATAATTGAGTTTGCTCACACAATGTCGGGCTCTCGGATCAAAGCCACAACGCGTGGGCGTCACTAGGGAGAGCTCGTCCCATACATCAAGTGCACCAGTGTTGACGTATTAAAACATCAGACGAACGGAAGACAGGATTTCTGGTGTCACAGAGTTCTAGAATCAAGTATCTTGCTCATGCGCTGGGGCTTGTTTTCCACATGAGATCTAGTATCGTGGTTTTACCATCCCCTCTACAAAATTGAGCCGTTATTTTTCATGGTGGTAAAGGATACTAGTTAAAAATAAATCTAACATTAAACATAACAGTACACGTCAATCAAAGCACACCTTAGATTAAAAACGATATTAAATATTTAGCACAAGGAGACCGATGATCTATTGAAATAGATTTAATAATTTATTTATTATTATATTAATATATACATATTGTATCTGTGAACCTTTGGGTTTTTTCCCCCTCTCATGTAACAATGTTATGGATCCATTAGCACGTAATACACTTACCACCTCGAACCGATACTCTCAACCTCTGCCAGTTTTTAACTACTACTGCTACTATTTCTACTATTATTTTGACTGGCCTCTCTTGCTTGGTTTCACTATTACATTATTGAATGGTTGGAGAGGGTTTGGCATGTGCGGGGGGAAGGGTGTGTGTGCATGGTAGCGTTATACAAGCTCGCTTGAGTGTACTAACCAATATCATATTAAAATCGGACTATCACCGCAACCCCCCCCCTTCACCCACCAACCCCTGCTGGGGGCAGGTGGAAGTTCCTAAACCACACACTAGAGCGGTGCTTCAATATTAAACTTCATAACCTTCAAAAACCAGTTCGTGTTGTTGTTATATATATATATATATATATATATATAATTTTATATAATATTTAATATATATATTACCTGTTCCACGTGACGCGCACACTCAATTAAAAATGCATACCTGTATTGTTTTTAGACCCAGCACCTAAAAAAGGGCAATGTTAAACAAATCTAGAGAGGAGGATAGTACTCGATTTTGGAAAAAAAAAATTGTAAATATATGTTAAGGAAATGTTGAAGATTATTATCTAAAATATCTATAAGATAAATAACATAAGGATTAAAGATACATGTCTTTGCGTGGCAGTAGTAAAAAAATAATATAGCAATTCATAAATTAATGAAACTATAGTATTTTTAACACGTTCATAACCACTCGTGGATAAAAAGAACGAATGAATGTTAGTTCTAATAATTACCATTTTCTAATATATAAGGCTGAAAGAGTCTCAAATTGGAATACTATTATTTTATTTGTTGATTAACGTAATAGTAATATTTTAAAACAAATTAAAAACCATTGTGAATAATAGAGAATGAAAGTATTATCTTTTTAATTTTCACTTAAATAACATTATAAGAATTAAACCTCTTTTGATGGGTGGGAATACCTCATTAGGCTCTATACATCTGTACATTTTCCTTTGGTCACATGATCACATTATTGCTCTATCAATAGTAAATACGTTTAAAACTATTGTTTTTAATAATTTAACTAATAAATCATGTGTTCTTTAAATGGAAAAATCCCACCTGGACAAGTGAATCGAGCTTGGGACCTTTGGCTGGCTAAGTACGTCAATCCTCTGACTATTGTAATTATACTGATTTGGACCGCTCTCATATATTTAAAAAGTCATGGATGAAGGTATTTTTCTATAAAATATCGTATGTAAATTATCCTTTTAAGACTTCATCCATGGAGAATCACGCGCTTTTCAGAAATAATGTAGAAGGATTGCACCATTAAAACTTTTTTTTTCTTTCAAAATTAAACTCCGTAGTATTTACCAAACAAGCAAGAGACGTTAGTTTCCTATACCCAATAGGAAGCTAGCCTTCAAGACACCTGTCGCAGAGACGTCCCTGATTGGTTAGTCTTGACACTGGTCACGATATATAGAGTAGTCACATAAACAGAGAGAGTGCCGGCGACATAAACCTAGAGAACGTGTAATACCACGACAGTACGTAAATTGTATTTCAAGTAAAATGGTACAAGAAGATATAATCACTCCAATAAATCGTGTGCAACATTAACAGTTGTCTTTATTTAAGTAAAATATAATAATTGGCGCTCGATCACGGGGCTATAGTAACCAATTATCTCACAATCAATTCAAGAAAGTTGCAATTGGCTCCCAATCGCGAGACAGTTATATCTCAATAACACCGTATCGTAATAATTGGCACTCGATCACGGGGCTATAAAACCAATTATATCCCAAACAATCCGTATCATTTTACTATTGAGCTATCCAGTAGTCACTTCGTCCGTTGGCGTACTAAGACCTTCCCAGTAAAGTCTAAATAAAACAAAAGAAACTGTATCGCAATCAGTTAATCGGTTCTAGAGATCTTAGGCAACAGACATCCAGAGCAACACTTTGGTTTATAAGTAGCTGAAATATCTTCTTGGACCGTTCATGACTACGTACAAAGCACAAGCCAGAGCAGCAGCATCCTGAGCCGACATTTTGTACTCAACTGAACTCTGTACGGAAACAATGTTTGTTTGACCAACTGCCAACAACATGTTTCACATGTTTTCAAGATGATCCACTATGTTTCAAGTAACAGGCAATATTTCTGATACAATGTTCCCAGGAGCGTCATAGTCTTCAGGAAGCACTGGTCCTCAACATCCTTTGATTGCCGTGTATTGTTTTATTATGAAAAGGTTTATCATGCAAATGGATTGCATGATTGAGGATGTGGCTATAACTAGACATTGTTCGTATGTTTATTGTTGATGGGATGTGGTGCACCGTTCATACATATATGCTAAACATGATACCATCTGAATTACAATGTGACCTTAGAATGGATACGACGTAAGCTAAGTGATGCGGTTGGACCGAATAAAATGTTGGTTGTATAATAATTCCAATTAAAAGAACCCTCAATAATAAAACTTAATGTTTGATTACAGATAAGAGCTACGATTTGTTAACTTTATCTTTACATAAATAAAGAATAATTTTTGTTAGGAAGAAACACAAACACAAAAATATTATAAGCGACCGACATTTACAAAATCTCAATATATTGTTAGTATTATTTGGTAAGAATTGGTAATATACATAAAAAGTGATAAAACTAGATTACATGACCTGACGTATAAGTTCGTTAAAATATATTTAGATGTTAGATAAGGCCCTTACTATGTAAATCGTACTGTATCAATAATGCCAATAAATAGGGCATACGTAAATGTTCAAATAAATTATCTAGAATATATAAGAAAAAGGTTTTTATTTTGCTGAATTAATATCCCTACGCCAATGCGGATACATATATTCTGGGAACTTTCGCAGAACTATTTAGTAAAATAAGCCATTGATAACAAGGGATGTGGGTCTTTGAATCCTCAAATCCTTAGCGATGATTTGATAAAATTTCATATTCAAAATTTTAAATAAATACAATTTTAAAATTATTAGCAAGTATGAATTATTTTTTGGGGGTCTATTATGACATTTATTAGTGGTTCAGACCAACTTAATTATAGAACAAACTTATTAACCAGAATACAGAACATTAGTTTATAACTTCATAATTCATATGAACTCAATAACAATTAAAATAATAGCGTGTCAATGTGTGCTTATCACGTTGGATCAGGGACTCGCAGGCAAAATAAATATTTTCCATTTCTATTAATAACCCTAGAATTCAACGTATAGTTAAAAATGTACCACCAAGCAGTGTTCCAGCACTACGATCACAGACTGTACCTAAAGAGTAGGCAACATCTCAGAGCAGTTTTTTTTAATCTCACTTCTGTAAATTAGTTTCTACCAGAGAGGCTCTTTGCTGGCAACACGGATTATAATCCTTCTCTGTTCGTCATGCAGTTTAAATACTCGCCACGCCATTTTAAAAATGTATTACGAGAGAGTAAAATTAATAAAAAAAAGCATGAAAAATGGTCCACAAATACTGTGAAGCTTGATGTACCTTTAGTTCGCTCTGTTAGACCAGAGAGGATGTAATAAGCCTCGGACGGGGAGATTAACAAGAAATAAAGCTCCCACTTGCTTTATTGAAGTTATTATGTTTCATCTAATGGTAAGATTCAGATCTATGTTTAGTCCTTTAATATTCTTTAACATCTCAGTTTCATTTCAATGAATAATGACAGTGACTTTGTTAGCAGGACGTTTCGAAACGTTGAGCAACGAACACTTGTTTTATATTTATAACATTTAAATTCCATATTATCCACGTAATCTCCTAAATAGTAAAACTTCAAACCGAGTGGCCGCTGCCATTAGCGATGATAGTGCCGACATTTGTGGATAGGGGGTGTCGAGTATCTCAGTTTTCTAACCCGGAGCTGCTACTTCTTTATGTCATTAGTTCCTCATTTGTCCACACGATGCAGAGTGTGACTCCGTTCCAGACCCTCTGATTCACAGATACAGTTTGGAAGAGCCAGGTATCAAACCCAGGACCCCTGTATCTGTAGCCAGGAGCTCTGACCACTGATGCTACATGTTGTCAGGAGGTACAGTTTGGAAGAGCCAGGTATCAAACCCAGGACCCCTGTATCTCTAGCCAGGAGCTCTGACCACTGATGCTACATGTTGTCAGGAGGTACAGTTTGGAAGAGCCAGGTATCAAACCCAGGACCCCTGTATCTGTAGCCAGGAGCTCTGACCACTGATGCTACATGTTGTCAGGTGGTACAGTTTGGAAGAGCTAAGTATCAAACCCAGGACCCCTGTATCTGTATCCAGGAGCTCTGACCACTGATGCTACATGTTGTCAGGAGGTGAATGCAATATGTGCTACATGTCCACTAAAATGTTCTAATGACCATCTTTCCGACACTTATTGCCGAGTGGTAAAGCGTCAGACTGTTGAGTTTCGGGTTCTGTTATGGGTCTCGGGTTTGGCTACCGGCACGGCCGAATAATGTGTCATCGCTGAAATTGGTGTTGCTCTTTTTCAAAGTGTTTTTAAGCACAGTATCTCACTACCCGTTCAGGTTATGTATTACCTCCGCTAATGGTTTTATGGATGAGGACGCTTATATCTAGAGAAAGTATACCCCCAGTTGAGTAGAGGAAGAGTGAAGAATCATTTTGGGAAAACCACTCTCAGTACATCCGAGCAAGATTCGAACCTCGATATCCCAGGCATCTGCAGTGTAGTCTACTGCGAGACTAGCACTTTGGACCACGTGGCCACTGAAGTGGGTTCTTTCAAACTTATTTGTCTGTTATATAATTAAAATAATTTGCAAGAAATGTTTTTGCATAATAAGTTTGCTACGAATTATTTCTAATGAAAATAATAAAAATACCTTTTTACAATATTATATTTGTATCTGTATGGAATTGAGCTAATTTGTGGGCCGTGTACGGATCTAATCAGTTAATTAAGAAAGTGTATGTTAAACTACTATAGATTAAAAAAAAGTCCCTTTGAGTTGTTATTCCAAGACTTCACCAATTAGCAATGCCGGAAAAGGCTCAACCCTCCCAGAACTGTTTCTAAATAACGCAGTAGATGTTTCTAATAAATGTAATTCTCAATATTTCATCAATCAGAATATTATTCTAATTAAAATAACAAAAATAAGTTAATCAAGTGTTTGGATATTTTAGATCCACGATACAAAGTTAATAGACGGATATCGTTTTAAATTCCCTACTGAATATCACAGTTAGTATTTCATTTTGCAATTTATATCATTCGCTACTATTCTTTAATCTGCGGACTGTTAATTTCCCTCTAAAAGGATTTATGTCATGAATACAAATGTCCTGCATTCATTTTTCTGTAATCCCTCCCCACCCCCAGTAGCTACCAACCCCTATATCATCTCTCGAATTGATGTAAATGGTTTATAATCAATACGAGATATCTATTACGTGCATTTGGTGTAAAATACTGGAGATATAATGCGTCAGGATGAAACTGCTGGAATTTTTAGTTTAAAGCCGCAAGGCTACCTCGTGTTATTTTATTATAAACATGACAGTTCCCAATATTAATAAAACTTTGTTTTATGTTTCATTGGTAAATATAAATAACTGAGCTACCCTAGAGGTTTTCTAAACTAGCCACTTAGCCTAATAGAGCTATTGGGATACTGTGGATAACACCTAACTTGTAGATAACACAGTTGAAACCTGGTGCGGTGACCTGTAGTCTACTTTAGGAAACAATAGGACTGAGACTAGTTGTACCGTTTTACAATGTATTAAAAAAAATACAACATTGAAAAATAACTACTACAACATTTAAAAACTATTTAAAAGATCCCAAGGTCGTTGTTGTTAACAGAAGAATTACCTCTTTGTGGTCAGAGTTCATGGATACAACGAATCCAGAGGTCCCGGCTTTGATCTCAGGCCCTGCCAGATTTCTGTTAGCCAGTTGGTCTAGAACGGCGTTAACTCAAACTCATGAGGACAAATGAGGAGTTACTTGAATGAGAATGTAGCGGTTACGGTCTATAAAACTGAGATTATTGGCTGGAGGCTTCATTGTGCCGACCACATGACACCCTCTATCCACAGAAGTTGACTTTATCTTCGCCAACAGATGGTGGCTGCTATGTCAGTATGGCTAGATTGAGGGTTGACGCCGTGGAGTTTTTTCAACTGAAGAATGCAGAAAACCCGCACTTCGATACGTTTTCTGGATCAAGGATCCTGGTTATTGGTCCGTGAATAAAAAAGCTTTGTTTCCTGGATCAAGGATTCTGATTATTGGTCCGTGAATAACAAAGATTTGTTTCCTGGATCAAGGATCCTGGTTATTGGTCCGTGAATAACCAATCTTTGTTATAACAAAATATCAAGAAGAGCAGAGTGTACCATGAACGTTTACTGATTGGTTATGTAAATGTCTAGCACATTAGGGAGATTAGCGTCAATTAGTCAATGATATTATTATTATTATTATTATTATTATTATTAGCACCGCGTCTTACTACCCGTTCGGGTTATACGCATAGTCAATAATAGAGTTCAATAGTAGCTTACCCCTCTTCAGTGGTCAAATGGTCTAAGGCGTCACTAACGCAAGAGACTGGACTGCTTATGATGGGGGATCAGGGTTCAAATCATGTTCGGGTGTACTGAGGGTGGTTTTCCTAAATGGTTTTTCACTCTCCTCCACGCAAATTCCAGAACACCTCCTCTGAATTCAACTTTACTCATTCCTCATAAGGTTTAAGAAAATACCTAATTTAAATACCACTTGTGTCCAATGTTGCGCTCCTCCTGCCGATATAAGGCACCCAGTATCGCAGACTACTCTTAGCAAGGTAGTTTGGATGTAGACTACTCTTAGCAAGTGGTTTGGATGTAGACTACTCTTAGCAAGGTGGTTTGGATGTAGACTACTCTTAGCAAGTGGTTTGGATGTAGAGGAAAGTTATTACTAAGGCAGATCTCATCATATAATTATTATTTTCAGACTTTAATCCATGGTAAAGCTAATTAGTAGTCTAGGAGTACTTGGTTTAAATGTTGAAATGAAAATTAACATTGAGAGGTCAAAGACAATGAGGATATCCAGGGAGAATAACAATGAGGATATTTCAGAGAGAATAACAATGAGGTTATCCCAGAGAGAATAGCAATGAGGATATTCCAGGGAGAATAACAATGAAGCT
The DNA here is from genome assembly GCA_033556935.1 of Timema podura. Taxonomy (NCBI): domain Eukaryota; kingdom Metazoa; phylum Arthropoda; class Insecta; order Phasmatodea; family Timematidae; genus Timema; species Timema podura. Next base: position 11,568,059 of record JAVRXN010000007.1, on the reverse strand, counting down.
ATCTCAAATAGAATAACAATGAGGATATCCCAGTGAGAATAACAATGAGGCTATCCCAGAGAGAATAACAATGAAGCTATCCCAGGGAGAATAACAATGAGTATATCCCAGGGAGAATAACAATTAGGATTTGATTTTTTTTAAACCATGTTCATGATTTCTTTCAGTAAGAAGAGGATTCTACTGAATAAAAAACTGAGGCTGTAACTAATGAAGTGGTACATTTGGAGCATCACTCTGTATGAAGTGGTACATTTGGAGCATCACTCTGTATGAAGTGGTACATTTGGAGCATCACTCTGTATGAAGTGGTACATTTGGAGCATCACTCTGTATGAAGTGGCACATTTGGAGCATTTCTCTGTATGAAGCTGAATTGTGGGTGCTGAGGAAAGCTGATAGCAATTATTAAGAAATCTTTGACATGTGGTTCTGAAGGAGAATATAGAGGATAAAGGTGACCGATTGGATGATTCATTAATACGTTCTAAGGAGAGTCAAACAAAAAATAATCTGCAGGAGATTCTACTAACACAGGCCAACTGGATGGGTCACATGATGAAAATATTTAATCGAGTGCTGTTGTAGAAGGCAGAAGAAACAAAAGGACCAGGACTGCAACTGTTTGATGACATCACAGGGAAGAGGATGAAGTTTCTGTAGAGAGACAGAACACCTACTTATAATTATAATAGCAGTGTATGATAAGCTTCGGTAGCTTATATCCAACAACTTCCATCTTATCCCAACTCACCGTGAATTCCATCCCAACCCACGTAACCTCCAGAGGACGCTTTGCGCACCCCGGGTTGGGAACCTCCACATTAAATACCTTAATCCTCGCTGCCTCACTGACAGTATAATTTTACAAATAATTCAACATCACGAAGTTTTCTGATATTACTAATATTGTGTTTCTATTTATAAGAAACGACTGTACGCAGCAATTTACTCGCAGAAGTGGAAGATAAATAATCCAAACACTCAAACCTTTATCATCATTATTTTATTTTTTAATATAAAAAGAAACATTTTTGTATAATGTAAAACATTGTTAATAAAAGAACGTTGTGTAGATATTCGTGTGTTTTGATATCTGTAGGTTTGTAATCCACAGAGCAGAGAACGAAAGATGCACATCGTGGACCAGAGATAAAAGCCGGAGCAAAGAGGATTTTCTGCGAGATTACAATACTTACACGCTACGTGTATTCTTGCATATATAGGAGGGGGATTTCCCTATATTAACTAGCGACACTTAATGTTTTTAAAATACTCACGTTCACAGGATCAAGGCACTAAATATTTAGTCTTAGACTACTTTTTATTTTGTGATCTGCGTCTTACTCTAGTCCAATTTTCAAAGTGATGGGTTTTTAGAGAATACAAACATATCATTTTGCAGCAAACATTAATAAAAATTTACTATTATTAGTATTATTTTATATGTAGTGATATTATCCATCAAAAGTGACAGCTAAAGGTCACGTGACTTGACGTGAAAGTAGATCTAGTAACGCAAGCCTATATATGTTACTGTAAAAGTCCGTAGCACAATTTCCTTCGGTGGGGAAGTAAAGCCATTGGTCCCATGTCGATTGTGGCAGGTAAAATAAACCTGGAATGTATGGGAAAATACCTTGTTGACAAAATTGGTAGGCACTTTCGCGCTCGCTCGAAGAAATTGGGTGTAGAAGTCATCGGGGAACCACCCCACTTTTTTAACCACCCTGGTATATGTGATTTCTACCACCAGATGGTGCGGTAAGCACTAACCAGCTGAAAGGCTGAGTACATGCCCAACGCCGGATGGATATAAATCAGATCAAACCAACCTTCGGGTCGTTGACCTAAGAACAAGGTATACGCAGGTATCTAGAAGGTAGTTAAATTTCAACACGCTGTTCTACAATATTTGCCAGATTGTATACATTAAAGAGAACTAGTTATATTCATTTGATAACAGACGTACAACTTTAGTTTATCTCACAACGCTGTAGTAAGCAATTAATATTCTGATTTTGTTTGCTTGACGATATGGCAAGTAGCTTGGACCAATTACCAAGAAACTGTTTGAACAGGTTGTACGGAAACGACTTATATATCACATCCAACAGGCAATTTTTTGAATAATTTGGTTGAGATATCATGTTTTGTGGTAAAATTTTGAGCTAGATATTATATGTGCCAAAACATTTCTGAGGAAAGAAATAGATTTAAATGTTTCTAAACACTTTTAAACTAGTTTTATTAATATTTCAACTTTCTAAATCTTGTGTTAATGTCTAATGATATTTCAATTAATTTATCTATTTTTATTTTCACACCACTTCTTGGTAATCGTATTTGCTATCCTTATCTAACCAAAGGTATTATGTCGATGAGAGGGGTAAAATATTGACTGGATGTATCCGCATTTATGTGAACAAAGCATGGGAAACCATTTAGAATAAAATAACCTACGCGAAAAAGACCAGAATATGAACCCGGAGCCACCCATTACAGGAAAACTAGACTGTATGAGCTTGTCGTGTAGTCTGCGTGACCACCCGTACAGGTGGCAATATAATACGCTTGCCTCGATCAAAGACTGAATATTCCGAAAGAACGAAAGTGAGTATAAAGGAGGGAATATCAAACAAAGAAAATAGTTGCCTTGTTTTTAATTCACGCTGCGTTCTGTTTTAGCCTCGCGAATACAGAGTTAAATGATAACATTGTCGAACAAACCATACTATTTGTGTTGTCTAGCTATGAGGTGTGTTTCTGTAACCAAGCCGTTCTACTGTGTGAAAATGTGAAACAATATTTCGCAAGAATGGTACAATAACCTCAGTACAAGGCCAGAAATACCAAGGTTATAAAAGGTGTAAATAGATGATGGTGAACATTATACATGAAATAGAATCTACCAACCCAAAAATCAATTTAAGTTATGTGTATATTTGAGTAGAACTACACTAAAAATAAATATTATTAAATGTGCATTACATACCTCGAACACGGCTAAATTGTATTAGGGTGTGTTCTGTTATCACGCAATGCATTCTTTCCTATTTGTTTCGATAAAATTATATCATTGGTCAAATTCCTCTTGAACCTCAAATAAAACTTAATATTTTTCAAAATACCAGCATAGCTACAAGTCTATAAACATTTTTGCTTAATTTAACTTTATTTTGTCGAAAAAAGTAAAAGATATTTGCCCTGTGCAGTTGTCCGTTGGCCTGTATGTGTGTACGTTGATACTCTAAAGGTCGCAAAACGACGCGATTTAACCTCATTCATTTTATATTCGCTTTATCTACTATCCGATTTGGGTCCTATTGAAATTCATTACTGATATCACGGCCGAATAATTGTCTTAATCATTGGGTGACATTACATAAGAAGAACTTTTGGATTATTTTGTACGACCAATAATTTCAAGATATATTTATATATATTTGGCATATTTTCTTTCAATCGGTTCACACAAAGGATGTAATTTCTCAAGTAATAAATTTGAAGCTGATTTAGCTTAATATTTACTACCAAATTTTATTTCCTTAAAAAAAGTAAGCTCAATTTTGTTCTTTTATTTTATCAGTTGGACTTACAAAAGATAACCTTTTTCGTACGTTAGAAATTTAACGTAAAAAGAGTTTGGTAGCAAAATAGCTTTTTGTATGAATATAGCTATTCGACATTAAAAAATTCATGATTAATATCTTCATACAAATATAAAGACAATAAAGAAGTCTCCATCTTTGATTTGACCAAGTATTTGTGTAATTATCATTACGCTGTGTCTTAATTTCACTGCAAGAATCATTTCACCCTCCACACACACATCAATGAGTCGACAGAATATACCACAAGATGTTCTGGTTTAGTTTTCCAGTGACTGGAATGTCGGAATTTCAATTCCCAACGGGTATATTAGGTTTGGGTTTTTTCCTAGATGGCTCCCCACTCTCATGCCAAGCAAATGAAGATGTATTTACTCCAAATTCTGCCTTCCTCGTCCTCAACTCCTTAGTATAATTAAATGCCGACATCCTAGATGGTTAGAAAAACTCAACATGATAAAAAAAAGTCAAAGAATGTTCAATATTGTCCACAAAATAGTAAATAAGTCACGTCCATGCAAGGAGAATTATCTTAGCCTAATTATAGTGTAACAAAAAACCCTCAAACACAACTTTATCATTTTTAAAATTTAAAAATAATGTAAAGTATTAGTGTCATATGAAAGGTTGTCCAAAGATCCATTGTTAATCCCCTTGACCTTATTTATAAACCTTTTATCCCTCAACGTATAATGGTAATCTCCCAAGACATACATATTACGTGACTGCTCTCATCAACCCAGAAACAGTAGATCTAACGTGAAACGGCCTGTACTTGACTTTGGCCAACTGGAAGTTATCATAGATAGATTGAAACACCTTATAATTCTGGGGCGGATCCAAGGAGATGACAGAGGCATAAAATATAATCAAATTTATTGAAACCAAAACCTTAATGTTGTAAAGAATGACTCATTTTCCCTATCTTCTATGAAACCTAGCCAAATGTTCAAACATTTCCCAATATTTATTAATTTATTCATCCCTACATACCTGTCCTGATACCTAGTATGTAACTCAGGACATATTTCTACTTACAATGTTTTGTCTACTTCAATTTATTTATGTAATTTTAAAATATTTGAATATGGAAATTAACACTTAAACTAGTTGTATTAAATTCCTAGTTTATAATTTTATATCCTACTAGTTGGTTCACCCCGGGTATTTTATGCCCCCGGCCCCCCTACTGGGTGTCCTGCCACCCTCTGGATCTAATAGTCCCCAGATCGGCAGAAGCCCCAGCGGTGGCGAGCATCCCCCTATCCGCCACCTGGGGAGGGGCCCTATCGGAGATTTCTCTCCACCTACTTCCTACTAAAACCACAACCTATATGGACCTAATATTAACTTAACCTAATAATAACAATAATAATAATAACAAAAATAATAAGCAAAACAAACTTAACCTAAATACATAACATTCCTCTTATGTGGTTGCAGGGTCTTCAGGTGTTGTTGCCGGTCACATCTTTTGTACTGACAGCAGTCATCCGACGGACCGGTTGACGGACCAGAGGCCTGACAGCTCCAGATCAGCAACACACTTGTTTCCAAGTGGGCCGGACTCTTCGAGTGAGGGGTTGACTCTTATCTTCTAAGGGGGGTGTTAATTTGTGACTTTCTTCCTAACTGGTATTCCGGCACTCTCCAGTTCATCAGCAGTTCACACTACTGGAATCCAGAGAGCACCTTCCCTCAGCCAGGCTCCAGTTCATCAGCAGTTCACACTACTTGAGTCCAGAGAGCGCCTTCCCTCAGCCAGGCTCCAGTTCATCAGCAGTTCACACTACTGGAGTCCAGAAAGTGCCTTCCCTCAGCCAGGCTCCAGTTAACCAGCAGTTTCCCATCACGCTCTACCCTTCCAGCTGACATCTACAGTTTGTACCCTCTAATTCTGTTTGTGCCAGCTCGGTTGTACATCGTCAGAGTCTGATGTAATGTCGCTATCATTTTCATTTATGTCATTTTCTTCAATGTCTATTCTAATCCGTCTCCTACTCTTCATTTCTGTCTCAGTCTCTTTTCAATGCATCATCAGCGATTGCATCCAAGAGTCCTCACCATAGCGCGTCTCGCGATATGTGATATATCGTACTAGCTTACAGTGGAACCTGCAGAACCTTCCTGTTCTATCGTACTAGCTTACAGTGGAACCTGCAGAACCTTCCTGTTCTATCGTACTAGCTTACAGTGGAACCTGCAGAACCTTCCTGTTCTATCGTACTAGCTTACAGTGGAACCTGCAGAACCTTCCTGTTCTATCGTACTAGCTTACAGTGGAACCTGCAGAACCTTCCTGTTCTATCGTACTAGCTTACAGTGGAACCTGCAGAACCTTCCTGTTCTATCGTACTAGCTTACAGTGGAACCTGCAGAACCTTCCTGTTCTATCGTACTAGCTTACAGTGGAACCTGCAGAACCTTCCTGTTCTATCGTACTAGCTTACAGTGGAACCTGCAGAACCTTCCTGTTCTATCGTACTAGCTTACAGTGGAACCTGCAGAACCTTCCTGTCGTCTATCGTACTAGCTTACAGTGGAACCTGCAGAACCTTCCTGTTCTATCGTACTAGCTTACAGTGGAACCTGCAGAACCTTCCTGTCGTCTATCGTACTAGCTTACAGTGGAACCTGCAGAACCTTCCTGTTCTATCGTACTAGCTTACAGTGGAACCTGCAGAACCTTCCTGTCGTCTATCGTACTAGCTTACAGTGGAACCTGCAGAACCTTCCTGTTCTATCGTACTAGCTTACAGTGGAACCTGCAGAACCTTCCTGTTCTATCGTACTAGCTTACAGTGGAACCTGCAGAACCTTCCTGTTCTATCGTACTAGCTTACAGTGGAACCTGCAGAACCTTCCTGTTCTATCGTACTAGCTTACAGTGGAACCTGCAGAACCTTCCTGTTCTATCGTACTAGCTTACAGTGGAACCTGCAGAACCTTCCTGTTCTATCGTACTAGCTTACAGTGGAACCTGCAGAACCTTCCTGTTCTATCGTACTAGCTTACAGTGGAACCTGCAGAACCTTCCTGTTCTATCGTACTAGCTTACAGTGGAACCTGCAGAACCTTCCTGTTCTATCGTACTAGCTTACAGTGGAACCTGCAGAACCTTCCTGTTCTATCGTTTACACACGTTCTAATACAGTTCTAATACAGTTCCCAATAGCGAGCTACTTGATTTAGCGTTCTATGCCCGCGTGGACTAGTGCAAAGAATGAAGTAGTATTGAAGAGGCAAAGATGACAGTAGGCCTATATAAATGTGTGTTAACGCCAACATTGTTGTACGGACGTGAAGTGTGGGTTTGTCAAGAGAAACACAAGAGCAAGATGAATGAGGTTGGAATGAGATATTTAAGAAATGTAGATGGAAAAACTTGTATGGACAGTCAGTGACAAATGGGTGCTAAAGGGGTGCGGTTTGAAGGGAATCTAATAGGTTAATGTAAAAGAAGCGTCTTACGTTGGTTTGGACATGTTGGGAGGATGAGTGTGTATCGAGTGACGAAGCAAATATATGGAGGTAGTGTGTGTAGTTTTAAAGGAAGGGGTAGGTCATGTAAGACATGGTTAAATGTTGTAGACGAATGTGTGAAAATAATATGTATGACTCGGTGTATGGATGATGTTGAAGTGAAGGGAGTATGCAAGGATAGGGAAGTGTGGGGAAAGCTAGTGATGATGGATTAAGTATGAAGTTGTGGTTTTAAAAATATGCACAGTTTCTTGACTACCCCGTAAGGGTACGGCGTTATTAGGTATGTAGGTTCAGTGTAGTTTTTCGTAAATATTTAGGAATTACTTTTCAGTTATTATAAAGTAGTTCATGACCAACATTCATCAAAAAAATTTAATCTCTATTAACTTTCTTGTTTTAGCATGAGAGGATTCCACATAGGTGGTTGCTGACTCTAATATATCAATCTTCTGTTGGACTGAATTGCCGTAGACGGGGAGATCTGAGTTCTAATCCTATTCAGGTGTATTGTAAGTGTATTTTAATAAATTGTTTCCCAACTAATGCATACGCGTATAGTACTGACGGATATTAAGATTCACTGATCAATAGAAATCTTAAAATGTATACTAAAAAGTATTTCACAATCAAAGAGATACAACATAGCAGCCTATAGAAGTGATTATCCACTCAGGACACTGCACTGCAAGTTAAACCGCTACTAACTCCTTGTAGCCACTAATTACTTTCGACAAGTAGTTAAAACTATCTTCTCTGGTTCTACTGATTTTAATTAATATTTCTTCCCAAATTTAATTCTCACTCTTCCTCACATTGGTGGGTCCATGGACTAAATCTCAGGTTTATTTATCCAGGTTCGCCGGTGACAAGTGGGTCAGAGTTCAAAACCCAGAAAGCCTTTCTGAGAGTGATTCATCATAAATTGTTTCTCATTCTTCCATCATGCAAACGTTAGTACATTTCCCTCATTCCTTCCCCATTAGTGTAATTAAAATACCCAAGTACACCACTGATGAGTAATGTGACTTGACGGTTAGAATACGTTTTACACTTTTTACTTTGTGGTGAATAAAGTATTGTTAAGGTAGAAAAAACTCACATTCTAGATATTTTGTATGTATATAGATATTTTATTACCTACTGAACTCGAAAAAGTTGTTTCTGCTATGCCATCTGTCTGTGTGTGTGTGTGTATATATATATATATATATATATATATATATATGTGTGTGTGTATCTTTATATTGCTGGCCTAGCGCCGAGAATATTTTAGTTATTGGGGTAAAACTTGACATCCAACCCTAAAATGAAGGTTACTTTACTTAAGGGATAAAATAGTAAAAAGCAATTTTCTTAAAATCAGCTGTAGAAATTTTTATTTAAATTCATACATTAGCATAATTTAACATTTCAAACAAAATGGCACATGTAACTATTCTGGTAAAATCACTTAGAGGTTAATTTACTTGAGTGTTTATCTCCCATTTTAATCATAGCTCCGCCAACCTTTGAGATATAAACTAACTTATCGTTTACAAGTTGTAGTGTTATTAAACATAAGAAACTTTTGTCTGAAATATATATTTTGTAAAATCAATCATTTATGAGCTATTGGCATAATTCTATTTTTTAAATTGTTGTCTGGGAAATGGGGGATAGTGGTGCTCTTTGGTAAAGAGTGATGTTACTTCCCCCTCTGTTTGTTTCTGTAACATTGTATATTATTTCATGCATGCACTTTGATTGAATTTAATATTCTTTCTTCCATTATGTTTCTGCATCAATGCATATTATATTGTGTCACATATCTTACGAGTTTTGAGTAAACATCTCGATGTTCAGGGAAAGACGAGAAAGTCTGCGTTGTGTATTGGGACATTTATTTCTTAACCCGTCATATCACCGTTTGTGCTATGAACATATGAACTAAGTATACTAAGGTGCTAGGAATTAATAAGGTTGAATTTATAGGAAGTGTACCCTCATTTGAGTGGAGAGATAGTGGGAAACAATCTAGAAAAAAACACCCTCTGTACACCAGACCAAGATTAAACCACAATTTACCAGCTATTGTCAGTCTAGACTATTATAAGAGTAGTGGCTTAGACCATGCGGCCACCGGAGTGAGTTTGGTTCTTTAGATAATACCCAGATAGATCTATCAAAGTATGAAGCTGGGTTGTCACTATTTAGTTTTATAATCAGTTGCATGCTATATTAATTATCTGTTGAATCACATTTTACATGTTTTTATATTTCCAATGGGTGACTAAGTGTAAGTGTGAAACTCATTTTAATATTTTGTTCTTATAGCGGATGCCTGGACAACTCCATCATTCACCTAAATCCTTAACTGATGTATCACCTTATAATGATTATATAAATGTCTCAGACAACGTCATGCTATGTCTACGTTCTCAGCTGCTGTATCACTATTTATGTCTGTAGATGTTACCCAGACAACGTCATGCTATGTCTACGTTCCCAGTTGCTATGTCGCCAGTTAGTGCTTGCACACGTAGCCCGTTAATCTACGCTCCAACAAGCGAGAGAGTTCGCAGGTGAATAATTTACTAGCCGCCATCAAGAAGACAGCCACCAACCTCTTAGCGCTAAACTTCCCTTGGTTTTAGGGATGTATAGTCTCCTGTAACACCATTAGATACGGCCTAGTTCCCAACCAATTTACGTATTAAGTAACTCGTAATAAGGTTGTTTTATTAATGTATTGCTGAGATAGAGCCGTGATAAAAACTCTAAAGTCCATTGTAATCCAGCAGATACTGGAACTCTGAATGTTGTAACGCACCTGAGACTTGTCACTGAAATAACATCTTATGTTTGGGTTGAAATTCTTTCATGGACTAGAGCGTGTAAGATGCTAGAATATCGAGAATAAATTAATAAACGCTAAAAACCAACTAACTTAAACAAGATAGGTGTGGAGGAGTAGAAAATAATATTTCTTTAGACCCTTCATTCAAACCTTCAATAAAAATATTTGTTTGTGTGAAATTGCATAAATATATTTTTTTTTTCTGACTTAGCTAACCGCCAACTTGGTTAGGATGACAACGTGACATTCTCAAAATTCAAGTTCTCGTGTTCAAATAGTTGTTCCAATTTTAAGTTTTTATTTTATCAAATTGAAATAATAACTATTCATTTTAGATTGTATTAGTAAGCATATAATTTGCTATAATTATTTTTATAGAAAAAATATACAAAACATTTGAGCCTACGTAGACTACCACAATATTCTTCTTTAAAAATAGTTAAACAATGTAAATTAAAAACAGTATATTAATTTTGAAATTTTGTGTGTAGGTTATTATCTAAAAATTAAATTAATGGGTTTTACGACAAAAAAGTACATATTTAAAAAATAAGGTTAGTTGTTATTTGCATAATATAAACCTTTATGGTATATTTATGTTTTGAAAATAAAATAATTCTGTACCGAATTCAAATTATTAACAAGTGAATTTTTTACTCCGATAAAATTAAAATATAATCGAGCTGAAATTGAGCTCATGAAATCCTAAGCTACAGACAAGCACGATACCAAATGAGCTATAGAAGCTATTTAAATATATATATCTGTTTAACTGATACTTATATAATTTGAGCAAATTTTCAGACAATAAGTTTAGTTTCAAACCAATATAAGATGGTTTCTAATAAAACCAAACAAATCGTATCACATGATGCCCTCAATACAATAATGGTGCTTACTTTCATTCACGTATTTTGTGCAATGGTGCGTTGTGGCACCCATCACCTCAATCCTCTGGTACGTCATGGTTTCACAGTGTTGGCGGATTGAAAACTCAGTCGCAAGCTAAACAAAGCCGCGCCGACTCGCACGGCGGTAGAAATCTTTCAAAATGGCTCTGTTTTGGTACAGCCTGTGGTCTGCGAGATCATGAGTTGCGAGTTTGCTCGCAAGTTTCAAGATTTGGGCCCCTGGAGCGCACTGCACCAGCGGGGATCAGTCACGAAACTCTCTTGAACTCTCTAGAAAATAATATGTGGCTTCCAGGCGCTGATAAACAATGTATGTTAATTATATGAATGTTCACTTAACTCCTTCGTCTTACCTTGTTTTGAAGAAGGGATTATGATAATCTCGCCATATGACTGTTTAATCACAAAGACTAAAGGCTAAATGTGTGATAATTTTTTCGGCCATGTTACGATAAAGAATGATTTTCAGAACTCCAGGTACAACAAAAAGAAAGAAATAAGTACTTGAAAATTATGTAAGGATTATCAAACTGACTATTTAACATTAAGTTTTGTTGTATTCAACATTATATAGATCTTGAGTGCTATAATAATGGCTAATTTGTTATTAATAATAGTGATGATTAGGTCAAATACGGTAATTAGTATAATATTAATGAATATAAATTGTACAATCAGGTGTTATTAAATTCAATAAATACTGTACTAAATCCACATCAGACCTGTACATCGGGTTAGCGTTACATCATTTTTAAAGTGTCTATAAGATTGAAGTACTATCACATCCAAACGATGACAGCGTTTTCTCTTAAATGTGCTACAAGACCTTCATCGCCGCTGGAACGGTAAAGGTCTAGTGGTCGATTTCGCTTTGCATGCTAATTAATAACAAAATTAATTCCAACAAGGGTTCGGAGGGTGTTTCATAAAGACGACAGCAGGGAGTGAGGGGGAGCATCTTGAAACAGTCCACCATGGTCCTCGTCCCTTGAGCAACATTTGTAAGACGAACTCTTGTAGACTGACTCCAATATAGCCGCTCTAAGGAGCAGACAAGCGACGTCTTGGGCAATGTAAGGGGGGGAACTAATTACAAGGGCAAAGCAGTATCTCCACGCGTTACTTTAGAACCCCCTCTTGCCTCCTACAGCATCCTGCCCCCCCGTACCACCGCTGACTAAACGTTCTCCTGGGTTTAGTGGCCTATCGTGGAACGTCTAGGAGTGGTGAAGAAGCAACATTGGCAGGGTTGCTAAGTTGCTGCTAACGGTTATTATAGTCTTAGTTCATTTGGAATCATCTCAGTAGAAAATTTAATTGCGTTTTTCTTCAACTTTCGTGGGCCTTAGACAAATTATAAAATGTTAGCTCAGCATCAAAACACATTCTACAGAAATGTTTGTAAACATTTAACAAATGGAGATGAAGGGTCTTTTTTTATTCAAGCATTTCTTTGAGAAATAATAAATTTTCTTTATTATTTTCTTTGAGTCCAATAAACATTTAAATTATTTAAATAAACGATGCATTGGAATACTATTTTGGCTTGTACTGAATAGTTTCGTGAAGAATCGTGTGGTAAAAACTAGTATGATCACATGACATCTGATTGGTAAGCTCATGTCTTCTTCATTTTTAAAACAAGGGATTTTTTAAATCCGAACGATTGTTGAATCATTAAACGATTCAAATGAATCTGCTAAATCTATAAATAGTAATTTGAGAAAATGTTGGCAAACCACATTTAGTTGAGATTAGCAAGTCAAGTATCAGATTACAGTACATTATCCGTGTGACTCACCTATCTGGTGAACCTATTTTTGTTGAATACATTGTATAAATTTAGGAAAATTTAAATTTGTTTATTTCCAGCCTCATTATGTTTTAGCAGTTTTTATGAATAATAACTTAAGTATATTCATATAAATTTTAATTTACTAATGTGCTTTTTCAGTTTTTGCTATACACCCTTAACTTTAAGTTATGAAATGAAAGAACTTATCCGACATCAATGGTCATGCGGCCTAAGGGCCAGTTTCATAGTCAGATTTAGTACGCCTCAAGTGCGGCGCTATACTAAATACAAGACGTCACCTACCTGAAATTGAATGGAATAGGCCAGTTTCATATGCGAAACTGGCCCATTCCATTTTGGTTTAGGTAGGTGTCGTCCTGTATTTAGTATCGACTCTCACTTTAGGCGTACTAAATCTGACTATGAAACTGGCCCTAAGTGTCAAGACTCTTCCACTCTTATTTATCCATGGTGAGGATGTCAGAAAAGGTTTCTTTGATATTTTATGTACAACCAATCATACCAAAGATTTCATTTATATATTCTATTTTTAATCTAATTTTTCAAGTGTTTCACTTTTTTTTTTTACAAATTTATTTAGTAAAATTTGGAGTCAATTGATCTATACACCTTCTGTGTCAAAATAATTTTTCTACAAATATATTTTTATTTGTTTTGTTAATCGTATCACAACAAATTCAATTAATCACTAAGCAAGAAATTGTTATTAAAAATAGTTTCACAGCCGAACACCGTTTTGTATAAATACAGCTATTCTATTTAAAGAGAACTGTATAAATCACTGCACGCAAAGTATTCAACAGAGGGTATAACATTTTAGCTGTGCCAAGTATGTTTGACAAACATTTTCAGGTTTATTTTCGATAAATATCAATTTAAATAAAACGCATCTTACCAACCATTCAGGTTGACTACTAACTAAGCTAATATATTAGGGATGAGGAAGGTTGAATTTAGAGGAGGTGTAACCACAGTTGTTTGAAGGGAGATTGGAAAAGCCGTTAGTAGAACTCTATTGATGAACAAGAGTATCAATTTCAAATGTTGTGTTTTATTTATGGTAGTAAGTAATTGGCAAACCTACTCATCTATCGTTGTTTAAAATTAAGGTGGTATTGTATTTAGTTGCCGCACTATCCAAATTATATCTGACCAGAGAGAAGGTTGATTAAATTCAAGCTATTAAAAGAAGGTTTCATGTGTCTAGCAACACAAATACCGGCCGCAGTGTTAATACCGTCAGTACTCAGCGTCCGCTAACTTCGGCCTGAATTCCCTGAGAAGGGATTCCGTTCGTTTATTATTTCCTGTCATCTCGGTTGACAAGAAAAGCTTCAAGTTATTATAATAAAAAACGTGAAAAATAATAATGACTAAATATTACGGGTAGGACAGGAATAAAGAAGGAGAGCAACCAACCACTGACGCTTATAAAATAATCACAAAAAATGGGTTGTTTTTAAATTAAAGAGAGATGATGTGGACCTTGAAGTAAAAATTGATCATTTGTAAAACAAGAGAGGCAATGCTGTATTTTTAAAGTTTATTAAAGATTATTTTAAAAGCATATTGAATTGTAAAATAACAAGCTTTTGTTGAATTATTATTTATTCGTAAATAATTAAATGACAGTTTGGCAGAAATTTGACTAAAGTTTATTTTAAAACTAAGCTTGAACATATTTTATAATATTTATAATAGAGTGATACTCAATATATGAGTAAAAATTGACAAAATTGAGTAATTTTATAGATTAAAAAGTTAATTATGTTGAAATAAAATTTATGAGGCGTGAAGATATGCATTTTTATTTTTGTACAACTCCTCCTTAACTCTACACTGACAGGGCGGATCACATAACAAGGGTGTGTGCAAGGTTACATATTAATAGTACGTAGAACTGTGGCTAATTGTGTTAAGTTACTCAGTAAACACTGATACACCTCTCTCTCTCTCTCTCTCTCTTATTTTCCTGTCTACCAACTCTGAATATCAGAAGCGACTTTCAGAAAAGGTATTTAGCTCATTCATACCTTAGCGTACCGGTCTGTTGTCACAAGCCATCTCTTTTTGTGAATATGTTTATTGATTGTGAGAATAAAATGTTGTTGGGAGAAGGAATTGTGAGATGGAGAGAGTGTGATGTTGTGATGTATCAACTCGAGCCCTAGTACACTGTGAGATGGAGAGAGTGTGATGTTGTGATGTATCAACTCGAGCCCTAGTACACTGTGAGATGGAGAGTGTGATGTGATGTATCAACTCGAGCCCTACTACACTGTGAGATGGAGAGTGTGATGTGATGTATCAACTCGAGCCCTACTACACTGTGAGATGGAGAGTGTGATGTTGTGATGTATCAACTCGAGCCCTACTACACTGTGAGATGGAGAGTGTGATGTTGTGATGTATCAACTCGAGCCCTAATACACTGTGAGATGGAGAGAGTGTGATGTTGTGAAGTATCAACTCGAGCCCTAGTACACTGTGAGATAGAGAGAGTGTGATGTTGTGAAGTATCAACTCGAGCCCTAGTACACTGTGAGATGGAATGTGTGATGTGATGTATCAACTCGAGCCCTAGTACACTGTGAGATGGAGAGTGTGATGTTGTGAAGCATCAACTCGAGCCCTAGTACACTGTGAGATGGAGAGTGTGATGTGATGTATCAACTCGAGCCCTACTACACTGTGAGATGGAATGTGTGATGTGATGTATCAACTCGAGCCCTAGTACACTGTGAGATGGAGAGAGTGTGATGTTGTGAAGCATCAACTCGAGCCCTAGTACACTGTGAGATGGAATGTGTGATGTGATGTATCAACTCGAGCCCTACTACACTGTGAGATGGAGAGAGTGTGATGTTGTGATGTATCAACTCGAGCCCTAGTACACTGTGAGATGGAGAGTGTGATGTGATGTATCAACTCGAGCCCTACTACACTGTGAGATGGAGAGAGTGTGATGTTGTGAAGCATCAACTCGAGCCCAACTACACTGTGAGATGGAGAGAGTGTGATGTTGTGAAGCATCAACTCGAGCCCTACTACACTGTGAGAT
Organism: Timema podura; assembly: GCA_033556935.1. Taxonomy (NCBI): domain Eukaryota; kingdom Metazoa; phylum Arthropoda; class Insecta; order Phasmatodea; family Timematidae; genus Timema; species Timema podura. The sequence goes on along the minus strand of JAVRXN010000007.1, from coordinate 11,552,338 downwards.
GGAGAGAGTGTGATGTTGTGAAGCATCAACTCGAGCCCTAGTACACTGTGAGATAGAGAGAGTGTGATGTTGTGAAGCATCAACTCGAGCCCTAGTACACTGTGAGATGGAATGTGTGATGTGATGTATCAACTCGAGCCCTACTACACTGTGAGATGGAGAGAGTGTGATGTTGTGATGTATCAACTCGAGCCCTACTACACTGTGAGATGGAGAGTGTGATGTTGTGATGTATCAACTCGAGCCCTAGTACACTGTGAGATAGAGAGAGTGTGATGTTGTGAAGTATCAACTCGAGCCCTAGTACACTGTGAGATGGAATGTGTGATGTGATGTATCAACTCGAGCCCTAGTACACTGTGAGATGGAGAGTGTGATGTGATGTATCAACTCGAGCCCTACTACACTGAGAGATGGAGAGTGTGATGTGATGTATCAACTCGAGCCCTACTACACTGTGATTCACAGACACGTCTAAGGACCTCTGGGCGTCTTTTAGGACTCAATACACTGAGGTATGGAACTAGGACACAGATGGGTGCTATGGCTATGTTCTGCACATGAGACGACCTTGACTAAGGTGATTGTTGGGGTATAGCATATATTTTCAAAGGAGTAGTTTTATAACACCAACAAATGAGTAGTATATATAATATTAGATCGTTATATAAGACAACCAACCATTAATACGGAACAGTTCGTCTATACTGTAGTAATGGTAAAACATACACAGCTAATCCCGCCATTTCCTTAAGGGGTAGGCAAGGTCATGTGCATGTAGCTCAAAAAACAACTCCTAACTTAATCCATCCTCACTAACTTTCTCCACACTTCCTTATCCTTGCATACTTTCTTATCTTCAACAACATCCATACACAGAGTCATACATGCTCTTTTATTCTTAAAATGCTTAATGTTTATCGTTTTCACACATTTGTCTACACAATTTAACCCCGTCTTACATGGCCTACCCCTTCCTTTAGCTCCACACACTCTACCTTCATATATTTGCTTCATCACTCGATCCCCACTCATCCTCACAACACGTACAAACTAAAGTAAGACTCTTCTTTCACATCGACCTATTTAATTCCCTTTCAAGCCACACTCCTCCAACACACATTCATTACTGACCTTGTCCATACGAGTTTTTCCACATACATTTCTTAGATATCTCATTCTTAGATACCGCATTCACCTTTCTCTTGTGTTTCTCCTGACAAGCCCAAGCTTCACATCCATAAAACAATGTTAGCGTTAAAACGCTTTTTTATTTACACTGCCATCTTTGCCTCTTTCGATACTACTACATTTTTTACTATAGTCCACCTTCTGTCGATTTTACTATCCATCCCGCAGTATTACAGAATGTCCTGTCCAGATACATAAAAATAAGTAACTTGTTCTAACAATTCTCCATAATAAGCTGACAGTTATTTTCTGATCCGTCCTTATCAAAAACTATCACATTGATTTTGAGGCATTTGAGGACGATCAGATATTCCTATCGCCATATTTAAACTACTTAATGTATTCTGTAACTCAATTTCATTCTCAGCCATTAATACGGCATCATCTGCATATACGACCATCCTCACATTCACATGGTCCATGTGTACATCAAATACATCCCTCATACACGTACACAATGATACATTAAACTACCATTGAGATATAACTTAACCTTGTATAACACCCTGTTCAATGTCAAACCATTCACTCAAAGCTACGTCCATTCTAGCGCACGCTTTATTTCAATCAAACACCGCCATCATTACACTTACTAACCTTGCATCCACACCATAATCTCGCAGAACATTCCGTAACATACTCCTACTCCCCCAATCGTACTCTTTCTCCACATCAACAAATGCACAATAAACTGTATTCCTTACTGCCATACATTTGTCGATCACTTGTTGCAATGCAAATACCTGGTCCATGCAGCCTCTACCTGACGCGAGACCCCAAATATTGTTCGCGGTTTCTTCCCGCACCTTCTCCCAGAAACTTTGCCTGGAATACTCAACAAACTAATTGCCCTATAATTCTTACATTCACTTTTACTCCCTTTACCTTTGTACCATGGAACAATGACAACAATCTTCCAGTTATTAGGGACATTGGACATCCCAGCGCACGCATTGAATAACTCACACAATTTGAAAAATAGTATTATGCCTCCGCACTTAGCATTTCACTTGAGATCCTATTTACGCCCACAGATATACAATTTTTTTAACACTTTCGTAGCATTTAATACCTCACCTTTGCTAATTAATTTGTAACGATAAGAACGTGAGGTAATTCTTTACATGATGTACTAACCATTTTTTAATAAAAGCACTTAGGTCTACTGATTACAGACATACTATTTATATATTTTTAAGCATATTTCAAAACCAATAAAATGAAAAATATCATATAACCGATTATATCTTTTATCCAATCTGGAAATACACTTAGTCAATCCTGCCCAGTGAATTTTATTATGGTCTTAGTAATATATAATTTGTGCCATTAGAAATCAATAGCTGGGCTGAAGGTAAATTACTATAAATAATAAAATGAAAAACATAGATAAACCAAAAGCCTGAATTTAAAAAATGAAAATTACGTTATAGATTCTCATGTCCAGCATTTTTCTGAAATTATTGATACTCAAATAATCAAGTATGATCCTACATATACAAATCTTTATCTACTAATTTTGCTTGTATGCGACCTGATAAGGGTTGAATACAACAAATCTCTCTGTATCCTCCTGGTGATATGTTGTAAAACCATAAATAGACACTAGTTCAGCCAGATGTGCTGTAACTATAGTTCCTAGAGTAAGATGCGATATAACTATGGCTCCTAAAGTAAGATGCGCTGTAACTATGGCTCCTAGAGTAAGATGCGATATAGCTATGGCTCCTAGAGTCAGATGCGATATAAATATGGCTCCTAGAGTCAGATGCGATATAACTATGGTTCCTAGAGTAAGATGCGATATAGCTATGGGTCCTAGAGTAATATTAAGGAATGAAACCCACTTAACAACTTTAGCAGCAATATTAAAATTAATTTTAAACAAAGTTTTAAGGAAAAATTAATGCAAATTCTTTAAATATCTTCATTACCCACCTGAAAAGTTATATCAAGTATTGGCTGTGACATCAGAAATTACGATACGCATCTAGACGCAATGAAAAGTTCCGAGCTACGATCCGACAGAAGATTCATTTCGCAGAAAATTAGTTTTCACGTGTAACTTGGAAAATTAATAGAATTGAAAGTAAAGGGCGTTCCATCTCCCACCCCCTCACCCATGTCGCCTCTTCTTTCGTTGGGTTCCTTGGAGAGAACTTCAATCCAATCATTGCTCGCTCTGGCACGTTCACTGGCAGTTACCTCCCATACTCTCAGATATAGTAGTCATAAAATGGAGAGGGTAATCGTGCTACAACACTTGCTCTGTCATAGGAGGGCAATGGTTACAAATATACAATTGTTGGAAGAAGAGGAGATGAAGTAAGATGGAATGAACTAAAAAAATAAGACAAAAATGAAAACTGTAAATAATATTAAATTAGAAGAAAGAATACTTTGTATTGAGAAAGTAAGAATTCTAGGACAAACATTACTATGGGAAAATATTAGTGGGGGGAAAAAGAGAGCTATAAAATGTAAATAGAAAAAAATATTATAGAAGGTAGAAGGGAGATGAAATAAGGAGGGAATGAAAGGGAAGATTAGACACATGTGGAGGGGGGTTAACAAAGGGAATATTATATTTACGGAAAAAACATAGTTTTTTTAAGTGCACATTAGATTTTGCTGCCATTTACATTTTTGACACAAGGCTACAGCAACATTTTGTTAAAATGATATTCTAAAACCAAAATCATTCTTAACTTAAATATCCACTGATATCAAACCAGGAGAAATCAACTTTGAAAACAGCAAAAAATTGTTTGTTCAATTCATAGTTGCATTTCTATGCATCACCTTTTTAAAAAGCAGTAAAACTCGTGTGAAACTATAAATCTTTCTGATTGGACAGCTCCGTATAACAACACCAAACTAAGGCAGGGCTATCCGAGCTAAGAGCTTTTGTTATTGTGATTCTATTACATCTTCAAGATAGATGCTGAATCATGGGTCAAGGACGTATTTGTAGGTTTTTAGGCTAAAAAATTGTTGAATATTTCCAATTAATGAGTTCTTAATACAGACAGGTGCATTTTCAAATGTTCTCCGTGACTAGTGAACAACTTTTATAGTTCACGTGGGCTTAGCTTCAGTTTCAGATGAAAATCATGTAGAATTGCGGAAGTCAGCCTCTATATGGCTTCCGAATATATAGTGCCTGTTTACCAACTCTTGAAATCTCCTTAACTATTGCTTGGGATCTGATCCTATGTTACCCTTATTATTACTCTTCGGTAATCAGAAGTTAACCGTTCTATGCGGTGTATTCACCATCTCTTAAAAATTTCCCTTCTGCATGTGTAGGTTACATACACTCAACGCTTACACACTCATCACATTTTTTGACTTTACAAAGCCTTGGTTCAAATTAAATAGTAAACTCTACTAGTTTATTTTTGAACAAACATGCTTTCATATTTATCTGCATGCCTTCATTCAATAATCATTTGACACATTTTCACAAGTAGCCCAAAATTTTCGTTGAGCTTAATTAAAACACTGATAAATAAAACAAACAACAGTAAGAACCAAATTAATATGTGTAGTGCGCTACGAAAATTATTGAATTCTTAAAAACATTCTTGTTTGTTTTATTGTTATAGCTAGGAAAGCTGAAGTTTGGTGGAGGGAAATGGACAGAGGAAGGCCTACTTTACTTGCAACTTAGTGACGGGCTAGGGCATTAAACTCACTAATTTCTCTCTCCACTAACCGACAGTTTGTCCAAGCAGAGCAGGCTCGCTCCTCCACTCCTCTCCGTTCCTCTGTCATCTGTCCTGTTCCTCCATTTGTCCAAAGAGAGCAGACTTGCTCCTCCACTCCTCTCTGTTCCTCTGTCATCTGTCCTGTTCCTCCATTTGTATTTCCTGTCAGCACTTGAAACATTCAAATTATAATGTACTGTACATGCTATCAAGTAAATTATGGAAGCCAAGATGTAACTGTATCTAAATAAGTTACCCTGTACCAGGAGTTCTCGGCTTGAAGCTAATGGGGGGCTGCACCTTGTACAATAATAGGGGGGCAATATTTATTCACACAAATTTGACAGAAATATGACATTCTGTTTGTGTGTGAGCAGCAGCCCTGTTCACGGCCAACTTTCGACAGCTCGATCCTGGCTGTGTCACAGATCAATAAACCGTCATCTGGTTTGTCCACAATATGATCAACTTGCACACTTCACACCTGGCGTATTCCCATATCGGGAGATATCGTTCCGTTATCAAGCCGCTGCGCATATTATTGCTACTATAGATTTCCCCTGAGACATTGTCAATCCTTTCCCTCATCACTTTTGTCTGATAGTTTTGATTGATTTTAATCTCAGATCAATTTTATTTTCTGTCTTTTCTCCATGTTATTTTCTTACGAACCCTCTCATTTTTTCTCTCCCTCTTCAGAAGATTCGCAGACCCTATGTTTGTAAAAAAATGCCACTGAAGACATTTTTATTTTTATTGCGAACGCTTCTAGGTAATTTTACACAAACCAATGAAAACTGTACGTTAAAAAAGAAAAGAAGTAAAGAATGAATAGAAATGTGTAGATGCTCTCGAAACTGTGGAAATCGGAAACCATTCAAGCGGAAAAGATGAGGGGCTCCACATTTGAAGAAAACAACACAGTATCGATTCCTAAAAAAGAAGAGAAAGATGCGTTGAATTTAATAGTCTGGGTATTAATAGGACCTCAAAGATAGGATAAGAGATAAAAGAAAGCACTCGGTTTCTTGAACGGTTGGTTAGAAACCATTTAAATGCAATTTACTGTCTAGAATGAACCATAAAATCTGGTTAATATTACCCTAAAGTACGTAGTCTACCAATTGCACTGATAAGACCCATCCTAACAAATGGTAGCCTGGACACCGTGTCTACCAGCATCGGTGGTCACGTAGTCTAATGCGTCACTCATGTTATAATAGGTTCACAGGTACGAGGAGAGTTGGGTTTGAATCACGGTCGGGTGTCCTGGGTGTGGTTTCCCTAAAGGTTTTCCCACTCGCCTTCTATACAAATACGGGCACATTTTCTAAATAATTATTCCCTCCTCATCGCTACCCATGATTGTAATAGACACATTTTAACAAGTGCTATAAAGTTTAAATAGCGCTATTTTGTGGGTTTTGCCAACCACTGTTATAGTATCGGATGCATGGGACTGAAATGTTGTATAACTAGACATTCATTACGAGGTTTACACAATGAAATATTTATATTATGTTAAATAAAAATATTTTTTAATATTTCAGCAGTTAAAGAGTAATAAAATAACATCTCTTTTAGTCATTTTTAAATAATTTTCTTTTCATTTATCGATGATTTTATTTTATCTTATGGTTATTATTTAGAATTAATTGATTTTTAACCCAACTCTAATCGTTAGTTTTATTAATATTTCTGAATTGATTATTGTAAATATATATTTTAAAATATGTATATATGCGTACAGCCTGATCAGGTAGTAAGATGCGGTGATAAAAATAATTATTTTATAAAAACATGTTCTTTAATTTTTAATCACCTTGTATTACTACCTGTTCAGGTTAAACGCACGTATGATATTAACTCTAATGGAGTGGGGATGAGGAAGGAAGCATTTTAGAGGTAATACACCAGCAATTGCATGGAAGGAGAGCAGGAAACCCTTTAGGGAAAAACCACCCTCAGTAGATACGACCGGGATTCGAGCCCCGATCTTCCCAACCTCAGCAGGCCAGTCGAACACGAGACTGGTGCCTTAGACCATTCAGCCACTGAAGCGGGTTTATTTCTTATTTCTATTGTAGAGACAACATGGACTAACAGAACATAATATGCCAGGCCGAGGCAGAGGGTCGGATAATGGGAAGGAATGACACTCCCAGGTAAAGCAGCCAGCCACCCCGGAAGAAAGGGTTCACCAACCCCGGGAGAAAGGGTTCACCATCTGTTACAAGCCACATTCGACGGACACCTTTACTTCCCCTGCGAAGGAACTTGTGTCTCGGATTTTTATCGCTCAAGAAAAATATGTAGACCTCGACTGGGTTTGAATCCATGAGTATCGGATCCTGAGGCTAGCACTTTACCCCAAGACCACCGAGGTCGATATTTATTAGTGTTGAACGTATTAATTAAAACTGGACACAAGATCGTTTCCAAAACGCTGTTTTAGTTAATATAATAGTGTGGAGATGCGTAGGATGATATTTCAAATTAAATGTTCCCTCGTTCACCTAGATGAAGGGAAAGCCACCCCTTATTACACTTCACCAACATTCGAATAATGATCTGTCCATCACCACGTCATACGAGACTGACGTTTAGTCCACGTGTCCACCGATGAGAGAGTTCGTACAGAATATTGTTCCACTGATTGTTTGTACCAACACCAGTCACATGTGATTCTTCCCACAAAGATTCTATGAGCCACGTACTAATTGTTAGTGGTGCAATCAATGCTCTGGTCAAGCTCTATGAGCCACGTACTAATTGTTAGTGGTTCAACCAATGCTCTGGTCAAGCTCCATGAGCCCCGTACTAATTGTTAGGGATTCAATCAATGCTCTGGTCGAGCTCTATGAGCCACGTACTAATTGTTAGTGGTTCAACCAATGCTCTGGTCAAGCTCTATGAGCCACGTACTAATTGTTAGTGGTTCAACCAATGCTCTGGTCAAGCTCCATGAGTCTCCGGAGACGTGCTCGTTTCACACGCAGGACCTAGGAGAAGCGCGGCTCTGCTGGTTTTAGCCGTCCTTTTTATCCAATCCCTTCCGTACACCTTTTCTATGTGACACAATAAACCGATGATTCGGAAACTTTATAGAACAAGTGTCCAAGTCTTTTTTAGGTGAATCAATGGACACGTGGTCTAAACTGAGAGCTCTCCTAGTATCGTGTGTCGGTGATGGGAGATATTGGTTTGAATCTCGGCTGAGTGCATTGGGGATGGTTTTATACATGTGATTTGTCACTGTTGGCTTACTCTATTCTCTTCCTACTAATGCGGGTGCATTTAATTCAGGATTCTGTCCCAATTCTATCTCATACGTAGCCATGTTGTTGAACGTACTAATAACTAAAATAAAACATGTACATACTACTATGGGGCTATTTAATATTAAACGTGTCGGCTCAAGCTAACGTAACTTCTATGTACAAATACTTTTTTCTACCGCTTCTTACTAACCGTTCAGGTTATATATATATTATAACTAGTCTAATGGGGTAAGGAGGAGAATGGAAGCATTTTAGAGCTAATATACCAGCATTTGCGGGAAAGGAGACTGAGAAACTATTCAGGTATGAACCAACCCTCAGCAGACCCGACAGGGATTCGAACCCCTATTTCACGTCATTGGCAGTCTAGTCTATAGAGAGATTGACGCCTTAGACCACTCGTCCACCGAAGCGGGCTAGTGGACAAATATATATGAGGAAAACACCTCAGTTTACCCAGTTGATAATTGAACCCCCGACCTCTCCATCAATGGCAAACTATACCAGATGGAACTGATTCCTTAGTCTGAATGTCCATCCATGTGGGTGAGTAATACATTCTACCTGAAACACTGACAACAACGAAATGAATTCAGTAAATACATCCTTAATAAGAACAACGGCTCCAAAACACGCGTGAGATCGTGACTTGTACTGTTCTTGCATGGCAGTTCTACATCTAGAGTAGCACAGGAATGTTTGCGTTTGAACAGGACACTCCAGTCCTGTGCCTCGATTATTGTCCATGACGTAATCACCGCTCCCCGAGTGTTGAATTACATAGCGTGGCTTTGTGTTCGTGAATCGCCGGTGAGCGGGTAAAGGGGGTTATGACCGTATGACACACAGTTAGGCTGTGCAAATGACGCCTACACGGGTATTTTCGTTCATTTAGTAATGTATAGATTTACATCTCTTATAGATTGGCTTATGTTGTGACCATTTTTATTTTAATCACAAAATACATAGTAATGCTATTTATGAATAGGGGTTATCTCGCTCATATCAAATGGAACTATCCGTGGAGGATAAGTACACAAACATATTCCAAAGGGAAAAGAAATCTTCTGAATATAGATTTAAAAAAAAATTATGTAATGAAATATGTCATATTTAAAATATGGACGAATAGATTTGTATTATTTTTACTTCGTTTTATTACCTACAAGGGAGACTTACATTTGATTGAGGATATGACATGTGTCTAGCTTTGTGGCGAGGAATGTAAGGACAACATTTAATAATAATCTCCCTTATACACCAGAAAGATATACAAACTATTAACTCCTGCCACTGGCAAACCGACTGAATAAGTTTTGCGTTTTATCCACTTCCCCCGATTAAAAACACAATAAATAGACCGAGATACTAAAACCCTCCGAAATAGCATCGTACATGAAAGTGTCAATAAATGTGTGTTAATGCTTTGTGTCATTAAGTATTTGTCGAACACTTTATGTTTATTATTTGGTGCGTACAGTACATTTACTGTATGAAATATTAACTGCTTTCACAGGAGTCATAACTTGCTGCAATTAGATAAGCCATATAAAGTTGGTGTGTTTAATGCTAAACACCTTGTAATATGTCTATGAATATTTTAGTCTTATGAAAAATAATAAAACACATTATGAATTACGTACCCTGTAATCATGACTAAACATTGATAGGATGATCATAATATATCGCATATTATGGTAGACAAGACATAGAGTGCTAATGGAAGAATTTAGGACCTTGATGACTGGTAAACCCAATGGTACGCAGATTGGAGAATAACATTAGAATGGATCTGAAAGAGATTGGGTTTAATGAGGGGAATGGATAGAACTAGCTCAAAATATAAATAAGGTGTAATGAGGGGGATGGATAGAATTAGCTCAATATAGAGATAGGGTGTAATGAGGTGGACTGGATAAAACTAGCTCAAGATAGAGATAGGGTGTAATGAAGTGGACTGGATATTATTAGCTCAATATAGGGATAGGGTGTAATAAGGGGGATGGATAGAATTAGCTCAATATAGAGATAGGGTATAATGAGGTGGACTGGATAAAACTAGCTCAAGATAGAGATAGGGTGTAATGAGGTGGACTGGATATAACTAGCTCAATATAGGGATAGGGTGTAATGAGGTAGACTGGATAAAACCAGCTCAATATAGAGATAGGGTGTAATGAGGTGGACTGGATATTATTAGCTCAATATAGGGATAGGGTGTAATGAGGGGATGGATAGAATTAGCTCAATATAGAGATAGGGTATAATGAGGTGGACTGGATAAAACTAGCTCAAGATAGGGATAGGGTGTAATGAGGTAGACTGGATAAAACCAGCTCAATATAGAGATAGGGTGTAATGAGGTGGACTGGATAGAATTAGCTCAAGATAGTGATAGGATGTAATGAGGTAGACTGGATATAACTAGCTCAATATAGAGATAGGTGGCATACTTTTGTAATTGCGGCAATGAACTTACGAGTCCCTACAGCTATATATCAAGTAAAAACATATTAAAGGGTGTCACCATAATTAATCAAGAAAATATGAAGGTCATGATATAAAAACTGGTAATTGTTTATTCATTATTCTTAACTGCCCTCAAAATATATACACGATCATCAAAATAAAATAGAATAAACGACAATTGTTCATTTGTTCATTCTGATAGCTTATATAGATTTCTTTTTAAGAAAATAAGCATCTTAGTGGGACTATTGTTAATCAAATCTGGCTGAAACACAACATTAATGAATTCATGTGACCCAGATAATTGGGTTTTCACTATCCAATCATGCTCCTTGCTGAGACATGTACATTACAACCTACCGGCTGAAATTTATAATACCCGCGTCAAGGAGGAACCATTTAGGAAAAAAATACAAACATAGCACACCTGGCCGGAGTTAGAACTCCAAACGTTTTGTCTTTGACAAAACAGACTAGACGATACTTGAGTTGTTACTCTGTGCTGACAGGTGTGGGTCATTTGTACCTTACTTTGGCTTACAGACAGATAGATAGATAGATAAATAGAAAGATAGATAGATAGATAGATAGATAGATAGATGGATAGATAGATAGATAGCTGAAAGTGTATATTTAGAGAATTATTGATAGATAAATACGGGAAAAGTGATATAATTCAACATATTAAGGAAATGGGACACAATTACACTTGTATCATTTTTTGAATTTTATTTATTTATTTAGCACCGCGTCTTACTACCCGCTCGGTGTATACGCTTAAGTACTAATTACGCTAATGGATTAAGAATTGGGAAGGTTGAATATAGAGGAAGCGAACCCGCATTTGAGTGGAGGGAGAGTGGAAAACCATTTAGGATAAACCACCCCCAGTTCACTCGACCGAGATTCAAACCTCGATCTCCCCATCCTCGGCAGTCGAGCTCAACACGACTAACGCGTTAGCTAACTACGCCACCGAGGTGGGTTATTTTTTAATTAAATAATGGCCTTAGATGAATGAAAATATTTGGTTTTTGGTAGAGATTGGTTGAGTCCAACAATTCTAGAATCTGAATCATAAATTTCCTTTAGAATATAAAATCCAAATTTGAACGCTCGAATCTTTAAAAATATATTCCACAATTATTTAAGTTAAAGTGAAAATATATAAAATAAAGTTTCAGAATCTGTTTAAGGTCTGGTTTCACTGAAAATTGATACGTCATAAGCAACAAAGATTTCACTTTCTTTTTTTAGAAAATAAACAAAATCAACAGTTCTGTCCTTTTTTTTTTGTGATTTTATTACTCTCCCAACTACAAAAAATTATATAATTATTTTTATCAATTTTTTAAAATTGTTATATCATGTCATAATCTTCATAATTGTATTCGATATACTCTATTTGATATATTCCCGAATCTTACACCTCTCGACTATAATAGGACTCGAAGTTTTGAGGAATCGAACATTCGAGCCTCCCAACTCTAGTTTCAAGCTAAAACAGTCCAACTATTGGAGTGTGACTTATATCACTGTTCTAGAGAATAAAGGACCTCAATACAAACACGTCTAAGATAACATCAAGTTTTGTAGGTCTTTATATACTGGTTGCACTTTCCTTGTACAATCATATAGGGTCTTGGAAGGAAAATAGGCGTTTAAGAAGGTTCTTCATAGTAAAATTAAGCTCTAGATATATTGTGTATATGAATCGGTCCTTGCTTGTATGTGTTTACGTTTTGAATAAAATATTTTTAATAATCTTAATGCACTTTTAAAACACAATTTGAAATACATTTATAGTAAACAAAATAGGCACCTACTCGCCCTGTATAAAATAACGATCCTACATTTTTATTATATTGGCCACCAATAAAGCTGGGAGATTCTTTATGAACAAGATTTTTCATGAATGTTTGGATTTTTATAATATTATTTATTTATTTATTTATTTAGCACCGCGTCTTACTACCCGTTCGGGTTATACGCTTAAGTACTAATTACTCTAATGGATTAGGAATTGGGAGGGTTGAATTTATAGGAAGTGGACCCGCATTTGCGTGGAGGGAGAGTGGAAAACCATTTAGGAAAAACCACCCCCAGTTCACCCGACCGAGATTCGAACCTCGATCTCCCCGTCCTCGGCGGTCAAGCTCAACACGACTAGCGCGTTAGCCAACTACGCCACCAAGGCGGGTTTTTATAATATTAAGTAAGCCATAGTTCTATATCAAAAGTTCATTGCCCCAAAAAGTAGCTTACGCCTTCAACCCCTATCTTGAACTAGTTATATTCAGTGGCTCTATTTAGATGTTACATTTTTTAAATGATTACAATTTAGTTTAAAATTGATACAAAATTAATGTATTGCTAGGCAATAATTGAAAAATAATATTTAAAAAACTGGTCAATAAATTTTTAGCCTTTTTTAATATTCCATATTTAAAATAGATTTCTTTTATCATCTTTACATAAATCCACATGCGATACATTGAAGCAATTATCTTTTAAAACAAAAGTGTAGCCAAATTAAGTTATGTTTTGAGATTGAATAACTTTTAAAAAAGTATTATTTTAGTACCTAATATTTAAAATTGTGAATAAACACCAGTGCTCTTTTCTATTGAGCTATTCATTCACTTCACCGGATATTATGTTGTATTTTTATCAATGCTCAAATTATGTAGCAGAATTGTGTTTTTAATAAGCCATTTCATAATAATATTCGTTCGTTACACCCACAGGGATTTATAATTATTTCAAACTGGCAGCAAACTTGCATAATTAATCAACTATATACTGTTTGATTTGTTCAAATCCTGTTTTATTAATGTATTATTTATGAACTTTTGTGTATTTCTATGCAAAATGGGTTTAGTGCAAACGACTACATTAATAATGTGATGTATGTAATAATAATAATAATAATAATAATAATAATAATAATAATAATAATAATAATAATAATAATACATACATACATACATAAAACACCTTTGTAAAATACCAGACTAAAATAAAATAATCGATAATTTTTATTTAATTCTAACTTGGTTTTACTTTTATTAGCTAATATTAATTCTCAGCCATCAGAGCTTAGACCAACTGAGAAAAACAGCCTAGGTTCAATTCAATTTCAAGTGACGGCAGAAAATATATCACGTGGAAATCAGGTGCATTTTTCAGGATTAGTGATATATCAATGTTTAGGAAACTGGTCATTGTGCTTTTCCAAAAGTTAAGTAAAACTTGACCACTTATGTTGCATATAGACACTAAACGATTACAAAACCAAAATTGTGATTCAATAAAATGTCTTTGAACTTTATACACGGAAAGATTTTCCATTAGTATTAGCTACTGTTTTGTTTAGTTGTAAACGACATAATAAAATGTATATTAAAATAAAACCCTGGGTTCCTTGATACAGACCAAGAGACCCACATTCATGTGTCGAGATTTTAATTGTAGAGAAACGCAAGGCTTTGCTAGGTGTAAAGGTATGCTTAGTTGTCAAAGACGGTCAAAACTTCGTTAAGTGGCAAAATGTATAAAAGCCGGTACACACAGAACGCTAAGCTAAGTTATGCCTTGCTACGCCGCGCTATGTTTTATCCATTTGCTGGCCGGGCCATTTTTCCATCTCCCATCTTGAGCCATCTTACGTCGCGCATGCGCATAACGCAACTTGGTCTGCGTGTTGAACAGACCAAGTGCTGGTTTAGGGAAAATAGCCAAAGAAGTGAAGAAGTTTTGTTTTAAGTTTGTTTCACGTGTATTTAAGTAATATTTTATTTAGGTTTTATATTTAATAAATGTTTTTTTATTAAAATGGAAGCGTTAATTGAACAAGTTGCTCCACCTCCTAAATTTTCTTCGTCTTCCAAAACAACTGCTAACAGCAGCTTTGTTTCTTCCTCAGTACTATAACCTGAACTCAAACAAGACATCTTGGAGAACGCCGTCATAACTGAAGTTCACTGGAGCAGACCAGAAAGAAACAACACTGAATTCAGGAGGGAAAAGAGGGACCATTGCTTAGCTCAGCTGTGTGTATTGGCCTTAAGACTTCAATAAGTGTTGAGGTGCATGAAGTTCATTTTAGTGTCAACGAGTGCAAATTAACTACATAAGGAAATGGCACTGAAATTACACGTTGAATTTTATCAAAACAGTCATTCGGGCTGTGGAGGAAAGGAAGGAGTGTGTGTATCTTTATTCAACCCGGTTTTCTACCCCCTAGTCAGACACACAGACAGCCCTGGTGGTCAGTCCGGTAATTAGCGAGACATCTTCAGCTCGTATCGTTCGACACCGGATTGGAAAAAACTATCTATTTGAGTTTTTCCCACAATTTTGTAAAAACTAATTGGGATTTAAGCCAATCTTTGAGGAATGCGATGCGGTAACATCAAAAAACACAAACCGATACAAAATGATGCGACAAGGTTAGATGTGCGCCATCCCTTGAAGATGGCTGAGGAAACCTATGGCCTGTCTCTCTTTGTGAAGCCCACCTCTTTTAGCACAGCCCACCTTTTTGTGCAGCCCACCTCTGTTTGCACAGCCCACGAGCTACTGCCGACAACTGAATTAAAACATCAACTTTTAACCTTTTATAGAATTTGGTGGGACGCTTAAAATAATCGAACTCATCTTATTAAAACAAAGAATATATTATTATTATTATTATTATTATTATTAGCACCGCGTCTTACTACCCGTTCGGGTTATACGCACTTACGCTAATGTGCAATGGTAGGGTGATTGTGAGATGAAATGGAGGACCTACAGTTTAACGTGGAATCCGAACCACGGTAGAGGCCTGGCATTCCTCACATTCACAAGTTGTGATTAATACACGTCTTGTCAGAGGTGAAGGAAGGGTTTGGCAATCAGATAAATCTGTGCCGGGACCGAGGATTGAACCCCGGACCCCTAGCACAGAAGTCTGACACCTTACCCCTAGACCACCAGGTCACCCAAAGAATATAAAAATACAATATTGTTTCGTTTACGTTAGCTGTTTTGGTGAAGTACAACGTTTATAAAATGTATTATTTTAATGGGGGAGAAAATTACGTACCAAAAATTGCGCGACTACCTTTCTATTTTGTATTTTTTTATGTGACCCTTTAGTTAATCATAGTTTGCCTAGGGTTGATTAAAATAGTCTGATAGTGTTATATATGCAAGGGACGTTTGTTCGATCCCAAGCTCTATCTAAAATAACCCCAATAACACCAACGTCTGCAATTCAGTCTAGTGAAAGATTTACTCCTTTCGGTGGGCGCATTGTTTAAGGCGCTACTCTCACAGTAGACCAGACTGTCTATGACGGGTAGATCCAGGTTCGAAACTAGGTCAGGTGTACTGAGGGTGGATATTGCTAAATGGTTTTCAACTCTCTCTCTACGAAAATGTTAGTACACTTCATATAAATATAGCTTTACAGATCTCTAAAACCATTATCATAATTAGTACATAAGTGTATAACCTGAAAGGGAAGTAGGTGATGGTATTAAAAAGAGTGATGGGTTCGACCACTCAACTCTTGATGTGTCGTTAAAATGTTATTTAACACTCAATTAATACAATTTAATCATTAAAAACTTTTAAGTTATCGAAAGTTTGATATTTGTGTTTCGTACAAAGTGTACGTACTATCACCTACGCTGGTTAATCCAATATTTGGACTGATGAGCTGTGATGTGAAAGGTTTAGAGTTTCCAGAGGAAATGTATTTGTAATTTTAAATATAAAATTACAAACCATTGCGGGGGAAAGTAACTAAGTATATAAAGACATGGTCCTAAAACCAACCACTCCACAACCAACAAAACCAGGCCAGCTAAGATTGACTCCCTAGCCCGCGAGATCATTGATGTGGGTTTATAGCAATGCTCATTGTAAATATTTCAGTCGTAGCTTATACTAAATTAAGGATAGTATACTCGGCTTGTAGTTCTGAATTGAAACTGGTAACTCTTTCGAGGAAAGTCGACCTTCCAATTACTTACGACCATATTTTCTTCTCACACTTATTGAATAAAGTCGCTCCAAGGTCCCTCCTTCGACACTACTGAAGATGGAACATGCTGCCTGCGCCTCTGGCTGAGAAACCAATCACTTTTATTAGTGAACGTGAATCAAAACTCTACAGTCTTACCGGGAAGAAAAGAGAAAATCTGCACACCAGTGGCGACTCTTCATTGAGTGCGCAGGGGCAAGTGCACCGCTTATAATTACATACAAGATTGTTTTTAATATTCTCTCTCTCTCTCTCTAATACAAAAGTGTATATCCTTTTCAGACCCAAAATATTGACATATTTTATGAGTCTGAATTGACAAATGAGAGCTTTAATAGAAATAATAGTAAAACTGATTTGAATGACCTAACTGCACCGATATAAATTTTAACCTTAAAATTTAAAATTTCTATCAGTTTAGCTTGTTTGAGAAATGAGTGTGACACCAAGTGCTGTGATTTTCATGTAAACAAGAGCTTTGTTTCTGTAACTACATATTTGTTTTGTAAATAAAAATATGTGAATTAAGATCAACAGTGAACTCAAAAAAAACTTAAAAAAAGAGGTTTTTTAAAACATGCTGAAAGTGAAATATCAATTTTATGATAGAGATGTTTTCTCAACAAAAATTGTGTTTATTCCACGTATTACTACCCGTCCAAACATCTATATATTTACAAACTTGGGTCGGGAAGAGAAAGGTAGAACTTAGAGGAGTTATAGCAGCATTGATGTTGAGGGAAAGTGGAAAACCATTTAGAGAAAAAAAGACGTAAGTACACATAGCAAGGATTTGAACCACGACCGGTAGACCCGACAGTACAAAACTGGCTTGTCCGTACTAAAATACATTATTAAAATTGGTTCAAGTATGACACACAGTTGTTTGTAATCCATGAAACCGAGCTTTGTAATTGAGAAAGTTTGGCGCTCCATCTGTAGTTTGGTTTGTGTTTCCAGGTCTATGGCAGCACTTGGATTGTTTCCGTTCCCAAGTGTAAACATCGACTGACCTCCTCAACAAACAACACTAACACTAACTCACCTGTAATTTACAGCTTGACAGCCTCTGATATTGGATTACGGAGCTGCAAACATTCTTACAGGAGGGACGAATTAAAAAGAAAAGATCGGCAAATGACTTTTATTCATTAATTTGTCTTCAAAATTAATTTAAAAAAATTATAAACACACGCAATTGTCTGACATGAATAATTGTAAGTACATTGAAAACGTCAACCATTCATATATAGCTCAGTGGTTTGGTATGTTTTTAGTTAATTGCTTCCAGCATTGTTTTATTATCTGAGTTAAACTGTGAGAAGGTTATTCTAAAGAGTGAAGACATGCGAACCAGTAAGTCTCTTTCTAAGACAATTTTTCCTAAATTTATTTGTTTAAAATGTTGAATTTAACATTTTTACTTTCTCTCTATCTTACAGGTAGAGAAAGTATTGTGATCGTCAAAAAAATCGAACTCGAGATTTTGATGAATTTTGACGTTTCATGACTTCCTGAATCCGAAAAAGTGGTTTTTGAATTTCCGTCTGTCTGTCTGTCTGTCTGTCTGTCTGTCTGTCTGTACCTCCAACTAGAGCCTAAACTATTTTACCGATTGAGCTGAAACTTGATATCTAGGGTTTTCATAGGGTTGCCCCGAGGGGTTTTTGGAATTGGATATCTACCCCTAAAATTAAGGGTAGTTTACTGAAGGGAAAAAAGAGAAAAAGTCGATTTTCTCAAAATCGGCTCTAACGATTTTGATTAAATTTCATTTATGAACATAAATAAATATTCCAAACAAAATGGCTACTCTCAATATTTCGGCAAAATCGTTTTAAGGGCTCCGGTCTGATGCGTAAATTAACATTTTTTATAATAGCTCCGAAACTATTTGAGATATGAAATTACTTAGCATTACAAATATGTATATATATTTATAATACAAATATTTTATTCGAAACATATTTTTATAAAATCAATAACTTTCAATATATACGCAATTATATAAATATTTTTAACTTTTTGGGCATTAAAGCTTAAGTATTGCGACCGTAAGAAAAACTAACCTGAAATGTTGATGGATGTCGACGTCTCATGACCCCCCGAACCCTTAAAAATAGTCTTTGCAATGCCGTCTGTCTGTGTGTCTATTAAAACCTAAAATTAAGGGTAGTTTACTGAATGGCAAAAAGAGAAAAAGTCGATTTTCTCAAAATCGGCTCTAACGATTTTGATTAAATTTCATTTATAAACATTAATAAATATTCCAAACAAAATGGCTACCCTCAATATTTCGGCAAAATGGCTTTAAGGGCTCCGGTCTGATGCGTAAATTAACATTTTT
This sequence comes from Timema podura, assembly GCA_033556935.1. Taxonomy (NCBI): domain Eukaryota; kingdom Metazoa; phylum Arthropoda; class Insecta; order Phasmatodea; family Timematidae; genus Timema; species Timema podura. The sequence goes on along the minus strand of JAVRXN010000007.1, from coordinate 11,533,306 downwards.
TTAAATAGCTCCGAAACTATTTGAGATATGAAATTACTTAGCATTACAAATATGTATATATATTTATAATACAGATATTTTATCCGAAACATATTTTTATAAAATCAATAACTTTCAATATATACGCAATTATATGAATTTTTTTAACTTTTTGGACATTAAAGTTTAAGTATTGCGACCGTAAAAAAAAAACTAACCTGAAATGTTGATGGATGTCGACGTCTCATGACCCCCCGAACCCTAAAAAATAGTCTTTGCAATGCCGTCTCTCTGTGTGTCTATAAAAACTTAAAATTAAGGGTAGTTTACTGAAGGACGAAAAGAGAAAAATTTTGTTTTCTCAAAATCTGCTTAAACGATTTTGATTAAAATTCGTATCTAGGCGTTGATTAAGATTATAAATAAACTGGCTATTTTCATTTTCCTATGAAAATGATTTTTAGGGTACATTACAGAAGCGTTAATTTCCGTATCTCCACAACTATTGGAGAAACTAAACAACTTATCATTGCAAAATTGTAAGACTATTAGAAATAAAAAACTTTTATTTGACATATATTTTTATAAAAACAGCAGTTTCTGAGATATTTGCAAATATATTAATACAATTTTGTGAGCTTTAGTTGTAAACATATACTACTTAAATCTTAACGCAATAATACTCCAATGCCATAGAGTAATTAAATATAAGTAAGTATCTAAAAAAAGTATGTTATTTTTCCTTAAATATCTTAGGAGAAATGTTTGCATAGCAATGATCTATCTCCATTTTAGACTCAATAGTCAATATTTACATTTTTTATTGGTCAAAATGTATAAATGAATAATTAAATATCAATGCGATGACTTGAAGATCTGCAACACCTTTTAAAATGTTAAAATTTTAACCAGAAATCGAAATTTTAATACGAAGTGTTGACCCTTGTGGAAGACATTAAACTGTTTGAAATGTTCTTAGGTGGACAAAGATGCGCCTCTTTTCTCATTGATTCTATATCATTGTATATTATTTTATGCGTGTTCTTATGTGGAGTGGTGATGATACAATGTACATTATTCCGTTCAGAAATCTTACGAGTTTATAGAAAGAGAGAGAAAGTCTGTGCGGTGTGCCGTACCATTTATTTTAATACGGTTTTGTAGTATATAAAAAACATTAGTTCACAACGCCACATATTTTATTTATTTATTCATTAGGCCGTTTTGGACCCATACCTGTAGTAGATTATAGGCTCTAAACATACAAATTCTAAAGCTAAAATTAATGCCAAATAATTAGTTTTTCAATCTTTTTAATTTCCTTCCATCACAGTTTTAGAAATTAATGTACCATACCTAATTTAATGTGTTCATAGGTAAAAGGACATGTTTTGTTACTGCCACTGTTACTAGATAGTTCCAGCCGTGTAGTTGTTGATGCGTTCTGAAGTCTTCCTTCCACCTAAATATGAGTACATTTCCTCTAAATTTTACCTTTCTCATCACTGCTTCATTAGTGTGACTATCTTTGTAGCCAAAATGAATAGTAAAATGTGGTGGATGCAAAAAATTACTTTGTAAATAAATTTGTCTGACAGGAAATGTAATATATTTATGTATTGGTGTATATATATATGTGTGTGTGTATGTGTGTGTGTGTGTGTGTGTGTGTGTGTGTGTGTGTGGTGTGTATTTTGCCGTTGAGCCCTAATATAGGATGTGTACAGTATAGATATGGGTAAGACCCGCTTTTTCTGGGATTCCAATCTCAATTGAATTTACAAATCCTGAAATCCTTATTTTAGAATACATTATTGGCTTAAGATATTTTTTCTCCCAAATTGGTTTAATACTTTCCCCTTAATTTTAATTTTTTTCTCATTTATAATTCTTTACGTAAATATAAATAGTAGCTAAATGATAACATTTTTTGCTATTTATCCATAGTAATGAATTGTTTGTGTGTGTGTTTGTTTATGTGTGATTCCCAGCCAAATCTATTGCACTCAGAGATCTGAAATGTTTAACATAGGTGGACGGAATGGAGTTCGAATGCACCTCGAAGCCGGATTTATAGATTTTTAATTTTCTTTTTAATAAGGCTATTTTTAACAAATGGTTGAAGAACGTACTGTTAATATGGTTTAGAATTATGTTTCAGAGATAGCTGTGATAAAAATATGCCGCATCCTCCTCGAGAAAAAATGTGTAAGAAATCGACCGTAATTCTAAACCATTTTTGTGTGTTTGGGGGGGAGGGGGGGATGGCTTATATAGTTCTTATGCCACAGTGGGTCACGGGCGACGCCGTGCGGGATTGCTAGTAGTTCATAAATGGTAAACCAATGTATTTGGGCCTGGTCACTACAATTGTACAACATTGGCTCTAAAAATATCACAACACTGTAAGTGGGTAGAAAAAATACGTTTTTTTTAAATTTTGAAATTATTTCAATTCATTGAACCTTTATAATCTTTAAGAATTCGAGGATTCCTAGATATAAAGAACACAGCCCTAATAAAACTTATCATTTGATACCCAATAAACTAACTTAGTCATATACATATCATATCTCCTTTCACCAGTGACCACTGGACTGGTAAGAATCTCACTATATCACCAGTGATCCCTCCTGGTAACATGAGGGGTTGATGTTTATTACAAGAGATGAGAAGGGCTGTGTTTGTTGTGTCAAACAAAACATTGATGTTCCAGTGGGAGCAATTACAAGGGGAGCAGTTTATAGCAACAGACGGGAGGAAGACAGATTACCAGGGTAGTTCTTGTAAATTACAATAAAAAAGTTTGTGGATAAATTTTAAACTAAATTTCTCAAACATTTGTAAACAATTTTAAATTTTGAGAAATAAGTTATTTGTAAATTACTCTAATTCTGTTTAATTTTTAATAAGGAAAACCTATCATTAAAAATTATTCCCAGATACACATTTTAAAATCAAACTTCAAAGCCAGTTCCAAAAAATGTCAAATTATATATACAGTAGTTAAGTGTCGTAAGAAGTCGATATTTCGCAGATCTCGTAAATAAACCACTCTTTAGCGAATTGTTATCTAAGAACCAAGTATACAGAGTTATTTGGGAGGTAAATCACTCCCTAATTTGAGGGCTAGAGTCAACATTGAACAAAAGTCCCGAGACATTTCCATATAATATCTAGTAACCAGTTTGAACAAAATTAATCAAAAGTTTCAGATCTATGACCAGGGACACACAGACAGACAGAATTATAGAATCCACTTTTTTGGGTTCGGCCCACATAAAATGTAAGGATTCATCATAATCTTTACGTCAAAAATGTTCCCGAGTAATTACTTTCTCTTGATATGAGAAAGTAAAATAACTTGGTTCAATGAAAGGTCCATGGGCCGCATACAGTCCAGGCCTTAATTCAAGCTAGTGAACTGCACCAAATTGCTCTAGTCCATGGGAAACAGTCCAGGCCTTAATTCAAGCTAGTGAACTGCACCAAAGTGCTCTAGTCCATGGGAAACAGTCCAGGCCTTAATTCAAGCTAGTGAACTGCACCAAAGTGCTCTAGTCCATGGGAAACAGTCCAGGCCTTAATTCAAGCTAGTGAACTGCACCAAATTGCTCTAGTCCATGGGAAACAGTCCAGGCCTTAATTCAAGCTAGTGAACTGCACCAAAGTGCTCTAGTCCATGGGAAACAGCCCAGGCCTTAATTCAAGCTAGTGAACTGCACCAAATTGCTCTAGTCCATGGGAAACAGTCCAGGCCTTAATTCAAGCTAGTGAACTGCACCAAATTGCTCTAGTCCATGGGAAACAGCTAAGTTTAAGGTTTGAAAAATAATCTAAAGTTATTACTAAATCAAACACGGCGATTTAATATACATGTAATCAATTACGTAAAGTGTTTGCCAATAAAGTACCATTAAAACAGACTACACTAACAGTGTATATAATGTTTGCCAATAAAGTACCATTAAAACAGACTACACTAACAGTGTATATAATGTTTGCCAAGAAATTCAACAGTAGCCTATGTTTCTGTGGAGCTACTCCTTAATCCGCCTGTATTATCAGCTGAGTCGTTAATGTTCATCAAAGTGGTGGTAAATGGTTGACCAAGGTGTACCATTCGGAGGACCGGCTCTGAGCAATATTGAATTAACTGAGCTAGGAACACGTGGCTTCATGAATTTACACAACTAATTAATTTGCTCCCCAGTTACCATTGTGTGGCCGAGATTTGTATGCAAATGTATACAAAATGTCAATTTTGACCGTACAGCAGAATATTATATCAGGTGGATCAACATAGCACGCTCTACAATTGTCAGGATATCTTCCCTCTCTGAATCCGAGAGAAGAGTCTGTTTAGTGGGTTGGAGTCTGGGTGGTTTTACATCCTCTCACCAGACAGATGCTACTGTATGTTCTTTAAATTACTATTTCATACCTTCAGAAAAGCTTGTTAAGAGTATGCAGATAGCCAGGACAAGACAAAAGACTCAGAGCACAAATTCAAGGATAAAAACAAATGAAATAGTACATTAATATACCATCTCATTTAATTTGTGAGAAAAGTTTTTAAACAACCTTCAAATGGATTTTTTTAAACGACAAGCATATATTGTTACTTATTATGTAAAATATTCCCCAGGTACCAATTACCAATCAAAACATGAGAGTAATTTATCAAAAAATTAAAGTTTTCAAAAAATGAGTAATTTGTAAACTACACGTATAATAATTTTCCCCAAAGTAGAGTATAATAGTATGTTACGTATTTGTCAAATACTACTTAGATATAATATTTTTGACAACTCTTTTGAATCCTTTTTTAATTTAAGATTTTCAAAAATCAGTATTTAGTAAAGTACCCCTAATTTGAAAGCTAGAATTATTTTTTTTTATAAAGTACACTCTTATTTATGACCATAAACACCTAAATATAAAGTTTGAACAAAATCTATAAAACTGTTTGGACACTAATCCCAGAAACAGATGGACCTGGAGACAGAACAATTGATAAGACCCAATTTATGGGTTGGGGGCATAATATATTGTACAATTTAAATATTCGTGATAAATACGAGGTAAACATACCTTCTCTGTATATTATTGAGTAAAAAAAAATATTTGTAATTATTAGAGAATGGTGTAGAACGACAGTAAGAAATATTGTCCTAACCCAAGTGCTTAGGTATTTAAATGTACTTTCTTAGCACAAATGATATTCTTACCACGAATTACAAACTAATATTTCATAAGATTATTATTACATATTTATTAATACTTTAAAATCAAATATAGATATTAGAGCTTTATTTATAGAATAGTAGAATAAAACTACTATATTAAGAAAATGCCTAAGCATCACTCAGAAAAGAACCGTATTCACCTGGACTTGAGGTCAACAGCTTTATAAAATGAGACAAGAAGCTGAACAGCAACTAAACCAAAAATAAACTAATTAAGAATTTGCATCGGCTCCACAAAACCAACCACGAAATAGAATGCTCTAAATCATTCACGAAAAAAAGAAACGTTATTATTACTAAAGTGTTTGTTTGTCTAGAAATTACTTTTGTTTAGTACGTTCATATTTCTGTGTTTCCAGTTACGTTGGGTCCAATTATTCTAATGTATAATATCAAAACCATAACGGTCATATAAAGCTTGACAAGTTTAATTATAATTCTATGTCGCGACTTTTTTAATATTTTAAACCAGAGATACCCTCACAAAAAACTAATGAATGCATTTATGTATAGTACTCAACCCGAAGGTTGGTTGGATCCTCAACAGTTCCACCGTCAGCCTTAAAGCAGAGGCAGCACTGAAGATTAGGAGTGAGGTAGTTTCCTGTTGCTTTCCTGACTGAGCCAGAAGGTACCATTGCACATCAGACAGTTAAAACCACCAACATTCATACACCAACTGACACTACAAGCAACACCTTCACTCCATTCATACACCAACTGACACTACAAGCAACACCTTCACTCCATTCATACACCCACTGACACTACAAGCAACACCTGCACTCCATTCATACACCAACTGACACTACAAGCAACACCTTCACTCCATTCATACACCCACTGACACTACAAGCAACACCTGCACTCCATTCATACACCCACTGACACTACAAGCAACACCTGCACTCCATTCATACACCAACTGACACTACAAGCAACACCTTCACTCCATTCATCATATAAACAGACTGAGAGACATCAATGAAAGTATCAACTTGCTCTAGCCCATTCCAAAAGATAGTTCATTGTAAAAACTATATCTGAACAAAGATGGAATACATGTATAAACATGGGTGACACTAGGGTAGCATGAGGGAAAAGGGTGGTTTCCAAACTAACTTTAAGGAATTTTATTTATTCATATACGAACAAGAAATTACTGTTGATCTTTCCACTTTTTAAACAAGTTCTTTTAAGGGAAAATGTATCTTTGCAACTTTTACAATTTTTCAAAGATTTGCATTCTTTGCATAAATGCACAAAAATAAATGGTACGACACAATCGCACAAACTTTCTCATAATTGTTGTATATGGCTCGGAACAGAATGTTCAAAAATAGGTTTTCAGTAAACTAACCTTAAATTGTGTTTGTAAATTACACATCAATCTATTCAGGTAGAAAGAGTGCAGAAAGAGGAGTGGAAATATTGATGAGAAATTAAGTAGTGAAAAGTGTTACTAAATATATGTGCTATAGTGATGGATTAACGTTTGTGAACCAGCGGATATTTTGATAGTACAAGTGTCCATGCCAACAACCGGCCACGATAATGTTGAGGTTGAAGATGAAATGGAAGTAATCCTTCAACATGAAGGAAGATGGAAAGTGAACACAATCACTGGTGATTGGAGCAGTGTGGTTGGATAAGGACAGGGGCAGAAGATCATAGGGCCACATGGACTGGGGAAGAGAAACAACAGAGGGTAGATACTCAGCGGAATGAGCTTGTGGTGACAAACACCTGGTTCAAGAAACAGAATACAATCCTACACACATTGAAGAGCCCAGGAGACATCATCAGGTGCCAACTATACTAAGTCCTTCTCAAACAGTGGCTTAGGAATAGAGTTAAGAATATGATAACATTGCCAAGTACCGACATCGATTCGGACTACAACCTGCTGGTGGCGTACATTGAAACAAGACTGAAAAATATTGGGAAAACGAGCAAGAGAAGACCGAGAGGGACTTAGAAAAATTAAGAAGTATTAGTGACATTGTGAGATGTTCAATAGAACAAAAGTTAATTGAGGTGACAGAAGAGAAATTAAGTGTGGAAGGGAGATGGGAGTATGTTAAGTTACTTCATGCTGTTGCCCGCCTCCCTCAGCGTGGACGAGGGGTTGGATTGTTGTGAGATGGATGTTGGATATGGAGGTGGTGGAGTAGAGAGGAGAGGCTGGTCAAGGGGAAGGGAGAGAGGTGGTGGGAGGAAAGGAGGTGGTGGAGTAGAGAGGAGAGGCTGGTCAAGGCGGAGGGAGAGAAGTGGTGGGAGGAAAGGAGGTGGTGGAGTAGAGAGGAGAGGCTGGTCAAGGGGAAGGGAGAGAAGTGGTGGGAGGAAAGGAGGTGGTGGAGTATAGAGGAGAGGCTGGTCAAGGTGGAGGAAGAGAGGTGGTGGGAGGAAAGGAGGTGGTGGAGAAGCTTATGTTCCAAACAGACCCAGCCATTGTTTGTAAGCTGTTCATCATGATGATGATTTGGGAAAGATATATAGAAAAAATGTACAAGGAAAATTTATCAGGGAACTTGGAGATTGAAACAGAAGATGGGGTAGAGGAATACTAAAAAGGACCCATCATTTTAAAGAGTGGACTATTTAACTATTCACAGTTTTTAAAACTTAACTGATATTTATTTTGAACCAAATCACTAAATCCATTTGTTTGAAAACTAACTATCCCCCAAAAAACAAATGTTCATTTAAAACTAAATTATAGAGCCATTTTCAAAATATTTTTAAAATCTCTCAACAGTAAACTATACTTTAGAGATTTTTAGCCAAAAAGCAATCGTACAGCCATGTTTGTAAGATCAAACACTCCCTCGATATTCATTTTTAACAATATCATTGGAGCCATTTTTGAAAAATATGTAATTAATAAATAACTCATCCATATACTACCCTTAATTTGAGGGCTAAGGTCAAAATCAAAAAAAGTATCCAGGTATTACCCTATAACATGTAGATATCAAGTTTAAAAAAAATCAAATCTTTTTAGATTCGTGACCACGGACAGACAGACGGATAAACAGACATGGGGAGAGACTAATTATAAAATCCACTTTATTGTGTTCCAAAATTTTCACAATAATTATTATACTTTCTCTTGATTTGAGAAAGTAAAAAAGAATTTATCTGAGTCCCAAAAAACGAAAACAAGTAATGGTTAAACCGTTTTACCTCTAACGTTCAATTTATTGAATGATCAAATATAACATCACGAGTCAGCTTTTGGGAGTGTTATTTTCCATTTTGAACATTTCTAAATAGCGACTTCTAAAAACAAGTGTTTGTTGCTAAACTATTGGCCAAACAAATTGAACTAGGAGAGAAGGATGGAATCTGTACAATTGCAATAAATGGCAAGTAGTTGTCATTAGCAAGGGTTGAATGCCATACCATTATGTAACTAAATACAGTTTGACTGTCAGTAGAACATGGTACCAAAAACAACCGCTGGATTTCATGACACGTGTCATGTATGCCACTGACTAAGCTCTGGTAAGCTTGGGTCATGACCTCTAGCAAAGGTCGAATAATTATTCAGTATTCACTTTACCGGTTTGTTCCAGAGGAGCTCGACGTTTTATACATCTAAATACAATCAATTGTTTATTCCAGAGGTCACAAAGCAAATAAAATTATGTTATTCTCAAAATATATATTTGAACGAACCAATTTCTATACAAAGAGAAGTATATTTTGAAGCCAACGAATTTCTGTTTCAATAAATATATCTTGTTTAGAAGGCTTTCTCTGTAAATTAAAATTGTATATTCTAAGCGGTGTGTTTCACTCACTAAAGAAGATGTCTATGAAAAAAAATATAACCTGCTGAATCCTGGATGTTTCTAATTATTTGTTGGTACTTGGTACCATCCTCCTAATGGCTCTCGTTTTATTTAATGTCTTAACCTAGTGATGAAAATACAAAACATAACATTTGAAATATAATACTAGCAATTGTTTTAAATCACATTGCTGAGTATAAGCGTACAACCCGAATGGGTAGTAAGACGTGGTGCTAAAAATGCTGTTTCATATTTCTGATTAAGCTAATATATAGACCAATTATTGTTCATCTTACGCAATTTCTTTTCATTGATTGGGATTAATGATGTTTATCTCTACATGGTCTTTCATGGAAAACTGATGTTATAAATGACTAAGATCAATCGTTCTCAATAATCCGTCGATAGAACTGTGTCCATCCTATCAATATAAATAATAAAATACAGTGGCGTACCCAGAAAGTTCTTATGGTGGGCATAATATCAAGTTTTTAACCAAAATGAAGTTTCTTGGGAGACTGGAGTATATTAGGGGAGATATCCCTCTATTGATGGAGGTCAGGTAGATGTATAAATATTAAATAGGCCTACCTCATCAAGATGTTTGTAATATCATATTTACTAAGGAAGGAATCTTAATAAAGTAAGTAACCTCACATAGAATGTTCTGAAACTATTATTTCTCTACTTTAATCCTGTTGGGAGTTTTTGGGAAACTTCAGAAATGTGTAACAGTTTAATTTTTAATATCAAATAGTAAAGTGTCTTAAAACGTAGCCTTTATACTCAACACATCCTCTCCCGCTTCGATGGCCGCATGGTCTAAGGCGCTACTCTCAGTAGACTATACTGCCGATGACGGGGAGATCTAGGTTCGAATGTTGGTCGGGTGTATTGAGGGAAGTTTTTCCTAAATGATTTTCCACTCTCCCTCCATGCAAATGCGTGTATACTACCTATAAATATAGCCTTACTAATCACTAAAACTATTAGCTTGATTAGTACTATAAACGTATAACCCGAACGGGTAGCTGGAAGGTGCAATAAACCTTCCTATTATAGTTCTACTTTATACAATTTTAAGTTTTTATTGAAACTATTTGCAATATAGGGAGGGCGACTGTCCAGCCTACCCCCATTTGGGTGCACCAATCACCAACTATATTTAATCTATAATTATAATTTTAAAAGTATTAAATCAATCTATTACATTATTTTATGTATATTAAATATAAAGCAAGCTGTTAAACACGTCCAGACAATATTTTGGGGCCAAGGTTCGTTATAAACGGGCTGCTCTAGATACCTTTCCACACATCAAGCTGTGTGTTTTAAATCCTCCTCAATGAATGCATAGTGGTATGAGGCATGTGATTCGCACTGTACTTGATCGTCCTTGACCAAGAGGTCGACAATCGAATCCCCAAAAGTTGCACTGAGGTTGGATACATTATTCTCTTTTCCACGTTAAAAAGGATTCATTAACTCTAGTCTAGTCCTCGAAGTCCTGAGATTAAATTGTTTAATTGGAACACCGACTAGACTACAAACTCATCACGGTATGGATTGTAGGTTACAGAGTGTTAGGTTCGAGTCCAGATCATGTGTACTGAGTTTTTTTTTATTATATGTATATTTCCTCCCAAATTTTAACTTCCTTAATCCGACCTCAACGAGTAGTAAGGTGGAACAGTTGGATAACCCTTGTGAGCAACAAACACACATATATATTAATAAAATACTATTTTAGGATTAATGCAAGGGAATCTCCATGTGCATGCTCTGCCCAAGCCTTAGAACGTAAAATAATGGTTTAAAAAACATACAAAAATCTTCAACTGCTAAAAAAAATAGTTCTTTACTCGTCTCATTACCTTTTCTCGAATAAAAAACAGCGAGAATAACATACCTCTTTAAAAAACAATTTCTTCCCATCCCTTCTTCCCGCAACCTTATATTATTATATTTTAAAAAAAAAACACCCCCTCTGGAGATAAGGTAAACAATAAAACGACATGTTCTTAGAAAAGATGATAGCTCAATCTCCCATTTCCCTCCCAACACTATTGATTAAGTGATCATTCTCCTCCTTACTTGTTGTAATAAATGCAAAAGAGCGGAAAGGAGCCTTCGCTTCTAAAAAGGCTATTCATGAAATGCCACAAAGCGGCATTGTTGTTGACAGCCTCTGAGAATAACACACAACAGACTTGTATATATGACGCACCTGTCGCTTTTAAGTGAATCATTAGGACGCTTCAGCGCCCCGAACACCCTCAAAACATCAGACGCAACCGACGCTTTTCAAACTTAGCATCGCTAAAACCATTTCTCATTAAGGGGGGATCACGATACGTTTTACTCGATTCACTTGTGTTTGGGATATTTAAAAAACACAGTCCCATTCTAAGAGTGATTATAGATCTACAGGATTGAACTCTGAACTGACAGTACAATTTTATCATAAAGAACTCTATCTTACAGCTATACTTTCATGTGATCATACATCAGGCCATGGGATCTGCAGATGTCCCTTTTGATAGAGATCATCATTACCTATTAGACAACACTAAAAATATAGATTAATATTTATCAAAGTTGGCAGCAACTAAATGTGCTTGTATTTACTAAAAGGCTCTTCGTATGAAAATTAGACTATACCTTAACTTTTGAACAACATCCCTCAAGACAATACTATACTACACTGTATAGTCCTAATTGGAAGTAGCAAGATCTAACTGGGCTATCTTCATATTTACACTAATGGAATTAAAGATGACGAGGCTATAATTTAGATAAAATGTACACCCAATTTGGTAGAAAGATTATGGAAACTTCTTAGAAATAAATGGTACGGTGCATCGCACAGGCTTTTCTCTCTCTTTCTTTCTCTATTTCTCTCTCTTTCTTTCTCTATTTCTCTCTCTTTCTTTCTCTATTTCTCTCTCTCTTTTCTCTCTTTCTCTCTCTATCTCTCTCTCTTATTATCTTTAATCTTAAAATAGAAACAATTACAAAAAAAATCGTAAGATTTGTGAAACGAAATAATATACATTGTTGTATAAACACCCCACTAAGGAGCATGCATGAAATAATATACAATGATACAGAAACATTGAGAAAAGGGAAACATCTCTGTCAACCAAGAGCTTTACATTTAATTTTATATTTCAAAGAGCTCTTTAAAATAAATCTACGTTCGCTTGTAGCTCAGAAAATATTGGTTTTATAAAATAGACTGTAAACTAAAATATTCTTATTTTTATTAATACTCCAACTTAACAGTGATAATTTGTTTTGTATCTCAAATAGTTGCGGAGATGTCAAAATTGGAAAGTTCTGCTTATCTGAAACATCCTCAAAGTATTTTTATCGGAAAACTAGAATTACCATTTGTTTGTAATACTAAACAATGCCTAGATACAGAATTTAATCAAAATCATCAAAGTGAGTTTAAAAAAAATTCTCTTTTTTCCCTTCGGTGCCATTAATTTTAGGATTTGATTTATATTTCCAAAAACTGCTTGGGGGAGCGTTATGTAAACCCCAGATAGCAAGTTTTAGCACGATTGGTTAAATGGTTTCGGCTCTAGTCCACGATACAGACGGACAGACAGACAGATGGCATCGCTAAACAGCACAGCAGAAAACCATACCAGACGAGGTCTACGCCTCATCCAGCTTGACCACACATGTTGATGTTGATTTATTGAGATATGTTATCAGCCAGCAGTCAATAAGATTCTAAACGTCTGTTGATATTTTTATTTAATAATTTTTAATCATGCACCGTTAATAGTTTGAACTAGGAGGGAGGGATGAGAAGGGTAGTTTAAAGGAAATGTACCCTCAATTGGGTGGGCATAGGATGGTAAAGTGTTAATATTATGTTTATAGATTTACTAGTATGTCTGTTAATTTATATTGGCTTGAATCGGAAAACTTTTTAAAAACATGAATGTTCAATGGGTTTATAAAAATTTGTGAAAAACTATTTTATTAGTACGTTCATTAATTTATATGTTACTGAAATTAACCCCAGGACTAATGCTGGAAATCCCCGTAACAAATCATTGCTTTGCGAAATGACCCATTAAAAAGTGACTTCTCGATATCAATTAATGTATTTATTTACCTGCTTGTCAATAAATTAATTTCTAAAACATCGTACTAATCTTGATAAAAAGGAAACCCCCCCCTTAACAGACTTGTAAATGTGATCCACGAAGGAGATGACAGCCGCAACAATGTAACGCAGACAAAAGACGGTGGTGTGACGTAATCTCCAAGGATAAATAACAAACGGGATGGACGGATAACATAACATGACATGGAAGATTTAACCACTCGGAAACGAAGAGACATCAAGAGACAGTCATGGAGGAAATAAAGCGACTACCATACCAGGTTGTAAATAATAATCGACTTCAAAACTTGTGGCAGAATGTTGCAGAGCTGTCAGAAGGGTTTCCAAGCCAGACAAAGGATTGTTTAATGAAATGAATACTATATACCGCTGATTCATCGGATATCATATTCTTCGTTGAAGATATGTTTTCACATATTCTACAGGATTTAAAACCACATATCTACCTTCGTTTCCCACCAGGTCCTTTACTTTACTAGCCGATATTTCTCACTACCTCACAATGGGGGGTTGAAAAGCTTTCTACAAATTACATTTCAAGTCATCAATATTGTTCAAAATAAAGAACGTCTTGTTCTTGAAATATTGTTTAAGCTTTTTTATAGTTACTATGATAATATGTAATGATTTATTAAATATTGCAAAGTGCGTTTAGGCAAAAGAGATCTATATTTTCCAATTTTACACACAAACGGAAAGTGATGTGATCTTAACTGTATAAAATTGTGTAGTTTTAACTTTGAGCCCACCTGCATCGGTGGACGCGCGGAATACTCGTCCAGCTCCTCTAGTCTGGTTTGCCCATGTCTGAGAGATCTGAGCTCTAATCCCGGCTGGGTATACTGGAGGTGTTCTTTCCCTCCAACAAATTTGAATCTTTTTCCTCCATGTTTTACAGTCCTTGTCCCATTCGCTCTAGTTTAAATATGTGGATATCATAGACGGGTAGTAAGATGTTAACTCTACTTCATGACAATATTTGTCCACACATCAAATATTTATGAAATAATTAATTATTAACAATATAAAATATATCTATTTGGTTAAAAGTACTCCTAATATTTTAATAATCTCAGCATCAAATCTAACTTAACGATGTTCTACATTAAAAATATAACAAGAAAAAAATTAAATAGTATATCATAAGAAAGAGTAGAAAAAGAAATGGTAAAGGTCAGACCTAATATATTTAAAACTTATTCAAACTAGTTTTCATATTAAACGTAATTTTAAAAATTATTCCTCCTGAACAAATTGTAGTGATTGCTACCACACGTAAATCTGTCACAATACACACACGCAGTCGATTGACAATGGAATATTTACCCAAGTGTGATCATAAGATAAGTGAAAACAAGTACTAGACATTGTTACAGAAACATGTTGGTAAAAGACCATTACATTTCACCAAAGAGCAGAAATGAAATCGTAGATTATTACAGAAACATTAAATATTGAGCCGCATAATTTCCGAAAGAAAATCACGGTCACCAAGCTATGTTGCCAGAATTTGTTTAATTTAATAATGGTCTGGTCGCTCCGAAACAAGCGCTAATTTACTCTTCTATTTTTAGCTGTGTGTGTGCTAGAATTTGTTGGATCCACTTTTGAATATTGTTTAGTTTCTATGTTCGTTTATTCTTAGACTTTTTTCTCCTTCCTTTTTTCCATCATATCGAGAAGAGATTTTATTTATTAGTTTAGGAAATGTTTATGACTTCCTTAAATTTACTTAAACATGTTTTTAAATTCCAAACTTTCAGAATTTAATATTTATGTGGGGTGGTCCTTTTATCAACTTGGTGAATTTAAATTTTCTTGCGTGCTGAAGAGTAGATTTAAAATTCTTTAGGAAAGGTATATAGCTCCCTTTTCATTTCCCACACTTCCAATTTGAAATTTTTCAAACTTATTTTGCCATCCTATAAGTTTTTTTATGATCCTACCAAATTTCAACCTTTAACCACATGAATTTACAGTAAAATTTCCTCTAGTTTGTCCCCCTTCAATAACAACATTTTACACATCACCGCTAAATAAATGTATTTTCCTATTTATTTTTTTATTGACTACATTTGGTGTAGTTTTTAGTAATTATATTTTCCTTTATCTTATTATATTTATATTTTATCTCCATTTACAAGTTATATAGCAAATACTGACCCATTAAACTGTGCCACAAGGTTTAAAATAGGGTTAAGCGCTTTCAAAATGTAGTTAGTTAATAACACACTAAATATTTAAAAAGGGCGAGGGTGTAAATAAAGCATCATCAGCCAAATGTGGGAGTGTGCACACAAACACAAACACAAACACACGGGTTGTTTATTTCCGGCCTAAGAATAAAACTTGTGACCAAGCCTGTGTGCGGGAGGAGAGAGAAATGGCGCGCAGTGAATAGAAAAAAGAAAATCAGTGTAAAAGTGCTTAGAGCTAGCTACCCGTGGTACGTCAATCTTGGTACACTCAATAATTCATCGCGTAATCTTGGTCTGACGCGCGGGTGGCCGGGATAGCAAGGGGCAGGATGTACGTCCATCAACGATGCTCTTTTCAGCTCAACATTAATTTTATGCCTCGGAGACTTGGGCAGAAATATTTACTACCACTGCTTTATCTTCTTTCTTTGGCCTTTATGTTTGTGGGAGAAGACAGGGGTGGGGAGCTATTTGTGTGTTATTTGCTCCCTTTTTGTTCTTTCCCCCTTTCATTATAATATAACACACTATTGAGAGGAAAGTTTGTGTTGATAGTTATAAATATATTGTCTCATTTCTTTGGACCGTGGATCTGGTACGGACAAGTTTAATAGACTCACAAAGAAGAGATATTAAATTGTAAAAGTTTAAATTACTAAATATAGAACGGACACCCTTAAAACGGGATAGTGTTTCAATTAATTTACAGAAACAAAAGTGAGCTTCTCATAGAATATGTCTTCGAGCCTACCGGGAGAATATAATATAGTCTTATGACATGTAGTGCTCGATACACAGTTTGAGCTTTTATTGTGATTTACGGGGGGAAATGTGACTTGATAAGAACAAGTACATAGCGAGAAAATAGTGAATTGATAAGAACAAGTACATAGCGAGAAAATAGTGACTTGATAAGAACAAGTACATAGCGAGAAAAGAGTGACTTGATAAGAACAAGTACATAGCGAGAAAAGAGTGATGGTGGATTTCTTACTTTTTAGCAGCGTGTTGAAATACCCTCTTATGTAATAACTACAAGAATGGGCTAGGTGTGAGTAGGGTTGAATTTATAGGAAGTGTACCCACATTTGCGTGGAGAGAGGTGGGGAGACCGTTTAGGGAAAAACCTCAGTACACCCGAACCACGATCTCCCCTGTCATCGGCAGTCTATTCTACTGCAAGAGTAGCGCCTTAGACCATGTGGCCACCGAATCAGGTGATATTAGATACCCTTGGATATTCTGGTATGATAAGATATTTTGTGAAACCTGGCTCTAAATGTTAACAAGTACAAATCATTATACCCTTACATTAAATTTGTTGATTCAAAAAGATAAAATAGAAAGTTATATTTATCCCACAAAATATATGAAATAAATTCAATAAAAAAACTTTTAAAAATATAATAACTTACCAAGTTAAGAGTGAAATTCCGATGTTAAACAGTGAAGTTACAATGGATCAAATAAAACTTTTTTAAAAAAGGCACCCGGTTTTATTGAAGTCTCAATTTGATTAAATTAATAATACAAATTCAATTTTAATTTTGAAGAATTTTTGATTCAATAAATTGGTGAAATTAGTCACCTTTCAGTATTGGTGACTTGTGAGTGAGCCGCATCTTCTTTACTTATATTACTAGTCTTATAATGTTGAGAGTAATCATACGTCAGACAACTTAGTTCCATCAGTAGCGTGTCCGTATACCAAGTTAAGAGTCCCTGGTTCGAGTCCTGAAATGGCCGAAAAATGTATCATTGATGAAATGTGGGCTTTCTCTTTCACAGTGATAAACTAACGGACTTGGGGCTGGATGTTGTGTCTGTTCTAGATTTAAGTTAGTTTACAAGTCCTGTGCTGATATAATCAGTTGGTTCAGAAAGTGTAATTTAATCACCTCAAATAAATGAAAAATGAAATGATGGTAATTATAAAGTTTGTAATGCATCTCCTTTTTTTGGTGGTTTTTAATCTCTTGCCGTGAATTAAGCTCCAAATAAACCGGTGCATAAAGCTCGTTTATGTGACATCCCTTATAAAAGTATGTGGAGGTTTTAAAATAAAAACACCTGCCACTTACCAGAGTTTTTGGTACTAGAGCACCTTACTTAATAATCTTGAGAGTGGTCTTAAAAAACTTTCCGGTAAACTTTAGTTTTGTCAATGTGATTATATTCCTAGTCGAAACAGTTCTTACGATGAAAGAACAATTTATAACTTGAACTTTTACGAAAATAACCACGATAAAAAGCTTCCTTTTAAGATGAATTACCGAAATGCACAGGAGGTTTTGGTTACTCAATTTGGTTACTCAATGGGATGACCTCAGCAAATATTGGGAGATATTCATTAACAGTTGAATTCAAAACAAACAGATGTTGGATGGATGCTTTTAATTAGGTTCTATTAAATCGTTCTTAGACAAGGAATAATGTAATCTATTGCTCTCTGTCATACCAGTACATGCAGACACAGCTATAGGAGATCTAGCTCTTGCTGATGGTGGTGGAGGTCTGCATTTTAAGGGTGAAACCAAAAACAAATGGGGGATATTCAGCTAAAGGGTGAGTTCAAATCACATATTCAAGTACAAACATTTCTGATTCCTGATAGTAGTATACAGCACACGTGTGTCTATAAACGTTATTAATATCATTTACCGGGTAGTATTATGTACATGGTATTTTTACTATACAATTAATAAATTATCAAAATTAAGACTGTCTTTTTGTTCATTTCTTCACAGGTCTCAATTTTATAAATATTTTATCTTAAACATTTGTGTGATGGTGAGATTTTGTATGTTTATAAATATATTTTTTTAAATAAAATATGTAGTCCGGGGCCAATTTTTATGATAATAAATATCTGCAATCTGAGTTAAACAGTGCAAAACTTTCTAGAAATCCCACCGTGGGATATTTTAAATAAGAATAATATTACTGTCAAAAGATTGAAGTAAACTCTGTTAAAATATTAACTCGCAAATAATGCGAAGAAATAGTTTTAAGAGTTGAAATTGTTTTTAATTATTTGAAAAGTGACTGATGCCACTGACCTCGCTACCTGGCCTGCCAATCTGTCGAGCGTGGAATCTCAGAGATATTCGATTAGTCGAGAGCCCAGAGCTAGCGAGAGGGGTGTAAAGGGGACGAACTGAGCAGAGATGAGAGACTAGGGGATGGAGGGGTGGGGTGGTTTGTGACTGTCGAGAAATTGGAAGTCTGCGGTAAGCGCAGAGCAATTGTCTGTTCATGAGGAAATATTACAGGATGAGTAGGGATGGGTGCTCTAGGGAATGCTAAGGACGAATGGAAAAGGGGGCAGGGGTGAGTGGGGGTGAAGGGAGGGTATTAAAGTAAGAAGTGAGGTATGAGAGATAAACAGGGTTGGGGAACAAATTAGTGTTGAGCTTGAAGAGGGAACATGAGCTCTAATTTGTATAACCTCTTGAATCTGGTGGTAACGCGGTGAAGGATCTGCAGTTTGCTTGCAATCACTTAGAGCCATATAAATACAACACCAGAGTCTTGTTACCTGGACCAATGAATGTTTTATATCAGTTGCTTTGTTAACACCGACAAGCTGTTTGTGTTACTTTTAATTTAAAACGTGAATTTACTCGTTTAGTCGCGTGTGTGTGTGTGTTTAGGATTGCTACTAAACCAATTTGCCACGAAGAAACTTTTTTCTTGTTTTAACTTTTAGTAGCAGAAACAATGGTCGTATGATTTTGATACCTTATTTATGGTATATATGATAAACTTACCTATTTCAAAGTAAAATGAAGATGTTTCACCAATCAATTAATCATTATAAGCGTGTCATAATTATTGATTGCATAAATAATTAAAGAGAGTGATTACTTTTGACAATATTTAAAAAAATATAGCAAACGCGTTTTTTATAAATTACATCCAGGGCTTGCTAACGAGATTTTTATTTGACACTCTCCCACTCTCTCTTACTACCCGCTTCGGTGGCCGCATGGTCTAAGGTGACTTTCTCGCAATAGACTAGACTGCTGATGATGGGGAGATCGAGGTTAGATCCCGGTAGATTGTACTGACGGTGGGTTTTACTAGAGGGTTTGCCATTATCCCTCCACGAAAATGCAGGTACACTTTCTCTAAATTCAACCTTACTCATTCATAATCCATTAGCGTAACTAGTACATAAGTGTATAACCCGAACGGGTGGTAAGACTTTCCTCACCATATTATTTTTCTAACTAGTTTGACTCTATATTTATTCCTGAAAATAAATTATTGCCAAAACAACGTTTATAGAACGTCAAATTTAATGTATTTTATTAAAATTTACAAACAAGGAAAATTTCCTAAATTTCTATAAACATAAATAATATTTTGAGGCCGCGGTTGGAGTTGGTATATTTACAATAATTAATTATAGTTTTAGTGACTATGATGTTTCAAAACTAACATTCTCGTGAGAAATACCACAGTTTTTGGTTTGTCCCTTCAACATTTGTGTCAGTGCAATCATTAAAAACCTATTCGAGAATGTGTGCTTCTTGTTTTACTGTTGCTGCTGGCAAACTCACGGAGTAGAAGCGAAATACATGTATATGGGATATTCTATATCGACTTGAAGCTAGACCTGAGTAATTTCAGTATTTTGACATCGCACTGCACTAATCAATATCCATGGTCATGGCGGACGATGGATGCACCCTGTTAGACAATAAATTGCGTTGCACGACGCATTGAGGTAGATGAAATATCGTGTTGTTTTCCTGGATATCATCGCTGAGGGAACTGCACGGTTACTATTGGGGAACAGCGTTGTCATTTACCTGTTTTCGTGTGGTCATCTCCCTTCAAATATAAGACAAGTTTCGCAACGCTGGTTCGTTGATGTTGCCAGTAGTTCCTCCTTACTTCACCACACCACATTCAGACATAACTGAGAGAGAGGAGATTTGGCAACAGTTAACTGAGAGAGAGAGAGAAGATAAATATCTTCCCTATAAGACCTGCAGTTCCCTCCACGGTGATATTGGGTGTTGTGTGGTCAGCGTGTGGTATTCAAGGAATGTGGTCGGCGTGTGGTATTCAAGGCATGTGGTCGGCGTGTGGTATTCAAGGCATGTGGTCGGCGTGTGGTATTCAAGGCATGTGGTCGGCGTGTGGTATTTAAGGCATGTGGTCGGCGTGTGGTATTCAAGGCATGTGGTCAGCGTGTGATATTCAAGGCATGTGGTCAGCGTGTGGTATTCAAGGAATGTGGTCAGAGTGTGGTATTCAAGGCATGTGGTCAGCGTGTGGTATTCAAGGCATGTGGTCAGCGTGTGGTATTCAAGGCATGTGGTCACCGTTAGTCAAAATTAAATCACACTCATATGGGATTTAAACTCTCATTTCTGTAACTGTCAAATCTGACCAAACAAGGTTTACGTCTTGGTCAGCGAGCACACCGATACATTTATTTTAATTAAATGATGGTGCACTTATGATAATTCTACCTTTCTCAATACCAGCCAAGTAGTGTTAGTGCTTATGTGGATAGCCCAAATGTAATACAGCACAACATATATATCCAAACCCGGCAAGCTATCTGTGTGAAAATGATAATTCAATGGTACAGGGGAAAAGGAGGAGATTCACAATAACACACATTTTACAGAACAACCCTTATATCTCAAGTCTTACAAGGATCCCAGAAAAAACAGACACACCTCGGCTAGCCATCTTATAACGTGCATTAGAAAGATATCATTATTGTCTAAGAGATGGCAGCACCTGCTCACTTTGTTTCTCTACCTTTTTCCTCTGAACATTGAAATTGCTTTGATCATGCCAAGACTCGAACACTGTACCAGACGTTATGACCGAGATAAGTTGAGGTCCTCTAGGATTATAGAACCTGCTTTCCCTGAACCCCTATATTGGTATTCAACCCCTAACTTAGAGGAACGCTACGCCCTTAAAAAACTTGGACAAGTTTCGATTGTTGGGGAAAGGGAGGGAGTTGGGATGTGATAACGATGAGGGTGAAACGGGGGGGGGGAGGGGAGTGTTTTCCAAATGTTCAGCACAAAGACTTTTTACCGTGCGACAGACATTTTCAACCGTTCCGGAGGCAAAAAAAGAAAAGCTGATACAATTATTACGTTCTGATTCCACGTTCTACGTATGTTCATCAGTGTTGTGTAGCAAACCTAGAATATAGAGTTTTGTTAGTATCTACACTAATCTTATCATGCAAGATAGAAAGTTTATCTTGCTTGGATCTACTATGGAGTAGCTTATAATATAGTCATAGTGTAATCAGTCAAAGTAAGATTAGAATCCCTCAGGGCAAACAAAGCAAACAAAATGTACATTCGTGTTGCAATGGCCAAGTAATTTGTTTACTTACACCAGTAGAATGGGAAGAGGGAAGTAGAATTTAGAGAAGTGTACCTACATTCACGGAGAGGGAGAGTGGTAAATGAACTCAACCACCATCCCGTCATCAGTAAATATCGAATCCAAGAGCATCAATAAATCAAATGTGGGTTGCCCGTGCCCAACCCAAACTAAACTTGATAGTGTGTGGTGAGAGCCCGGCCAAATCTGTCTGATTCGAAAAACCCCTCGGGAGGAACCTTATGAAGGCCCTGGATATCGAGTCTTAGTCCGATCAGTAAAATGGTCTCTGTTCTAGACCAAGGTACAAACAGACGGCATCAAGAAACAACTTTTTCTGTTTCGTGGGGTCAGGAAACGTTGACATGTATAAAAATTCGAGGGGTTGAAAGAAGGTAAAAACTCTAAACTACAATTTATCCACAAATATAAAACAAAAATGGAAGAACCACCATCTAAAACAAAACTATATTTTCACTAGATCACGTTTTGTTAACTTGAAACAGCCCAAAAGCGATTCGGACGTTTCCTATTCGAGAGAAAGAACTTTCTCTTTTTGTTACGTTTCATTAAAGAATTCCCAACGCAATATTTTCCTCGGCAGACACGCTCCCGACATGAACAATCGTTTTATCCCTGCTCAGATTTGTTTTTATTCGTGTTTCCTTCTCCATCTTATCGCGATCACGCATTTGGACTGTTCCATGTAAACATTCTGTTCACAGAGAGACACTTCACTGTTCCGGGTGTCAACTGGGGAAGGGGAGCTGTGTCTAAAAAAGGAATGGTCTTGTTTTTTTTGGGAGGGTGTAAGATGGAATGTTGCACCAGATTAAACTGTCACACCGGGCATCATGATAGCGACCTGTCTTAAGCGCGTCCCACGATCTAACCAGACCTAAAGAGACAGCGGTAAAAGCAGCTGTTTAGAAAGTACAAACCTATTCTTTGCTGTCAACTTTGAAGACATTTTATTGTATTATCTGTTTTATTTGATAGTCATTTATACTAACTATAAAAGATGACCATTGCAGATCCCATAGCTTGACGTATGAATACGTGAACATAATATAACCCTACTAACCCTTGAAGCGGTCAGATAACGCCCTTTCTACCATGTTTTTACTAAAGTAGCCCTGGATTTTGTTTTTGCACCCTTGTCTCACCCTCGTTTTTTGGAAAGCGATTCTCAACTGTTATCCAGAAAGGGGCATAGTTACGAGAGACACGTTTTTACATACTGATACAGTTTGACATCAAGATTCTGTGATGGACTCTCGCGTCGATCTCTGACTGAATCAGCTGATTTATTTTTTATCTTAAATGTTGGTTTTCCATTCCTTTTCTACACGATTCCTGATTCAGTATGTTAAGATTAATATTGCAATTCCCGCCTTCTTTCTTAAAGATTGTGTTCATGTGTTTGTCTCTTATAATTGTAGATTCATTACTGGATTATTTGACGTTATAAATACAATATACTAGTTCATGACTAAGATCATATTTGAGGCTAAGTTTAAAACCCAATAATTTAGAGAGCCCTGATGCTTTGATACCTACTAAGTAGTCTGCAGGATGAATATAAGTTCTGGTGCTTTGATACTTAGTGAGTAGTCTGCAGGATGAATATAAGTAGATAATTTATATCTGTGTTCAATCATCAGAATCACTTAGCCATAATAACTGGTCAGTTAAATAAGTAATTACAAACAAACATGGTTTACCAATATGCAACCACTAGGAAAATTTCATTTTGTTTGTTTTTGACCTTTGTTAAGTGCAAGTGTAAACTTTTGAGGATGTTTTGAAACCTTTTGCAATTAAATAATTAATACAAATCAATGAATTTAACTTATTAACTTAAACTATATACATATACTATGTGTAAAAGTCTTCAATAACAATATTATATTAGATATTAGGAAAATAATACAGTCAGGAAATGCCTGCTATTACTTGGTCAGTTGTTGACATCTCACCTGCTGTCCAGGAATGTACAACTCTGAATATACTAAACAATAACTTTACTGGTTCTCTATGGGTGTGAGACATGGTCTCTTACCTTACATGACGAAAACAAATATAATGTGTTAGAAAACAAGGAGCATATGAAGATATTTGGTCCAGAAAGGTATGTGGCTACTGGGGAGTGGAGGAGGTTACATAACGAGGAATTACATACCTTGTACTCATCACAAGACATTGTTAGGATATTCAAGTCTCATAGATTCAGTGGGTAAGACATGCAGTATGAATGTGAGATTCTATACCCGTGTTCAGGGTAGTGACTTTCAAACCCGATGGGAAGACCTAGATGCAGATGGGAGAATAACTTTAGAATGGACCTGAAAGAGATATGGTTTAATCAGGTGGACTGGCTAGAACTAGCTCAAGATAGGGTGTAATGAGGTGGACTGGATAGAACTAGCTCAAGATAGGGATAGGTGTGGTACTTTTGTAAGTGCGGCAATGAACTTACGAGCTCTTATGTCATGGAGTAAGTAAATAATTCATATAAAATGATTTTAAAAACCTGATATTTTTCCGTTCAAGCGTTCAACATCAAGATATGACTCTCATTTTAAGTGTTAAGTAGGTAGTGGGAGTGTAACTTAGTGGAGAAAAGATGGGGTAAGCACACTGACAATTCATATTTGGGGTTTCTAATTTTGAATTCAGACTGTTTCGAGCCTGAAGCTTTAAACCATGTGACCACCGATGGAAGCTGATACTTGGTTCTGAGGTCCTTCAAGGAGAATATGCAGTACTTTATATTGATGATCCAAATATAGAGGATTTAACCTCTAGTTGGGGTATTAATTTAATGGGTCAAAACTGATTGTCAAAACTGTTTTGTATTTAAAGTTAGG
Source organism: Timema podura (assembly GCA_033556935.1). NCBI lineage: Eukaryota > Metazoa > Arthropoda > Insecta > Phasmatodea > Timematidae > Timema > Timema podura. The sequence continues at coordinate 11,508,694 of JAVRXN010000007.1, read as the reverse complement.
TTAAGATAGGTTAGTTAAGATATACTCTCTAATATATTTATTAAACTATTTATATTCTTAATTTTACACTAACTTACCCACCACATATTGTTACACAACTATATGACAAATATATATATATTTATATAATATATATATAAGGAAGATTATCTCTAAATTATTTACAGTCTATTATAAGTTAATTAAACTAGAATTACGTTTAAACAATAATTGAAAACAAAAAAATATATTTTACTTCTCTCCGCGTTGATTAATTATCATTAGCGTAGCCTTTTGTATTTTTTTTTACTAATGGTTCCCGGTGAATCTTCTAACAAAGACGCCTTGTCTTAATTTAATAATTAATTAACATGACTGTTAATTAACGGGAAGTTCGAATGCCCTCTGCCCCTCCATTATAAAAAGCTCACTAAACACGTGCTCAACGTGAGAGCTGGTATAACTGTTGAATTATAATTGTTGATGAGTTTAACGCACAAAGGTGAATGAATCAACAACATGTACAACATATTTACAACAGACTTCATAAATCATGCAAATATGACGATATTGTAGAACTACTTTGTTTGAACTCTTTGTGAGTAAAACTTGTTCCTTAGCACCATTTTTACTTCCCAATCGTGTTATACTATTATGTACTAAATACGCTAACGGTTAGGGATGAGCAAAGTTCAATTTAGAGGAAGTGTACCCGTATTGGCGTGGAGAGAGCGTGGAAAACCATCTATGAAAACCACCCTCAGTACATCCGACTGAGATTCGAACCCCAATCTCCCCATAATCGGCACTCTATTCTACTGCAATATTAGCGACTTAGACTATACGGCCACCGTATCGGGTCAAAGAATGTTCGCGTGGGAATATATTGACTAACATTTGTAGTGTTAATCCTAATTAAAGACAACTATATTGTTTAAGGTTAGTTCGTAAAAGGCCGCAGAAGAGCTTTATTTGTGGTAATTTCAGGCCTGATTTCACTCACGGCACAGAATATGATATGAGCTTAGAAAACAACTTGACATGACCCTGGGTGACAACACCCTTGCATGACAACAGCTCTTCTAACTCTAACTCACAGCCAATTTGTATAACATACACATGTCTGAAATAAACCCATCGAGGAAAGTATGGGTGACATTCGACTTCTCTCAGTGGCGGTGGAGCCTTATTTGTGTGAAGGGGTGATCCAACAAAAAAATGTTTTTAGGGAATTTCCTACCCCTGACCCCCACCCTACCACCACACCCTCTTCCCAGATAAATGTTTGATAATTGAATGATTCTATAAGATATTTGGTGTAGACCTTCAGCACATTTTTGAGTGTTTGACACCTCTAGAAGATATTTTGAATAGTCCACACCTTGAACATTTTAAAAAATAGAGTCCTCTAGTAGATTTTTAGGGGGGTCCTACCCTAGATATTTTTTAAATTTGGATGACCTTCAAAGTTATTTAGGGTGATCCTCACCTTAATTTATTAAGACCGATACCTCTAGAAGCTATTTGATGTTTCTTCCCCGGCAATTTTTTTTTTTAATTGAATGGATCCAAAAGTTATTTATAGTTTGATTTACAACTTAATCTTAGATCATATCAGCGAATTTGAAATATATCCAGGGGAGGTGGAATTTACTCCAAGAGGGAGGAATGTATTATGGAGAGAATACTCCTCCCCTCCCCCCCCCATGAATCCCCTACCATTGCCTACTTGCCAACCATCCTGGGTGACAATGGCCCTGTTTGTCAACGACTTTGAGTGACAAACGCTCTGATCATCGACATCGATAAACCTTAATAGCAACAAAACTTGTGCTCCAGTATATATTTTTGAAAGACAATTAATAACGTTGAGAGCCAGTCCGATTGTTCCACCTGTAAGTTTCTACCGACGTTTTCTCGAATAGTTTCCACCTCGGGATACATTTGGGAGTGTTTCATAAAGTGATTTTCAACTTTCACTTCTCACGAGACGAGACGAGTGAAGGTAATTCAATTATTCACCTGCGAGTGGTGAAAGGTGTGTTTGTGAAATTTTGAAGGAAAGCGGCCGAGAATTCAGGATCATTTTTACAGTAAAAAGAAAAAAACTCCGGTGCCGTAATAAATTAAAACAACTTCAGTGAAACTGGTAAAGTGTTGATTACTTGATAAATAGAACAAGATTAAAAAGTTAGAGAACTCAATCCTAGCAAAGGATTGGTTGAGTTATTTATTGTTCTCTACCGAGACTTTCCTAAACAAACTCACACAGCTCTACTGTGTTTTATATAAGAGCAGAATCTCACTAATGTTTGATTTAATATAAAATGGTTTACTAGATTTGAATCCCTTTGTTTCTCCGTTTCCATGGAAAATTAAATCGCTGTACAACAGATGACCATCAAATGATATTACCCAACATTCACACCTTTTTTTATTCATCTATTATAAAGAGTTGAACAAAACACCATTGTACTTTTTAAAATGAGAAAATTAAAACTTAAAAGATTATCTGTAGGTTTCAGGGAATATATTTTATTTTTACGTCCATAGGTTTTACAACGTTTTATTAACTGTTTGCGAATTCAAAAGGAAATCACAGCTCTTTGATTTTTATTAATATTTTATTTTCATATTAAATTTTTTTTATTAATGGCGTTTACCACCTTCCAGAATGAACAAAAGAATGTTTTGCTTCAATCCAAATAACAGAATCGACGGTAGCTCTCTCTCTGTCTCTCTCTCTCTCTCCTTCATGGCTGACCACGATCCTACTCATGTATTCTGACCCTTCTCCCTCCGCGCCCCCCCCCTGAGTAAACAAAGACAAAGACGTGTTTGGACGAGGGGTCATGGAGGGGAGGGGGGTATGATAGTGGTTTTTACAGTGTCACTGTGACACAACAGGTCTGTCACCCAAGATTGTTTGTTTCAAGAATCTTGTGAAAGTAATAGTCTATGCTATCTCATTTTGTCACATCCGTAACTATAGAATCATTTCAATATTTTAATATTCGCTGGTCACGTACAATTAACTGTGCGAGCTTTTGTTTACTTCTATTAAATAATTAAGGTTAAGTTAAAAAGAATTAATATAATTTGTACATATTGTATTTTGCAGTTTTTTTTATAAAAATATATTTCAAGTAAGAGATTTTTCTTTATAAAAGCCCAACATATTTTCGATGAAAAGTTAGCTCGTGTCGCAAAGAGCTATGATCAAAACTGTACACTTCTTAAAGTACCCTCAAAGTAAGTTTCACTGTAAAATGAGAGCTGCCATTTTGTTTGTGATGTTAAACAGTGATTATATATAAATTTTACTCAAATTCGTAACAGAAGATTTTGAGGAAATCAAATTTTTATCTTTTTTTACCTTCGGTAAACAAACTACTAATTTTAACGCTAGATATCCAATTCCAAAAATACCTCTGGGGAACTTTTATTAAAACACTGGGTACCAGGTGTTATACCTCTGGGAAAGTTTATTAAAACACTGGGTACCAGGTGTTATACCTCTGGGGAACTCTATTAAAACACTGGGTACCAGGTGTTATACCTCTGGGGAACTATATTAAAACACTGGGTACCAGGTGTTATACCTCTGGGGAACTCTATTAAAACACTGGGTACCAGGTGTTATACCTCTGGGGAATTCTATTAAAGCACTGGGTACCAGGTGTTATACCTCTGGGGAACTCTATTAAAACACTGGTACCAGGTGTTATACCTCTGGGGAACTCTATTAAAACACTGGGTACCAGGTGTTATACCTCTGGGGAACTCTATTAAAACACTGGGTACCAGGTGTTATACCTCTGGGGAATTCTATTAAAGCACTGGGTACCAGGTGTTATACCTCTGGGGAACTCTATTAAAACACTGGGTACCAGGTGTTATACCTCTGGGGAACTCTATTAAAACACTGGGTACCTGGTGTTATACCTCTGGGAACTCTATTAAAGCACTGGGTACCAGGTGTTATACCAATCGGTAAATTAGTCTAAGCTCTAGTCCTAGATACAAACAAATAGGCACATAGTCAGACAGACAGACAGCATCGTAGAGCCACTTTTTCACGTCCAGGGAATTATGAGAAGTCTATATATATATCTAAATCTTGAGTTTGATTTTATTTTTTTAATCAAACTATCTTCTCTGCCCAGGGTCCCGATAAAGTAAAGATATCAGGTCTCTATTTGATTTGTTTGCGTTTTAATAAAACTTGTAGGAGTTGGTGATCTTGTTACGAGTATTTTACCCGGAGATTGTAAATTCTCCCGCAGTTATGTCGTGGGTTTTTCCTCTCTAAAGTAAATATCTGTCCTATGAAATGAAAGAATAGCACACATGACGTTCACTTGCCTCCGTCCCAACACAAGTTGTGAACATAAGCAAAATTTATTATTTACTTTCTCGCAAATCAACCCGTCCTTTGAACATCACCCAAATTTTCATTTCACCACTCTTTTCTTGGATTTTTTTCCTGTATTTCTTCTTACACTTCAAACTTTCGTGTTCATTTTATTTTTCTCTGTATTTTAATATTTATTTTTCTAATATTAAAATTACCTTTTCTTTTCTCCTTTGACTGTTGGGTTTTTGCTCTTCTCCCTCTCTCTCTTTTCTTAACCAACAATTTTTAAGTTGTTCCTCTTATTCCTAGTTTCTATTTCTGCCATAAATCTCTCTGTGTTACATTTGTTTATTTTATTTCACCCCCTTCACCCTTGTTTCCAAGCAGGTCCACACCCACAGAACTCAGTGGTCTTGACTCGGTTTTCTGTGAAACCAAAGGAGGACTGCCACGCACTTCTCCCTCCCCGCCCCCCGTGTTCAAACCAAGCAGGATGTAGACTGGGTTGGGTGGGTGGGCCTGGATATTTTGCACGCAATTAAACGAAAATCCCCCCATCTGGTTCGCTAAGAAGTAATATTATTGCCAATGCACTTCACTCAGGAGATTGAGATATAGGAATCCTCTCTGGTGAGCAGACGGACTAAACGTCAATCTCCTCTAGTCTGGTTGACAGTGGTCACTATGTAGCTAGAGTTTCATTCCTTATTATTATTATTACTATTCTTTTTTTATTCCATCCCCACTACAAACAAATGAGAGTAAAACTCCAATAAATGATTTCTTCTCTGGCCCTACCTCCCTAGTGTGAACTGAGAGCGGTGATGAGTGATTGGACTATAAGAAAGGAAGGGTGAATCCAGAGTACATTATCTAAACACAATACGGGACGTCCCGCTTCAATGTTTAGTTTCTAGCTCCTCTCCTACCTGAATCCTCCAAGACGCAAGCTGTTACCAGTTCAGGAACGAACACCAACAGCGGTGTCCTATCTTACCTCACCTTACCCTATCTTGTCTTTCCCCGCGGGTCGATACAAACATAAGGTTTTAAATTGAAGAATAATATGAATAGATAAATAGCTCTACGGGATCAGGGAGAAAGAGTAAAGAAAGGGGATATGGTTCGACCAGTATCGTTGTAGAAGTCACTTTCCGGTCAGTTTTCGTTTTACATACTGGAACTGTTGGAGGGGAAGGGACTTAGTTGTGTATTCATTCATTCACCAATATACCTCCTGTTTTATTTCATAGGGTCTGTTGTTTTTGGTCGATATTAGATTGTAATAGGATCTTTTTCCTTTCACCTTCTCATATCAAAACAAAGTAATGTAATCCTGAACATTCTTGGACTGGGAATTAAACTATGATGATTCTTTACGTTTTATGTGCATTAGAACCCAACAAAATGGACTTTACCATCTGTTTAACCACATGTATGTCTGTCTGTCTGTCTGTCTTCTGAAATGGTTTGATAGTTTTTGTTCAAACTGAATATCTAGATGTTACAAAGCAATACTTCAGGTTATTTAGGTTTGTTTTGACTGGTTCTCAAAGTAAGGGTAGTTTACTAATAAGTCTCATTTTAGAACTCCAAATTATTTAAAAATATCTCTAACGATTTGGTATAAATGGATATATAATTAAAGTTTGACCTCCCAAATAACCCTTTGTACCCGGCTTTTGGGTGAAAATTTGATAAACAGTAGTTTCCTGTTGAGTAATTTTGAAAATTTAAAATATCGTGAAAATGTTTCTAACGAGCTTGTTGAAAATGTATATATGGTGAGTGTTTGTTAAGACAAATAGAATTGTATAAGGGTATTTTACTTATGATCGATTTGTTTGTTTGAATATTTTAAAGCTTCACTTTACCGATTTGGTTCAAAATAAATATCAGGAGACCAATTTATATTGTCAGTAATAATGTATGTTTATTTTTATTAAATTAATCAATTTAAGGTCAGCTTAGTTAAGACAAATTATAGAAAATTTAAAGGGTTTCTAAATTGGCGTTAAAGATTGAGTTCGAAATATCAAGGTATCTGGGAAAGATTTTCATGACGAATAAAAGTACTTTTTTATTTTTACAGATTATAAATAATTTGGTGTACAATTAAATTACAAATAAATTATTTTTGAATATTTAAAATTTGTTAAAAACAATCTAATTTTAAATGTAAATATAAATAATTTGTTTATTGAAATCCTATTTTTGTAAATGTCTCTCCAAGCTATGTGAGAAAGTTTGTGCAGTTGCTTCCTGCCATTTATTGTAGTTTAACTTACCGCGGTAAACAACTGAATCATAAAACTGTCTTCATGTCATGATTTTATAGCGTGACGATAACTTTTCCTCGCTTTACATCATTATCGACCAATAAAACTTTATCATATAAATATTTGATTGGTATTAATGTGTGTTTAAAGTGGCTGCACTATATTTAACATCATGATTTTATGCAAAACGTTATATGCTTTTTACACACACACACACACACACATATATATATATATATATATATATATATATATATATATATACATTACAGTTGCCTGATTATTTGAAAATGGCATGCCATAGAAATTATATATTTAGTATTTTATATCATAGTGTATTTAAAATTTATAAACGTGTTGGACTGTCACATGCCTTGATTTTTTAATTCTGCAATATTTAATTATCTCTTTCATATTTAATTTTATTTAGGTACATTTTAATAACGAAACTTATAAAACTACTCCTCAAAGCTTTTAATTAGTTTCTAAATCAATTATCAAAACCCCCTAGAGGACATTTTATACCCAAGATTTCTTCGAAGTTTAAGTAAAGATATTATTTTAAGAAAACTTTTTGAAATGTTTCATCGTGAGTTTTACAGCCTTGAGATTATAGTCAATTGAAATCCAGAGCCATAAACTTGGCAAACAGAGTTAAAAACTTTTTTTCGTGGTTAGAGGAAGACTGGAATTGGTTCCTTGTACAAATGTGTGAAGATTGTAATTTGACCGTTGTTATCAGATGACGCTTGTTAGCTAACTCACGGATAGGCCTACACTGAAGAGACGAACCGACCAATTAAGTGCAGCCACTGCAAAACCTTTTAACTGGGAGAGTGTTTTAACGAGGAACAATAGAGCTTCATAAAGTGGAGAACAGCTTTCATCTGGCTTTTTATTGTTGTGTATAATCGCGCTGTATTTGGAATATAATGGGTTATTATTATTTGGGTTGTTTTCGGCATCACATCATCAGACCTCTGACGAAACGATCCTCATGTTTATTCTAATATATGCGTAGTAAATAACCAAATAATTGGTTAAATTACTTGACTGGGATTATTGAACACTTCCCGTTTGAAATTGTAACAATAAACTTATCAGGTCATATTAGAAGGATATCTAATACTAAATAAATCTGTCGTAAATCCAGAAGTTAATTAAAGAAATTAAGATATAAGCTTATTAAGTAAAAACAACATGATAAATACACAAGGCCTGGGAAATATACTAGTTCGTCCTGTGTTCTATAAAATAAATCAAATACAATACAGATGATAATCATGGGAAACAAATGCTTTCCCACAATTATTTGGGAAAATATCGACTATATTAGTCCTGTCATATCGTTAAGGCTTGTTACCTTTATTAGGTAAACAAATGTTTACATTTACATTAGCATAATAAATAAAACTTAAAGAGTCCAAACCAACTTAGTGACTAATCATGGCTACTTAATTAAAATAAACTAAACAAATATACTAAGCGTACTAAGCCAAAGGTCCCGGGTTCGATTCCTGTGTCCAGGTGTCATTTTTCAATTTTCAGAATATTATATCAAGATGGAAAATTCCTTACTAAAAAGCATAAATAATAGCTTCGGCTGTTTGATTCTTAAATATACTAAAGTTGAAAAAAAATTGACTCAGATAGTCCGGGGGTGCAATTTCAACTCACTTTTTCCCAAAAGTATCAATATTTATATTTACCTGAAGTATAGCATAATAAATTCAGTGCATGGATTTATAAGCATAGATTATTGTTACTAAATTGTCACTTCCCCAAAGGGATTTAAAAATTGAGGGCTCGGCGCACATTACACAATTCCTCTCTTTAATATCAAAATAGAGATATCTACTAAAAATTCATAAGGTTTGTGAACCAAAATAATATATTTTTTTTTTGCAGAAATACTTCACCAAAGAGCATAATTGAAATAATATACAATGTTACAGAAACATTGATTAAAGATGAGCATCTCTGTCCACCAAAGAGCATGAAAATAAATGTTCAGATTTAAAAATATATAATTATGTTTGCTTATAGTTTAAAAACTGTTGGATTTATAAAATTATATTTCAAACCAAGAAGTTTTATATTAATAGTACTAGATCCTTCCAATGATTAGTTCATATCTCAAATAGTGGTGGATACATGATTAAAACTGGAAGATTTTGATAACATAAAGTAAACTTAAATTAATTTTCACCGAAAAATGAAAGTGGCCATTTTGTTAGTAATGTTTAATTGTCTAGATACCAACATATCTTATCAAAATCGTTATAATGAATTTTGAGTAAATTTATTTTTGCCCTTAAGTAGGTTACCCTTAATTTTAGGGTTAAATATTGTGAAAAAATAAACAAAAACTATGGGATGTAAAAAATATTAATTTTGATAAAAAAAATTATAATACAGATAACCTCACTTCTTCCATTCATATTCGTAACCTGTCATCCGGCTCTGAAATAGGCTAGCTCATTCGCACGCAGACTCTATGATCTCGGGACTACTAGGGTTAGGGGGGAGGTTGGATAGTTACCACCTTAACATACCTGACCACTTTGACCATCGGGCCAACAATCACAATGCCACTCCTGTGAAGCTCCCCTTACACTCTAGGATTAAAGCAATCATTTATTTTTACAGGAAACAAAATAGATCAAATCTATGCTAATGTTTCACTTGACCAGAAGCAAATTATTTTGAATAAAAAATAAGAAAATTTATATTGTTGAAATTGGATTATAAAATCCGACCATTCTTTAACATAATAAAATAAATTATCTTATAATTTAGACAATGAAAGGTATAAATAAATGTTATGATATGCACCATTAAAGATCCATTAATAAAAAAAGTAGTTTTTATATGTTTCCACGAAGGACAAAATGCCAACAAAAAAAAAGTTGAGAAAATTTAAATATTATAACTAATTATTTGGAAGTATAATTTCCTAAACTGTCGAAGTGATTGAGTTAAATCTGCTCCTGTGTCTTGTATTTAATTTATGTTGACTCACTGATGGTTGCTGATTCCTGTAGATTTAGCTTGGATAAATTTGATGTTATAAAAATGAGAAGAAATGGCTTCTTGAAAAATACCTGGAACAATTCTGGTGAGATTTAGTTTAGAGTAATTTATATGAAATAGGAATGGGCAACTCCCAACTTCATTCCTGTAGATTCCTAGCATCTCCAGTTATTATCTAAACCCATTTCCTGATGTGCAGCATAATGATCCTCACTCACAATATGTTCAATTTATATTCCCGCGGACCAGAATTACACAATTATAACTCAAGATGATAGATCCAGAACTCTCCATTTGAATTCACCGGGTCACTTCCGTCTCCCGTCATTTGTAAACGTTCGAATTTTCCAAGAATAAATCTTCCAAAACAAAGAAGAATCCACTTCAAAGAAATGTTTATTTGAAAAAAAATATTCATAATTTTTAAAATAAAAATGAGATGACCAGGAAGCAAGCAGTAAAAGATGTTAAATTTAAAACTAGCACAAAATCAACTGGTTTTTTTTACATATAAAATAATAATGCTTGAATCGCGCGCTTAGGAAATTAATAACCAAGAAAACAATTATATCAACATGTGCTAGAGGCTCATTCTGGTAGCGTAACTTGTAACTTGCTGACAATTAGGTCTAATTTGTAACCACTGAAGTCTACGACACAACGGTAATTTGTTTGTATTCATTGCTAAATAATAAAATGTTCGCATTTTGATATTAGGTAAAATTAATATTATTATTTTATACACGGGTAAGACCAAAAATATGTATATTTTAAAATTCTAATCATTTTCTTGAGTTTGACCATGATTAAGAAAGTTCAAAATTCTTTTAGTTGGAAAGTGAAAATAGATAAATTCAATGTTGGCACAACTTTACGTACATCAACAAATAAAAGTAAATAAGATATGTTTTGTTACTCGAATTGATTGTAAATAGTTTATAATTAAAGGGGGAGGACACAATATCTGGTTACAAAACTCCCAGCTGGGACCTTATGAAAACCCTACATACCGAGTTTTAGTCCAATCGGTAAAATGGTTTCCACTCTATTCCGAGATACAGACAAACAGCATCGCAAAACCCACTTTTTTGGTTTCAGGGTGTCATGAAAAGTCTACATTTATCAAAATCTTGAACTCAATTTTTTTTTATTGACAATCTCAATACTTCCCTTCACGGGATTGAGAGGATGTAAAAATTGAGCTATGACAAAATAAATTGAATGCATGGACTTTGAAAGATAAAATGATAGATTGAATTATTATGAAAATTAATTTAGTAAAACAAATGAATTCAGTAATTTAAGCTAAAAATGAATATAATAATATCTGCAATGGCATTACCTCATCTTCAAGCGAGCGAGGAGTTTCCTAGTTTAAGTGTAGGGTTGAATCTTATGTTCGTGAAGTGGCTCAGGTGTAACCAGGAACAAAGAAGGGGACTTGAAGGTCTGTGATGAGCCTAGAACATTCTAGGTTGTTCCAGACGAACTTGTCAGTAAAGGCGAGGCCGAACGTATCTCCATGTGCGTGGTGTTCTTTACAGCGGCTGAGCGAAATGAAATTATTCAGAGAAGCTGGTAAGTTACAGGTCAATGTTTATTCAGTGGAGGCACATAGTTTTCAATAGAAAGGATTATTGGCATTTGAGTGTTAAGAGTTATATTAGTACTTAGTGAGATGTTCTCTTCTTGTAGCTTGCCAAGTCCAGTTACCAAATGTAGGTATAATAAATGTCGGTAACAAGACACACCCACTTGGGTGTTCACTCTTCAAACAGAATGAACCTCTATTGACGGGATCTAGGTGTGAATACCAGTCGGGTGAGCTAAGATTGTTATTTACTAGAAGGTTTTCCAATATACGTCCACGTCAATGCAAGTATACACCTCTAAATTCAACTTTCTTCATCCTTAACACATTAGCGGTCTTAGCACATAAACGTGTAGCCCAAACTAATGGTAGACGTAGTACTAAAATACTATTTTAAAAACACAATCTTTCTTATCTTAGATAAAGGAGAGTATTCATAAAAAGTTATAATTAAGAATACAACTACCTATCTTATGCCACTAGAAAGATACTAAGAATATGAAAAGTCGGGAATAATACAAATTAAAAACCAGCCTAAAATTTATTTAGATATCCTTTCTTTGGTTTTTCTTAAACGATTATAGTGAATAGAGCCTGTTTTTCATTTCGCATCGCACAGGAAATTAAAAGATAAAATAAGAACAAAACTCACTAACGCATGGAAGGTTAGGTCAAGCTATGTTGTGTAAGAACCAAAGCTATATACACCATATATGTACCCTATATATAAATATATTAGGGTTGTGAGAAGCTTCAAAACTTCGACTTGGCCTCGAAGCAAACATCAGCTTCGACTTCACTTCAAAACAAATTCCGGCTTCGGAGCTTCGTCAATAAAAATATGGACAGATTAAATATTCTATTTATGTTTAATTATAGCCATTCTGAGCTGTTTCATACATTACAAATTAATATTCATATGGAAAAAATCTGAAGTAATTGAATCGCATGTTATAATAATAAATTGATTTGTCAGACTAACAGGAAATATTACAAACTACTGTTCAATAAAACATTTTCCAAATAATTCTAGTGTATGAAGTAGTATAAATAGCCACAATATAATATTTTTTCGTACATAAAACCACTAAGAGGAAATATTCGAACTTCGATTCGGCTTCGAGAGTATTTGATATATTCGATTCAAGTTCGCTTCGAATTGAAAAAAATTGACTTCGCACAATCCTAATATATATGAATGGAGGTTTGAAGCTGACTATATTATTGTTACCACTAATATGTATGATTGGAGGTTTGAAGCTGACTATATTATTGTTACCACTAATATGTATGATTGGAGGTTTGAAGCTGACTATATTATTGTTACCACTAATATATATGATTGGAGGTTTGAAGCTGACTATATTATTGTTACCACTAATATGTATGATTGGAGGTTTGAAGCTGACTATATTATTGTTATCACTAAGATGTATGATTGGAGGTTTGAAGCTGACTATATTATTGTTACCACTAATATATATGATTGGAGGTTTGAAGCTGACTATATTATTGTTACCACTAATATGTATGATTGGAGGTTTGAAGCTGACTATATTATTGTTACCACTAAGATGTCGTAAGAAGTAAGCCGAAAGTGCAGTCTCCTGTCTAATGGATATAAATTATTACCTTTTTCAGATATTGTATACCTGTACCTAACTAGAACGTAAATTTTGAACTTTAATGCCACAAAAGTACACGATAAAATTCTATTAAAGTGTATAGTCAAGAACCAAATACATTTTTATCGGTAAATATGCTTCAAAAACACTTTTATGATAATAAATTACTCAGCCATTACTATTTTCATAAAATTATATCAACATAAGACAGGTAGAAACGTAGGGTTGGTGTTTGCTAAAAATTTAGCAGGCTCTATAAAGCGTGTCGTGCGAGCCGAATGTAGAAATTTAAGTAGAAGTGCAATTTTGTTACATTTTATGAAGACATTATGATTGCTATTAAAAGATTTATTTTAAACCTTTTATAACTTCTTCAAGAATATATAAATTCATTTTATAGCTGAGGGAGTTTACCCTAAGGAAAAAGAGACATTTCAGGAAGGGTGGAGAAGGATGAAGATTGAAGGACATAAAGTAGTAAAGAAAAGATAATGCTCAACCAAAAAAATGGACCTAGAGGAAGCCATGGAACATAATTCAGACATGAAAATGAAAAGACTATTCCCCATTGGAGACAGGCAGATTAACATGAACATTGGACAGAAAGAAAAAAAATCTAGAACAGATAAGAAATCTGACTGAATTTTCATCAAGCCATAGCTTATAAACATTCGGTACGAAAATGGGAGAGGGTGCTCATGATTACTAATCATTTATTTTTTATTCCAATTAAAAGTATTTTGAGATTAATGAAATATATTAATATAAAAACATTATCATAATGAACTAGTAAAATACGTTTAACAAAAGATTGATATTTTGGATATTTCACGTGTAAAATATAACCCGCTTTAGTGGCCGCATAGTCTTAGGCATCACTCACTTTAAACTGGTTTATTAATGGCAGGGAGATGATGGTTCGAGTCCTGGCTAGGTCTATTGAAGGTATTTTATTCTTAATTTTTGTTAGCATCGCGTCTTTCTATTCATTCAGGTTCTGCTTATGTACTAATTACGCTAATGGTTTTAGGTATGAGGAAGATTATATTTAAAGGAAATGTACCCACATTTGGGTGGAGAGAAAGTGGATCCCGCTTTGTAAAAACCACCCTCAGTACACCCGACGAAGATTCGAACCTAGATCTCCCTGTATTCCACAGTCTAGTCTATAGCAAGTGTCAACTTTCACCTTGAGGCCACTAAAGAGGGTTTTATTCTTAATGGTTTCCCCCTCTCCTTCCACGAAAATGTGGGTAGACTACCGCTAAAATGCTCCTTACCTCACTAGAGTAATTAATATACATGCGTAAGACGCGGTGATAAAAATAAAAAAGTTTAAATAATAAAACCACTTACAAACAAGCTTAAATATAGTACAAACTCATCAAGTCCCAAGATTGTTGATCACCGTTAGATGACCCAAGGTCAGCTGTTGATCACCGTTAGATGACCCAAGATCATCTGTTGATCACCGTTAGAGGACCCAATATTGTCTGTTTATCCCCGTTGGATTACCCAAGATTGTCTGTTGATCACCGTTAGATGACCCAAGATCATCTGTTGATCACCGTTAAATGATCCAATATCATCTGTTGATCACCGTTAAATGACCCAATATCATCTGTTGATCACTGTTAGGGGACCCAAGGTCATCTTTTGACCACCGTTGGAGGACCCAAGATTATATGTTGATCACCGCGAGAGGACCCAAGATCAGCTGTTGATCACCGCGAGAGGACCCAATATCAGCTGTTGATCACCGCGAGAGGACCCAAGATCAGCTGTTGATCACGGTGAGAGAAGTAACCTCCATTTTTCAATAATATATATTTCAGTCACGCCTAGAAGCGAACAAAGATCTTTAGTTTAGTAGATAGACGCGATGCCAACTGGAATATGGTTTCAAATTAAGTCACAGGAATAAACCAACTTAATTTCAACCATCGTAAAAAATAAAAATATCACTTATTATTATATTTTATATTTTAATTAATTCAATGATAGAATCTTCTTCTTTAAATTGTCAGCTTTGCTATGTGAATACTGTTCACTTGATGAATGTGACCCATGGAGGGGTTTTAATTACAAAATATTTATTAAAATAGAGCTATACTAACTCAATGACTCAAAAAGCATTCTCACAACAATGAAACAAATCATTTTCTTGAAATCACAAATATAATTATTTGTTTTAGATCATGAACAAAATTATTTTCTCACAAAAATAAATAAAATCATTTTCTCATGATTATTGACGATATCATTTTTTTCGTAGCTATCAACGAAATTGTTTTCTTCTTCTAATGATAAAAAAATCCAATTTCTCGCACTAATAAACGATGTTTCTAACCATAAAAACATAATATTTTTGTACTCACTAAAAAATTAACGAAATAATTTTCTTGTTATCATGATGGGGAAAATCAGTCTCTTTCACTCATAAACAAAATCATTATCAAAATAATGAATAAAAAATATTTTCCCCAACCATAAACGTAATTATTTAAGTTATTTATTTTCACTATACACTGTTCATAGATTAGGCCTGGTATTTAAAATTTACTGTGTATTTATAACATTATAATGATATGTTTATTTATTATATTTAAATTTTATTAAATGTATGTAATAGAAGTGTCTTACGTTGGTTTGGGCGTGTTGAGAGGATGAGTGTGGATCGAGTGACGAAGCAAATATATGAAGGTAGAGTGTGTGGATCAAAAGGAAGGGGTAGGCCATGTAAGTCGTGGCTAAGTTTTGTAGACGAATGTGTGAAAAAGAAAAACATTAATAGTTTTAATAATAAAAGATCATGTATGACTCGGTGTATGGATGTTGTTGAAGAGAAGGGAGTATGCAAGGATAGGGAAGTGTGGAGAAAGATAGAGAGGATAGCTCAGTGGTACTTTATACGGCTTATATCTGCAAGTAATGATCCTTTCTATCCTGTGATCTTCACTGTCCATGTACATTAGATTGTACAATTAGTTCTCGCTTCCATATTTTATTCTAGTTTTCACTGTACTCATTAGAAAGAGATATTGATACCCTCTTTGTTGTTAATATATTTAATAATAGCATTAAATGAACATATTGCTTTTTCATGTAAGGTGTAGACTTTCATGCTATTGATTCAACCTCTCATGGACAACTTAGTTCTCCAATTAACAATTGCTATGCGTTTAGCTTTCAGAACCATTTTAGAAATTTGAATTTTTATATAGACTTGTTTTAACACCGCATCTTTAATCTTATCCAGGCTATTCTCATATTCACACTATTGGGGGGAACGAGAAGAACTATAGTAGCATTTCCTGAAGTTTATGTGGGGATCTATTTATAAATAATACCTCAATACACCCAGCCAAGATTCAAACCCCGATCATTTCACTTCATCACCAGTAAGCTGGACAAGACAAGACCTATGCCTGTGGGCCCACTGGCAGTGTTTTAATAATGTAATGTAATCAGCATTCGATTAAAATGAGGAGATAGAAAACCAAAATCTAAAATGTCAAATAATCGTTCCCAATGTAGCAGGAAATTAGACTGCAGAGCTGATCTTTAAAGCTATCTTCAGTTTTTAATTTCATAAGAATTATTTTATTCTTACTTAATTTTTAAGAATTGAAATGACACCCAATTGAGAAAAGACCTTCTTTAAATTCAACCAAAAGGGCGAGAAAAAAATATCGCTTATATCTTTCCGGTCTGAATAATAAAAGAAACTATGAAAGCTATCAATTAGCATAAATATTGTTCTTGCTTCACCTTCCTTCATCCTCACATCTCACCGTCATGGAACTGCTTATATTCTTCAAACATTTGAAGAAATAAGAACTTATTAAACTTGAAAAAAATAAAAAAACTTTGTTCCACTGCTCGTCTCCATTTTTCTTTTGTTGCCTTCCCTTTTCTTTTTGCTCTTTATTCGCCTCGTCCCTCTATTCCCCCTCCCCTCACATCACTAGTAGGCTACTTCGATTCTTGTCTGGATCTCACAGGGATTTTCCCGAGCTCTCTGTTCTTTCTGTTTGTCTGTGTTCTCTCTTCTCTTCTTCACTAACAAAAATACTAGTTTGCTATCGCTAACTTTTCTTTTTTTCTCTAGACTTTTGGGCCGGTCTTTTTGGCGTCTCTGGAGAGATTGTCAAGATAGTTTTATTTTCATATTTATATTTTCAAAACAATTTAAGTTGTAGGGCCTGATGTAGAGGAAACTTTAGTAACAACAACTACTATTAAAACAACTTTCTGCTGCTTGGTAATGTAAATATTCTGTATTCTAGTGTTTGTAGATTTTGTTTATTTTATGTTAACACGAGTATTCTTAACCAAGTTGTAAGTCATCACATGACTTACAAACAAACTTAGTTTTAAGACGATTACAGTATCCAGACCATCAGTTGGTCATAGAAAAGAGAAGTCCCAGTTTCAAGAATGAGGAATTTTTCTGTGAGTCTGAGATAAAACTGGGACCCTTAGCCAGAAAATAGTTCGCTTCTTAATGAGATAACTACTCACAGCTATTATCATGGAGTCTAAGGTGTTGAGCCAACTCTAGACTGGATTTCTGTAAACGAGGGGATCAAAGTTCGAGTCTCAGTGGTTTACAAACAAATAGTTTATCACTTTGGTTTTTACCAGCCCCTACTCACGATATTCCGGTTTCACTTCCTGTAAATTTAAGCTCCTTATACTAAGCCTTAGATCAAGTAATTAATTAGGTACCATAATGCTGAAAGAAAAACTTGAACCATCTTATCTAAAGTGTCGTAATCTTAAGTGTTTGTGCTAATTGCCAAAGCACGAAAGAGCACGAATAAAATAAATACGCAAATATAAGAAATTATCAATTAAAAATGCACTTCGAGAGATAAACATTGACTGTGCATTCGGGCACCAGACAATCTTTAATAATTCAATCCATGATTCAACTTTAACAATTATTCGTTGAATATGACAAAATAATTCTGGTTTTGCACTGAAACCTTAAAAATGCATTAACTTTCACACGAGAAAATCCCAATTTACTGTTTCTTCACTTGAATAAAAGTTGAAAATGAAATTATTATAAATACACCTTTTTAAATGTATGAAAACTAACATAATGGAAATTTTCTATTATCAATTAAAATCCATTATTATATTTAGTCTATAATTTTAAACTATAGAATTTTATTACTTTATGGAGTCATAATAAAAACAATTAAATAAACTAAACTTTTTGTCATATGTGGCACATGTGGATAAAACCAAAATGTATAAGAAAGATGAATACACTAAAATAAATAAGTACATTTAATATATTCTTGATTTATATTTATATTTTAATTCATGTTTGCACTTTTCGATTCATCTATTAAAAGAATAGATCCTTATTGTAATTAATTACCAACACCCCAGTTGTTTAATTATACAAACAAGTTTTTAGACAACGATTTAATTTCATTCATAGGCCTAATATATGTATTAGTTTACGTCAAAATATTATTTTAACGTTTTATGTACGACCAGCCAGGTTTTTTTTACAATTGTTTCACTTAATTGACACATTAATATCAATTCTCATCAACCTATAAATTAATGTAATAAAGTTTGGAGTCAATTGAGAACTTTTTGGGTCAAAAATAATTTTCCCTCAAATTTGTATACTATTCTACTGTCAATACCTAGGAATATTTCTCGACATAAAGTTTGTTGACAAAATAATAGAGTTTTTTTCATAAACATATTCTATATAAAGAGTTTTGTATATGCTGTAATTGTATACAATAAAGAATCAACAAAAGGGATATGTACTTTTGATTTTGGCAAGTATTTTTTGATTTTCAAATAGAATTTAAGAATTTAAATTTTAAATAATTCTTATTATTTATTGCAGGGTAAAATAAAATATGATGTAATACTGATTTATTCCATACGTCTATTGACTTAATATTTGACAGTCACGAACTAAGAACCACGACTAGTAGAATTTGTTGAAAAAGCTTGACCATATAAATCATATCAAATTTATCGTCCCAAAAAACGTGAGTGACTAAACAGCCATGAACGCTAGACAAAACAAATATAGCTTACTAAATAAAGGTGAACTATCGCTTATTGTTAAAGGCACTCTATTAGATTCTTGTTTCTAAAAAAAAATTTTTTCCAAACTAATAGTGTTGGTAAAACAATAGGCCACTTTCTGAGTATCACAATAATTTATAATTGAAATAAAACTCTTTTAACAATCGTGGATAAGCGGTTATAATAGTAAACATGATTCGAAGGAATCCTCTTTGGTGGCCGCATGGTCTAACACACTATACTCACAAAGACCGAATTGCCAATAACGGGGACATCGAGGTTCAAATCTCTGTCTGGTGTCCTGATGGAGGTTTTTCCTAAATTGTTTTCCACTCTCCCTCCACACAAATGTGGATACACTTCTTATATAAGATTCCTAGTCCCTAAAACAACTAGTGTAATTAGTACATAAGCGTATAACTCGAATGGTTAGTAAGACACGGTGCTAAAATAATTATTCGAAGGGACCTTGGTTATTTTCCAGGTAGGGATGTCTACAGGTGATCTTTTTTTATCTAATTTGTAAATATCCAAGCACCAGGCCTTATTGTAAATACTATGTGCATTTGGCTAAGGTGCGGCCGAAGGGAGCGCAAGCATTTTTACAGTTTTTATAGAATTGAAATTTTTCAGCCAATACAAATCAAATATTTCTCCAGCAGCAACATAGATTTTAATTTTCTACACGTGCTAAGATCAACAGATTTGGAATATCTCTTAACGGTGTCCTGGAAATTAGTCAAAACCTTTTAAATAAAGAGAAAAAGTTTTGACAAACTTCCAGGACACCCTTGACATATATTCAAGATTTGTTGATATTAGTTTTGCGTATAACCCGAACGGGTAGTAAGACGCGGTGCTAATAATAATAATGTTGATATTAGCATGTGAAGAAAAATAAACTCTATGTTGATACTGGAGAAATATTTTTTTTATTTTGGCCAAACAAAAGTAATGCTATAAAAACTGTAAAATTACTCGCGCTCCCTTCTGCCGTTTGTTTGTAAATCGTATATTCCTACAAATATAAAGAGTGAGTTGGTGCCTGGATATTATTCCTTCACGCAAAAACCACTAAACTGATTGTGCTGAAATTCCACATATACATAGCCAGGACGTCCGGTTAACTTAGAGGCTGATTGAAATATACTCCGTCCTTGCTCGAGTTTTCGTTGGAGCAAGTTTTAAAATATGTTCCTAGATTCAGATTATATATCATAATGTGGTCATATTATAAAACACACCTCGTGTGAAGAGCGGGTAGTAAGCTAGTTTGTTTAAAAACTACACATTGGTTTGTTTATAAAGTATATATTGGTTTGTTTATAAAGTACACATTGGTTTTTTTATAAAGTACACATTGGTTTGTTTATAAAGTACACATTGGTTTGTTTATAAAGTACACATTGGTTTGTTTATAAAGTACACATTGAATACCAGGCTTGAGCTCTCACGTGATCTTCCTGTAAACCAAATAACGTCCATCTCTTTCCAAACGCACTCAGAAATACTCAGAGTGCAGTTTCTGTCACATTTCCAGAACCAGTGACCTGGTCACTGCCACAACGGGTGTACTTGCATTAGTTCTATTTGGGGGATGGAAAGGTAAATAATTAACTTAAGGAAACTTTCAAAGATAAGTGAAGGGGGTTTTGGCCGAACGAAGTTTGAGATAATATAAGGCTGGGCTAAGACTATCTAAAAGGACATATCGAGATTCACAGCTAGCTAATAATATCCTTAGTATGTAAATTTATGAAAATTTAGACTCAAGATAAGTTTTTGTTAGTGTGTTAGTTGTAAGTGGTTTAGTGAAATCAAATTTTAAAGGAACACGATGTAGACTTTAAAAAATAACTTCCGGCATATGACTGGGGAAAAACTGAAAAAAAAATTATATAATATTTATATTTAGTCTACAAGATACAACAATGAAAATATTCTAATCCCCTTCTACGTCGCAAGTTTTTAAAGTATAGGATAAAGGTTTTGTAAAATATAATATCTTATTTTAACTAAATGTGTTAGCAGAGTGGGTAGTAAGGCGTGTTTCTAAAAGAAGGAACTAAGTGTCTTACACTTATACTACTTATTTAGCTGTATCATTGATCCAAGTATATTTTTTAAGTGGTGCAATTTACCTGATTCACGACGACTAGAAATGTTGAACTAATATTTGTTTTACACCGCGTTCCACTATCTGCTCACTGTCCAGGTTGTACGGATATGTACTAATTATGCTAATGAGTTAGGGATGAGGAAGGTTGAATTTACAGGAAGTGTACCCGTATTTGCAATGAGGGAGCATGGACAATCATTTTGAAAAACCACCCTCAGTAGGGTACACTTGACTGGGATCCGAACATCGATCTCCCTGTCATAGGCAATCTAGTCTAACACAAGAGTGACGCCTTATACCATGCGGCCAGCTAAGCAAGTAATATATTTTATTGTTGTAGAAGTTGTCATGCTAATAGTAAAGGAATTGAATGAGGGGAAACATTTAAACACAGACTGAGAACAGCTTTTAGCCTAGGTTTAGGGTAAAGATATTTTAAGCAGAGTTTGGCTAGATTTTATTAGCGAGTTCTTAAACTAATTTATCCTGTATCTTATTATTTTAACAAAGCTGCTCATAGCTTTATGAAGTCAATTTATATTAATACCAAACCTAGCCTTAAACCATATGTTATTACATTGAGACAGATGCTATAAAAAGATTATAAAGTACTAAGCTAAAGTAATATTACAAAAATTATTTTAAATAGTTTTATATATATATAATTTTATAATAATATTTTTATATATATAATTTTATCATAATATTTTATAAATTGATTATTCTA
Organism: Timema podura; assembly: GCA_033556935.1. Taxonomy (NCBI): domain Eukaryota; kingdom Metazoa; phylum Arthropoda; class Insecta; order Phasmatodea; family Timematidae; genus Timema; species Timema podura. The sequence continues at coordinate 11,486,912 of JAVRXN010000007.1, read as the reverse complement.
TCTTTATTGTAAATTCTAATGATTGGATTATTTTGAATTATGTTGTAATATTCTTTCATAAATTTTTTGTTTTGTTTTGGTTTATATAATAGTGGAATTTATCTCTTTAGGATGTTAAACATGTATTTAATTAAATTAATACAGTAAAATACTTGTAAGAATTATCTGTGCTCAATTTTTAAAAGCGTGTAAAGTCAAAAGTTTGAGGGAAAAGTTAGCTTAGCTTACTTTTCCAAGGGTGAATTGAGCTTTTGCTCTTTTTTGTGAGAACAATTTATTTATTTCTCAATTTTCTTTTACGGTTTCACTCGTCTTCTGCTCTTTCTTGAAGGAATGAAGTCTACGAAACGAATTCTTGTTATATGCTCCATGTTCCGGTTTTTTCACAAAGAATAAGAAAGTAAAATATATTTGAAGAAAAAGCAACAAATAGTATTCCTCAGGTAATTTTGCGTTTAAGACTAAAATGTGTAACGAATGTCTAGTATTACTTTGGTTTCAGATATTCTCTTTCACTTCTCGTAGAGCAATTTTTAAATATTTTGTAGTTTTTTTCAAAAATAGATTGAAACTATCCTTATAATTTTTTTCGCATAATATACCCACGTAAAGTCAAAAGAAAAATGTTTCTTACAAAACAACTTTTTCATGTTTTACTTTGACTATTTCAAGAGGTTATATATAAATATATATTAATTTTTTCCACCCTCGTTAAAAATATCCATTTCAGACCTTGCAGACGATGTCCATGACTATTACTACAGTCAACATAAAATTATTAGATCTACCAAACAATTGGAACGAGACTTGTGACGTGATATATTTGAAAATTCTTAAAATTGAAACACCATGTCAATTTTTATTTTTTATAAAACGAAAGTGAATAAATTTTAGATTATATATATTTAAATAGTTGTATCAGTGAATTTTATATACGGTAATATATTAAGCTAATTTAATATAAATCTATGTATTCATTTTTAAGTTACAAAATGGCAAATAAGCTGGGTATAAAAAAGGACAGCTCTTACGGTGAAACCAATGGAACAGAAAGAGATGGTAAGTGTCCATAAGCGATTGTACCACAATTTAAATAAGAGTGGAATGGCCTATAAAAAGATTGTAAAATAATTTAGGAAGAATATAATTACAGGATTTGTATTATGAATTGTGTACTATACGCTATTTCATCTATTAACTTATTGCTATGCGTTAGGCGTAAGTAAAAACTCACCCTAAATATTAGTTTTTATCTATTTCTTTGAATCATGCATTTAGAATATAGCTACGAACTTACTCCGTGACATGACAGAATACATTGATCTGTGCTGTTGAACTTTATTCTTAAGGTTTCCTGGTAGAAAATGTCATGATAAATACTGTTCGTAGCATAAATCTTATTCCGGATTCAAATTAATTTAAGTTGTATCACTTTCTTGATTAAATCGTTCAGTCCCATGACGCCCTGTACTAGCTAACCCCCACCTCTTGCTGGGGCTTTGGTTGGGGTTTGTGAGTCTGCCCCAATGGGGCCGTAAGGTTAGATTATTGACCGGTCAAATTTCCGTCACTAGTACTGTCACTCATTCACAACATCAAATACTGGCGGCCACACAAACAAAGAACGATCACACATCGTATAAGAGATCGTCGTATCGTTGAACACAAGTTTTGGTGAGCACAAACAACAAATTGCGAAACATTGGCAAAACAGGTCGCTACAGTCAAAATCGTATTTGAAGGATATAATCTACACCTTCTGTCGAAAGATTTATAGTTCAATTTTCATAGTAAAGGCCGTTTTGGAAAATACAAAACCCCCCTTTTTTTTTGCAGCCAACTTTGATAACATATTAATATATTGCTAGTGTTATTTTATAGTTACTGATAACATCCATCGAAAGTGACAACTGTAGCTCACATTACTTGACGTATGAATAGATGCAGATAAAGTACACAGTTTATGCGGCTGTTGTAACCAAGCAGAGATATGAGCTGTACACACTTGTTTTACGTTTCTCGACATCAGATTAAGCTCATTCCAATCAAAATGCTATTGACATGTAGATATAAGTCTGCTCCTTTATAAAATATAAATATCTATTTTGGTTACAGGGACAGTTTTAAAAGTTGAGCTAATTTCACTGACGCACATCTGCAAGAATTCACGGGCTGAGATTGGGGTACTGTACATATACAAGAATTCACAGACTGAGAATGGGGTACTGTACATCTACACGCTGAAGCGCTGTGTTAAGGGGATGCAATAATTTAGTTTTTTCACCCCGTCTTACTACCCGTTCAAGCTATCTGCAAATTTGCAATCATAAGTTAGGGATAAGAAAGAAATAATTAGTAAGTTTAGCCACATTTACGTGGGAGAAGAGTGTAAAATCATTTAGGAATATACATCACCATTACACAAAACCGGGATTCAAACTCAGGTCCTTCTATAGTTGGCAATCATTCTATTGTGAGAGTGACACCAGCCACTGATAGTGGAAGAATATACAGCCTAGTAATTCGTTTAGCTTCAGTACTAACTTGATTGAACAAGGATTGGTAAATATTATATTGACTTTTTAGTGTATTCATTTTACGTACTGTAGGATCAATACACGAAATATATCAACTTTAAGCTATAATTTAAAAAAATGGTCACTCAAACCTACATCTTTTCTTTTGGGCGTTATTATTATTTATTTTTTTGTCAAAATATGTCAATATATTGAAAAACTATAACATTTTCCTTCAAATGTCGATGAGTAGATAAAAAGTGCTTAGACCCTCATTGTAGTGCTGTGAATGAGATATTACAATGCTCCAAAGGCAATCGATATTCGATGGAACTTCTGACCTGTGAATACCGCTGACAAAAGAATACTCAACGATTCGATATATCGATTATTGAGACGGTTCCTTCTTTAAGAAATGAATGCACCGATTTTATTTTTTTATTTATGTCAATACCATATTTACTATCTGATGAATGGTGGGTTTATTTTTTAGAACTGAAGGAACTGATTTATTGAAAACAAAAATATTATTATTTATATATTATATAAATATTTTCACTATTCCCGAATGTGTTATATTTACTGAACTTTTTAGATAACCCATCGTGAAATTCACAAATCCAATCAAGTGTGTTTATGTTTTTTAAGTCAAAATAATCCGTACCCAGAAAAAAATCGCCCAGCTAAACTGTTTTTTCCTGTCGAAATCACCTCAGGGTGTGTATTAAATACCTTCAACAATTTAGATGCGTTCTAATTTGTGCACGTTTCCATCTTCTACTTTTATATTTAGAAGATCGGGAAACCTGTAACAAGTAGTACATTTACCGATCAACATAAAATACAAGGGACAGCGAGGTCTGGACTGGGCTAAAGGATGGTCCAGCAGTTCTCGATGAATACAAGGGACAGAGAGGTCTTGGCTGGTCTGAAGGATGGTCCAGCAGTTCTCACTGAATACAAGGGACAGAGAGGTCTTGGCTGGGCTGGAGGATGGTCCAGCAGTTCTCGCTGAATACAAGGGACAGCGAGGTCTGGACTGGGCTAAAGGATGGTCCAGCAGTTCTCGATTAATACAAGGGACAGAGAGGTCTTGGCTGGTCTGAAGGATGGTCCAACAGTTCTCACTGAATACAAGGGACAGAGAGGTCTTGGCTGGGCTGGAGGATGGTCCAGCAGTTCTCGCTGAATACAAGGTACAGCGAGGTCTGGACTGGGCTAAAGGATGGTCCAGCAGTTCTCGATGAATACAAGGGACAGAGAGGTCTTGGCTGGTCTGAAGGATGGTCCAGCAGTTCTCACTGAATACAAGGGACAGAGAGGTCTTGGCTGGGCTGGAGGATGGTCCAGCAGTTCTCGCTGAATACAAGGGACAGCGAGGTCTGGACTGGGCTAAAGGATGGTCCAGCAGTTCTCACTGAATCTGCTCAACAGCTTGAGTTGCAGGGTGGACTCAAGCATTTTCATGCCCTATGTCCTCATTCCACAACTCTCATTCTGCATTTCACGTGTGAACCTTTTTAAGATTTTACAATATCCTGCAGAACTAATGGTTGCTCCTCGTTCCAGAAATTCAACAAGCAAGACACCCACCTGGTCCCAAAAAGCACCGGCATTTTGTTTTGATGGAGCACTTACCTATGTTGGAACATTTTGCTTTAGAGAATGTTGAATGGTGGCACTGCATGGATTGTCTTTTCACCTCAAACATTTGTGTACGAAACCCAAGTCTCATAGTTGGTCATGATATGGGAAAAAATATATATCTCCATTTTCAAAATTCCGCAAAAACATTTGAACTGACTCCATGCGCTTCTGTTTATGTGTATCAGTCAGCACTTTGTGGACCCATTTGGCATACATTTTCTTTTAGCTTAGCTTTCCTGTCACAGTTTCATGAATGAGTGATCGTGAAACCTCCAGAAACTAAAAATAAAATTCCGCAATTGGGGAATGAATACTCCCCCGTATTTTCGTGTTCACCCGTTCCACCAAACAGTCAGTCGTCACACTTGGTCGGCCACTGCTTTCTTCATGATGTACATCGGTGCGACCTTATTTAGATAAAGGGACCCACTGTCTGACCTTACTGTCAGTCGTCACACTTGGTCGGCCACTGCGTTCTTCATGATGTACATCGGTGTGACCTTATTTATCTAGACGGACCCACTGTCTGACCTTACTGTCAGTCAACTAATCAAGCCAGTATGACACTACAAACCTCTCAACAGGCAGGAACTGGCGAGAATATAATGGAAGTAAAGATGTTGACAAAAAGATGCTGAGCCAGTTCTACAATATCGCACCGTGTCTTTATACTTGTGGAGGCTATTTTATTTAGTTAGAATAATGTAACAAAAATCAGTAATGTAGAATTTAAAGTAAATGTAATTGAATTTACGTTGAGCAGAATGGGTAACCATTAAAAAATCTGTATACATTTAGCCAGGATTTGAACCTTTCCTCCATCTTCAAACCAAACTAAACAAGTCCTACTTTCAGTGGAACCTCCTCTGTGGGTTTATATAAGGGTAAAATAATAGATAATGTTTTTCAAAACCGTGGTTAATGGCTTTTTTACTGACAGTTTTTAAAGAATTTGTAAATTAATCTCACATTTAACTATAAATGGTTTATATATTTTTATATTTCAACTATCAGCTTCCTAGATATTATAATTTGTTATTGTGGTCTAACTGTTTCCACAATCTAAAGAATAAATCTTTATTTTACCTTCAATAGCCCAATCATAGGTAACTACTGAGCAAAATTCACTCTGATAAATAAGAATTGTTCTAAAAGTCATCATTCTCCGAAGAACAAGAAAACAAATTTTCTAAGAGGGGGTAAAAGATGGTATAAAAATAGCAAAGTAATTGACTATGCCCTCCAGGTCGATTTGTTGGAGAGCTCTTCTCTCAGACTTGGTCCATAGCAATCACTTGTAAAGACTAAGAATGATGCTGGTCCAACATTTCTCGAGCGAGGCTATAAATCTCCAGCTCTAATAGAATAAAGTCGTCTGGTTTGGATCGCAGGAACTCCTCCTGTCTTAGACAAACTAATCCAGCACCGCAGACAAATCTCGACGTATTTAGGCCAGTACCCGTAGTTTAGCTGTTACAGATGTTGATGTGGTGTCTGAATTGTTTTTACTAGTTGTACAATAGCTCATACTTTGTTACAAGGTGGTGGCCGACTAGTAGTGGCGCTAACATTACCATGGGAAGAAATGTATAGAGAAAATAAAAAATGCAGAATAATCAATATTTAGAAAACGTCATTGGATCCACCATTTTTCCCTTACATCGTATTTGACTATCTGCCCAGACAATCCACGTATTTACACTTTTAAGCTATGGATTAGGGATGTGGAGGAAATGTGTCCAGATATGATTGGAAGTAGAGTGGGAAAACATGTAGGGAAAACACCTTACATCATGTAGGCTTTAACTCCAACCTCCCTGGTATCAGCAAAGCAGACAATTTAAAACTGACACCTCTGTTCGCGTGACCATTTCTACGGGTCTTATCGTTTAGATGTCCTCAAATGACAAATTATTTCAAAATAAAGAAGTTACGTAACACATAAATATCCGTATGAATACATTAAGTTAGATATATTGACGTATATAACTGTCCTAGTGGGTTTCTCCTATGGCGTTACGATACTAGTCCCAATTATTCACCCCTGGAAGGTAGATGAGCCCATGGTTCGTATACGTTCAGTCAATCTTAGAGTCATATCAAGGGAAGATAATTGCACTCGTCCGTTACCAAACATTCACCAACACGCAACCAGTATTGAATTTAAAATAAAAACTCAGGAGGAAGGGGCTTTTTCCCCTTTTCACACCCAGGGAGAAAATATTTATAGGCTCTTCCACATCAATCCTCTCATCTTTGTCCAAAGTAGGCCCTTCAATACCGCATTTAAAGTTGGGGTCATATAATACAGTGTCAACCCCTTTTAACTCTCAGATTAGGAGAACATCATCTACAAATAATGATCATTTATCAATACATAATTATCGAGTGCACAGTTTATTAAACGGCGATATTTAAATATACATAATATTAAAACAATTAAAAGGAACTGAAATGTTTAACCGGTGGGCTGGTGAAGAATTAATATTGATTCTAGTTACAATAATTTTCATTTAATAACTCATACTAAAAATTTTTAAAAAATGTTTGATGGGTGAGCTCACGCATCAAGAAGTACTCATACAAAAGCTAAGCTATAAAGTACAAGAGAACGAGTAGTATAAAAACATTAATCATGAGGTTCAGACTTATTTGGGAGAGTATACAATTGTTACGTTTCTGTACAACATTGTAGCATGTGTTTCATTTTACAATATTAAAATAACATTACATATACTCCTCACCCCAAACCCCCAGAAGAGACACCGCCCATACATCCCACCGGTCAAACTGGCGATATCTGCAGAGGTCAACATTGTGTCTCGTGCCAGTGACGTCACGCCCCGAGATTAGAGTAGAGAGTAGAGCCATCCACTAGGTTCCACTGCTAGAACCTTCTAGGCCTGCACCAGACGTTCCATAGAGCCAACGTATACGCCATGTTCCACCCTCCCTTTTCTCTTTCCACTCTTTATTGCATTCATTTCGATCCGTCCCAGGGATCACGTGGTTATGTTCTTGGACTACGTATTGGCATGTTTTTCCTGTGTGTTTACTCATTATACCACTGGCTTCAGCTTAGGTAAGCAGCGCTATCTACGGTAGGTGTGATCTGTATATTTTCAAAATTCTCTTTCAGCTTAAATATTCTTGTTTTTCAAAATTACCTGTTTGGACTTAAATATTAAGTAAGTTTCTAGGTTGCCGATAGACGGGCAGTTTATATAACTAAAATTATTCCATGGGCTTCCACCATCGCATTTATCTTTTCGAGGTCACTATAATATTTTAAAATTTAACCATTCGTTTGTCACTATATGGTGTTGTTTGGTTGTTTAAGGCCCTATTTAACGCACACTGACCACAAAAAAATAATAATCATATCTGGCATGACCAAACACTGTATTTACTTATGATTAATTTTTGATTCACCTCTCATGATGATAAAGCTATTGCTGGGGTACTATACATTGTTAAGTTAGGGCTAATTCACAGTCTCAATCTTAATTTGTAAGTATGTTTGTACTCTTAGCGGCTGACACAAAATGTCTACAATAAATACTCTAAAAAATCAACCCCTCCCTGTTTCCCTGATGTTAATATACTTGATTCAAATAAATCCAAACAATAATATTAAATAACTTAGCGATAACGATAAATAATTGGTAGATGGCTGGCCCCAAACTTTATCAGATATACATATAATAGTGATTACGCCAATAAAGGCTAAAATAAATTCTTAAATTCTATTGCTAGTAATAATTTATATGGTTATCATTAAATCAGTAATTTAGGAAAGAAGGCTCTTGGAAATTACTTTGTTGATACAGAATATTCTGACTTTTTTCTTAGCTTCCTGAATTATATACATATATTTTTAAAGTTCAGAATGACATTAAAACTAGAAAAGAAAAAACCAACTATTTCAAAGTTTTGTTCTTCTTTAATCTACTAAAGAGAAAAGCATCCCCATAGGCCTACTTTAGTTTTCCCAGAATCCAGTGGCACTCTTCCAAATTCCTCTCCTCCGCTAACCCTCTCTTTCACCCCGGGACCCTATGCCCTTATGAGTGAGGGAGGGAAGGGTGTGGGAATGACTTCTTGCATTTAGATGTTGTTTTGGTCCTGTGAGGTCATTATCCCTTTCTCCCCTCACCCCCTCAGAGCAGAACTGACTGCAGTAACAATGCAGAAACTCCGTGTGATTCTCAGCTAGCTTTCACAGAAAGCATGTCTCGTGTGCACAGACAATGTTGTTCACAGGATCTGGTGGCTCGGGTACCCGCGTACTGCTCAAATTGCTCTCATAATTAGGTTAAGTATATACATTCACGTTGCATTATTAAGGTTCACATGTAAAGAGTTCCCTCCCTTTAAAGTTAGAATATATGTACACACACAAAAACAGGTTGAAACACGTGTTTCTTTAAAGGTGTCACCTACTTGAAGGAAATTATTCTTTCACTTCATCTCATCCCCAGTTAGGGCTACGCTAATATTGTAGGGTGAAGGCAGGAAAATGTACCTGCATTTGCATAAAAGGAAAGATGGAAGTAATTTAGGAAAAATTGTGCTGGAATTCAAAACCTGACCTTCCGTTCTTTGGTTATCCAGTGGCGTCTTAGGGTTTATATCATGCGACCAATGAAGTGGTTGCAGATATTCTCACACTAGGGTAATTATTAAGGAAATGGCAGCTTGTAGGCTTTCAAACCATAAAAACAATAATCAGCTATCTTAGAATTGTCTGTCTTGACCTCAAAATGAGTGTTTTAGGAAGCTTATCCATTGACCTTGATCTCAGAACTGTGACCTTTGACCTGAGACAGTTGGAACGTGGTCTAAATATAGATCTCATTTAGCCGATTGTCTGATTATGGGTGGTCAGGGTTCGAATATCGACTGGGTGTATTAAATTGCGTTTGCTTCTAAATGGTTTTCCACTCTTCCTCCATGCAAATGCGGCTACATACTTTACTCGTCCATGCTATCACACTCTCTTAGTTTATATATATTTAAGATTCAAGCATCTGAGATTCAAATGTTTGGCTAAAAGTTACTTAAATTTTAATATTATACTTAAAAATCTCCTCTTACATTACAAAAATAGTTTATTAACTATACTTATTAAACCTAACGTCCTTGTTTTGTTTTAATGACCACAGGCTGGCACGACCTTTACCAAATAATTCATAAATTAATAAATACAAATTTATTTGATTTATAAATATATTACGGTATAATTTCTGCTCACTATTTAAATTATTCATATTTTTTAAATATAACTGTTTGTAATCTCAAATATGTAGGTTAGACTCTATGAGGAGAATTATAACATTTCGGAGAAGATGTCATTGTAGATTAGCTAATTTAACATTTTTATTTACTAGCTAACAAAACTTAAAAGGTAAGGTTTTAATATTTATGGGAACATGTTGATACCTTCACCTCCATTTTGGAGCTAGCCATATTTTGAAATTATAAATAACCCCTGAATCATTGCAGAATTCATGTACGCCTGCAACGCAGCAGACATATTGCTGCAGTGAAGTGTTAATCTTGAACAAGTGTACGGGTCGATTACAAAATTTAAAAAAGGAATCAACAATATATATATTTAAGCTTAATTGATTTCAAAATGACAGTAAAATTAATAGAGAAAAACTAGTCTTTTTTATGTGTGTCTTTGAAATCACATTTGGTTGTTAATGGGAATTATCCAGAGAGTAGGTCACACTTGGAGTGTTATAGCGCCTGGGTGTTGTCAGATAGGCAACTCCTCGTGCGTCACTGTAATGAGCTGTGTCACCAGGCTGGGCAAGAACTCAAGTGGAGACAGAAACTTTCTCGTATTCATGGCGATAATCACTCAGCACTTTGTTGTAAAACAACTGTTCCAAAAGTTTAATTTAAAATAATATTATATCACTTTTATTTATTTAAACATTGTCATTGTAACTAAGGTAATACACACAGGTCAAAATACTGCATCTTACTATCCTTGCTTGTGTCATGAATTATAATTATGAATGGGGAACGGAGGGCGTAGGTGTGAGTAAGATATAATTTAGAATAAATGTTTCCCAATTTGTGTGGAAGGATAGTGGTAACGTGTTTAGAAAAATACATCCTTAGTACCTACAGCCAGGATTTGAACTCTGACCTTCTCGTCACAGAAAAACCAGACTATATAAACTTAAAATATAAACCATCCACCCACATGTTAGAGTCTAGTTTTATACTTATTAAAATAAGATTAGTTATGAATACAAACAATTAGAATTAATCTACCAAATATTGTTTTAAAACACAATTTAAATTATGATTGCTATGCCAGTTATTAAAAATATGAATGGCAGGGCCACTCGGGTGACAAGCATGCCTTGATCAGATACCTTGGGTTTGATTCCTATGGACTACAATAAGGGTGTTTTAACCACCAGCTAGTCTACCATAATAAGAAGAAAAATTATAATTTAAAATTACTTTTCCAAGGCACGTGTCTTAAATAAGGTAGTTTCAGTAAACTTCACGAAGTAAACTTCTCTAAAGCGGCATGATATTAGAATATAAACATAACTTAATTTAAATAACGTAGCTACTGATAGCTAACTTGGGAACTAGAGCATTTTATTTTTATTTCTCTTATCTCTCTTGTTTTATCAACCGAAGGGGAGTTTTCCTTGAAAATGTTCTTAATCTCGCTTTATGGCGAGAGTCCGCCCAGTCTGGAGTCTGATAGAAGACAACAATCGTCCTAGAAGAGCCGTCATCCCGCATATTAATCTGCGTTTAAATACCTTCTGCTGGCGGTGGTAATTAGCGGTGCCAGGCGGCGAGAAACGAAAACTAAGCGTTTTACTGCGACAGGACGGGACCTCAGTTCGAAAATGGAGTACATGCCCTGAGTTTCTTAAATAAGGGGGATACAATTATATTGTCTGCTGTAAATAAGTAAATATAGTGATCCTCTCATAGGTAGAATGGTTTAAGGCAGGTGTGTCCAACCCGTGGACTCTTTGAGTACGTTCTGTGTGGCCCACCAGTTCTAATTGAAATACAAATTGCAGAAACAAACACAGAACTAGGCTCCTGTTTTTATATCTGGGGATTAGGTCCCCTAAATATCTTATTTGGTGCAAATCCCCAGGAACTTATATAACCCTTGGTCAGGGTAATTGGACAGATAATAGCAATATTGAAAGCGGTAAAGATAATTAGGCTAATTTAGTTAAGTTTAAATTGTTATATTAATAGCTAGTAGTTGTATGAAGAGTCGAGCTCGTTTCTAACATTAAAAATGGCTAATTACGTCATGCTTACAATAATTATGCTACATTCTTATCACTGCTATAACTATAACATTTCTCTTTGGGTTTGAAGAAGATTATTTTCTTGGTGATCAAGTTAAACAAAGAACAAATTAATACTCTATTAAATAGTGCATTATATTATCAAAGAATAACCAGTGTGTACGTGGTTCAAGACGTCAGTCTCACAATATACATCCACATAAAAATCATATACATAGTTTGTTTATGCTAGATTCAAATAATTTCCCTGCCAAATCTCCCTAAAATTGATTTTAAGTGGTTAGCAGAAATCACGCCATTTTCCCTGTGACATGGTCGAGAGTAAAAAACGCTATCGATCACTTTAGTCATGATCATCGGAGTAATTAATTATTAATTATAGCTGTGATTCACTTCGCTCACATGGTCTAGTAGAGTCTAGCGATGGTGTGACAAGCTCTCTATCATTGGTGGGGGAAGGGGGGGACAGAACGAACCTATTCTCACTTTAAATTAGTAAATAATAATAATTACTTCATACCAAATGAATAACGCAAATTATTTGACAACGGAATTAACTGTATATCCTATGAAACAAAGTGACAATCATGTAAATACATTGCTCCAAAGGTGGGTTTCGAATGTTCTGACCACAAAACACAGATAGTAGGAGGGGGTTCCCCTGGTCTGCCCTCCTACCCTCTAACGACGCTTCTATGACGAGTCAAATCACCATAGGAGTGGAGGTAGCTGACAGCTGCAGAAGATGTAAAAACAGTTGAAAGAAAAACATAATTGAGAACAATTTTGTTGTGAAAGTTTTGACTGCCGAAAGTGACAACAAAACAACATGTGGTTTTTCAGATCATGGTTTGGCGAATGGATACATGGAAAATAGTTCAGGTAGTTTTTTCTAGTTGTCTGCTATCACTTTGGACTATAGCTACCTGTACAAGGTGTAATATCCATAACTTGTCTACCATTCAGATACACCGGAACAGGATCATGTGGATATAATATTCACAAAGAGGCCGTGGAGTGAGTAATACTGCACACCGTTATAATATTCTGTTATAAGCTTACTAAAGGAAGGCTGTGAGACTGTATTAACTTGAATAATATCACAACTCCCTCCTGCGGTAGGCAGAAGTAAGACCTACTAAGACATGGAAATCTGTTTGCACAGGGAACACACCGTTTCCGACCAAACGTTGGCATCACCGCTTGTTGGCGAGGGAAGGTTGGTAATTCTGGGGAGAGAATGTTTTCTTGTAAAAGGTTGTATGAACGTGAGTCGGTTAAACAAAAGAGAGGTGCTTTTCAAGCTTCTTACAACGTTATTAAGGTATTTATCTAACTTTAATAAGATATCTAACCGAACAAAGGTGTTTGCTCGTTTCGTCGTTGCTTTGGTAAAAAAACACTGGCATTTTTTTTTCCAGGCCGCAAGGTAAATAGGTACGAGCTGAAATGTTTGTCATTTTATATTTCATTTGTAAAATGGAGGATAGACAACAGCTAATAAGTCGTTATTTTAATCTGGCAAGTTTCCTGGCAATTCAGATATGTTACTCACTTTCTATCAGATATGTTACTCAGTTTATATCAGATATGTTACTTAGTTTCTATCAGATATGTTACTTAGTTTCTATCAGATATGTTACTCAGTTTCTATTAGATATGTTACTTAGTTTCTATCAGATATGTTACTTAGTTTCTATCAGATATGTTACTTAGTTTCTATCAGATATGTTACTCAGTTTCTATCAGATATGTTACTCAGTTTCTATCAGATATGTTACTCAGTTTCTATCAGATATGTTACTCAGTTTCTATCAGATATGTTACTCAGTTTCTATCAGATATGTTACTTAGTTTCTATCAGATATGTTACTCAGTTTCTATCAGATATGTTACTCAGTTTCTATCAGATATGTTACTCAGTTTCTATCAGATATGTTACTTAGTTTCTATCAGATATGTTACTCAGTTTCTATCAGATATGTTACTCAGTTTCTATCAGATATGTTACTCAGTTTCTATCAGATATGTTACTTAGTTTCTATCAGATATGTTACTCAGTTTCTATCAGATATGTTACTTAGTTTCTATCAGATATGTTACTCAGTTTCTATCAGATATGTTACTCAGTTTCTATCAGATATGTTACTTAGTTTCTATCAGATATGTTACTTAGTTTCTATCAGATATGTTACTCAGTTTCTATCAGATATGTTACTTAGTTTCTATCAGATATAATTATAATATTTGTATCATTTAGGTATCACTAGGGATCAAGAAGATCATTCGCTGAATACAGCGATATGTAGATATATTAATAGATAAATGGATAGATAGATAGGTAGATAGATAGATAGATAGATAGATAGATAGATAGATAGATAGATAGATAGATGGATGGATAGATGGATATAATTTAGTTAGAGAGTTAGATAGAGAGATGGATAGATGGATAGTTAGATAGATAGATAGATAGATAGATAGATAGATAGATAGATAGATAGATAGATAGATAGATAGATAGATAGATAGATAGATAGATGGATGGATAGATGGATATAATTTAGTTAGAGAGTTAGATAGATAGATAGATAGATAGATAGATAGATAGATAGATAGATAGATAGATAGATAGATAGATAGATAGATAAATAGATAGATAGATAGATAGATAGATAGATAGATAGATAGATAGATAGATAGATAGATAGATAGATAGATAGATAGATAGATAGATAGATAGATAGATAGATAGATAGATAGATAGATAGATAGATAGATAGATAGATAGATAGATAGATAGATGGATGGATAGATGGATGGATAGATGGATATAATTTAGTTAGCGAGTTAGATAGAAAGATGGATAGATAGATAGATAGATAGATAGATAGATAGATAGATAGATAGATAGATAGATAGATGGATGGATAGATGGATATAATTTAGTTAGAGAGTTAGATAGATAGATAGATAGATATAGATAGATAGATAGATAGATAGATAGATAGATAGATAGATAGATAGATAGATAGATAGATAGATAGATGGATGGATAGATGGATATAATTTAGTTAGAGAGTTGGATAGAGAGATGGATAGATAGATATGTGTCATTTTGAACTGGGTAAACTTATTTTTATCCAACTCAGGCCACACACACATATCCTTGTGTCAATTGTTTGTAGGTTCAATTGAAATATCGAAGGGCTAGTTTTTTAACACACATTTGAATAAACATTTATGTTTTATATGTATCTATACAATCATTCAACCTAAAAATTAACTTCTATTTGAGCTATTTAATAATCAAAGCTACGAAACAAAGAGTTTATTAAGTCAAGATATATTATTTATCAAACAGCAAATATGTTATTATAAACTATATGTTATTTTTTACTGTGGGAATTTGCTACCAAATTTGAGTTGTCTACATATGAGCACGGTATGAGGATATTTTATATTTCTGCTAACATTGAAATACGTAGCTAGACTATGAATACTAGCTATCGTTTTATTGACAGTGAGACAGTCTGTCAAAAACCATAGCTGCAGATAATATGATTTGTGTTGGTATTATATGAAAGTAAATCAACAGTTTGATTTAGTAAATAAATAATTATTTGTGTAGTTATAAATTTTTTTGATATCAAATCATGTGATCTGCAATTCTACCTTCATAGATAAAATCAATACACATGAAATAAACTTAGAATAAGGTAAAACGGTAACAATGCTTACCGCGTAAAGATTAGTTTATATTTTCTAATATTGTTTCTCTTTGAACCGCTAGAAACCCCTCCCAACATGTTATTACCATCTTGTACTTTATTAGTCATGTTATATTTTACTAAAAGATTTATTTTTACATCAGATATTGAATAACTTTTTCTTGAGCCTTTCCCAATAAAAGTTGAACCTTCCAACCTTTCATACTCCTAAAAATACTATTTTTGTTACAAATAATTACTGACGTATTGAGAGAATTGTTCCCTCGTTGTCGTGCAAGACTATTGACTTTGTGTTCAAGATACTGGTACTCTAATATTAAAATAATGTCATCACACGTCATTTCCAGCTGTACAACATTGAAAACATTCTTGAAAACATTATGGCTATTTAGCTTTGATTCATAAGGAGTTATCTTAAGGTAAATAACAATTGTTTGTAAAGTACTGTAAATGGTGAATGCCCCACAGAGTATATTTCCCCTCACCCCGCTTTACATACTGCCAATTGTAGCACCGGGCAAAACATTTCTTTGCTTCAAACAGAAAGTAATCTATTCATTTTATTTCTTCCAGCCCAATTTTTAGAATATCTAATTAAAAATGTAAAAGGCCAGCATCTAGGTGCACATGTTTGTGTACATGGTTTTACTAATATGTCAGACCTCTACATGAGGTAGATATCATGCAATGTGACTAGTTTTTTGGTAGATTGGTACATGTAAAAATCTTTACTTTGGTTTCCAAACCAAGTTTTGTTCTTTAATTAATTAACTTCCTTTAGAGAAACTATAAGGCTTCAATTAGCAAAGTTATTATATGAGTTCAGTAACCAAAATTTTATATCCATAAATAATATTATAAAAAGCATTTTAATATTTTTTATTCATGCATTACATTTTTTTCTCTCCACGAATTATTGCCCATTTGGGATGTACGCATCAAATTATATTGATTGAGTAGAAAAGTGTCAAGAAGAATTTTAAGGGGAAATATAACCGCATTTGCGAGAATTGCTAGTGAGAAACCATTTAGGACAAAACAGTCTCGTTAGGCTCAGCCTAGATTTTTATTCTTACCTCCTCGTCAGCGTTAAATCATACTAAATGAGTGGGGTAATATGTCCACTGATTGTGGGTAATTCTTCTACAGCCCTTGTGATGAAAGTACTTTAAAAACGTTGAAAGTAATCCCCGGGGAATGTTTTATCTATTATACAGTACCTAAAATGCCTAATCGTTTCAGCCGTGGTTTGACTCAGAAATCAAAGATGACGAACAAACAACAAAGTGCTCTCTCTCTCTCTCTCTGACATGGCCGTTCATACGAGGGCTGAAGGAGTTGCTAAAAGAGCTAGCTCTTATACCCGAATAAAACTGCCCGAGGGTTAAAGTGAAAAAAAGGGTTTGTGTGTGTTTGATTTATGAGCGAAGGTGTCCGACAGAGCTGCGAACTACCCCTCCGGGACTCATGAAGACCGGTCGCTGAGGACGGCTCGAATGACGTCTGACCCGGTTTATCGGTAGCCTGGGGCAGGTCACTGGGACGCGACGATCATTGTCCACTCCAACCACGACTTCTCCAAACTCACGTATACAGAGTGGCTGGCAGACGAGGAGTTGGCTCCATATGTGGAGCCTTTCTCCTTATTAGACAATCTTCAATGGGGCTTCAAATTATTTATAAAATTCTAATTTTTTTAAGTCAATTTGTACTCTCTTTATTGAAAAACTTGTCGATTAACTAGCCAAACTATTACAGTTTTAATTACGGTTAAAGTAATATTATTTAAATTAAAAAATGACACCAAGACAAAGGAATTGAACCTGGTACCTTTGGCACTATCCAGGAGTCATCCTGTTCCCAGGGTCATTCTTCACTCATAGCTTAAGGCTGAGTCTGTTATGGACGTGCAGAAATCCAAAGCTACACATGAGAGATCAATAAAACTCGCAAACTATCAGATATCGCAGCCACTTAGACTCGGGAGGGCTTTTGGTGACAGTAGAACTACAAGTGTACGAGTGGTGACAGTAGAACTACAAGTGTACGAATGGTGACAGTAGAACTACAAGTGTACGAATGCTGACAGTAGAACTACAAGTGTACGAATGGTGACAGTAGAACTACAAGTGTACGAATGGTGACAGTAGAACTACAAGTGTACGAATGGTGACAGTAGAACTACAAGTGTACGAATGGTGACAGTAAAACTACAAGTGTACGAATGGTGACAGTAGAACTACAAGTGTACGAGTGGTGACAGTAGAACTACAAGTGTACGAGTGGTGACAGTAGAACTACAAGTGTACGAATGGTGACAGTAGAACTACAAGTGTACGAATGCTGACAGTAGAACTACAAGTGAACGAATGCTGACAGTAGAACTACAAGTGTACGAATGCGCATGTATTAAATAGCCAAGTTATTATATTTGTGGTTCTAGTGTGATTGGCAACAAAAACCTCTGACGAGACGAAGGTGGTTGCATTCTGTGATGTCATCATAACTGAACGCTCATGTTGTAATAAGTCCAGATTAAATATTTAAGCGTTTTGCCATCATACATGTTTCAAGGGTTGATCAGAAGAAAAAATTACACGTTTTATTAATTAATATTCAATGTAATTGAAATATCGAATGCGGGTGGCCTACTCATTAGGGGACTCCAGTGTTGGGGTTATGACATTAGCATGATATGCGCGTCAAGAAAGGCAGGGACAACATATTAATTAATAGAACATGTAACCTTTATTTCTGATCGAACCTCTAAAATAACCACTAACCGCCTCGGTGGCCGCATGATCTAAGGCGCCACTCTAGCAATATACAGGATTGTCGATGACGAGGGGATTGAGGTTCGAATCTCAGTCAGGTTCACTGAGGGTGGTTTATATCAAACTCTTTTCTATTTCCCCTTCACGCAAATATGGTATACTTATTCTAAAATCAACATGACTCATCCCTAACACACTATCGTAATTATTATATATGCGTATAACCCCAACAGGTAGTAAAACGCGGTGATAAAAATTAAATATATACATATATATCATTAAAGATTTTATGTTAATATAATATCTTAATATTAACGTTACTCGTTGGCGTGTTACTAAGAATAAAGCAAAAACCAATTAGTAGCGTGTAATTTGCATTTTACTAAGGTAATTTCCTTAATATGGCTTGAATATTATAGCTCAAGTATCTATTTAACTATTGTGTTAAGCAGTACAGCGGGTTGCTGACAAGCCGGGGGGAGACAGTAACGTCCTATATAGCCAAGTCACCTGCGTAGCTGATCACGTGCTTAGCCCGGAATTGACATTTAGTTCTTAATTTATCTAATATAACAAAGGATGATTCCATTACAAATATACAAACTGTCTTGTCATGTTTGTAAGTTGTATTATAGCCTACAAGTAGCGTCTACTGGCCAATGGTGATTGTAATCACATAAACAAAACTGTCTCGTAATAGATTACATCATTACTATCAGTAATATATTCTATACAAGCTTAATACAGTACAATATTCGTAGGAAGAGCCTTCCTTATTTGACAACTAGAAAAGTTATTGGACCTACTTTCTTGTATTCATACGTCAATTCATATAAACTGAATATTTCACTTTTGATAGATATTATCAACACTTATAAAATAACAATAATAATATAATAAAATGTTATTAATTTAGGCCAATAAAATAGTCATATATTTTTTGAATGGCTCATCCAATGTAAAAACTTAATAAACTAATACCCAATGCCTTAGCTCAGTGGGTAACGTTTCTCCTTATCAAGAATAGGTTCTCGGCCTTGAATCCTGGCACTTATTATAATTATCATTAGTGACATTTCACAGTGAGGAAATAATGGCTGGGGTCTAGATGTTGTGTCTGTTCTATATTTAAGCTAGTTTATAAGTCGTGCATAAGTTGATAAAATCAGTAGGTTCAGAAAATGTACCTACGTTAAATACCTCAAATAAAACAAAAAATAAAACGTGGAGCACCAAAAAAAAAGCACCTTGCATTAAATCCTAATTTTAGAAAAATATTTTGGCCGGTAACGCAAATCCACTTTGCTGATTTGAATCCTGTTTAGATGAGTGTATTCTTCAGAGGTCATGAAAGAAAGCACAGGCTATTCAAGTGCATTCTAAGCCAGTAATAGTTGTGAACTTCAGTCGGGAGGTTGAAGCTCACAGTGACTGAAGCTTGGCTGAAATGTAGGACTGACTGGAGGTTTGTTGGCTCTCAGAGGATTACTGTTCAAAGCTCAGTTGAGTACTCGTGGAAGTTCAACAGACAGGATACAAACAGGTTGGTGCTCTCTACCAAACAAAGGGTCCCGTGCGACTTTAATACGTCGGACGTAATAGTAATATCAAATAAAATGAATGGGGCGACGCATGGCTCACAATTTCTATATTTTTTATATCTGGAAACAGAAATTTGGTAGAAACATTCTTCGAACCTGAGCTGAGAAATGTGTGTCCAGATTATTTTGAACTGGTTATCTGTTTCAATATGGCGGCCACTCATAAATAATTGTTTGTTAGTTCATCTCAAGGTATGTTAATCTAGAATTCTAAGCACTTGATCAAGTTACGAGGCCTTATTTTTAAAGTGTCAATGTTTTGCGAGACTGACATCATAAGCCGCATGATCAATGTTTTATTTCTACGAATATGGTATTAATTATACTTTCTGTATCGCTTGATCAACAATTTTCAAATCCAAAGAGAAATTATATGAGCTATTTTAATTTGAAAGTTAAAGATAAATCTTAATATTATAGTAACGATAAGAATATAAAATATTTTTTTAATTAGGTTTCTTGGTGTTTTTTTAGCACCACGTCTTACCACCCGTTAGGGTTGTACGCCTATGTCCATATTACACTTATGTGTTAGGGATTAGGAAGGTTTATTTTAGAGGAAGTGTACCCACATTTGTGGAGAGAGAATATAAAATCATTTAGTAAAAGCACTCTCACTAAATCCGACCAGTATCGAACCTTGGCCTCCTCGTCTTTGACAGTGTGGTATATTGCGAGATTATTGCCTTGAACCACGCGGCCACCGAAGTGGTCTGTTCTAAAATAGAATGCACAACACAGTATTATGTAGCCTAAGCTCCGTCAACCCTGAAAGGTAACCGACTCCTTGACAGATTCCACTATGACCTTATCATTACATCATAGTGTAATAATGCAAGGTAAGCTTTGCCACCTCTCAGGGTAAATGGAACCTACATTCAAAAACATATGGCGAGGATCACGTGACCTACGTGAAATTAGTTGCATTAGCTGCGTTCAGAGATTTCCACAAAGGATAAATATATCAATTAATTGTGCTTATATTAACAATAAAGGAAACTATAATATTGTTTACTGATTATATTTAAATCAGATTTGATTTTGCTACAGTATAAATATTTTTACTCAAGTAACATTTATTCAGAAAATTCATTCTCGAGAATTTTTCGTCACATTTCACATGTATGTTTTTTCTTTTCCTGGTTGCTTTTTACTTTCTCGCTATCTTACAGGTAGAGAAAGTAATGTGATCGTAAAAAAAAAATCGAAATCAAAATTTTGATGAATCTCGACGTTTCATGACCCCTCAAATCCGAAAAAGTTGTTTTTGAATTTCTGTCTGTCTGTCTGTCTGTCTGTACCTCCATCTAGGGACTAAACGGTTTCACCGATCGGACTAAAACTTAATATATAGGCTTTTCATAGGGCTGTCTCAAGGAATTTTGGAATTATATATATAACCCTAAAATTAAGGGTAGTTTACTGAAGGGTAAAAAGAAAAAAAGTCGATTTCCTCAAAATATTCTCTAACGATTTTGATTAAATTTCATTTATAACCACTTATAAATATTTCAAATAAAATGGCTACCCTCAATATTTCTGCAAAATTATTTTAAGGGCTCCTGTCTTATGAGTAAATTCTCATTTTTTATCATATCTCCGAAACTATTTGAGATATAAAATTGCTTATCATTAAAAATATGTAGATCTATTTATAGTACAAATATTTTATTCGAAGCATATTTTAATAAAACCAATAACTTTCAATCTATACGCAAATATTTATATTTTTTAACTTTTCGAACACAAAAAGGTAAAGTATTGCGACCGTAAAAAAAATCTAACCTGAAATGTTGATGGATGTCGACGTCTCATGACCCCCGAGCCCTAAAAAGTGGTATTTTCAATGCCGTCTGTCTGTTTAAACTTAAAATTAAGAGTAGTTAAAATTCATATCTAGGCGTTGACTATGATTCTAAATAAACTGGCTATTTTCATTTTACCATGAAAATTACTTTTAGGGTACTTTACATAAGCTGAAATTTCCGTATCTCCGCAACTATTTGAGATACTAAATAACTTATCATTACAAAATTGTATTACTATTAAAAATAAAAAGCTTTTATATGAAATATATTTTTATAAAACCAATAGTTTCTGAGATATTGGCAAATATATTAATATAATTTTGTGAGCTTTAGTTGTAAAGAGAAAGTACTTTTGTTTTAACGCAATAATTCTCCAATGCCATAGAGTAATTAAATATAAGTAAGTCTCTCAAAAAGTTTATGTTATTTTTCATTTAACCTCTTAGTAGAAATGTTTGTACAACAATGATCTATCTCCTTCATTTTAGATTCAATAGTCAATATTTACCTTTTTTATTGGTAAAATGTATAAATGAGGAATTTAATAGCAATGCGATGACCTGAAGATGTGCAACACCTAATAAAATGTCGAAAATGTTAACCGGAGGTCAAAATTTTAATATAAAGTGTTGACCCTTGTGGAACCAATATTGATATTTTTCATAATTTTTAAAACCGGGAAATGTTTTACATAAATATAGTGCAAGTAATGCTTGGGTTTGCTAGTGTATATTATTTCGTTTCACATATATTACGAATTTTGAGTAAATATATCAATTTTTAAACAATAGAGCGAGAAAGTCCGTGTGGAGTTCCGTACCATTTATTTTACTCTAATAAATTTGGTTTTAAAGGTTCTACGGTGCTTTATTTATTATTAAATGTAGAAAATCCTGTCGTCGCTATTTTTGAAGGCGCCAACCCTCCAAATATTTTTTTCAGAATTGAGTAAATTTAACTGTGACTTATATACTAAGCCTAAGATCCTCTTAACATTCAATTTTTCACTTCTTATTCATAATTATATGGCGATAAGGACGGTATGGATTTATTATAAACTAGATGAATAGAAAGAAGATACAAATATAAATTTAATAAATTACAATATTTAAAAAACACAAACCACATTTATTTCGCAAAAGTCATTGTATTGATAAAACTTAAACTATATTGAACTTAAACCTATATTATTATATTTTCCCTGAATCGTTGGTAACGTGGACCTTGTAAAGTCAGGCTAACATGTATGATAGATGAAAGGGTTCACATCCCGACCGGGTCTATGTATGTTTTTATTCATAAAGTATTTTCCCACAGTTTACACATGCAAATGCTGGTATAGTTCTTCAAAATCTACCTTTCTTATCCCCACCGGTTGGTGTCATTTAAAACCGTAATGTTTGAATGGGTGGGTAGTAAGATGCGGCGCAAAAAACTTAAATGTCAAATGTAGGACACCAGTTGCTTTTTTAAGTGTCGCGTGTTAACTTGGGTGCTCTAAACCTCCCTTCCTCCTAATCTTCTTTTTCTTCCTCTGCTCCATTTTTAGCCACCTCCATTCGCCACCCAAAACGATTATTTTACTCCCTTAAAGCCATTTTAAATATTGAATTAAAGGTTTTCAAAATTATTATCATATTTCTAATTTTTCTTTTTTAAAAACTGTCATGGTTATCTACCTGTTCACTGTATTAACAAGTCGGCCATTAATATAGATGCCAGGAAGTGTCTATAGTTTAAACTAGATGAAGCTTTATATTAATATAGATGCCAGGAAGGGTTTATAGTTTAAACTAGATGAAGCTTTATACTAATATCGTGAGCTATGATAGGTCTATAGGCTACCATAGCTACTCTACCAAAACACCAATGTGCAAAAGTTTAAGTATTATATTATAAAATCATTTTTAAAAACAAATTATTAATTAAGAAAGAAAAATTAATATTTGCATTAATTATTTCAAAGAAATTGAATTTAAAGTAGAACATCTGCAAACAGAAAAAAAAAGTTTTTACTATCTGTCCGGGCTATCCATATCAACACTAAATGTGTATTTATAAAGTTGTTTTAGCAGACCTTGATAATATTATCGATATGGTTATTAATTATACTTCAGCACATTGGGGTGGTATTAATTTATTTAACTACACCAGTGTGATAAGGATGAGGAAGTTAAATTTGAGAGGAAATAATATGTAGCCATATTTGCGTGGAAGGAGGTAGTAAAACCATTTAATGAATCCATGCTCAATGCCCCCAGCCGGGACTAGAACCTTGAACTTCATGGAGTCAGGCTAGAATAGTTGTACATCTCCAAGAATGTTATTCCCATGTTTATCATTGCACTGTGGCGCTTGGATGTTTTAGAGGACTCTTTCCTCTCTTCTCCTCAATAATCCTCGTGAGGAAAACCAAACCACTCACAGCTGGACTAAATGACTCGGAACAAAACTGCCCCGCCGATCAAATAATCAAGATTGATGGCAAGGACTTGTGTTCCAGTCGCCTCTCCGTGGAGAGTGTTTACTGTAGACCTTGTAACTAGAGGGTAGCTCTTGTGTTCCTGTCACCTCTCTGTGGAGAGTGTTTACTGTAGACCTTGTAACTAGAGGGTAGATCTTGTGTTCCTGTCACCTCTCTGTGGAGAGTGTTTACTGTAGACCTTGTAACTAGAGGGTAGCTCTTGTGTTCCTGTCACCTCTCTGTGGAGAGTGTTTACTGTAGACCTTGTAACTAGAGGGTAGCTCTTGTGTTCCTGTCACCTCTCTGTGGAGAGTGTTTACTGTAGACCTTATAGCTAGAGGGTAGCTCTTGTGTTCTAGTCACTTCTCTGTGGAGAGTGTTTACTGTAGACCTTGTAACTAGAGGGTAGCTCTTGTGTTCCTGTCACCTCTCTGTGGAGAGTGTTTACTGTAGACCTTGTAACTAGAGGGTAGCTCTTGTGTTCTAGTCACTTCTCTGTGGGACTTGATACCCCTGCACCGTTATGTACCACTGGCTTAGCACCCAACGATTGCTTTTATCAGGTAGTGAAACAGGAGATGGAGGGAGTTTACTTAACCATATTGTAAGACCATACATACATACATACATACATACATACATACATACATATAAACATACATACATATAATATTAACTCGACCATTTGGCATCTCGTGAGTCTGTTTTTTCCACATTTTAACGATATATAGCAAGAACATTCTTTGAAGCTAGGACCTAGGCCAAAATAACTCCGCTTGGTCAGTAAACTAATCAAAATATTTTATGTAAATTATATAATATATTTATGGGCTTTGGCTATATTTGTGTCAACTACCCTTACTTTATAGGTGTAAGAAATGTTAAATATACACATAAATACGGTAAAAATACATTAAATAAAAATTTGAAGAAAATATGTGAAATAAAAGTGCACTTTTAAGAAATAATACCAAAATCTAGACTCCCTATTAATCAGATATTTGGTTTCAGTTTCCTATTAATAAATGGACTAAATATAGCCTATATCTAAATATCAAACGTTTAGAATCAAAATAGTATTACTGATATCAAGGAAACATTCAAATGATATCGCCTATTTTTGTCAAAATTTCTAGACTAGCTTGGGCGCCATCATCTTGGCCTATTTTTATAATAATTTATGCAGGCATATACAAAATTTAAGAAGTTATTAAACTATTTGAACATTATTTACTACCAAATAAACTCTTATTTAATTAAATTCCCACCAAATTTCAACCCAAATATAACAGATTTTGATAATGCACTTGGAGCCTTTTAACACCAGGTTTCCTGTCAAGTGCTTATTTCCCATTTTGAAGTTGTGACAACGTGTCATGGTGACCGCCGACATATGACGTCATATATCGACTATACACAGCGTGAAACAAAATAGCAGTGTAGAATATAACACGAGTCAACCTATGTTCAAAAGTCGTGCTACCGGCGCGCCGTGGTTAGGTCTGGGTTAGCGTGATGGACGGGAGGGGAGAGACGGGTATGTTACATTGAACTCCCTCTTTTAGTTCTGAGTTCAAATCACACTGGGATATCATTTTCTAGCTATGGAATTGTAAATATATATATTTATTTGCTCTACACATATACTCGTATTTAAACTATACTCTAATGGTGTACGGATGAAGAAGGAATCATTTTAGAGGTTATATACTCTCGTTTTCTTAGAAGGAGATTGGGAAAACATTCCGGATTAATTAATTAATTAATTATTGCTTCATTAGAAATATATAATTTAAT
The DNA here is from genome assembly GCA_033556935.1 of Timema podura. Lineage (NCBI taxonomy): Eukaryota > Metazoa > Arthropoda > Insecta > Phasmatodea > Timematidae > Timema > Timema podura. The sequence continues at coordinate 11,461,261 of JAVRXN010000007.1, read as the reverse complement.
TTTTTCCCATAGTGATTTGTTGAATATATATAATGCTCATAATGGGATTAAATGAGAAACCTTTAAAATGAAGAGAGAGAAAAGTGTCGTTAAATTACAGGACACCCTTTAGACAACTGTTGAATATTGGAGTGATCATAAATATACTTAAGCTCTACTTTCCACTGTAGAATTATCTGATTTCTTTTAATCAGAAAATTGTTTGATCTAAAAACTGCAAATTACTGTCCTATCTCTACCACCATAAGTAGATGGGATGATGACGGAGGAGATACTATCTTGTTATAGGAAATGCACCAACATTCTCTTGATAAGGCTGGAAAAGATCACAGTTTTGAAAAGGTTCCGGCCAAGGCTCTAACTAATGTACTCGCCAGTAGTTCTCACTAGAACATATAAGATTTATTCTAAACCACGTCAGGTACCACGTGTATCAAAATTATAATAATATATTTTACTTTTATGATTATTGTAAAGTTATAGCTCAAATCCCGGCTTGGTGTAGGGTACATTTTTATCAAAATAATTAAAACATATTTCTAAAAAATGGATTTGTTCTCCTTCCTCCCTAAGTAAACAAGCACCCTTAGTTTTAGGGTTGGATATCAAACCTAACGAACAGTTTTGAGAACCTTATTAAAAACCTAGCCATGAAGTTTTAAACCAATACGGACACGCACAGGCCGCAGCACGAAATTAACTTTTGTTGAGTTTAGAAACTAACATCCATCACAATACTTCCTTTCTCCTGACATCCGCGAGAGGGTAAAAGCAAAGTTTGATTCCAAATGAAATCTCAGGCCCCTTAAACCCGTATCGTGTGTGACAGGAGTCAGAATGACCCTTAACCTTAATTTCAACACAAGCGTTAATTATGGTTTTAGGCAGGGACAAGTAGTGGAAGTAATTTCATTAGCGTGGAGAGAGAGAGTAAGAAAAAACATTAAAGTTGATGGGTGGAACAAAATCACTGCTCCCGGTCAAAATTTGAAACCTGAACTCCTGATCTACGGTTACCAACTAAAGCGCGAGTCTTAGGTCAACTAACCATGTGTCTTTTTAATAAGCACCTGTTAATACAATCACGAAGCGTGTACAGTTTGGAAAGAATTTATATTTTCTTAAAATAACTTATTATGGTTGACAGATACCTTAGCTCAGTCGGTAGAGTGTCTGTTTACTGAGCTAAGGGTCACAGGATCAATTCCCGGAATGGCGAAAAATGTATAATTGATGAAAATATGGGTTTACACTTTCACAGTGATAAATTAACAGCCAGGGACTGGATGTTGTGCCTGTCCTAGTCTTAAGTTAAATTATAAACATATGAAGCTACGACAGGCCTAGCAAACCATAAGTGGAGAATATATGGCTTGGATAAAAACTGACCACAGGCTGGAAACAATCATGGATGGATGAACATATTATGATTAAGAATTGGCCCCTCAAATTTTCAATCTCTTAAGACTATTCAAGAGTCGGAAATTTAATAAAACTATTAAATGCTTAGTTTAAATTAAATTGTAGAGCTATTATGACGCCTACCAGTGGTTTGGAACTCCATCATTATAAGATAAACCTAAAAAACCAAACTCTGGACCATTAATTTACCACGTAATGTGAAAAAATCTATAAATGAAGGAATAAATCATACCAATGTGCTAAAGTTGATCATCTATGATTATAATGTTTTCTAAAATGTTCTTATTTTAAAAAAAGGGAGTACTTGACTCATTTATAATAATCGTCATTAATTGCAACCCTCTTGAAAGTGTGTTGCTGCGAGGATCTTAGGACCTTTGTATGTATTGTTATTGCTCCATCTTCCCAACCTCTCAACATTTCTTAATGGCTTTGGCTGCCTTTGTTTGGGAAAGCACATCTTACTTTGAATCTAGATTGTTTTCGGTTTTCTAGGCAGTACCCTAAACTTAATACAAAAAAAAAGTGAGTAAAGGGTGTATTTGATTATTCTATTTTCTACTTGAGGTCTCAGGATTAAACAGCCAAAAGTTGTCTTAAGTTTTCTAAGAATTCAAAACTAGTCTTACCGAATATTTAAAGACATCTTTTTTTATGTTTGGCAAATTTGTATGTTTGTTCTTGAACCTATGGCGTAGAACTCCTGGCACTAAGGCTGTTGTGAAGTTGTAAGGTCTGATTTTCGTATAAAGAACCTTATTTGACAGCAATAAAAGTTGCTATATCCACACATCGTCATATGTGTATAAGTTACTTTTAATAGATATTTTCAATATCCATGAAAAACACCTATTATAAATATTGACACAAAATAATGTTTGCATTTTCTCAAAGTTCTTACCTAACTATTATTATTAGCACCGCGTCTTACTACCCGCTCAGGTTATACACACACTAATGTGTAATGGTAGGGTGATTGTGAGATGAAATTGAGGATCTACAGTTTAACGTGGGATCCGAACCACGGTGGAGGCCTGGCATTCCACTCTTACCTAACTAAATTCTACTATAGTTGTGCTGTCCTAGGTTAAATATGATTTAAGTTCTCTTCCTGGTGTAGTTATGTGCTGATGAAATGCACGCTCGATGTGTTATTACTGACCGAGTGAATTATTAACAGAGTGAAACGAGGTCCTGTTTCAACTCGCCTGTTTGCCATTTCGTCTGTCCAGTGTTTGGATGTTAGTTCCTTGATAACTGCTGAATGCGTGAACCAATTTGAACAAAATCTGGTGAGGACATTATTAGACCGAGGCTGAACAACGTAGTCATACACTCTGCAATCTAATTATCCTTTAAAGATGGCGGCATCTCGAAGATTGTTTTATTTAATAGTTCCTCGCAATCGGTTTGAATTTGAAACTCTAAGCAATCAATCGAGTACCTTGGGTGTATTTTTTTTTTTAATTTTGGCACCTATTGCGAGGTTGACGTCCTAAACCACATGAGCTACGGTTATTCTCTATGAATAATATCTACTATTTTATAGCGTATTTATGTGTTTTCTCTCTAATTTGATCACCAAAGAAAAATATCAATAATTTAAAATAGAAATATAAATGTATCAAAACATAAATTTTAAGATTAAACAATATGATATAGTTATTTAAAGAGCATACTTATAATTTTAAAATGTGTATTAACTTTGTATTTTTTTTAAGGTTATATTTTAGTAATTTTAAACAGTTATTTTATTTCGTAGTAACTCCACCCCATGTCAGTCATATAAACAAAATGAACGTATATATATATATATATATATATATATATATATATATATATATATATATATATATATATATATATATATGCTATTGTGGGTTGGTTTCAAAATTATTATTTTAAAATTGTGGCTATGTTATCGCCAGGTCTCCTGTCCACAGAACTAGAAGTGAATATCAGCATAGCTATCGGTTTTATTTCCATCTTATAATGCAAGATGGTTTACTATCCAGCCTATACAGTGTACACCCCTGCAAATTACAGGAAGGGTTGGCTCAGCGCCAGCGAGTTCGACTGACGAACTGAGCTCTGTTCCAGGAGGTCAGAATCCTAGTCTTCTAGTTGATTGCAATGGGTGCTATTTATTCCTTTTATTTCCCTGTCATCACTTCCGGGGAATACTGGTATGTGTGTTTCCTTACAAATATAATAGAGTTTGGGTAGAATTAAATGGTAGAAAATACAAAAAAACAATTGATATCAACATTGAATACTATAATCGTATTGGTAGTATTTTATAAGAATTTATATCACATATTAAAAGTGACAGTTTCAGATCACATCACTTAAGATATGAATACATAATTAATGTTTGAACAGCTTTAGTAAAATGTCGTGGTAATTTCAAAACCACCCTTCCTACCATGTTAGACACATTATGGCAAAGAAATACATAATAAAAAGCTGTTGATATCTTCTAGAGTCAACCGGAACTTAAAATATTATCCAAGGTTTGTCTTTAGTTAACCCCTCCCTCTTCACCCGCCCTCTCCCACTCGCACGAACCTTTACTCAGGCTATTATAATGGGTGCTAATATAGATATTATAATCATTTATCTTCTATCAATACTGATCCATTATCAGTGTGTATGTACTCACATGAGTGTTAGTATCGAAACAAACGAATCTAATCAAAATATCATCACTGGAGGTTTACTCCTCTGCGAGACGTCTGGAACAATCTCTTCCATTCCTGTCCATCTCTCCAGCTCCTTTAACTGCCAGGTCCTTCCTATACTTGGTCCACACATCTGTGCATGCTCTCCCAATAGGTCTAATAGCAGAGCCGTACGCTCTCCCAATAGGTCTAATAGCAGAGCCGTACGCTCTCCCAATAGGTCTAATAGCAGAGCCGTACGCTCTCCCAATAGGTCTAATAGCAGAGCCGTACGCTCTCCCAATAGGTCTAATACCAGGGCCGTACGCTCTCCCAATAGGTATAATAGCAGGGCCGTACGCTCTCCCAATAGGTCTAATAGCAGGGCCGTACGCTCTCCCAATAGGTCTAATAGCAGAGCCGTACGCTCTCCCAATAGGTCTAATACCAGGGCCGTACGCAGGAATGTTGGGAGGGGAGGGGGTCAGTAATAAATATGTAGCTATGGTGACAAATAAAATAGTATTGAGAGGTTACCTTAAGTAATAAAAAATAATATTAATATTTGTATTTTAGTGGGACGATAAAATAAAATCAGCCAATCATTCGCGGCACTCAACCTTTCATGATACCAACAACATGTACCAGCTTGTTCACTCAACCTTTCATGTTACCAACAACATGTAGCAGCTTGTTCACTCAACCTTTCATGATACCAACAACATGTACCAGCTTGTTCACTCAACCTTTCATGTTACCAACAACATGTACCAGCTTGTTCACTCAACCTTTCATGTTACCAACAACATGTACCAGCTTGTTCACTCAACCTTTCATGTTACCAACAACATGTAGCAGCTTGTTCACTCAACCTTTCATGATACCAACAACATGTACCAGCTTGTTCACTCAACCTTTCATGTTACCAACAACATGTACCAGCTTGTTCACTCAACCTTTCATGTTACCAACAACATGTACCAGCTTGTTCACTCAACCTTTCATGTTACCAACAACATGTACCAGCTTGTTCACTCAACCTTTCATGTTACCAACAACATGTACCAGCTTGTTCACTCAACCTTTCATGTTACCAACAACATGTACCAGCTTGTTCACTCAAACTTTCATGATACCAACAACATGTACCAGCTTGTTCACTCAACCTTTCATGTTACCAACAACATGTACCAGCTTGTTCACTCAACCTTTCATGTTACCACCAACTTGTACCAGCTTGTTCACTCAACCTTTCATGATACCAACAACATGTACCAGCTTGTTCACTCAACCTTTCATGATACCAACAACATGTACCAGCTTGTTCACTCAACCTTTCATGTTACCAACAACATGTACCAGCTTGTTCACTCAACCTTTCATGTTACCACCAACTTGTACCAGCTTGTTCACTCAACCTTTCATGATACCAACAACATGTACCAGCTTGTTCACTCAACCTTTCATGATACCAACAACATGTACCAGCTTGTTCACTCAACCTTTCATGTTACCAACAACATGTACCAGCTTGTTCACTCAACCTTTCATGTTACCACCAACTTGTACCAGCTTGTTCACTCAACCTTTCATGATACCAACAACATGTACCAGCTTGTTCACTCAACCTTTCATGATACCAACAACATGTACCAGCTTGTTCACTCATGCACATCCTTGGTGATATTTCCTCCCGAGTCTTGCCATGTGTGGTAAATTTACTCCTTAAATAACACAAATATCCAAACTCTTTCAAGTTGCTTTTCATTAATCTTCACTTCCCTTGTTGAGTTTTGAGTTTCTACTCAACTTCATCGTGTTTCTCTTTTCTACGTTCATGTCTAATCCATATCTTCCCAGTCAAATTATACTGGTATCAAAAGTAAGATATCGATATTATTAAGCTACTGATAGTCTACTATTTCCTCATCCCTACCGAGGATATAGTAAAGTACCAACACTGTTTCCTCATCCCTACCGAGGATATAGTAAAGTGCCGACACTGTTTCCTCATCCCTATCGAGGATATAGTAAAGTACCGACACTGTTTCCTCATCCCTATCGAGGATATAGTAAAGTACCGACACTGTTTCCTCATCCCTACCGAGGATATAGTAAAGTACCAACACTGTTTCCTCATCCCTACCGAGGATATAGTAAAGTACCGACACTGTTTCCTCATCCCTATCGAGGATATAGTAAAGTACCGACACTGTTTCCTCATCCCTACCGAGGATATAGTAAAGTACCAACACTGTTTCCTCATCCCTACCGAGGATATAGTAAAGTACCGACACTGTTTCCTCATCCCTATCGAGGATATAGTAAAGTACCGACACTGTTTCCTCATCCCTATCGAGGATATAGTAAAGTACCGACACTGTTTCCTCATCCCTACCGAGGATATAGTAAAGTACCGACACTGTTTTCTCATCCCTATCGAGGATATAGTAAAGTACCGACACTGTTTCCTCATCCCTACCGAGGATATAGTAAAGTACCGACACTGTTTCCTCATCCCTATCGAGGATATAGTAAAGTACCGACACTGTTTTCTCATCCCTATCGAGGATATAGTAAAGTACCGACACTGTTTCCTCATCCCTACCGAGGATATAGTAAAGTACCGACACTGTTTCCTCATCCCTATCGAGGATATAGTAAAATACCGACACTGTTTCCTCATCCCTACCGAGGATATAGTAAAATACCGACACTGTTTCCTCATCCCTACCAAGGATATAGTAAAGTACCGACATTGTTTCCTCATCCCTACCGAGGATATAGTAAAGTACCGACACTGTTTCCTCATCCCTATCGAGGATATAGTAAAGTACCGACACTGTTTCCTCATCCCTACCGAGGATATAGTAAAGTACCGACACTGTTTCCTCATCCCTATCGAGGATATAGTAAAGTACCGACACTGTTTTCTCATCCCTACCGAGGTCAACCTGTACATATTAAACCCTCTCCTCCCAGTCAGCGACAATCCATATCAGACAAAGATGAAGACTCTGCATGATCACTGGTTTGAGTCCTGACATCGTAGAAGAGAAATTATTATTTTAGCTTGCATATTCTTCATAGAATATTAATATCTAAAAACCAATATCTCCTTGTCAGCGGCCCGACTTGATATGGGCATTAGCAGGGCCATTGTCAAAGATGAGGGGTAGTGGGGAACAGGGGTATGATTAGGGAGGGGGGTCTGACCCTTCACAGAACCCGGTAGTATTCTGACAAGTCATTGAACGGTAAAGGGGAAGTCAGTGACAAAGTGGGGGCCCGAATGGAAACGGACGCTTCAAGAAGTCTAGACGCCAGCCGTCGATACAGTGTGTTGCAGGGGTGGACCGTTTGTTTTTCGTGAGATCACTGTGAGACATTTAGAGTTGAAAGTTTATCTTCCAACTCTGTGATCGTGGGTTTCTTAAAGACAAAAGGCCAGTGCCTGGATGATAAACTCAAGTTTATATCTACATTTAGTATGGTTTATTTTATTATGAGTTATACATACATTATTAAAGTCATCGTTGTTTTAAACCTCGATTTTGTTTTGTGTATTGAAGTGCTATGTGCCAATGAAATCGAAAAATAAGGTTTTACTGTTACTGTTTGTCCCCATATCTGTCCGTCTGTCTGTCTGTCTCCGTATCTGGGGTTACTGAGACAATTGTTTTGTAGCTCCTTTTTACTTTCTCACTATCTTACAGGTAGAGAAAGTATTGTGATCGCCAAAAAAATCGAATCCGAGATGTTCATGATTGTTGACGTTTCATGACTTCCCGAATCCGAAAAAGTTTTTGAATTTCCGTCTGTCTGTCTGTCTGTCTGTCTGTCTGTACCTCCAACTAGATGCTAAATTATTTTACCGATCGGGCTAAAACTTGGTATCTAGGGTTTTCATAGGGTTGCCCCAAGGGTTATTTTGGGATTGGATATCTAACCCTAAAATTAATGGTAGTTTACTGAAGGGTGAAAAGAGAAAAAATTGATTTCCTTAAAATTGGCTCCAATGATTTTGATCAAATTTAATTTCTAAGCATTGATTAATATTACAAACAAAATGGCTACTCTCAATTTTTTCAACAAAATGACTTTAAGGGTTCCGGTATGATGCGTAAACTCTCATTTTTTATCATATCTCCGAAATTATTTGAGATATAAAATTACTTATCGTAGCAAATATGTAGGTCTATTTATAATACAAATATTTCAACTGAAACATATTTTATAGGACCAATCATTTTCAAGATAAACAAAAACATATGTATATTTTTTTAACTTTCTGAACACAAGGTAAAGTATTGCAACCGTAAAAATATCCAACTCGAAATGTTGATGGATGTCGACGTCTCATGACCCCCCGAACCTTAAAAAGTGGTTTTTGCAATGCCGTCTGTCTGTGTGTCTGTTTAACCCTAAAATTAAGACTAGTTTGGTAAAGGGCGAAAAGAGAAAAAATCCATTTTCTCAAAATCAGCTCAAATGATTTATGTTCTTTTTCCTTTAACCTCTTAGGGGAAATGTTTGTACAACAATGATCTAGCTCTATAATTTTAAATTCAATAGTCAATATATACCTTTTTTATTGGTCAAAATTTATAAATGGGGAAGTTAATAAAAATGCGATAACCCAAAGATGTGCAACCTCTAATAAAATGCCGAAAATTTTAAACAGAAGTAGAAATTTTAATACGGAGTATTGACCCTTGTGGACCCAATATCAACCTTTTTTTTTCAAATATACTCGTGAGGACTTTAGTTCTTTAAAAAGAAAATCATTAAATTTAAGCCCAGGAGTCAAAAAATATTTAATATAAGTACAACCCAATTTTTGCTCGGGTTTGCCAGTGTATAATATCTCGTTTCACATATCTTACGAGCATTGTGTAAATATCTCCATTTTAAAACAATGGAGTGAGAAAGTCCGTGTGGAGTTCCGTACCATTTATTTATGTTATTATTGAAATGAGCAGCTTGTGAGCATTCAGAATGTTCAACGGAATCAAGATGAGACGGAGAGCATGTCAGTGCATGTGAGCATAATTTCAGTGCAGGTGAGCATAATGTCAGTACAGGTGAGCATAATGTCAGTGCATGTGAGCATAATGTCAGTGCAGGTGAGCATAATGTCAGTGCAGGTGAGCATAATGTCAGTGCAGGTGAGCATAATGTCAGTGCAGGTGAGCATAATGTCAGTGCAGGTGAGCAGTATTTTATAGGTATTTTGCGTTAAAAACCCTAAAGAAGGAATTATCTCGCTATAGCCCCACCAATAGACTCAGATCAACAAACCACGAATTCAAGAAGTAAAACAATATTAATTAGTAATATTAAGTTTAGGAAACTGTTCATCCTGTTTGCTCGTCTGTCAATAAACTGAATGGTTTTGTTTTATAAGTGATAGCTCATTTATAAAAAGTTCATAAATAGTTTTAATAGAGTAAACATTTGTACGTATTAACAAAGAAATATTACAAAATGGAGTACAAACTTTAAAGGCCTTACTAAAGAAGACAGGATATTATAAAGGACCGTAGATAAGTCAAAAATATATTTACTTGAGTAAATTAAAGACGACAAGCAATTCACTCTTTTCAGAGTGAAAAAGAAATGACAAATATTTCGCCAACATTTAAAGTACAGTAACCAGACCATATTTTAGATTCATATCCGATAATATCACAGGGAAATCAAATAACTCCAGAGGTTTCAAATTATTCAAGGGAGGTGGTCAAATTCTTTCTGTGGTGGGATGTCTCCCGGTTCCGCCATCATTGTGTCAAACAAATTGACATTGGTTTAAACTCTGATTAAATATATTGACTTTGATCAAGTTTATAGATAAATTTATTTATATGCATTTATAAAAGTATATTATATATTTAAAGTCTTATATTGAGTTTTCCATACAAACCTGGTGAGAATAAATATAGTTTATTTTGTATATAAAACGTACACGTTCTAAACCAACTGATATCGTCACATGATTTACCAATTAATTTAACTCTAGATTAGACACAACGCCCTGTCCCCTACTATTTAATTTATCACTGTGAAAGTGGAACTCCCGATTTCCCCTATTATTATGTTTCGGTCTAACCAACAGTCGAACCTGGGATACAGATGCACCGACAGCTTATTGAAGGTATCCGGCTAAAATGTTTGGCTTGAATAATATATAATATTGTAAACCCTCTATTACTAATGTGACAGGTGAACACTGGAACATCACATCTCTATTAAATTAGTATGCATGGTCTAACACGCTATTCTTGTGTTGGATTAGACTGCCGAGGACGGGAAGATCGGGGCTCAAGCCCAGTTTGGTGTACTGAGAATGGTTTCCCCTAAATGGTTATCCACTCTCCCTTGGCACAAATGCGGGTGCACTTCCTCTCAAAATATCCCTTCCTATCTCTAATCCATTAGTGTAACTAGTACATGGGCGTGTAACCCGAACGGGTAACAACAAATTGCTATAAGTTAGAAAGTAAAGTCTGTTCACGGCTCTCATTTAAATTCTCAATCCATAATTATTTTAATATCAAGCTTTTACATAAATGTAATTGTAATTGAAATTGAAATTGATTAATTTATAAGTAATTATAGAAACAAAATGTTCTAGACCTATGTATAAAACGTGGTTAATTTTAACGGCTTTATTCCAACCAGAGCTAACAAAATGTCCACACGAGTATTGAGTATGTTCGTATTATTCTCGTGTTGTCGATATGCAGCCTGGCCCCACATTGTGCTAAACGCACGGCCGCTATTGTCGCAATTGCAGGTACAAACAACAATTAATACATTAAAGAGAACAATCGTTGTAATTATTCATGCAGTTTTGGTGCAAGTTTGAAATTGTTGTATTTAGCCCGCAGTGGGACAAGCTCTCTTGGGTCTGCCGTGTAAACAACACAATGCTATATTATTCAGAGGCAGAGAGTTGGGGGGAGTTTAATTTGAAGGAGGGGAGATAAACAAACCCTAAGCTTGGCCACTTAGCTACGATTACAAAAGATCAACATTTTGTTTAGCGTCATATAGAGGGATCAGAGGAATGTGAAAATATGATCTTATGGAGTGTGGCCTTACATTTTTTGGAAAAGAAAAATTATTAAATAGTTATACAGGTGAGTAACCCAAATGAAGAATATGTCGAGAGGGGGAAGGAAATAGCAAAGCAGTAGAAAATTATAAAAACTTGTATATAACTAAAGTTACTATAGATTTAAAATATCATATGAATTAAGTATCCATCATTTCAGCAGTTAAATAGTTTAATTTAAATAAATTTACTCAACTAAATAAATTGTGTATCATTAATATAATTTTCAATTAAACCATAGATGTAAATACATTGTTAGAATACAAGGTTTTTTGGTTTGTGTATATCTATACAGAAGTAATATTTATACCCCCTCTCCCTCAGTTCCTCCTAGCTCCTCACCCTTGTCTTATAACTTATTTATAAGATTTAACAGATTTGTATACTATCACCGCAACATGAAACAGAAAAATTAAGTAGAATAAAATATTTTTAAATATTTAGTTTTTGTTCATTAATGAAGGTTTATTCGTCACCTCTCTTGTCATCAAATTATAGTTCCTGAGTATTCTACTTACTCGTGTTAGCTAATTTGAAAATACATCTTTAAAATGTGTTCTAACGCTAAGTAAACTCACACAGCTGTTATGTTAAACGCTATTAAAGTAATAACTATTACAAAGATGTTTAAGGTAGAAAAAGGAGATTTAAAATCAAATCCAGCTTCCATAAAACATCTGCAGGGGGCTCGGACCTTGTTTGAACTTGTTTCCTTGTAATATAGAGGTCAAGGTTCGAGTACTGGCTGGGAAGGTGGTTTTACATCCTTATTCAACGCGATATTGGGGGCATCTCCTCTAAATTCTAATTTCCGCATTAGTCTAAAAATACTGTTATTTCTGGCGGGCCAAGTGCATCCGACACACTTCATACATGAATGTATCAATATTTGCATATGCTCAAGATTCCAGGAGAAGAGAACCTTTTTGTTCCTGTTCATGATGCACGTTAATAAAAAGAATATAGTGGAATATATATATATATATATATATATATATTGAATTTACCTTTCTCTTTGACTAACCCAGCCCCATTTGGAGACACAGAAATATACCGGGGAGATATGAATTGGTTATGTTATGGATGCTGGTTCAGTGAATTGGGGCCGTATTTCGAGAGGGAATAACATTTTTTGATGTACTTCTTGCGTTAGAGTAGCTTCTCTCAGTAACTTCTTCACTTCATGAATTATTAAAACTGAATCATGAAAGGGTGCATCAGTCCCTATGACTTACATTACCAACTTTTCACTGCTCTATTCATTTCAAGAGCGCGCGGAATTAAATGGGAAGTCAAAACGAACTTTTTAATTTATATATTCTCACCTTTATTCCGACAAAGCCAACATTACAGGATTTAAAACATTTTTATCATTTAAATTTAGATTAAAAAATAAGGCATGTCAAACAAATGAACTCATTATTTACAATTTTAATAACGTATGACTTTCAGTGAGTTAATTTAAACAAATCAATTTTCCACTAACGCAGCGTATCATTATTGTTTGGGCAAACTATTAAATTTAATTATTTTAATAACATATATATTGTTAACGTAACTTTTAAAGGCTGAATAATTTTAAAATACTAAATTATACTCCTGATAGGACCATAATTTAAATTGTTTTTAAAATATTGAATGTGACTAAATTTATATTTGATATAGGATCATTATACTACTCTGAGATTTAAATTTCAAATGGAGTCTAATAATAGATTATCATTTCTAAAATTAGAGTAATCTAGTTATATATACATTTGTAATTGAGTTATTTGACGGTAGATTAATTAATATTAGTTTTTAAGATATGATTATTGTTTAAGATCCACGTTTAATTAACTTAAATTTTCAACTCATAAACGTTGGTAAATTCACAATGGCGTGAAAATAAATTATTATCTACTATAAAATTAATTTTATTTAACAAAACAATTTGTGTGATAATACACTACAAATTCACTACAAATTTAGCATGAAGGTTACTTATAGGTCCTAGGGAAGAGATGAGATAAGGTTTTGCGAAATTTGACCTCTAAAGCATAGTCTCTCAACCTAGAGGGTGCGTTCCCCTGGGGGATCGTGAAGGACTAAGAAGGGGGGCGTGAAAGAATTGGTAATTAACATTAAAACCATCTAAGAATTAAAGACATTTTCTATTCCAATTCCTTTTACAAATTATGATATTTATTCTTGCGATGTAGGAGAATACTGCCTATCAGTTGTAATAATTTATATTTTAGGTGATCAGCCAAATGTCATACGCATGCACGTGTTTATTTTCAAGCCTACCATCCTTGGATTCGCCCCCAAATCTCCTGTCTATCCTCCTCCTTAGCTATCATCTGGAACACCACCGAATCTTCCAACTATTATTCTCATAAAAGCTAAAGTGGTGAGTTCCTGTCATCGAACCCAACATTCAAGAACTGAAGGAAACAAAAATATGCCAGACCTCACACTAATGTTCTTTGTGCCAGACACCACACTAATGGTATTTGTGTCAGACATCACACTAATGTTCTTTGTGCCAGACATCACACTAATGTTATTTGTGTCAGACATCACATTAATGTTATTTGTGTCAGACATCACACTAATGTTATTTGTGTCATACATCACACTAATGTTCTTTGTGCCAGACATCACACTAATGTTATTTGTGTCAGACATCTCACTAATGTTATTTGTGTCATACATCACACTAATGTTCTTTGTGCCAGACTTCACTCTAATGTTATTTGTGCCAGACATCACACTAATGTTCTTTGTGCCACTATGCTGCCAGTGTTGCATCGATTTTTGTATAAAATAAAGAAGTGAAAAGAAAACCATACTTTTTAAAGACTTTTTATAAAATTCAGGGGATATGTGGGGGGTGCGGAAGTCTTACGATCTACCAAGGGGAAGGGGGCATTAGATGAAAAAGTTTGGGAGTCACTGTTCCAAAGGGTGAAAAATTGGGTTCAAAGTTTTCAAAGTTCACTGATATATCTTTTGAACGAGTGGACATAGATAGAACTTTGGAATTTAACTTTAAGGTTCCTTTCTGGAAGTTGGTGAGAGATCTCAGAGGGTTTCTCAAATTTCATCCCCTAAGAGGGAGAAGAGAGGCAGAAAGGGGTGGGACTCACTGATTCACTCATTAACCTATTCACCCAACCCCCAGGGTCTCGAAACTTGAAATATTTCTTAGTATGAAGGGAAAGGAATTCCCCCAAATAACCAGAAAAATCTAAATTTCGGCTAATTTTATTTGAGGTATAGTATCAAAATTTAGCAGACAGGTAGGGTGACAACTCCGGATACCCAAATGGATATTAAAATTTTAATTTTTTTTGAGTTAATGGACCAAAAGAGTGTGATGGTAACTAATAGTAGAAAATCACTTTATTAGTGTGGTAGAAAACTGAAATTTGGCTGGCAGTTTGGGACTTTGGGAAACAAGAGGAGGGAGTATAAACAGAATAAAAACCTTTTAGATGTTTTAGAAAATTTAAATTTGGTAGTCAGGTACAAGGAAAACTCCAGCTAACCATATTTATCTTAAAATTCAAAATGTATAAGAAGGATTTGTTTAAATGAGGGTGAGGGGGTTAAAATTACCAAGACTAATGCTACAGCTATTTTTATGTGTGGTAAAAAACAGAAATCTACGGTAAGGCTGGGATATTAAGTGGATAAAATAAGATGAGAGGGAAGGGGAAAATTAAATAAAACGATAAAAGCCCTTTTAGGTGATACATAAATTTGAAATTTGCAGAAATGTAGAGCGATTAATCCAGTAACAATATAAGTGTATGAGAACCCCAAATAACTATTAAGCTCTGATCCATAAATTTCAAAATGAAGAAGCAGTAAATGGGGAAGGAGGTCCCCTCACGATACATAAAACTAATAACTTATAAAAAAGCACTTTTTGTTGTGATATAAAATACAAGTTTGACTGCAATGGACATTCATGGAAAGCCGTGTGATGCTTGAACATCACTAATTTCAAAATTGAGGCCAAGGAAATGGAAGAGATTGAAATTAATACCACTAATATAGAACATTACTTTTTGGTGTGGTTTAAAATTAAGGTTTGGCAAGCACGCAAATAAATCATCTAAGATAGTCAAATAATTATTAAAATTTGCAAATGGAAATGTGGAACAGAAAAGGGTGGGAGAGGATAGTAACCTGAAATACTTACAAAATGATTATAATATCTTCTTTTCGAAATGGGAGATAGTTTAATTTTGCCACGTAGGTGAAAGGACCACCCGGAAATAACCTCAAAAGGTTTAAGATCTGGAATTTTAAAATAGGGAGCGAGAAACGTTTAATAGAAAAGAAATCTCTCGATTTGGTAGAAAATTTTAATTTGGTAGCAGTGACCTAGCCAACAATTAAAATATTTGGTGACATAGTTCGGTGAACCATGATTCTCTTTGGAAAACCATGATATCTACTATTCAATATGTTTCTGTAACATAGTATATTTATGTTATTTGATGAATTTCTATTTTTTTCAACATATTTCTGTAACAATGTCTATAAGGTAGTTTATCCTATTCTATGATCGTGCCTAGGTAAAGATTGCGTTATTAATGTTTTGTATTTATTTGTGCACTCACTTTGTGAACAAAGAAATAGTTTGTCTAAAATATTTAATTTATTTAAATGTATTGGTTACCCTGATTGTTTTGTGATTGCCATTTTTCATCCAGGATTGTATAACGAGGAACTATTAAAAAGTGAACAGCCGGATGTTGAACGTTATAATTTGATGTGGTTTTGGTGATGCTTAGCCGCGCGAAGAACGAGTCAAACTGATTGTAGATATGAAACAAACTAAATAACTGGAAATATCGAAGCTTTCACCTAAAATTAATCATTAAAATCCAATTCCCCTGGAATACACTTCTATTTGGTGTAGTTTAACCTAAATTAAGTATCTGTTTTATTAATTCTCTCGCCAAGCGCTGTTTAATCCCTCCCGATTCCAATATCAGGCGATAAAGCAGCCGGTACACTCCAAGATAAAGGTTCAGCTAATGGGAATTTAATGGGATGTGTTTTGGAGAATCGTTAGGGGAGGGAGGGAGAAATCCAGCGAGGATTCCAGTGCGATCATGATTTATGACAAAGTAAAATCGCGGGGAGGAGGGAGTCGGATTCATCCCTTCAGGATTGTTCATCAATGAAAAAGATCTTCCAGATTAACGTGGTCCTTATTTTAATATTTAAAAAGGATATTCCTGCGTCCATGGAGGGAAGATGAACATCGCATTGAATGAGATGATTCATATCGTTGAGCTAGACAAGATTTCATTTGTTTAGGCCCGTCCATGTGGACCATTATCTAGGGGCAGGAGGAACTCTAGATAATTCTAGAAGATTACCAGTACCAAGAAGCCATTAAAGTGATCTAGTTTCAAGGTAATTTTCATCTTAATTCCCAGTTAAATATTAATCCTCATAGAGCCAGGATATTTATGTAATATTAACCTACAAAATATGTAACGAAATCAGTTAAGATATGTAGTACAATATGTGTTAATGTGAACATATTTAAAATTTACTAAACCTTCTTTCCCTACGTTAATAATACAAACACACATATTTTGAATCGAAGGTTAATTCTATGGCGGCAAATTTCTGAAGGAAGAAATATAAACACACGTTTATTAATATACACACGCGCAATAACTTTATTAACACGTTGTATTGGATTGTTGGTTTGTTTTACACTCCTTAAATTTCCCATTAATCGCCGACTTAAATCAAATGTCATTTTAAAACTGATTCCGGAAAACACTACAAACTTTCAATGAAACCTCCAATGTTGCTTACTCTTTGAAAACAAGTGAACGTGACCACGAGTGTGTTTTTAAAGTCAGGTTCATTGAATTATGTTTCTTAGTCCGAGGTGAAATGTTTGATCTCGACATATTAGCTGGTATTAATACTAAGCCTACGTGTATAGGCCTATATATGGTTTGTCTTGTTTGCTTTTCAAAGGCCCGTGATATGCACCTTATTATTGTGACAGACTTCAAATTACATTTCCTTGATTTATTTTGGGTTCATATTTCATCATATTTATTTGCCTTGTCGCGTTTTATTGATTTCTTCCCCAGACCAAATAGCAATGTGAAAATGAGCTAGTAAGATAAAAAAATTATTGTTTTTACAAATGTTGACTTGTGTTTACAAACTGACACGCCGTGTGAAAGACATGCTGCTGAGGCCATTATACCACGGTAAAAAAACACGCAAAATATGTAATTTTGCAGGGAACGTAGGCCAGGGCCAGTATTTTTACAGTTTTTACAGATAAACATGTTTTTGTCCAAATAAATAAAATATTCATCGTGTAGAAACACGAAGTTTAATTTTCTTCATGTGCTGATGTCAACATTTGTTGAATATCTGTCAAGAGAATGGAGGCATTCAATGACAAACTTTTTAAATGAAAAGAAAAAGTTTTCATCAAATTCCAGGACACCCTCGACAGATAGTCAACAACTGTTATCCCCCCCCCCCCCCAAGGGGCTCATGAGAAGAAAATTAAACTATGTTTTTAGTGGACAGTTATTTGATTATATATTTTGAACAAAAAAAATACTTTAGTAAAACTGCAAAAATACTGCCCTTAACTCGTATTCTTCACATCCCCACCTTAAGATTTAAAACTAAGCTCATAGGAGAGTGTATTTTAAGCCCCCCTCCAACACCCCCCTTACCCCCCGGAACTCCAGGTCGAGTAATTTAACGGCAGACAAGAGCACAGCAGAACTGAGTGGGTTCTTAGCCACATCACTGGAGAGGGGTGGGTGGGGCGATTCGTTGTGCACAAGTGGTGGGCAGAGAGAGAGAGAGAGAGAAGGAGTTAGAAGGATGGAAGAACACTAAACACAAACAAGGGAATAAGGGGGATGAGAATTTATGTCATAAGTCACGTCTCAAGATAGAAATAGGTTATGTACGCCAAGAAAAGTGTTCTACTCACGAGATTTAGACCCGTGTTCCTCAATGTGTAGATCAAGGAGTTATATCAGGGTGGACCCTTGTGACACAGCTCCTATATTTCACCACCTTGGTATAAACACTCCTACATCCAGGAGTTATATCAAGGTGGACCCTTGTGACACAGCTCCTATATTTCACCACCTTGGTATAAACACTCCTACATCCAGGAGTTATATCAGGGTGGACCCTTGTGACACAGCTCCTATATTTCATCACCTTGGTATAAACACTCCTACATCCAGGAGTTATATCAGGGTGGACCCTTGTGACACAGCTCATATATTTCCTATAAAGATAGATACAAGCGTACAACTACATATACTGTTGTGAAATTACATATTTGAAATTAATCGTTAAATGGAAAGCGCTCTTACCGTCCTTATACAACCCAATTATTTAAAATCCCCCTTAGAGATGCCAGAGGGAGCCACTAGATAGTAACATGTTTTGGTAGTCACTTGTTTTGTTTCAAAGCATCATGGTACTAAATGTATTCCTGCTAGCGTGTTCATTCCTACGTCACTCAAGCAAATTATTATCTCAATTTTCAGTGAACGTGGGAATGTTTTTACCTAATCCAGAATGTGTTGGTATAATTAGTTATTAGCTGGAATATTTTTTCCACGACACTACTTCAGGTTGCTAAAGCATCCTCTTTTAAAAAAACTGGATCTCATTCTTTTAAAAGGCTTCACTAAAACAATATTGTTTTCTATACTGTAAAGTTACAAGGCTATTAACGCCTGGGACCTACTGAATGTAGTGAGATACAAGCTTCACAAACGCTGCTTGATAAATAGTAGTTCTATCGGGATTCAAACACGATCCCGATAGTTCCTAAAGTTCTCCAGAGATAGACGGCAAGTCCTATTCACTCAAGACTATAAAATAACTTATCTCTGGCCCAAGTCAGGAAATGTTCGCAGATGAGTGACCTCAAACTTATAAAGCTGCAGATAATGCTCAGAATCTTGAATAAACCATTTCAGTAGTGATCCTGCGTCCTCCATATACAGGATGTACCGAAACTTGTGGGGTCCACTTCATAGACGGACAGGAGACACAAAAACAATTTAAAAACTTCATATAAACATGTACTCATTTGACCTTGTTTCCGAGATACAGCCAAGTGACTCCACTAAACTGTTTGTATCCCATACTGGATATCTCTCGACCTGTTGACTAGGTATGTTCTGTAAGCTACTCCTGGTTAATCCTAACACCTGGTACACTACGAGATAATGACTGCCGGCTTGCAATCAGCTCTAAGATCGCCATTTTGATCACTTCCTATAGTGCTAAACAGCTCCACATCACTGGAGTACAAACATGTATATAGCTAGATAGCAAGGTGGGTGTGTGTCTCTGGTCCACCAATGAAGAGTGCCCGACATGCTACGACACACACCTTGACCAGCCAATAACCGTGAATAAATAAATATTATATATTTAAAAGGTGAAGCGACTACTTCCCTCAGTGACTTTCGGAGATTTATTAAATAAAAGTTCTTACACCGAGGTTGTGCGGAGTGATACAAGCAGATGTGACACGACATAAAGTGTCGACGTTTCTTCATATGAGCTAGTTAATATGAGCTATGGAGAGATCAACGCTTGTGACAATTTATGGGTGGATATTTCACAGGAAGCACTCAGAAGTGTTTAGTCAAGAACTGTCAAATTGTTGTTTACAATAATTCCATATATGGCCGTTTTATAATTACAGTTGGCAGCGCTACCATCACACGATGGGTAGTGGGTGGGCATCACACGATAGACAATGGGTGGGCATCACACGATGAGTGGGCCTTCACATGATGGACAGTGGGTGGGTCATCACACGATGAGTGGGCCTTCACATGATGGACAGTGGGTGGGTCATCACACGATGAGTGGGCCTTCACATGATGGACAGTGGGTGGGTCATCACACGATGAGTGGGCCTTCACATGATGGACAGTGGGTGGGTCATCACACGATGGGTGGGCCTTCACATGATGGACAGTGGGTGGGCCTTCACATGATGGACAGTGGGTGGGTCATCACACGATGAGTGGGCCTTCACATGATGGACAGTGGGTGGGTCATCACACGATGAGTGGGCCTTCACATGATGGACAGTGGGTGGGTCATCACACGATGAGTGGGCCTTCACATGATGGACAGTGGGTGGGTCATCACACGATGAGTGGGCCTTCACATGATGGACAGTGGGTGGGTCATCACACGATGGGTGGGTTCTCACATGATGGACAGTGGGTGGGCCTTCACATGATGGACAGTGGGTGGGTCATCACACGATGAGTGGGCCTTCACATGATGGACAGTGGGTGGGTCATCACACGATGAGTGGGCCTTCACATGATGGACAGTGGGTGGGTCATCACACGATGAGTGGGCCTTCACATGATGGACAGTGGGTGGGTCATCACACGATGAGTGGGCCTTCACATGATGGACAGTGGGTGGGTCATCACACGATGAGTGGGCCTTCACATGATGGACAGTGGGTGGGTCATCACACGATGAGTGGGCCTTCACATGATGGACAGTGGGTGGGTCATCACACGATGGGTGGGTTCTCACATGATGGACAGTGGGTGGGCCTTCACATGATGGACAGTGGGTGGACCCTCACATGATGGACAGTGGGTGGGCCTTCACATGATGGACAGTGGGTGGACCCTCACATGATGGACAGTGGGTGGGCCTTCACATGATGGACAGTGGGTGGTCATCACACGATGGGTGGGTTCTCACACGATGGACAGTGGTTGGACCCTCACACGATGGACAGTGGGTGGGCCTTCACATGATGGACAGTGGGTGGGCCTTCACATGATGGACAGTGGGTGGGCCTTCACATGATGGACAGTGGGTGGACCCTCACATGATGGACAGTGGGTGGGCCTTCACATGATGGACAGTGGGTGGGCATCACACGATGAGTGGACCCTCACATGATGGACAGTGGGTGGGCCTTCACATGATGGACAGTGGGTGGGCATCACACGATGAGTGGGCCTTCACATGATGGACAGTGGGTGGACCCTCACACGATGGACAATGGGTGGGCCTTCACATGATGGACAGTGGGTGGGCCTTCACATGATGGACAGTGGGTGGTCATCACACGATGGGTGGGTTCTCACATGATGGACAGTGGGTGGGCCTTCACATGATGGACAGTGGGTGGGCATCACACGATGAGTGGACCCTCACATGATGGACAGTGGGTGGGCCTTCACATGATGGACAGTGGGTGGGCATCACACGATGAGTGGGCCTTCACATGATGGACAGTGGGTGGACCCTCACACGATGGACAATGGGTGGGCCTTCACATGATGGACAGTGGGTGGGCCTTCACATGATGGACAGTGGGTGGGCATCACACGATGGACAGTGGGTGGTCCCTCACATGATGGACAGTGGGTGGGCCTTCCTGTGCTCACGGCTCACGTTAGACAACGCACAATCGAACACACTTCATGAGGTCGGACCCTGCGGTTGTTCACAAGGTACATCATAGCTTTACCCCTTCAAAGCGGACAACCAGCGCGACACCTCAAGATAAAAACAAAAGCCCGGAACATCAAACATAGCCCATTGTTTCACCCAACAGAAAGCATACGCCGGGAGGGGCGGGGGGGGGGGTGACAACTTTTATTTCCAAACGGTACGACTCGGCGGTTTTCTGAATAACGTAGTTTCGTGTTTGAACCAATCAAGAAGAACATATTGGGTGGGTGATAGGTGCGGGTGGGGGGAAGGTGAATGGGGTGGGTCGTGCTGGAAGGTATGAGAGCCATTTGTAAACTAAAACCAGGAGATCCAGAGAGGTTGGTTTGCAACCCTTCCGACCCCGGAGAGGGGGTATGTTTGAGGGGGTAGGGGGATGAATGAAATGAGCAGGGGGCAAGCAGGCCTCTGTGTGTGGATCGATAGCGCTAGCTCGACTGCCTTGCCGGCTAGAGCAAGGAAGGAGTTTACCTGCTTGTTACGTCATGTGTGTGGTGTGTGTGGAATTACGCGATAAAGAGTCTTGTGGGGTGAAATAAAAGTGAAACAATCCTGTAATTGCAACTGTATGATTGAAACTCGACCTTGATATTATCTTAGTCTGTGCAGATATGTTCTGTAGTCACAATTTACACTTCACACTCTAAACTTAAATAAGGTTGAGCATTTATTGTTATTTTCAAAGAACATTAACAGGAATCTAGTCTACCCAAGACCGTTGATATTGATAGGTTGTATTTATTATAGAAATAAGTTCTGAAAATGTATTTATATTATTTTATTTGATAAAGTTTTTCAGTAGAACAGTGAGAATTTTATATAGATTTTTTTTAAACTTTCTGGGGTGGGCTAGTTGTCCAACCGCTCGTCCGGTATTAGGGCGCAAGTTTAGTAAGATTAGTTCTATGTAAATTGATCTGTACTCGCTTCGAGAAATTATCGAGAACCAGTGAGGGAAATAAATCGCTCTTACACCTTAGCTCAGTTGGTAGCGTGTCTGTCTACTGGGCTAAGGATCCCGGGTTCGATTCCCGGCATTGCCTAAAAATGTATAATTAGTGAAATGTGGGTTTACCCTTTCACAGTGACGAATTAACGGCTGGGGACTGGATGTTGTGTCTAAAAGGTGTGTGCTAATATAATCTGTAGGTTCAGAAAGTTAACGTTGAACAAATAAATGGTAAAATGAAAAGATAAACACACATACACATTAGGAAACTATATTCACCGTCAGCATACCTGACCACCGGGATCTAAACCCCAACGTCCCCGCCACCGGAAACTCACTACAACGTGAGAGTATCGCATTAGACGACGAGACCACCGATACAACACTTATTACAAGCTTGTAGCTCTCAAATTGCAATGTTGTGGTTTGTTAATATTCTGTAGGGTTTTATTCACTTTGTAACGAGAGGTAATTCTAATTGGGTAATAATATGGCATGGGGTCGAGATGATGACCTAATCGTAGTCGGAGATTGTTACCCAGAAGGTAATTACTCTGCGCTGTGGATATTATTACCCCGGCTAATATATTGTATCATAATGATTGTTTGAAATTCAAACTAATAAAAAAGAAGACAATAGTTGGAAAAGGAAGAATGTATTTATTCGTACCGGTGAACACGTGGATTGAGGCGTAAGTCTTATCTGTATTGACAGTGAGGGGGGAAATCTGGGTTCAAATCTCAACTTGGTATATTGAGATAGTTTTTTTAGATATTTTTTCCACTCTCCCTCCACGAAAACAAAGGTAAATTTCCTCTTAATTCGACCTCCCTAATTTTTTTTCACCAAATCTCACTACCCGTTAGGATTATACGCAAATTAACTAATTGCACGTGGAGGGAGCGTTTAAACCTGTTTAAGAAAAATAAATCTCAATCCCATCCCACTGGGATTGTGACCCCGAACTCCCCTTCATAGGCAGTGTAGTCTATTATGAAGATGACGCCATGCACTGTTCGACCATTTAAATTGGTACCCTCCCTATTTCTTACCCCCCTGGCCCCCAGCAAAGACGGACAGAAAGGAACAAAAGAATGTTTTACGTGAGCTGTTTGACAAAGTCACAGGTCGTGGGGTCACAGCCACAAACTCTACTTCAACATCTAAACACTGTTTATCATTGTTAATAAGGTGGAAAATTACTTTGAGGGTAGGGCCTACCTTATATGAGGGCATGTTTAACATTTTCATCATATATCCGCAACTATTTGAGATACAAAATAACTTATCATTGTAAAATTGTAGTACTATTAAAAATAAAAAACTTTTATTTGAAATATATTTTTACTAAACCAATCATTTCTGAGCTATAAACAAATATATGTACTTTTAAATTTAGGACTTTGAACAAGAATTTGATTCTTATGCTCTTTGGTTGACAAAGATGTTTCTCGTTTCTCAATTTTTCTGTAACAGTGTTCCTAGTTCCTAGTTCCATAGAGTAAGTAACAGTGTATATTATTTCATTTATGGTCTTTGGTGTATTATTTCTACAACAATGTATAGACCTATTATTTCGTTTCACAAATGTTACGAGCTTATAGCAAATGTGTATTTTAAGATAAAAGGGGGAAGTCTGTGCAGTACACTGTACCATTTATTTTTGAAACTAATATGTTGTATAATCCAGAACATACATATAATGCCTCTGCTGCATGTACCAATTGCTTACTCTTAGCAGAAGCTGGACCTGGAAGCAGATGATGATGATGAAGATGATGATGATGAAGATGATGAAGATGATGAAGATGGTGAGTAGCTGTCCTCCACTGGTTACAGTGTGAGTGAATATCCCTTTGCCTCCCCCATTTGGTCTAGAGTATAAAATTGTTACATACTAATAATATTGTAAAATGTTATCAAATAAGTTAGCAAAAAAAAAGTTTGAATTTAGTTTAAGTTAATTCTCTCCAGAATCCTAATATGTTTTATTATTTGACTCTCCATAAATTTTACCTTCAAAACTATTTATAACTCATGTTTTGATTGGACGTGTGTATCGATAACTTTGAGGCTTTAAAATCTCCTCCTGATGGATTAATCGTTACAGAATTCACGAGACAAACCGCAGTACCAGAAACAAAAAGCACTTTCTGGTTTTAAATTAACGGATGCGTGATTAAAAGTGATACTGGCTACGTATAAAATAACATGAAACCTTTTGTGACAGTTGTGATATGATTTAAAACAAAGCATTTCTCGCATTTATGCGCACCTCGTTCTATGAGGTTAACTGTCACGTGATGACAGGAGTTTGGACACTTGTGTCACTTTCTATTAGGAGGTGAGCTCATTCACAAAGAGCAATTTAATGTAATCAACAAATGCTATCTAACATTGAGGCGTTTTATCAATTATGTGTGGAGAGATTAATATTATAAATATGAAAAGTGTTTAGCAAATTTAAATAATAAACAGCTATTCATTAAATGCGTGATAAATAATAAGTTATTTTTAGTTTAATTCATATCTTAGAAAACACAGATTTAGTTATTTTAAATACTTTGAGTATATAATCAATCATTCACTGTTTATCTACTTGGTGGTCACAAAGTTTCGGACGTCACTCTCACAGTCAACTGGACTGCCCCTTAAGACGAGGTATGGGTTCAAATCCCGGTTGAGCCAGCCAGCTGACAGCCCTCAGATGAATGTAGTATATGATAGCACTGATCACGTATATGTATCTGACGATTCCACACGTCCATCCTGGACTCTGCCTTAAGTCCGGAGCTTCCACCGCTCGTGGAAAAGCCACGAGGAAACTTCTCTGATTTCTTGGTTAGAATTCAATGAACCAAACTAAGTCGTGGTTAGCCTTAGCGGATAATACCACAACACCACACATCACCACACATGTGGACTGCGCTAAGGAAGTAAGGATAAGGAGGGGAGAATTTTGAACAAGTGTACGTGAATTTGCAAAGAAAGGTGGGATGCTATTTATAAAATAATCTCCAACAAAACACCGGATTGCAAACCAGACCATACGAGCCTGACTGCTTGTGTGAGTTTATAACCGATGTATTATGAAATTAATTTATAATACAAATATATTATTAACAACTTAACAACAAAAAACTTGTGCCTAATTAATTTAGATGTTTCAAATAACCAGCCCATTAATCTTTAGTCTAAAGTGTATTTTTAAATTCCAAAAACAAAATAGAGAATCTTTCACTTTAATTAGTGAAATGTATCAACAAAATATTCACTCCCCGCCTTGGTTCTTTTGTTTGTTAATTTCACCCTAATAGCTTCTTCTTTGTTATATTCGTACATTTACTCTCCCCCCGTCTCTCTTGTGTTCTATGTAGCGAGTTCTATTCCCGACCGCTTGGATCCACCTTTCATCATTTTTCATCCTGTCACCTACTACAGTTTTTATTTTACCTTATCATATATTTTATTTTGTAAAAAGATTATTAAAAAAACCGTATGAGAGGCCGGAAAAAGAGAAGAGGCGTGTTTTGTTCTGAGCCCCGTGAAGCTATTGGATTTAATTAATAATTGATGCTGTGCAGTTCAAACTTATTTACAGCTAAAAGGATACATAACAACATTACTAACAAAGGATCTTATTTGTATAAAAGCCCGCTCATTCTGGGGAAATGTTAACCTGTGTTTTTGTTTACAATGGACCAATATTGTTCTCAATTGTTTTATAAAAATATGTCGTATTTCAATATTTTAATTATTATATTATTATTATTTATCAGCTACTCTTACAAGCTTAGCCCTCTTGGCCTGTTCGTAGTGCAAATTATATATTCGACTATTTGGAAATTTATCATAAAACCCAACCTCAAAGCTATTTAAGGAATCCAAAATTAAGGACTTTAAAAATGTGTTCAACACCAAAATATTTTAAAATACTTAATACTTTTTTATTATTGATTAGTTTCGATGTTTAATTATATTGTAATTCATATTAGTGTGTATTTATTTTTAATTTAATTTTAAATTATTCGTCACTAATTTATTAATGTTTATTCTGTGAGTTGTATTTTTATGTCGGTGCTTGCCTGTGGCTGTAGGAAAGCCTATATATGATTATATTCAAACAGTACTTCATATTTAATTTTATAGTACTACACTTGGTTTAATCTTCGAATCTTAACTTGACTTATTACACTGTTTTATAAGCTACGCCATAATAGAATAAAGCAAGGTAACATTTCTACTTTTAAGTTTATTGGAGGGTAACAATTGAATTAAGACTGAAATACAGGGTGTATCTATTTGAGTGGGAAGTAACTGGAATGTGTGCAATAGACCTCAAAACAACATAAAACATCCTTATGAACACAAAATGTCCTCTGTTCGATGGTTTCCGAGCTAAGGCCTTAAGGTTCTCCTGGGATTGTGAATAGCCCTACTTTATACACACCAGCTGTTCGTGTTGTTGTAGACCTGCCTGTGTGCCAGCAGTGATACATCACTTATAAGAGGTGCTAATGGAATAATAAATAATTTTAAGAAAACAATATATGACTAAACTAAAGTTATTATTGATTATTTTTAGTTGATTTCTAACCAAACAATATACAGGGTTCGGCAGAAATATATGCTATCGAACGTGAAATTAGGACAATACCGATAATCATGCTTCGTGATGTGATGACTAACTTCAGAACAAGACTTCAGCAATGTGAGAATGAAATTGGAGGACATTTGCAAGACGTTATTTTTCCATACCTAACTTGTGTTCTACAAATGGTTTCATGGTTTAAATAACAATGACAAAATATGCTGAATTTAATGAGAAAATGTAAACAATTTTTTTGTTCGAAAATACAATAGTTATTACACTTGCAAAACCATCAAATA
Organism: Timema podura; assembly: GCA_033556935.1. Taxonomy (NCBI): domain Eukaryota; kingdom Metazoa; phylum Arthropoda; class Insecta; order Phasmatodea; family Timematidae; genus Timema; species Timema podura. The sequence goes on along the minus strand of JAVRXN010000007.1, from coordinate 11,433,686 downwards.
TTTCTGCCGCACCCTGAATATTAATAAGTCATAACAATGTATAAGTTTCTCACAAATGAACATGACAGCTTTAAGAAGTTCTACTTTAGGGTATTCATACGTCAAGTCATGTGATCTGCAGCGATCACTTCTGATAGATATTATCAATACCTATAAAATAACACAAACAACAAACGCTGTCAATGTTTATCATGAAAAGTGTGTTTGTATTTTCTACAAATTTCTCCAAATGTACATTCGTAAGATAAAATCAGGGTTTAAAAGTCTATCCAGTACCGAATGTCTAAGAACGAGGAAAGATCAATCCCACGACCAACAAAACAGAAATAATCAAGTCTACTCATACAAAATGAGAGAACACTACGAAAGCCCTTTTTGTCGGACTGCCCCTCGCCCCGTGTTACCCCCTGTCGTTCGCTCACACACACAGAATGCTACTTTCAACCCCTTGAGAATCCACCAACCCTGCGTGCCGCGCATACAGAACTGATCTTTGTGTCAGCACAGGGTGAAATCTAACTTATATTTACATTTCCTGTCCAGGGCCTTAGAGAGATTCCCAAACCCAACATGTTGGCATAGTAACTTCAAATACACACTGGTCCCCTCTCTCTCTCTCTCTCTCTCTCTTTCTAGCTTTTAACACTGTGAATCAATACCGACGGTCGGAAAATATTAATGTGCCGTATTGGTGTATTTGACGATCGATGAAGCAGTTTTAGAATTTTTTCAAATCAACTTTACTTTTTACATCCACTACTGTTTCCAGCCCGTGGCCTGGGTCCATATACTTCCCACTACCGGATTGCTAGGCCTGTCGTAGCTTCATACGCCTTGTAATCTAACTTAAGACTAGGGCAGGCACAACATCTAGTCCCCAGCCGTTAATTCATCACTGTGGAAAATTTAAACACACATTTCACCACTGATGCATTGTTGGGCCATGCCAGGAATCAAACCCGTGACCCTTAACTCAGTATACAGACACGCTACCGACTGATCTAAGATGTCAAACCATCTACGGTGTTTATTACATGATCTATTTCAGCTGTTTCCAGACGTGAAATGCTTTTTGTTTCTGACTGTGGCAGCTCTCGTTTTATTTTGGGGGGTTTAAGGGGGACGTTTTGGTCCTTATGTTGTATCAACACACGACTTACAAACTTATCTTATCATAGAAGCTCTCACATGCACCGACGCGTTTGCGAGGAATGTATAATAGATATTTAATAAAAGTAACTTCATTTAAAAGAGAAATATTATATTATTTTTTCCTAATCATCTAAGAGTGAGTGAAAGTCTAGTTGAACTGTAGTTGAACTTCCCTCACGTCTGAACAAAGGCGGGATGTGATTGTTCAAATAATCTACTTAGCCAATTAAAGAATCTAATCTCCATTGAACATTGGAGTATTTTTATTCGTTCTGGTATTTAACATGTTATGTCTTCTCTTGAGACAGCCTCGGTGGTCCAGTGGTCACAGTCACTGGCTACAGACACAGAGGTCCTATGTTCAATCCCCGGCACCTCCAATATTTATCTGTAAAGCAGTGGGTCTGGAACGGGCTCAACTTAATCTCATGGGGACAAATGAGGAGCTACTTGAATACAGAAGTAGCAACTCTGGTCGAGAGAACTGAGATTAATAGCCAGAGGTCACTTTATGCTGATCACATGACACCCTCTATCTACAAATGTTGGTACTTTCCTCTCCAACGTGTGTCGACCACTCGGTCTGTAACACAGATAGAAAAAAATCTTCATCTCATTTCTTCCAACCAGGTTTTTAATAAACTTATAAAAATCTATCAACAATTTAAATTACGGCTTCTAGGTGCACATGTTTGTCCACAGGGGTTACTACATTTTAAAGTTTCAGAACTCTGCGTGCGGTAGATATCATGCAAGATTGAGACAGACAAATCTTCACTCTGAAAATATAGATAGTACCCACCAAAAGTTATAGCTGCGGATAACATGACTTGACGTATGAAAATGTAAAAATGGATCTAGTATATTTTTTTAAAAGTCAGATAATATGTTGTGTGTTAAATTGGATAGCGTATAGTCCAAACATGACAAATATACCTTTATTTGACTTTATCATATCAAGAGAAAGTATTGTAATAATGAAAAATCCTTCTCGAGCTAATGATTAATCTTTTACGTTTTTGGTGAATCCGAAAACAGAAAATTGTCAATTTTACAACTCTGTCAGTCTGTCCCCATGCCTGTCTGTCTGTCTGTCTGTCCCCATGCCTGTCTGTGTTTGTCCCCATGCCTGTTTGTCTGTCTGTCTGTCCCCATGTATGTTTGTCTGTCTGTCTGTTTGTCCCCATATCTGTTTGTATGTCTGTCTGTCTGTCTGTTTGTTTTCCGTGACCATGGATCCAAAACGATTGGATGGAGTTTGTTCAAACTGTATATTTATATTTTATGTGGCTACACCTCAGGACAGTTTGTTTACCCTGACCCTCATATAAAGGGTAGTTTGCTGACGTTGTTTTAAGTGGCTGCCATTACAATGACTCACCTCAACGAGCACACGTACTAAACGCCAAGCACATCTAGTCTAGTTTTCCAGTAACGGAGATGTTGGGGTTTGAATCTTGGTCGAGTGTACTTCGGGTGGTTTTTTCTTAAGGTTTTCTTTTCCACTCTTCTTCCAGGTAAATACGAGTGCATTTCCTTTTAAGTTGAACCTACTTCATACCGTAATTAAATGTCGTGTAGCCCGGACTGGGTGGTCAGAAGAAAGTGTTGAGGACAGTGTGAGGAAAGGACACACATTACGTATGTTGTCAAATGTTCATGGATTGAGAGAGGACCTTTCTAAAATATGTTGTTGCCGGGACAGATGACGTCATGTTTGAAGTAAGGTCTGTACGTCAGTGCTGACAACATGATGTCAACTATTACAACAAACAACAGTGTGGATGTTAACATCCAGTGCTTGGTGTTGACACTTGAGAAGTCTACTGGTCCCTTTATATCGACAATGTCCCCTCTACTCGTGTTCACGCGGACTAAGAGTCAGGCTCATACAGTCTACTGGTCCCTTTATATCGACAATGTCCCCTCTACTCGTGTTCACGCGGACTAAGAGTCAGGCTCATACAGTCTAGGTGGCTGATGACGGGGAGATTGGGGTTCGAATCCTAGTCGGGTCTATTGAGGGTGATATTTTCCTAAATTTTACGATCTCCTTCCATGCAAATGCTGGAGTATTACCTTTAAAATGTTTCCTTCCTGATCCCTAACCTTTTAGAGTAATTATTATACATGCATATAATTTGAACAGGACGCGGTGATAAAAAACAATTCTATGTATTCAGTGTGCATTTTACTAACAGTATTTTATCAATCTAGTCTAATACAGTAAACATATTACTATTATTACAAGCACTAACATTAGGACGACGTAAATCTCATGATCTGACAAAGTTATAAAGAAAAATGTTGCTCTTATTAATTAATATTTAATCTTCAAAATATACCTCTACAAGATTGCATGGCGATTAGTTGGTTTGCGTACAACGATAAAGATAACTTTTTACTCCCTTTTTGAAGTAGTTTTTTTGTTGCTGCTGTACAAGCAACGCGATCCCAGACTGTGTAAACAAAACTGAGTAAACCTTTGCTGTGTCCACAGATTATTTGACTCCCTGAAAGAAGTCAAGTAACAAAGAGATATGGTCGATAGAAGAAAACAAACTTTGGAAGATCCGATAATAGAAATACCTCATTCAATTCATAAGTTGTAAAATCGTTCCAAATTAGAATTTTCATAAAAAGTGTTCAATTAAAAATAACTAATATCTGTGGATAAGAAATAATTGGAGTTAATACTCTGAATAACACGGCGGTTTATTAAGAAAGATTTACTCTAAGCTTTTTGGATAGTATACTAAAACTCATATTGAACTTTTTAATAAACGCTTTAAAATAATTTGTTTCTAAGAAATTACTTTTAAAGAAAAGAGTTCGAGTTTTTAGTGTTTTGTCAAAAGACAAAAGTATGTTATTTTTTTAGAGATTTGCATTAATTTCTTTATCTATTTTTTGTAAGCAAATTTTTACTAAACATATATGTGTACAATTTGTTGAATTAACATCAATTTGGGTTTTTTTTAAACACGGGTACCAACCAGCCTCTGGGGTCTTTAAAGGTTTGCTTTTGTAGAATGGTTTAGTAAATTAAAAGAAAAACAGGTATGGGCACTTATATGGTCAGTTACTCACTCAGTTGGAGGGGAATGAAAATAGTCTGTTAGTAAAAACCTTTTCCCTAATGAGCCTTTTTATGGCTCCAAACACATAATTATAAAGTATTGATAACCAAAGAGCGAGGGGGAACCATTTAGGGGGGAGGGAAAGATGGAACAAGATGCGTTTATCATTGGGATATATTTTAATATGGCTTTTCATATACACATCCCTATTACATTATTTGTTGCCAACTGTTAGTATAGTTTTAGTACAGAGTCAATGAATATTTCACAAGTGCGCTCTATTGGCTGTAACTAGTACCTCCATTCCTGTCAAGACCTGGGACATTTTTATAAATGATACGTAGTTTATATCTTACCTAACTAAGGTTGTTCACAAGTGCGCTCTATTGGCTGTAACTAGTACCTCCATACCTGTCAAGACCTGGGACAGGTTCATGAATGATATGTAGTTTATATCTTACCTAACTAGAGGTTGTTCACAAGTGCGCTCTATTGGCTGTAACTAGTACCTCCATTCCTGTCAAGACCTGGGACAGGTTCATGAATGATATGTAGTTTATATCTTACCTAACTAGAGGTTGTTCACAAGTGTGCTCTATTGGCTGTAACTAGTACCTCCATACCTGTCAAGACCTGGGACAGGTTCATGAATGATATGTAGTTTATATCTTACTTAACTAGAGGTTGTTCACAGGTTAATACTTCAGGCTCACAATATGTGGAGTAACAAACACTAAGGTTTCCCAAACAAAGTGATCTATAGCAAACTCTAGCTTTCCATGTTTCTTGGCTCTTTAGATACTCGTATAGGTGGTCACAATGTCTAGTGTGCTAGACTCACTGTGAATGTAAAACAATATTCTAAGGAACACAGTCTAAAGATTTCCCTGACTACTAATATAAAGTTTATAATTACTTGGTTAATTTAGTTTAAAGATGCACTTCCCAGTAATCGCGCAGTCTAAGACACTAGGCTCTCTTTTTAAAAACACCTTGGGGTTTCATGTGCCACCTTGATATTTTTGTTGGGTTTGGAAATACACACACAGGTGGTCACGAAGTTTAAGGCGTTACAGTTTCAATACATTCAGTCTCTGTACACAGTTACAGTTCATATTTCCAATGTATGTACTCCGACACTTCTTGACCCTCATCTCCAATAAATAAATATAAATATATTTATTTTATTTATTTACTTTAAGTGCTAGAATCGTCTTTCACAGCCTCAATGGTGGCTTCATCTGGTGAGATTTAATTTGTTACAACTTCATTGTTATATCCGCTTCAGTGGCCATATAATCTAAGGCGTCACTCTCGCATTAAACTGGACTGCCGATGATGGGGAAGTTGGGGTTCGAATCCTGGTGGTGTGTACTGGATGGTTTGCCACTCTTCCTCCAAGCACATTAGTGTAAAGCCCGGATGGACGGACGTGGAGGTAAGACACAAGACTAGATCGTAGTTCATCTTGGTTAGTTATTTCATTTTAAATGTTTATCATTGACGAATGGTAGTAGTTCTTGGAGTGACGCTTCACCGTCTGCTTCAAGTCACACATCCGGTAGTTGAAGCAGTGCTGAATATTGGCCATTGCCACACTCCTCCATGACGATGAGCCAATTGTTCCAGCGATCATTTTGTTGGTCATTATATAAATTGAACCCGGGACTTCTAACTCAATATAGGCCAAAATTGATGCTTACTATGCTGGTAGTTTCAGAATCCTTAAGGTCCTTATTGAAACATAAATCTAAGCCCTGTTTCACACATGTTTAGACTTTGTTTTATTATATTGGTTTAAATAAACATTTAAAAAGTGTCAGAATATTAGTAATAGCACGTATAGTGTTTAAATAGATATAAAACCACACAGGAAGACATAACATTTTACAATTTTGCTGGAAGGCCATGAGATAAAGGAAGATGAAATAAATTGGTCCGAGCAGTCAACAAAAAGAGTTGAAAAATAATAGCAAGTTCAACTCAAATTTTTGATATTTCTAATTTGTAGCTCGTAGTCTAGTATAGGTGAGATTTTACATTTTAAGTTGTTAAACCTGCATACGTTTGCCATACAATTTGATTGCTTGTACACATTGAGTCTCCATACTTAGTTTGGGTCATAACAGTGGCCCACTTTAAAAAAGTGATGAGAATTACAACTAGGATTGACCTTTTACAGAACCATATGTATTTATTATTCTGTCTATATGTCATATTTCTGTATATTTATAAATATCTTGTATCATATCAATGATCCATTCGCTCTCACGAGCACTATCGACGGCTAAACTCGGTAACTATAGCCATGCCACCGACTGACACACGTCTATTAGCTGAAAATTTTAATATAACTATAATTAAAACTAAATGAGTTTAGATGAATAAAAGATACCTATTAACTATGATTAGTGTTTCTAGTGTAAGGTAAATAAATATCTTATTCAGTGAGAAATCAATTGATTTACATATGACTATTTAGTTGCCAGAGATATCATATTTGTATGTATTTGGTGAAGATAAAATTACTTTGGATTAATTTATGTTAAGGTGGTTTGGACCGTGACGCGAGCTAAGATAATCGTGTGTGCAGTTTACTATAGCAAAAAACTAAATTGACCAAAATAAATGAAATCTTACCTCAGTAGAGACTTTATTTTAATTTACAAACATTACTTAGTATTAGCAACAGTGGTTGAATATTTGTATTAGGTATAGCTTCATTCAAAATGTTTCCTGGTCTAGAAAAGTGAGCTTAACGGTCTTAGGGGCTGTGCTGACCACATGACACCCTCTATCCACATGAGTTGGCCAACAGACGGCAGCCTCTCTATTGTAGGCTTGTGCCATGGAGGTTTTTTTTTAAAGTTTCTGTTCAAATAAACAATGCTCTTCACAAATTTTCAATAATTCTAGAAAATTAAACTAAAAATTTATACTTAAGCGATATTTTATTTATTCTGGCTTAGAAGTTGTTTTGAAATAAATTAGGACTAGGATTCCAATCCCACTTTGAGGGTAATTACAAACTGTGAACTTAAAAATAATCGGCACCAAAACCATAACCACTGAGATATCAGAAGAAACCCATCATAAAAATGTATTTATTTACTTATTTTTATCTACCGATCATCTAACTCTGCACCACAACAACCAGTACCCAGAACGCCTTGTTTGCAATTACCAAGAGTTGGTGTCCCAACTGTAATGTGAATCAACGTGTTCCTTTTAAACGAGGGTCATAGAAAGTACACGTGTCTCAACTGTATTGAGTCCCTCTGAACTATGAATATAAAAAATATCATTGGTAAAACACTTACAAATGATAGAGAAACATCAATGTATTTGATAATATTATTTATTTGTGTCCAACTCATCATGTGTTAGGTTAACATATGAACGACACACTGATGAAAACAGTGCGTCCGATAAGAAACATCACATTATATTACACAAAGTTTGTTTTCATTAGTTCTTCGTAATCAACAGTTTGGTTTCTATGGTAATTATAGGACTTAAGCACTTTGAACATATAATCCACATGGTAATAAATAAAAAATAACACAAAATCAATTACAATATTATTAATGTTTTTTTGTTGTTGATAGAAAAAAAGTAAGTTTACAAGTAAAACTCTTGTTTGTGTTTCTTATCATATCTTTGTTGAATGAAATCTCCCGGATTTAAGGTAAACAGGATTGTAACCAAGTACCTCATCCCTGATACTTGAACTGTGGACAATCCAAGCAGATTTGTTTTGAAATGGAGCATTCACTTGTTTACAAGTTTAAAACTTTTATTTTCATATTTATAACCTGTCTCTCCTCATTTGAGTGAGGATAATACCCAAAATAATGTTGCCACCCGGTATTGTTTTTAGTTCACTCAGCAAATGTTTCATTTTAAATCGCAATCGGGATCGTTTTCAAATTGTAATCTGTTAGCACCAACACAACATATAAAAAACAAATTGTTCTTTTCTCTGAGCTTCATGTACTGTGGACGTAATCAAATTCTTAAATAAAATCACAAACTTAGTAAATTGTTATGTTTGTTTTTCATGCTACGTACACATATTCTTGTTGCTCTATGGAAAAACAGAGCAATCCAACATTCCCTTTGCTCTATTTTAAAACATAATTACAAATTTCAAAACTTTTTACTTCAAAGATATTTTTGTTAATGGTAAGTTTTGAAACAAATATTCTAAACCAATTTTTGGTGTAAGATTTTACTAGCTGAAGGTATTTGAAATTATTTAAATAATTGCAAATAGTAAGTAGAATAGAATATAAGTTACAATTGAAAAAAATAGCTAACTATATTAAATTCTAACAATTTCAAAATATAATAGTGTATATTAATATTAAATTACACCTAATTGTCATGTATGAAAATATAATGTATATAATATGACAAAACTTAAAACAAGAATTTTTTTTAAATAATGTATGCAGTAATATTCATAATAAAAGAATATGTACCACCTAGTAAGAAGCGGTGCTAAAAAGAATTCACACCCATCAGGATTCAAACCCAGCCCGCTGGTCACGAGGACAAGGATGTTGAGCCCACAATACATGCCATTAGTCACGTTAGACCAATGATAGTCAACCTAGCTTGTTCGCGAACCCCCAGATATAATTTCTCCTCAACTTTTTACCTCAAAGTTTGTTTTATATCACCACGTCTTACTACCTGTTCAGGTTGTACTCATTTATGATAATTAATATAAAGGGATGGGTATGAGTAAGGAATTATTTTAGAGGTAATACACCGGTACTTGCATGGAAGGAGAGTAGGAAACCATTTTAAGAGAAACCTCCCTTATTAGACTCGACCAGGATTCAAACCCTGATCTTTCCGTTTTCCGCCGGCCAGTCTAACACTAAAGCGACGTCTTATACCGTTCAAATATTGAAGCACTGGTAAGAAATAATCAAATATTTGATCATAATTTGAAAGTGTTTGTTTATTTTAACTTATGTTTACAATATTACTGATGAAAAGACTTAGAGATAAGATATTAAAGAGGTTGACACGAGGAGTTGTAGTTTTAACCTCGAAAGGATCAAACAGGCTTGTCGAGCTCTAAAATGATTCCTTCCTCATCCTTACCTCATTATAGTAACTATCATACAGGCTTACAACCTGGTAAGACGCGGTGATAAGAAGAAACGTAACACTGATTCCAAAGAACAATAAATATTCCAATGTTAAAATTTAAATTCTAAAATGAATCGTACTCTATTTACTTATTTACTCTATTTATTAATTTTAAATGAAAACATTTGCTTGTGAGAATGGACTTAACATTTGAAGTGACACCTTATTTTGAGTAAAAGATAATATTGCTTGCGACAGAAACTATAATATTTAAAATATATATATAATAAAATAAAGTTTGTTTCCTAATAAGCTGTTCAATTGCCCAAACTCCCATCGCTCAACTTACAGTCATGAAATGTGAAGAACCTTAGAGTAGTGAAAAGCGTTTGGACCGAACAATTGTGGAAGAACATTCTTGGTTACCTGTCGAGTGCTCACATTCAGAGATTGTGCTAAAAAAAATGAGAATGTTTCAACAACATCCTTCAAACGTCCTCACATCTCTATTGTAGGTACCGTGGCAAAAGAAGCTAGAACGAAGATGTTGAAATAAATAGTTTTAGTTAGAACACTCGTTTGGATGCTAAACAAGTTTCGATATTAAGAGTTATTTTGTTTACATGTTGTCCTAAGACAAACCTGAATATTGTTTTATTCACAGTGCAATGTTTTATCTGAATGAAATGGTAGATATAAACACAGTGGGTCTTGCGTGGTTTCAGAGTGCCACATATTCAGATTGCAAAGGGGAGCAAAGAGGAGGCAGGGGTGGAGGAGGAATATCATTCAACTCCTCCGCCTGTCGCTCGGCTAACTCGGCGTCTGGCAGCGAGAGGGTAGAACTACCCCCAGCCGTAACTCGAGGGCCCATGTTGTCGTACTGGGGACCGGCACGAATTATCGGCTCCTCTTTACCCCTATTTTGGCGTCTTGGAAGCGTTGCGTACGTCGTCGCGACGCTACCTTGTTCCACCATGATCGGGCAGTAGGGCGCATCGGGCCCCGCCGCAACGCTGACGCTAGTTGTCGCTGCTTTGGATCTGTGAGGGATGTCCAGGAGGTCAGGGTACCTCTGCACATCCACGCTGGGCTCTTGGTTCACAGACACGGAGATGAAGATGTTCCCGAAGGCTCCCGCAGGAAGAAGGTTTGTGGAGAACTCTGGAGGGGGAGGGAACACTGCGATGGTTCCGGGAAACGCCCCTCCCCCTCCAAGCTGCTCCGAGGAGTGACTCTCTATGGTGATGTGCACGGGAGGATCACACAGCTCCAAAGGTATGGATTGCGACTGCTCCAGTAGTTCCATGTCAGGCTGTGAACTCAGTCCTTCACAACTACCAGCACCCGATGGTCTCTCCGTCGTCGTGATGCTGACGTCGAGGAGTTTCTTCTCTTGTTCTGTGAAACTAACACTTCCCTTTATCTTGGCTTTCCGACGGTGGTGTTTTCTTCGCCTTCGCTGCCTGCCACAGACGCAACAGCTGCAGATGATGGTGAGGAGAGCGGAGCAGAGGGCAGCCACCCCTCCAGCGACGATGCCAGCCCAAAGTAGCCAAGACTCGGCCTTGCTCAAGGTCGTAGCAGTCACCACCTGTGGCAGCAGTAAGGAGACATTCCTAATGGCCACACCTCTGGTGTTCTTCGCAACGCACGAGTACTCCCCCGCTTCCTGTTCGGTCAAGTTATACACGCTGAGGTTGGTCCATTTCTCCCGGTGACCTTCCTCCACCACCATGTCGGGGTTCGTAAAGTTCCCACCTCCGATGACTCTCCCGTTGAAGAGCCACGTGACCTCTGGTTCAGGGTCGCCCCGTACGTGACATTTGAAAGTAACGTTCCCCCCAACTTCCTGCTGTACCATCCTGTCACTAAGTTCCACCTCTGGGGGACACGCGAACTCCAAAGAGGGGACATTCTCCCAGTGTTTGCCGGACTCCGAGCAAGATAGAGAAATGGAGTAGAGTTTACTACTGAGGATCCAGTTCCGGAAACTCCTCAGTTCGCAGTCACACACCCAAGGATTCCCGTCAAGCACTAGTGTCTTTAGATGTAAGATAGAGAGGAAAACATGTTCAGAAACCTGCCGCAGTTTATTATCTTTTAGATTCAACGACTCCAAGGTAGAAAGATTCACGAAGGCGTCCTTGTGGATACGCCTTAGTTGGCAAGACTGAAGCTCAAGGTTCCGAAGTTGGGGAAGGGAAGGAAACTGAGAGTCCCGGAGTTCCGTCAATGGGTTCCCGTTTAGGTAGATAACTCGAAGCCTAGCGTTCCCGGTAAAGGTCTCAGGGTGGATGGTTTTCACCGAGTTGTCCGAAAGGTCTATCTCAATAAGTATCTTCAAGTCCTTAAAAGCGTCTTTGTGCACTTCGCGAATCCCTGTCCCCTTCATGAAGATCCGTTGCAGGTTGACGAGTCTGACTGATTTGAAGGCGTCCTTGGTGAGGTAAGGGATGGAGTTACCAGACAGGTCCAGTACCTGCATGTCGGAGCTCAAGGAACTGGGGACGGTGGTGAATCCGGCGTCCCGGCACAGCGCCGTCTTTTTGCCCTGCGTCCACTTGCAGCGACACGACGCGGGGCAATCGTCAGCCCAGTCAGGGGCGGAGAGTGCCAGCCCCACCGCCAGCAGGAGTAGCCACAGCCCCTGGGCAGCCACCACTGACATCTTCCCGCCTCGTCATCTTGAGGGGCGAGGGTCGAGCCCACGCATCGGCCCGCCTGCGAACATAAATAAACATCATCGTCACTTGAGGGAAAACCACCGCTTTCATGACAGTCGTATTGAAAGTAAACATTTGAGTTAAGAAAGAGATCTGGTGAGAGCTTCAATATATATTTGTTGTTGAAGGAGTTATTGATAATTTTAACACAGATTATTAAAGATTCGTTACACTCTGTTCATTTATTTAAATTACATTTAGGATGAAAATAAAATGACCTTACTTAATGTGATTTCTTGCAATAAGAAAATGGGAAACAAAAATGTAAATTTGATTACAACTATACTTTAAACGGCTGAAGAGTGAATTTCGTTTACATTTTGTGATAAAAAATACTGTACTGGTATTAATATCAAATTTTGTTCGACAAGAATAAAACACTTTCATTTTTCCATTATTATTTAATTGTTATACATACATAAATATTTGAATTTGTCATTTCTCTCAATCTTAGCGTGATGTTTATTTTACACTTAAAACACATGAAACTATTTGTAACTTATCCATAAGCTTATTAATCATAGCTCATATACGCCACACACTAGGCAGGATATATAGATAAACCTACATACAAATATGTCATTAACTGGCGAAAACTAAAACTACAGACTTATTTTAAACTTAATATTAAAAGCGTAGTACTGTTTTAAAAATTCTGACATAATGTATTACAATTGGTAGGCAGTGTTGCCAATACCACAAGAAAATACATATATTTTAATTTATTAGGCATAGGGATTTTTTTTTTTAAGTCTTCAATTCATATCTGATTTGTAATGTTATTTCCTGATTGCTGCACGGCCCCAGGTTGGGCACCAACTTTCCAGTCGGTTTCGTATCACAGCTCAATCGTAGAATGAATACATATAATGTCCTAAGTTTGGGATGAGATCTGGCACTTGGGGTATCGATGTGCGGTACTGATTGTAATTCAGCCTCAAGGTTAAGTAATCCTACGTTGTAATAGGGTGTAAACCAGCATTGAACATAAAACAACCTAACCCTTACCATGTATTTTACTTCTGGCTTGCAGGCTTTATGCGGCAGTCAAACTTTAAAGCTTGCAGTCTACAGTTATTTCATTGTTCAGTGCACTCACAATTACCAACACATTCTACCGGAGGATATAAACTTCCCAAGCTTCGAGATTTAGTGGTACATTCTTTAAGAATGTTGCAGTAGCGGTTTGAAATTAAACTTAACCTAGCAGTTTTCTTAGCCAGACAAGTTTAATTAATGATTTTAAAAGTATCTCCAGGAATTATAAAATTTGTTTAATAGATATATTATTTTAGGTAAAAACCGTGGCCCGCTTTACTGGTCGAATGGTCTAACGCGTCATTCTCACAATAGACTGTACAGTATTGTCAGTGATTTGGAGAGCCGGGTTTAAATCCCAGTCCTGTGTACTTAGGGCGGTCTTCCCATAGTGTTTCTCACTCCCTCATGACTCAAATGTGGGTACACTTCTACCACAATCTTATCTTCCTCATCCCTATATTTTTAGTGTAACTAATGTCTGCGAATAACCCGAGTGGGTACTAAGAGACGATGTTTTGTTAATATAAATGTGAGTTCCTCCGACTGTACTGCTCCAGTTTGTACCCACACAGCTACGTCTCGTCAAGTGTAGGGATTGCTTGGCCAAATGGGTACTTAATGGAGAGAACGTTTAATTGACACAATTTAGTCGAGCTCTGTTTACCTTTGTAGCATCCTACGTCACTAAAATACAAACACAAGGCTATAATCTGTACTCCAAGTCTATATCTGGCACTTACGGGCTAAAATACTAGCAGGATGTATTTTGACTGGGATTGTCCTAGGTGGTTTCCTAGCATTCCTCCACGCAAATGACAGTACTTTTATTTTAAAATCTACCTTCCTGCTGATGATGGGGAGATCGGGGTTCGAATCTCTCTAGGGTGAATTGGGGGTAGTTTTCCCTAAATGTTTTTTCACTCTCCTTCCATGCAAATGGGGGCTCACTTTCTCTATATTCAACCTTCCAAACTTCTAGCCCGTTAGTGTAATTTTAGTACTTAAGCGTATAACCCGAACGGTTAGTAAGACGCGGAAGTAGTAGTAGTAGTAGTAGTATTAGTAGCAGTAGTAGTAGTATTAGTAGCAGTAGTAGTATCAGTAGTAGTAGTATTAGTAGCAGTAGTAGTAGTATTAGTATTAGTAGTAGTAGTAGTAGTAGTAGTAGTAGTAGTAGTAGTAGTAGTAGTAGTAGTAGTAGTAGTAGTAGTAGCAGTAGTAGTAGTAGTAGTGGTAGAAAGGATATATAGGTGATCCTTATGTTAAGCTGTGGATCAAGCTAGTAAGTGCTAAAGTGTTTAACATTAATGATACAACTTTCAAAATCCACGAGGTATAAAATTTTCCAGAAAACGAGACCTACTAATTACCCCTTAATAAATACCACCAGGAGATCAAAGGAGATAAAACTAATTTCGAGATTGTTGGAGTGAGACCCATAAAATGGAAGGCGAGTTATAAAACCGCGGTATCAGACTGTGCACACGTTTAGACACCTTGTGGTCAAAAAACTGCGGTTAGCACCTCTGCCTCGATATTATTATAGTCTTGTGACGTCTAATGAACGAGGCACTGGTGGAGAAAATATTTGCTGCTTTTAGATAAATATAATTAATGGTCTGGGTCGATGAAGTGAAGGGATAAAACGGTTGGAAGGATTTTATGGGTTTCAGGAAACACGTTAAAAAAAACCACCGCGAAATATTTCGTGAAATGATAACTGCGATGTCGGTGCCGGTGAACTGTTTATCTTAATGAAGTTATTCAAACGAGTTTTAGGGGTCTTGGGGGTTAAGGGGGGTAAGGTGTTGAAGCACTAAATTAAACACGGGAGTGAGGTAGAAACAAGGGTTCCGAAGTTGTCTGGAAGGAGTGAAAAGGAGAAGGGGTAAGGGGGGGTTTTGGGTGGAATCGTAACATTGTTTCAGGGTTGCGAATCAACTTCGGAGCCATTCCGAGTCCCGTACAGCAATTAAGAGCTGCGGCGCGTAAACCCCCCCCATCACTTTGGTTCAGTTGATGAAACTAATCGCGATACGTGCGTCTGAGGATGGACGCTGAACGGAACCACGGAATGACGGAGTTCATTTAGGAGGAACAATCAAGGAATTATTTCATTGTGCTCAAGTCTATTAAACGCTCGATAGAGAGTATGTATAAATTAATCCAAGTGCGTTTACACATATATTACTGGCAATAAGAATACTGAATGTCACAACAAAGATATTTTTCACTATTGCTAAAAATAGCTATATTAATTAGCTATAGCAAACTATTGCTTCAACCTTCCTTATTTTGACTGAGGCATGAATCAATCTATCAACTATTTCTAGAGGTTCTGGAAATGTAGAATTTGTTGCGAATGTTACTTGCACATCGATGCTGGCAGTACAATTATAGTTCATTAGTACAATAGTATAGCTTCTATTAATAGCAAACTGCCGTTTCATACTTCAATACTGGTGTAGTCTAATAGCGATAGAAAGGACCATTGGAATATAATATAATATAAAATAAATATAAAGTTGTGATTGTTAAAATTGTAAAACAAAACTGTATTTAACTTAAATCTTTCAAAAGAGAAAGCCGCATAAAATGTAGTTTGGCTTATGAATACATGAATGTAAAGTTGTAAGGTTTAAAACGTGTCAGACATGTGTTGTTTTCACAGCGATCCGACTATACCATTAGTATGAGAGAAGAGAAATGTTAAGTGTAAAAGGAACAAAAATAGAAGTTGGTAGGTTAACCAGAAAACATGTGCAGGATGTGTTATTCAAACCATAAAATACTGTAGCCTAGTACGACTAGCAATAAATTAGGGTATAAACGGTGCACGCTATTTATATTGGCAGTTTCTCCAGACGGAACATAAACATGGAACATGGAACATGAACATATGGTCTGACACACTCGCGCACTCCCCGCCATATAACCAGACGCTATTTACAATCTTATTCGTTTTGAGACAAAGGGAATCACCAATTTCAAACAACCAATATAGGTGAGCAATTCTATTGACTATTTCTAGAGTTCTAGAAACGTCAAACTTGCTGTGTATTACAGTTTATGTTAAAACTATATAATCCTTGGGGATGATAGGTTTTTATCATCCTAAAGAGAGAACGTTTTCACTGTGATCAAACGTAAATAAAAAAGTGTTTTAGTTAAATATATTTGTATTTGATATATTTTGACCGAGCTACAAATAACGTCCTAGTGTGTGTGTGTGGGGGGGGGGGGGGCGGGGGTTATTTCCACACCCTCCAGAAGCCTTGATGACCTAGGAGGCTGCAAATTTGCGAGCAGGTATCCCCTAATTCAAAAGGGTTCAAGAATACTTGGTGGCTGAAAATTCCCACGGGGGACTCCAAGTTTGGGGTTTTTACCAAATAAGAAGTATAAAAAAATATTTAAGCTTTGAAGACCTAAGAAGCTAAACTTTTGCAGCAACACGTTTTATTGCGTGCTAGTATGTTTTTTATTAAATATGTGCAATGTATACTGCACTGTCTCTTACAACCACGTCACATGAGCTAAAACATCACCGCAACATACTGAGTAGCTGCTGACACGAAGATTGGAGTTCAAATTCCGGTTGGGTGTACTAAGGGTTGATTTTCCCTCAATAATCTTCCACTTCCCTCCATGCAAATAAAGGTACATTTTTCTAAATTCTACCTTCCTTATCTAAACTTTATTAGCGTGGTTTAACTGTGTAAAACCTGAATGTGTGGAAGTAAAAATGTATTTTATGGATTTGAAACGGACATTAATATTTCCTCTGTCTCGTAAATTAGGGGATGTCGTCATATGAAGGTCCTATCGTTCCTCCCTCCATTCATAGCCCTGGAAGTCAATTTAAACTGTCGTCAGTCTCCTAGGTAAGATCCTGTAATGGAGCGCACATCTTGTAAGAGGGTAGGGGAGTTTCAGCTGTCTATAGAGCACCTGCCCCCGGCATGGGAGGGCCCCACCGTGCTTTAATTAATCTGCAGCCATTACGGGAACATATAACAAGCCATTAGGACGGTGACCTGGAAGGGACTCATTACGGTCAGGTTAAAACATACGGCCGACCCCATATCTTGGGCGTAGTTTCCTCTTCCCCTCATTACCTGTGTGGAGGAGGGGTGTTGACGTCACAAACATTTCATACATGACAGTCCAGGGTGAAAAGGGGGGGGGGAATTTATGGAGGTACTTGCCACAAAGCGGGAAAAGTTGCACACAATCGTGAATTTCAACAACTATAGTAATAATCTTAGGGATGGTGAGTAAAGTTTAACTAACTTTAGAGACCTCGTCAAATTGAGTATAATTTAAGATCCCACCTCATTCCCGGTTAACCGAGGAGCAAATATAATAATAAAATCACCCATCATAACTTGAAAACTAGCATGCATATATTTACTTTAGAATGAGAGGTTTATTTTTAACTAGAAAATATAAATACACTATATATCTATTATCTATATAAATCTACAGTAATATATATATATATATCTATTATCTATATACATATATCTACAGTATTATATTTATATATATATTATCTATATACATACATCTACAGTTATATATATATATTATCATCAGGTCTAACTCCCTGTTCAAGCTATATATATATATACATATATATACATATAATACATGAAAGTTGAAAGGATAAAGCGCACTAATATAAATGTATCGAACAATAAATTAACGTAGTGCATATAAACTATGTGCTTTTACCTGTATTTATAGAAGCTCTCAATCTTTGTCAGTTTAAAATCTACCATTTTTATTTATATGAAAAAAAAAAGTGTTGAACTTTGGATGTTCTTGGACTGAAAAAGACGAAATGGGAATGAAATGTCACTTCCAGAATTCAAACAAAGAGGGATTTCATTTAATACGCCATTGGGAAATAAATTACTTCGGTGGCGTAATTTAATAAAGAGGAATATCTTGTGGTCTGCTCCAACACAGACTAGAGGCAAGGAATCTAGATTAGGAACAAAACTAGTAGATACCTGTAGGATAACCTTTCGAACATTTCAAACAGGTGAATCAATAATCAATTCAGGACGTAATTTCAGTGGTAGTTGAATGGTGTGAAGCAGTGGCTCTCAAAGAAGGTCCTTGAGGGTGGTACGGAAATATGGGGAGATGCACCATCTGGTCAACGGGAAATATATAGGCTACATATATTAATATGAACCGAACATCCAATATATTTCATATAACTTACTAACTGATAAGTTAGTAGGGATAAGTTAGATAAAATGTACAGTACATACAGCCTAGATTTGAACCAAGACCTTCCCTGCCACCAACACATCAGTCTAGACAAGATTGGCGTCCCACTGGTAGGATGATTACTCTGTTGGGGAAGAGGGAGGAAGAAGGAAGCATTTTAGAAGAAATATACCCGCACTTTCGTGGAAGGATATTGGGAAACTATTACGGAAAAACTAACCTCACGAGACCCGACCGGGATTCGAACCCAATCATGATCAGGCCAGTCTATCACAAGAGTGACACCTTAGACGATGCGGCCACGGAAGTGGGTATAACTATCATCAATGTGTTAATAGATAGAGACTTGTTTGAGTCCTACAAAGTAGAATGCATATCCAAATAAAACTGAGAGTGGAATTTCAAATAAAGCTTTGTATTCGAGTACTTGTATGAATATTAAAATAAATGCGGATGGTTTTATTGGTCCAAATTGCAAGCTGTACAGGCCAGCCTAATTTGTCATTTTTATTTCCAATGACAATGTCAACAAAAACTTCCCTCTCCAACGCGAGTACGAATAATTTAACTGATATTGACAATGAAAATAAACGTATATTTCAGCAGCCAACCATCCACCCTGCCCTGGTTGTAATCAAACTCTACATGTTTATATAAAGTACCTCGCTAAATAGGTACTACGGAACGGGGGGGTGGGACCGGTTACCTTTGATTGGTTTGTTTACACGGCCATTGGTCCTGGATGATTTACCCGCAATTTGCCGAGGCAGAGGTGTTGGGTCTGCCACACGTAGAGGCAAACATGTCAGAATCAATTTCAGCCACACAGCATCTCCACTTGGGAGGTACTTCATTAGCGCTAAACTCTCATCGAGATCTACTTTGCATCTAATAGATCCCTGGTCTATCCTTGTCATGGAAGAGATCAATTAATCCACTCTTCAATAATTCTACATTGAATTGAACAATGATGTCACCAGCGAGCTAAAGATAAGGAGTTTGATCAAATCAAACGGGAGATTGCAACATCCAGAGATGATCTGGACCAAACCAAAAGGTGAAACAGTGTTCGTGGGTTTAGAATCTCTGAGAACGCAGGTGACACCAATCTCTAATAGTCCTACAATCTTATGGTCTGACTCACAGGTGAAAATGAAACTATGTGAACAGGTAAATTGTCATTATAAACATTTTATATTAAAGGACAGCATGGTTCTTATTAATATTTTATGATAGTTATGATGATAAGTGACTATTAAAAATATTTTAAAATAATGTTTAAAGTGAATAAGGTACACATAATGCGATGACCTGAAGATGTGTAACACCTAATAACATTTTTATTTATTTACCGGAAGTTGAAATTTTAATATGAAGCATTGGCCCTTGTGGACCCAATATTGATCTTTTTTATTGGTCCGAACATACAAATGAGGACATTAATTCTTTAAGAATAAAAATAAAAAATTTAAAACCAAGACTCAAAAAATGTTTTACGTAAGTATAGTAAAAATTTTGCCTGGGTTTGCTAGTGTATATTATTTGGTTTCACATATATTACGCGTTTTGAGTAGATATCTCCATTTTTAAACAATAGAGCGAGAAAGTCCGTGTGGAGCTCCATACCATTTATTTTAAATTGTGTAGGGTTGTAATATTTATATTACACATAGATGTTATTTTGATACAAAAGGCTAAATACGTAACTATTGTCTCTTTTTTCTAATATCTAATCTTAATCTAATAATAATAAATAATAATAATAATAAATTATCTATGATTTACACGAGAATCTAGTAACAGCTGATCTTTATTTTCGGTTAGAAACGTTGAGTGAAGCTTCTAGATCATGGATATCTAAACATTAGTCAAACAGAAAGACCACAACATTTCCGAACCTGGTTGAAAAACGTAGAGCTACGTACCCTGTCCTCAATGTGATAAAGTTAAACTGTCTCTTTCATTATTTCTTCTAAAAACTATCAACCCCACGAACCCCCCTAGCCTTGCCCCCCAAGACCTCCTGCCCCCCGTAGTCGCGGGGCTGTGGGTCCTCCACTATAAAACTAGTCATCCATAAGTGGGGCCTTGTTTTCGTCACAAATGTTCTGTTCATATTCGTTTGATGAACTTATAAAGCACATGAAAACAAGCTCGTATCGTGAATTGTAACTAGGCTCAGTCATGTAAAAAGGAGCTGTAGTTGTCATAAGCCTGTAAAACAAAAGCACTTGTGCGGGGGTTCCCCGGGAAAACAACCGAAATAACGCCGAGCAAAAAAAAAAAGTGTTGTATTGTTATCGCTAATAGAGAAGAAAATGTAAACAGGATGAGAACACAAACAGCAGCAATTCATTAGAAAGGAGCTGAGAGCTTAGGCCCGGATACATACAGTAGATACAGTAGTTACAGTAGATACAGTAAATACAGTAGTTACAGCTGATACACGCGGTAAAACGAGACAAACAGTCTCGAGCACCAGCCAATGAGAGGTATGGAGAGTAAATCAGGTTAAGTTGCTCAATCTTCAGTTCTCAGTCTCACTTCCTGGTCGGGTGTTTTGGTGTTTTTCCTAAATGGTTACATAATACCCCCTCTCCCCAATCAAATATGGGTGCATTTTATCTAAATTTTACTTTTCTCGTCTCTACCCCAATAGTGCAGTTAGTTAAATATGGACAGCCTGGATGTGTCGATTGAGTACTTTCTCTCTTTTTCTATGTAAATGTAATTATGTGTGTAAATGTATATTTATAGCAGTATAATACTCGTAGAGGGGTCAGTACATACCTTTTTCAGATTCCGTTGACGCTTCTATTATTTCAGTTCATCATCATTTTGAAGAGTTGGTAGCCATTGGCTGGGTCTGTTTGGAACATAAGCCTCTCCACCGTCTCCTTTCCTCCACCACCTCTCCTCTCTCTCTAGCCACCCCTCCACCGTCTCCTTTCCTCCACCACCTCTCCTCTCTCTCTATCCACCCCTCCTTCACTACCCCGTGTCCATTGCGAGTGTCGAGTTATTGAAATGTATATGAGCTGTTTAACAACTAAAACTATCGTCCCTCTCACGCTTGAAGACAAGATTTATAATAATATAATTATCTAAAACCGAAACGTATGCCAGTTATTAATGATCGAAGAACCGGTTGAACCGAGATAGAAAATAACGGATCTCCCCTATCCTTGGTATGTATCAAACTTTATAAAAAAAAACTCCATGTCGTCAGCCCGTGATCAAGCCATGCCGACCGAGCGACCGCCGTCTGTTGGTGAAGTTAGTTCCAACCTCAGCAGAGAGAGGGTGTCATGGTCTCAGCTCAATGAACCCTGCGGCCGCTAATCTGTTTCAAACTTTATAGACTCGTATTAATGCCATTAATTAATTTACTATATTACTTTCTGATGTTGGCCTAGGCGAAACAGAGTTCTGTTATAGTGGAAATATTACATGAGAGGTGTTTAGATGAGAGTACTGTTATAGTGGAAATATTACATGAGAGGTGTTTAGATGAGAGTACTGTTATAGTGGAAATATTACATGAGAGGTGTTTAGATGAGAGTACTGTTATAGTGGAAATATTACATGAGAGGTGTTTTGATGAGAGTACTGTTATAGTGGAAATATTACATGAGAGGTGTTTTGATGAGAGTACTGCGTGTTCTATACTTCCCATGTTTCGGACACATTAGCATATACCTGTCTGGGAGGCTGCCCATTCACTTGTTTAATACAACTGTTCAGTCTCTGAATGTATTTAGGACTGTAAAGTGGCTTTTATGTAACAATTTGTTTAACCTAGTTTCTTTTGATGTGGTTCTTTCTTTACATTGGTTTTATGTTTGTTGTTTGTTCTTTGGACGTTTCCCGCCGTTTTTGGGGAGTTGAATGGGAGGGGGAGGGAGGATCTTTCTTTCTTTTTTAGAGAGCATGGGATACAGGTAAGCGGAGAGTTCATTTCAGATGGGTTGTCTGCTACAATGAGTGCACCAAGTGCTTGCACGAATAGTTTACTGCGTGTAAGTTGTGTGTTACAAGCCCTAAAGTGGCCTGTTTTATCAAAAAGCTGCAAGAGTTTAAGAGATGTCACTGAATTAGCACCTTGTTTCCTATTCTTTCCTACCCTGACCCAGCAACCCACAAGGTAGGCCCCCATTAGACGATGTAATAATTCATATCTCAACTTAATTTAGAATACAGTCCACTTTCCTAGTTTTCGTTGTTACTTTGACATTTGTTGACTGGGACCATCACTAACTAACTTGTCCAAGTGTGTTTTTTGTATATTAAATTTTAAAATAACTAAATTACCTTTTATGCAATGAACAACGTTACATAACTAGCTAGGGTTACTTTACTTCGAGTAGCAAAGAATATGAAACAATAAAATGCTATTTGCTCGATCGCGGGTCCTCGCCATGGAGTTTTCTAAGGACAAAATAATACGTAGTCCATAGGCTACTTGTCTAAGAAATAAGATATTTTTGATATTAGTACTCTTTACTTTATCAAATTAAGAAAGTACCTATTATAATCATGAAAATTTTCCACCGCGCTATTATGATGGAACTTGACGATTTACATGACCCCGACTAAAAAAATTGTTTTAAAAGCCCATCTG
This sequence comes from Timema podura, assembly GCA_033556935.1. Classification (NCBI taxonomy): domain Eukaryota; kingdom Metazoa; phylum Arthropoda; class Insecta; order Phasmatodea; family Timematidae; genus Timema; species Timema podura. Next base: position 11,410,716 of record JAVRXN010000007.1, on the reverse strand, counting down.
TCTGATACGTCCTAATCGCTTTAATGAATTTCGTTTTTTGACATTAAGATGTTTTATGATCGTGATTTTAATTCTAGTTCTGAGATTAAAGATGGCTTACTGACTGATTCTTAGTAACGACTAACATTTCAATTTTGTTTTTTATCATTTTAATCAAAATGGATATCTTGAAATTATTCTACATGGTAACTATTAATATATAAGCATACTCTTTTTTCAATCACTAAACGGTAGTATACAAACAATTTAATTTTTAAAATTATAAGTTTTTCAAAACAATTTTGTTCAAAAAGACCGCGTGAGGAATATTTTACATGATAAATACTTATGTTTCGGAGAAATATTTATTTAAAGGCTGTTTATTGATAGCAGTTTTTTGACATTTTTGTTCTAATCCATAAAAAAAGATGGTATTAAAAAGAGTGTTTACGTTTGTGTCAAACCATTTATTCGCTCACTGCTTTATCTCAAGAATGATCTAAGACAAATTAGATTGTATTACATATAGAATGGGTGTAAATATTTATTTAATGATTACATATGTACGTACAATACTTCGTCCAACCTGAAAGGTAGCAGTCTTAGCCTGACCAATCAGAGTTTGGCCCTTTGTTATTGGCTGCAGCACAGTGTAACCCAGCAAGGTAATCTTGATACCCCTCCGGGTTCATAGACAGATCTTCATGGTCCATTGGCCAGTCAATGAGTTGACACTTTTATTTTTCTTGTCCAAACAATCCACATATTTACACTAATTGGATAATAACATAAAACATGTAGTTCTGACAAAACGTAAATCCATTCACGTAAATGAAAGGGGAAACGTGTCCTGCAAATACCTAACCACCTTCAGCCAACTATGGATAAAGCCACGGTTCTATATCACCACAGGCAAGATGAGGTCTACCTACACCTTAGCCTACATGACCACCTTTGCGAGTAAGTAGAAAGAATAAAAAATAGATATCTTCCCCTTCTTTTCTCTTCCAAGCGTAACAGTAAAATAACAAGCGGTCGAGGTTATTATTAAATGGAACTTGAACACAAAAACAGCTTGGTTTCATCTTTCAAAAACAAGCCCCAGCCGCGGGCTTCCTCTCAACAAAAGTAAACCGCAACCGAAATGCGAAGCTAAAGAACAATTTTGTTTACAAATACTGGAACCTTTTCTTAAATTTCTCGTTTTAAATGAACGATTATTCGAGGATGTTCATATTGAATCCTTACGATGTTATCTCAGTTACAAACTCTCATAATATATTCATAGTAGATATGTTTAAAACTACTCGCGTTCCACTGCTAACTGTCTATCAGAAATATTCGCATATCACTTACTATTGGAGTCGGGGTAGAAAGGTAGAATTTAAAATAACTGTACCAGAATGTTCTTGGAGGAAGAGCGCTATGATCCTGTTCCTGAAAAAACCAGGTTTTCAAACTATTATAATGAAATGAGTATCAAAGCTGATTTCCAATCACCTCTATGGCACTTTGGCTTAAATCTCCGAGTTGCTGAAAACACAATAACTACAACGTGCGGAATAAGGGTATTTGAATATTTCAGTCAGTCTCAGGTGCGGACAACCCAACTCATTTTAAACTCATGTAAAATAAACTTGCTGGGATATAGAATTGAACATGTTTGTGTTTATTTATTAAGAAACGTGCATTATATCAAGTAATATTATAAAGTACTTAACTCACGTCAAAGTTTTACGAACGCTATTTTTTTAAAGTAGAACTTGTTAAACATTAACACAGCTATAAATATAACTAAAAACTAAGTTCATTCTTTCGTAACTTTTTGTAAAAACGTCAATACTTTTTTTATGTCCCTGTATATTCTGTTGTATAGGCAAACGGAGAGTTATAATGACCTTTCAAAAAGTCTAAATTGCTTACTCCTCAACTTTCTATATTCTAGACTCTTCTTCTTTAACTACTAAAGTTTTTTATCGTCCGCTTGTCACAAGAAATAAGCTCCCCGCTCTCTACAACTTCTTATAAGCAGGCGGAACTCTCTTCGGGCAACGTAAATCATGATTCCAGGTGTTTTACCGTTTTAAAAAATTATATTTAAGAAGGGAAGGAGTTATATCATTAGTACTTCTTCATTGTCTGGAGAATTGTTGTGTACTTAAATATGCTACAGATTTATGTGCCTAGGCAAGATTTATAGAGGGGCATCTACAAAGTGGAACATTAGAAATCTGTTTTAATTAACACTTCCTACTTAGACTATCAACTTGGTATTCACACAGGACACGGACCGAAACAGTTGGCTGCATTGTTAATGAACTCGTGCTAATACTTGCTATACTTTGTAACTTTTCGTTTCTCTTTCAGAGCTAATGCAAGCAATTTCTATTACTTCAAATACATCCATATCAGCAGATTTACTACTTACTAGCTCTATGGCACATGGAGCCTGAAAAATCATTACAGCACCTACAAAATTACACACTATCCCTATCTTGAGCTAGTTCTATTCATTCCACCTCATTACACCATATCTATATCTTGAACTAGTTCTATCCAGTCCACATCATTACACCTTATCCCTATCTTGAGCTAGTTCTATCCAGTCCACCTCGTTACAGCCTATCTCTATCTTGAGCTAGTTCTATCCAGTCCACCTCGTTAGACCCTATCCCTATCTTTAGATACCTATATCCATTATACCCCATTACACCCTATCTCTTTCAGGCTCATTCTAGTGTTAGTCTCCTATTTGCGTCTAGAAGTTTCCACTGGTCTCTTCCCATTAGGTTAAGTTTGAATCTCAATACTTTAACGCGATACTAGTTTCTTCCATTTGCTCTGCATGGCCTGCCCACCGTAACCTGAAATATTTGATTACACTAACAATATATAATGATTACAGGTTGTGTAGCTCGTCACTATGTAACCGGCTTTACTCTAAATTATCTTCATCCGTATTTAGGCTTAAAATGTTCTTCATTACTTTGTTTTCGAACACCCTAATTTCTTCTTCTCATGTAAGTTAACAGACTATGTCTCACAAACATGGATAGCAGTCTATACAGTTATTGTTTTGAATATTCTGAGTCTTACATTCTTTCAAAGTAGGTGAGATGTCGGCAACTTGCAGACCGAGTGATAGCGTGCTTTTCTCTACTGTAATATTCTCCTCATTTCCAATCTAATATCGTTATTGCTAGTTGAAATTGTTCATAGTCAAAGTTTGTTGAAATTGTACCTGTAATAATATTCTCCCCTTGTCTCCCGTTTTTCAAATCATGTACATTTTCTGCTCTTTAAACCTCGCATTGTAATGTGCAGCTCTACCTGACCAATGATATAGTTCAACCTAAATCTCCTTACCCTGGAACACAGACAATAAGTTCACTGAGCAAGCTCAGACAATATTCCACGCTCCACCTCGCCATCGCTGCTAACTAAATATTAACAAACAAATTACTTGTATTGTTGTATAAACAGGTCCAGCAGACTTTTACTAAGGAAGTGAACATATTTAAAATAGGATCGGGTACTTTTAATCAAAGAATTCTGAAGGATGTTCAAGATTCAAGGATTTAAAAAATTTCAGATTCGAGATTCGAATATATATATATATTACTTTGAATTTTGAATTTCACACAAGTCTTGTTACATTTACTAAAATGTTTATTAGAGGTTTTTCTCAACATAATTATAGATTGACCCTAGTAACAAGCCCCTCACGTAGTTAATTTGCCTCTCAGACCACATCTATATGTAAACAAACTAAATGTCAAGTTCATTTAGTATTGTTTGCTGGTGACATAAGGTTGAGGCTCAAATTTACGTTGGTTCTATTGAGGGTGATTTTTAAATGGTTTCATACACTTTTTCAACGTGAACTTGGGTACATTTAATCCAAATTCTATCTTTCTAATTTTTAGCGCCCTAGTGTAATTAATATATGAGTCTAACCTGAATAAGTTCGAAGATTTTTTTGGGGAAATACATCCAAATTAATGGGAATATATTAAAAATAGGCATGTGCAAAAATATTTAGCTACGATATATATTTTCTATAAATAATCAAGAAATAAACAAATTCATAATTGAAGAAAAGTCAAACCAATGTTGGAAAAATATCATCTTTGGATTTTAATATTTTTCTGAGATTTGTGGGAATAAAGATTTTGTTTCTGAAAGTGTGAGTTCTAATTCATCTATAAATTAAGAGCATGTGCTTTGGTAGTGTCTTATAAGTGGTTACCTAAACTACGACTTGGGTATGTTTAATATACGACACATCGACACAATTTTTAAATATTAGGACCAAGTAGAAATTTCTAAATTATATTGGCCTACTTTTATATTTATGAATGCTAAATGTAAATTATACTTTATACTGTGTGTTTTTTATTTAAAAATCAATTAATTTAGACTACTAATTATTCTTATCTTGCACGTTGCAGACTTATTAAATATTTCCTTCCGACATTATAAACCAGTCGTTACACATTCAACCAAAAAAAAGTGTGAAAATGTCTGACATTTTGTATTCATGTTCATTATTTTCATTACACTTTTCTGGAGGAAAAAAAGGAAAAAATAAAGAATGAATATTAAATTTTACAACTTGAGGGGAAGGGCTTAAAAAAGTATCGTATAAAATATTCCTGTTTAAGAAACCAGAGCTGACGTAGGTGAAGTTGAAGATAATATCTGCCCCTAGCGTGTACCACCTGCAGAATTATGGGCCAGAATAAATTTATAATGATTATGATTGAGCTGTCGTGGTGTAGGGTCGAAAATACTATTTAATTCTGATGTGGGAAGTACGAGATTTCTCCGTCACCAAAACTGCTATGGCCGGTTTCCTATTCATGGAGGATGGAAATACACTCAGGTAATGAAGGCAGCTTTCACACCAGGTGATGCATGAAACATACCACATGTGACACTGTTACACAAACTTTAGATAGATTGGCACTCAGCACATGGCACGTGTCGTAACAGGGTTGTCTGACGGAGATGATCGGCCTCTAGCGATGATTATAAGAAGATGAAAGAAGAAACTGCGTCTATGTGTTCACCTTGTTATTCAAAATGTAGCTATTTGTGTTTATAGTGTTTTATCTTCCAAACTAGCAAAACAACCTGACAAACTATTACTATTTCTTCCCACAGCTTCTCTACCACATGCATATGTGTCTTCTTCTGCGCGTGAACCTAAATGTCAGGATATATTTCAATAGTTGTTGTCAGTTGTCCCGCCTGGTGTGGTGAATTGTCAAACATTTCCCCACAGATTGATTGAATCAACAACAACTACACAAACAGTGAATCAATCACGAGGTTGAACGGGGGTCTGGAGTGTTTCAGTGATAACATGTGTTCAGTCATGTGTCGTGCTGAATGCATCATGTGTTCAGTCATGTGTCGTGCTGCATGCATCATGTGTTCAGTCATGTGTCGTGCTACATGCATCATGTGTTCAGTCATGTGTCGTGCTGCATGCATCATGTGTTCAGTCATGTGTCGTGCTGCATGCATCATGTGTTCAGTCATGTGTGGTGCTGCATGCATCATGTGTTCAGTCATGTGTCGTGCTGCATGCATCATGTGTTCAGTCATGTGTCGTACTACATGCATCATGTGTTCAGTCATGTGTCGTACTACATGCATCATGTGTTCAGTCATGTGTCGTGCTGCATGCATCATGTGTTCAGTCATGTGTCGTGCTACATTCATCATGTGTTCAGTCATGTGTCGTGCTACATGCATCATGTGTTCAGTCATGTGTCATGCTGCATGCATCATGTGTTCAGTCATGTGTCGTGCTACATGCATCATGTGTTCAGTCATGTGTCGTGCTACATGCATCATGTGTTCAGTCATGTGTCATGCTGCATGCATCATGTGTTCAGTCATCTGTCGTGCTTCATGCATCGTGTGTTTTTATTTATTTTTTATCACATCTCACTACCTGTTCAGGATATACGCATTTAATGATAACTACTCTAACGGGATAGGGTTGAGGAATGAATCATTTTAGAGGTAACACACCCGAATTTGCGTGGCATAATAGTGGCAAACTAGTAAGAAAAAACCTCAATAAACCCATCCGGGATTCGAATCCCGCTCGACTTATCTTCAGCAGGCCAGTCTAACACGGGAGTGACGCCTTAGACAGTTTGGCCACTGAAGTGTGTCATCATATATTATGTGTGTGTTTAATCCGGTGTGATATCTGACACACTAGACCTGTACTAATCTATAACTGACTGATTTGATAGCAAAGAGTGTAATATCTGACACACTAGACCTGTACTAATCTATAACTGACTGGTTTGATAGCAAAGAGTGTAATATCTGACACACTAGACCTGTACTAATCTATAACTGTCTGGTTTGATAGTAAAGAGTGTGATATCTGACACACTGGACCTGTACTAATCTATAACTGTCTGGTTTGATAGCAAAGAGTGTGATATCTGACACACTAGACCTGTACTAATCTATAACTGTCTGGTTTGATAGCAAAGAGTGTGATATCTGACACACTAGACCTGTACTAATCTATAACTGTCTGGTTTGATGACAAAGAGTGTGATATCTGAAGTACCAGACACAGCTGAACTTGTATTCAGTTTGTCCCTGGCTGAACTCAGGCCCATTATTTGTGACGTCATCCCTGTACGTAATCAGAGTACAGACGCCATTGTTTCAAGACTAGGGGTGGTATTCAAGAACGATGCTAAGAAAGTCTGAGGTGTCAGACCTGGCCGTCTAGCGGTCACGTGATATCTTACACAGAGTTAACACCCCCGGGTGGGAAATAAGACTATCTATATCTACTACCTCTTATACTGATGAATTTGCGCTTAAATTTAACAAAATCTGTTATGAACGAACAAATATATGTTAAAAGTGGCAGTAAAGGTGAAAAAACACGGCTTTCATTTTGGAAAAGCGAACATATTTATTGGAACAATTAAAGAAGTCTACGATTATAAAAAATATAGAAACCAAGTAAGGAATAAGGCAGCGAAGAAAAGATCGTGGGAAGAAATAATTGAGAGTTTTGATTGGTATGCAAAACCAAAGGTTCGGGTTGCCATGTTTAACTCTTTGAAAAATATAAAATGTTCACCGTTAGATTCCGTTATGCTCCCTACCGTTAAGTGAGGTCTAGTCTGCTTGAGAAAATGATGGTTATGGGCGGTAATCACTTTGAATGTTTGAATTAATCATACGCATAAAATGTTAAAAGTATTTCTTAAAGAAATATTTAATGTTCACATTCTGAGCTGACTGCACGACTTACAAACTAAACAAATACCTGAGCAGACATAACACCCAGTCCCTCAAATTACTGTCTATTCAACAAGTTTTATTAATCGTCCATGTCTAGGTTCAAACCCGAGGCCCTTATGAAGACGTACTACAACAGTCACTACCGATATTAATGACCATGTATTACATTATTAGTGTTATTTTATTCGTATTTATAATCTCGAGAGTAACAACTGTAGACCACAAGAATTGACGTATGAATTGTGGAAGTACCGCTTGTAACTATTCTGTATTCTTCCTTTTAATATCGGCGGTAATACGTTTGGTACATTCCTCCTGAAAATGGACTGGTTTGGACCAATATGTACTGGACGGGACATTAGTAAGTAAATGGGAGGTATTTTTGGACCAACCGAGAAAGGACGTATGTACTAAGGATAAAAAGAATTCTTCTTTCATTAATGCAAACTTAATTTAATATAATCTAATCCAACTTAAATATCAAGCAAGCTCCTTAATTTTTTGCAGATATAATCCATCTCCAACTAAGCTAGACTAATCATCAGGCGATTCCCCTTACAGATTCGCAAACATAATATAATTAACCTAATGTAACTATCAGGTGATTGAACAGACAATGGTTATATAAACACGAGAAGTAAACAAACACAAGGTAGGATCAACAGGTACTTTCACAACTGTGCCAAACGTCCAACCTGGTCCAAACAACCCATGTATTTCAGCAAGGATAGTTCCAGAATGTGCCAAACGTCCAACCCGGTCCAAACAACCCATGTATTTCAGCAAGGATAGTTCCAGAATGTGCCAAACGTCCAACCCGGTCCAAACAACCCATGTATTTCAGCAAGGATAGTTCCAGAATGTGCCAAACGTCCAACCTGGTCCAAACAACCCGTGTATTTCAGCAAGGATAGTTCCAGAATGTGCCAAACGTCCAACCTGGTCCAAACAACCCGTGTATTTCAGCAAGGATAGTTCCAGAAAGCGCCAAACGTCCAACCCGGTCCAAACAACCCATGTATTTCAGCAAGGATAGTTCCAGAATGTGCCAAACGTCCAACCTGGTCCAAACAACCCGTGTATTTCAGCAAGGATTGTTCCAGAATGCGCCAAACATCCAACCCGGTCCAAACAACCCATGTATTTCAGCAAGGATAGTTCCAGAATGTGCCAAACGTCCAACCTGGTCCAAACAACCCGTGTATTTCAGCAAGGATAGTTCCAGAATGCGCCAAACATCCAACCCGGTCCAAACAACCCATGTATTTCAGCAAGGATTGTTCCAGAATGCGCCAAACGTCCAACCCGGTCCAAACAACCCATGTATTTCAGCAAGGATAGTTCCATAAAGCGCCAAACGTCCAACCCGGTCCAAACAACCCATGTATTTCAGCAAGGATAGTTCCAGAATGCGCCAAACGTCCAACCCGGTCCAAACAACCCGTGTATTTCAGCAAGGATAGTTCCAGAATGCGCCAAACATCCAACCCGGTCCAAACAACCCATGTATTTCAGCAAGGATTGTTCCAGAATGCGCCAAACGTCCAACCCGGTCCAAACAACCCATGTATTTCAGCAAGGATAGTTTCATAAAGCGCCAAACGTCCAACCCGGTCCAAACAACACATGTATTTCAGCAAGGATAGTTCCAGAATGCGCCAAACGTCCAACCCGGTCCAAACAACCCGTGTATTTCAGCAAGGATAGTTCCAGAATGTGCCAAACGTCCAACCTGGTCCAAACAACCCGTGTATTTCAGCAAGGATAGTTCCAGAAAGCGCCAAACGTCCAACCTGGTCCAAACAACCCGTGTATTTCAGCAAGGATAGTTCCATAAAGCGCCAAACATCCAACCCGGTCCAAACAACCCATGTATTTCAGCAAGGATAGTTCCAGAATGCGCCAAACGTCCAACCCGGTCCAAATAACCCATACATTTTAGCAAGGATTGTTCCAGAATGCGCCAAACATCCCCCACGTTTGATATTGGACTACACCTGGTTGACTAAGATGTCGGGTCCAGATGTGTTTTATTTACTCGGGTAGTTTCATAAAAGGATTTGTTTGTAGCATTAACCTTGTGTTATTCCCAAAACACATATCAAAACAATGACTGTGTGAGTGCTAGGAGAAGTTTCATGGCTGGTATTATAATTATTTCACGTAGAGCTGCAATTAATTTCAATAAAGGTTGCTCTGTTTTATTAAATAGCAACCAAAACTGTTTATGGGGAATCAGATAAGTTAGATTAGTGTTTTTAAATAAAAAAAATTATCTTTCAAATATCATATTAATTTAAACGTAGATTTCTTATATAAGTCTGTGTTTTATTTAATATAGATCAATAAAAAGACAGATTTATACGAAAAGGTAATCTAATATTATTTGAAATATAAATATTTTATCCAAACATAAAAATGGCTTTTCTAATTTATTATAAACAATTTTGGTTGCTATTTAATCCAGAAGAACTACTTGTACTGAATTAAATTTATTTATATATATATATATTATGAAAAAATATATATGTAATGGAAGCACAACTTTGTATTTTAGTGCCTCAAGATGTGTATTCATTTATTATTAGCTACTAATAAAATGTGTTATATGTCGGGATAGTCAATTCTAATTGGGCCTACAACGCTCTTTACGTCTTTTTGATAGGTTCCCGTTATTTTAAACGTAGGTTACAATGACACTAATCTGTATTTTAAAGTACGCAGCAGGACTCTGGAAAAATCAACGAGATTTATCCTGTTTTATCACCAAACTAACTTTCTTAATGAAGAATTTGATTTCGACGTAACCCACATAACGTTTTATCGATGCAACCAGCAGGAGTTCCATCCTAAAGGCTTTTAAAAAAGTGAGGACATCAAAGAAACGCGAAGAGATGAACTGACGTCAATTTAAAGAGAAGAAAACAGAGAGGAAAAAGAAATGTACAAGAAGACGGCAAAGATTAAAAATAAGGAAACTAATTAAACTTGGTATTTCTTGGCTCGTAATTGAATAAGACGTACTGTACACACACCGTTAATTAGAAAATGCGGTTGAAGAATCTTTTAGTGAGACTTGAAAATCAATTTAAATAATTAATCAAATAGTAATTTTAAATAAATATCAATCCTACTTGGTTGAGTAAGCCAATATGTATAGTTTTTTGTTTTTTTTGCACTGCATTTTAAAATCCGTTTGTGTTACACGCTTATTTACCAATTACACTAGGGGTTTTAGGTATTAGGAAGGTTATATTTACGAAGTGTATCCTCATTTTCGTGGAGGGCGAGTGAAAAACAATTTTGGGGTAAACCACCCTCATTAAACCTGACCTATATTTGAGTCACGATCGCCCAGTCATCGGAAGTCTAGACTACTGCGAAAGTAGCGCTTTGAACATGCAGCCACCGAAGTGGGTAAATATTAATTGATAATTACATTTTCAACTAATGAGGTAGTGACGCGCAATACAAGGAACCTACCTAGCGGGTTCCACTTAGCCTCTCCTACTGAATCCTGGTCTCACCGCCAAGAGGTGTACTCCGGGATCTGAGTAACCTGAACCCCAGTGGAAACCAGGTCAGCTATAGACGAGAGACAGGAGACTGGTCAACTAGGTCTGGGAGTGAAAGGGTTGATAGACTGGTCAACAAGGTCTGGGAGTGAGAGGGTTGATAGACTGGTCAACAAGGTCTGGGAGTGAGGGGGTTGATAGAACGGTCAACAAGGTCTGGGAGTGAGAGGGTTGGTAGACTGGTCAACAAGGTCTGGGAGTGAGAGGGTTGATAGACTGGTCAACTAGGTCTGGAAGTGAGAGGGTTGATAGACTGGTCAACTAGGTCTGGGAGTGAGAGGGTTGATAGACTGGTCAACTAGGTCTGGGAGTGAGAGGGTTGATAGACTGGTCAACAAGGTCTGGGAGTGAGAGGGTTGATACCCTGGTCAACTAGGTCTGGGGGTGAGAGGGTTGATAGACTGGTCAACAAGGTCTGGGAGTGAGAGGGTTGATAGACTGGTCAACAAGGTCTGGGAGTGAGAGGGTTGATACCTTGGTCAACAAGGTCTGGGGGTGAGAGGGTTGATAGACTGGTCAACAAGGTCTGGGGGTGAGAGGGTTGATACCCTGGTCAACAAGGTCTGGGAGTGAGAGGGTTGATAGACTGGTCAACAAGGTCTGGGAGTGAGAGGGTTGATAGACTGGTCAACAAGGTCTGGGAATGAGAGGGTTGATACCCTGGTCAACTAGGTCTGGGAGTGAGAGGGTTGATAGACTGGTCAACTAGGTCTGGGAGTGAGAGGGTTGATAGACTGGTCAACAAGATCTGGGAGTGAGAGGGTTGATACCCTGGTCAACTAGGTCTGGGGGTGAGAGGGTTGATAGACTGGTCAACAAGGTCTGGGAGTGAGAGGGTTGATACCTTGGTCAACAAGGTCTGGGAGTGAGAGGGTTGATAGACTGGTCAACAAGGTCTGGGAGTGAGAGGGTTGATACCTTGGTCAACAAGGTCTGGGAGTGAGAGGGTTGATAGACTGGTCAACTAGGTCTGGAAGTGAGAGGGTTGATAGACTGGTCAACAAGGTCTGGGAGTGAGAGGGTTGATAGACTGGTCAACAAGGTCTGGGAGTGAGAGGGTAGATAGACTGGTCAACAAGGTCTGGGAGTGAGAGGGTTGATATACTGGTCAACTAGGTCTGGAAGTGAGAGGGTTGATATACTGGTCAACTAGGTCTGGAAGTGAGAGGGTTGATAGACTGGTCAACAAGGTCTGGAAGTGAGAGGGTTGATACCCTGGTCAACTAGGTCTGGGAGTGAGAGGGTTGATAGACTGGTCAACAAGGTCTGGGAGTGAGAGGGTTGATACCCTGGTCAACAAGGTCTGGGGGTGAGAGGGTTGATACCCTGGTCAACAAGGTCTGGGAGTGAGAGGGTTGATAGACTGGTCAACAAGGTCTGGGAGTGAGAGGGTTGATAGACTGGTCAACAAGGTCTGGGAGTGAGAGGGTAGATAGACTGGTCAACAAGGTCTGGGAGTGAGAGGGTTGATATACTGGTCAACAAGGTCTGGGAGTGAGAGGGTTGATAGACTGGTCAACAAGGTCTGGAAGTGAGAGGGTTGATAGACTGGTCAACAAGGTCTGGAAGTGAGAGGGTTGATAGACTGGTCAACAAGATCTGGGAGTGAAAGGGTTGATACCTTGGTCAACAAGGTCTGGGAGTGAGAGGGTTGATACCTTGGTCAACAAGGTCTGGGGGTGAGAGGGTTGATAGACTGGTCAACAAGGTCTGGGGGTGAGAGGGTTGATACCCTGGTCAACAAGGTCTGGAAGTGAGAGGGTTGATAGACTGGTCAACAAGGTCTGGGAGTGAGAGGGTTGATACCCTGGTCAACAAGGTCTGGAAGTGAGAGGGTTGATAGACTGGTCAACAAGGTCTGGGAGTGAGAGGGTTGATACCCTGGTCAACAAGGTCTGGAAGTGAGAGGGTTGATAGACTGGTCAACAAGGTCTGGGAGTGAGAGGGTTGATATACTGGTCAACAAGGTCTGGGAGTGAGAGGGTTGATAGACTGGTCAACAAGGTCTGGGAGTGAGAGGGTTGATAGACTGGTCAACAAGGTCTGGGAGTGAGAGGGTTGATATACTGGTCAACAAGGTCTGGGAGTGAGAGGGTTGATAGACTGGTCAACAAGATAAAAAATATATATATTTTGGAATAAAAAAACTCAAAGCCAGTGTTGAAAAATCTATATTTGAAAAAAAAAATCTGCAAACAATACACTACCCTTAAATTAAGGGCTAAAATAAAGAAGGATTTTAAAATCACCCCGAATATTGATCATAAACATGTAGATCTAAAAATTAAGCTGTGGATTGTAAACGCTTTTTTAAAACATAGCTAGGAAGTATTTCAGTGATATGTTAGGGCATACATTGCCTCCATAAGATAATTAAACGTAATTTATAATTATTATGGCTACTGAGATTGGAGGGTGCAAATAATGTTCCTCTTTAAAACATTAGTGTTGCCAAAATTAAATAGTGTGATAGCTTTGCACCAAACCTGCTTCGGTGGCTGCATGGTCTAGGGCATTGCTCTTGCAATAGACGACTGCTGAATACAGGAATATTGAGGTTCGAATCTCGGTCGGGTGTCCACAGAGTGGTTTTTACTTATGGGTTTTCCACTCTTCTTCCACGATAATGCTGGTACACCTTCTATAAATTAACCTTCCTAGTCCCTAAAACCATTAGCGTAATTATTACATAATGGTATAATCCGAACGGTTTGCTAAAAATAATTAAAACATATATGTATTTTTTTTAACTCTTGAGTTTTCAGATTTATCCTTTTTTTTAAATGAGCAAACCAAACAACTGTCTTTTTTTTTAATGTCCCTTTTAACTTCCTATTGGCATGTGTTCCCTTAGCATAGCAAGTCCCACACCACGCAACAAGGTCAGTCGGAGAGTTGGTTTCCTGGTTCTCGACAAAATAATAAAGTAAAAAAGTAAAAATATATTTTAATTTAAAATAAAAGTATCATCGAGTTAAAGTCCATCATCGAGATTAATGTAGGGATGTAGGGGACTCGTGAAAAGGCGAGTTTATTTACAATTTCATTCATGACAGATATTCAACAGAAGTCGAGTGAAGAAAATTAAACTCTGTGTTTCTACTGGAGAAATATTTTATTTATCTTGGGAAAAAACTGTAAAACACTGCCCTTTCCTCTCGCCCTCTCCCACCCCCGCCTTAATTTGGTAGAGTGGTCAGCCCAGGGCTGGGGTAAGGGCTTTATGCCCCTTTAGCTAAACTTAAATTTGGTACCCAGTTATTTCTGTCTAATATAAATAAACCGCACAACCTGCGCGAAGCAAAATAATAATAGAGTGACAAAAATTATCCAAAAAAAGAGATAAATAAGAAATAAGTTTACCCGCCCTTCTCCCCACCTCCTTTTCCTCTAAAATGTTAACTTACTCATCCTTATTTTGTATTGCTATTAATGTCAGTGAATGATCCGAACTAAGAAGCGAAGGAGAAAAGTCTTAGGGATGCAGGTATCGTAATATGTTTTAATTAATCATTTTCAAAATTCAGTTAGGCCTGTAGGATGTTTATAATACATGCTTATTTAATATTAGAGGGCCAGTCGCTACTTGTTACTGTATCATCTTATTAACTGGATATAATATTGGAAGAAAACTAAACCACACTAAGTTGTAAAACCTTTTTTTAACTCAATCAAAAAATATAAATACAACATTACATATGAGAGAATGTATAAATTCATGTTGATAGAGAAATATTATAAGATATCTATACAGTGTAGGTATAAAATAAAGACTAGATTTGTTTACGACCAAACAAAAGCACTTTATAGTTCTAACTTTCCAAGAACTTGTTAGCATTTGCTTTGACAAAGTAGAAACGCGCTGTTTCGCTGTTTTATCAGAAGTTGATACTGAAGCGTCTCTGTATTTCAGCTCTGACTATGAAAGTAAAGAGGATATGGAAACTTGGACAGGCAACATGTCACACTAATGTTCTTGTTTTACATTGTTTGAGTGCCATTAGAGACATAACCTACTTTACAAATCTACCTTGAGAAGTATTGTCCTTCTCCGACTAAAATCAACTCAAAGCTAACCGATTGTAGTTTCCATAATGGTAATAAGTGCAAATAATTAGGAAATATTTTAATTAGTAATAACGATATTAGAGTATAAATCATGAAAATAATACAGTCGGGAAGTGCATGATATTACTCACCAGTAATTTGTTAACATCTGTTTTCAAGAAATATAAAACCCAGATTATACAAAATAATACAGTAAAACCTTGGATTGCGAGCATAATTCGTTTTGTAAACATGTTCGTAATACAAAGCAATCGTATATCAAAGTGAATTTCCCCCATAAGAAATAATGGAAACTCAGATGATTTGTACCACAACCCAAAAATATTTAATCTAAGAATGATTAATACCTTTTTTATTTTCGTTATTTAAATGTAACTGTACTTTTATCAAAGTTATTTACTAAATTTAATGGTGGCTGGTGTGAGGTGGACGAGAGATATGAGAGGAGGTGGGTTATTGTTTAGGATGACTTTCACTGTCACTAACGGAATCACTGGTATATGTTGGATCACTCAAAATCTTTTTGTGCGACTTTAACAAAGAACCTATCCAATGACACTGCTCGTATTGCAAGATATCGCTCGTTTATCAAGTTAAAATTTATTGAAAATTTTTGCTCGTCTTACAAAACACTCGCAGACCAAGTTACTCGCAATCCAAGGTTTTACTGTATTGATTTATTGGTTGTTCATTACGGTGTGAAACATGGACTCTCACTATGACAAAATGTTTAGGAAGAATTTTTGTTAGAAACGGAATAAAATAATGGAGAGTGGGGAAGCTTAAAAATGATGGGTTACATACATGCCCTGTAATAATCAAACCATGTTAAGGTAATAAAATCTCGCAGGCTACTGTGGGCAGAACATACAGCGTGAATGGAAGAATCTAGAACCGTTTTCAGAGAATTGACTAGCAAGTTCAATGGGAAGACTTAGACTCAGATGGGGGATAGAATAGAATGGACCTCAAAGAGTTAAGGAATAATGAGGTGGACTGGATAGAACTAGCTCAAGATAGAGATATGGTGTTATGATGTGGACTGGATAGAACTAGCTCAAGATAGAGATAGGGTGTAATGAGGTGGACTAGATAGAACTAGCTGAAGATAGAGATAGGGTGTAATGATGTGGACTAGATAGAACTAGCTCAAGATAGAGATATGGTGTTATGATGTGGACTGGATAGAACTAGCTCAAGATAGAGATAGGGTGTAATGATGTGGACTGGATAGAACTAGCTCAAGATAGAGATATGGTGTTATGATGTGGACTGGATAGAACTAGCTCAAGATAGAGATAGGGTGTAATGATGTGGACTGGATAGAACTAGCTCAAGATAGAGATATGGTGTTATGATGTGGACTGGATAGAACTAGCTCAAGATAGAGATATGGTGTTATGATGTGGACTGGATAGAACTAGCTCAAGATAGAGATAGGGTGTAATGATGTGGACTGGATAGAACTAGCTCAAGATAGAGATAGGGTGTAATAAAGTGGACTGGATAGAATTAGCTCAAGATAGAGATATGGTGTTATGATGTGGACTGGATAGAACTAGCTCAAGATAGAGATAGGGTGTAATGATGTGGACTAGATAGAACTAGCTCAAGATAGAGATATGGTGTTATGAGGGAGACTGAATAGAACTAGCTCAAGATAGGGATACACGGCGTATTTTTGAAAGTGCAGCAATGAACGTTTGAGTTCCTAACGCCACAGAGCGATTATGCAATCTTGCAATAGAAAGGCGTAGAACCCAAGTGTATTGACAGATTGTAAGGAAAGTATTGAGATAATTTTAGTCACTAACCTTTATTATTATTATTATTATTATTATTATTATTATTATTATTATTATTATTATTGTATTACTAAGCCTACATTGGTGGGCATGCTTATAACGGAGTGGTTTGAGGTTCTAATCCAGGCTAGGTGCAGGCCTACTGAATTTGGTCTTATATTATGTTAATGTTTACCCAATCCTCCCTATAAGCAAGTGTGGGTACACTTATTTAAGTTACACCTTGATCTTCCTTGGCCATTAATGTAGTTAAATTCAGGTAACCCAGACGGACAGCAAGAGAAAGTTCGTGAACATACCTTAATACTATTGGACATGGCTCCATTTATTTTACATATTTATTTAAAGAACGTCAAAGAAATAATAAAAACAAAACTAAGACAAATAATTAAGTTACCAATAGTAAAACCATCTAGATTTATATTTTGTATAATAAGGAGTTTAATTTATGTATTTTATTTTAAAATGGATTCTTCAGTCACTCTTTAATTTAAGGTTAATATTATTTTAGTACTTGGTTTATTATTTCAATCGATTTAGTTTGTATAAATGATACTGGAGTAGCCCACGGGTCTTAAAACAAATAATTAAAAATATTATTCGTTAGAAAACGTTCCGAATTTAAAAAGAATGTTTAGAAAGGTTATTTTATTTATTTTTAATTAGTATTTTAGTAATAATTTCATATTGTTTTTGTTTCCTATAAACAATAACAACGAGATCTATTTTGAGCTAAAATAAACTAAATATATTATATAACCAAGCTCCAAACATTTGATTTTTTCTCCCCATAACTGCTAAAAATTTTGTATCGTTGCAGTAAAAAAAAAGATGAATGAGTTTCAATGAGAATTTAAAACACTTTTTTAAAAAAAATGTTATATTTTGCCTCTCCTTTCTATTATTTGTGACCACATCACGTCGTTTTCCTTCTTACTCCATTTCCGCCGGTGCAAGAAACAACATGGCCGCCACGCGCAACGGTGGCGATAATGCCGCCGCCACAAGTTAGCTCGAGCCCGATAACAGCCAACAATACCACGTAAAGTCTCAACAATGAGAGGCTACAGTTCGCAAATGGACTGATAATGCGAGGCGGGACATTGAAAACTACGAGGGAACAAATGTCGAGCAAGTCTGCACACATCTAGTTTTATTTTTATCTCGTTTCCTGTCTGGAATGTTGTAAAATTCACTTTAAAAAAATATGGGTTAATGTTTAAGTTACTTAATGGTGGACTGTAAATTTTGTAGATACGTTGTTGTGAGAAGGCTCAGAAACTTTAAGATTCTCTCCCAAGAATATGCTGTTTAGCTATTTTTAGTTCTGTTTAGTTGTATATTATATAGGATGAAACATTACAAGAAATATTTAAACAACATAAAAAACAAAAATAGATATATGAAAGTTCTAAAATATATATTTTTTTAAATCTCGTTATTTCAGTTCTAGAATAGTTTAAAATTGTATTATTACTACAGTAGCCCCATGGCTTCTTTGGTGCTGACTGACAGCTCACAGCTGACTTCTGACAGTCAACATTTAGGTATATACCTAAATTTTTACTGTTAGAAGTGACAGCTGCTAAACACATGTTTTTGCAGATCATATGGTTCGGCGAAGGGATACATAATTTGGTCTGGTAACTTTTAAAAGTCGTCAACTCTCAGCTGTGAGTTGTCACTCAGCACCAAAGAAGCCATGGGGCTACTGTAGTACACTGAACGCGAGGGTTATTAGCTAATTATTTTAAGGGATAAGGATAGCCAGGTCATCTAAATTTAACTATACCTGCATTAACAATGACACGGAGTGAGAAAGCCTAAATGAAAACCAACCTCAACGCACCCTTCCAGGATTCGAACCTGAACTTCTCATTAGCAACGAATAGATGCGATGTGAGTCTAACGCCTTATATCATTATATTTAAATTATGTATATAATAAATTTCTTTTAACTCTAGAAAATGTTTCGGTTAAAAGGAAATTAGCGAACAAAATGTTATTGTGAATAACAATCTCCAGAAATGCTTAGCTAAAACTTTGTAAGAACATTCTTGTATTTACTTTAAAGTACATGCAGATTATTTTTCTGAATTTTTCATTACGAGTTGCTATTATTTACTGCACCAACTGAATATATCATCGCAGGACTAACTTAACATATTTATTTAATCGACAGCACCCGGTACTAGCTGTCATTTCATCGCTGAGTGAAAGAGGATACTTTCATTTCCTCAAGGATAATTCTTCCTATACACTCAGGGAATCGAATTCGGGATGACTAACTCAGTAGACAAACACGCTTAACACCAATTTGTAAAACCCTATTTAAATTAAAAACATATATATATATATATATATATATATATATATATATATATATATATATATATTGGTTTGTTGGACTAGATCATAATGATTATAGCTACACAAATAAAGTTAAAACATACAAAAACTGAAAAGCACGGATTTAGCGAAAAATTCCAACCCAACATGTCAATCTGCTGAATAACGGTTTTATAATTGATTTTGTTGGGTTTTTTTTCTGCAATTTAAGTCAACCCTTTATTTAAACCCTCTGAAATATAAATAACGAATTTAAAAAATTAATTGTGAACAACACCACCACCTGTTGTGTCATTGAATGTGTTTAATGAAAATAAAAGCAAATAAAAATATAACAATTTAATTATTTTCAAATGTATTCACTATATACAGCATTGTTTTTAATACAACCTTGTATTTAATTGTGTGACGACAAACAAATATGATATTCTTAATTAATGATGTGGTGTAAATAGTATTAAACTAGAGATACGTTATTCTATGAACTAAAATATAAGCTCTATTCACACTGACATATTTTATATGTAAGCTTTAATTTATTTGTGTGAATTATTGATAAGTAAGAGCGACCATTTGTATAAATACGCGTCCCAACTTACGTGTCTTTTTCCGGTAGCATTCGAACTGACCTATATGAATTTATAAAACTGCAATTTATCAATAGTTGCTTAATAAATCAGATAGGCCTACTTGCTATTTCCCGACAAGGAGATTAATATATTGTAATTGAAATCTGCAGCTCATAAAACATATCAGTCAACTTTTACCTGTCTTGCAAACCATTTCTGTTAACTTCTGTTTAGTTTATTTAAAGCGTGTGCTACCAAGGTTTGTCGACCAGACATTCTTGGTCTTCTACTGACGGTGGTGGATATGTAACCATCTCCTGATGTTGATAATTATGATAATTAGATGATGCCAGTATAGGTACTAAACCTATCTTAAACATAATATTTTCTAGTAGTTGTTTTTAATGGTTTCATAGCTTGGTCCCATTTCCTAGCCCCCACATTTTGAAGTTTCGAATTTAAAGTGTTTTCTTATTATCAGGGTTGTGTTATCATGTTAATTTTCAGCAACCAATTTCTAAGTACTCCGTTTTAAAAGAATATTTGCTTATAGCTAGGAAATTATCGGTTCTATGAAAAAATATTTAAGATAAATGTATTTAGTTTTAATAATCCTACAACTTATAATGTAGATGATAAGTTTCTCTGAATCTCAAAGAGCTGCAAAGATATGCAAAAAATATATATAAAAATCGGGATACTCGCTTGTGTAAAAGTACCCTCGAGGTAATTTTCCCGGAATAATTAAATACTGATTCAGTGTGCTATGTGTACTTGTGCGAGATGAGTTTTAATCAAAATCATTAAAGTTGATTTCAATAAAATAGATTTTTTTCTCTTTTCACTCCTTACTCTTAAGCTTAAGGGTGGGTTGAAAGTTCCGTAAAATAAATAGGGGAACCTAATTAAATCCCTAGATGCCGAATTTCAGTTTGACAGGTAAAATGCTTTTGGCTCTTGGTCCAACAGACACACAGACACACAGACAGACAGGTAGATGTTATTGTAAAAACCTCTTTTTCAGGTTGAGGGGGTCATGAAATATGGACGTCCATCAAAATCTCGAGTTCGATATTTTACTATCACAAAACTTCCTTTTTCCTAAGAATCTCGAGATAGTTAGCACATATGTATTTGTTAATAAGGTTTTGATATATGGGGAGAAGAAAATTTGTCTTTTTAGCCTATCATCAATTATAAATTAGGAAATTTAGTTTTATTAAAATTAAATATTGGATTTCTTGTCAAACTTTACTATTTTTAATATGCTATTATAGGCCTACCCCAAAAATGATTATCTCGGAATTTACTTGCTTTATTTCAAGATAATTTTTATTTCTATATTTGGTATTGCCACCAAAACTAATTTTTTCATTCCTTTTATCCAACTTACTGCACTTAATATCAAGGTCGGGCTAAGCGATGATCGTTAGGTTTTGCTTTGCTTGGCCAAGAACCGTGTATCTATATTGATAAAAATATTTTATTTAAATGTTTAGCTGACCACCACAAATACAGATATAAAAATATTTAAATTGGCCATAAAAACACGATCGAAAATTTTTTTTTTGTCCTTACAGTTCGAGAGTACTTAGCTGTTGCTGATCCATTTTACCTCAGCTTAGTTTTATTTCACAGGCTTACCCTTGAATTATATTGTAAAAAACAACAAATAATTCAAAAATTAGCAAAGCTCAACGAATCCGATTAGGCATACATTCTTGGGTGTTTTCTCACGGTATGCTCTGTTCAGGTAATAATAGCTTCACCCACACCAGTGGGTGTTCGGACAAAGGTGTCGGTCTCATATATACTGGTTTGCTTAATACGGGGATATTAGGGTTCAAATCCCGGCTGGGTGCTCTTCAGAAATGATTTCCTCCTCATCCTCATCCTGACCATGTTAGTATAATATGGACGGTCAATAAGACACAAAGCTCTTTAATATCAAGACTTAGACTTAGAAATGTATTAGGACTGAGCGAATTATGCAACTGTTTTAGAAGTGTTCATTTAAAAAACACTATTCTCCATACAAATAACGCAATACATAGAAATCATAGCAAATAAAATATTATTTTAGAACACACGAATAAACCAAAGATGTGATTTTGTAAATACATTAATTATGTAGAGTGAAAGTATTCCAACTAATATATTAGCATAATATTAATGTTTTTTAATCCAACAAATTGCAATTTCCTATGAATAATAATAAAAACTATAAAAAGTCGTGTCTGTATTATTTATTTTTAAAAGAGATGATAACAGTCGTGCACATTTAACTAATCCTGTTATATTTTAAATATGTAGCCCTATGCACATTGAAATAGACCTACAAATTAATTTAACAAAGAACAAGGACATATCTCAAGGCAGGAAACTCCAGGCCATGGACCTTTGTAGAACCACAGCAGTGGTCGAGTGGTCTGCGGTGCTAGACTCGCATTGCAGTTGATCTCCGTGGAAGAGAGGCTCTTTCCTGATAGAATGCCCTTTTTGGGGGGTGGGAGGGAGGGCGGAAAGTGTTACAAATTTGATTTTTGCAATTATTCTTTCTTACAATTTTTTTATCTACTACTCTAATATGTACCCCTTGAATTAATTAATTAATAATGCTCGCATTCTAATTATTGAACACGTGTCCTGAACATTTAGCCAAATAGGGGCGGGCCTATATCTGATGAGGACAGGACACAAAATATCGAGCATTTAAGGCACTTTTTCGTTCAAACAAAATATCCATATTTTATCATATATTTTACACACAATAAAAGACGGTGCATCGATTAAAAAATAAGTAAAAGTTCATCAAAATCATGATATACCTGTTGTTGGTCCTGCACTTCAAACTTTATCACAAATACTCATTAATCGTCTAAAACGAGCACTTTCACCCTCTTTCGTTGCAAACCAATCTCTTGTTAATGAGACAACATTGAATTTGTTTGTTGCATGAATAAATCTTTAAAATCTACTAACTAAACTACACGATGTGGGTTCATCCAAACTAAACTGTTTAATACCGCCTCATTCATATGTGTAAAAGCGTCAAAAATACAAAGTGCCAAATGGATGCTTGAAATAATCAGAAAACCTATCCTTTCAAACTTTCCATAATTTACATTAAATATTAAGGTACCTGCCAAACCTGGCTTAGCCTAACATTTTACTCGTTAATAAATTAAAATTTCAAATAATTTGATCAAATAAACAACTTAATGTTTATTACAAATAGGAAAATATGAAGTAATGTAAATTGTAACTCAAAGTTTTATGGCTCGACAAACATGGTAGTCAATGTTTACGTTTATACGTTTCTCTTGTGATTTTAGTGAATTTTGTTTTAATTGTATTGTATTTAAAATTTATTAAACCTCATGAAGCTTGATAGTATTCAATTCGCAGTCTTCTTGGAGGTGTCATAATAACCATTACATGTATAAATATAGAGATCTAACAAAGAGAAATTGTCTTATAAACGCCACAGCTTATGTCCTATTACCAATCAAAATTCCTCCCGAAAGTGGGATTTGAATTCCGGTTGGGTGAATGAACTGAGGATGTTTTTTTAATGGTTTTCCACAGCCCTTCTCCCTTTGGCGTAGTTAAAACGCGCATAGACCGGTTGACTACAAGAGGAAAATAATAAATAAAGCTTTTATTTAAATTAATATTTAAAAAATTGTATTTATTTTTTAATCCCACAAACATGTAAACAGAAATAAAAGTTAATTTTAAACATGTTCCGAAGTAAAACCAGTTTACTCTAGACCGGCGGCTGACCTCCCTAGCCACTCTACCGTGCTCTTGGGGGGGGGGGGGGCGAAGGGCCAGGGGCTGCGTCCCAC
Source organism: Timema podura (assembly GCA_033556935.1). Classification (NCBI taxonomy): domain Eukaryota; kingdom Metazoa; phylum Arthropoda; class Insecta; order Phasmatodea; family Timematidae; genus Timema; species Timema podura. The sequence continues at coordinate 11,387,224 of JAVRXN010000007.1, read as the reverse complement.
TAATGTCTGCTATAAATAAGGCGGGGGTATTTCCCCGCCTTCTTATTAGATTCCAAATCGTTTTGGTCTGTTACACTTTGTGGCTCATACTGTCAACAAACCCTGATAACCAGCCCCCAAGAGAAATAACCCCTTTAATTATTGACGAGGGACAGTTTGGGGTGGGCTAGGACCAGGGCTACTCAACATTTCGGGCGATGACACACCGGCCGGGTCTTGTATGTGAAGGGACATGAAAGAAGAGAATTCCTTTTGATTGAAATAATCATGTATGGTTTGTAATAACTAATCTTCTAAAACTACAGTACAGTATTTATAGGAAGGCTAACTAGACATTGTATTAGATCCACTTTCATGTATTCATTCGTCAAGTTGTGTCACATTTGAAATGTGATATCAAAATCTTTGAAATAGTAAAATGGGAACAACGTTTACCGCAAAATAATATGTTTTTATTTATAAAAGGCCCTTTATGTGAAAATTTGACTTTAGTTTTCTAACGACTAATAGTGGCTGGTTCAACATGGCTTACCTTGATTATTTTTTAGCAGGACAATTTACATTATTCCCATTTAGATAATGTATTGTAAGCGTTTAAATCTTCTTCATAGAAGTTTTGATGAATCCTAACGTTTTAAAACACCCTAAAACGCAAAAATGTGGGTTTTTCAATTCCTTGAGACTACAACCAAAATGGTTTAGTAAATTTATTTCATACTTGAAATTTAAATGTTTCATTGTCATAAACCGTGGTGTGATTTCTATTCTAATTCTAACTCTAGAACTGTTAAGAACACTGATGAAACCTTTTTTCGATATTCCTCTTATTAAAGGAAAATTATTTAAACGGTTGAGTAAAAAGGTAAATATGGTTAGGGTTTTATCTGTATGATAAACCAAAATATTTACTTGGTTTACGGGTGGAAAAATAATCTAAGGTTAGTTAAATGGAAACCGAATTTTAAAAACTATGAATCCAACACATTAGCTCAGTCGATAGTGTGTCTGTCTACTGATCTAAGGGTCCCGAGTTCGATTCCTGGCATGGCTGAAAAAATTATCATTGGTGAAATATGGGTTTACCCTTTCACAGTGATGAATTAACGGCTGAGGACTGGATGTTGTGCCTTACCTAGTCCTAAGATTGGTTATAAGTCATATGAAGCTACAACAGCCGATAGTGGAGAATATATGGCTTGGATAAAGAACTGACCACAGGCTGGAAACAGTCATGAATGAAAAGTAAATTCCAAACGATGTGACTGTGAGAAAGTCTGGACTCTCTTGTTGCACTAAATATTTTATCTGTTCACTGTGCCATCAACATTAGTCTCAAATTTACAGTAATGGGCCAGAAGTGCATAAAATAGAATTTATAGGAAATATAATATCATTCTCACGGAGATAGAGAGAGAGAGAAACTATTTAGTAAAAAACATCCTCAGTACACGTGGGTTCGTATGTGATATAATATATTGAATATGAAGCCAGTATTAAATTTATCACCGAGGAAAATGTCCACTTCAATTCCAAGGAGAAATGTCAAGACTTGTAACGAGAAGAACATGATGTACTTATTGTTTAAAAGAGGGAGCGAAGTTTACTGCTCATAAAACTACTCGTATAGTAAACTTACTCTAACGGGGTAAAGATGAGGAGAGCGAACTACACATGAAGGAAGAGTGGGAAACTATTTAGAAAATAAATCCCTTAGTACACCCAACCTGGGTTTGAAGCCCAACCTCCCAGTCACCTGAGTCAGACTAGATGAATATGATGTTAGTCAGCGTGCAGCTGTTCCTACATGAACTTACACCCTCCCCCCTCCTTGCCCATCCTATCACAGCATCCCTTGGTAGTAACTACCCCCTCCTTGCCCATCCTATCACAGCATCCCTTGGTAGTAGCTCCCCCCTCCTTGCCCATCCTATCACAGCATCCCTTGGTAGTAACTACCCCCTCCTTGCCCATCCTATCACAGCATCCCTTGGTAGTAACTCCCCCCTCCTTGCCCATCCTATCACAGCATCCCTTGGTAGTAATCCTTTCTTTTTTCCTTGTATAAGAGTTGAACGAGTTCTCCAGGCGGTAGATATGCATTCCTAGTCCTTCTGGTCCATCCAATACCCGCGAGCAGTTTTTTACTAGTTTCCCTCTTTTTCTTTCTTTTTAACTTCTCTGGACGAATAGTCCCCTCTCTCTGTCACACACACACAAACTATTTCAAAGCAAGATCTGGAAGTACAGCCGAGACAGTAATTGTTTGCTCAGGAATCCTTTCACCAGAAAAAAAAAAACAAGAGAGAGGACCTTAATTGTTCGCAGAACAGGCCTACCACCCTTACTAGAAGATAAAAGACAGAAAATTGAAAGAGGGCGAAAGGGTTGAGGGATATTTCCTCGTTAATTGCTTCCTCAGTTTTTGTCTACACGTCTGATCATAGATATATCCTGCGCCATAGTTCCGGGCCGGTCCACAACTAACATTGAGTTTACATTTTTTAACTGGCGAGTTTTACTTTTTGCTGCAAATGCAGCTAAACTTTTTTTTTACAATGAAAATAAACGATTTATTTTCTGTAATGTCATGAAACTTACCCAACATACGGGCATTATAGGTTTATTGGTTTGACAATATTGATTTATAATTCATATATTTATAAATATAATTGTATGAGCCCATTTCCAGTAAATTAAAGTACAAGAAAACCTCTGAACATATTTTGACAAACTACACTCATCTTAAAAGGTGAGTTTCCAAAACGTTGGCAAAAATAGTATCTTACAACGACAACTCTCAATCTCTGCCTAATTGCCAGCTCTTCTTCTCAGTACATCTGTACATACAATCGTTATTTGTTTACATCACCATGGTAACCATGTTCTGTGTTGGTTTGTACTTACATCGGTAAATAAAATATTTCTCATTGGTTAAAAATAGTAGCATATCAACAACACTCACTTGAGTGGTTTGGTGCAACAAATAGATAGGAATCTGGGAGGGGGGTCGATTTAAAGCTCTTATCGTGGCGTGAAGGGGGAAAATGCACGTTTTGATCAAATTAAACACCGAGATCTATGGAAGTTGATAGCCTTTACCTGGTAAACCTTTAACTGTAAAGTCAAGGGAAGCCTCGAACTTTTCCCAATACCATGTTTAGAAAACATTCAAGCGCGCTAATCTGCACCCATCGCTGCATAGAGCCACTGGTTTATTTACATAGTTTGTAAATAACTGCACCGACTTACAGTACCTGGAAATTGGGTATTGTATTGTATTATACAATACGATATGAGAGCTCAAGACTGTATTTTAATACAAACTAAATGCCGTAATTTATAGAACTAATGTTTTTCTTAGTTGTAATTAGAAAATAAGATACAAGGAGAAAAAGAATTTATCTTAACTTGCTAACTATAAAATGATAAACATTCAATGGATGTATTAATTAACATCTATAGCTGGAAAAGACCGGAAAATTACCTTTCACTACCATTCTTTTTTCTGAAAGATAAATCATCGTAATTAGTGAATAACTACACAAGCCTTTGTAACTTTGGGAATGTCCTAATCAAGGAAACAACATTGCAATTATTTAAATTAGTTAATAAATTACGCTTGTTCATGGGAATAGAACCCGTGGCCCATGCCCAGGCGTCATTTTTCAAGTAATTTAAACTAAATTAAAATGTACATGTTTGTTTTATAAAATACCTGAATTTACTAAATAAAAAGGTATGTTTTCATTGAAACATCGACTACTCAGAAATTTCCCCCTGGTTGTGTGAAGAAAGTCATTTTAATATTTTCAATCAAGGAATAAAGCCAATGTGTTATTTTCAAACAAAACAATTTTTTTTTAATATTTCTGTTTTATTTCTTTTTGAAATACGATCATTTGTTGAGCCCGACATGTTCTTACAATGAAACAAGAAATACAATAGTAACATTGAAACCAGTAAATGAATATTAATCATTATTATGTTCTCGGTCTCTGAAAAGCCAAAGCTTGGTTGCGGCCTGAAGAGCGTGGGCACAAAACAGCACAAGAATACAGTTGTACTGATCACGCGTGTTTCGTGACTTTATAGCGCCCTCTTTCTTCTCCAGAACAGCACAAGAATACAGTTGTACATATCACGTGTGTTTCGTGACTTTATAGCGCCCTCTTTCTTCTCCAGAACAGCACAAGAATACAGTTGTACTTATCACGCGTGTTTCGTGACTTTATAGCGCCCTCTTTCTTCTCCAGAACAGCACAAGAATACAGTTGTACTTATCACGCGTGTTTCGTGACTTTATAGCGCCCTCTTTCTTCTCCAGAACAGCACAAGAATACAGTTGTACTTATCACGCGTGTTTCGTGACTTTATAGCGCCCTCTTTCTTCTCCAGAACAGCACAAGAATACAGTTGTACTTATCACGCGTGTTTCGTGACTTTATAGCGCCCTCTTTCTTCTCCAGAACAGCACAAGAATACAGTTGTACTGATCACGCGTGTTTCGTGACTTTATAGCGCCCTCTTTCTTCTCCAGAACAGCACAAGAATACAGTTGTACATATCACGTGTGTTTCGTGACTTTATAGCGCCCTCTTTCTTCTCCAGAACAGCACAAGAATACAGTAGTACATATCACGCGTGTTTCGTGACTTTATAGCGCCCTCTTTCTTCTCCAGAACAGCACAAGAATACAGTAGTACATATCACGCGTGTTTCGTGACTTTATAGCGCCCTCTTTCTTCTCCAGAACAGCACAAGAATACAGTAGTACATATCACGCGTGTTTCGTGACTTTATAGCGCCCTCTTTCTTCTCCAGAACAGCACAAGAATACAGTAGTACATATCACGCGTGTTTCGTGACTTTATAGCGCCCTCTTTCTTCTCCAGAACAGCACAAGAATACAGTAGTACATATCACGCGTGTTTCGTGACTTTATAGCGCCCTCTTTCTTCTCCAGAACAGCACAAGAGTACAGTTGTACTGATCACGTGTGTTTCGTGACTTTATAGCGCCCTCTTTCTTCTCCAGAACAGCACAAGAATACAGTTGTACATATCACGTGTGTTTCGTGACTTTATAGCGCCCTCTTTCTTCTCCAGAACAGCACAAGAATACAGTAGTACATATCACGCGTGTTTCGTGACTTTATAGCGCCCTCTTTCTTCTCTAGAACAGCACAAGAGGGGCTGTGTTTAACTGGGTAGCAATAGCAGCCTTAACGTGGCTTTCAAGTTACTGGCATTGAGCTCTTAGCTTAGGTTATTAGGTTAGAGGACAATCAGGTTTCAAAGGGTGAAGTTTGACAGCTGTTGGTTCCAGTAGCCTAGGCATTCCTGCCGCCAATCAAAAGAAAGGAAACAGACACTCGACTTTTTACGGCAATTAAGAATGACGTTCTCTTGTACCCACTTTTTGCTTGCGCTGTTTTGTACCCGCGCTCTTCGTTAGCATATTCCAAAGCTTACCCTTCGCTAGAAGCTAGCTAATTGTTTAATATGTTTAATGTGACACTATCTTGTCTTCTAAGAATATAATTATAGTAGAGTAGATTTAAGTAACTCCTTCTATAGTTAAATAAGTTCAGTCCACCTCAAATTACTCGTGGGTTCAGATTGTTCGTACTGGAGGCTGGTTTATTCTCCCCAGCACCTACTTAGGATTAAGAATCAAATTTGCGAAAGTCAATCTTTTGGGAGAGGAATAATCCTATTAGTTGACAACGCCGCTGTAAAAGGATTGAAATAACAATAGAACCCATCAGCATTCTGTAAATTCAACACTCAACATCGATCAGCAATGAAGTGTGGAAACACGAGAGGCACTTCATTCAATACACGAGATGATGTTTCTGGTGGTTTTATAAAATTCACATAATAAAACATTTTACATTGTTCTCTTTTGTTGAAAGCTTTTGTCCGACAACTCGACTCAGTTCATTTAGGTTAAGTGAGCTAAGAGTTGGTTTCACCCCACGAATAACGTCTAACTTGGTAGGTAAAACAGATCAAACCATCGTGGAGCGGCGACATGTAGCTACTTCAGAAAATAGAATGAAAGGGTTAAATAGCCAAGCTACTATATCTGTCAATTACGGTTATAGCTGCGTCTATTATTACTACTAGCACCGCGTCTTACTACCCGTTCGAGTTATACGCACTTACGCTAATGTGTAATGGTAGGGTGATTGTGAGATGAAATGGAGGACTTACAGTTTAACGTGGGATCCGAACCACGGTGGAGGCCTGGCATTTCACACATTCCATACATGCATACATACATACATACATACATACATACATACATACATACATACATACATACATACATACATACATACATACATACATACATACATACATACATACATACATACAGTCAACTCTCGATTCTACGACCTTTCACGGTTCCCTGGAAAAGGGTCGTTATTTCGAAGGGGTCGTTATTGGAATTTTAACCGATTTTTTTCCACCCCCGACCCTCATAGCAAATATTGCATTTTTTATAAAACACATGAAAAGACTACCTATTTATTAAAGAAGTCCATTATGGAGGCCTGCTTCTTCTTAGCGCAGTTTACTCGACAAAGTCTTTCACATTATAGAACTGGAACCACAGCTCTTCGCTAGTACCCTGGCGCTTAAGTGCTCTTGAGTAGAGGTCCCCGGCTTTTAGAATATCTTTCGTTGCGCGGATGTCTTCAGGCTCTTCTTCCATTTCTTCCTCCCCTTCTTCATCGCTGGACTCCTGCTACTCCCTGATTATATCGGCGTTGTCAAGACTGTCCCAAATTGTGATGTCATCATCTGCTGCTATGTACTCCTCATACGTGCAGTCTGGGGCTAATCTCTGCCAAGTTTCCTCATCGCACGGCCGAGTGAAAGTCAGGGGGCCAGACGAGGGTGCTGTTGATGAACCAGGCTGCGGTTCCGTGTAGGGGCATGGCTGAGAATTGGCGTCCACTGACGGTTGTTCATCTGGGTCTTTGCCACTGGCAGCGGCGGGAAGCACATAGACTGAAGTCTCTTCGTTGACTGGTAGGACAAAGTGTGCGTGTTGGAAGCAGTTGGCGATTACCACCGGTCTCACGGCCCTCCAACTGGCGACGATTCTCTCTATGGCCCTGAACACTTCCCACTTTTTGACCTCTTTGCCCATGTCGAGATTCCACACCATACTCCGCGTAAGCATCTCGCGGAACTTTACCTTCACTTGCTGGATTATCCCCCAGTCCAGGGGCTGAAACATGTTGGTGGTGTTCTTTTGCAGAAACACCAGCTTGATGTTCCTGAGTTTGTCGAGAGCAGGATGTGCGGGGCAATTGTCAACGAAGAGCACGACTTTTCTATTTGCGGTGTCCATCTTCAAATCGAAGCCTTGAAGCCACCTCGTGAACACCCCCGAGTTCATCCATGCCTTCTTATTAAAATAATAGTCACAAGGCAGGATGCTGCCCTTGTAGCCCCGGGGTTTCTTGAACTTCCCGATCATGAGGGGCTTCATCTTATCGCTGCCGTCCATGTTGCAGCACAGAAGGACGGTGCGGTACTCCTCGCTACTCTTCACACCCATGCACTTATCCCCTTTTACAGCGAGAGTGTGATCTGGCATGATCTTGTAGAACATCTCCAGCTCGTCAGCTTTGTATACATCTTGAGGCTGATAACGCCTAAGGATGTTTCGAAGCAAGGGCATCCACTCCCTTTCCGGTGTTGGGTCGACCGATGCGCTTTCACCGACGACCTTGTGGCTGGATGTGCTGTGATGCATTTTGAAACGCTCTAGCCACCCAGTTTTCTATACCCAACCTCAGGGAAAATTCATCGGCCTTCCTCTGTATCATCGGTCCGTTTATAGGCACGTTTTGCCCTCTATGCTCGCTGAACCACTCCAGCATAGCTCTAGATTCGTGTGCGTCGCACCCTTCAAATTTTTGGCCATTACATTGTGGCCTTCCTTCTGCACTGCATTCACAATTTCTTCTCTCATTTTGAGAATCGTGAAAAGTGTCGACTTCGGGATGCCATGCTGCCGCGCAATTTCCGTCTTTATAATCTTTTTCTCATACACTTCGGTGATGATCTCGTACTTCTTCATGAGCGTCAAGAAGGTTCTTTTTCCACTCATTTCGTCGAAATTATAAGTTCGTATCAAATAAAAAAAATAGCGTGGGTTGTCAAAAATCGTTCACAAAATCAAACCAAAAACGTAACCAAATCGAGAATCGAAATAACAATGGCAAAAACAAGCCTGGCGCGTAATGTAGCAGCAGTCGAGCGCGGGGAAACATTGTCTTGCTTGTGGGAGGGGGTGGATATAGTCAAGTGCTATTGGCTGGCATTGATAGGGTGGTGTCTATTTTTATACCTGACTTACCCCAGTTACTAGTAATACAGCGTCACAAAAAATAATCGCAACCCAACGACCTAAATAAGTGCAACAAACACATTTCACGGCCGATTTCATTAGAATTTTTGACCTTTTTTTCCCACATTTTTCACGGTTCCCCAAAAAGGGTCGTTACTTCGAGAGGGACGTTATTCCCGGGGTCGTAGAATCGAGAGTTGACTGTACATACATACATACATACATACATACATACATACATTACATACATACATTACATACATACATACTACATACATACATACATACATACATACTACATACATACTATACATACATACATACATACATAACATACATACACATATACATCATTACATACATACATACATACATACTATACATACAACTACATACATACATACATACATACATCTACATACATACATACATACATACATACATACTCATACATACATATACATACATACATACATACATACATACTACTACATACATACATACATACATACATACATACATACTACTAACATACATAATACAATACATACATACATACATACATACATACATACATACATACATACATCATACATACATACATACATACATACATACATACATACATCACTATATACATACATACATACTACATACATACACATACTACATACATACATACATACATACATACATACATACATACTACTACATACATACATACATACATACATACATACATACAATACATACATACATACAACATACATACAATACATACATACATACATACATATACATACATACTACTATACATACATACATACATACATACATACATAACATACATACATACATACATACATACATACTACATACATACATACATACATACATACATTACATACATACATACATCATACATACATACATACATACAATACATACATACATACATACATACATACATACATACATACATACATACATACATACATACATACATACATACATACATACATACATACATACATACATACATACATACATACATACATACATACATACATACATACACTACATACATACATACATACATACATAACATACATACATACATACATACATACCATACATACATACATACATACATACATACATACATAATCCCATACATACATACATACATACATACATACATACATACATACATACCATACAATACATACATACATACATACATACATACATACATACATACATAACATACATACATACATACATACATACCATACATACATACATACATACCATACATACATACATACATACATACATACATACATACATACATACATACTCAAAACTTACATACATACATACATACATACATACATACATACTACATACATACATACATACATAATACATACATACATACATCATACATACATTTACATACATACATACATACAACATACATACATACATACATACATACATACATACATACATACATAACATTACATACATAATACATACCATACATACATACATCTACATACAACATACATACATACATTATCATACATACATACATACATACATACATACATACATACATACATACATTACATACATACAACATACATACATACATACATATCATACATACATACATACATACATACATACATACATACATAACCATACATACATCATACATACATACATACATACAATACATACATACATACATAACATACATACATACATACATACATACATACATACATACATACATACATACATACATACATACATACATACATACATACATACTACATACATACATACATACATACATACATAACATACATACATACAACATACATACAACATACAACATACATACATACATACATATACATACATACAAATACATACATACATACATAATACATACATACTCACCTAGTTTAACTCAGTTCTAAAATATTCATCTGTCGGCAGATATAGCCCAGTTTGTTTGAACGTTCGCGTTAAATATTCCAAATGGAGACGCATACACAATAAATAAACTCCCTTGTTTTTACAGTTTTTGAACAAATAAAATAAAAACTAAATGTTAGTCGTGAAGCCAATGGGTATTTTGTTGTACTCTCGCTAACCAATGAGTTCTGTCCCGTGTGTGACAATATTTCAACCCCTCCTGATTCCTCTGTGATTGCAGCCACACACAAAGATAAAAGGGGGTGTTTTGGAGGGTAGGGGGTGTAACTGGCAGAGAGAACTCTATTTAAATCGCGAAAGTAGCGCGTATTGGGAAAACCTGGAACGTTATAGCCTGAGAGTGAAATATGAGAACTGGATAAAGCCTAGACAGTTGATACAAACGACTGGCCTATATAGGCTACTATTCAATAGACGATATTTTTTAAATCATTGCTTTATCCGAGTTTGTATATTTTGTATGTGTTTGTATTAAAACATATCCATGAGTACATCAGACAGACTTGTCACAGGTACGGTTATCTAATCGGGTGGATGGGGGAAATGTTCACGAGAACATTAATTAAGAAATAAGTCTACGTTATTAATGAGGTTTACATTACTAGCACGAGAATGGTGAGGGCTCAGTTTGATACATAAACAATTAAGTTTGTGACGCACCAAACCTTGAGCTCTCAAAGGGAGGTCAAGGTTCAAATCCCATCCGGGTGTACCGAAGATTTTTTTTCTAAAATGTCTCCCAATTCTTTTCCAATAAATATAGGTATGGTTTATTTAAATCTTAGCTTCCTCTTCTCCTACCTATTAGGGTAATTAAATATAGGTTTAATGTATACTATTAAAAAGTCAATGTTTTTTATTTGTGAAGAAAATGTTATAAATCTTAACTAACACAAATGTATATAAATGCAGGCTAGGTTATAACACTGTGTGAGAATCAACATTAATTTTCACAGTTTTAAATCTTTTTCCTTTCTTTAGTGGAAAGGAAATATTTGGCCCTGTAAAAATAGTACCAACCATCTATTTACACTCGTAAGAAAATCAAATCTTAGTTTGGTGAGCGAGAAATCAAAATTAATAGTTTAGAACATGCTTTAAATATGTTTTGAATCTTAGAAATTATGTTTGAAAGCTACCTACCTAAAACATTTTGAAGGGATTAATATAGTTCTTCTTATTTTAACCAGACTCGGTAAACTCATAGAACGTGTTCAAACTGAACCCCCTCATTATGATGAAACTGTTACTTTATTTTCATGACGTCCCAATACTTGAAAGGGATTCCCGCACTTGGTTACAATAATGAGGTGTGAACTAACTGGACAGAATTTAGAGTAAATGCGCCCGAATGTGTGTAGAGAGAAAAGGGGAAATCCCCACATATTGCCAGTCGTCGAACCTTAACTAACAGACAACCCAGACTATAATACCTTGAAGTCTAGTCCACGTTCCCAGCTGTGTAAGGAATATTGTTCCTGAAGCTTGCGTAAGATAAGTTAAATCTGTTTTGATATGTCCAAGTTGTTATTATTAATAGATCCTTTGAACCCAGTTGTGGAGCCCACAGCCGCAACAAAGCTCCACGTCTCCAGCTATTCATTGTTGCACTTTGTGTGATAAATGAATATCAGAGGGAACGGGCTATCAGCACTTTCTGCTCTAGCTTTAGAGTGCGCTATTAGGGTAATGTCAGAGAGAAGGAAGGGTTGATATTAAACTGTACAATGCTGCGATTAGGGTACTTAGATGATAGCTTTGTTGGGCGATAAAGATGGTGTGGCAAGAAATGCAGACATTTTACTAGAGACTGGTTAGAGAATAGGTTTAGAAGTGAACGCTGAAAGAACAAGTAAATGATCACACAAAGAACTCAGATTGGGGTCGATAATTTAGAGATTATTTCGAACAAATCATTTAACCAATAACATTTGGACTTGACTAAGTCGGGACTATCTAAAGTTTGGATGGATAAATAAAGTTTTTAATGGATTCTCTATACCTTTTTTACCACTTTGAAGAGCTAGACTCACATTAGACTGAAATGACTGTATGTTTCATCACTTTGGATTTCCTATCCCATACACATGCTAATGCGGGTGTAATTCCTCTAAACTCTCCTCCTCATCGTTATCCCGTAGTTTAATCAGTTAAACAACCCAGGCCTTGCAACATAAACTAAACACAAATCATATTGTCATGTGTCCAGTCTATTAATACAGGACGAGAGTAAGGGCCGGTGTTCAGGCGGCTTTAATAGCAATATTTTCTCTGTCAAAAATAAATAAAATATTGCTCCAGTAGAAAAACAGAGTTTAATTTTCTTCAAATAATGATTTCAACAGTTGTTGAATATCTGTCATGAACATAACGGCATTAAGTGACAAACTTTTTAAATGAAGATAAAAAGTTGTCATTAAATTACAGGACACCTTCAACAGATATTCAATACTAACATGGAATGAAAATTAAAGTCTTATGTTCTACTGGAGAAATGTTTTATTTTTCTATAAAAACTGCGAACACACTCACCTTTTCTCTCGTCCCCTACAACCCCAACTTGAGGGTTTAGTTTTAAGAAGATAGCGATAAGAATCTAAATAGTATCAGCTAATACATTTTCCAGGAGTAAAGTGGAAAACTGATTGTAGTTAGCGCTCCAGGAGGGGAGATAGTTAAACACCACTCTGTGTACTATTTCCGAGAGTCCTGTGTTTGGATCCTGACCGGGTCACAACATGCCCTGGTCGAGTTTTATGCGCGTGTTTTAATGATAGTTGCTATATTACACCATCATGTGCTACCTGCGTATCCTACAAACGTCTTATGACGAACGTGCTATTATTTTTGAAGGTACAGGGGGAAAAGGTGTAAAGTCATACTAAACACATTTTCTAGAACGATTTTTACATTTCAAGCCCTATCGGGACCCCAGCAAATTAATTTAAATACGACAGAGACCTCTTTAAACTCCAATCTAAAGTACATTATAAAGGTTTCATGATTGTCTAGCAGATGGCAGCATTAAGACAATTTTAGTTAAAATTGAACTTTCCCTCTTTTTTCCCTTTTACTTTTTATATTAAATGAATATTACATTCATCAATTAGACAAACAGCACCCAAAAAAATTGTTCTGTAAAAATTCCTACAAGACCTGTAACAAAACAATAAAAATATAACAATGATTCAGATATATAAAACTTCATTGAATGAGTTGTATTAGGAAATGTTGGAATACATCAGCCATTGAAATGTGCCGATTGTTACTATAGTGTACATACCAGACTCCTACTTATATATGTCTGTGATAAATATAACACAAGTGTTACAATATTAGTATATTCAGATTAAACTTAAAACTACAAAATCAGTGCTGATATTTAAAAAAAACTTCAGGATTGAAATAAAAAATAAAATATTGCTTAGGCACTGTCCTTTAGGGCTTATAAAAGTTTGAAGTAGTTTAATATATTTCTGTAATAACCAGAAGAAAGAAATAAGAATAAATTTGGTTTGATTTCAACAATAAAATGTCCATGTAGAAGGGAAGAAACATTTTGGTGAGTTTGTTACAAATTGAAAATATTCCACATTCCTTGATGTAAATAGCGTCTAGTTCAGCACTAGACTAGAAGTTCACTCTGTATTTACTGTACTTATATTCCACTTTTTAATTATAACTGTCACTTTAAAACATTCTGCCGAGAAATACACAAGTTTTGCCCTACACTCTAAAAGATGCCGAAAGAAGAAGAGATCTCCTTCCAAATAACATTCCAGGTCTTTCTTATAGCACAATTCAAAGGTGTTCTTTTCTTGCAGTCCAAAGAAAACATCAATGCAGCAGAACAATGGTCAAAAGGTTTTGTCATGAATTCTATACCGGCAAATAAATGTAATCATGAACGTTAGAAGATTGAATAATAAATATAAGGAATGTAATATGGAGTTAAAATCGTACTATACAATAAATTGTGAACTGAAGCGTCGCGTATAAAGTTATTAAACAACAAATTAACATTTTTTTATTTCAATAAATTAGAGGGAGGGTATGTTAAGCAACATTATAAATATGTCGGGTTTCCCTACACACGTCCTGTCGCTACCAGTGTCTTTATAAAAGTACAGTAGCCCCTATTGTTGTCTTCAAATACCTCTAGCTCCATATTTTACACAGCCTAATGAGTTCGTTACCCTTCCTGAGGCATCCTCCGTAATTATGAAGCAGACTTTGTGCTCGTCTCCAGTTCCCAGAATTGTTTCTTTGGGGTAGAATATTCTGAAGAAAACAAGAGAATAAGATGGAACAAGTTGTATTTTTTCTTATCATGAAGCTGCAAGTATAACAGGTATGCCATGTTGATAACCTGTTAGAAGATATAAAACATAACTGTAAAAACGAGTATTGACTACAACTCACTACTCAAATTATAGCCATATTATACTATGACAACTCGTCAAGGCACACACCTACCGTAACAGCTGCGAACCGTACATCACAGGATGCGTGTAGCTCGTCGCTTACAGTCGCTTGCCAGAGTGTCTGTGTTCGAACCTCGGGAAACACATTCAGTTGAATGAGAGCTTTCACAAGGAAACAAAATTTGAAACAATACGAATAAAACAATATGTTTAATTCAAGCCTGTTTAGAAACATATAGTGAGTATCGACATATTTAGGAATATGAGGCATTCTTTGAATGATTTCGCATGAGATCCTTATGCAATGCATAATAATATGTCAGTAACGTTTTCTGGACCTCCTCTATTTCTTAGTAAGAAATAATTTTAAAAATATAGAGTTTGAAATGGTCAATTAAAAACTACCGATGTGAAGTGAAATAAAAAATCAGAAAATATGGATACTAAAAAATGATTATATTTTTTTAGTTTGGTACTAAAGGTATACAACAAGATGACTTCAGCGGTGCTTAGTCTGTTTTTACCAACACTAAGAACTTTCATCTGTGAGGCCAGTCTTGAAGCAGGTGGTTTGTGAGAGATTTGACGGTAATTCTTGCGACTTTAGCTACAGAAACCCGCAATGTCGCATTTTATTAATATAAATATGTTGGTTTATTTTTATTTTTTTTAAGATACCAGATTTTTAATAAATTACTTTCTTGGTTAAGAATTTCTAAAGTGACGAGGAAAATGTAGATAAAGTGGGCGGCGTGTTTGAGAGGAAAAGATTAGAATGTTTCTTTTTTCCTCGCGTAAAAAATGAGCCATCATTGCAGCATAGCTTTATATAAATGGGGCAGTCATCTTCGTTTTAAGAGCCCTTGCATACATATCTTGACATTGTGTGTGTGTGCGCGCTTTTCAAAGCCAGGTCCTGGTTTTTTTTTATCTTTATTGTTAACGCCAGCCCTCCGCTACAAAGCTGACATACTCCCATCCCCCGCCATCTTTGAAAAGGATTCAGAACGACAAAAGATCAGGCTTGCTACACAATGGTAGGAGAAACGACCTGTATTAAAGCTGGTTTTACTGCGTTTACAATTTAACACGCAGAATGTACAGCACGTGCACATTAAAATGTAATCCTACGCATAATATTATTTTACAGGTGATGGTAAATATATTATTTAAATTACAAAATTAAGCCGTGATACGGGAATTGATCCCAGGACCTTTGTCTTAGTAGGCCAATTCTATCACCACTCAGCCATCCAGGAGTCAACTAATTGTACTACTGGCAGCATTTAGCTCTCCCGAGTTGAAGGTGTCTGCATTGTCTGATAGCTCGTGATCTTAATTGATCTCTCATATGATTTGTAGCTGACGATTCACTCACGTCCATCACAGACTCTGCCTTCAAATGAGTGTGGAATGACTCTGGGCACAGGACGATTCCTGGATAGCTCAATGGTTGGAGCATTGTAGTGCTGAGCCTAAAGTCCCGGTCTCGATTCCCATATTCAGGTGTCATTTTTCAGTTTATATAGTCTGATATGATTTAATAACTTTAGTAGCTTAATTATTTAATTCATAAGATAAAGATGGTAAAAATATTAGTGATAAGCTCTGCAAAATAATTATTTAATAATATAATGTCAACCCATTCAATAGTTGATAATTCATTCTAATTAAAACTATTCAAATTAATTCAGGTTGTTGCTAATCCAGGGTCAACCTTACAATTTCGTGTTTTATTAATATTACATGTACAGTACAATAAACATTCGCTATAGTGTAGTATAAGGTAGTGTTGGCTACAGTTCATTATTAATATTGTAAGCATCCTCTTCGCCTCATTGGTTTGATGTACTGTTCATTCCTGATCATTGGTCCTTTTCTTTAGTGTCACATGTTTGGGGTTTGTAAAGCGCGTCATAGGAAAGGAAACCGATATAAACCTTTCTACTCTTTATTAATTAGCTTTGCTAAGACCGGAGGCTATCACACACACACACACACACACACACATGTATCAAGCATAGATAAGAAGCTGTGAATGAATAGAAAGTTCATTCAAATATTGGTGACTAACGAACCATCGTTAGAGAGTGACAATAACTGGTAACAATATTGTAACAGATGTTACTTACAACAGATGTAGACCAAATATATTGAAACATTCTATTCATCTTGAGAAAGTTTATGATAATGTATGATTTATGTTTTAGTTTTGCATATGGAAACCAATTAGATGATAGAACTAGTATTTACTTAATAATACTAATATTTGTAGATGCCTCAGTATATGAGGAATATGGTTATTAGTATATGAGGAATATGATTATTAGTATATGAGGAATATGGTTATCAGTATATGAGGAATATGGTTATCAGTATATGAGGAATATGGTTATCAGTATATGAGGAATATGGTTATCAGTATATGAGGAATATGGTTATCAGTATATGAGGATTATGGTTATCAGTATATGAGGAAAATGGTTACCTGTATATTGTTTAGAGCAAGAACAATATTCTTGCATACTCTGATTATATTAACTACCGTATGAATACCGCAACTTCTAGAAGTGTCGACCAAGTGTAGATGAATGTTGAGCAGTGTTAAGGAACACGTGTTTGTTGTAGGAGAGGTTTTCTGGTGTACTATGTTTCCAGTCGAACGAGGACAGAGCGTGCCGCGGTTCTACAAACAATCCCCTCGTACATTGGAAATCAACCCGGTCCACATTAATAATGGATATAATATTATCACGCCACTGTGCATATTCTATCAGCGTGAGTACTGACGACCTTCTCGTTTCAATACACGGCTACCAACCTAACCCAGCTAAACAGTTTTATGACACGAACCTGTCTCTCTGCGTCACTTGATACACGCTACCAATAAAAATGTTGATTTCAGTCATAATTTATCGGGGAAATAGAATTTCGTTCGTAGGTTTTTGTTGTTTTTTACCAGTATTTTATCGTGAGCCAAGGGAAGAATACATTGTTTATGATTATTGTACTGTAACCTAGTAATGCATACAATAAATGTGAATGTACTTTTCAGAAATATGTTAGTGTTTCTCCCAGGAATGTAAAAGACAGAATAATAACAGTAAATAATGTAGGATGGGGGGTTAAATGGGGGAGGGAGTCTGGGTCAATCCCAATCTAATTTTAGGGAACCAACAAACAAACTTATACCCTATGTTTGGTACAAGAACAACATTATGTTACATTGCTGGAATAACAAAACGTGCTAATTAACTGTATCCTCCTCACTTTCTTAATAGACTGTACTGTTGGGCTTCCACTCCTGGGTAAGTGTGACAAGGTTTTTCCTAAATTGTTTTCCCTCTCTTTCCCGTCAAATGCTGGTACACTTTTTCTAAATTCAACCTCATCGTCCCTAATACATGGAGTAATTAGTACACATGCGTATAACTCATGTGACCCTAAAAATATAATTACACCCATTTTTATTCAATTTTATGTTCCAATTCCAGTTAGAAAACGGTTCTAAAGTTATTATAGTTTCTCGTTCATTTGCAGAATAAACTTGCAAGACCCGCATTGATGGTCACACAAGGCGTCAACCTCACAATAGATATCCCCACCGTCACAGGGGTCGGAGGTCGAATCCCGACCAAGATTGTTTTTCTTTCTAAATTCATTCCCACTCTCCCTTCATGTAAATGAATGTACATTTACTATAGATGATACCTTCCTTATTCCTACCCTATAGGTGTGAATATCGGATACACAATGTAATCATTTTCTCTCGGTCCACGATGTAATTATAGCCCCTGAAATTAGTAAAATAGCAACATTAAGTAAAACAATTCGAAGAGGGTTAAAAACTTCATTTCCTAGAGGTGGTCTTAATGATCCAATATCAAGTGTTACGGATAGACTACTATGAAAAATTACCTAAAAGAGAAAGAAAATAATATATTTCTTGAATAATAAATAAAATTATCCCCCGTCGTAGTCCTTTAATAACTGTATTGGTGTGAAATCCGTGGAAAGTTCTTTCTCAAACAATATGACGTCATCAGTGAGAATTATAATGATGTTTCCAATTATTGTAATTGAAGTTTAAAATTGATGAAATCGTTTAATTAAATCCCCAATTGCACCAGCTAATGGACATGGTGTTTGGTTAACTAAATGAAAGGGGTAATTATTATTCTATGTTTACCTGTAGAAAAAAAGTTTTTAATGCAGCAAATTCATAATATGGGATTATAGCAGCTGGAGATTCAAGAGATGATAAAGCATCTGGAGATTCAAGAGATTATAAAGCAGCTGGAGATTCAAGAGATTATAAAGCGGCTAAAGATTCAAGAGATAATAAAGCAGCTGGAGATTCAAGAGATGATAAATTAGCTGGAGTTTCAAGAGATTATAAAGCAACTGAAAAATAAGAATTAATGAATGAAATTAAGATTACAAATCCATTAATTTGGACGTATGCAAGTTCCGTTGTGAGGAGTTTTACCTTGAATTACCTGCAAGAAGAGAGACACGAATGCCATCATCGTGTTTGTCGACATATTTGTCATCCCATGGCTAGATTCCATTACGAGAAATCACTGAACTAAAGGTTTTAATCAGGTGCTATCACGAGGTCATTAATAACGAATATAGCCGAGAGGTTTAGTGTTGGAGCAATAAAAACTGTATGTCACTGACGTATTTAAATATCACGCGGCTCATTCTTCAAAAAATGAGGGCGTCACATGACACATGACGGTGTATCAATAAGAAGTGTAAGTCAAAATTGAATTGTTGCTATTAATCTAAATGAACGCCACAAACACGCGAGTCAAGATTTACCCTGAGAGGCCGTAAGTAGTGCGTGCAGGCGGATAAATACGGAAGCTAGTACCATTCCGCCGAACAAAACCATTATAAGATAGGCTGCCTTAAGTGGCATACTATTTCAACTGTTTATTTCTTTTTACAATGTCCTTAATTTATTTTTAAAACAAAAACATTCAAATAAACTATGATAAAGGCAAGCTATCACAATATCGGGCCCTTAATATCGGGTCATATAGAAATAAACTAAAAAATAGATGGCATAGTAATATAGCAATGGAACGAGTTGATATTTCCACCACGTTTACTTCTAAGATGCATCTACGAACGAACAAATTAATAAATGATAGATATTCCGTGCACCAGGTGTAGGAGTAAAGTAGAGCAGCATCCCCTTCCCTACATATTGCTGTTTTTGTCAGAGAAACTCCAATATTATACCGTGTGCTCCAATACAAATGTACGATCGCCTGGAACTGAAAAACTAATATTACACGCTCGTTTCTACTCAAATATTATCACCCACTCTTCAAATGTCATGACTGTGCAGTTTATTGATAAAGGTCCTTGGTTTTATCCTCATTTCCGAGAATCTTTTATATGAAAAATATGCATAGAACGGGAGCTATCTTAATAATTCTCCAGACGTAGGTTTTTGTTAAAACATTTGATAGTGACCAAAGCACCCTTGTTAATGAAATGTTAGGAACTGGACAGACTCACGACGCGTCAGTTCGTCTTGTATGGTTCCCCGGTGGCTGAGGTTCTAGTCCCATCTCAGTCTTATAAGATTTGTTTAAATTAGTTTTCACCCTCCCTCCAAGCGAATATATATATATACATTAGTTTTAAATCATGTATTTCTCATTCTTGGCCTGTTAGCTTGAATATGCTGATATCCCAGAAGGGGGTAGTAAGACGTGGGAATAGTATCCTATTTCATGTCTAGTCCTGAATATGATGCCGGCTAGAGTCGAAACTAGTTCACGCTAACGGGAAACAGCTGTAATTTCAGCTAAGGATTCCATATCTTATATTTTCAATTAAAAACTTTATTACATTTTCTATTTAACGTTTATTCCAGCATCATCCATTTTGAATTATGAAATGTATCATTGTGTACATAATACTATATATTTTAATATTAATATTTTGACTTTAACATCTAATTTTTATAAAATTAAAATCAACTTAATATATAATTTTAGATGTCATAATTTTAATGTTTTAAATGCTTTCTTAGTTGTATATGTTTAATGTTTATATTACTACTCCATGTGTAGAACTTAAAATTCTTTCAAGAGTTCTAAAAGTTTGTACTTTAATGTGATAACGTTTTAAATACTGTACAGTCGTCTATTTATTCCATCTCAGTTATGTATAGCTACAATTACAATACAATACAATACAATACAATTAATTGAAATGATAATTTCCTTAAGTTTATTAAATTCATGACAGTTTGTGGTGTAGTAATAATTATCGAACTAATACAACATCTTTGGGATATTTTTAAAGGCAATTTCCATCTATACTCCATTCACGGTAGGAATTTCTCTCTGAAAGGTCTTTTTTCCTACCAATATCCTACTATATAATAGCTTTCTGTTAGGGAAAAAGGCCTTTCAGAAAACAATTCCTACGGTGAACAGACTTTAAGTGCTCTTGTCTCCATATGTGTGTAACTTGTATGTGTATGTGTGTATATATGTGCATGTTTATTTAGTTCGTATGTTTTAACACGAGATAGATTATACAAACATGTTTTTATATTTTATTAGTATTATTTTATAATATTTTATAAGTATTTGTACTATCATTGAAAAGTGACTGCTACAAATCACATGATGACATATGAAAGTAGATCTATAATAATTATTTTTAACTGTTAGATATTGTATTTCCTATCGTGTTCCTATTGTTATCTTAATATAATTTATAAAAATCCAATTTAACTTGAATGGTTCTAAAGGATTATGACCTTATTGTCCTTGCGTGCGCAATATTCAATAGTTATGATGTCATCATTCCGTCACAAAGTGGCTCCCACGCTTCTTGTGGAAATGAGGGAGGCTCCCCTTGTTTCCTGTGGAGAGGGATACAAGGGGAAAATGTGCTTTCTACCCTAGAACCAATCCGAGAGTAGGACCAAATATTCTACCCCAAACAGAACGCCCGCCATCTTGTAAACTCTGGAGACTTGAGTCCGCCGAGTATTTCATTTATGCAGGCAAATGAGCATTTCCCGACGGAAATCGAACCCCCAACCCCCAACCCCAATGGCAATAGCTAAAGAGCGGAGCCCACCACTTTGGCGCCAAGGGTTGGAGGAAACAGAAAATTGAATTACATCGGTGATGTTAATTGCTATCACATCCTAAATGTCTGCGTGACCTCAAAAACCCCCACAATCCGGTCTAGGGAGGAGCGAGGGTGGTGGGGGGGGGTATTGTGGGTTAGGACCCCGGAATACTATTCTCTGGGGAGTCACTACACAACAATAGGAGAGGGAAGGGGATTGAATTGCTCGTGGCTTATTTTCAAAATGAAACATTGCACCCTCCACCACATACAGTTTTACCACCGGTCCCTGTTTGTCCCATTTGACTGAATATTGCCAAAAACTCATCATTAGATGCAATACTAAACTTCGTCCATTATTTTAGGTGTGTGCCTAGTCTTTCATGTCAATCTTTATAACATATATATATATATATATTTTTATTATTTAAATATATTTGACCAATAATTCTAAATAATTCCCCATTTGAATTTCACTCAATGGTTTTAGCACCACGTGACCCACCCCGGACTGTCCATTCCAACTGATCTACAGATACAAGATGAAAGAGGTTGCTCCTTGTTCCCTCAGGAGAGCACCTAACCCTCCTACGGCTGCATCCAGGGACCACTTTCTGGTGCAGGTTTCAGATATATACTTCACAGAACAGTGGAATTTAAGAAAATCAATCTACCAGATTTTATAACAATAAACTCCTGATATCAGCCCAAAATCGAGCTGAACAGACAAAACCTACCAAATTGATCCCTTATTTGGCCATTTTCAAAAGAAGAATACAGGAAACTATTACGATACGTTACGATATGTTTTCTGGATTGAGCTTAAGGTTTCCGCCTCGGTCAGCGAGAACGTATCAATCACTGTCAGGCCACAAGGCTTAAAACACAACGGTCTTTGTCGTTTTCTGGAACTACTTGTCTAATCTAAGTTTATACTCACGTTCGTTCTTCACCTACAACCACTCTTTGTCATTTCAATAAGGAGGGAAGAGAAAACTATGAAACTGCCCATCTCAAGGTAAAGAGGAAAGTTCTCAAATATCTTAAAATTGTCTGTTTTGGGCGTATCAAAAAATGTCTGTATTTGTGAGAAAGGCTAGGACTAAAGCCCTTTTTTCATCAAGCCTGTCCTCAGAGCTCCGCAAATATGATTAACAAGTCGTTGAAAATGACCCGATGTCATATTTTCACACCTTTTTTTTTTAGGGTTGTTAATGAAAAAGAGCCCTGTTGGAAACTTTATTTTAGAGTGAACCGTATTTTGAAATAACGCATCATAGAAATAAATATCGTGTTAGAGCTGAACGTCTACGCGACAATTTCTCGCTTACCGAGGTCGGCCCCCTTAATCTTGAATCTAATATCGCAGTTAGTCGTCCGTGAGATGGGCTCTTAATTTAAATTCATCATCAACGGTAAAGACACAAGGGGGTGGGGGGGGCTATAATTCCTGAAAGTTTAAAGATGAACCAACCCAAGCTGTATACAAGTTTTAACATTTACCAAACCGTGAGTGACGTAAAGTTCATCGCAGGACTCTGATGTGAAGTAAATTAAAACATGTTGTTTGTGTTGAACATTGATAACATTTATAAATATATTATCCTAGATGTATTGATACTCTACTAAAGTTACAAATCACGAGACTTGAAGTATGAATATACTAAGATAATCTTCTGGAACTGTTTTACTACCAGAACACTCAGATACCTTTTGTTTTAGATTATTAAATGATAGTATTATACAACTCCCGTATTCTTAGTTCCTCAATTTATAGCAAGGTAGTTCGATACCGGAACAATGGTTTTATGCAGTTTGTTGTTTACCACTCTGATATCAAAACAAAACTTTGAGAAAGAACTGACCTCCATAAAGAGTCACCGCATCCAACGGGTTACCGACATTCACGGACCAGGATGAGTGATGATCAGTCCAGCTTGGTTTATAGCAGACAAGCAAGATGTGAACAACTAGAGTAGTTCACTAAATTAACGTGAGGTTCACGAGCTTGGTTTATAGCAGACAGGCAAGATGTGAACAACTAGAGTAGTTCACTAAATTAACGTGAGGTTCACGAGCTTGGTTTATAGCAGACAGGCAAGATGTGAACAACTAGAGTAGTTCACTAAATTAACGTAAGGTTCACGAGCTTGTTTTCAGACCTGGTGGTAAATGTATCCTTGGTGGAATTTGGGTTTCCCCTTTCACAGTGTGAACCAGTAGCCGTGGTCAGGGTGTTGTGTCTGTTCTGGATTTAAGTTAGTTTAAAAGTCACGTGCTGATTTAATCAGAAATACACCGCGTGCGTTAGTTACTCTTACTAAGACTATCCAAATAAACAGTAGTTTTTCAAGTCGTATATTTTATTGGAGTAGCTAACGGACACCTTATGAACACCCATAAAATGTCAACTCACAAATTACAAACTAACTTAAACTAAGACTCCACACCTAGTGATATACACCCGTCTTCAGTATTCAAAGGTTTATTAATTATTTTCAGAATGAACGGCTCGAAATTATCTTCACTCCAAAATTAAATAAAGAATGATTTTAATTAGTGTTTTAAAAAATACTAGCTATTGTTAAAATAACATATAAGGTAAACAAACAGTAATAAATAAATAAAATAAAATATCAAAAATTAAGTTTCAGACAAAATATTTTATAAGTAAAATGTATTTTAGTTTTAAGAACAGTCTTGATACATGTAAAACTGAATTAATAAAACTTATGTTATACCATTTAGCAAGGACTGCTTTTAAAATCCATTTATAATTGATAATGTTTCAATAATATTAAATGTTAAAATGAGAATCGTCCTGTGAAACGGTTAAATGGTATTACACTCGCTTGAATCGGAGACTTGAATATAGACCCTTGTTGCACGTCCCTGTTCTCTTTGATAGATTCAAAACGTTTGAATTAATTATTTACAGAGAGGAAAATTAGTTGGAGCTGTAAATTAAGCTTGATGATTGATTTAACCCAATGTTCTGTGACATGTTGTCGCTTTGAGACCTTCAGACAATCATGTGATGAGAGTGGAGTAACAGGTTTGTGTTAGAACTACAGTCTAATTCTCATAATAAGGGCCTTTTCTGACGGCTAGAGAAGCTATACCGGATATCATCTCTGAGGTAGCTGCATGGCTTCTATTGTCTTTCTCTTGTTTTCATGTGGTCCATTTCTCTTGGATATAGGACGTCTGGCAACGTTGCATCTTATTCATCGAGGTTGCCAATAGATCCTTCTTACCTCTTCAGCACACCACCTTCTGACATAATTACTATTTTATATATAATATGAATTATATTTTACCAGCAAAATAATTATATATTCCACGGAAATTAAAGAATAATCAATTAAGAGAATTTGGGATTAAAATTAGAATATAAATATTCTTGCTACTTCACTTACTTTATTACATACTCAATTACCTACTTAATCACATATTTAATTATTTACTTAATTGCCTGGTTACCTACTTAATTATCTACACAATTGTCTGCTTAATTTGTCCACCTAATTACTTAATTAGTAACTTAATTGGCTGCCTGGCTAGCTAGAAACTATAGCGTTATGAGCTCACAAGTTCATTGCCGCACTTAGTACGCCACCTATAACTATCTTGAGCTACTTCTATCCAGTCCACCTCATTACACCATATCTATTTCAGGTTAATTTTAATGTTACACTCCCGTCTTCGTCTAGGTCTTCCCAGGGGTATCACCCCATATATATTTGGGCTATATTCAACATATATATCTGTGATATATATGTTTTATATAGTTAAATATATATCTGTTATATATACAGGACGTTCGTAAACCCAACGCCCAAACTGCCCAAATAGATTATTTGAACCAACAGTAATACAAAATCCTTGTACACTTACATCGGTAAAACTATGCTAATGCCATAAAATTGTGTTAAAAGTTTCGGCAGGAGAGCAAAGCTGTCAAGCATGCGTGTATAACAAGTTGCCTAGGAATCAGGTACAATTCACTCCACATGTAATAATGTCAAGCGCTTTCTGTGATGTAGGACTGTTAATGACGACCCTCAGAACGTATTCACATTTCTAGATGGACTGTTGGGTTGCTTACTATTAACTATGGTATGTTCTACTGACGTGCTCCAAGATGGCGAGGTGTGCAGTTCCTAGGCAACTTGCCTAACATCCCCTTAGAAAAACTAGCTTTATACGCCCTTAGTCATTTCTGTCAGGTAGGTGAGGGGTGAAGTAACTGTTGGCGGGACTAGATAGCAGTTTCAAATGGATCAAATAATTTTCGACACATTTTATTTTTAGAGATTAATAACAGCAACTTACAAGGGAGTAGCCGTTAATAGGCATCTTAAACGCAAACAGCAAAAAGCTCAAACTTGATTCATCTCGGACTTTTGTCCGCGTGAACAAAGATTCCAAAAGGTTGTTTTAATGTGGCTTGAGTGAAGGCCACGATGAAGTTGGGGGAAGGGAACAATGGGAAAGTTTCCAAACCAGTGGACTGACCAACAAAACTAACATTTTCCAACAACGTCATCAAACATTTTATTCCAATTCACGTTCACTCACAAATAAATAAAGCCCGTACTCAGGGCGACACAAACTTAGATACGGCTCTAAAATTACGAGAAAACATGCGCTGTGAAAAAGTGTTACCCAATATTTTTTATATAATATGTTTATAACTTCCATTTAGACACAAATAACAAAAAATTTCAAAATTAATACATAAATGATGATTAGTACAGTAAAAGAACATTTTAAATATTTAATATTTTAACTGTTCGTATTTTTAAAAAGTAACACATTGTTTAAAGAACAGTTTCATCTGCAATAAAAAAAAAGTTGTTAACAAAATTGTATGTTTATCTTTTGTTAATTTATTTTACTTTTTTAAAAATCCCTAAACTCTCATACCTTAATTTTAGTTAATAATTTTTCTGATATTTTTCATCCCAAATCCTGGCTCTTTGCATTTAATTACTCTAGTATGGTGGGGATAAGGAAGATATAGATTATAAGGAGTGTACCCACATTTGCTTGGGGAGCGGGAGATCATTAATGAAAACTTCCCTCACTAAACACTATCGGGATTCAAACCGCAACCTCCTCTTCACCGGGAAAACAGACTAAATGAGCATGAAGTTTAGTTTTAGTTAGTTTTAGACTTTTTAATTATTCCTTGAAGTGGCTCTTTATTAATGTTTTGAAAGTAGACGCTAAATTAACATATGCCCGTCTCTTTTTACCCGCTTTGGTGTCACATGGTTTAAGGCGTCATTCTCTCAATAGAAAGGATTGCCGATGACGGGGAGATAGAGGTTCGAATCCCAGTCGAAGATAGTCTTCCTAAATGGTTTTCACCTCTTCTTCCACGCAAATGTAGGTACACTTCCTCTAAATTCAAACTTCCTCATCCCTAACCCATTAGCTTAGTTAGTAAATGAGTATAACTTTAATAGGTAATCAGATGTGGTGATAAAAAATTTTGTTTTGGAATTCTTAACCTATAATTTTAATCAGCTGTAGTGATGTGGATTTTCCCCTGTCATATTATTACAAATCAAAAGTTCCCTCCCTTAGTAAATTAAAATTAATGGCCAATTTTTATAACATTAAAGTTAATGAATCCATATGTGATAAAATCTTTTCTTCTGGTTTAACAAACCTGGATGATCATTTTATCTTGTTGACAAGACTCTGTGTCGCCATCTTGTAATATTAGCTCTGTCACCAGGTTTACGACCTCTCTTGTGCACAACAAGTTACCTCCAGATATAACTGTCCTAGTGGGGTTGTTTTTTCTTTCTGTCGTTTCTAAAAGCTGAGCAACAACCCCGCTGTAGGTAAGGTCCGCGGAGTGATAACATCCTAATTGCAAACTGTAAAACTGCCGCGTATTAGTAACCTTTAACTCCGACTGATATGAATACTGGATAATCTAGTGCAATTCCATTTAAATAGACCAAACATTATTAATAGACCTGTTATTTCTATTATAAAATAGACCCAATGTTCAAGTGTGTGTAAAAACCACGATTACACTTAACTATTGACAATTCCATGGCAATGGGCGGCCAAGATTCTTCTAACGTCCACAACCCGAAAATTAGTTTGACGTGATTTTTATCCATCCGGAGCTGGGAATGTGCTCTCAGTTCTTCAGCCGGTTGGTGAACCTGCCAGGGTTCTTTTACCTGCCACAATCGACAGACGGCTTTACTTCCCCTATGAAGGAAGTTGTGCTGTGTGGGTTTATAGCGCTCAAGTAAAATCCGTTCATCTCAGCTGGGTGTGAACCCACGAACACTGGGTCCTGAGGAGTGCACATTACCCCAAAACCTTCGATGTCGACACTCAAATTCTAATGTAAAAATATATATATTATTGCTCATAAATAAAAATAATAAAGTATCATTATAAACTTTTAAATTATTTACATTCAAGATGCATTCTGAATATTATTAAATCTGAGTCCATCTTTTAGTGTCACAAAAACCTCCCTATGAGACGATGACATTCACTCGTGATGTGGAGTCACGTAACCCAGGTTGGAGGGGGCAAGCTAAATGCACACTTAGTGTTACATGGATGGAAGGAGGGGTAAAATAAGGTAACAAGAAGGCGTTACGTGGTTTATGGATGACCCCTAAACGTCAACCACCGAGTCACTATTGGTGGTGGTTTCAATAATAGCTCATAGTTAGACCAATTCCACACGTCCATCACAGACTCTGCCCTAAGATATGTGTAAAGAATTACCATGAGTACGGGACGAGTCCTGAGTAGCTCTGTGGTAGCGCTAAGCCAAGGGTCCCGAGTTCGATTACCGTGTCCAGGAGTCATTTTTCAACTGTGTTTAATTTAATTGATAAATGAACCCCAATAAGATAATTTCCGTGTTTATATTTAAACCTACACGAATATTAGGCCTACATAGAGTTTATAAGACAAACACAGTGCTATCGAGTGTATCAGCTGAATCAGTGGACAGGTGGACGACTATATCTAGTGTATCAGCTGAATCAGTGGACAGGTGGACGACTATATCTAGTGTATCAGCTGAATCAGTGGACAGGTGGTCGACTATATCTAGTGTATCAGCTGAATCAGTGGACAGGTGGACGACTATATCTAGTGTATCAGCTGAATCAGTGGACAGGTGGACGACTATATCTAGTGTATCAGCTGAATCAGTGGACAGGTGGACGACTATATCTAGTGTATCAGCTGAATCAGTGGACAGGTGGACGACTATATCTAGTGTATCAGCTGAATCAGTGGACAGGTGGACGACTATATCTAGTGTATCAGCTGAATCAGTGGACAGGTGGTCGACTATATCTAGTGTATCAGCTGAATCAGTGGACAGGTGGACGACTATATCTAGTGTATCAGCTGAATCAGTGGACAGGTGGACGACTATATCTAGTGTATCAGCTGAATCAGTGGACAGGTGGACGACTATATCTAGTGTATCAGCTGAATCAGTGGACAGGTGGTCGACTATATCTAGTGTATCAGCTGAATCAGTGGACAGGTGGACGACTATATCTAGTGTATCAGCTGAATCAGTGGACAGGTGGACGACTATATCTAGTGTATCAGCTGAATCAGTGGACAGGTGGACGACTGTATCTAGTGTATCAGCTGAATCAGTGGACAGGTGGACGACTATATCTACTGTATCAGCTGAATCAGTGGACAGGTGGACGACTATATCTAGTGTATCAGCTGAATCAGTGGACAGGTGGACGACTGTATCTAGTGTATCAGCTGAATCAGTGGACAGGTGGACGACTATATCTACTGTATCAGCTGAATCAGTGGACAGGTGGACGACTATATCTAGTGTATCAGCTGAATCAGTGGACAGGTGGTCGACTATATCTAGTGTATCAGCTGAATCAGTGGACAGGTGGTCGACTATATCTAGTGTATCAGCTGAATCAGTGGACAGGTGGCCGACTATATCTACTGTATCAGCTGAATCAGTGGACAGGTGGACGACTATATCGACTGTATTTTCCTAAATAGTATTTCACACACACGTGTGTTAATTTATTCTGTGCTCTTCCCCCTCTCTAGTACGTTAGTGTAAATAGTAGTAAGACGTGGTTTAAAAAAAATTCTACTGAGATAAATCTTCAAATTATCAAAAGATACAACTTGGAGGCGCCGGGTATCGATCCCGGTACCTCTCGCATGCTAAGCGAGCGCTCTACCATCTGAGCTACGCCCTCCGATATGATAATATGTAGATTGGTTGTTATGATATATTTGGATGCTGGGCTGAACCGGTTTTCTCTGTGCTCTAGGAAATGAGAGGAGCAAGTGACCCAAATAAACAGCTTGTGGACTGAAGTTAAACACAACAAAAAAAACAGACAATACAGATAATAAAATATTAGAATAGAAAAATGGGATGATGAAAATTAATGAGATATTAAAAATTGAATAACAATTATAAATGATAAATTAAAACAATAGTGTGGATAGTTGTGAATGGCAAATAAATTGCAATAGATCAAATTAAGTAGGAAATTAATATTTAAGTATTAACAGTTAAGGTGATTATATAAATTTTCATTTTATAAAAGTCAATAAAATTGGTAAAATCAAAACAAAATGTATCACTTGCAAAACAAATTGATATCCCATTATATAGTAATTGTAAATGGTTTAATGAATAAATAATATATAAATAACGATTATAAAATGGGAGATTATTTATCAAGCTATGTAGGCCTACCTATGTTAGAATATGATGTAATATAGGAAATAAACCTATAAATGTAATCTTTACTATCGGTTATTTTATTCTAGCCTTTCTTCATACTTTGTAAGTTGATAAAGTTATCAACCAAATACGCCAACAACTAGTTTCGATAGCAAAGCACCCTCTAAAGGCCTGAGGAAAACCAATGCATAAATTAGGTTAGAATTAAAATAAAGTATATACAGCTCAGAAATGAAAAAAAAAAAGATGAAGTAGAAGAGAATTATAAAGACTTTAGAAAAATATCTTAGATAATAAGTAAAAGTTAAGAAAGAAACTCCATGGCTTATTTCAATCCTCTTTATAAAAGTGGTAATCGTTTTCATAAACACATATTAAACTTCGGCATTTTATTAATCATTACCACAGATTTATTTTTTAGTTGTTAGCGATGAAAGACTTGGAACGCATGCTGATAGTCTTCTGTTCTTTCACAGAACATATCCTCACTCAGCCTTCATTGTAAAAATATAAAGAACTGTGACGCAAAGTTACAGTGACTATCACGTTTGTATTTTTTCTACAAACTATAAGGTTGGAAAGGAGAGGGTAATTAGTCAAACAAGTGAAGTCTTGCGAGCCAGGGGCTAATATTTGAACTTTTCCTTTACAATGTTTTAATTAACAAAACGTTTGCTTTGCGCTGTTGGGTGAGGCGAGGTGACTCTCAAAATAGTCCTCAGTACGTCCGGAAAATAAAAATAGCATTCACACCTGGACACTACTTGTCCGGATTGGAATATTTTATTCATGTTTATTAAAAATGAAAATTAAGTTTATTTTCTCTGTCCGTGTATTCTCTATTTATTCTAGTATCGTTATTTGGGTAAGATCGTTAAGGGGGCTGGTCTCATGAAGTCTTGAAAACCATTGCAGACGTTAAGCTGTCTAAAAGTATTCAAATGGTGTTTTGTTATTTTAAAATCAGCTACTCCCTGTTCGGGACACACATTAGGAATGAGAGAGGTAGGACTGCAGATGAACAATACCTGCATCTGCGGGAAGGTAGGACGATAAACCATCAAGGAAAATCCACCCTCAGTTTACCCAGTCGGGATTTGAACCCCGACCTTCCCAATTAAGTGGAATAGTACCGCAGGGAAAGGGAGCAACATGATCTCAGTGTAAAAACTGAGAAATTAGATTGTTCACGCTAACATTTCAAACAACACACACTGGTTAAATAAGTTTATTCAAAACATGGTCACATTCAATTAAGTATAGAGTGATAACCTAAACACGGGTATCAAACCAAGGACCCTTAGCTTTGCAAGCTAATGCTGTAACCCTGAGCCACCCAGGACCCTTAGGTTTGCAAGCCAATGCTGTAACCCTGAGCCACCCAGGACCCTTAGCTTTGCAAGCTAATGCTGTAAACCTGAGCCACCCAGGACCCTTAGCTTTGCAAGCCAATGCTGTAACTCTGAGCCACCCAGGACCCTTAGCTCTGCAAGCTAATGCTGTAAACCTGAGCCACCCAGGACCCTTAGCTTTGCAAGCCAATGCTGTAACTCTGAGCCACCCAGGACCCTTAGCTCTGCAAGCTAATTCTGTAAACCTGAGCCACCCAGGACCCTTAGCTTTGCAAGCTAATGCTGTAAACCTGAGCCACCCAGGACCCTTAGCTTTGTAAGCTAATGCTGTAAACCTGAGCCACCCAGGACCCTTAGCTTTGTAAGCTAATGCTGTAAACCTGAGCCACCCAGGACCCTTAGCTTCCAAAGCTAATGCTGTAAACCTGAGCCACCCAGGTTACCCGACACAGCTCGAACCAGACGTTACAGCGTATTGTCACTTACTGCAGTCTACTTTAAGAAACAATAAAATTGCGGCTCAGTTCGATGGTCACATGGTCTAAGGAGCTATTCTCGCAGTAGGCTAGGCTGCCGATGACGGGGAGCTCGATGCTCGAATCTCGGTTGGATGTACTGAGGGTGTTTTTCCCAAAATGTTTTTTTAATCTCCCCCAAAATGGTTTTCTAATCTCCCTCTATGCTAATGCGAGTACACTTCTTATAAATATAACCTCTCTAATCACTAAAACCACTACCGTAATTAGTACCTAAAGGTATAACCCGAACGAGTAGTAAGCCATAGTGCTAAAAAAAATTATAGAATTGAGACCAATGAAACTATTTCACCATATTCAAAATAAAAAATGAAAAATAATTATTTAGAATGGTAAAACTATTAAACTAGTAGCTATTTCACTGTTGTCGAGTGAAGAGTGCAGAAAAGTGGCTCTAGACTGCGTTCGGAGAGAATACTTATTGATAATTGAAATGTAGTATTCGACGTCATTCGTTTGACAACAGCGAACTTGCGATTAGTTAAATAGTTTCTAATTTCATTCTTTAAGTATGTATTTCTAAATTTTATTTAATTTTTCAAAATACGGTAATATGATTTCGTTGGTTTAAAACTCCGCTGTTTTCTAAATTACAGTACATAAAGCCACACTACACTGCGAAGACTGTTTCGAGCTGTGCTACCTTCGCAGGTAGTGGAGTGAGACCAGGTATTAAGTTAGCTTTGCGCCGCTTGAGAAAACACCACTTGAGAGTGTGCAAACGGCGGTGTAAATCCTCCAATGTCCTGCTCATCTTCCTGTATGTATAGCAATTTTCTTTCCACAGGTCCTAGAAGCTTTTCCACCGTGCAATATTGGTCTGGCGGGCGGTCGTTACCGGCAGCCATTACGGTGGCACACAACGCACTCCCTGGAAGCTATGTACAAACATGCGCCCCGCGGGGGGACACGGAATTGCTTTGTATACAAAAGCTCCCTCATCCGATATTTCATAACGTGAGCTTGCAGGTGCTGGGGGACGGGGGAAATAGCTTCCTTTTGATCGTCGTTGTGTCCGAAAACACGCCAAGTATATAGAGGAGAAAAACTAACTCTATGGGATGTTTCTCTTTTAATAATCTGGGCAGAGCATCGGACCAATGAGTGTTTCTGGGTTCTTTGTTCCAGTGCTCGAATTGGTTTACGTGGCTCAATTCAGTGGTCGAAAAGCCCGGTCGGGTAGTAAGACATGGCAAAAACAAATGCCACTAACAGTGACATAGCCTGTGTAATTAGTACAAGGGGTGCAGTCATAATAGGGTGTCTTGCGCAACCGAGAGATGGTCTGTGTTTATTGGTGCGTTCAAAACAATACGTTTAATGACTTATTCTAAGTGGTAAGTATTTTGAGGAGAGCTTATAGGAAATGCACCCACATTATAAAACAAAAGAAGTCGAAAAATCTCTAGTCGCTAGTAGCATTACTATGTTGCGTGTTTTAGTTTCACGATGAAGATATTATGTCTTGAGGGTTCCCACCTCGTATCTTGTGCTCGACATTTTCACAGACGTATTTATTAGAGCTCGCAGCCACTCGTAAAGGACCGAGAGATTGGAGTTGTAACTTCAACAGACATGAGTCATATGAGTTTATCTGCTGTATGTGGAGGATGTGCTTCTCACACATTGTCGTCTCAAGGAGCTGTTTATTGATGTAGAAATATATTACAAGCTCCCAACGGTGCACTGCAACCTATGAATACCAATGGGGCATAAATTACATAAAGTATTTTGCTGACTATTTCAAGAAATCACTTATTTTACACGGAATTATTTGTTCAGAATAACTTACCGTTCATTGAATAGTATCTATTAATACTTTTACACGCAGTACTCCTTTTTAAAATACACGCAGGGTGAATATAATAAAACGTTAACTTAGTGAAAAATCAAAACGTAGAGAAAGGTACAGGCTATTGAGTTTGAAAACTTGGTAGGCCAAAAACAAATGTGTAATTGTTTTTAAATACAGTATCCTGATCCTGTTCTCTAGGATTCTTACAGCCCACTTCAGGAGTTGAATGGTCTAAGACAGGGATGTCAAACATTCGGCCCGTGAGCCATATGTGGCCCAGTACATGAAAATGTTTCGTCCACGGGACTTTTTGATGAACTAACACACAATACGGCCCATGGAGATAGTGAAGTTGATTCAACAAATTTGTACTCTTTAATTGTTAAAGGAGCCTAACCATTAGGTGTATGTGCAATGCGTGGCAGCACATACAAATATAAATAGCTCTATTCTCTTAGGAAAACCAATAACGCTCTGTCATGGGGTACAGACACGCATTTGTCAGTAATATGAAAGTGAACATAGCACAGATCTGAAGCCCAACATGGCACACATGCTTAAAATAAAAGTTTAAAAAAATTGTAAAAAGAGAGAGTAATTTTGAACATTTTAAATGGACTTAGTTTTCTTGTTGTAGTAATAAATATTTGAGAATGAGCTGAGTTTTTTTTAATCTGACGATCTTAACTGCTGCCCACTCAGTATTTTTGATGTGGCTCTTAAGCTCAAACGAATTTGTCTCAGTTAAAGGCGTCAATCTCGTAATAGACTGGATGGGTGAAAACGGGGTGCTCAATGTTCGAATCCCAGTCAAGTACTTCTAAAGATGGTGTTTCTTAAATGGATGTACACTCTCCCTAAATGAAAATGCAGGTACACTTCCTATAAGTTTAACCTTGCTCATTTATAACACGCTGGTATAGTTAGTATTTATGGGTACAGCCCGAACGGGTAGTAAGACGTGGTGCTAAAAATGTTTTAATAAAGATGAAGTACGACTACTAGCGCCCGGATACGAACTCAAAACCTTCCACTCCACAGGAATTCTAACATACTCCGAGGTATCCGCAAATTCACACTAATATAGTAAGGATGAGAAAGATATAACTTGGAGTGAATGTATCCACATATGCGTAGAGAGAAAGTAGAAAACTATTTAGGAAAAAAGACTATCCGCACCGTACGGGGATTCGAGCCCCGACCTCCACTTTCTTGGCAAACCATATCAGGATCCTTAGCTTACTTGGATCACAGGGAGAACCAAAGTTTGTAAATGAAGTCGAGGAACTTAAGGGGATGAAATAGGTCAGGGAGGGGCAACATCTATAAACGTTTGTTTGACCTCTTTTTCCTCCCACCTTTTATTCTCCCTTTATATCCTCCTCACCCTCTTCCCTTCCTCTTTCCTCTGTCCTCACCTCAGGGATGACGAGATGCACGTCAATGGAAGTCCTGTAGGTTTTATAGGGTCAGGACTGTTGAGGGAATAAAACTTCGAGATGAGTGAAGGAGCCATCTCAGGAGGTCCTTCTGTCTTAGCTGCATAATGCTCTAAATCTTAAGATGAGTGAAGGAACTATCTCAGGAGGTTCTTCTGTTTTAGCTGCACAATGCTCTAAGTCTCAAAATATACAGTAAATATCCAAATAAAGATGTCCATTTTCTCAAAATCCTGAAGGACATCAAGGACATGTCAACAGGGAGAGGGATAGGGTCCATCCCTTCCCCCGAACTCCCCAAAGAATCATTTTAGAACCAGTAATGTAGTTTTATTCCATCTAACTGCACATGCTCGGTTACCTTCACTATCTCAATAAATTATAAAATGGCGGGATAAGTGTCGTGTATGAAGACTATGTATCTTTGTTAGAATGATTACCAACATGAGCTAAATAAAGTTTTCAAAATAGAGCATCCCCTATTGTAGAGCAACTAATTTTAACTATGGTACTAGTTCTTGTTCTATATTTATCATCTATAACTACCCAAGCAATCATTTTATTTTTTATTACAATTTCATCGCTACCATTGCCTTATTTAAGTGATGAAATTGGACACCCTATTATAAAATAATTAAATAATATTAAAATATCACTAAAAGTATTAACTCCTAAGAAATAATGTCTGCTGCTTTCACCAGCAATGACGAGTTATAAGACTTCCCTTGGAATCCAGACCAACTATTAGAGTGATCCTAATATGTAACAACAGCTGTACAACCCGCACTGGTGGACGTGCAGATTAAGATGTGAGTACCGCCAAGTATGGTTTGATGTGATGATTAGTTTGGAGGTCGAATCCTGGCCAAGTTTACTGAGATTAAAAAAATAGTTTTCCACTTTTCCTTTATGCAAATGCAAGTTATTTGCCTCTAAATTTGGCCTTTTTAATCCCTACTCTAGCAGTGTAGTTAAAAGTATAGTCTGTTTGAATAGTAAGGCGTGGTGCTCGTAAAAAAAAGTATAAATAAAACTACATAGTCGGAAAAAGTTATTAAAATAATTTGATTTGTGTAACAGACACGTCATGTATGGAAAATGTTTAGACAATGTAACTTTTGTTTATTATGTTCATATTATTTTTATTTTGAGATGGAAATCAACATTTATTTTTGCACATGGGCGTGATCCAGGTGGATGAGTCAGGTTCATGAAACGAGCATTTCTGAAACATTCAGGCTGTGCAGGACAGGGCTGTGCAGGGCAGGGCTGTGCAGGACAGGGCTGTGCAGGCTTATAGGATACCAAATTAGATACAGATCATTCCTCGCAAAAATTAAAACGTGTGCTAAACACAACCAAAGCACGCTGAATTTATAAAGCTTGCTTAAGTCCTTACTAACTCTTATACGATGAAATTAACTATAGTAATTATTATTACTATCATCATCATCAGGTGTTCTGTCTTTGGACAGGTCCGTAACCTTGTCCAAATTAAGTCCTCCAGTATGTCCTATTAGCATCTTCCTTTTTAAATCCCGAAAATTCATCTATAATAATTTCAATTTCCTTTATTCTAGTGCTGGCCAACAGTCGTAAGACCTTTGACAGGCCAGCACTGGAAAGTACACAAGTACCTTACAAGCACGTATTAATAATATTAATAATAATAATAAGTTTTTGTTTCACATATTTTCTAAAGGTTTTCTAGCAAGCACGTATTAAAATTTATTATGTTGTTGGTTTTTTTCAAATGTACAGTTAAAAAGTATTCACAAGCACCAATTAATTTTGTCTGTCCATACATTTGTTTATCTTTAAAATAATGTAGGCCTATATATTTGACAAAATAATTACAATTTTACCAACTTAGTTAATCAATTTAGTAAAATAAAAACTGTAAACTGAAACTGAAACGTACGTGCCCATAAAATATATTTTTTAAAACTAAGCTGTTAAAGATCTAAGAATGTTTTCCAGGATAGTAATCAAATAAAACAGAAAAGTAAGTAATGACGGAATGTCTGCTTTGTATTAACTAGTTGTAAGAACAATTTTCAGACAAATTCTGGAAATAATTATATGAATACTGTCTTAAAATATCTACTCTAGGAGATAATCATCTTAATTTCTTAAAATGCTGGCCAAGGACCTCACAAAGAGTCAACCAAGGGAAAAAATATAATCTCAGATAATATAAAAATAATTTTCTAAAATATGTAAAGAAAGTCAAAATGAATTTGGATGAAAAGTTGTGAAATATTATCTAGCACGCCTTCCCAATACCTGTTCGGATTATATGTAATAGTTACGCTAAGGATGTAAGGATGAGGAAGGTTGAATTCAGCTGAAGCGTACTCGCATTTGCGTGGAGAAAGAGGGGAAAACCATCCTCAGTACACTCGACCGGGATTCAAACCCTAATATCCCTGTCATCGGCAGTCTGGTCTATTGCGAGATCAACGCCTTAGACCATATGGCCACTGAATCGGGTCGGCAAGTTATTTCAAGATTGTGATTTAACGGTTTCGAGGTGTGTTGGGTTAGTCATATATTTATTATGTAATTAAAATCTGCTCTGTAATAATTAATGTTATTTATGTGTTTTTAATAAATCCTTCAGTTATAAATATGATTAAATGGGTACTGTACATGATACCCGTGCGAAGTCTCCTCTACGACAGAGAGTATTATATCAGTCATATCAAGTGTCTGCCGCTTGTACTGTACATGATACCCGTGCGAAGTCTCCTCTACGACAGAGAGTATTATATAAGTCATATCAAGTGTCTGCCGCTTGTACTGTACATGATACCCGTGCGAAGTCTCCTCTACGACAGAGAGTATTATATCAGTCATATCAAGTGTCTGCCGCTTGTACTGTACATGATACCCGTGCGAAGTCTCCTCTACGACAGGAGTATTATATCAGTCATATCAAGTGTCTGACGCTTGTACTGTACATGATACCCGTGCGAAGTCTCCTCTACGACAGAGAGTATTATATCAGTCATATCAAGTGCCCTCCGCTTGTACTGTACATGATACCCGTGCGAAGTCTCCTCTACGACAGAGAGTATTATATCAGTCATATCAAGTGTCTGCCGCTTGTACTGTACATGATACCCGTGCGAAGTCTCCTCTACGACAGAGAGTATTATATCAGTCATATCAAGTGCCCTCCGCTTGTACTGTACATGATACCCGTGCGAAGTCTCCTCTACGACAGAGAGTATTATATCAGTCATATCAAGTGCCCTCCGCTTGTACTGTACATGATACCCGTGCGAAGTCTCCTCTACGACAGAGAGTATTATATCAGTCATATCAAGTGCCCTCCGCTTGTACTGTACATGATACCCGTGCGAAGTCTCCTCTACGACAGAGAGTATTATATCAGTCATATCAAGTGTCTGCCGCTTGTACTGTACATGATACCCGTGCAAAGTCTCCTCTACGACAGGAGTATTATATAAGTCATATCAAGTGTCTGCCGCTTGTACTGTACATGATACCCGTGCGAAGTCTCCTCTACGACAGGAGTATTATATCAGTCATATCAAGTGTCTGCCGCTTGTACTGTACATGATACCCGTGCGAAGTCTCCTCTACGACAGAGAGTATTATATCAGTCATATCAAGTGTCTGCCGCTTGTACTGTACATGATACCCGTGCAAAGTCTCCTCTACGACAGGAGTATTATATCAGTCATATCAAGTGTCTGCCGCTTGTACTGTACATGATACCCGTGCGAAGTCTCCTCTACGACAGGAGTATTATATCAGTCATATCAAGTGTCTGCCGCTTGTACTGTACATGATACCCGTGCGAAGTCTCCTCTACGACAGGAGTATTATATCAGTCATATCAAGTGTCTGCCGCTTGTACTGTACATGATACCCGTGCGAAGTCTCCATGAAGAGTGGGACGAGGTACAGTAGGGGAAGATGTGCTTTGCATAATATTTCTACCTTCTACAACTTTCTACAAACAACGCATTGCACCCCTTCTCCGTTCCAAACCCTTGTTTACTTCTAAAGAAGACTCCAGCCCGTCTGGGCAAGAGAAGGACAGAAGATAACTACAATACCTTGCAAACCCATACCCAAAACAAGATTAACATAATACAATTTTGAATATATTAAACTCATAGTCTGAAATTTACATAAGGGGTGGATAAAATACAACCAGACAAGATGAGAATTACGCCTTTATCCACGAACCCACTGGTGCTGGCAATATTTGTGTTAAATGAATCTTTGTTTATTTGTCATCGTTAATATTTCTTAGTAAACTCCATTTCCTAAAAGTATAACTAGTACACACGTCCGGAATATTTATTTATTTTCGAGGGACACATTTGTTTCATAAGTTGGCACAAGTTTTGAATCTTTCACGTCATTGTTCTCTTTCGTCTGTTCCATTGGAAAAGTTTTCCTCAGAAGGAACAAGTAAAATATGACAGCCTCGCCTCGCCTAGAAGTTCAACAGCGATGACAGGAGACAAAAGACGCTGGCGAATATTTCTAACAGACAAAAACAACAAAAAATGGCGTTGCCTTTTTGGCGTAGCTCTTATCCTGCTTGTATTTGTCTGTTGAGTCGAAATCTAAGGGCGAGCTATAAAGGCCAGAACAAACAGAGCTAGGATGTATGTGACATGTCTTACCCTTCCTTTTGACTTCATATGAAATCTGAACAGGTGATAAACATGTATTTAACTACCCCGATTACTAAATATATTTTGAATTTGGCTTATTCGCGTATTTACAGCTTCAGTTTTAGGTTATGTCGTGCATAAGTAGAATTTTTTTCAAATTTGCTTTTTAAATCACTAACCAAATATATGCTTCATTTTTGACCAAATAGGGTATAGTAAAATTATAGTTTTAAATCTAATAACTTATAGTCATATTTCACACTTTTTTCAGTGAGCTCTCACTATAAATATATTTAGAAAATAAATAACTAAACATTTTAAAACTTACTAACATTTTATTTCAACATGATTGTAGCAAAATATTTAAAATAACGTTTCAATAAAGTTTTAAAATCTTAATTTGAATAAAACAAAGGCTAAGTATGTATGTTTAAATTAGTTTACGGTGGTTTTTTAAAATGTTACGTCAAAAATAGCTTGCTAGTAATCCAATATGTATTTGTTATTTTTAAAACTGTATCTCACAACCCAATCTGGCTATACACACATATATAATTATTAGGATACTCTAATGTATTAGGGATGGTAAAGGTATAATTTAGAAGATCTACCAGAATTGGTATGTAGGTAAGAGTGGGAAATCATTTAGGTAAAACCACCCTCATAAAACCCTACCGGGATTTGAACCATGATCTCCTCGTCATTGGTAGCTCAATATACTGTGAGAGTGACGCCTTAAGCCATTCAGCCACTGAAGTGGTACATAAACATTCATCCCTTCAGTTTAAATATTATTTTGAAATGTGCTTATACATTTTGCAGAATTCTGATGACATCATTAATAACAGAGCTCATTCCCGGTATCAGCCCTGTTCAGCAGTTTTTCAGCTGAACGCTGTACATTATGTATAAATAATGCCTACCATAAACTTATTCTAAAACTACAGAACATGTATCCTTTCTAAACTGCAAACCATAGCACGGGTATCGATCGATATTCCGTAATCGCTAAATAATCGCCCATCATTGATCACAGCTCTAAATATGGTAGGAAGAGAAGAGGTGAAAGGAAGGGGGTGGAATAAAAATGTAAGGCTGGAGTTCCAGTGGTCACTAAGATTGTCACACGTGATGCTGGAATGTATGGCTGGAGTTCCAGTGGTCACTGAGATTGCCACACGTGATGCTGGAATGAATGGCTGGGGTTCCAGTGGTCACTGAGATTGCCACACGTGATGCTGGAATGTATGGCTGGAGTTCCAGTGGTCACTGAGATTGCCACACGTGATGCTGGAATGAATGGCTGGAGTTCCAGTGGTCACTGAGATTGCCACACGTGATGCTGGAATGTATGGCTGGAGTTCCAGTGGTCACTAAGATTGCCACACGTGATGCTGGAATGAATGGCTGGGGTTCCAGTGGTCACTGAGATTGCCACACGTGATGCTGGAATGTATGGCTGGAGTTCCAGTGGTCACTGAGATTGCCACACGTGATGCTGGAATGTATGGCTGGAGTTCCAGTGGTCACTAAGATTGCCACACGTGATGCTGGAATGAATGGCTGGAGTCCCAGTGGTCACTAAGATTGCCACACGTGATGCTGGAATGAATGGCTGGGGTTCCAGTGGTCACTGAGATTGCCACACGTGATGCTGGAATGTATGGCTGGAGTTCCAGTGGTCACTAAGATTGCCACACGTGATGCTGGAAAGAATGGCTGGAGTTCCAGTGGTCACTAAGATTGCCACACGTGATGCTGGAATGAATGGCTGGGGTTCCAGTGGTCACTGAG
The DNA here is from genome assembly GCA_033556935.1 of Timema podura. Classification (NCBI taxonomy): domain Eukaryota; kingdom Metazoa; phylum Arthropoda; class Insecta; order Phasmatodea; family Timematidae; genus Timema; species Timema podura. The sequence goes on along the minus strand of JAVRXN010000007.1, from coordinate 11,344,975 downwards.
ATTGCCACACGTGATGCTGGAATGTATGGCTGGAGTTCCAGTGGTCACTAAGATTGACACACGTGATGCTGGAATGTATGGCTGGAGTTCCAGTGGTCACTGAGATTGCCACACGTGATGCTGGAGTGAATGGCTGGAGTTCCAGTGGTCACTGAGATTGCCACACGTGATGCTGGAATGTATGACTAGAGTTCCAGTGGTCACTGAGATTGCCACACGTGATGCTGGAATGTATGGCTGGAGTTCCAGTGGTCACTAAGATTGCCACACGTGATGCTGGAATGTATGGCTGGAGTTCCAGTGGTCACTGAGATTGCCACAACGTGATGCTGGAATGTATCGATCATAGTTTGGAAACGAAGTTAAAACATTGCCCGGGATAATTTGTTCAACTACAATATTGATATGTTTCTATTTGTTTTAGCATCGCGTCTTACTACCCATTCAGGTTACACGCGTATGTACTAATTACTCTAAGGTGTTAAGGATGTGGAAGGTGTAAATTAGAGGAAATATAATACATTTGCCTGGAGGAAGAATGAAAATCCATTTATTAAAAACCTCATTCAGAACACCCAACCAGGATTCGAACTCCGATCTACCAATCATCGACAGTTCAGTCTATTGCAATATTGCGAGGGTGAAGCCTTAGACCGTTCTACCCCTGAATCAGGTATGTATTGATATTAAATAATAACCTGAACCGGTGGACATGTTGACTAAATGTCAGGCTCATCTAGTCTGGTTTGTCTGTGTAAAGAAGGTCAGTGTTAAAACTCCAGCCAGACGTACTAAATGCGTATTTTTTCCTACTTGGTTTCCCACTCTCCCTTCACGCAAATACTGGTACATTTCTTCTAAATTACATCTTACCCATCCCTACCCCTCAGCGTGATTAAAATTCGCATAGCCTGGAGCGTAATAATACATTAAATACATTATATGATGTCTCATGTGTTACATTTGATACATGATATGATGTCTCATATGTTACATTTGATACATTATATGATGTCTCATGTGTTACATTTGATACATGATATGATGTCTCATATATTACATTTGATACATGATACGGTGTTTCATGTGTTACATTTGATACATGATATGATGTTTCATGTGTTACATTTGATACATGATATGATGTTTCATGTGTTACATTTGATACATGATATGATGTTTCATGTGTTACATTTGATACATGATATGATGTTTCATGTGTTACATTTGATACATGATATGATGTTTCATATATTACATTTGATACATGATATGATGTTTCATGTGTTACATTTGATACATGATATGATGTTTCATGTGTTACATTTGATACATGATATGATGTTTCATATGTTACATTTGATACATGATATGATGTCTCATATGTTACATTTGATACATGATATGATGTTTCATGTGTTACATTTGATACATGATATGATGTTTCATGTGTTACATTTGATACATGATATGATGTTTCATGTGTTACATTTGATACATGATATGATGTTTCATGTGTTACATTTGATACATGATACGATGTTTCATGTGTTACATTTGATACATGATAACGAATGTGTTTCCATTCAAATAAAAGTATGTTTTTTGTACGACATTTCGTTTCATCAAACCTTTCCCGACGATCATAAACATTGTCACAATCATTATATCCATTCTCCATCCAACAACAGAAATATTTCACATTTCATTTGACAAAAAAACCCGAGTGTATTCAATTTTGATGGAGATTACACGCATCTCGCAGTTCGTTTACTGAGATAATGTGAAGGGAACCACCCGTTTACGACTGCAGGGAAATACCAATACAAACAAGCTCATTTACAAACTAGTGATATTCTCTGTGAACGATAATACTCACAAAAATACCAAACATTTCAATCAAACTACAAAACATGACACGATCCGTCAGCCTAAAAGTACAAAAACCCTCACCAACAAACCTCTCGTTGCAACGGTTTAAATAATCGTACACACAACCGTTACGCTTTGGTAATTACTTGTTTATGTTTCAATCGCTGTCAGTCCCCATTATATACCCATTTGAAAATAAAAAATGTTTTCATGTGCGTTACAGAACTGACAACATGAGAATTACTGGTGTTTAGTCCTTCCCATTCACTGGCCACTGCGTATTTTTGTTTACAGGAAGCAAACAAAATAATAATAATAATATATCGTCATGTCGGTTCCACTCCCTTCCTTCAGCCCCATGGTAAACATTTTCATCCCTTGCGATAGCCCACAATTCCTCCTCTCACGCTCCCCCACAAACATCCCCTTGCTATTTCCACGCGTTTCAAAAACAATCAGATTTCCAAGGGATGAATTACGATTGCATATTGGTCCTTATCAGAGGACATCCATCGCTGTGTCCGGAGTGGAGGAAAATACAATCTAGATATAATGTGTCCCCCCCCCTTACCCCTTCACACACCCTCTTTTGCTACTTTTTTCCCTCTAAAATGTGTAAATATAATGAGTTTTATTATGACCCAACAAGAAAGATAACGATGGAATTCTGATGAGTCCACAGACAGACTTTTAATGAATAAAATCTCGTCTGCTTGCCGTAGCGATCCTCCTATATTTTTTTTCCTCTCTCTTTTTTATTAGACGTGGAACACCGAGAGTTTATTTTGGTATCGTAGTTGATTATTGATCCAACTTTTATTAGTTTTGTTTCCAATCTCCTTCGATAAACTCAAATCTTTGTTTTAATTCCTGGAAGTTATCGTCAAACGTGACGTGGGTGCTTTCTCAAAACAATATTGGGTTTTTGAGTTGTACACTCCAAAACAAGGGTTTTTAACGACCTGTTGTACTACTGAGTAAGGATAATAATAGTAGCCTCAAAATGCACTAGCATTAGAGTGTATGTAGGATAAGAAACCGTCAGTAAATATATCACGTCTAAAATCAGTGGCGTACCAGACCTTTAATTTGAGGGACATATATTTTATGTAATATCAACCCACAGGTTGCAAATCATTTTAATTACGACACTGTCCGTATACAGGGGGATACATTTCAATTAATTTAAATTACTTGAAAAATGAACCGAGGACACGGGAATTGAACCAGGGACCTTTGACTCAGCGCACCAATTCTCTAACTGAATTATCCAGGATTCGTCATGTGCCCAGGATTATTGTTCACTCATAGTTTGAGGCAGTCTGTTATAGACGTGTGTAATTGTCAGTTACGACCAACAGTATCTCGAGCTATCCAGAGTCTCAGATGGTCGTGTTATCTGGTAGCTTGCGATACTATTGGTCGCTCATATGTATTTCACAATTACACACGTCCATAACAGATTCAGCCTCAAACTATGAGTGAACCATGATCCTGACCACAGAACGAATCCTGGATTGTTCAGTGGTAGAGAATTGGCACGCTAAGTCAAAGGTTCCTGGTTTGATTCCTGTGTCACGGTGTCATTTTTCAACTAATTTAAATCAATCGAAATATTTGCTATGTACTTATCCCCAATTGGTAACTTTAGGGGACTTTTAAAGTGTTAAATGGCATACCTTTTGAATTTAAAGTTGTAGCTTAATATTATATCAAATAAGCCTAGACATTATAAATATGATATTTAATTTACATGATTCGAGATTTTATTAAAACTATTTTCACTCTTGTCGAGAGGAAGGTATTCCCTCCCCCTCCCTTGAGCCCTCTCCCCTTGCAACACTTTGAAAAACTACCCCCAGTTCACCCAAACCAGGTCCATAATATTTATACATTTCCAGCAGTATAAATTGTTATATGAGGTAATAACTTTCACTTACTAAACCAAATTAATATTTCAGAATAAATAAACTGATATTGAACTTGACTACGAAGTATATGCATAGTAATCCATCATTACATCGCGTATTTGACTTAAGTGATTGACAGGAATAGAAATAATAGACCAACCAATGATACGATCTTTGAGGCTCTCCGATGAATTGAACCAGGGTTCTTTTTATCAAACGTTTAGCTAATGTACTACTGAGCTGATAGCTAAGACACATATGACTGAATTACTCATATTATGTCCAAATTATTTGGAAAAGTATCTAACTATCCATGTGGCTACCTGGTATTATTACAAAAATGAGTTTATTTAGGTATCATTGCAAGTAAATACTTTATATTGTTTTTATATCTCTAAAAAAAATAGAAAATTGTTATTTTTGTTTGAATTCTTTTTAGAAAACAATTAGGGCAAACGTTTTGCCAAAATTCTGGCACGGGTGAATAAACAAATCAACTTATCAGCGGATGATGTACGAATTAAAACTGCTGAAACCTTTTACCTGTTGAATATGTGTCAAAGAAGTAAACTATTCGTCATGGAATAATTAAGTCCTGAGGGAGTAATCAGGTGCCAAGTTCATTTGAGATCGGATTGAAATGTTTTAAAAAAAAAAAATTCGGACACCTTGCCCGGTCGATATTAAAAAAACAAGGTATCATCATAGGATATGTCTAGTTATACCTTAAATACTGAATATGTTGATATATAATACGAACAGTTTCATTGATATTTAATTTTAAAAATATTTAATTTTTGGAAATTATGGACAACATTTGATCAAATTAGAATGAGCTATAGGAATTAAATCTACATTTATTATAATACTATATTTTGCTCACAGCTTCGCTATCGTTAATATCAGTTTTCAAAAACATTTCCATTCAAAACACAACGTTTCTAGTCCCAGAGTTTTTAATTCCTCACAGAGAGAAGAAATCACGCAATTTATTAGGTAGAGATCACCAAGCTGAATGCTTTGGAGTTGACAAAAAATGAATTTTTGTGCTAAAAAAATTCAATGTAGGGTATTTATTTCTGTTTTAAGACAAGATACAGAGAATATTTGTATTACTTGAAGGAAATAAAGTAAAACATTTAATTCAAGTCCTCTTTGTAAACTTCGTTAGTGGTTTTATTATCAGGAGCGAGTAGTTACAGGTTGCTGCTAGAACTATCATCAGAAGCAAGTAGTTACAGGTTGCTGTTAGAACTATCATCAGGAGCGAGTCGTTACAAGTTGCTGTTAGAACTATCATCAGGAGCAAGTAGTTACAGGTTGCTGTTAGAACTATCATCAGGAGCAAGTAGTTACAGGTTGCTGTTAGAACTATAATCAGGAGCGAGTAGTTACAGGTTGCTGTTAGAACTATCATCAGAAGCAAGTAGTTACAGGTTGCTGTTAGAACTATCATCAGGAGCAAGTAGTTACAGGTTGCTGCTAGAACTATAATCAGGAGCAAGTAGTTACAGGTTGCTGTTAGAACTATCATCAGAAGCAAGTAGTTACAGGTTGCTGTTAGAACTATCATCAGGAGCGAGTCGTTACAAGTTGCTGTTAGAACTATCATCAGGAGCGAGTAGCCACAGGTTGCTGTTAGAACTATAATCAGGAGCGAGTAGTTACAGGTTGCTGTTAGAACTATAATCAGGAGCTAGTAGTTACAGGTTGCTGCTAGAACTATCATCAGGAGCGAGTAGCTACAGGCTGCTGTTAGAACTATCATCAGGAGCGAGTAGCTACAGGCTGCTGTTAGAACTATCATCAGGAGCGAGTAGCTACAGGCTGCTTTTAGAACTATCATCAGGAGCGAGTAGCTACAGGCTGCTGTTAGAACTATCATCAGGAGCGAGTAGCTACAGGCTGCTGTTAGAACTATCATCAGGAGCAAGTAGTTACAGGTTGCTGTTAGAACTATCATCAGGAGCAAGTAGTTACAGGTTGCTGTTAGAACTATCATCAGGAGCAAGTAGTTACAGGTTGCTGTTAGAACTATAATCAGGAGCGAGTAGTTACAGGTTGCTGTTAGAACTATCATCAGAAGCAAGTAGTTACAGGTTGCTGTTAGAACTATCATCAGGAGCAAGTAGTTACAGGTTGCTGCTAGAACTATAATCAGGAGCAAGTAGTTACAGGTTGCTGTTAGAACTATCATCAGGAGCGAGTCGTTACAAGTTGCTGTTAGAACTATCATCAGGAGCGAGTAGCCACAGGTTGCTGTTAGAACTATAATCAGGAGCGAGTAGTTACAGGTTGCTGTTAGAACTATAATCAGGAGCTAGTAGTTACAGGTTGCTGCTAGAACTATCATCAGGAGCGAGTAGCTACAGGCTGCTGTTAGAACTATCATCAGGAGCGAGTAGCTACAGGCTGCTGTTAGAACTATCATCAGGAGCGAGTAGCTACAGGCTGCTGCCCGTCAACATTCACTTATAGTGTATTTGCAGGTGCAACAGTGGTTAGATAATCTGCTCACACCAACGGACTGGGGCTGCCATCTTATTGGAAAGGTAAATATATTAATTACTAAACTTAGGCTTTTTTTGTTGCTTACATTTTAATTTATTCGATCTAAATTTATATAATATATTTTAAAGAAAATTGCAAAATTTTGAATTATTCGTCTTGTGTTAACAAGAGCTTGTTCCTGCCATGACATTTCTCCCTCCAGCCCCAGAAAAGCTCTTGCATACTATCTGTTGTGGCTGCAAGAAAGGTTCCGAACGCAACTACGAATGTAAGAAGAGCGGGCCGGCGTGCTCTACGATGTGTCGCTGTTCAGGAGATTCTTATCAGTGCCACAACTCCCCTTCACCGTCTATCACTGTGGATAGTGAAGAAAACTTGGACGAGCTAATTGATATATTTTGAAAAATAAACTCTAACATTAAATTTATTAATAAGGTGAGGGAATTTTGTGTGTTAACTTTAAGGAATTCCCTTGGGGATGAATTTAGCTGGGACACGAGTGAAACTCATTTTTATTTATGCCTTGGAGGCTAATTTACTAGTGAATTTTTTGAATTTTTGGGTCTTCTACCATAAAAGCCAAGCCTCGGACTTTAGGGGACTTTTGATATGTTGTAAGGCATGTAATTCTGAGTTGATCCTGAAATTTTCAGTTTTCTCCGAATTTTTTTCCGAGTAATTTGCTAATAATCCTGGGCTATATTGTCTGTCAATATTTTTAAACCTCTAACGTAATTAGAGAAAAACGAAATTTCCTCTAAAATTAACCATATCGGGTCAGTGGTGACAGGACCTTAATTGTGTATAGCAGAAGAGGTCAACTAATCAAAGAGGTATTTTGAGGAATTTGTCCCCCCTACCCCAGGAAACGTTTGACATTTGGATGTCTTTCATTTATTGGAGTGGTCCTAAAATTGTTTTGAAAATTATATTCTCATAGACTATATTTGGAGTGGTCTTACCTCATGTATGTAATTTTTTTTAAATTTTGATGCCTCTAAAAGATACTTAAAATGGCCCTCATATGATTTTGTAAATTTTAATTAAATTAATGTCTTTAAATTGAGAATGCGTTTGTATTAAAAATACGGTATCGTGATTGAAGTCCAGGTTGTACACCATTGCCCTGTACTGATTCTATGTTCAATATCTCCCTGTGAGCGAGTTAAGTGCTAGAGGATGTGTTACTTGAAATATATTAATGTTATTCAGATCAAATATCTGAATGAGAAAGTAGATCCACACAAAATGGATTCTGTTAAAGTATTCTTCCAGTGTTAGTTCATCTTCTAATAGTTTCTGCGTTTTTCAAACTAACTGGTAAGATACGTGGTTTATGTCTTCTAAGTACCGCACGGGAGTATTCAAATGAAGTTGTACTCTTGGAAGACTTGGAGCAGAATTCTCAAATAATAGCATCCTGAGTTATTCAGATGTACAGTATTTACAACTCCCTTAAGCTATGAAATAAATGTATCCTCTGTGTATTCTAGTATTATTAATACTTTGTGTATTTTGATGTTTTAAAGAAATGTTATATTTTGCTTCAAAGCTCTTGCCAGAACTTCAAATATACTAGCTATTTATTATGTTCCAAAATATTAAATGTACTCATCCGCTATTAATCTGTGTTGGTTTTCAATAAATATTTTCTACCTTCAATGAAATAACACTTCCAGCTGGTATTCCAGCTGGTATTCTAACCCAGAGTTCCCCCAACCCAAAAGCACAACCAGACCAGACAAGGTTGATGTACACCAGCTGGTATTCTAACCCAGAGTTCCCCATCACCAGCAAACCAGACCAGACAAGGTTGATGTACACCAGCTGGTATTCTAACCCAGAGTTCCCCATCCCCAGCAAACCAGACCAGACAAGGTTGATGTACACCAGCTGGTATTCTAACCCAGAGTTCCCCATCACCAGCAAACCAGACCAGACAAGGTTGATGTACACCAGCTGGTATTCTAACCCAGAGTTCCCCATCCCCAGCAAACCAGACCAGACAAGGTTGATGTACACCAGCTGGTATTCTAACCCCAGAGTTCCCCATCACCAGCAAACCAGACCAGACAAGGTTGATGTACACCAGCTGGTATTCTAACCCAGAGTTCCCCATCCCCAGCAAACCAGACCAGACAAGGTTGATGTACACCAGCTGGTATTCTAACCCCAGAGTTCCCCATCACCAGCAAACCAGACCAGACAAGGTTGATGGTACACCAGCTGGTATTCTAACCCAGAGTTCCCCATCCCCAGCAAACCAGACCAGACAAGGTTGATGTACACCAGCTGGTATTCTAACCCCAGAGTTCCCCATCACCAGCAAACCAGACCAGACAAGGTTGATGTACACCAGCTGGTATTCTAACCCCAGAGTTCCCCATCCCCAGCAAACCAGACCAGACAAGGTTGATGTACACCAGCTGGTATTCTAACCCCAGAGTTCCCCATCCCAGCAAACCAGACCAGACAAGGTTGATGTACACCAGCTGGTATTCTAACCCCAGAGTTCCCCATCACCAGCAAACCAGACCAGACAAGGTTGATGTACACCAGCTGGTATTCTAACCCCAGAGTTCCCCATCACCAGCAAACCAGACCAGACAAGGTTGATGTACACCAGCTGGTATTCTAACCCCAGAGTTCCCCATCACCAGCAAACCAGACCAGACAAGGTTGATGTACACCAGCTGGTATTCTAACCCCAGAGTTCCCCATCCCAGCAAACCAGACCAGACAAGGTTGATGTACACCAGCTGGTATTCTAACCCCAGAGTTCCCCATCACCAGCAAACCAGACCAGACAAGGTTGATGTACACCAGCTGGTATTCTAACCCCAGAGTTCCCCATCACCAGCAAACCAGACCAGACAAGGTTGATGTACACCAGCTGGTATTCTAACCCAGAGTTCCCCATCACCAGCAAACCAGACCAGACAAGGTTGATGTACACCAGCTGGTATTCTAACCCAGAGTTCCCCATCCCCAGCAAACCAGACCAGACAGTTTGATGTACACCAGCTGGTATTCTAACCCCAGAGTTCCCCATCCCCATCAAACCAGACCAGACAAGGTTGATGTACACCAGCTGGTATTCTAACCCCAGAGTTCCCCATCACCAGCAAACCAGACCAGACAAGGTTGATGTACACCAGCTGGTATTCTAACCCAGAGTTCCCCATCACCAGCAAACCAGACCAGTGAATATTATACACAAAAACAATTACAAATATTCATATAAACATGTGTCTGTCCCATTTTACCTGGCTACTGAGCTTCAGTAAAGTTCAAAATGTCCACCTTTGGCCTGAATGCAAGCCTACAGCCGTCATGTCGTGGAATGACGCACTCTGACAAAAACACCGGATGTTTGTCGGATGGCATGGCACTCCTTCAAAAACACCGGGTGTTTGTCGGATGGCATGGCACTCTTTCAAAAACACCGGATGTTTGTCGGACGGCATGGCACTCCTTCAAAAACACCGGGTGTTTGTCGGATGGCATGGCACTCCTTCAAAAACACCGGGTGTTTGTCGGATGGCATGGCACTCCTTCAAAAACACCGGATGTTTGTCGGATGGCATGGCACTCTTCTTGTAGACGTAGATGAAGTATTTCAATGCTCTTAATTGGTTTCAAGTGAAGCCACAACTAAACATCTAATAGATGTAAGTCTCGGGAATAAGTAGGTCCACCAGTAGGTCCTGTCCGACCTTTCCGTTTGCTGGTAAGTCGTTGGTTCATGACATTTCTGGGTACTCAGATAAAATGTGATATTGGAACAGTTTAGTGGCGTCACTTGCCCGTAGCTCGGAAACGCGGTCAAATGGGACACACGTGTATGTAAACTATTGTCATTGTTTCTGTGTCTCTTGCCACAAGTGAAGTGTGTCTCCCGTGTTACGGTACACCCTGTATACAACTAAAACATTCATATATGAAATGTAGATAGCCTGAAGGGTCTGTAAAACGAGGCTAACATTATTTTTAATATAGAACAAACTCTCTTGACATTTCTGTTTGTTATTCACTTTGTGTTTATTGTTTGTGTTTTGAGTTTTATTGTATAAAATATGGTTACTTTTCCCACAGTAAATAGTACACAAATACACATGTTTTTCGTAATAATATATCTCCTGGCTAAAGAAAGTTAATAAAAGAAAGGATTAGTAAATTGAGTATGTGGAGGATTGTGAGTGGGTGGAGAGACAATTTGTTCCTTGATATTTTCGGGCACAACTATTCTAAAACCACAGTTTGAAGCTGAATGGGGGGTGGCCATGTATATGGTAGGCCACACAATACACAGTACAAACTGAAACCTATGTTTACTTTCTCATTTAAAGAGAGAGTTATGTAATAAAGAGAGTTCTACCTCGAGATCATGATGAATATTTACGTTCTATGTGCCCTCGAACCCAAAAACGTAGGTTTTTCAATTCTGTCTGTCTACATGTATGTCTGTCTCTAGGACTACAGTCAAAACCATTTGATGGCTTTGGTTCAATCCTAATATTTTGATGTTATAGGGCTACAACTCAGGACCCTAACCCTAATTTAACGTTTGTTTACTGATGACTCTTTTTTTAAATTTGAAATAGTTTTAAAATGGCTCGAACGATTTGGTTTAAAATGGGTATCTGCGAACTATTTTACATTATAAACAACAATGTATGCTCATTTTTCTAATATAAATTAATTCAAGGGTAGTTTGCATTGACCAATTTTAGAAAATTTGAATTTTTTCAAAAATTACCTTTAAGAATTTGTTCAAAATTGGTTCAAAATTGATATCTGAGAATTTTGTTTAGTAGCAAATAATAATATATGTTTATTTTTAAAATATAAATAAGTAGATCTTAATATTTTAAAAATAATTGATTTTTGAAAATTTGAAATTTTTAAAATTGTTTTGAACCATTTGGTTTAAAATTTATGCCTGAAAAATATTCATTTTGGTTAACGAGATGATGATATGTTTGAAATGATTGTGTCGTACAATTTATTTATATTCGTGTTATTGGACTGTCGACTGAAAGGGATTGAGAATCTCTGCTTTAGTTTGTTGGGATTTTGTCGTGTTTTACTACCGATCAAGGCCATGTGCAATTTTAAGGCTGAAACTACCAACTTTGAATTATTTTTAACACTTTATATTGTTGTGGGTAAAATGCTGTTCTTTCTGAAATGAACAGTTCATAGTTCTAAGGAATACATAGTTAGCAACCTTGACCAATATTTGCATTTCTACATACAACGGTTTCACACGTTTATTGGAGTTTTAGAGCTTTGGAAGTGAAACTTCAATAGAAAGGCTACAAATGGTTGATATAACCCTGAAATCATATGGAAGGTTTTTATCAGGATCTGTTCTATAATTTAGAATTTAAAGATTTATAAATTACATCAATTTTCCTACAAAACAAAAATACAACGCTAACGTTAACATTTAGATAAGATATATTAGTCACAGTGTAGATTACATTTATAGGTAGGGATGCGGAGGAAAATGTTTGAAGGAAATGTGCCTGCGTATTCTTGGAGGAGGAGTTGAAACCAGTTGGTGCATCTCGTCGGGATGATTCTAACTCTGACCCAACGACACTAACATTCAGTCAATTCAAATCTGAATCATTTACTAAATAATCCCAAAGCTTTCTATCAGAGACAAGGATTGAAACTGTGAAAATAAAACAAGTAAACTGATTAGGTATCGAACTCTGACCACCAACATACTCTCAACTTTGATAAAGAAAGATGACAGTAGCACTTAACTTGAGAGTTAATCTTTCTTTTTTTACCATTTGCAAACATTGTAGACTTATTTCCAGAGCATTCGGGAAAGTATTAAAACCAAACAAACGCAGTGAACTATTGACATTTCATGGTTGACACTCCTATAGCAGCTAACGAGAGAGAAATAATAAGATAAAGAGATGGAGAAAGGAAGAGAGGTAAAGATTGAGAGAGGAAACGACGGAAAGGGGAAACTGTCCACCGCCCACTCTCAAGAGTGTCAATTGAATATGACGTGTGGGGGGCTAGAGAAAGGGTTGGTTGGTGTTTGTTGAGTGGGTATGAGACCCTGGGTGTTAGGGTTGGGGGCGAAACCCTCGGGATTGTCTCTCTTGTATCCTCCCCCCTCGTACGTCACAGATACAAGGTCTCTTCTCGACATTAGCCATTATTCAGCAAGCCGCTAACGATACACAAAGAGAGAGTGTATTGGAACAGGGAGGGTGATCGTCCAAACAGGAGGAGAGGAAAATAGATAGAGTGGCTGCAATAGAGTACTAAGGGCCTTATCTGATTACTAGTGAACCTACTAGATCTACTTTTATGTATTCATACGTCAAGTCATGTGATCTTCATCTGTCAAGTTTGATAGATATAATCAATACCTATAAAGTAACACTAATACGGGTGTATGGTAAAATATTATCCAAAAATGTGTTTTTATTTTTTTCTAAAATTCCCTTTCAGGCTTATTTTTCAGCATTATCTCCTTAATAATCAAATTACTATATATTTTTAGTTGGATTTTTTTTCAAACTTACTTCATGGGTAAAAAAAAATTATTGAAATCAACACGTTCAGAAAATACGCATTTTAATTACGCTAACACTTTCTTCAGTGGTCACATGGTCTAAGGAGTCATTCTCGTTATATATTAGACAACTGATTACAGGGAAACCAGGGCTCGAATCCCGGTCGGGTGTAATGAGTTTGGTTTTTTCACAATTGTTTTTAACTCTCCCTCCACGCAAATGTGGGTAAGCTTCCACTAAATATATCCTTCCTATTTCTTAAAACTATTATTAGTAGATAGGCGGGTAGTGAGACGCGGTGCTAAAAAACATTGTAAAGTAGGTCAAACCTGTAAAAAACAAGTTGATAAACACTGATCTAGAGGAAATGCATCACAGCTCTCGTCAAAGGAGAGTGGAAAATCTTTTTTTAAATACCCTAACACAACCGTTCAGGAATAGAATCCAAAAACGAGAAATATGCTTCTATCCATACGCTCAGCTATGCCAAAAATCTTAACAATATTATAATATCAATAGATTTATAAATTATGTTGAAATATTATAGCTTTTCACTTCCAAAATGTCGTCATGCGGCTCTTCTAAAGTGATAAGTCGAAACTTAGACGCACTCGGCGAGTTTTAAAATTTTATATTTACTTATTATAGAACTTGACTGCGTACATTATTAACAAATATTAGTTATGATCAAACGAACATAAACCCCTAAACCAATATTCCCAAAAGAGGAAAAGTTGATTTAATATTATATTTGTGTTCAACTCTAAAAATGGTTGGAAGTGATGTGAGAGGGAAGTAGGAGGGATTCTAGGAAGATGTGGATTCTAATAAAAATATTTTTATCCCACACACATACAAAGATTTTGATGCGAAAAGTGAACATGACGTAGAAGTAGAAGTGAAACAGAAAAAAAAAATATTGGAAAACTCTTTAATTTCACTTGTCAACGTCACTGGAAATTGAAATAAAAATCTTGTTATAGCGAAATGGAACTTCAAACTTTACCCGAAGGGTAATATTTTTCAAGTTTGTTTGAATTATGTATTTGTAAGTTTGGAAAAAAAAAATATTGAAATTAATAAATTAATGAAACGAATTGAAGTTTAGATTACCAGGAACATAATGTCCATACAAAATTATTGAAAAAAATATATGCGAAAAATGTAATAATGTATTTTTTATATACACAAATACATACTCGTACTTGTTTTCTCGATATTTTAGATGGATAGATATTATTCAGTAAGAACGCGGTAAGGACTGTCTAGTAAATACCAATCTTATTTGAGGGTCAACCATGATAGAATGTATTATTATTATTATTTTATTGCCACTGATAATATCTAACAAAATTGAAAGCCAAAGCTCACATGACTTGACGTATAAGTGTACTAAAACTATTTTAAACAGTTTGGTAGTTCTCAGATACCGTTCCCTCCTGTTCTCCTGGGCTCCTGATCCTGCAGACCACAGGCTGTACCATAAGAGAGCTCATTTAGAAATGTATCTACTGTCGTTGATGTGACGTTGTCTCGCTTGTGACGTCACTGGGAAACCCACGACTGTCCAAAGGATTTAGCCGATGGTCTACAAACGTGCCATTTTACAAGATAAGTGAATCTAAAGTTAACACTATGATTGTGTTAAGTGCACCATGTAAAACTATTTGCCTGGTTTTATTAGGAAACCATCTTTCATTATTTTGCTACTAAGTTTATTATCTCAAGGTTTGCACAAATCATAGCAGTTTCAGTTAAACGTCTTATTTTTTTAATGTTTACTATAGATGATAGGCTATCACGCTTTTCTGTAATGTTGGAGGTTACGAGATCGATCCCAGCACAATTATAATGTTTTATTTTTGTCTGAGTAACAAAAAACTTGTCGATTCGAATTTAGTATGGCCATATTTTTTTTCGCAACTATCTTTTAAACATAAATATGTCCTTCGGGTGTTTACTATGGCAATAATTATTGGTTGCTTAGTATTATTTTTAAATATGCACATTTTTTATAGCATAAGATCCATTAACCTAGTTTTTAAATAATCACACACCACATTTAAAGTTAATGTGCTGTTTTCAATTTACTTTATTTAAACGTTGGTAATGAAGGGACAGGATAAAAGCAGATTGCAGGTGAGTGAAATGAGATTTCTGAGAAGCAGGATCGGCGTAACAACATTTGATAGGATGAGAAATGAGAGAGTAAGAGGAAGAGTAAAGGAAGAGAGAGCCCAGGACAGGATAAAGAAGGCACGATTAAGGTGGTATGGCCATGTGAGAGAACTGGAGAGGGAAAGGATGAGGAGGAGGATGTTGGATATGGAGGTAGGAGGAGGACCAAGGGACAGATGGCTGAAGGCAGTAAGGAGGAGTGTGGAGAGAGGAGAGAGAACTAGGTCATGGTGGAGGGAGAGAAGTGGAGGGAGGAAAGGAGGTGGTGGAGAGGCTTATGTTCCAAACAGACCCAGCCAGTGGCTGTTCATGATGATGGTGAATTTTTTTAAAGAATTTCTAAGTGGTTGATGTAGGCTCAAATACCTTATATATTATTAAAAGAAATATTTAAAACACATTATATGCTTACTAACACAATTTATCAAATGATTTTTTTCAGTATAATATAAAAAAATTAGTAGCAAAGATTTGAATTATGGAACCTCAGAATTTGAGGAAGTAACGCCAAGTTAATCTCTTATTTAATGGGAGGAGAGTTAAATTATATTTCTAACATTAACACAAACAAATATTTGTGTTGAAGGGTTGTATGAATCGACCAGAGCAATCATATTTTTTAACTTCTGCAGACCTAATTTGTACAATGGGAGGTTTATTTCAACAAAATAACTTTCAGAAGTTTTCAACCAAAAAGGTGGATGGAGTCCATCTTGACTTATGTTGCTTTACTCGCCAGACAAGTCCTGTCTCACACGGTGTTTAGCTGGCGAGCAGAGTTCTCTCGCAAGCCGCTAGTGTGACGTCACCTTTAGCAGTCCAGGCGTTTTAAAACTAGGTCTTTACGAGATACGAGCCAGTGGCTAGTGACTCGTAGCCCGCACGTTTTAAAACAAGGGGTCCTACATTTAAACCTCTCCCTCCCTCCCAAGATATCTGATGACCTGGAAACCAACGCTGGATATTGATACAACAAACAACCCTCCTTTTGTCCCAGACAGTCACCACGGGAAAACCACCCCTTGTATACTCCGGGAAAATTAATTAAATACAAGGGCATTGAAAAGGTAGTTTTAATAGATTTAATACTAACTGGATCATCACGGTCAGAACTAGGTGGGTTTAATTAGGTTAAGTTTCTAGCAGAGCTACAGTCCAATTTTCACAGGAAGGGCTTTATCGGACAGCTAGAATTGATATTTTTTTCACCACGTATTACAACCCACTTGGCCATACGAATATGTACTAATTACGTCAATGTTTTAGGGATAAGGAAAGTTTAATTTATATCAAGTGTACCTTCATTTGCGTAGAGAGAGATAGGGAAAACCATTTCGGAAATCCACCCTCATTATAACCGACCGGGATTCAAACGGGATATCCCCGTCATCATAAATCTGGTATATTGCGAGTGTGACGCCTTAGACCATGCGGCAACCAAAGTGGGTCTATAGAAGTTCATAGATCTACTTTCATACATTCATACTTCAAGTTCAAACACTTTTGGTTGAGATTTGTTTAGATATAATAGAATACAAAATAGCTAACATACTCAAAAAGTATATTCGTGTTTGTGTTTGTGTATCTTAATAAAGTTTGAGCTACATTTGTCCATCCTTTGGACCAATTGGTATTGAACTAAGGGGTCCAGGGTTAAATTCCAAGCGTGGCCAATAAATATTTTGTGATATTGGAATATTCACTTTCACTATGATGAACTAATGACCGTCCACAATGATAGGTACTCGGTCAAAGTGACAAGCTAACTTAATCGAGTTTCTCTTTCCGCAAATATTTGTACATTTCCTCCCAAAGTATACCTTCCTCTTCCTGTTTTTAAGTCGTGTGCTTATGTTTTGTCGGTTTAGAATGTGTACCACAACTACCCTAAATAAATAAATTAGATTTAGGTAATTTAGTTGTATTCTTGAGTCTTTATTCAATCCAAAATACTCAAGTCAGGAAAAATAATAAATATTCATGTCAGGTGTCCAAAAATAATATTGTAACAAGATAGTGTCTGACTGCTAGCCTCCATCCTTATTTAGCAGGTATGCAGCCAGCCTCACTGCCAGGGGGATTAGAAAGACCGGGGGAAGGGGGGAGACATATAATTGAAAGTAATAGTAAACATTTAGAAGAGTCTGGGCTCGTTTCCTTCGAATCCTGTAGAGAAGTTTAAAAATAGAGGCTTCCTGACTCAACTATGACCTTTATATTTACAAGGTCAGTAATAGTCAGGGGATCCCCGGGCCAAGTTGTGGATAGTGAAGAGAGTGGGTCAGCGTGTCCGGTGAGTAGACCAGTGTGTCCAGTGAGTAGACCAGTGTGTCCAGTGAGTAGACCAGTATTTCCAGTGTGTCCGGTGAGTATACCAGTGTGTCCAGTGAGTATACCAGTGTTTCCAGTGAGTATACAAGTGTGTCCAGTGAGTAGACCAGTGTTTCCAGTGAGTAGACCAGTGTGTACAGTGAGTAGACCGGCGTGTCCAGTGAGTAGACCAGTGTGTCCAGTGAGTAGACCAGTGTGTCCAGTCAGTATACCAGTGTGTCCAGTGAGTAGACCAGTGTGTCCAGTGAGTAGACCAGTGTTTCCAGTGAGTAGACCAGTGTGTACAGTGAGTAGACCGGCGTGTCCAGTGAGTAGACCAGTGTGTCCAGTGAGTAGACCAGTATTTCCAGTGTGTCCGGTGAGTATACCAGTGTGTCCAGTGAGTATACCAGTGTTTCCAGTGAGTATACAAGTGTGTCCAGTGAGTAGACCAGTGTTTCCAGTGAGTAGACCAGTGTGTCAAGTGAGTAGACCAGTGTGTCCAGTGAGTAGACCAGCGTGTCCAGTGAGTAGACCAGTGTGTCCAGTGAGTAGACCAGTGTGTCCATTGAGTAGACCAGTGTGTCAAGTGAGTAGACCAGTGTGTCCAGTGAGTAGACCAGTGTGTCCAGTGAGTAGACCAGTGTGTCCAGTCAGTATACCAGTGTGTCCAGTGAGTAGACCAGTGTGTCCAGTGAGTAGACCAGTGTGTCCAGTGAGTAGACCAGTGTGTCCAGTGAGTAGACCAGTGTGTCCAGTCAGTATACCAGTGTGTCCAGTGAGTAGACCAGTGTGTCCAGTGAGTAGACCAGTGTGTACAGTGAGTAGACCAGCGTGTCCAGTGAGTATACCAGTGTGTCCAGTGAGTAGACCAGTGTTTCCAGTGAGTATACCAGTGTTTCCAGTGAGTAAACCAGTGTGTCCAGTGAGTAGACCAGTGTGTCCAGTGAGTAGACCAGTGTGTCCAGTCAGTATACCAGTGTGTCCAGTGAGTAGACCAGTGTGTCCAGTGAGTAGACCAGTGTGTCCAGTCAGTATACCAGTGTGTCCAGTCAGTATACCAGTGTTTCCAGTGAGTAGACCAGTGTGTCCAGTGAGTAGACCAGTGTGTCCAGTCAGTATACCAGTGTGTCCAGTGAGTAGACCAGTGTGTCCAGTCAGTATACCAGTGTGTCCAGTGAGTAGACCAGTGTGTCCAGTGAGTATACCAGTGTGTCCAGTGAGTAGACCAGTGTGTCCAGTGAGTAGACCAGTGTGTCCAGTCAGTATACCAGTGTGTCCAGTGAGTAGACCAGTGTGCCCATTGAGTAGACCAGTGTGTCAAGTGAGTAGACCAGTGTGTCCAGTGAGTAGACCAGTGTGTCCAGTGAGTATACCAGTGTTTCCAGTGAGTAAACCAGTGTGTCCAGTGAGTATACCAGTGTTTCCAGTGAGAAAACCAGTGTGTCCAGTGAGTAGACCAGTGTGTCCAGTGAGTAGACCAGTGTGTCCAGTGAGTAGACCAGTGTGTCCAGTGAGTAGACCAGTGTGTCCAGTCAGTATACCAGTGTTTCCAGTGAGTAGACCAGTGTGTCCAGTGAGTAGACCAGCGTGTCCAGTGAGTAGACCAGTGTTTCCAGTGTATGGGCCAGTGTGCCCAGTAAACTCCTCCACTCTCCATGATCTTAACCCATTTTTGGGCCAAATATTTACATAAGTACTTTCTATTCGATCCCTCTAGATTTATTCTAGTCACGTAAGGTACGATACCATGTATCACAATCACAAAGAACAACCGGAAAAACTGATATACAATTTATTAATATGTAATTTTAAAGTTTAATCAAACATTCCTTTAATTACTTCTCTAAACTTTTGATTTTCTTTAGAAAATATTTTTGTGTGATTTTTTTTCATTTCTAGTTCATTTTAAACGCGCTCCTGCACCCTATCCCTAATAATCCAGGGGCGCTACTAAAGCTCAATACTCTATAAAAGTTTTATGTTTACCTCATTCAATGAGCCCCCCCCCCCCCCCCCGTTCCCCTCCTTTAACGATCTTCCTTTGTGTTGAACGAAGACCATACCTCGTGTACGTGATAACTTCACCACTGATGACGCCACAGATGAATACCACTCAAATGTGAAGGCTCAACAATAACTTTGAGCCGTTTAGAGACCTCCATTGTTAGTGAAATTCTTTAATAATTCTATTTCTTCACTTTTTCATTAAAAGCTAAATAAAGAACATGAACGTGAACATTGGCTATCTCTCTGACAGTCTGGAAACTACAAAGTTACCTTGAACAATTAAAATGGGAAAATATGAAGCTTTTCATATTGAATCACAAAAGTTTAATAAAACACCATATTGGTATTTAACAGCTCTAACTTTGTAAGTCTGTCTCCGTTTCGAATGAGCATCTCAGGTGGAGGCCAATTTAACCGGGAGATAAAAGATTACAGAGTAACAACAGTTAATTTTTATATTATATTAAGTGCTACATTCAACCTATATTTAGAATATCATTCAAAGAGCTTGTATAAAATACGAGTTGATATTCGGTCAATTTTGGTGAGATTAGAGTCTGTTGGTTGAAGAAGGTAGCTGTGTTTTGCATGAATGGTCTGCATTTCCTCAAATATATCGGGTTTTTTATCAATTACTAGATGAACTTAGCGAGTACTGAGTCTGTAATAGATGGATAAGGATTGTCGGGTAATAGTTACTAGGCCTTGGAGCTGGGTTAAATGGCTCGGAAGCTGTACTAGCAATGTGCCATAAAGAGCTCGGTAGCTGTACTAGCAATGTGCCATAAAGGACTAGGTAGCTGTACTAGCAATGTGCCATAAAGGACTAGGTAGCTGTACTAGCAATGTGCCATAAAGGACTAGGTAGCTGTACTAGCAATGTGCCATAAAGGACTAGGTAGCTGTACTAGCAATGTGCCATAAAGGACTAGGTAGCTGTACTAGCAATGTGCCATAAAGAGCTAGGTAGCTGTACTAGCAATGTGCCATAAAGGACTAGGTAGCTGTACTAGCAATGTGCCATAAAGGACTAGGTAGCTGTACTAGCAATGTGCCATAAAGACTAGGTAGCTGTACTAGCAATGTGCCATAAAGGACTAGGTAGCTGTACTAACAATGTGCCATAAAGGACTGGGTAGCTGTACTAGCAATGTGCCATAAAGGACTGGGTAGCTGTACTAGCAATGTGCCATAAAGGACTAGGTAGCTGTACTAGCAATGTGCCATAAAGGACTGGGTAGCTGTACTAGCAATGTGCCATAAAGGACTAGGTAGCTGTACTAGCAATGTGCCATAAAGGACTAGGTAGCTGTACTAGCAATGTGCCATAAAGGACTAGGTAGCTGTACTAGCAATGTGCCATAAAGGACTAGGTAGCTGTACTAGCAATGTGCCATAAAGGACTAGGTAGCTGTACTAGCAATGTGCCATAAAGAGCTAGGTAGCTGTACTAGCAATGTGCCATAAAGGACTAGGTAGCTGTACTAGCAATGTGCCATAAAGGACTAGGTAGCTGTACTAGCAATGTGCCATAAAGGACTAGGTAGCTGTACTAGCAATGTGCCATAAAGGACTAGGTAGCTGTACTAGCAATGTGCCATAAAGACTAGGTAGCTGTACTAGCAATGTGCCATAAAGACTAGGTAGCTGTACTAGCAATGTGCCATAAAGGACTAGGTAGCTGTACTAGCAATGTGCCATAAAGGACTAGGTAGCTGTACTAGCAATGTGCCATAAAGGACTAGGTAGCTGTACTAACAATGTGCCATAAAGAGCTCGGTAGCTGTACTAGCAATGTGCCATAAAGGACTAGGTAGCTGTACTAGCAATGTGCCATAAAGACTAGGTAGCTGTACTAGCAATGTGCCATAAAGGACTAGGTAGCTGTACTAGCAATGTGCCATAAAGACTAGGTAGCTGTACTAGCAATGTGCCATAAAGGACTAGGTAGCTGTACTAGCAATGTGCCATAAAGAGCTCGGTAGCTGTACTAGCAATGTGCCATAAAGAGCTCGGTAGCTGTACTAGCAATGTGCCATAAAGAGCTCGGTAGCTGTACTAGCAATGTGCCATAAAGAGCTCGGTAGCTGTGCTAGCAATGTGCCATAAAGGACTAGGTAGCTGTACTAGCAATGTGCCATAAAGGACTAGGTAGCTGTACTAGCAATGTGCCATAAAGGACTAGGTAGCTGTACTAGCAATGTGCCATAAAGGACTAGGTAGCTGTACTAGCAATGTGCCATAAAGAGCTCGGTAGCTGTACTAGCAATGTGCCATAAAGGACTAGGTAGCTGTACTAGCAATGTGCCATAAAGGACTAGGTAGCTGTACTAGCAATGTGCCATAAAGACTAGGTAGCTGTACTAGCAATGTGCCATAAAGGACTAGGTAGCTGTACTAGCAATGTGCCATAAAGGACTAGGTAGCTGTGCCGTTCCAGGAAATAAAAGTAAATTGTGACGGATGTCTGAGAATGATAGCCGTAGGTCAAAGCTGGACAGCGAAATATTTAGTACGTCCTTATATAAATAACTGGAGATAGTCCCAATATTGTTCCTGCAAGTTTTTTAACCAGCTAAGATGGCGATATAAAATATTATATTTTAATAATATAGGAGGGGAAGGTTAATAAAACTCATATTTTTTTGTAATGATGAAAGTTTTGGGGGGTTGGAAGAAAGTTGACCTCTGCCTGTCAAGAGTGATAGCAAATAGGTTTATACAACTAGTTTGAGGTTTTTTCATGAATGGTTTTCCACTCTCCTCCATGCAAATGACTAACTCCTCAATTGATACACAATAATCTATCTAACATTTTAAGAATAAAAATAAATTTAAGTCACAAAATCTGAGACGAATTTTAATACGAAATAAAATATATTCTAGTTACTTTTAATACAATTTTAATTTTCTATTAATTAGATACTAGACGATCTAATAAAATTCCCGTTATTAAAGTAACATTTCTAAAAGAAAAATAATTATAATTTTATATTTAATAAAAGTGAGATTTTAATATAAAATCAATTTCTTATTTATTAACTATAATTATTAGTCCATTAGAAAAGACGACATTTAAGAAATAAAGACCAACTTTAGAGATATGTAAAAAAGTTTTTAGGCTATCAGACAATGGTCATAAAAAGGACAAATCAATACATAGAATCAGACAATGCAAAAAACACTTCAGATCAGTTCAAAATAGACGAATCAAAAAATTTTTCTGACTATGGCAAAGGTCAAAATAAATATGATTCAATATTTTTGACGATCACAATATTTTTCTACGAGAAAGGTCGCGAAAATTGAAAATGATCATTATGTTATATGTTAATTGTCTAAAATTTACAAATAATTGCAATAAGGTGCAAGAATTTTCACGGCAGGCAAATTGTGAAATGAAGCGTGAAAAGGAATTTATCGGCAATAAAGGACCAAGAGAGAGGATTTATGAACAATAGAGATGATTAGTTTATTTTTACAGGTAGCAGGATCAAACGGCCTTATAAATAC
Source organism: Timema podura (assembly GCA_033556935.1). NCBI lineage: Eukaryota > Metazoa > Arthropoda > Insecta > Phasmatodea > Timematidae > Timema > Timema podura. The sequence goes on along the minus strand of JAVRXN010000007.1, from coordinate 11,322,120 downwards.
TTCACGTTTAAATGACCTTATCTCCCTTCGAAGTCATCGTTTCAAATACAAAGTAAAATGAACGACACTGAAATCAATTAGATTAAGATGAAAACCAGCCGCACTAGTAGGTGCGCTGACCAGACGTCTTGTATGTTGGGCTACACGTTATCAGGGTATTGGTCTAAAATAAATATAACGATAAAATATTGAGAAATATGCCATTATCCTTTGTACTCAATAACAATGCATCTTTTAACCCGTTAAAAATGTAAGGATGCCATTTTTATATTTTCTAAATGATCTCTTATTAGATCCTATTTATATGTAGCCTTTATTTACACTGAACGGTGTAAGCTTACCTTGCATAAGTCTACCATGGTGTAACTTATAAGATAGTAGGATAGGGCCATAGTGTAATCCAACAGGGTAAGCCGGATATATTTCAAAGTAAGTGGAGAGAACACTCCGTCTCACAAAACGGTGATCAGCTTTATTATTTTGGGTCTCAGTCAGGGTCACAACATATTCAGAATGGCTGATTTTGACCAAAATGTACCAATTTGTATTTAGTTAATTTTTAAATGTATCCTCAATATTCATACAAAAAGTGTTGATCTATTTCTTATACATTCATATAGCTACCAAATTCTACCAAAATAAATAATAATATTTTCTCACAAAGAGCAGTTTCATTTTAATAAAATACATGTAGACGTCATCTTGTTACTTTGAAAACCTTTTGATTATAATTTTGTTTCACCATCTGTGAAAAGGTAGATTTAAATTTTAAAATATTATAACTATTTACGATCAAACGTACGTATGAAAATATAAATAGATAGCATATTAAAACATGTTTTGCTGAAAACAGCAGAAGTAATATAATAAATTATCTTTAAAATCTCAGTATCAAAATAGACTCGTATAAAGGTGACATGAGAAAGGGAAATTTGGTAAGAATCCAATATATTACTATACTCGTCCCCAAGTTGACCGTATCCGTGTGAACGATGAATAAATGTTTGTATGGTTGAATTGCTTCTCCACGTGACTTCAAACAAACCACCCTTAGCAGCCACCTCTACCCTCTTTTTAATGACATTTCCCTGCACCCTTTTCTGACACGCAGAATACAATGTGTCTATGTAGTGCTTCACCCTAAGCCCTGATTAAACCCTATGTGAGTGCTCCTTTCAGAAATGTGAAATTTGGAAGCTTTTCCCATTAGCAGCAAACATGGATATATTTCCGTATGGCCACTTACAAAAAAGTTTATCCCCGGTATCTAAAAGCTTCGAGAAAAAATCCCAAAGCCTTATTGCAATATAAAAATTTATGAAAAATACAATTACAAAATGTATATTGATGATTTGTAGCAAATTTCACCGAAAGAGGATGGTAAAGCTCGTTTGCAACTAACCTTGCACCCTAAAATATAGATTGCGTTTCATGCAAAAAACGTAATTTTATATATAAATAAGATTAACACTGATCGGTAAATGTTTGATGTTTCTATGACAAGAGTCCCTGATGTATAAAAAAAAATTGTTGAGATGAATAAACATTGTCTAGATCTGTGGATTCACAAAACCTCGTGATTTGGACAATCGAGGAAGTTGACTTGGACAATTTAATTTTAGCTGGACTACTACAGATTGTGTTAGGTTATTCATGTAAAAAAAACCTTTCAATAAACATTTTTAAATGTGTAGTCCGACACCTTAGTTAGTCAGTAGCGTGTCTGTCTACTGAGATAAAGATCTCTGGGTTTGATTTCTGGCATGGTCGAAAAAGGTATCACCGGTTAAATGTTTGATTTTCCCCTTTCACATTGAGGAATTTACGGAACGGGGGCTGGATGTTGTGTCTGCTCTAGATTTAAGTCAGTTTATAAGTCGTGTGCTGATATCAGTCGGTTCACAAAGTTATATATAGACAATGCGGATGTGGTTGAAATCCCTGTGATTAGTTTAGGTCTCTTCACGTGACCACGCTTCTGTTGTTCCCTTGTTTTTCGACGAGCGTGAGAATCCACAGCAATATAATAATGTATGTGAGATATTATTTTAAAGAAACTACCGGAGGGCCAATCTTAGTTCCACTAAAACAGCCTGAACTTGGGGGATGTGTGCAGTGAATCTGTTCAGACGACGTTGTTGAGCGGTCGAATCAGCTGGTCTGGTGGAGGCGATCTTGAGGTCCTCTTTTATAACTATACAAGCTTGTGACGAGAGGAGATCCCCTATAAAACTGACTGTGAGGTTGAGTAACATTTTCATGAATACATAATATGTAAACAAGTTGAACTATCACTTCACACGGTTTATCAACGGTAAACATAAGAGCTTGATTTGTCCTGTTGCACACGTGGGACACGAGGATCAACAAACAAGCGAGAGAAGTTATCACGGAGATGTGACCCTTAAACACTTCCTCCCACACTGATCACAACGCACGGTGCCAAGGGATGGCTGGAGAAAGTTGCAGGTAGGAGGTAGCGAATACCAAGAAAACTGCAGCTACAAGGATGGAATAGGGAGGGAGGGAAATAACAAGTTAGTGATACCTTAAATATATTCAACAATATCTGTTAACGAACACCAAACAGACAATACTGGGAGGGACTATAGACCATAGCTCAGTCTTCTTTCAACACCTTCTTCTCCAGTAAAATTACTAAATAGCCATTATTCTATAGAGTACAGATAAATATAATACATTGTCCACAGAACTAATAGCTTGGGCCTAGTTTCTAAAATGTAACGTTAACTTGATGTAACGCGACTCTATCAGGTCATCGAGTCAGTGAACAATCATCCAGGGACCTCTGTCAACCACTGGAGAAAGAAGAGGTCATTTGCATATTATACACTCGGGGAAAGTATTCAACTTCGATTCCAAATGGTTGCATAGATTCAGCGAGAAAGGATCACTCGATACAAATTGATGTTTCTTAACTCACCTCGTGTATCTGTTAAATGTTAAGTATCGTACCAGAAGCACTTTAATAAGTCTCTTATAAACAATATTTTATTCATGGATTCCTTTTAATTTAGGTGTACAACATATTTTATAGGAATAAAGATGATACTAGCCACTTGTGTCACCGCATGCTCTAACAACACCCGGTCGGGAATAGAACTGGATCCTCCTGTCACCGGTGACTATAGCACACAATGAACTCATCAGAAAGTCTGTACATCCCAAGAAGAGTCTTATCAACTCCCAATCTTTAGTCAAAGTACAGAAAATAATGACAACTGGAGGGTCTCTAACAGAGCACCCCCTTAAAAAAGAAGTTTTATTTTAACAATAAAGGCGACAAACACACACACACACACACACACACTCACACGACAATTCTGTACAGTTTATTGTCAAGTGTGTGACCTCCTTCCCCCCGCGCCCTCTTCCACCTCGTTCGCAACAATTGGATGGCCGCCACTGAATTTCACCGAGGGTGAAGGGGCTTACAGCGTCAGTGGAAGAAGGGCACAACACCACTATAGACTGTAGAAGTGCATCAGAAACTGAGATGGTCCTCTCTCCTTGCCAGTGTCCTCTCTCCTAGCCAGTGTCCTCTCTCCTTGCCAGTGTCCTCTCTCCTAGCCAGTGTCCTCTCTCCTTGCCAGTGTCCTCTCTCCTTGCCAGTGTCCTCTCTCCTTGCCAGTGTCCTCTCTCCTTACCAGTGTCCTCTCTCCTTACAAGTGTCCTCTCTCCTTGCCAGTGTCCTCTCTCCTTACAAGTGTCCTCTCTCCTTGCCAGTGTCCTCTCTCCTTGCCAGTGTCCTCTCTCCTTGCCAGTGTCCTCTCTCCTTGCCAGTGTCCTCTCTCCTTGCCAGTGTCCTCTCTCCTTGCCAGTGTCCTCTCTCCTTACAAGTGTCCTCTCTCCTTACCAGTGTCCTCTCTCCTTGCCAGTGTCCTCTCTCCTTGCCAGTGTCCTCTCTCCTTGCCAGTGTCCTCTCTCCTTGCCAGTGTCCTCTCTCCTTACAAGTGTCCTCTCTCCTTACAAGTGTCCTCTCTCCTTGCCAGTGTCCTCTCTCCTTGCCAGTGTCCTCTCTCCTTACCAGTGTCCTCTCTCCTTACAAGTGTCCTCTCTCCTTGCCAGTGTCCTCTCTCCTTACAAGTGTCCTCTCTCCTTGCCAGTGTCCTCTCTCCTTGCCAGTGTCCTCTCTCCTTGCCAGTGTCCTCTCTCCTTGCCAGTGTCCTCTCTCCTTACAAGTGTCCTCTCTCCTTACAAGTGTCCTCTCTCCTTACAAGTGTCCTCTCTCCTTACAAGTGTCCTCTCTCCTTGCCAGTGTCCTCTCTCCTTACAAGTGTTCACCTGTAAACCTTGAACCCTTATATCTGTTTGTTTAACATATTATGTTAGCACTACTCTTTGTGATCCACCTCATCTATTATTAATAATATGGATACAATAACATAAAGGTCAAATTTCAGAAAATGTATATTTATTGGTTTTCTTACTTACTTTCTTTAACACGGCGTTTTACTACCCATTCAGGCTATTTATATATACTAATGTACTAATTACTCTAGTGTGTTATTAATGAGGATGGCTGAATTTAGAGGAAGTGTACCAGCATTGGCGTGAAAGGAGCTCAGGACTCTTGTGGTTCAAGTACTGACCTCATGCTGATACATTTCTTATTAATCAACAATTTGTTTCCAAGCAAAATACATTCCTGTTTGTTTTATTACTATAATATTATTTTACGTCTAACTGCGCGTCCGGGCTATATTGAACAGGGTTAGGGAAGAAGGTATAATATAGAGGAAATGCACTCACATTGGTGAGGGCAGGACGTAGAAAACCACTAAGGAAAAATATCTTCAAGATACCCCGCTGGGATTCGAATCCCAACTTCACTGTCATCGGAAACCCGGGGTCTACCAGTTTGGATCCTTTATTCTAAATAAGCGATTAAAAAACACTACAACATAATACTGAAAACTTGGTTTTTTACACTCAAATTCATTCGTATTTTTTACCATTTATATTCCCAGTAGCTATTTTTGAACGTACCCTTGGGGCCCTTGAATTGTAGCTCTATAGAGATATTTTAACCGGAGCGCTAAAGGGAAGAATTAATTAGCCATCTGAAACAATATGGATGAAATATATTATGATGAAACCAAAGAGTAAAATAAACACTCATTAGCTAGCAATAGCTGATAGCCATAGACTGGCAGTTTCCCACAACCATAAATACTGGATTGTGTGCAACACATCACGGGCAGGTCCGATTGAAAACCGACCTAAATCTAGTCATTTAGTGTTGCTCAGTCCTCACGTAGCACGTGTTGATTTACGTTCACCTTTACTAAGCGAGTGTTAAACAAGTTGTTATTACTACTATTATTATTATTAGTATTAGTATTACTAGGTGTTCTGTCTCATGACAGGTCCATTCCTCTTGTCCGTGAACTTAGACCGCCAATGAACCCTGTCCTCTGCCTCCTCATTCAACTCACAGACTTTTCTTCTTTCCTTCAAGTCACCCAATATTTGAATCCTCCTCCTTCCTAAGCTCCTCTTTCCCTCAACCTTTCCTCCCTCCACCTCTCCCTCCACCTTGACCTAGTTCTCTCTCCTTTCCTCCTTACTGCCTTCAGCCATCTGTCCCTTGGTCCTCCTCCTACCTCCATATCCAACATCCTCCTCCTCATCCTTTCCCTCTCCAGTTCTCTCACATGGCCATACCACCTTAATCGTGCCTTCTTTATCCTGTCCTGGGCTCTCTCCTCCTTTACTATTCCTCTTACTCTATCATTTCTCATCCTATCAAATGTTGTTACGCCGATCCTGCTTCTCAGAAATCTCATTTCACTCACCTGCATTCTGCTTTTATCCTGTCCCTTCATTACCAACGTTTTAGCAGCGTACGTCAATATTGGTAGGTAATAGGCATTGTCGAGCCCTCCATTACACATGTCTGGCACATCCCTGCCAGGCTTCTCACACTTCAGCTTGCCTTCCTCTCTCCCCTACACTTGTCTGGCACATCCCTGCCAGGCTTCTCACACTTCAGCTTGCCTTCCTCTCTCCCTTACACTTGTCTGGCACATCCCTGCCAGGCTTCTCACACTTCAGCTTGCCTTCCTCTCTCCATTACACATGTCTGGCACATCCCTGCCAGGCTTCTCACACTTCAGCTTGCCTTCCTCTCTCCCTTACACTTGTCTGGCACATCCCTGCCAGGCTTCTCACACTTCAGCTTGCCTTCCTCTCTCCCTTACACTTGTCTGGCACATCCCTGCCAGGCTTCTCACACTTCAGCTTGCCTTCCTCTCTCCCTTACACTTGTCTGGCACATCCCTGCCAGGCTTCTCACACTTCAGCTTGCCTTCCTCTCTCCCCTACACTTGTCTGGCACATCCCTGCCAGGCTTCTCACACTTCTGCTTGCCTTCCTCGCTCACTTATTTCTCTCCTGTTCCTTACACTCTCCTCCAGTTGTACACCTGTCCTTGTTCCTTACACCCCATATCCCCATCACACCTAAACATCAGAAAAGATACCTCTACCACACCATATCGCCATCCCAAGGAAGAATAATCCTACCTCAACCAATTGGCTAAGCATCCTTCTTGTAAAGAGGCAAACCGCTTGGCATACGCTGACCAGCTTGTGAAAGTCGACCAAGGCAAAGTCCTATCTTTGCTGCGCCTGTAGTTAGATTATCCTTTCTCCAAGCTCTTGGGAAACTTCCTACTCCTCTTCATATTTAATTCCCGAGGCTGATGTTTGAGAACTGCAGCCCCTCCTTTTCCCCTCTCCTCTACTTGTTTACTTTCTTCCTTCAAGGACTTTTAGCAGGACACACTCTGTCCCCCCCTACTTGCATCCTTATATCCTTGTCCACTCATTCAGGTGCTCGAGAAAATGAGCTGACATCTTTCCTCGTCATCATTTTACGGATCCTTTACTGACTCCCAACACCCGGTAATCATCGGCAAAATAATGTACAGCTATTTGATTTGTTTTTGTAAATTATTTCATATGAGATTTTTTAAATGTAAAATATTGAAACTATAGAATTGAAAAATAATGGAAAAAATATATTTAATTGGCAATTATTGTGTTGGTACGAATAATATAATTAGGTTTCAAACTTGTGACATGGCTTTATTGAAGGACTTCCTTGAATACAGTATTTTTTATCTGCTTGGTTTTTGGAACTAATTATAATTTTATGTTCTGAAAAGATTGCACTGTCAACAATCCTATACCCTGAGTTTGGTTGGAAGAACATTAGAGAAAACCCAAACATATTTCTTCGCGGCAAACATTGATAATATTTTACTATATTACTTGTGTTGTTCTGTGGGTAAGGATAATATCTATCAAAAGTGACAGCTTCAGATAACATGACTTGATTTATGAATATATAAAAATTGTTTTAGTAACTTTAGTAACTAGCTTCCACTGTTCTTCCTACAAAAATCATACTTTACATACAGTGGGCCGTGGCTAAAATCTGTCTAAAATCTCCTCCAAGAACAATTATTGTACCAGTAAAAGGAATATCGTCCATAATCTGTAAAATAAAATTAACCCACATTAATAAGTAAACATTTAGCGTTGGAGCTTCGTGGCATATAATAAGCTATGCTGAGTGAATATTGGCAGCTTCTTTAACATTCAATTTTAAACCTGACACCAAATTATTATTTAATTTTAAAGGAATTTTAAATCTACCATGCACTGTTCAACCGTTGGACAGCCAAACTAGCAGTTCCTGTTCACGCCTTTGATATCCCGTTAAGTCCCAAACCAAAACCCTTGTGCATTAAAACACCGGTATATAAATGCTCTATTGCCATCAGAACCATCGATAAAATATGTGTTGTTAGCATTTAGATCATTTTGTTGGACTAGGTTAATTATTTCATTAAGAATTATTAAAAGCTGTTCAAGGTTTACTTTTGGCGTCGGTATCATGTCGGTAAAGTCACTATTCAAAAATTATACATCAGAAATGTCGTGGCTTAAGATGAAGTTAGTGACAGTTGGCCAATTAAATGCTGAAAGAATAAAACCACGTGAGTTTAGAGTTTTGTCAATATTTTAAGAGCCAATTGGAAAGCTGTCTTTGCGTTGCGTAAGTTTAAATAATATTTTGGCAGAGTTTGTATACATTTCCCATAACTGATCGACTTTGAAAGACTGCTTAAAGATACTTAAACAGGAAAATAATTGTATTATTTGAAACGCCATTTCCAATACTGAAGCTTCAAGCAAACAAATTTGCATGGCCGAGTATTTAAAAGTAGGATACGTCAGGCCTCGGTAGGTTCTAAGGCCTTCGAAGGCTGTGGCACCTAACACATGAACCAAAGGTGAGCGCAGGTGGTATCTTTTGGACTCAGAGGGAGCAGCATTGTACTGTGCTACGAACTATCACTTTTTAAAACCTAACAATTTTTGCTTCTTTCTTGTACTTAATGAACTGATGTTTCCTGATAAATACGTCGCTCCTTGTTCGAGTTTTGTTTAGTTTTAAACATGGAATAAGCTCTGTGTGCTTTTTAATTGCATCCGAATTAGTGCTTGTCAAGCATTCTCAGAACTAAAATAGACCTGTTGTTCATCGGGTTAATGAACAAGTAGCCGAACAATATTGTGGGATTGTTCATGCTGTGAGCAACAATACCATACGCAGCTTCACTTGGACCAACGTATCTTGTATTTAAATAGTTAGAAACTCTTTCATGATGAAGTGAGCCATCATTTTGTGCCCAAACCGCTCGTAGACCCTTTTTGTTAATTGTGGAGGCGACCCGCGCCTAAACCCACTGTCACCGGCGGTGTTAAATAGGGGACCGCGACCCAGACTCGGGTTTGGGCTGAGGAAGAACTCAAGAGATTGTGTTTCTGCACATTTATTCAAAGCTTAACATGAGCCCGAGGTTTGTCCCGGGTATACAACCAAACTTTGAACTGAGAGCTCATCTCCGCGCTCTCGGAAACGTACAATTCAAAACATCAAACAATGGGCGTCCCACGTTTAGCCAATCACCCCCGGGGTCGAGAACATTCCCTTCATACGATGATAAGTTCACACACCCGAACCAACTAGGCGTGTATTCGTGGTCACGTGCTGCCGCCCTGACTACCCAACGTGCACTAACCGAGTACAGAACCAGTGTGTCTCAACGAGCCTCCTTAGGCTCGAGACCGTGTGCAGCCAACCGCGCAGGCGGAACAAACGAGCAGCGCTGCGAGCGCAGTCCTGCCACTTATAAACATAGTTATCAACATAGTTTATGCTGTTTACACTTGCGCAAATTCCTAAAGTTTGGTTACTCACATTCACACTCTGCTTTGATTTTTGAATAAACTCTTTTGGAAATTCCTTCCTACACTTTCCATCTAGAGTCCTTCACGTGTCTTTGAGGGTAGGACCATTCGGGAGAAACTGGTTCAAAACCAACTTAGTATAGTTTTGAGCGCGTCAACGTTAAAATCATGTTTAGTTTTAGTTATGTTCTAATAGAAACACTAAAACAATATATCTACTTAATAAAACTGTTTAGTTTCATTGTGTTTTTTTCAAAATGGCGGATATGCGCACCTCTCAGTTATATTCAGCCCTAAGCCCTCCCTCATCCCGGTCCCGCCAGGAATAGACCGAAGGTACAATATGTGAGCTACACAATGGTACGGTGGTTGTTCCGTTGTTTAAACTCATGTGTGGATAAAAGAGGGGAAAGTGTCAGGGGAGGAGTGGCTTGGAACAGACCCTTGACGAGGTGTACATGCACTCCACATGACACCTCCCACCACTTTCTGTCACTTAAAACAGATTTAGGTCACCCATCCTCTCTTTGTCTCTCTCCAAAACTTCCAGAGACTCCGGGAATATTTCCCGCGGGATACACATGGAGCAATAACCGGACAATACACAAGTCTTGTTGGACTGGATGTGGCGTTGATAAACTGATATGGACATCAGACTGAGATGTATCACTTCTTATAAGACAAAGCTACGTACTCATCAGTTTTAATAAAAACTGAAAGGAAAAACTATGTACTCATCAGTTTTAATAACAACTGAAAGGAAAAACTATGTACTCATCAGTTTTAATAACAACTGAAAGGAAAAACTATGTACTCATCAGTTTTAATAACAACTGAAAGACAAAACTACGTACTCATCAGTTTTAATAACAACTGAAAGACAAAACTACGTACTCATCAGTTTTAATAACAACTGAAAGACAAAACTATGTACTCATCAGTTTTAATAACAACTGAAAGGAAAAACTATGTACTCATCAGTTTTAATAACAACTGAAAGGAAAAACTATGTACTCATCAGTTTTAATAACAACTGAAAGGAAAAACTATGTACTCATCAGTTTTAATAACAACTGAAAGACAAAACTACGTACTCATCAGTTTTAATAACAACTGAAAGACAAAACTACGTACTCATCAGTTTTAATAACAACTGAAAGACAAAACTATGTACTCATCAGTTTTAATAACAACTGAAAGACAAAGCTACGTACTCATCAGTTTTAATAACAACTGAAAGACAAAACTACGTACTCATCAGTTTTAATAACAACTGAAAGACAAAACTACGTACTCATCAGTTTTAATAACAACTGAAAGACAAAACTATGTACTCATCAGTTTTAATAACAACTGAAAGACAAAGCTACGTACTCATCAGTTTTAATAACAACTGAAAGACAAAACTACGTACTCATCAGTTTTAATAACAACTGAAAGACAAAACTACGTACTCATCAGTTTTAATAACAACTGAAAGACAAAACTATGTACTCATCAGTTTTAATAACAACTGAAAGACAAAGCTACGTACTCATCAGTTTTAATAACAACTGAAAGACAAAACTACGTACTCATCAGTTTTAATAACAACTGAAAGACAAAACTACGTACTCATCAGTTTTAATAACAACTGAAAGACAAAGCTACGTACTCATCAGTTTTAATAACAACTGAAAGACAAAGCTACGTACTCATCAGTTTTAATAACAACTGAAAGACAAAGCTACGTACTCATCAGTTTTAATAACAACTGAAAGACAAAACTACGTACTCATCAGTTTTAATAACAACTGAAAGACAAAACTACGTACTCATCAGTTTTAATAACAACTGAAAGGCAAAACTACGTACTCATCAGTTTTAATAAAAACTGAAAGGTAAAGTTACGTACTCATCAGTTTTAATAACAACTGAAAGACAAAGCTACGTACTCATCAGTTTTAATAACAACTGAAAGACAAAACTACGTACTCATCAGTTTTAATAACAACTGAAAGACAAAACTACGTACTCATCAGTTTTAATAACAACTGAAAGACAAAACTACGTACTCATCAGTTTTAATAACAACTGAAAGGCAAAACTACGTACTCATCAGTTTTAATAAAAACTGAAAGGTAAAGTTACGTACTCATCAGTTTTAATAACAACTGAAAGACAAAGCTACGTACTCATCAGTTTTAATAACAACTGAAAGACAAAACTACGTACTCATCAGTTTTAATAACAACTGAAAGACAAAGCTACGTACTCATCAGTTTTAATAACAACTGAAAGACAAAACTACGTACTCATCAGTTTTAATAACAACTGAAAGACAAAGCTACGTACTCATCAGTTTTAATAACAACTGAAAGACAAAGCTACGTACTCATCAGTTTTAATAACAACTGAAAGACAAAACTACGTACTCATCAGTTTTAATAAAAACTGAAAGGTAAAGCTACGTACTCATCAGTTTTAATAACAACTGAAAGACAAAGCTACGTACTCATCAGTTTTAATAACAACTGAAAGACAAAACTACGTACTCATCAGTTTTAATAAAAACTGAAAGGTAAAGTTACGTACATGCTTAAAGTTGGTTATATAATTTTAAATAAAGCTTTATTTGAAAGAAGTGTGGCAGTAAATGTGATCAGACACAATTGTAGCTTTCATCTCAAAGTCTTTAAGTTTTGTCTTTGAAGACTCGTAATGCTGGAAACGTTTCGTTTTGTTTGCTAACTTATTAGTAGCAATTATTTTTATTTCGCTGCGTGTTTATAGACTGCCAGAGCTAGAAGATAAAAAGATGTTGGCCATATTTAAATGTACGAAGATTACAATATGTAAAACTAGAACACGATTGTGCGAGTAATATTCTGCTCATGTCCTAACAACATAACTTACTGTGGAGCAAGATACATTCGGTCAAATTAATTACTAACTAATATATAATATAATTATAGCAGTCACTATGGTATAAAATAAGTCAACAGATTTGATCATTATATTATCTTGATCCTTGCCTTACATTAGCGGAATATTAACATTTTGTAGAGGCGAAGAAAAGTATTGTGTGAACACAAAAAATACTAGGGTGAGTTATTTTAACTATGTAAATATAGGGGTGGGATGTATGTACGACTTAAGAGTCCCAAGTTCTATTACTGACTAGAACCTGAGAGTTATCCATAAAAGGTTCAAACCTATGCTAAAGCTGAGTACACTTTAAGAAAATATTTATTAAGCTTTGTAATGGGCCGAAACTATTGGGATAAAACAATATCCATATTAAATTAAATAATAATTAATATTGTAATATTAATAAAATCATTTAATTTCATTTAATATTATTTTCCAGGGAACGCCTGCAAAAGCGAATTTTCATGTATTATTATAAATTCAATGTGTTGACTAGTGTCCAAACTAGTAGCCAAACTTGATAATTTTTATTCAGGTTATCTAAAGTACATTTTTTGAATAGCCTGATTACATTATTACATGACTTACAAACTAAACTAATTCTTTAAAAAAAACACCACTCAGCCCCCACATCCCTGTGAAAGTGTGATATCAGATTTGATCTATAGTAAAATAGGTTATCTGCGCCAGGAATTGAACCAGCTGCTTTTCGCTCGGCATTCAAACATGCCACTGACTGAGTTAAACTGACAGTTTTGTGTTTGTTCTAGTTTTGTTATGTTGGTGTGGATATGATACGACAGTTAGAAACTCTAGTGTTGCTAGATAATGTCTGTGATAATGTTGGCTAACATGACAACCTGTGTCAGTAAGACAGTCTGAAGACAGATAGGAATAGTTGGTATTGTTATGTTTTCAAGCTTGTTAGAGAAGGTATGTAAGGCTGATTGCAACTGACAGTTTTGGAGCACAAGCATCAAGCAAGGTATTGGTCAAATGACTCGGTTGTAAAATGATACCTGGTTGATGAGCCTGTTAAACAACCGTTTATAAAAGTTCAAAGGATCGCTACTTGAACGTCGATACATTTCTACGTTTTGTGGTTGTGTATTTTGCAGCTGTCACGTTTGATAGATGAGGTTAATTTCGGCTGTAAGACTCATAAGTAAGCTCAGCTTAAGACAGCTGTATGACTAAGATGTAAGACTATGCTCATAATAGTCTATATACATTTGTTTTATTTTATTTTAAACATTTTTGAAAACTATACTTCTGTGTTAGTAGAAAGCGAGCTCTCAATATTTGTTTCCGTGTGTAATATATCAAATACCCTCGATATTGGGCAAGCCCACTAAGGCGATAGTCTCGTATTGTCTGGTATGCCGTCTCGCCTGGTGTACTTTGGTGTATTTTCCTTCTTGTTTCCTAAATTTCCCCCCAAGCAAATTCAGGTACACTTTCTCTCAATTCTGCATCCCTGCCCCATTTGTATACCCTAAATAAATGGATATCCTGGTCGGGTAGTAAGATGTAGAGCGCCATGAAGAATCAAGGAGGCAGGATGAGATGGATACGTGCAGAGGGGTCGCAAGGGCACGCGCTTGGAAAGAGTATGGATGACCAGTATTTGTAACTGTATAACCACGGCCATTCCTAGCGATTCCATCCCTGCCCCTTGTGAGATACTATCCGCTCTACTCCTCTGCAGGAAGTGTTTGCGGTAACCCTATTGTAACCCACAATGGCATCACCCGTCATTACGTACCCTCAGGGTGGAGGGGGTACTAATCCAGAGGTATCAAGCTACTCACATGTCACCATTGTTATCACTGTGATCGAATGCTCAACTACACTAAAGTTCATCTCTGAGGGAACCGAACGGCTACTGTTGGAAAACAAAGTTGTCTTGAATTTAAGGGAGGTCGCGCAACAAAGGTTACCAGTAGCTCCATTTTACACCAGTGTCACCTTCCGACATAACTGAAAGAGAAGATAGTATGCAACAGTTGACAGTTCCCTCAGAGGTGATATTGGGTGTATACTCATGAGCACGAGTAAATCACCAGTGAGATCAAGGACAGCCTTTTGGAAAATACAAACATATATGTTTACAACCAACATTGTCCAAGTATTATACTACAGGTATTAAAACTACCTATCAACTGTGAAAGTTGCATATAACATGACTTGATGTATGAAAACATGTAAGAAGCTCCGAGATAAGGTTCTTCCTATTAAAATTGAGCTGTAGCATATTTGACTAAAGTCCAGTATTCAGGGGTTTGATATCATATGAAGACTGAAATCAACGTTCAGTCTCTAAGCCAGTGTTTATACGTGATCGTACCAGAGGATGTGCGTTCTTCCTGCTCATTTAGGTCATTATATTAGCAGGTCCTGCTCATTTAGGTCATTATATAAGCAGGTCCTGCTCATTTAGGTCATTATATTAGCAGGTCCTGCTCATTTAGGTCGTTATATTAGCAGGTCCTGCTCATTTAGGTCGTTATATTAGCAGGTCCTGCTCATTTAGGTCGTTATATTAGCAAGTCCTGCTCATTTAGGTCGTTATATTAGCAAGTCCTGCTCATTTAGATCGTTATATTAGCAAGTTCTATCACGCATTGTTTATATGTAGACAACTGTCTAAAAATTAGTAAGCCTACTAGTAGTTTGGTCAGTACAGTATCCAAATGAGTGTATTTATGTTTAGGAGGGAAAGATGTGGGTCAGATTACATTTTTAGATCCCGGAACTTCATCTTGTTTCCTAGTTTGAAGTCGTCAGTCAATTGCAATCTTCATCTTCCTGGTTCCTTTCCACTCTACCGTCTATGACATCACTCGATAAGCCATTTACAATAGTAATGTGACGCATACAGTTGGTCTTGTTTCACCTGCTAGACGGATCTACTTTCAATTCTCGTCTTAGAACTTTATCTGGCCACTTTACCCAACATCACATTTCAAAGCTTTTTAAATAATGTGTTCTCCTTTTTCCTCAAGTTCAAAGTTTAATCTCTCTACAAAGCGATGTTCCTCATGTAATACTTCACCCGTTTGTTCCTCATTTCCAGAACCAGTTTGCTAGTCGGTAACATCCTCTTCTTGTTGAAAGTAGTTTTGGCCATCGCTATTTTTGAATTTGTCTCCTATTTCCACTGCGCATCAATATCAATTGAACTTCCTAAATATTTGAAATGTTCCACGTTTTACAGCTGTTTATGTTCTACCTCAATGATCATTGTCCTACATGGGATGCCCTCATTACATTCGACTTCTAAATATTAATTTCCATTCCATACTCTCTTCAAGTTTCAACGCGCTTGTTCGCCATAGATTGAAGATCTTCTTCCTTCGCCAGATGCCTTTAAAAATAACCTAAATTATTTTATATATTTTAGAATACTGTGATATAACTTTTTGAACAAAAGGTGATTATTAATTCCAAAACTATTAGGAATGTAAATATTCCAATCCCCAGCCTTCTAGAAGTTCCAACTGGATATTGGTGTTATGGTGCATGTGGAGTGATTATTCTAACTAGGATGAACCTACATCATTTAATTCAGGTAATGCGGCTTTATTTACCTACAACATCTTACGTTTGAGCTTGGACCACTCGGAATATGATAGGTTATTGTTTGATACAAGATTAATTAGCAAATTAGTTAGTAGTTGGCATTTTACACTGGCTAAGTACAATAAGGTTACATATTTGGCTCTTGTAGAACTTTTTTATTAAATATTCTACTGCAAATTTATAGATAAATTGTATTAAACATTACACAATGTATTTGTGCTGCGCCTTTATATATATATATGGGCTGTGTGTCTATTTATCTTTCCAAGATATCCCCATATTTTCACTAATGAAATGTCGATGATAAAGATAGTATTTTAAAGGAGTGTACCCGTATTTGTGTAAAGAAAGAGTGAAAAAAAATTCAGTGCACCCGGCTGTGATTGAAGCCACGATCTAGCAGTTATTGAACAACTAAACCTGACACCTTTGTCCATGTGCTCACCGGTGCGGGCTATATTCGATTAAAATGCTTGACTTGACTCAACCCAAGTATAAAATGTTAAAATGTATTTGTTTCTACCTGACAACTCACTAGCGCTCAAGCTAGCCAGCGGTAGCTGTGTGTGTGTGAGTGTGTGTGTGTGTGTGTGTGTGTGTGTGTGTGTGTGTGTGTGTGTGTGTGTGTGTGTGTGTGTGTGTGTGTGTGTGTGTGTGTGTGTGTGTGTGTGTGTGTGTGTGTGTGTGTGTGTGTGTGTGTGTGTGTGTGAGAGAGAGAGAGAATCTTCTAACGCCTGTTCGTGGCTGTTATACTAAACATTTACCGTAGTGTGTGGTGGGTTGCGTGACCACCAAGGGGCAAGAGAAAATAGCACCGAACTTAAGAGTTTCGTTTCGTGAGGCGACCTACTAACTTATTATAATATCTCTAGCAATGTCGTAGCTAGAATTGGTTTCCTGGGCTAGGTCATTACTCCTCCAGGAAATAAAATTTGTTCCCGCAAATTTTTACTTTAGTAAAAATAATATCACTAATCTTCAATTGTTCAGCCCTAAAGTATCAAAATTATATTTGTATAATATTTATTTATATATAATATTATTAACTTACTGAAATACCCAGCGTTGATAGCTTTTTAACCGCTTTACCCTCTTTACCCTTTTTCCATATACCCTTTACTCCATACACCCTTTATACCTTACACCCTTTACATTCTACACCCTTTCTTACCATATTTAACCTTTTAACCCTTTAATTCACTTTTGGGGTTTTTTAATCTTTTTCTCTTTTTTTATTTCGCCCCTTTTAACCTTTATGTCTTTTTTTTATGATTTACTTCATGTCCTTTCTACAATTATTTTACCCATTGTGCCCATTTAGCCTTTTTTGATAGTGTGTTCATTTTTGCCATTTTTGCGCTATTGGACTTAATGCCCTTTTTGATTAGATTTACTTTTTCCATTTTTACGAATTTGGTCCTTTTTGACCTTTTGACCCCATTTTATATTAATTACCCGGCATAACCCCGGAGAAATATTTTAAGGTAAAACGTTTAAAAAGTTGTAAAAAAGTGTATAAAGTGTTTAGGGTATAAAGCGTGTAGGGTAAAAAGTATTGATACATAAAATCTAATTATTATAAATAAATAACCTTTTTTTAACAAATGAATCGACATGGTGACATGATAGCAATAGCTTGTGGTAATACCAGACTATTCTTGTTTACTCTCCAGTCTCCATGGCAACCAATTACATCACAAATTGTATAAAATGGAGAAGTAAAGCTTTCTCGCAGCGTTAATATTTTTCATATATTTTGTTTTTAATTAATTAAAGTAATTCCAATCAAAATTTCAAATTCCTGCTTCAAGGTACAATATTTATATGTAAATGACAGACCTCTGCCTGTGGTACATATTACACAACGGTCATGACAGACACAAACTCTTCATTTTATTAACAAAGATGTTACGCCAGAGGTGCACATATTCAGGCATCCAACATTTCCATTGAAAAGTTTTTTAGTCTGGAGGTTACATTGGTATTACACAAATATGCATAATACTTTATTTGATTAATTCCTTTCCTACTCCGGAGTTTAAGCTGTTTTTTAATGGGGGAATCCCTCTAGTCATCCGAATATTTATCAACGAGAATGTAAGCTCTATTTACATAAAGAGCTTGAATGTTAGCTTAGTGTAAGTTTTAGTTGTTAAATAATCACGATTTGCCTATTGATGTGAACACAAACAACCAACAAAAAATATAGTTTCTCCTTGGATCTAATATTGAAATGTATTCTGTAATTATTACTCTTTGGATTGGGAGTTTATTTAGCGATTATTTAAGAGAGAAATAAGTTAATAGGAGACTACATCTATTAATCTCGCAGTTTAAGATATAATATTTAGAAAAAAAATCCGTTTTAATAATAGGATATGTGTTATAAGGACGTCAAAGCTATATCCATGGGAGATTTAATCACAATCGGTCCAGTGGTGGGGCGTGACTAAACAAGTACACAGACAATATTTCATCACAATCGGTCCAGTGGCTGGGCGTGACTAAACAAGTACACAGACAAGATTTCATCACAATCGGTCCAGTGGTGGGGCGTGATTAAACAACAAATACACAGACAAGATTTCATCACAATCGGTCCAGTGGTGGGGCGTGATTAAACAACAAATACACAGACAAGATTTCATCACAATCGGCCCAGTGGCTGGGCGTGACTAAACAACAAATACACAGACAAGATTTCATCACAATCGGTCCAGTGGTGGGGCGTGATTAAACAACAAATACACAGACAAGATTTCTGACCATCCGGTCATACTAGTAGCATATTATTTACATAAATGGTGAAAGTACGGGAGTTTAGAAGAATTGTACCCGCAACTGCGTGATTAAAGAGTGAGAGACAACTTTGTAAAAACAAAGTCTTGAAACAGCTAGTTTGGACTTGAATCATGATCTTTTTGTCACCATTGAACCAAACAAGATGAGACAGACATCACTGTCCACATGTCCAGCGTTGTGGGTAGGAAGTGTTACTGGTAGATGAAAGGAAATAAGATATATTGTCATTACTGCATCTACGTATGAATACTTTAATTAAATAATAATACGAGCTAAGGAGTAGTTTAAAAGAGTTGCCAACTGATTATATAAATGTTTACCAGTGGATATTTATATAAAGGGTAGTTTTTTTCTCACGGCTCATATCTCAAACCAAATTACAGACATGAAGAGGTAATAAATAATGTTACATGAATATAACCTAAAACATCACCGTTGTGTCCGCTTGATTGGAAAAAAACATGTTTTTTTTTTCAGACCACAGATGTTGGTCCCCCTTCACGGACAAATGACACAACGGTTTGATTTAAACGCGGTCGATGTTTTTAAATTGTTTTATGACGTCGATTAGTCATGGAACAAAACTTCATCCACTTAACTGGATAGCAAAAAAAAAAAATATATATATATATATATATATATATATATATATATATATATATATATATATATATATATATATATATATATATATTGAAGCTGTAGCAACATAAGCCGTGCTTATTTTACTCTGATCGGTCGTTAGTCTTGATTCTAAAAAGGGGGAGAGGGTGATTAAGGGTGCTACACCACGGGGAGGGTGACGAGAGGGGTTAAAGGGGTGAGAGCAGAGAAAAAGAGAAATAGGGAATAGTAAAATGAATAATGCCCGAATTTAACAAAAATACCAGTAGTTAGGTTAATTTGTAGGTTGTGTTTATTTATGAAAAATATCAATGTACCCATTAAATAGACACAATTTATATGAATAGGAACGTCCCCTAGTAAATTCTACCCTCTCGTACTGTATAAATGCGCCGGGGTCGTTAGTAATATCGCGGTACATGAATGCTATTTACGTCATGTGTTTAAAATATAACGGTTATTGAACGGCTTAAACTATGGAGGAGGAATGAGAAGTGTAGTTAGAGTAAATGTACTCGCATTAGCATGGAGAGAGGATGGTGAACTCATTGGAGGAACATTCAACCCCAAATGCAACGGGACAAGATTTGAACTTTGACCTCCCTGACATGAACAATCAAGTATATTGGGAAGTTGACGGGTCACACTCAGGTCAGGTCACACTCAACCAAGGTCACACTCGAGCTAAGTCACACTCGAGGGAAATTCAGCTGCGCGAGGACTGTCATTTATTAAGAAGTAGTGGCTCTGGTCTAGAAAAATGATATTAACGGCTGGAGGGTTCGTTCTGCTAACCACACGACCCCCCTCTATTCGCAACATTTGGCGGCTACTTGGTCAGTATAGTTCACTTGAGATATGACGCCATTGTTTTGTTTTATTGCTGTAAATCTCACGGTTTTAATATTTTAAATGCGCCATTAACATCGTCTTAAGTGTGTTCTGTGTTCCTTTAATAAACAATTCATCTCGACTGTGTAGTGAGTTATAAACACTGCTGGTCTCCAATCGAGCATGACACGGAGTAGCCCCTATTTTAACATGACTCAGTGATCTTGCTCCATCTATTATGAAGTTATTGTCAGGAAACCATTATTTCCGTTAAGGGGGTATGTTCCCTCTAGTCACGATAGAGAATTAGGGAAGTAGGTACCTAAATGGTGGTAGTTGCGGTGAGTGTATTGGGCACGGCATGGCCCAGCACGCGATAAGTAGGGGTGACCAAATCACAAGACTGAATTTGTACCGAGTAGAGAACTCCCACAATCCCATACACGCATGTATTTATACTTTATAAGGAAATAAAGAAATCAACATGGAACACCAACTTTTATTTGTAAATTCCTATGTCTACATTGTTTTTAAAACATTTCTAATAAGGTTTTAATTAATTATTTGTCTTCACTTGTCTCTGTATCCTCAAGGGCTACCCTGATGTGTTAGAGACAAGGAGGGTATGTTGTACATTTACGTTAAGGAAAAGTAGCAAACCATTTTGGAAGAACGTCCTGATTTAGATATGGGAGATGGAAAATGTTCTGTTTTTGAAAATATTCCATTTTTCAGCACCAAGTATGTAAAAATAACATTCGAGATGGTCCAAGTTTAATTTCTCTTTAAGCCTTTCATACCAATTAAAAATCTCAAATATCTACCATTAAAGCAATATCAGCCATTTCAAATTCTTCTCACATTTACGTCTAGACGACAGCGCTTGGTGGCGGAATGTGTCACTAACATAGCGTCTGCTGTAGACCTGCTATGTTAAATCTTTGATATTAAAATTAAAGCCTAGGTGAATATATTCCCTTCCTCTTGGATTCAATAATCAGAAGATTTTACCGAAAACTTATATCTAATACATATAGTGATTATTTGTTTGGACTTGGTACAAATTTTGGCACCTCCTTACACTCAATCTCCTTAATATTTCATAGATTTATGTATATATGTAATAGTGTCTAGGTACGCCTTCCCCTAATTATAAGGTCACAAGCCACCACTACAAAACATTTTCATCTCTACCGTCAATACACCCGACAGGGATTCGAAATATGACCTCCCCGTCACCAATAAATCAGACTAGAGGAGATTGATGTTTAGTCCGTTGGTCCACCGGGGAGTGGGGGGAGGGGGTAAAATTTAATTAAACCTTAAAATGGGCTTAGGTCATAGTAAAAATGTTGGCCACACCCAAAGATGGATGCCAATTCAAAATCCCGAGTGGTCTAGTTTAATATAGTAGCTTTTACTATCCGATAGTAAACTATTACTGATGTGAAATTATTTCTGTGTCTCTTCATCACTTTATAACTTATACACAGATTACTACCTAAGCTATTGCTCCAGAGGGAAGAGATCTATATAATATTTGTTTCTATATATAAAATATAATTTCGGCCGTGGAACAGTCATTACCTATAATATATCAATTTCGTCCTATAATAGGTTTACACTATTCGTACATATCCCTATTCTCGGGACATAAAATATAAAATTGAAGCAAAATATGTTCACTATAAAACTATGATCAATTTCGGTCTAAGTGAAAGCAGCTTTGTCAACCGATCTTAACCAAACTTGGAACACACATACTACCCACTTTAAAAGTTGTTGTTAAAATAAATGTATTTTTATTCATGAGCACATAATTCTAGCACAAAGAGCTTTTAAACTCAAAAAAATATTATTTAGGCCTTAGATAATGCTAAAAATTAATGTACTTCTATTTAAAGCTGAAAATACTTTCCTTTTTTCATTTTTTTTACTCTCGTTTGGAAGCAAACGTTTACTTAAAGTGCTTTACAAACAATATTTATATTTTAATACTACAACTTATCAGCAAAGCTTTTAAATTAAGTCAGTAAAAATAGCTCTCAAAAATAAATGTTAGCAGATTGATTAAGTTAATGGATTCGCTGGATTCGAAAGCCTCCCTCTTAGTATGTATTTTAATTGTAGTTTCACTTGAGAGTAAAAAGAAATTAGGCGGGAAAACAGTATTTCTCCATAAAAAGATAATTAGAACCATAAATTGTGGTCATCCCTGTTTTCATAGAACACTGATAATAATAGGGTGGTCCCCAGATGGTGCGTAACAGCACCCTAAATGCGTCCATTGGGGAGATAACAAGGATCCTTTCATCTACTCTAGTTAACCTAATTGCGTTTAGCAAATAATTAGTGCGCAGTGGGAGGAAATGGAAAAACTCGCATCATGAAGGATTCGCCAACAAGGAGTATTAAGGATATTACTATTTTCAAGTTGTTGATTTTATAGTAATTTGGAAAAAGGAGCTGGAGAAATATAACCACTAAGCTATCAGTGCGGATACATCCAAGGGTTTTATCACTGAAAAATGGGTTTGTTTGGATATAATATTAAATAAGTTTTTTATCAACTATTTCCTAGCATTCTTCCGTGGTTAAATGGTCTAAGTCATCAGTCACGTAATACACTAGATTGTCGGCGACGGAAGGATTTAAGTTCGAATCACGAATGGATGCTCTAAGGATTTTTTTCCTGAATGGATTTTCACCCTCCCTGGACGTAAGTTCGAGTGCAATTCCTCTAAACTCAACTTTACTCATCCCTAGTACATTAGCCTAATTTAATTCATATAAATATAACGGTTAGTGAGATGGGAGACACTAATCATTAATTTGTCTAAGTCTGGTCTTATCGAACATAATCGCACTTTATTTATTTATGAATAATATTGTCATTTGGTTGATTAGCTTATTTTTAAGATTTCTACAATATATTAATTAAAAATTACAGCTAATATTGCTATTGTGTTTATCTACGTATGAACGTGTCTTGGCTATCTTCAATTTCACTTGTGTACTGTACTATACTGTACTGTACTGTACTGTAGTCTACTCTACTGTATTTTACCGTACAGCGTTAGATTTAAATGTCTTAGCTTAGAATCTTAGATATATTTGTAATTATAGTTTAATGTCTAGCTAAATCGTGTTTCCAAGCTTAACACTAACTATAATTATTTTAGCAATTTCATAAAAACCTTCTACATGATATTCTAGGTCTATATAAGTTTTTACTTTTTCTAAACCCCTTGGAGGGAGAAATATTGTAATCATAAAAAAAATTGAATGAGAGATTTTGATAAATGTTGATGTTTCATGACCCCTGAAAATGATGTCATCTGTCTGTCTGTCTGTCTGTGTGTATCTCAGCCTGAAGCCTAAACCAATATTTCGATTAGGCTGGAGCTTGGTATCTAGGATTTTCATAAGGTTCCCCTGACGGGGGTTTTGGAATTAGTTATTTAACCCTAAAATTAAGGGTTGTTCATTGAAGGATTTAAATCGATTTTCTCTAAGCCCGTTCTAATGATTTTGATTAAATTTTGTATCCAGATATTGTTTAACTATTTTTTTTAATGGCATTTCTCATTTTCCCATGGAAATGATTTTAAGAGTAATTAACATAAGCATACCTTCACAATTTGGTTAATATCTCCACAACTATTTGTGATACAAAATAAATTACCATCATGAGGTTGAAGTACTATTCAAAATTAAAATATTTTAGTTGGAATATATTTTTTACCAAACCAATAGTTTCTGAGTTATAAATATAAATATATATATATATATAGTTCAGCTCTTTGAAAACATAAATTGATTTTTATACTCTTTGGTGTACAGAGATATTCCTCTTTTCTCAATGCTTCTATAACAGTGTATATTATATTTTATTTATGCTCTTTGGCTGAGAGTTTCTGTAACAAAACATGTTATTTCATTTCACAAATCTTAAGAGTTACTAATAAATGTCTCTATTTTAAAATAACTGAGAGTAATCCCATGTGATGCACCGAAACTTTTTTTTTATCTTGTGGTAAGTTTAAAAAATCCGTGACAGAGAGAAAGAAAGAAAGACAGACAGACAGATTTATAAAAGAAGATAGTAATAATAGTATTGCTTGTCTGGGCTACATCACTCGTAGCCCAGTATATAGTAATATTAGCCAGTGATGGTGATAGTGAGTATGAGCCTAATTTACCAAACCCTGGTGATTGTTGGGGTTGTTCCCCTTTCGGGAAAAATACCCAAGGCATCAGACGGGAATCAAATTCGGGACCCCCAAGCTCGTATCCAGGTGCACTGACAAATAAACCACGGGACCGGTTGTAAAATACGATGACATCACGTAAACATTTGCGTTAATTTGTTTATCAAGATAAATATGTTGAAACATTCACCCTGGGCGCACGCGTACCTCAAGTTGGTAAACACTGGCCAAGACTGACCTCGCTGTCATCCATCTTGCCAGAATAGTAAGATAGTTAAAATATATGAATAGAGCAATTAACTGTACTTTCAACCCATACGCTTGCTTGTACACGTATTGTACACTGAACGGTGGCAGGCTTACCTTGACTGATTACACTATGGACCTATCCTTTAAGGAAATCATAGTGAAACCAACTCAGGTAGGCTTGTAGGACACAGAACAAAGAGAGATTTTTATAGCACCACGTCTTACTATTGGTCCGGGTTACGTATATGTACTATATGCTAGTGTGGTAAGGATGAGGAAGGTTGAATTTAGATTAAGTGTACCCGAATTTTAGTAGAAGGAGATCGGAAAACAATTTAGGAAAATATTTCAGAACACCAGACTTGGATTCGAACCCCCATATTGTCCTCGTCTTAGGCAGTCCAGTGTATTATGTTGAGATTTCGGCCTGATCCGTGGTTCTGTGCTACCCGCGAGCCAATCGATGGACCGATACATAATGTGGTCTAAACGTTCATTTCATAGATATTGTAGATATGTACCATTAGAACATTTCACATTTTGAGTTCATCAAATCCTTCAAATTTTACAAATGTACAATTTATTAAAGAATGCCCAAGCAAAACTACAAATATTTCTTAGTAAAAATAAAGGATAAGCCTTTCTATTTTAATAAAATCCAAATTATATTTTTTTAATAAAGATATACTTATTGGAGATTTATTTACGAAATCTGCTGACAAGGTTGCATTTTTTCAATGTATATCATGTGCTGTTGATAAAATAATTTTGACAGCTTTGCCTTATACAAAAAGGCTAGCAAAGCTGATAGAAGAGTTTTTAAAGAAGTGTGTTATCATTCGTTTAACTACAAGATGTATAATACCCTTCGTGAAAAAACAAAACGTCCTAAATGCATCTGGCTAGGTCTAAACCCGGCTATCAATTCTACGTACGATTGCTAATACTTTCCAAACACAATTAGTCACACATTAAATAACTACACACATCTCTTCTTTAGACAAAATTGATTATTTTGATCAAATTAAGTCCCAAAGAATATTATGTAGCCCAATTTCTAGTATAATTGCTAACATAGCTCTATTTGTTTTTGAAAAGGCACACGCTCACATTGTTGGGCACATGGACTAAACGTCAAGCTCATATATCCTGGTTTACTGGTCTGGGGAGGTAGAGCTTTGAATCTCGGTTAGGTGTACTTGGCTTGTTTAGTCTTTAATGATTCCCCACTCTATCTTCATGCAAATGTAGCTACATTTCCTCTCAGTTCTTCCTTTTATACCTACCCTATCAGTTTAGTTAGATAAAGCTAGCCTCGATGAGTTGTAAAACATGCCGACAGTAAAAAGTGGCTCCAAACATCACCACCCCATCGCCTCTCAACATCGCTAATATTAGCATCAAAGAACCCGGCTTTGACCGGGAGAAACATTTTAGGATGAAAAGGAGTAAAAAGGGTAAAAATTATTTTTAAAAAAGGTTAAAAGTGTGTAAAGTAATTGTAGATGAAATTTTAAAATTCTATCTTCCAGTTGCAGATATTCGTGCACAGAGGTTACTAATGTTTGAAGTTCCTTCTACGTGCGGTAGATGTCGCACAATCTCATGACGGACAAACACTCTTTATTTTATTAAGATAGAAGATGTGGTGGACTGCACTCAGGAAATAGTTCAACCATATACTACCAACATAGCTAATGTACCCTGCACTCATGAAAGAGTTCAACCATAGACCCCAACAATAGTTCAACCATAGACCCCAACATAGCTAATGTACCCTGCACTCAGGAAAGATTGCAATGTCTGAGTCACGTGGTGATCGCTGTTTGCTCTCTGAAACGCTATTCGGAGCAAAGGTTTCATTTATCGTCAAGTCTCACCGCTTCAGTCAACCCTCCCTCCCCCCCCTTCACCCACAGGTTTACCAATTCCCCGGGCTGATTGCTTTCAAATCCCCGCCTTGCCTGTAATCATTTATCACTATTAGTTCTCGAATGCGCCGGGCGACAGCGACAGCGTAGCACGGGCCTTGCCTTGCTACCATTCACTCCACGAGCACAACTAGGGGTGTTTTATCAAACAAAATGTTGGGGACATGAGTTGAAAAAAAGTCAGAAAATACAACCTTATCTTGCACACAATATTAATAACATATCTAAGGTTGTTGTAGAAGGAAATGGTGAGGTATTTCCTATTCAACATAACTGATTGTTCCTAAAGCTATAATCGTCAAAAAATCAACAAAACAATTAAATATGTAGCAATGTATCTACTACTAGTAAAACAAAGTGTTGGTCTGTATGTACGTTGATTAAGTTCTTTGAAACCGATTAACTTATTGCTGTGCAGTTATTTACTTATGTTATGTAGAATTTTATCGGGATGGTTTGTGAGAGAGTCTTTGTACATTAGTCCTGAAACATGTCTAATGCTCTGCTATTTGTACACTTTGTATTGCGAGACAACTGTGTACTTTCACATAAATTGTGATGGATGGTTGTTACTACGAGATCGCGTTTGGAGACAAAATACTTAGAGAACGGAACTAAGTGGATGTTTAGTGTGAGTGGACTCTTAGTGGTGTTGGTTTGCTTGCGTCATCCTAGGCTGGAAGGTAGACCGTGAGAGTGCTTGAGGCTACACTAACACTCCACTAACACACCACTAACACTCACACTGGAAGGTAGACCGTGAGAGTGCTTGGGACTACACTAACACACCACTAGCACTCACACTCAGTGACGTTCTGGCTTCGAGCCTCTTTGACACAAGCGTGTTGCTGTCTAAAGTCTTATTTTTATTTTAAGCTCCATGTTTGAGTCACGAACCCTTGTCCTCGCTGTGTGAGGCTGATTACAATGAAGGGGAACCTCGGAATATGGCTGCAACAAATACATATTTATAAATTACCAACCCTGGATTTTAATGACTGGTAATTTTTGTAATGAGAGCGAGAGAGTTTAAGGGGTAGGTAGGATTGGTTTTCTTGGTGTTTTGGAGTTTTGGATGTGTCAGGTATGGGGGTGCATTGTGGGGAAATTTTGGGGGATGATTTTAGGCCTTGGTCAAGGTTTCGGGAAGGGGTTAATATCTCCATTCACTACTTGGGGCTGACTCGTAAAAAAATCTATTTTGTAAATTATTATTATTATTATTATTAGCACCGTGTCTTACTACCCGTTCGGGTTATACGCACTTACGCTAATGTGCAATGGTAGGGTGATTGTGAGATGAAATGGAGGACCTACAGTTTAACGTGGAATCCAAACCACGGTAGAGGCCTGGCATTCCTCACGTTCACAAGTTGTGATTAATACACGTCTTGTCAGAGGTGAAGGAAGGGTTTGGCGATCAGATAAATCTGTGCCGGGACCGAGGATTGAACCCCGGACTCCCAGCACAGAAGTCTGACACCTTACCCCTAGACCACCAGGTTACCTCTTTTATAAATGTATATAAATTTAAAGGAACGTTGGGATACATGACTAGTTTATTATAAATTATAAAAAGGCAACCATTGAAAGTTCTTTCACGATAGTTAAATATAAAAATGTAATAAAAACTGTTATTTATTCATCCATTTAGGAAGTACATTTTGTCACTTCAACAAGTAGTTAAACTGAATCCAACTTTTAAAAATGTCAAAGCAAACTTGTGACGTAGATTACTTTAGAACTGTGTTTGTTTGTTACTAACTCTTAAAACACAAGAAAAGGTCAAAGTTACCCTGAACCGACTATATCAGCATCGAGGACTTAGAGCTTTTTTTTTAGAAGGTGCTATCTATTTTTGATAGGAAAAGAGGTTTCGATTCTTGAGAAAGATTCTTTTAAGATGGGGGTTTTTTTTCTAAAAGGCTACAGACTTTCAACTTGGTTTCTTTTGAAAAGAGTTTGATCCGCTATCTTAATACTCTCTTACATTTTGGGATAAAATGTATGCGAAATATTTGGTGATAAAAAAGAAGAGGCAAAGAAAAACTTATTTTATATGGCAAGTAATGAAAGTAGATACAATTTGTAATAAAAAGTTTTATTTTTATTGGTCTAGACCATTTTTATCTCCTTTTTTGAATACGTGTTAATGTTCCTTCATCTCTTTCCTCTACCAGGATTATTCTAATCTCTGGCAGAAACGACAATCGTTGAGCCAGTCTTGCCATTTCTGAGATCAGGGGAGAGAAGGTTGTTGGGACCAGGAGACTCTAATACAGAAATAAAGTAAGAATAACTGATGGACTAGAAAAGTAGAGCTATTATCTTTACATTATTAACTAAGAGTTTGTACCAAACATTAACTTTAGTTACAAAATCACCCGCAAGGTCTGGCACTTCACTAACGTGTTAGACCGGATTGACAGAGATCAAGGATAGAATAATGTTGGGGTGTTCTGAAGGGGTTTTTCATAAACGGTTTCCCACTCTCCCTCCATGAAAATTCGGGTACATTTACTCTAAAATACCTTAATCATCCCTATTCCATTAGAATATTAGTGTTTGTTCGAACGGGTAGCCTACTAAGACTCTGTGAGTTAAATTTTTAAAAATATAATCGATCTTATTCTCGGCTAAGAGAGCTGAGGTGTTTTATGTCAGACGTTAACTAACCTTTATTTTGAGACTGTGGTTCAAATCCCAGTAAGGTTAAAATATAGGTAGTCCGTGTGTATTATAAAGTATAGGTCCTGATAAGATATACTTTGTGAGTGGTATTTGACGCTACCGCCCTTATGTGTGTGCGTGTGTGCGTGTGTTTGTATGTGTATGTGTGTGTGTGTATGTGTATGTGTGTGTATGTGTTTGTGTGTGTGTGTGTGTGTGTGTTGTGTGTGTGTGTGTGTGTGTGTGTGTGTGTGTGTGTGTGTGTGTGTGTGTGTGTGTGTGTGTGTGTGTGTGTGTGTGTGTGTGTGTGTGTGTGTGTGTGTGTAACGCTGTTACAACGACAGTTGTTATAAAATAGTACCAGTATATCGACTACATACTAGCTAGTGAATACTAGTGAAATCTAAAAATAATTCCTGAATCCGGGATTAAAGCTCATAACCTTTGGGTTGCTCTACCACTAAGCTATCCAGGATTCGTCCCGTTCTCAGGCCACACGTCAGTTAATTTGAAATAAAACTATGTTTTTTATATATTTGATTTGAATAACACCACTCAATGGATTCGTGATGCAAGTATTACAATAAACATAATTAATGTTAACCTATGGATTGTTACCATGTATATATACTTCTATCTACCCAACAATTTAATATAAATGGTTTATTTGTATAATGTTGTTGCTCCAGATCTGGGCTGTCAAATTTCCGACCCGCGGACTTTAAGATGAACCAACATACAAAACAATACTGTTTGGTTTTTATTTTCGTCAGAGTCGAAATAAATACACCTTCTACTTTGGGAAGATTATATCACATTTAATTGCATCAAATTAAATACTTTTCCCAGATAATCCTTTGTAATAAAATAGGGCTTGGTAAAAACTTCAAACAGTTTATTGGGGAAAAAAATAGAGGTCTTACGGTTTTATATATTTACAATCTTTTTATAGCGAACATATATTAAGCTGGAGCTAATTTTAATAAATATTATTTGGATGATTTTTTTTTTTACTTAATGCGGTCCCTTTTGTATTTTTAATTTTTCAGTGTACCCCTTAAAATAAAACTAATTTGACACATCCTCTATATGTATATTTATATATTTTATATTAAAGAGAGACTAAGATACGATAAGGACATTAAAACTTAAAAATTTAATAAAATAAATGATTTATTTAATTCATTTAAACAATGCATTGACGTCTGATCTATGAACTATTATGTTATATATACTCTCGGGTTTATCCTAATATTTATTTAGCAAGTATTTAGTTGCTAGGCCGTCCAAACTCCAAGTCAGGCTAGTTTTGATGTGGAAAGTACAAACTAAACAATTTGATAAAAAATACTACTTTGTAACAATCGTCACTGGAAGTCGAGTGAAGCCACCATTTGTTATTCTGACGCACTAATCAAAATACAATCAATAAAAGCAACTGTCATGTGACCATGTTTTGGAAAGCTTTAATTATTATTTCGAGGCCATGTTTTGTGGGATGGGTAACAGTAAAACTGCGGTGGATTAAACAATAAATCCCCGAACAATGATTAATACTTTATGCACACAGACCAGTTTAGGATTAATGGAATATTTATTTCAACATGACCAAAAAGGATAAGAAATATCTCCAATTATTTAAAATCATGTGTGTATATAGTTAGTTAGTTAGTTAGTTAGTTAGTCAATTTTAAAATTGTTATATAACTGCAAAAGTAATTATATTTTATTAGTAGGAATATTATAATACATATGTTTATCTACACTCTTCTCATATGTGTATTAATTATAAACTAAAATAGTATTAAGAGATTAAATCAATTTCCTGAACTTACCTCTTGAAATAAAATTATTAGTTACCTAAAAATGTCCAATAGTGTTTAAATTCGGTACTTATACAACACTTGTAACCATAACTAAATCAAAAACTCAAAAAAGTATTGTTTTTATTGAAGTTATAAATTTTTAACGATCAAAATTTAAAATTGGTAAAAATCACAAGCATTTTTTTTTTCAAAAAATAAACAGCTAAAAAGTACAAAGATATTGTATAATATATAGTTTTAAAATATTAACGTTCTTTAAGAAACTAAATGTATAGTAATATGTTTTATTTAAAACCTTGCAGTGTTTACTAGACCATAGTTATTGAACAAACTACAGTCTAATTTTCATAAGAAGAACCTTTTCTGTCATCTACATTCACGTATTCAATTCGTCAAATAATATGAGCATTTTCTTTCACTTTTGTTAGATATTATCATACAAACAAACGAACAAACAAACAAACGAAAATAAATGTTACAACACAATCGCACAAACTTGATCATATTGTGTATTTTATAGCTTCGAAGATAATTTTCAAAACTAGGTTTTGAGTAGACTACCCATAAATTAATTTTTACCCCAAAACCAAGCAAACAGTGTTTCTTTTATACCACACAATCCTCAGATATATTCTAAACAAAATCGTTAGAGAAAGTTTTGAAATATTTTGAATTTTCAAAAATGTGCCTACAAAACGACCTTTCAACGAATATTTCACCAAAAAGCTGCTATACAGTGTTATTTGTCATGTCAAACAAATCCAGTGTATATATCTTAAACAAAATTGTTAGAGCTCTTTTTGAAAAATTTGGAACAAGAAAAAAAATCAGTCATCATTAAACTACACTTAATTGGGAGGCTTGGTTTGAAAAAATATTCGAGATACAGATCTATAGAATTCAAGTATCAAGTTTGAACAAAATCCATCAAAACCAACTGTTACAGTTTGCAACGTAATTCTCAAAATGTAGCTTCTAAGTGATGTGGTATTTGAGACGTAGAAACTAAGTGAAAGTTAAATTAGCTGTTTCCTGGTCAATGTAAACAGGAATTAGACATATGTGGTCTTGGAGTAAAGAGTTCAAACCCAGCTGAGGTCGACGGATTTTCCTTGAGCGATAACAACTAGTAGTACAACTTCCTTCTAAGGGGGAGTAAATATGTCGGCGTGTAAAAGAACCTTGGAAGGTGTGTGGAAATACTTTACCGGTCAAATTGGTAGGCCCTTTCACTCTCGCTCATAGAAATTCAGTGTGGAAGTTAAAGGGGAACCACTACACTTAATACATGTGATCTCTACCAGATAGTACAGGCAGCGCTAGCCAGCCGAAGGGCTCCGGATAAAAATCACATCAAACCAACCCTCGGGTTGACCTAAGAAGAATAGAAGAGGAAAAGATACAAAGATCGATGGACGTGCAGACTAATGTCAGTCTCGTCTGGTTTTAATTTACGGTGAAAAGAGGTCAGGTTTGAAATCTCGGTCGTGTGCTCTGAGGATGGTTTTTCTATAAATAGTTTTCTCCTCTACCTCTATGCAAATGTGTCCACTTTTCTCAAAATTCTAACCTTATAAATGTAGCTGTTAAATATGGATATCCCCGATGAGTTGTAAAACGCGGGGCAGATAAAATGAGTTCTCCATCGCTCCAGAACTTGTTTATTTCCATCATCAGGTTTATTACCTTCTCCCCAAGACCTGGAGCTGCAGGAGTGAACCCGGATTGGGATATAAACCTAGTTCTCTAGAATGAGAGTCAGACCTACCCCCGATGTTATTTTGTGGAGTTCATTAAACTTTGGATCGTTTGTTCCAGCAGTACCAGGAAGGATTCCAAGAGGAATATTTGCTCTAAAAATGGTAATCACTTTTTATTCTACTCGTCGGCAGTTTATGTAATTCATTACCACAAAATATCAAAGTTAAAAATTGAAAACAAAAAAACATTATTTATGTCTAGCTGAGGTTTAATTTGGCCTATGTTTTCAATATAAGAACTATTTCATATGGATTTAAAAATATATGTTATTACCTAATGCTACTTAACAGCACAATATATATATATATATATATATTTTATTTGGTTATTTAACGTTTGATGTATTAACTAACTTAGCTTATAACACTACACCGAATATTAAACAGTCATTATTAAGTATAAGAGTTAAATATAAATTTACTAAGGTGAACACAAAAACCAAATAAAATACTTTTTATCTCGGGAACAACACGAATTCAAACAAAGTCATCTTCGATGATCCTTACCACTCAATCATATTAATTAAATATGAAATAACTCATAAACTCTATACAATGTAATATCTACCGAGTGCTCTTCCAACATATTTCCTTACATCAAAAAATAATGTAATTAATAAATTAGGATTAATAATGAGATGTAAAACGTTTGTTTTGTTACATAATTATAACTATGTCAATTAAAGATTTAAAATATAAAAAATGGTCAAAACTAGAATTTTACAAGCCAATAAATAACAAATGTTACTATTTTATACCTTGTTTTATTTAGAAAAGAAACTATTTAATTATCAAAGTTTCCCTTAGCGTTAACAAAACAATTGAAAGTAATTTTATATTATAGATCTATCTGGGAGACATTTGTAGTAGTTCACATTACAATAATAATTCTCGTGTTGATTGTTGATTGTATATTTTTATTTTTGCTCCAAGTCCTCTTTACTTTCACTCGACCCCTTGGGGAGCAATTTTTTTGACGATCACAATATTTATAACTCAATATTTTGATAAATGTTGACGTTTAATAACCCCCTGACACCGTAAAACTGGTGTTCGCGATATTGTCTGTATCTCCGTTTAGAACCGAAACCATTTTACCAAACGGGCTTAAGGTTTTCATAGGGTTCCCCTCAGGTGTTTTTGAGATTCGATATTCGACCCTAAAATTATGGGTAGTTTACTGAAGAACAAAAATAGAAAGAATATTTTCTCAAAATCTTATCTGACGGTTTTGATTATTTTTTTATGTAATCACTATTTAATTTAAAAAAAATGGCAACTATCATTTTCCTATGATAATGACTTTGAGGGTACTTTCCATTACCAGAAATTTCAAACTTTGTTCAAATTACCGCAATTATTTGAAATAAGAAATAACTTTTTATTTTGAAGTCGTCGCACTATTTGGTATTAAAAAAGATTAAACTAAAATATATTTTTTCAAAATCAATAGTTTCTGATTTATACGCAATTAGCAGCTGAGCTTCTGAAGGAACTGGGAAACAGCAGATTAATGGCTCTGACAATATTTATAAATAGGATGTACGAAACAGGAGCTTGGCCCAAGGACTTTCTAGACGTAACTATGGTGGCTCTAGAGAAGAAAAAGCAAACCAAGAAATGCAGTGAACACAGAACCATCAGCTTCATCTCTCATGTGGGGAAACTCGTGGCAAGAATACTCAACAGGCGACTGAAACAGAAAATATAAAGTGCGATGGAAGAAGACCAATTTTGAGTCAGAGAAAGAAAAGAAACCAGAGATGCCACCGGGATGCTGAAAATAATTTCAGAAGGAGTGATGGAAGTCAAGAAAGAAGTCTACAATGGTTTCATCGACTGGCAAAAAGATGTTCGACAGAGTGAAGTGAAATGGAAGAAACTGATTGAAATACTTAAGAAGATCGGCATAAACTTGAGGGACAGAAGGTTGATTGCAAACCTTTACTCTGGGCTGGGTGTGAAGATGAGGCTGAATGATGGAGAGACCAACAGCGTAGAGATAAGAAGAGTGATGGGGCAGGGATGCTGTTTGTTCCCCAGTCTGTTCAACCTGTGTGGATAGTGGCTGGTCAGGGAAGCCCTAGAAGGACGTGGGAAGTGTCAGGATAGGAGGATGCGTCATCAGCACAAATAAATACACAGATGATCTAGCATTGCTGTCCAGAAATAAAGAGGAGTTGCAGGAAATGATGGACCGGTTAGTGGAGACAGGGAGAAGATATGGCATAGAGATCAACATTGAGAAGTCAAAAGTGATGGTGATTTCAAAAAATAAAGAGCCACTGAAAATCAAAATTGGAAACCATAAGTTGGAAAACATAGAGCAATACAAATACCTGGGAAGTCTTCTGACAAAAGGATGCCTACTGCACTAGAGAAATTAGATAGAGGATCACCATAGCCAAGGAAGCTTTCAAAAAGAAGAGGTTACTGCTGACCAGCAAGTTGAGTTTAGAACTAAAGAAGAAATTGATTAAATGATACATTTAGAGCATCACACAGTATGTAGCATAAATTTGCACTCTTAGGAAAATGGAAAAGAAATACTTGGAGAGCTTTGAAATGTGGTGCTGGAGAAGACTTGAGAAGATCAGGGGGACAAATGAACAAGTCCTAAGAAGAGTGGGTGGGAAGAGAGCCATTTTGGTTGTGATTCTTCGGTGCAAAGCAAACTGGATTGGACACATCCTTAGGAGGAACTGTCTTCTGCACGACGTCATAGAAGGAAAAGTTGAGGGAAAGAGGAGCTTAGGAAGGAGGATTCAAATACTAGATTATTTGGAGGAAAGAAGAAAATTCTGGGAGCTGAGGGAGGAGGCAGAGGACAGGGCGCATTTGAGGTCAAAGTTCAATGACAAAACCAATGGACCTGTCGTAAGACAGAACACATGATAATAAATAATAAGCATATATATAAAAAATGTAAAAATATTTAAAAATGTGAAATTTATTGTTATACTCTTTGATTAACAGAGATATTCCTTTATACTCAATGTTACTATAACAGTGTATATTATTTAATATATTTCTATTGTCTGAGTGTTTCTGCAGCAGTTATATTATTTCTTTCCGCAAATTTTACCCATTTATAGCACTGTCACCATTTTAAGTTAAAATAAAGAGAAAGTCTGTATCATTTATTTTTCTGACCTGATCTTGCTACCCACCCAGACTATTTATTTATCTATAGTAGGGACGAGGAGGGTAGAACTAAGAGAAAAGTATCTGAATTAGTGTGAAGGATACACCACTCGGCTAGGACACCAGACCCGATGGGGCTGACTCCTGAGCCCGCGCGTCCCCCGATGCGAGTGTTTCTTTTATTACCCAACTATTATTTGCATTATGGCTTCACGCATAACTAGAAGCTTAAATCAACTCAGATTTTATTTGTATTTACTTCTGATGCTATGAATATCATGGTAGACTTTATTCTTGGTAACAGAATACAAAAAATGTCCTCTTTATTTTGAAGGATATTTACAAACAAAGTAGTTGATGCTTAAATGGAGACAATTCGTTAGTAACAAACAAACTAACTAATATGGCCACCTCAAAGCGTTTCCAACATGAACTTAAGATACTCTCCATTTTCTGTGTATACCGGCGTTTGATTGGCTGACAGGTTGCAAGGTTTGTCTATTTTCAATTCTATGCATAGCGCATTAAATGTGAGGGTTAACTCAACCTTCCAACTGTCCACGTATCACTATTATATATATATATATATATATATATAAATATATATATATATATCGATTCTGAATGCTATAATTGGAAATAATACGTTTTAAGTTCTTGCGCATTATGTCATACGCACAATTTCATGTACTATTTTAGTAGTGTTCGGACTATGTGCATATGTACAAGTTACGCAAACATGTTAGAGATGAGGAAGGTTGGATTTATAGGAATTGTACCTGAATTTACGAGAGAAGAGAATTGAAAACCATCTAGGAAAAACATTTTCACTACACCCGACTGGAATTCAAACCCCTATGTCCCCATCATCGGTAATCCAAGAATGACACCTTAAACCATTAGACCACCGAGGCGGGTTCTATACTATGCACTATTCATTATTCGTAATGCAATATGCATGAATATAAATTCATCCTAAAATTTTACGTGATAAAAACTGTAGAAAGTGTTCATTAGCATTCCACCAATTGGTGAAAGATTAACGATGTGTTTAACCAAGGTTTGTAGAATGTGTATTCAAGTCTAGAGGTCCACGGTAAGCTACGAGTGTTATCAAGGACTTAGAGATAAAGTTCTAATTCTTCTTCCACCTAATAAACCCATAATAATTATAATTATGTTAGGTTAAGTTTAACCCGATAGCACTTCTCCAAGTTTTTCCCTACTTTATAAAGTAATTACCAACTTTCCAGCTGAAAACCGGCCGTATCTACCGAAACATATTTTATCTTCTTCGTCGCTAAAAATAAGCCCTAGAATTACGTACTGTAGTTTACAGAGCAGAATAAATATTTGTGCTTCGTTAAGTTTTTAAAGGTTTTTTATTGAGATAAAACGCTGGTAATTGAATAAATATTACTGGATAATCTTGACTTCGTTAGCTATGTAAATAATTTTAATGGCATTACATGCACAGAGCTATTTTGTTTGTACAAAGGTCCATCTTATTTATATATATATATATATAGAGAGAGAGAGAGAGCGGGAGATAGAAGTGAAGGAGAGAAAGAGAAACATCAAATTCTAACATTAAACAAAAACTATTTAGGGAAATAAATGTGTAGGTCTAGTGGATAGAAAAATAGTAGATTTTTTCCTTATTTTTCTACCTCTTCTTACTCCCCATCCGGGATATCTACAGTTCTACACTAATAGGACAGGGATGCAAAAGGTATAATCGAGAGGAAAATTACCCACATATGCCTGGAGTGAGAATGGGAAACCATTTATGGAAAAAAGCCTCACTAAACCCAGTCAGGATTCAAACCCTAACCAACTCATCACTGGAATCCAAGACTAGATGAGCCTAACATTTGGTCCGCGTGCCCACCGGTGCGAGTGAGAAATTGTTATTTTACTTAAACTGTTGCGTGTGTTTATTATTATTATTATTACAACCCGTTCGGGTTATACGCACTTACGCTAATGTGTAATGGTAGGGTTATTGTGAGATGAAATGGAGGACCTACATTTTAACGTGGGATCCGAACCACGGTGTAGGCCTGGCATTCCTCACATTCACAAGTTGTGATTAATACACGTCTTGTCAGAGGTGAAGGAAGGGTTTGGCAATCAGATAAATCTGTGCCGGGACCGAGGATTGAGCCCCGGACCCCCAGCACAGAAGTCTTGACACCTTACCCCCTAGACCGCCAGGTCATGCGTATTTATTAATTCAACGAAACAAAAGAGGAATATGTATCGGTATTCGTCTGGAGAGAAAATGGAAAACAGACTGTGGGAGGCCAGTTCCTCTATTCAGATATAACTATTTTGGTCGGAGCTTAGCGTGACAGTTCGGGTGTCTCCGGAAATGTTCGGTAGCTTCCGAACTTTGGTTTTATGCTATCAATTAATAAGGTGGTTATTATAATTTTGAGTAAGCATTTCATGTAGGCAACATAAAATCTACTAACGTAGCCATTTTTTTGTTTAGCTTACAATATTTAAAAGTCCTTGACATCTTAACTTGTCTTTTTTTGTTCATGGGATGAAACCCACTGTACTCACAAACGTTAAGAAAAGTAGTCAAACACTCAATGAATGGAATCATGCCAATATGTGTGGATATAAGGTGTCATGTGGTCAGCACAACGGATCACCCATTCGTTAATCCACACCGTTACCAACCCGCTGCTTCACAGAAAATATGGAAGCTTCGGGAATCGAACCCGGGAACTCTGGATCTGTAGTCAGGAACTCTGACCACGAGACCAAAATGATCCGTTAGTTATAAAATCAAGTAAAATTACTGGGTGTTTTTTTATGTCAAATCTACACCAAGATAATTTTGTTACTTGTTGTGCGCAACAAATAATAAAATGGAAAATAAATATTCATTATCATAGAAATATGGGACCCAAGTTGGGGGGGGGGGGGGGAAATAATTACTTATTATTTTAATATTCACCTACAAGATGCTTTCTTTAGAGCCCCTTATTTTAACTAACGTAACATTACCTTTGTAAACATTAAAAATAACAGATTGTTTTTGTTCATCCAATTAAAGAATGTCTTGGAATTTTATTTATTTATTCAGTGTTTACAGGCCCGGTATCTTACAAACTTTAAATCCGGGCCGTTTTTCCACATAACTTTGACTTTCCTTTTACAATTTCAATATGAATTTCCTTTTTAACATTAAAAAACAGATTGTCTTGGAATGAACCGATTTAGTAGGTGCGAGAAATTGAATCAAATATTGTTGTAACCAAACGTAAGATTGTGTTTGTGGAATCCCCCGATATCGGCCAATAACGTCAACTTTCTACGTATGCTCTTGTAAACAACATAAGCCGACATTTATTTGTTTAGGGAGATTTAATTTTGTTGGACGACTACTTTCTATTCGCTGTTTTGATTTTTGATCTCGACACTGTTATTTATGGGCTAAAATAGTTTGGTAGGAATCTGTTTTATTTAAGTTGTACTTTAACTATAAAATATAGTATATTAAACATTTAATCTAAAAGTAAGATATTAAGAGAGCTTGGACAAAATTAACAAACATTTTTAAGAAGGAATAACGGAAGAAATCGGGAAAATCCCATTCCCAATTCCCAGTGAACCTGTTGGGAATTTGAGCCTGACCAACCCATTAAGGGATAAAAAGTGCGACGAGAATCTATCGCCTTAGACTGCCCAGCCACAGCTGTGATTGTGCACGGAACTGGGACTAAGCTCTGGTTGGAATGAGTTATGGCTTTATTATGTTTTTATATTATCCTAGGGCGGCATGTTTTATTTGCATCACAAAGGGATATTGCTTCAAGAGCTAGCTTCATCTAATGGGGCTTAATTTCATATTAAATTTAATTAAAAATTAATTTGAAACTTATTTTAAAAACTGGCAGCGCGCATCAGTTTAATATTATAATAAAGTGACGTTGTATTTTATCATCCCTAACAAAATATTAACTTTTGAAACAAGATTCTCTGTTTTATGTGCAGGCTATTTAGTTTTAATAATATTTCACTTATAAGTAACACTATTTCAAACATTCCCGAGTAAACAATTTGTCTTGTTTTATTTTTAAAAAGCTTAGTTAGTAACGAAAAATTGAAAATGCAACTTTGGCGCAGAAAAGGCCCATGAAGTGAAATATTCTGTGGATGGTTTGAGGGAAAGTAACAAATGGTTGGGTGTGAGCTGTAGATGATCACATGATTACAATAAAACTATTTCTATTAACACCATAAAGAACCTTGGGCCGTTCTGTCTCTCTCTGAAGAGTGTGATTGTCACGTGACCAAGGATACAACAGTTAATAGAAATTCGTAATTCATTTTATCTTTCTCGTGGTGTCTCATACCTATCCGAAATATTTAAATCTGACTAATGAGGTAAGTATGAGGAAGGTATAATTTAGAGGAACTGTACTCGTATTCTCGTGGAAAGATGGTAGAGAACTATTATTTTGTTTAACTCAGTACCCTCAACCAGGATTCGAACACAGCCTCCACGTCCTTACCATTGCGGGTGTATTAGCGATTATTTAGTAGTCTAATTAAATTATATCTCATCTGCAGCAGCTGTCGCTTTTAAAAGATGGCACCGAAACTTATAACATAGCAATAATAATATAGTGAAATGCTATCAGTTTTGGCCCTTTTAATGAAGATTGTACTGTAGACATGTATGTGATTATTATAGTGTTTTTTTCTGGTGAGTGACGGAGCATGCAATGTCGCTGTGGCGGAGGAACACTGATGGAGCTATGACGCTGAGAGTGATGTATCGAGGCTATTCATCACTCTCACCGTCATAGTTAATAGGGGTCTGCAGACACTGAGCAGTCGGGGTCAATGGACCATTTTATTGAGGTAAACCTTCCTTTCCTCCCTTTGAGTGTGGTCGGAATACATGTGGTTGTAACGGGCTGTGAGTTGGGTCAGGGGACAGTAGCAACTGGCTGTGAGGACAGTATGTTGGTAGCAACCGGCTGGGAGGACAGTATGTTGGTAGCAACTGGCTGAGAGGACAGTATGTTGGTAGCAACTGGCTGTGAGGACAGTATGTTGGTAGCAACTGGATGTGAGGACAGTATGTTGGTAGCAACTGGCTGTGAGGACAGTATGTTGGTATCAACTGGATGTGAGGACAGTATGTTGGTAGCAACTGGCTGAGAGGACAGTATGTTGGTAGCAACTGGCTGTGAGGACAGTATGTTGGTAGCAACTGGCTGTGAGGACAGTATGTTGGTAGCAACTGGCTGTGAGGACAGTATGTTGGTAGCAACTGGCTGTGAGGACAGTATGTTGGTAGCAACTGGCTGAGAGGACAGTATGTTGGTAGCAACTGGCTGAGAGGACAGTATGTTGGTAGCAACTGGCTGAGAGGACAGTATGTTGGTAGCAACTGGCTGTGAGGACAGTATGTTGGTAGCAACTGGCTGGGAGGACAGTATGTTGGTAGCAACTGGCTGAGAGGACAGTATGTTGGTAGAACCTGGCTGAGAGGACAGTATGTTGGTAGCAACTGGCTTGGAGGACAGTATGTTGGTAGTAGAGTCATTCTTCCCTCATATCTGAAGGCAGAGTCTGTGATGGACGTACGTAAAATCGTCAGCTACATCTGAGTGAGCAATTAAGATCGTGAACCATCAGATAACGCAGTCATCGGGGACAGGGGAGGGTTCTATGCTCCCAAATGTACAATTAGTTGATTCCTGGATAGCTCAGGGGTAATAGAATTGTCCTACTAAGCCAAAGGTCCCAGGTTCGATTCTCGTGTCCAGGTGTCATTTTTCAATGTATGTGAATGTATGTGAATGTATGTGAATTCTAGCAGTTCTATTCTCAGTACACAAGACTGCTAGCGCTCCACCGGAGGAATGACAAAATGTTTCGCGGCTCACTTTTATCATCGTCTTCTCGCTCGTAATGTTTATGGAAGACTGAGTGCTTCCCCACTTCCCCGCACCCCTCTCATCCGTTACTCAGGCTGAATTCGCAAACAAGTTCACTTCTTTGGTGAACTCTGTGAAAGCAACACGTAAAATAATAAGTTGTTAGAACATTATTTCATAAACTTTGAAGCACTCAAGACAATCCCTGAGTTCAAGTACCTTGTCATCATATTGCCCCTGAACCCCTATAAACTGACTATACATCAAGTTGATACAGTTTGAGTAATACTGTAAGGTGGTCATTTTGGATTTGACAAGCATACCTTGATTGAGGTAATCTTGAGTAAAGATGTGATGGACAAAGACTATACATTTACTTTAAATTTGAGAACTATTTCGATATCTCACCGCTAGAAAGCACTGGTACGACAGGGTGTATGGAGGTTAGCCAATACCTTCCTTTAACCACGTTCAGGTTATAAGCATTAATTGATTGCACTGATAGAATGGGAATGAGGAAAGTAGAGCTTTAGGAAGTGTACCCACATTTGGGTGAAGGGAGAGAGAGAGAGAAACCATTTAGGAAATCCACCTTCAGTAGATCCAACCGGTATTCTAGCTACGATCTACCTGCTCTCATAAATCCAGTCTTATCGCGAGAGCGATGCATTAAACCATGTAACCACCGATGTGAGTCACACTATAATATACTCATCCTTTCCTTCAGTCACCGTTGGTTGGGAGGGGAGTGTTCATCAGAGGAAAGGTCTTCCTGAAATCTCTGAATATGCAACCATTGTGATGATCTGAAGTTTGTTGTGTCTGGATATTACATGTATTGTACATTTGAATAATTGATAACTATCGGGAACTTTACATTTTAGAGTTTTTTGTGTCTAACCTTGGTGGGGTTTTTAAAAGTCAAAATGTGCAGATAATTGTTAAAATGACCAGGGAAACATCTCCCCTGTTAAGTAGGTAAGGTGTAGATCGCAGCACTGTTTTGATATGGCTGGAAACAGAAGTTGTGTCAAGGGAGGGGTAGATAGCAGCACTGTTTTGATTTGGCTGGAAACAGAAGATGTGCCAAGGGAGGTGTAGATTGCAGCACTGTTTTGATATGGCTGGAAACAGAAGCTGTGTCAAGGGAGGTGTAGATAGCAGCAGTGTTTTGATGTGGCTGGAAACAGAAGATGTGCCAAGGGAGGTGTAGATTGCAGCACTGTTTTGATATGGCTGGAAACAGAAGCTGTGCCAAGGGAGGTGTAGATTGCAGCACTGTTTTGATATGGCTGGAAACAGAAGCTGTGTCAAGGGAGGTGTAGATAGCAGCAGTGTTTTGATGTGGCTGGAAACAGAAGATGTGTCAAGGGAGGTGTAGATAGCAGCACTGTTCTGATTTGGCTGGAAACAGAAGATGTGCCAAGGGAGGTGTAGATAGCAGCACTGTTTTGATTTGGCTGGAAACAGAAGATGTGCCAAGGGAGGTGTAGATTGCAGCACTGTTTTGATATGGCTGGAAACAGAAGCTGTGTCAAGGGAGGTGTAGATAGCAGCAGTGTTTTGATGTGGCTGGAAACAGAAGATGTGTCAAAGGAGGTGTAGATAGCAGCACTGTTCTGATTTGGCTGGAAACAGAAGATGTGTCAAGGGAGGTGTAGATAGCAGCACTGTTCTGATTTGGCTGGAAACAGAAGATGTGTCAAGGGAGGTGCCTAATGTAGGCTAAAAATGACCGTTCTAAGGGAATATTTATAGTTATTATTTAATTTAATATATTTTAATTCTGAATTAAACTTTAAGCCATTTAAAATTTTAAAAAATATTCAAATAAAGACTTTTAGTGAAGTTTGCCTCAAGCAAGCTTGTGAATAAAGATATGTGTATTTAAACTTTAAAATTGTGGGATTTTGTTTCAAACTGCTTCCTACACCTGTGGGATTTCAAATGAACTCCCGAAAATAACTAAATCTCTTTTACGCCACAAAGAATTTAATATAAGGCCTTTGACATCAAAAATTA
Source organism: Timema podura (assembly GCA_033556935.1). NCBI lineage: Eukaryota > Metazoa > Arthropoda > Insecta > Phasmatodea > Timematidae > Timema > Timema podura. The sequence continues at coordinate 11,278,362 of JAVRXN010000007.1, read as the reverse complement.
AAAATACATGTTTACATCTAGTATTAAAGCTTCCTGAAATTAGAAAAGGACAACGTTAAACATTAGCTTATATATTTATGACAAACAAAAGAAAAATAATTCACAAAATTAATCAGAGTTGATTATGTTCGAAATAAATGTGTAACGTTTTAAATGAATACATGACTAGTGATAATGTTTATATGTCTTCATTCCAAATACACGTTTAATTTGAGTAAATAACCCTAATTTATTTAGAAAAACAGTTAATAATAATATTTATAATCACAAATATAATATTAACAATGCACACAATGTATATTTTACGTTTGGCTGGTTACATTGTAGTTGACATATTCGGAGCTTATTAGATAAAAAAACGTTATTTCATGACAATGCCTTCACTGTGGATAAATTTCATAGAAGAAAAATAACAAAATGAATAATTATTCAACTCTATTGCAATTATAGCTGTTAGAAAAATAAGCACATATCAAAAATGAATTAGTCATAAAACATATATTTTATTACAATTAAATTATATAGCTAAACATTTTCTACTTTTAAAAAAATCCCTTTTAATTTGTTCATAAAATTCAACTAAATGATAATACACTCTAAAAATATGATCAAAAAATAATTCGTATTGGTGGTCACACGTTCTAATGCGTTTTGCTCTCAAAAGACCGAATCGAGGGTGAGCTTGGTGTTTATATTCCTATCCCCTTTCTTAACTAATGCAGGTTCATTTCTTTTCCCGATTCCTACGTTCTGAATTAAGTCTTTAATAACCTTGGGCTACAAAAATTAATAATGTAAATACTGTAAACACCGCACCCTAAAGCTAAACCAGAGTGAACCGATGTAAGGGGAGGGTAACAGAGGACCTATAGAAGTGTAAGGTAACAGAGGACCTATAGAAGGGGAATGTAACAGAGGACCTATAGAAGTGTAAGGTAACAGAGGACCTATAGAAGTGTAAGGTAACAGATGACCTATAGAACAGGTACACACATTACCAGGGACTAGTAGACTAAATAAATACTAAGACCTGTGAATATCGATATTTTAGTATATTGTGGCAGAGTTGAACATAGAATATTATAGAGTCGCAATTGAAGACGCAAATAACAATAAAATGCAGTGGACAGAACAATAGAATGTGCCCTCTTACAAACCAAACAATGGTTTAAATACACAAATAGTGTGTCATCTCCATGACGACAAATGGTAATACTTTATGTAAGAATATAAATACAAATATGTTGTTTAAATCAGATTTAGAATAATTACAAGTGAATAGTCAATAAATAATTGTATATGCTTAATATTGGAGTATATATAATGTCTTTTGAAGACAAGTTAAGTAATATTTAGATAAATTCATCTGCAGCCATCAAGATAAGTCCAGCAGCGACTCTTATCAATCATGGAGAAATGTTCACAAAGAATTGTTATTTTATCACAAATGAATGTGAAGTTGTCCTCCCTCCACAAAAGTTAATAAGTTTTTTAAATAAGAAATCGTCGTTTAGATTCTCCGTAACGGTTGAAGATAAGCAAACTAAAAAATGCTTACCGAAATTGTAGATTGTGTCGATAATACCTTAGTAGGTTCACAACAAAAAATGCACTTAGGACTTTCCAAATATGTCCCCGTCCAATATTAATATTTCATGCCTTAGTCTTGAGGATGTAACCGGGATCCTCCATTGCATCATGTCTTCCTCAATTTAAACAGTCATAGACATAATATTCACCAACTTACCTATTAATTTATAAATGCTGAAAAGTTATTTAAAAATCTTAAATAAATAAAATATTATTGCCATAATCTTCAATAACCAACCTACTAACTTAGATTTATAAATGCTAAAAAAAGTTATTTACACATCTTAAACATAACAGACAGTATTACAGTATTTATACATTTATTGAACGTGAGAGATTGGAAATAAACCAAATTAAAATAATGTCAACAGAACTTACCAAACTCAATGCCTACTAGATAGTCGAGGTTTCCTTCGTGTTATAACAATGCATTGGAAATCACAAGACCATCTAGATCTCATCCAAAGCTCCTCGACCAAACGCTCGGGCCAGTTGGTAAAAAGAACTACTTTAGTAAGAATATTAAAACTTAAAAAATTTAAAACCCATAGTCATTATTATTATTATTACTATATTATTATTATATTATTATTATTATTATTATTATTATTATTATTATTATTATTATTATTATTATTATTATTATTATAGTCACATTTAAAGATAAAAAAACAAATCCTTTAAGCAAATAAAAAGAGTGAATAATTTAACTTGCCAGGCGAGTGACTCATGCTGCTGTTGGCGGGATTTTGGTGAAACAATCCATCTTCCGTGACAGATTTTGGTTATTCTCTTACGATCAGTATTGTCTAGACTCTGGACTCTGGACGACCGGTATTGGATTATCGTCAGGGGTTTGGAGACCTGTTTTTGTTACAATACGTGCGTTAATAATGGATTTAGTGAGTTAGACCGTTTTACTTTCGAGCCAGTCTACGTCACGGGAGCATCACTAAAAACTTGAGAGGCTCTAACTTTTTCATCTCGAGTGTAACACAACTGGGCTAGGGGTAGGAAGTTATGACAGGGGGTAGATTCGCCTTTTACTCCTTTATAACACTTTCTGTACGAAAATGAAAATTAAAACATCTCCATTTATGTATATCTACCAAAACAAAGAAGGGGAGTCCCCCCTGTTGCTTAGAAGAAGGTTTTCAGGTAGCAAAGCCACTCAACCCTCTTTTTCCTCTGGACATTCAAAATAATATATTTCACGACTTATAATTAATATTAGCAATGTACCATTACTGGTAATTAATAATGAGCCAGATTGAAAATGTAGTTAATTATAAAATAATGACATGATGTAGCCCACAACAAATTGAAATAAAATAGGTATTTAAAAAACAGTATTTATGTATAGTTAATAAATATATGATTTGATCACCATTGGAATGTTTATAGATAAAGGCTCCATTTATTTCACATGATTATTTATTTAGTTGTGTGCACTTGATAAACATTTGTTACTGGAATAAATTTCAGCAATGTACAATACATTTATTACTTTTACCAATTACCAATAAAAAGCAGACAAAAGTAAGTTAGAGCCCGTTACAACACGCGACCTGTAGGGATTTGAAATCCACTAATCACTAATTATATATTGTAAATTGTACAAAGGTACAGTCAAGGGTACCTGCAGGGAGGGTTGGAGGGAGGGCGGGAATTGCCCCTCCTGAGATTGTATAAGTATTAGAAATAGTTTAATTGAATATAAAAGTAGAGAAGCTGCCCCCAACCGACAAGAGTATAGTTATGGAATATTACTAATCACTAACCACTAACTAGCGCAACCTGGTAACTGTGATCTGTGTAAGTGTTTGATTAGTGTGTGTGTCCAATTATATTTACAGGCAGGTAACAGAGCCAATCAAATGTTAATGGTAATGTGAATATGCTACGCTTACAACCAATAAAAACAAGTATTTTGGTTACTCGTTGAAAAACGGATCCAATTCGGAACCTCGCAAAATTTTAGACTACACGAAATTTGAATAAAATGGTTTTATTTCGTTTCTAACCCTAAAATTTGGAGTAATTTTGTCATATGTCAAACTTTACACATAATATTTTACGGTTTCATTGGTTCTACCAATTTTGTAAAAATGCTGTTTTTATGGAAAAACACGGCTTAAACAATTTTGATGAAAATGTTATCATTCATAGCCCTTATGTTTATAGTTACTAACAAAATCTGCAATTTGACATAACTGATAACTCTCATTGTCAGGAAAATACTGGTTAGAAAGTAAAGGGTTTTTTTCCTTCATTTTTTGGAACTAAGCCGCTGCCTTTGGAAACGCTTATTACTAACTTAAAAATATGCATAATGAAATCGATACCTGCCGATTTGTGCAATTGAACTCACACTTGAAAATAGACACTAGGAACTTTGTTAATAAGCTGTTAAAAATTGATGACGGTGTTTATAATCCTAAGAGTAGTCAACGCAGTGATGTATCTTCCAAACAAGGGATTTTAAATGAATATAAAGGAGGTTATGCTACTAAAACAAACAGTTGATGTGGCTACAGTGACCCGTCTAGCTTTTTTGCATCTAGAATTTCGCTATCAGAAGACGAATATGAAGCTGCAAAGGCTTCCATGGCTAATGATTTCTGAAAATGCGATAAGTGTTTGTTAGATATTGGAATTACGTTGATATAAATATACTTTCTAAGTTGAAGGACTCAAAATGTTCTTTGTTAACTAACCCCTGGCAGCCAGGTAAATGTTGAGAATTTAAACATGACGTAGCTGAAGGCAGGTGGCTTCTTTATGAGTGATTAAATATGTACCCCTGACTAGCTTATTCACAACCATTAAATGTGGATTTTGTTAGTTGTGTGTGATATTCAGACCTCGTGTAAACCATGTAAGTTATCAAAGTGCGTTTATCAATCGTACGTTCACTAATTTTAATAAATTTCACGAATGTGCTAAAACTCACATGAACTCAGAGTGGCATCGTGAAGCAACAGAAAGAACAATCAACTTCATATCTCTTATGAAAAATCAAAATACAAGTGTTGAGTGTCTTGCTATTGATGGGCTGGTAAAACTAGTTGGAACAAATAAAGCTAAATTAAAGCCAAATATTTCGTTTTTGTGCATCTCACGACTTGCCATTAAGAGGACATAACTATGAAGACGATGTGTTTAGTGACCTTTTATACTTTAGGGATGGATCTGACGATTCTGTTTTAGCAGACCATCCAAAGAAAGCACAAATAAATTCAAAGTATATTTCACATAGAACCCAAAATGAAACGATTGAGACATACCCAGCCGTGTTGAGAAGTGATTTAATTGCAAAGGTTAATGAAAACTAAACATTATCATTATTAGCTGATGAAACAATGGAAGCTTCAGGCACGGAACAGTTGTCACTTGGTGTTTTCTCTCTGTGTGTTTTCTTTGTGCACTTTTTATACGAGGTTTCTCCATCTTGTGCGCTTTTGATGTTCTCCTGGAGGGAATAATTGTAACTAGAATAATAACTAGTAATAGTTTAACCTAGGAACCCCTTTTAATCCAACTGGTGTCCCCTGTACGTTAATTAGAGCTTTCTAAAACACCCTGCAGTTGGGATTAAACATAACCGTATCTAAATATTTGTGTTCAAACGTGTAGGCGAGAGTAGAAGTGAGCTACCCATGATGCAATCCGATGTCAAACAGGTTTCCTGAACATTAGAATCATCCTGTAGCTATTAAACTAATCCCAGAGAAATGTTTAGGACGGTAAGAAGCCATTATTCGTGGAATGGGAACCCCTCCAGAATGCGGGGATATTGATGTGGTGAGGACCATCCCCTTACCTTGTTCCTCCGTCTCACCTCGTTATGTGTTGACTTGTGATTTACGAGTGGACTCATAGCAAGGACTCGAGCGTGGTAGAATCAGACACCCACATTCTCCCCGTAGCGGTGACACACACTCGTGTATTACTGCTGATCCGAACGTTACCTCCTGCCAGATGAAACTAACCCGCACAGGAAACGATCATTGCCTGCTTCGAAATAAGTTCACCCGTCTGGGTAGGCAAGCTGACAAGTGCGTCAGTCTCGTCTTGTTTGACCTGACGGTGACGAGGTAGGCAAGCTGACAAGGGCGTCAGTCTCGTCCTGTTTGACCTGACGGTGACGAGGTAGGCAAGCTGACAAGGGCGTCAGTCTCGTCCTGTTTGACCTGACGGTGACGAGGTAGGCAAGCTGACAAGTGCGTCAGTCTCGTCTTGTTTGACCTGACGGTGACGAGGTAGGCAAGCTAACAAGTGCGTCAGTCTCGTCTTGTTTGACCTGACGGTGACGAGGAGTTCCGGGCTCGAATCCCGACCAGGCTTACTGAGATGTACTCTTCCAAATCGCTCTTCATTCTCCCCAACTCAAATGAGGTTACATTTACTCTCAATTCTACCTGACTCCTCCATACCTTACTAGTGTAAGTATAGGTCTACTGATAGCTGATTAGCCAGCAGTAAAATTTTAATGGATTAAAGAACCGAACTATAATTTTTGCTAGTTAAAGTTATAGCCGCATCCAAATATCATGTTCTTTGATTGAAAAATGATACCTGGACACTTGTATCAAACCGGGTCCTTTGGCTTAGTACGAAAATGTCCTAACCACTGAGATATCCAGTAGTTATCCCGTGCCCAGGGTAATTCTTCAATCATATCTGAAGGCAGAGTCTGTGAAGTACGTGTGTGAATCGTCAGCTACATATGAGAGATCAATTAAGATCACGAGCTGTTGGGTAACGGGGCCATCTTAGGGCTCAATGCTGCCAACTGTACAATAACAATTGTACCAATGAGTGAAGAAAGACCCTGGACACGGGACGACTCTTGGATAGCTCAGTGGTCAGAGCATCGGCGTACTAATCCTGAGGTCCCGGGTCCGATTCCCGTGTCCAGGTGTCATTTCTCAATTGATTAAATGAAATAAGATTTATTTTAGAAAATGGTAGGTGTACGTGTCAATTGCAACTTTAAAAATAAATGTCAGACCACCCACCTCGGTGGCCGCATGGTCTACGGCAACGTTCTTTCTAATACTTGACCGCCACTGATGGAGAGATCGGACTTTGGATCACGGTTGGGTGTACTGAGACTTTTTTTCCTAAATTGTTTTTCACTATACCTCAAATCAAATGTGGGTACACTTCCTCCAAATGTAACTTCCTTATCCATAGCACATTATCTTGATTAATACAAAAGCTGTGCGAATAAGCTGAACAATTAGTAAGAAAATTCCAAAACACGAAATTAAATCCCCTTTCCTTCAAACCAGAGATGTTTCTCTTCTCGTGTGTTTGTTCTATTTAAAAGGTGAGTAGCTCACCATAGGATGTTTGTTCTATTTAAAAGGTGAGTAGCTCACCATAGGATGTTTGTTCTATTTAAAAGGTGAGTAGCTCACCATAGGATGTTTGTTCTATTTAAAAGGTGAGTAGCTCACCATCAGATGTAGCTACTTATTAACGCCCATACTCAAACACCGCACAAGTTATCATCAACACTGTTTGGTTACGGTGAGTCCTGCTGGACGGTAGCTATCACGTGACTAGTTCAACCAATCCTGGAACATCGCTCATTGTGAGGGGAGAAGAGTAATAACACTCATGAGCAAGTCTCAAGTAGGCTCTAGATCCCACAGCACATGGTTCGAGACTAGACCTGATACTATCATTGAGCATCCAGGTACATTTATAAAGGGGGATAGTTGCGCTATAAAGAACATACAGTTGGTGGGAAGGGCCAAAATAGATTTATACCATTTTATAAAAGGAACTTGAAAAATAACGCACCCGTGGTCACGTGGTATAAGGCATCAAGCTAATAATAGAATGGGTAGCCGGTGACAGGGAAGTGTACTGCCAAATGGTTTCTTACTCCACCTACAAATACGGTTACACTCCACCTATTTTTATTTATTTAATTTGGGATATTTAACGGGCACCTAATGAGCCGATAATTAGAACTTGACTTAGCAACTAGCTTAATTATAGAATATACACAACACATAGCCCTCTGACCATTTAATTCATCACTGGGAAAGAGGATGCCCCTATTTCACAAATTATATGTTTTTTGGCCATACCAGAAATCGAACCCAGTACACTTAGTTTACATACAGAGGCTCTATCGACTTAGATACGGTTTTCGGTCCTTGTACACTAAATTATTCCTTCCTCGTGTCCAAACCAAAAGTGTAATTAATTGCGAGCAGCCCGGATGGGGTAGTTAGGACTTAGGGGTGTTGAAAATAAAGACTTCCTTCCAAACCAACAATTTCAATCAAACAAAGAATGAACCCTTCTCGCACAGAATGTTAGAAATGTAGCGCAGTACTGTACCGGACAAATATTTCAGTAACTGTACATCAGGAGTGAATTCTAAAGATACTTTATTCAATTCGCTTTATTTGATCACGAAAGTTCAGACTAAAACTACATCCGTTTAGTGGGATGTTGCAACGGAAGAGGTATTTGTTAATTCAGGACATTTCAATTGAATGGACCAATGTTTCTCATTTGTGTTGAAGGAACTAATTACAGCTAAGAGCTCGATTGAAAACTTTCAATTATTCATCTTGGCTGGTCCATTGCTAGGTTTGTTGTATTAAACATAGCATGACTAGAGCATGATTCTGGGTGGTCCAATGCTAGGTTCGTTGCATTAAACATAGCATGACTAGAGCATGATTCTGGGTGGTTCAACTGTTTGGACAGTTCTAACTTTTTTTATGTAAACAATGATAAATTTTTAATGTATTATTAGTATCATTTAAACCCTCATCAGTGGCTGAACGGTCTAAGGCGTCACTCACGTGTTGGACTGGCCTGCTAACGACGAGGAGTACATGGTTTGATACTATACTATCTTTGTCACACTCCATATTGATACTACACTATCTTTGTCACACTTCATATTGGTACTATACTATCTTTGTCACACTTCATATTGATACTACACTATCTTTGTCACACTCCATATTGATACTACACTATCTTTGTCACACTCCATATTGATACTACACTATCGTTGTCACATTTCATGTTGATACTACACTATCTTTGTCACACTTCATATTGATACTACACTATCATTGTCACACTTCATATTGATACTACACTATCTTTGTCACACTCCATATTGATACTACACTATCTTTGTCACACTACATATTGATACTACACTATCTTTGCTAAGCTTTCATTTCCTCTAAGTCCCATGATCTTCATCCATACATCATTAATTTCAACATTCGGATAACCTGATTGATCCGCTGGTAAGTTCCGGTACACAAAAAAATGTGTTCTGTTCATTCTTATACCCAGATATTCTAAATTGGTAACACTCTATTTACTGAATTATGAAAAAATTAAAAAAGTTAATGATTTTTGAACACAATTCTTACTTAATCAGTAGCTACGGAAAAAAATTAATTTACCTGTTTACACATAGGGTATAAATGCAAAATGAATCTGCTGCGCCCCAACAGAACTCATTATGCTGGAGTAATTAGGATAATTTAACAATGAGAAATACACAATTATGTAATGGAAGAAAGGTGGATGGATATCTGGGATATTTTACAAGCTCAGAGCATAAGCTGGAACGATGTTGAGAAATATTTCTCAATTAAATGTACTTCTAAACTTCTTATAAACACTCACTAATAAATAAACCAAAGGAAGTTAGAATTACAATATTTTCTTTAGCTGGTCAGTGTTGGTGACAATCTTTGATAAAAACTTGTGATTGTTTTTACACCAAACATTTATACACGTCCGGATTAAGTTCATACTATACCAAGTTTCCATCTATGTGTATAGTTACTATTTAAAACAATAGAACAATAAATTAGATCACAGAGTTAAAACACGATCCAATGTACCATTTAAAATTACCCTTATTCTAATTTTAAAGGAGGTTAAAAGATTTGTCTGTGCAGTAAAATCCCAACTATATTCAGTCGACATTAACAAAGTCACCAGATGAAACATTAGTCAAGCGCATCTCAAAGTACGGGACACATTATTCAAGAAGCTTCATTCAATGTTTCCATCTTCCCACTTTCAAAAAGCGTTAGGAAGATTATATATATATTATGCTCACTACATTTCCCCAGACCGACGAAAAGAGAGAGACGATGAAATTCCGACTCTCTTCAAAGGGTGCTTACGGATGGTTAAAAGATCGAACAGTGGATCCACAAAGAGCTCTGTGTAAGATAGTAACTACTTTCAGAGGAAATAATGAGGCTTCAAACATGTCACTTTGTGCAGGCAGCTTTTTGAAACGGTTGAATAAAGGCTTTATAATGGAGATTTAATATCGGCTGTCACATAATAACTAAATAACATTAAACATATTTTATGTTGAAACAATAAGTGGTGATCAGTGAAGGATGTTTTATCAGCAGCCTTGAACAAATTATTATTGGGATGTTTGACCATCAACTCTGTACAAATTATTATTGGGATGTTTGACCAACAACTCCGAAACCACACTAGACGGATGCTCTTTCTTAGCACGGAATAATAGTATCGTGGAATCAATTGACAATGGAAAGCGAACAAATCCTGGAATGTCTTGAGAAGAGACTCACAACGATAGACACTTGGACTAATCATCAATAGTATTTAGTTTAGTTTCCTGGTGATGGGAGGTCGTGGGTTGAATCGTGGTTGGGGGTGCCGAGGGTGTATTTTTATAACTGTCTTCCCGCCCTAAATGTCGGGTAGGTTTTCTTTCAATTCCAATCTTCTCAGTCCTATTCCATCAGTAATAACCAAGACTCGTAGTAATTATAAAACTAGAGTTTTCAACGTATCACAGAGAAGATATGGAGTCAAGAAAATAATGACAGTTTTACCAACAGCAAGGATTCAATTAATAATATAAGTGTGGTATTACATTAAATGCTTTAAATTTCGTTATCCTTTCATAACATGATAGCTTTAGGATTATTAAAATGTGTGGCTTAGTTAGATATAAACGTATCTTAGAAATAAATTGACAAGTAAACTAGTGGATACGTTTTTATAGTACGTTTACTTATTTGTATATTGTATTATGCTTTTTACTTCAGAGTAGAGTATAAATATGAATATAAAAAAATAGGATATTATTAATATACCCAAACTATACGTAGCTATTTTTGACAGGGAGGCGAAACTTCACGCCTAAAAAGCACATGACCTGTACGATACTTTAAACTATGGATATATATATATATATAAATCAGTATTACTAGAAGGAAAATTACACGCTGACATCTATTATTTCTTATTTATAAGAATTTCACTTTGGTTTCATTGTACTACTATTATTACTGTTACGTTTTGATACTCCATTTACCCATTCCTGAAACCAGAGAAGAATAGAGGCCAAATATAAAAGAAAAACTTTTCCTCCAATCGCTACGCTACACGTTTCCTGTTCAGTCAGTGTGGTTAGTTCGTCTCACCGTTTCCCCGAGGTAATTAACTCTTATAATTAGTTAAATAACAGTAACTTTGGATTTAATTAGTTCTTAATTAGTGATGTCACAATTTCACGTATTGGGGGAGACCAAATGACTATAGAATAGTTTGTGAGACAGCAGCTAACTTAGTTAGAAATATGGCTCCAGTCAGGCGTCCCATCGAGATCAAGTTTCATGTACTAGACTTTTAAAAAACATTGGAATCGAGAAGAGAGGAACTATTGTACAGTATTTAAAAAATATAAGACCCCAATCTCGCTATTGTCAAGTAAAGAAAGCACAAAACACCACTACGACAGGTTTTCATGTTTTATACGTAATCCCTGATAATTACAAGGGAGACGGGATATTAAGTTGAATTTGGAATCAAGAGACCTATATCGGGGGTCACGCTGACTGAACGTCAAGCTTATATAGTCTGATGTTCTGTTGATGGGAAGGTCGGGGTTCAGATCTCGGCTGGGTTTATTGAGGGAAGATATACCTAAATGGTTTTTTCCATTTTCCCTCCATGCAAATAGGGAAATACCTCCTCTTAAATTCTACTTTCCTCATTCATATTCCATCAGTGTAACTAAATGACGATATTCCGAGAACCCGGAAACTATAATAATAGAACCGGTATAATTTTGTAATCGACTCATCCTTAATTAAAGGTGAAGTCTCAAGTATTGTGTGTCAATGTCTGGTTGGTTTTCCCACGAACCTTTAAACACCCTTAAAAAAACTTTACTCGATTAAAAACGAATTTGTAGTCGATATTTGTATCAGGTGCAGCCAAGCGTACCGTTCAGTTTCGTGAGAATGTGTAAAGTTGTCAAGACCGTGTCAGTTGATCCGTGTGACGTTCATACGCTAGGAATTGGTTGCTGCGTCGCAATATGCCATTCGAAAATAAAACCCATCCAACCAAATATTGATATTCGCCTTCTCTTTCTCTCACACGAACACACGAAATCAATATTTCAGTATTTTCGTTGTTATTTTAATTTTTTTGTATGTTTCATGCATGGTAATATTATTATTAGCACCTCGTCTTACTACCCGTTACATGGTAATGTTATTATTACCACCTCGTCTTACTACCCGTTACATGGTAATATTATTATTAGCACCTTGTCTTACTAAATATGTAGATCTATTTATAATATAAATCTTTTATTTAAAACATATTTTTATAAAACCAATAACTTTCAAGCTATACGCATATATATATTAACTTTTCGAAAACTAAACCTTAAAAAACCTTTAAAAATATCCAACTCGAAATGTTGATGTATGTCGACGTCACATGACCCCCCGAACCATAAAAAGTGGTTTTTGCAATTCCGTCTGTCTGTGTGTTTGTTTAACCCTAAAATTAAGAGTATATTAATAAAAGACGGAAAGAGAAAAAATCGATTTTCTCAAAATCGGCTCTAACAATTTTGATTCAAATTCTTATCTAGGAGTTTATTTGATTAAAAATAAAATGGCTATTTTCATTTTCCTAAGAAAATGAATTTTAGGATACTTTATAGAAGCGGGAATTTCCGTATCTCCGCAACTATTTGAGATACTAAATAACTTATCGTTGCGAAATTGTAGTACTATTAAAAATAAAAAATGTATTTGAAATCTATCATTATAAAACCAATAGTTTCTTAGTTATTGCAAATATATTAATACAATTTTGTGAGATCTATTTGTACAGAGATACTACTAAAGTTTAAACGCAATAATTCTCTAATTCCATAGAATAAGTAGTTAAGTAAGTCACTCAAAAAGTTGATGTTTTTTTTTCTTTAACCTCTTAGGGAAAATGTTTGTACAGCAAAGACATATCTGTATCATTCTAGACTCAATAGTCAATATTTACCTTTTGTATTGGTCTAAATTCATAAATGAGGAATTTAATAAAAATGCGATAACCATAACCCCTAGCAAAATGTTGAAAATTTTAATGTCGAGTATTGACCCTTGTGGACCCAATATTGATCTCTTTTTTTTGGTCCAAATATACTAGTGAGGACTTTAATTCTTTAAAAAGAAAATCGTAAAATTTAAATCCGGAATTCAAAAATGTTTAACGTAAGTATAACGCAATTTTTGTTAGGTTTTGCTAGTGCATATTATTTTGTTTCACATATATTACAAGTTTTGATTAAATATCTCAATTTTTAAACAGTAGAGTGAGAAAGTCCGTGCGAAGCTCCGTACCATTTATTTTGTTATTGTTTTCACCAAAATGTAGGCGAAAGCTATGACCGGTTAAAAAGTTTAAATTTCATGTTAAAACTGTTTTTAATGGGTGATAGCTCATAAAACCCTATAAAACAATCCCACATTCTCTTAAAATTTCATGTAGTGACCCAATCAAAACATGGCTTTATTCGATAGAGGAAATTTTGATCAAAGTTAAACTTTCAATGGGTCAGAAACCTGCTGAAACTTTCCGCCTACATTTTATTGAGAACAATATTTTAAAATATCAAACAACTCGTTAAATAATGCGTGATTTGTAAACGTGTCAGTTTTCTCCGCGTAGCAACAGAAAGGCCGGTTTCTATTTACAGAGCTAGGACTGTGCTAGAGAGCCGACACAAAATATTATCTTATATTTATTTCATCACGTCTTTCAAGTCTTCCGGGATTTACGGATATTGTACACTAATGGAAAAGGGATAAGGAAGATAGAATTATAGTAAGAACACCCGTATTTGCATGTAAAGAGGGTGTAGTACCCTTTTGGTGAAATTAACCTTCATTTACTCAACTGGGATTTGAATCCCCCCCCCCCTTCCCATCACTGGCAAACAATACTAGGTGAGCCTAACATTAGTTTAGGCTTCCATTGATGAGTATATCGGCATTTAGTGGTTTTCTATAATTAAGCAGTTAATCTCAGTAATTTCCCTCTGTTCTCCGATATTATACAAATAATGACTTGCAGCGGATAAACTTGCGTCAAAGAAAATACTGTGAAGTTTAAATGATAGCGAGCAGCTATTAGAGTTGATAAACTTCCGTCAAAGATAATACTGTGAAGTTTAAATTATAGCGAGCAGCTATTAGAGTTGATAAACTTGCGTCAAAGATAATACTGTGAAGTTTAAATTATAGCGAGCAGCTATTAGAGTTGATAAACTTCCGTCAAAGATAATACTGTGAAGTTTAAATGATAGAGAGTAGCTATTAGAGTTGATAAACAATTGCCTATTTAAAAAGTCACATCTTAGCACCCGTTCGAGCTGTATGCATACATTAATTGAAATCATGGAATAGTGATGATTGCTTCAGTGGCTGAATGGTCTTAGGCGTCAGTCTCGTGTTGCACTGGCCTGCTGATGACGGGTATACTGGGGTTAGAATCCTGGTCGGGTCCATTGAGGGTAGTTGTTCATAAATGATTTCCCACTCTCTCTCCACACAAATGCGGGTATATTACTTCTAAAATGCTTCCTTCCTCATCCATAACCATTAGAGTAGTTATATTATTTGCGTACAAACTGAACAAGCGGTAAGATGCAGTGATAAAAAACTAGAATAGAGGTAAAATATAAGTAATGTACCCACATTAGCGTGAAGGCAGAGTAGGAAACTATTTAGCGATAACCATCCTCAATACATCTGATAGGGGATCGAACCCTGCAACCTAGTTCTACGACAGAGTGACGCGTCAGACAACGTGGCCACCGTTGCGGGTAATATCAGTATAAATCGGACAGTTTGTAAGATAAAGTGCAAAATTATGTAAAAAATAGGTTTATATCTCTATATATATTCAGTCGGTAACACTTTGTTTGAATAGCTAAGGGCCCCGGATTCATTTCTCAGTAAGGCCAAAAAATGTAACAATAATCAATTTACGGGCGGGAGAGAATAAATATGTGTCTTTTCTAGAATGAGATAAGCTTGTAAGTTGTGTATTGATGTGATGAGCTGGGTCATTTGATTAATGTTCCGCTAAATACTAAGTCAAAGACGAGAGACATGAAATATATTTTTAATTTACTATAAAGCGTAGGCTACAGCATTAAGAACTTTAATGTAAACTGCATTTTATTGTTTATTTCGTAAAAGTCAATAGTTATTATTATTATTATTATTATTATTATTATTATTATCATCATCATCATCATCATTATTATTATTATTATTATTATTATTATGTCCTTTTGTCAGTGAACTTAGACCGCCAATGCGCCCTGTCCTCTGCCTCCTCCTTCAGCTCCAGGAATTTTCTTCTTTCCTTCAAGTCACCCAAAATTTGAATCCTCCTCCTTCCTAAGCTACTCTTTCCCTCAACTTTTCCTTCTATGAAGTTGTACAGAAGACAATTCCTCCTAAGGATGTGTCCTATCCAGTTTGCTTTGTACCGAAGAATCACAACCAAACAAAATGGTTCTCTTCTCACCCACTCTTCTTGTGACTTGTTCATTTGTCCCCCTGTCTGTCCACCTGATCTTCTCACCCACTCTTCTTAGGACTTGTTCATTTGTCCCCCTGTCTGTCCACCTGATCTTCTCAAGTCTTCTCCCCATTTCAAAGCTCTCCAAGTATTTCTTTTCCACCTTTCTGAGAGTCCAAGTTTCTGCTTCATACACCCAACATTTGTTTCGCTCAAGGTAATTACTTAGGCCTGCCTATGTGTAAATTAGTATTTGCTTTGTTTCTTTGTTTTTTGTTAATTAATAATTGGGGCCTTAGTTAAAACACTGAGTTAAAAAACGCATTGAAGATATGCCTTTACTTTTAGAAGCACCGCCTATCATATCTTCACATCCACATTGGTATTCATTTCATAACTGTTCTGATCCCGTTGGAAGCAACTGTCCGTCTATATTAGGGGCTTCCAACAGGAGGCCCGCAGTGCTTTTATCGCGGTCCACAAAGATTCTCAGAAAAGTCTACTGTTAGAAAATTGATGTTTTAGCGGAGAAACGGAAGGTTTAGACTTGCGTGGAGAAAACCCGTGAAATACCAAAATGATGATCTTGTTTAGTTCCGTCCTCACATTTTCAGCATTATTTTAGTCGGACAATTTGCTTAGCGTGTGATTGAACATTTTAAAATTAACACTTTATATTTCATTAACAATTAAATACTTGTTCTAGTTTTTGTATAATTTGATAGAAATCAGTCGATTTTGATGCGGACCGCCACATTGTAGCATTGGGATATTTTTAAGTTGGAAACCTCTGGTCTAGAGTAATGTTTCTCAAACTTTCCCCAATATTGGGCCAATTGACACGTGTTCGATTCCCACGCAGCCCCCTCATCTAGATATAATACCTGCCTGTCCCAAGTCGGAGATTATATCAATGTACTGTACGTGTTTATCAAGCGGTAAAACAGATCATTTTGTTAGACTTTGTTCCTTATGCACATCCTCTAGTGGTGGAACAAAGTACTTTAGTTTGTCATCGTGTCTAACTACCAGTTAGGTCTATGTGCATATGCCTAACCACCAGTTCGGTCTGTGTGCATATGCCTAACTACCAGTTCGGTCTGTGTGCATATGTCTAACTACCAGTTCGGTCTATGTGCATTTGTCTAACTACCAGTTCGGTCTATGTGCATATGTCTAACTACCAGCTAGGTCTATGAGCATATGAACTAACTAGGCTAGTGTGTTAGGGAGCAGCATTGAGTTTAGAAATGTATCCTTATTTGCATCGCGGTAGAGTGGAAACTATTTAGGAAAAACCACCCGACCTGGATTCGAACCCCCTATCTCACCGTCAATGGCAGTCTAGTCTATTGTGAGAGTGACGCATTAGACCACTCGACCACCGAGACGTGTCAAAGTATCGCTGAACTAGTGGTCCTGGCCTGTCTCTTGTACTAACTCGCTGTTTCCCCCCATTAGTCCATCATCAGTACAAGTTGACCTTTGACCCGTGAGACATGCTTGGAGTCAAATCCACGTTTAGCTCACCTGAGTTTTCCACTTGTCGCCGTGAAGTGAATCACGAGGTCGGTAGTGTCGTCCTGTGAAGCTCCGCACAGGACTCCTTCAGACTCCTCCTGTCTCCTCCGACGAGCCTGTTGTGTTCATGAGATGAAAGCGAGGTCCTTCATCATTGTTCGCTACACACAGACGAGCAAGAAGATCCTCTTTCCCTGCCACATTCACTGCTTTGTCCTCTTAGCTCTTTGTATCTAGTATCAGTACTATCGCACTTTGTTGTTTTGTTACCCTTCTATGTAATCCTCTATCATCACAAATTATTATCTTCTTTCGAGAACAAGCAACACTTTCATCCAGACGGTGATACCAATCAACTTAACAGACAATATCTCTCCAAACACGAGTATCCAATATTGTAATGCTTACTTCACTTGTCGTTAGTTTAGTTATATTTTAATTTACTATGCAAACTTATTTTTACGGTAAGTAGGTATATCAAATATCTTTCAAAATATTAAGTTATATTTTTTAATCAAGTAGGCCTAATTTTGTTTCTATAATTATTTAAAAAGGATTTTTCTAAGTATAAAAAGTTAGAGATACGTCTAATTAATTACCAAACAGTATTAACAAGATATAAAAAATATTAGGCCATGTTGTCCAGAAGATGTGTGTGATTCAACATTGAGATGTATGTGCTAATTAAAACCAATGTAATTATTTACTAATTATACAAGTATTCATGATCAGTGTCCTTAAGAGTCTGGATTATCTCTTCTCACATTATTATCATCGAACTGTGCTAGAGTCTCTTTGAAATTAAAAGGCCGTTCTTTATTTTAAAACAGAACAGACGTCGCATGACAAAATGTGTTGAGGATAACTTTACAAACTTTCGAAAATATTTTCGACGATAATCCGAGGTCTCACAATATCTTAAAGTTTGACAAATATCCTTGGGGTAGTTTCAAACAAATCATTTTAATCGATTATAAACTTTTAATCAACTTACAACTAAACTTATACAGGCCAAGTTTTAAAAAAACATATTTTTTATGAAGTCCCTTAATATATATAGCGCTTCCAAAACCACGAGATGGTACAATAAATCTTCCCTAAAAAAAAAAAAAAAGAAGGGGGACTTGAGAAATAATCCAAAAAGTTGATGTCAGTGGGAGGTAAAGAATGGAGAACCGACGTAATCTCCACTTCAACTCGCTTTCTATCTTAACCGCTGAGGTTACGGATCTCTTGAAGCGAAAGTTTAGCGGGGAAACATAATCCACACAGTCTCTATGGTAACCAGAAGGCGTCCGTAATCTAATTACAAGAGTCAGTCCCGACGGTCTTCGAAAAACGATGACGAAAAGGGGAGAAAACGCGACTGACGTGGCGTGGGAAGGCGTGCGTACCAATACCTCCCCTCCCCCCCCCTTGAAAAAAGAAAAGGCGGCAAAAAACTAGGTGACGTGTCCGGGCGTCCCTTCTATCTCGACGCCTGTTTCGCTACTGCAGTGCTGCGCCGTCGTGCTGGAAGTTCCGCGGACCCGTAGTTTCCCGCGCGCCGCCGACAGAACGCGCCACCTGCCAGCTCCTTGCAGTCTCACCACAATATCGAGCAGTATTGACGCCCTCCTTCTTTAGGTTTTATGATTGTTAGGCTGGCTTTTTATCAAATATATTGGCAGATCAAGACGGGGAACTATAGGTAGAAGGAAAACTAAACATTTGTTGTGACGTCATCAGAAAGATCGGGGTTTGAGACTTCAGATTGAGCCTAAAATATAATCTTAACCTAACAATGAAAACAGAACTGTAGGCTTCCGTGTATCACCGCGTCTACCAATCCTAGCTATACGCATTTAATTAATATGAGGAGGAGGGTAAAATTTAGAGAAAATGTACCCACATTTATGAAGATGGAGAGTGAGAAATAATTTAGAAAATAACACTCTCATGACACTCGGCTGGAATTCGAACCCCGGCCTCCCCATCAGCAGCAGACTAAACTATATGAACCTAATATATAGTCCCCATGCTCAATGATGAGGGTTATTTTATACAGCGTGTCCCCCTTTCAGCTTACAATGTAAGCACATTACATACTGTGTGTATATTTACAGATATCTATTAATTACTCTAAGGACTGGGTGATCATTAAGAGAGAATTTACATTAAATGAACTCTCATTTGAGTGAAGGAACAATGGGAAACTTT
The DNA here is from genome assembly GCA_033556935.1 of Timema podura. NCBI lineage: Eukaryota > Metazoa > Arthropoda > Insecta > Phasmatodea > Timematidae > Timema > Timema podura. The sequence goes on along the minus strand of JAVRXN010000007.1, from coordinate 11,259,162 downwards.
ATAAAATAACACACCTTCAGTACGGCCGGCAGGAATTCAAACCAAGACTGCCAAACCTGACTCATGGAAGCAGTATCATGTAGATCGAAGCAGCATCTGAAAACAAGGACAAACGTTTGTCAACTTCATTTCCTCGACCCCCCTTGACAAATTATAATGTTCTAATAAATTGAATAAATCTCTAGAAAGAGCGAGAACTTTATAAGAAAACTTTCTTTATATTTATTACCACTGCAATGGATACAGATATTATCTGTGAAGGTGTGTAAGAATGGAATGTAGTTCAATAAACAATTCATGTAAGGACCTATCTATAGGTTATACTTTGTGAATGAGGAATAATTAAATATTCCACAAAATGTCACAGCCCACAATTTATCTTTGCTGACCATTTCGGGTGTGGTAAATTGTATTGGCCGCTAAATCAACACAACTAACGTGAATATGGCCCAACAGTTGGAGTGACCAAACCCTCACTACTCTACCTCTACTTCTCCACCTTTATCATTACAAAAATCAACTATTCTACGATTACTTTAGCTGACCAATTTTATTTCTTCGTATGTTCTCAACTTATTGAAATTTCAAAATCATAGTATTCTAGCTAGTTAAGCCCCCCCCCCTTTTTGTTTAATAGACATTAAAAGATGATGTATTCCTAGCAATTAAAAAAAGCCAAAGAGTGTAATAGAGGTGGCTTACACAGTGTAATGGAGAATACCTCGTTCAGGGGAGGTTCCCAAATAATAATAGCTTTGATACAGAAAACTCTGTTATATAAATATAGTTTATTAAAGAAATAAACACAAATATTCATCAAACAATAAATATATTAGTACCTTTCATAACGTATGTCAAAATCCAAATCCTGTTTAAAATATTCAATGTGGAGTTTACAAACGATATAAGTAAGTTTTTTAATGCTTGTATTACATTTAGAATCATTTACAAGGGGAAAAAGATATTTTAGGATGTGTTCAATTGATAGATATCAATTAAAGGGGTAGTTTGATTAATTTTCCCTATCATTCAAATTGTGAACATTAGAAAAGTGTTTTTTAAAGTTTTCTTTCTAAATAATATTTCTATTTTTTGAAAATTTAAACTGATATCTACAAGGAGACAATATATATTTTAATAACGTTCAAAATGTACTCATTTTATATCGTTTTAACACATTTATGCAAGTGAGTTACATTTTTTAATTTTTGTATATTATTTTGCAAGTAAATTTTAACCAATTTTTACAATAAAACTCACTTATAGTTACTTTTTACCAGATAATTATGCTTTATTTTTCAGTCTTGAATTTTGTTCAAACAAAAACTAAAACAATTTTATAACTCCAATCATAAATTAAATATACCTAATTAAAAAATATCAAAGTTACATATTATTTTACTTGCATTTATTTTAAACGATGTTATTATTTAAATTTATATCTTGATGAAAATTACGTCAGTCTATCTCTTCCTACGAGTCCATTGTACAGTCAAATTTTCATAATATTTGTGTTTTTGGAAAATACAAAAATTGTTTTATGTGGTCAATAGTTATAACATTTTACTAGCTGTAATAATAGTGTTATTTGATAGGTATTGAGAATATCTATTAAAAGTGATAACTGCAGATCAACTTAACGTATGAACATGTAAAAGCAGATCTAGTATTTTTTTCCCAGCTGTCCTGTGTGTCCACTCTAGTTCCCAGGCTGTTACCAAAGTGCAAACATATCGCACAAATTGTTTGTGTGCTCCACAGCAGGATATGACGTACAGAAATGATCCAGGATGTATAGAACACTCGCAATAATTTCAAATATTGTGGATGGCTCCAAAGTTAATCCTTGAATGGCAGTAGGTGACTTTCCCATGACTGTTTTTTGCTGTAGGCTGGAATTACTGGTTTCCTCTCTGAGTCTTCTTGGAACGATATCTCTGTTTGTCACCCATAGCAGGCAAATTCTGAAGATTACAAAATTTTGTAATTTGGGTAATGTTTCCCATCCCGCACGTAATACTTTTACAGTTTGCTATTTGTGTTATAATTCCAGCTTGGAAATTATGATAGTTTTTTAATGTTGTATCTCTACAGCTATTGTATGGCTATGGATTATCAGTGGCGCTTCATGGACTAAGGGTCTGGCCCAAAGGACAGGCCAGAAGGGGCCACGGCCCGGGGGTGCCCAAGTTCTTAAAAAATTAACGAATTAAAATACTATTTTAATAGAATTTATCAACGTAGTTATCTGTCGCAGAGAACACATGAAATACATTAGTACCTTACAGGTAATAGAATTTGAAAAGGGGCAAAGAATGTGTGTGCTTGGGAACGCTATATATATATATATATATATATATATATATATATATATATATATAATACAAGTGTGCATTCGAATTTCGCGGCTCTCTGTTCTTGTCCCTCCTGTAGCTCTGTTCTTGTCACTTCTGTAGCTCTGTTCTTGTCTCTCCTGTATTTCTGTTCTTGTCACTTCTGTAGATCTGTTCTTGTCCCTCCTGTGGATCACTGAACTAAAAACATATAAAGAGTAAATACAATTTTTGGCCATGACTACATTGGAGTGACTTTCGGTCATCACCTACACGAATTTAACTGTCACATTTTAAAACCAGTTTCAAATTTTAATAGAGTTGAACATCATTTAACTAAATACGACCTTACACATACCATTTTGAATAAAATTTAATCTTGAGGTTACCAACCCATCTTTGGGAAATAAAAGAACTTGTGGGTTTTTTTTACTCGACCATTTGATGAACGTCCTATTACAAAGTGATGAAGGATTTCAAAGCTCAAAGCTGTTATCTTGTCTTCAATCGGCGAGAAAGTGAGTACTTTAACCGCCAACACGTCAAAGAGAGCTGTAATTACCTTTTGTTAAATAACTGCCCTGGCCATGGCTTTACAGAAATATAGTCTCTTCAATTGACAACCACATTTCTCCTATTCCTCAAGAGGCCAACCCGACTACCCTAGAGACTCAAATAGGTGTATATAGGCTACATGTCTGTAGTAGTAGGCCTAGCCAAATAGATGTAGATACATGTCTGTAGTAGTAGGAGGCCTAGCCAAATAGATGTAGATACATGTCTGTAGTAGTAGGAGGCCTAGCCAAATAGATGTAGATACATGTCTGTAGTAGTAGGAGGCCTAGCCAAATAGATGTAGATACATGTCTGTAGTAGTAGGAGGCCTAGCCAAATAGATGTAGATACATGTCTGTAGTAGTAGGAGGCCTAGCCAAATAGATGTAGATGCATGTCTGTAGTAGTAGCCTAAACAACCTAATTCTATTCCAAAGGCTGCTTTCTTGGAGCGATGTGACGTATTGTAGAAACACAGAAAACCCTAATTATGTAATAAATACTTTATTATTTCAAAACATATTTCATCACAAATATTAATGAGGGTGAAATGTACCAACATGTATTTATAGAATTAATGAAGGTGAAATGTACCAACATATCTTTATAGAATTAATGAAGGTGAAATGTACCAACATGTATTTATAGAATTAATCAAGGTGAAATGTACCAACATGTATTTATAAAATTATAAACCTCACATTTTTAAGAAATGTAATGGTTACCCCAACAATTTTTTAATATTTGTCAAAGTTGTCCTGGAATTTAATTAAGTTCTCTCTTCATTTAAATGTATCTCACCTAATGTTGCTATGCTCATAATTCATTAGAGTAATAATTATCATATATGCATATAGCCTGAACAGGTAGTAAGACAGAGTATAAAAATATATGTAATGTTTGAACAGTCTAAACTTTATTTGTCGTAGATAATATTTAAAATACCTACTAGGATAGAAAGGTTGATTAGAGGGTGTAAGGGAAGATTTAGCACTATTCTTCCACTCAGTGATACAGTGAAGACGTCACTGGTTATTATCACTTTTCTGACAACCTAGATAATGAACATGAATTACAAAACAAACAAATAAGTAGGTCTATTTAGTTGCACTTCAGAAATAACAATTTGTTCTGAGATGCAAACCAAGATAAGACATGTTACCCTTTGACCAAAGTGAGTAATTGACCACCTTCATACTTAATATGGAGCTGTGTCCCCTCTTTAGCCCTTCCTCTTCTGACCCACAACCCCAGGACTAAGTGGCTTGTACAACTCCTACGTCCGCTTTACCCCGCAATCTCGAGCTTTACTGCCTTCACTAACCACAAGGATAAAACATTGCAATACTCTCAACTACAATATACACACATGTTCACCAGAGAGCTGATACAATACTCTCAACTACAATATACACACATGTTCACCAGAGAGCTGATACAATACTCTCAACTACAATATACACACATGTTCACCAGAGAGCTGATACAATACTCTCAACTACAATATACACACATGTTCACCAGAGAGCTGATACAATACTCTCAACTACAATAGACACACATGTTCACCAGAGAGCTGATACAATACTCTCAACTACAATAGACACACATGTTCACCAGAGAGCTGATACAATACTCTCAACTACAATATACACACATGTACACCAGAGAGCTGATACAATACTCTCAACTACAATATACACACATGTTCACCAGAGAGCTCAACTACAATATACACACATGTTCACCAGAGAGCTGATACAATACTCTCAACTACAATATACACACATGTTCACCAGAGAGCTGTGTTCAATACTCTCAACTACTATATACACACATGTTCACCAGAGAGCTGATACAATACTCTCAACTACAATATACACACATGTTCACCAGAGAGCTGATACAATACTCTCAACTACAATATACACACATGTTCACCAGAGAGCTGTGTTCAATATTCTCAACTGCAATATACACACATGTACACCAGAGAGCTGATACAATACTCTCAACTACAATATACACACATGTTCACCAGAGAGCTGATACAATACTCTCAACTACAATATACACACATGTTCACCAGAGAGCTGTGTTCAATACTCTCAACTACAATATACACACATGTTCACCAGAGAGCTGATACAATACTCTCAACTACAATATACACACATGTTCACCAGAGAGCTCAACTACAATAAACACACATGTTCACCAGAGAGCTGATACAATACTCTCAACTACAATATACACACATGTTCACCAGAGAGCTGTGTTCAATATTCTCAACTGCAATATACACACATGTACACCAGAGAGCTGATACAATACTCTCAACTACAATATACACACATGTTCACCAGAGAGCTGATACAATACTCTCAACTACAATATACACACATGTTCACCAGAGAGCTGTGTTCAATACTCTCAACTACTATATACACACATGTTCACCAGAGAGCTGATACAATACTCTCAACTACAATAGACACACATGTTCACCAGAGAGCTGATACAATACTCTCAACTACAATAGACACACATGTTCACCAGAGAGCTGATACAATACTCTCAACTACAATATACACACATGTTCACCAGAGAGCTGTGTTCAATATTCTCAACTGCAATATACACACATGTACACCAGAGAGCTGATACAATACTCTCAACTACAATATACACACATGTTCACCAGAGAGCTGATAAAATACTCTCAACTACAATAGACACACATGTTCACCAGAGAGCTGATACAATACTCTCAACTACAATAGACACACATGTTCACCAGAGAGCTGATACAATACTCTCAACTACAATATACACACATGTTCACCAGAGAGCTGTGTTCAATATTCTCAACTGCAATATACACACATGTACACCAGAGATCTGATACAATACTCTCAACTACAATATACACACATGTTCACCAGAGAGCTGTGTTCAATACTCTCAACTACAATATACACACATGTTCATCAGAGAGCTGTGTTCAATACTCTCAACTGCAATATACACACATGTACACCAGAGAGCTGATACAATACTCTCAACTACAATATACACACATGTTCACCAAAGAGCTGTGTTCAATACTCTCAACTGCAATATACACACATGTACACCAGAGAGCTGATACAATACTCTCAACTACAATATACACACATGTTCATCAGAGAGCTGTGTTCAATACTCTCAACTACAATATACACACATGTACACAGAGAGCTGATACAATACTCTCAACTACAATATACACACATGTTCACCAGAGAGCTGTGTTCAATACTCTCAACTGCAATATACACACATGTTCACCAGAGAGCTGCCACAAAACTGGATTGCTGATGAAAGGGAGATTGGGGTTTAAAATACTTTCAGGTGTTTTTTTCTAAATGGATACCTGCTCTTCCACCAATCAAATGTGAGTACATTTCTTCTCAATTCCTCGTTCCTCACTATTGTGAATATGTGTAGGTTTATAACTATCAGTAATACCTGACTCACTCATTATTAACAAATCACTCTACTAAGGAGCTAAGTCAGTATTTATCTCTAACACAATTAGTGTTAGCACTCAGGACATACACATTTCAACATTTTGTTGAGGGTAGAGTTGTGTATGTGTTCTTTGTCTACTCTAAAAGGGATCAAGCTTGCCTCGCCTGTTTCCACTATGGAGCTGATTGTAGTACAGCTATGGTCCCCACACTTACTGTTATTAACAGGATACTTCTATTTGGGGGATGTTCAGATGTCCAGGAGTTGGTGCACCCACAGGTACTGGTTTCCAAACAAGTACTTCACAAAGTTATTCTTTTTGAAGTTAGACAAAATAGTTCAAATTTAACATGATGGCACCTGCTTCATTCTCCTGTTAGACTAGACTGCCAATGATGGAGCTTGGGGTTCAAATCCCAGTCGGGTGGTTTTCCTAAATAGTTTTCATTCTCCCTCCTCGCAAATGCAGGTAAATTCCTCTAAATTCAACCTTCCTAATCCCTAACTCATTAGCATAATTAATACATATGCGTATAAACTGCCCAGGTGGTAACACGTGCTGCTATAAAAAAAAATTAAAATTTGTGTCTGTACGAACCGAGTTTTTGTTGACATCTTGTTCCTTGAAATTGACGTTGAAACTGAGGGGTTTTTTTTAGGTCTTATTCGATTATTTAACTCAGTGTTAACTTAAATTAGCATTGAAAAGGTAGATTTAATCAATCTTTTTTTGTTTCAATTATTTTTTATCTAGCTCCCACTATTATTTTTCCACGATCTACTTTATTTCTCCTTTTATTTATCATAAACATGGCACCATTTAATATATTTGTTTGAGCTGCTTTATCTAAGAAAATAGGACACATAGGACCCTAGTGAGACTAGCCAGGTGAGACTGCCAGGTTCCATTGTTAGTCTTGCGATCAGTCAGAGGGAAGCAGTTCGGTCAATCTGGAGGAAAGTGATACATTCAAATCTGGGAGCTACTCAGAACTACGACGGCCGTTATTGATTGCAGATTAATTGATTGATTGCTTATTGAATCTAGATTAATTGGTTGGCGATTAGTAAGGGATGTCCCCCTTCCCCCATTAGACCCTTTATTGGAATTCTTCGATGAAGCTATTTCCTTACAGTGTGATTAGTTTTTAATTGCTGCTAATTGATACACACCCTGATTCACTTTGTCGGCACCTTACAGTGAGTATTCGCGAGTACCTGGAACTACCCTCGCCCCCTCTACACCGATACAGGACTCGTTTGGAGAAATATCAGTTTCCCCCAAACGTTAGTTTTTATTCGTTGATTTAAGATAATATTTTTTAACCTACTTTTTCATTTCTCTTGAACCCTCGGAGAGAGAAGTATTGTGATCTTAAAAAGAACCAAACTCAAGATGTTGGTAGATCTCGACCTTTCGTGACCCCCTGAAACCAAAAAAGTTGTTTTATCGATGGCGTCTCTCTGTCTGTCTGTCTGTCTGTTTGTTTGACTGTCTACCTGTCTGTTTGAGTGTATGTATCTCTGCCTAGAGTCAAATTGATTTCACCTATAAGGCTAAAACTTGGTATCTAAGGTTTATATCAATTTCCCCAGAAGATTTTTTTTGGAATTATAAATCCAACACTAAAATGAATGGTTGTTTACTGAAGAATAAAAAGAGTAAAAATCGATTTTATTGAAACTCGCTTTAACGATTTTGATTACATTTTTTATCTAGGCACTGTTTAACATTACAAACAAATGGAAATTTTAGTTTTTTCATGGAAATTATTTTGACGGTACTTTACATATCAGAAAATATTCCCATTTTTGTTTTTATCTCCATCACTATTCGAGATAAAAAATAACTTATTGTTCTTAAGGTAGCTCCTCAAGTACGATCTTACATGTGATTCCTCAGGCACGATCTTACAGGTGATTCCTCAAGTACGATCTTACATGTGATTCCTCAGGCAAGATCTTACAGGTGATTCCTCAGGCACGATCTTACAGGTGATTCCTCAGGCACGATCTTACATGTGATTCCTCAAGTATGATCTTACAGGTGATTCCTCAAGTACGATCTTACAGGTGATTCCTCAAGTATGATCTTACATGTGATTCCTCAGGCACGATCTTACAGGTGATTCCTCAGGCACGATCTTACAGGTGATTCCTCAAGTATGATCTTACAGGTGATTCCTCAAGTACGATCTTACAGGTGATTCCTCAAGTACGATCTTATATGTGATTCCTCAGGCACGATCTTACAGGTGATTCCTCAGGCACGATCTTACAGGTGATTCCTCAAGTATGATCTTACAGGTGATTCCTCAAGTACGATCTTACAGGTGATTCCTCAGGCACGATCTTACAGGTGATTCCTCAAGTATGATCTTACATGTGATTCCTCAGGCACGATCTTACATGTGATTCCTCAGGCACGATCTTACATGTGATTCCTCAGGCAAGATCTTACAGGTGATTTGCCAAATACCAGATGATTGTATGAGAAAGTAAGTACAATATTTGAAATGCTGAAAGAGCTAATTTTTCAACCAGACATTTTACAAGGTGGATCTTGAAGTTGAATCTTTCTACGCCCTTGAACAGTGTATTTTTATTATTTTATGCTCGTTGGTGGAGTGAATTGTTTCTCTATCAATTTATATTATTTAGTTTCACACACCTTACGAGTTTTTATTAAATGTTTTTATTTCAAGCTGAAATAGGGATAGTCTGTGAAGTGCACTGTGCCACTTGTTTTAGTGTCGTTTAACACCGATGTTATTGAGGACGCCACTTACTTGAGGAGAAATATCCTCGCGATGGGGTTTAGTCCTGTGTGAACGGCAGTCCTGAAGCTTCTAAAACCTCTCAAACAATATTTTATGACCCCGTTAAAACTGTACTTTATTCGTGTAAGCTCGTCTATCTAATTACCTTGAGCTCAGAATCGCAGCATTTAATGTACAACTTCGTTGAAAATGAGCTAATTTAATACTTTCTGGATTTTTAAACTTATATAACTTGAGATATAAAGTTTTAAATCCTGTCATTGAGTGTCGATACCTATACCTACATTTTGTATTTAACCGTATTCACAAATGGCAAACCGCTTCTTAAAGAATGCAGGATTTCTGAATGCCTGCTTACTGGCGTTTCGGGTGTAGGAAGCTATTTTAGGTTAAATGTAACCTCATTAGCGTGTAAATAGGATGGAAAGCCCTAATTGATAAATGGTATGTACACCCGACCTAGATTCGAGCCTCGACCTCCAAGTCACTGGTAATTGAGACCATGCTCCCCGTCGATGCTGGTTTGAACAAACTGGTCTGAATAAACTGATCTGAACAAACTGGTCTGAACAAACTGATCTGAACAAACTGGTCTGAACAAACTGATCTGAACAAACTGGTCTGAACAAACTAATCAAACTTTACAAAAGACCAGTTTCAATGTTAAATTGGATAAGGTTTAATTTCCACAATTTATAGATTTAGTTTTTTGTCAGTGCCGGAAGTCGTACTCGGGAACTTTAGTTCAGAAGAAAGACGCGCTATCGACGGAACTAAGGTATGGAATATAAAGTTCTTCCTTTCATCAAATTAGGAACAAATAAGTTTTACATTATAAAGTTTTCAAATAGTTTCCTAGTCAAAACTATCACAGAGACTAAAATGAAACTGTCGCTTGTACTACTCTGCTTCTAAGTGATCCAACTGTTCTCAATAAAACTTTCACGTTATAACAGTTTGAAAACTTATTACCTTTATCTTACCGCGAGGAATTCGGGACCAGACCAAGCTCCAGATAGTTCAAGAAAAGGAATTGTGTTGATATGAACCACAATGCATGTTCCTCCTCTCTTTCCAACACCCTCCCCCCCTTGCTCTTTTGATTACCCCGGACCCTCCTTGAAAGTTGAAACAATGAGTGTGACTTCCCCTTTTTCCCTCTCATGCGCTCGGCGCGCTGCATTTGTTTTAAAGTTTGTAACTTCGCTAATTGATCCGCACCACCAGTAACTAGCAATGACGTCATGCGAGTTTTTTTTTAGCTTTCTTGTTCCCGTGCATAAAGCCTAGAGCCCCATTAAAACAGAGAATAAGTAGAAAGAGATAAAAAGAGAGCGGTTAGTAAGCCTACATTCTAAAATATATACAAGCTAAGTTGAGGTCAAGCGTGGAGATTATTCTAGTGAGGTCGGACGAAATACATATCCAATTATTATTTCATAACATTTAACATCCATTGATTTTGTCATTCTATTTAATATCCGTTAATTATTTAAGACCCTTTAACAACTATTAATTATTTCAGAACATTTAATATCCATTGATTTTTTCAGACACTTATCAACCATTAATTATTTCAGACCATTTAATAACCATTGATTAATTCAGACCATTTAACAACCATTGATTATTTCAGACCATTTAACAACCATTAATTTTTTTAAACCATGTAATATCTATTGATTATTTCAGACATTTTTAACATCCCTTGGTTAAAAGCATGAAAAAGTTCCACTCGTTCCAAGGGTGAATTTTTTTATGCCTAATATTTCCATAGGAATATTTACGAATTTCACTCTTAGGTTAGTCTAATGGAAGGATGCTGAATTTAAAATGCTATAATATGTGAACTTGATAAATTATATCCGTGAAATATAATTATTTCCGTGATAAAACCACAAATATTGTGTCCTAGTACATACATAAACAATGTTATTGGTTATGAATATATTTTGGTTAGTACTAGAATTATCAACCTGAATTTAAATAGGTATCAAACAATCTGAGCTGAGTGAAAAATGTTTCATTGCAAAATTAGATCAGGCCAGTTACACTTTAAAACCTGGCGGCCACCAAACGTGCTTTGACCAATTTTAAGGTGTGTAAACGTAATTTAAATGTTAACTAAATGAGCCAATACAAAAAAATAAAAATTGCCTTAGGATAGATACATACTTTTCTTGAAGGTGTAATTATAAACATCTTTAAAGAAAACCCCTCTCACAACACGTAACCAGGACTCAAACCCCCAACCTCGTGTCAACAATCATCCAGACAAGACAACACTGACGCCTTGGGTGTCATAATGTGAACGGATAAAAGCAAAATTATTGTGATATAGTGATATAGTGATATTCAAACACTATTTTTAAATATAAAAAGGCTTAATATCTCTGTTAGACCAAAACCATTAGTGTTTGAATTTAATAAGCTGATTATATCTTTAACTTTTTTCCTTAATATTATATTAGCAGCTCCAGTGGCCTGGTGGTATTTTGTCTTCTCTCTCGTGTTAGACTTGCCTACTGAAAACTGGAATATCAGGGTTCAAATCCCGGTTGGGTCCCACTCTCTTTGATGTAGTCAATGTAAGCTTCTATTTTCCCGAACATGGGGACAAACATTCCCTCTCAGCCTAACTAAGCTCCACTTGAAGGGATTGTATTTATGTAGCTCTAGGTAGAGTTGAGAGTGATATTCCCCATCAACCTAACTAATATCCACTTGAAGGGATTGTAGCTCTAGGTAGAGATGGGAGTGATATTCCCTCTCAACCTAACTAAGCTCCACTTGAAGGGATTGTAGATCTAGGTAGAGTTGAGAGTTAATATCGATGCACCGCACATAAAACCCACAGTAGGAGGAAAGAAAGAGCAAAATATCGGCACATTGTATAACATTACTACTCTGCCTAAATTACACACTAGTTCTAGTCATTATATTTTTTAATTAATATCAGTGTGATAATTTAACAACAACAAAAACCCTCTTTGATGGCCACGTGGTCTGACGCGCTACTCTCGCAGTAGACTGCCGATGACGGGGTGTATAGAGGTTCGTTTTTTCAAAAGGTTATTCCACTTTCCCTCCACTAAAATGCGGGTACACTTCTAATTATAACCTACCTGATCCCTAAAGCCACTAGTATAATTAGTATATAGGCGTAAACCCAAACGGGTAATAAGACGCGGTGCTCAAAAAAGTTGTACGTTATTTTTTTTAATGTAGACCCGGTTTTATAGTGCGGCGACAGTGGTTTTACAGTTATAATTTCTTAGAGGCAGTTATAATTGAGAAAATGTAAATGCTGTAATTTTTCAAATCTAGCTGCAGGCCTGCCAATAATAAATAAATATCTTCTCGCATTTATTCTACACCTCAGGGCTAGGGGCTAGCTTTTATTAATGTCCTAAAACTGTATTTAGCAGACTATCGGAAAACTATAGACTATAAACCAATTTACAATTCTATTTTCCCACGCACCCCGTCAAACTACCCGTCTGGGCTTTCAGCAAACGCAGTAGAAATTACTAAGGTATGATTCAGAGGAAAGGTACCCGTATTTGCATGGAGGAACAACTTCTGACCCAATCTGGATCTGAACCCCGACCTTCGCTTCAAAGGACCACCAGACAAGACGAGTCTTGTGCACGTACCCACCTGTTCCGGATCTTGTATTATTAAGTTGTTTTAGTGATATGTGATTTTATTCAGCGTGGCAGCTTTGTAGAGGTTTGAACCGTGTTCTTTTAGTTTGTTTTTTAGGTGTATAATTGGATGTAATATACGATTTAGACTGTAGAGTGTGTGTGATTTTATATAACTACACATCAAATAATTCCACAAGTAAAGAGTACAATTCACCACTTCAAGCTGGTTTAGTAAAAAAAAAGGGTAAAAAACTCTTATCAAATAATTTACTTACAGCAAAAGATTAGTAATAAACCAATGAGGTAAGGTATTAATAGGACGGCTACGGAAACCAATCATAGGTACCGGTGTACAAATAAATGAACGTCTATGTACAGGTCGAAATGATCTGGTTTTATTTCTATGAATGTGTCTGAGCAAAGTACATATTATACATTCCCTTTGGGTGACACGATATCACGTGACTAAGGGCACGGAGAGTTTGCACCAAATTTTAAATAGAATTGACTTAAAAGAGAGTAAAGATACAAATATTATGAATAATGTAGCCGAGACTAATCCGAAACAAACTTTGAGTGATATATCTTGTTAAAGGGATTTGCGAGGTGGATAAATTCGGGTCTACTTTATTTAACTATCAGAAAAAGTCAAAGATAAATTGAAAGGGTCAAAATACTATTTCAAAAACCTTTTCGTATTAAATGTCTTTAATTTTATCTGAAACAACTAATTATGTCAACGTCAATAAGACCGGCTTGCTCCCCTCTACCTGATACCGATGTGGACGCAGTCTGATAGTTCCAATGTGCTCCGTCAGATCGTGCTGGAGTCTGTTAATTGCCCATAATGTTGCCCCCGGTAATAGGTTGAGCTCTAATCAGTGAGGAATTGATTGCTTGGGAAAGAGCGAGGGTCGTAATGCAGTTTAATATAAACACCTCCCACGTAAATCAATAGGACACCAAATTATAGTATTATATTAAATGGCATTGTACCGTTTAGAAAGTACAATCTCCACCTGCTACACATGTGATCACAGGGGTTGGTCTCGTTCAGTATGACTGGAGGTCAGGGTTCAAAGGTCCCTCGACAGCTCTGTGGGGTTGGTGTGGGGTGGGTAGCCATATTATATATTATTGAATACATTTCTAATAAAGAAAGAAAGAAAGATAGAAAGATCAGGATTTGAATTCCAGCTAGGTGTACTAAGGTGTATTGATTCACGAAAGTTCTATAAATACCACCCTCCTCAACCCCATTTAATTATTGTAAATATGTAGTCGGACGGTAGTAAGACAGAGGGCTCGTAAATAAATATAAAGATAAAGGGCACAACACTTTTTTTAACTGATGCACAAATACACCAAACATTGACTATAAATAATATTGTAAATGTACAGACTTTACTCTAGAGAGAGAATAGAAAACTGTTAATGGAAATAAAGAAACACATTCAGTGCACCCGGTTGGGCTTGGACTACAGACACCAGCCTCCCAGCAGCCTTGGGTAGTGGTTTAGATCTACCAATATCAAATGGTTCAGTCCAGCCGGTATTGCATCCTGATATGTTTCTTTAAACTCTTGTTGCTGTATCTAGACATGTGACAGCTTGGAGGTTATGTAAGTACAGCATGTAGCTCTGGTTGCTGTATCTAGACTTGTGACAGCTACGAGGTTATGTAAGTACAGCATGTAACTCTGGTTGCTGTATCTAGACTTGTGACAGCTTGGAGGTTATGTAAGTACAGCATGTAGCTCTGGTTGCTGTATCTAGACTTGTGACAGCTTGGAGGTTATGTAAGTACAGCATGTATACACGGTAGGTCGGTATTAATAACATATTAAAATGTCCAAACTTGAGGTGGATATGAAATACAATCTTAGCCTTCGAAACAACAGGTAGGCAACTTGCCCTGATAGTTCTAATAGATGTGTTGACTTAGTTTATTGTAAAGGATTCCTGATTTAAGATGAGATACTATGTGATGAGAGCTAATTAGAGTATTTCTTCAGTTTTTATAGTAAAACATTTCTGGCCAAAATAAACTAAAAATTATTCTCTAGTAGAAAGCTAGTCTAATTTTCCTCACATAGTTATCTCAAGAGTTGTTGAATATCTGTCGAGGGTCTCCTGGAATTTGATGACAACTGTTTCTCTCCATTTAAAAAGTTCAATATCTAATACCGCTATGCAAATGACAGATATTCAACAACTGTTGATATCACCAGGTGAAGAAGAATAAACTATTTTTCTACTGGAGTGTAGGTAACTGACAGATAGTTATAGTTCACTGAAGTGTAGGTAACTGACAGATAGTTATAGTTCACTCGATTGTAGGTAACTGACATTTATGTTGGTCTGTTATTATTTTGGAAGCCAAAGACTTTCAAAACAAACTATTTATTTTTAGCTATTTCTTTCTTTTAACAGTTTTTACATTAATGAAACACGAACTCATTGAAATAACCGTTTGGATTTTTTTTAAAATTTTTGTGGAAGTGCGTCTGTTGCTCACTTAAAAATTGTTTTCAGACGAGAAGCTTGTAAAATGCTGCGTTCACTTCGTAAATCAAGATGGCGAGCCAGTCCAAACTAAGACCGGCGATAACGTCATATAAACCGTGTTCGGGTGTGTTTATGTGTAGTTGTTTACAAATTGAAAATGTTTTATTTTGAAACTATTATTTTGTTTGACGCTCTCTTTCTATAAGTTAACAGACACATCTATTTATTTTGGTGGCCATTTATAAAAAAAAAATACAAGTGTGAATATAATACTCTTTAATTTATTATTTCATGCGTTATAATTTATATTAAATAAACTATTAAATATTATTTCAAAATAAATAGGCCTAACCAGAAGGACGATCATAGATTTCTAGCGCACAGGATCACGGGTGAGTAGCGCATGATCGTCTGATTTGGTTGAGTCGTTGATGAGGTTCGTTTGAATGTAATACTTACTATAAGTTTCAAAACAGATTAATAATATCCTTTCTTCCCCCTAGGAGCCCCACAACCCGTGAAACAGGTTCTCACTCCCACAGAAAATAATAAACGAATGGAGCTATTTTGCTAATATCATGTCTAAAGATAATGTTTACCGTTTATTAGTTCTACTTTCTTTATTAGTTGAACAAATTCTTCTTTATATGCACTAGAATTACTGGATTATTTTTCAGGTAAAAATAGGTTTTACTCTACATTCAAGTTGGTAAACATGCAGAATAGACATTTCTCATCATAAATATTTTGATTATATATAATCACTTTCTATAATTGTTTTACATTTGTTTGTGAATATGATAAATATTCTTCTGTTAGGATCTTGTCATTGTTCGCCCACGGGTCTTATCGTCAATTCGTGAATCTGTGAACAAAAAAAAATAATTCAAACATTATCCGTGATTCTGATTTTGTCCTGACCTCACATAAATTTATTTATTATATCCATGGGTTGTGGTATAGATGTCAGACTCACGAATCATGGATAGCTGGTGGGGTTGAATTCCCGGTTGGTTTTCATTAATTTGGTTCCTACTCTCCCTCCACGCTAATGCAGGTACAGTTAATCTAATATCTACCTTATCCTACTTGGGTAACAAAATGCGAGTATCTTGGACGGGTAGTAATAACGAAAAGAAGTAAACCGTACGGAGATCCATACTTGAAGCTTTGGCTTTATAAAACCTTTTAATTAAATATGATATATTCCTAGTGCTAAGAATTAATGTGATTTTTTGTAGAAGTTGATTTTATTAATGTTATTTATAGCTCAATTACAACAAGGAAATGTTTAACAACATTGTTCTACAATAGCTCTGTGGACTAGAGGGCTTAGGACTAGTGCCTCAGTCATCAAAAGATATCAAGTATTTCTCCAGTGAAGATCATCATGAACAACTGTTTCCAGCATTTGGCCGGGTCCGTTTAGTAAAATGCCTCCATCTCCCTTTTCTTTCCACCATTCTTCCTCCTGCACTCTCCTCCTCTCACTTGCACACTTGCTGCTATCTCTTCCTTGGTGTCTCTTGCCGTCTCTTCCATACATACTTCATATGTGACAATGGGTACAAAGAATTCTGTGCTCTTAGAGTACCTAATAAGGTTGTCTTACAAATGAGAACTTTTTCCTTCATTTAAATTTTGTTTTCATCAAATGCTAATATCCCCATTACAGATATTTAAAAACTGTAGAGATTACTATGTGAAGAAAATTAAACTCTACTGGAGAAATATTTGGATAAAAAATATGGTTTGCAATGAAAACCATCAAATCGCTGACCTTTTCTCTAATTCCCATCCATCACACCTTAAACTTTCTACCAGGTAGGTAATCTGTCGGATGTCTAGTGAGACACACCTATAGTACCCACCTGTACATGAAACACACCTATAATACCCACCTGTACATGAGACACACCTATAATACCCACCTGTACATGAAACACACCTATAATACCCACCTGTACATGAAACACACCTATAATACCCACCTGTACATGAAACACACCTATAATACCCACCTGTACATGAGACGGAGCAGACAGAGCGAAGATCAGCGCATGAGCGATATCTTCTGAGTTGAGTGAAGGTTTACCTTTGAACAAATCACGCTCCTCCGGGCTAGCTGTATCTTCTATAGTGTCTACCAAACCAGGACTGATCCCCTGTAACAAGCACTCCAACATGTAGCACGTCCTACTGACGGAAACAACATCAAGTGCATTACAATTCAGTAAAATACAAATATTTGTCATAA
The DNA here is from genome assembly GCA_033556935.1 of Timema podura. NCBI lineage: Eukaryota > Metazoa > Arthropoda > Insecta > Phasmatodea > Timematidae > Timema > Timema podura. The sequence continues at coordinate 11,241,566 of JAVRXN010000007.1, read as the reverse complement.
ACCTCATACTTTATTAGCACCGCGTCTTACTATCCGTTCGGGTTACACGCTTATGTACTGATTACACTAGTGGTTTTAAGGGTTCAGGAAGAGATTAAAGGAACATTTTAGATCTCACATAAATCTGCATACAAGCATCTAATTAGTATTTTCCGAACGGCTCTGAAAATGTCCCACAGTCTCAAAGTTATGCTCACCGTGACTCTAATCTTGCTGTTGAGCTGCACCAGTTCCCTTCTTAATCCCTCGGTCAGAACTCTCAAAGACTGCTTGGAGGCGAAATACATGATGATAGGCTGCGATTCTGGGCTGTGATTGGTGGTAATACTGCAACAAGGCAACAGTTGTTTACCATGGAACATTCATACAACAGTTGTGTGCAATGGCAACACTGTCACATATCGTGCCAACCATGGAACATTCATACAACAGTTGTGTGCAATGGCAACACTGTCACCTAAAGCTAGCCTCACCTGAGGATATTGACAATATGTCCGTCATCCACTTCCCTGTCCTTCATGGACCTGAAGGCCTCTCTGATGCAGATGCTTGGTGCAATCACATGAATGGCATATGCTTGACGCCATTCACAGCTCGGAGCATCTGAAAAACAACACTTTCATTGCATTCCTCCCGAGTTACACCCCTTCACACTCAACAATAACGCTCATAGCTGGATCAAAGTTATGAAAACAAATAATGCATTAGCTATTTATTGTTATTAGTGATATATTCATTAGGGCCTAACCAATGATATTTTTAAAACATGATTCATTTTTTTAAATCCATGCTCAATAAATCGATGAAACATTCGACCAAACTATTCAAATTCTGAAATCGTTCCCAAGAGGTTGAAAATACTCGCCTTTGCTCTAATGCTCTACCAGAATTCTCAGATAAGTCACCGTTTAGAAATAACATCAAGCCTAAGGAGAACTATTCACGAGAATGTGATGAACTGTCACAAACATCAATCACAACCTTCATACCTCCATTTGAAGAGGGGATGGCAGACAACGAACAGTTAGAGAGAGATTCATTGGCGCTTTAATCTGTTTCAGCACCGCGTCTCACTATACCGTTTGGGTTATACGTATACGTACTAAATACTCTACTGTTCTAGGGATGAGGAAGGATACATTTAGATGAAGTGTGTCCACATTTGCGTGGAAGGATAATGATAAACCATTTAGGATAAACAACCCTCAGTAAACCCGACTGGTATTTGATCCCCGATCTCCCCATCATCGACAATATAGTATATTACAAGAGAGATGCCTTAGACCATGCGGCCACCGAAGTGGGTGATAGCTTGTATCTCATTATGAAGGAAAGGGAGGGTTGTATATTTCCCTTTGCCTGTTCCGCTCACGGAGGTGTAAACCTGATCCATTTGATAGTAGTGGACACAGGTAAGATCTGTATGGCCAGTCATCCAGCAGAACATGACTAGAGTCGTACTCACTATCTGTTGATGAGCTCATTGCGTGAGTACATGAGTACATAGAGGAAAGATACAGTGATGAAATAACGGGGGAATAAACAGATCAAATCAATGTATGTTCATCGTCATTACAATTTATTTTCTGTTGTGTGGTAATACAATAATAACCAACATTATAAGAATTAACTGATGAAATGTAGAATCTAATCTTATAAACGTTAGTCCCCATGTTTTTTATGGCTATCATGCTCTCTATAATAGCAAGATTATGTAGGTAATCCTCCTATAAACTGACTTAATCTACGATAATCCAGTTACAGCTCCCAGTATTTACGTTATCTCCGCTATAGAACAGCGCTGTTAAACTGATGCAAGCCTTATGCCGTACAGAATCAAGCCAGAGATCTCCGGAAATTGAGACACCAAATCTCCGGAGGAAGGAGGACCTTAAATACACAGACATTATTATTTAAATTGAAAAATGATTCACGGGAATCGAACACAAAAGGATCTTTGTCTTAGTATGCCGGTGTTCTTTCCACTGAGCTATCCAGGAGTGACCCCATGACCAAGATCATTTTTCACTATCACCCCCGAGAGTCCATCACAGACTCTGTCTTAAAATACGAGTGAATAATGGCCTTGGGTAAGGGACGACTTCTGGATAGCTCAGTGGTTAGAGCATTGTCGTACTAAGCCAAAAGTTCTGAGTTCGATTCATGTGTCCAGGTGTCATTTTTCAATTTAAAAGAACATTAGTGTGTTTGCTGTTTTTAAGACGATCAGAGTTTCTCTGTACTCTGGTCCTCTTAGGAAGACTCACCGACCAACCGACTGAAGCTGATGACGCCGGCGTTGTTAACGAGAATGTCCACACCTCCCAGGTTGTCCTTGACCCACGTGAACGCCTCGAGAATGTCCTCCTCCTTGGAGATGTCAGCCTTGACTCCGTACAACTTTCCAGGATACATGTGGAGCTCTTTGGACAGTTCCTGGAATACAACATCTCATCACAACTTTCCAGGGTACATGTGGAGCTCTTTGGAAGTTGGACAGTTCCTGGAATACAGCATCTCATCACAAGTAGGGGACATTCAAGAAGAGAATGAAGTAACTCTTCCCATGACAATATCAATAGACTTGCATCAATAGACACAAACAATACTAGTTTGCTGGTCACGTGGAGGTCAGTGTTGAGATCCATGCCCAGGGTGGGTGTTCATCAACTGTTTCACAAGCTCCTCCAACGCAAAACCTACCCCATTAGCGACGGATAACCCGGACGGGACGTTATAAATGGTGCAATATTAATAACAGACCCCACGCATGCGCAGATCATCGGAGACAGCTCCATTGTGCCGACCCTAAAGGATTTAGACGAGAGAGCACCAGTTTTTCTACTCCTTGGGTCTACATGATAGCAAACTTCACCTGTATCATGTGGACCCTCCTGGCAAGTCCCACGACGATGACTCCGTGTTTGACCAGTTCCTTGGTGATGGCTGCCCCTATGCCGATACTAGCCCCGGTCACCAGAGCCACTCGTCCACTCCAACGCTCCATCCTGACTGTCTTGGGACAAGGTGTGCTGTGGCTTTTATCTCGTCAAACTCGCGTGGATAGATACAAGGACTTTGGATTGACGCTTTAACGAACACTTCTTTATCACACTTGTAACAAGATCACATGGAGAACCTTCAACGTGGATATTGTGACACTTTACATGGCTGAGAGTGTGACTGCAGGTCTATAGGACTGTGGTTATATCGCAGGTGGTTAGGGAGGTGACCAAAGGTCTATAGTACCCTGGTTATATCCCAGGTGGTTAGGGAGGTGACTACAGGTCTATAGGACTCTGGTTATATTCTAGGTGGTTAGGGAGGTGACTGCAGGTATATAGGACTGTGGTTATATCACAGGTGGTTAGGGAGGTGACAACATGTCTATAGTACTCTGGTTCTATCACAGGTGGTTATAGAAGTGACTACAGGTCTATAGGACTCTGGTTCTATCACAGGTGGTTAGGGAGGTGACTACAGGTCTATAGGACCCTGGTTCTATCACAGGTGGTTAGGGAGGTGACTACAGGTCTATAGTACTCTGGTTATATCACAGGTGGTTAGGGAGGTGACAACATGTCTATAGTACTCTGGTTCTATCACAGGTGGTTATAGAAGTGACTACAGGTCTATAGGACTCTGGTTCTATCCCAGGTGGTGTACGGACGCACTATCAAGACGTGCTGAAGTCATTTTAGAACAAGTAGACCTGAAATTTTAAAAAAAAAAAGCCCTCGTCAGTAAACTACCCTTAACTAAAGGTCTAGGGTTTAAATAAAAATAATAAGTTTGCTGAGGTATAGCCACATTATCATATAAATATCAAGTTTGAACAAAATCCATCAAACCGTTTCAGATTTGTGGCCAGGGACAGACAGACAGACAAGACAGACAGACTGTGGGAAAAGGTTAGTCGGACAACTTTTGTGTTGCACGTGTGCGGACACTTCAATCGACCAACTTTTCAGTTGGCTGGTGGGCGCGAGGATGTCAGTTGGACGATTAATTAGTTGGCCGACTCAAGATTTCATGTGCGCATGGGACCTTCATTTAATGTGGTGAGCTAACTCCAGCTCAAGCCATCCCACCACATATTGAACAGGGTGTGAGCGACCTGGAAAATAGAGACAAGTTAGATTATATAGTTGCTGGGAAATGTTAGCCAACTGTAAAACATAGTTCTGCTGAACATTCTGTTGAAAAACACAACGTAACACAATTCTGCTTACATCATTAGATTGTGCTCATACATGCCTGAACATGAATATTTTTGTTTAAAAATTAGCAATCTTATAGAACTTTTAATATACAAAATGTTGACTCTCATCTTGAGATGTTGGATTGAACTCGAGTTTTACATACATTCCTAGCGTAAATATTTATGTGAGCACAAACGAAGCACAATCGAATGTCTAAAAAATAATTTTGTTTCGTTGTATTATTCTTGAACATTATTTATTTTTTAAGTTCAAGAATGTAAAGTTTTCACTTCTCATTCAAGTTCCCTGGTGATGTAAAACAAGACTAAATTTTAACCGAGTGACTAGAAGAAAATCCATTTCAATAATAGTTCAACGTTTCTCTGCTAGTACGCTAGTAACAAATTTAGTTTAAAGTCTAGCTAGTAGATGGCTCTAGCCGGCTGTCTCTCTCTTCCAATTAGTACGGCCTCCACTCGCATTTAGCGCTCTGCTTCGTGGAAGTCAAATAACATGGCCGTTGGCAATACTAATTGTTGAAAACAGTGCTATCTATTGTTCTATAAATTGAAACAGTCTGGTATATTTATTATTTTTTGAAGCGTTTGTTTTCTTAATTTCTATTGGTTGAAATTACGTGCTAGGCTAATTTCAATACATTTACTTAGAGGAAACCAACTATTACGATACATCTTACGGGCGTGCTACGATTAGTGATGGGCATAATCGAGTGATTTTAAGAATCGAATAATCATTCGATTCTTTGAAAAATAATCGAATGAATCGAAAGAATCATTCGAATGATTTTGAGAAGTAGTAAAGAGTTGGTAATAATCGGATGTTAGCTATTACTACTTCTTAAAAGTAGTTACTAGTTGGTGGTTTTGCTTTGTGCTACTATTCTCCTCACCCTGCTGTCGGCTCTCACAACACGCATTCCTTTACGTTTGCAACTTATCAACACTTTTCTTTACTGTATTTAGTTCCTTGTGTCGGTGTCAAAGATCAAAGTACAGCCACAACAAAATACTACACAGTGAACGCTTTAGTCTCATAAGTACCTCGCCATTAATATAAATACTTTTGCGTGAGAGTCATAGTAAATAAATAAAGAACATATCTTTCCATTCTTGTTTAAGAATCGAAATAATTGACCCTCTAATATTTCCTAAACATAAACAATTATAAGCTTACAATCCTATTTATATATCGGTTAAGTGATGACATATTTTCTATTTGAATTCCAGGCGGCATATAATTAATTGATTCAGATATTCAAATAGAAAATATGTCATCACTTACCCGATATATAAATAGGATTGTAAGCTTATAATTGTTTATGTTTAGGAAATATTAGAGGGTCAATTATTTCGACTCTTAAACACGAATGGAAACGTAAGTAAATCAAACATAAAATTTACTACCCGAAAACGGCAACATAAGTTGGCTGTATAGTGACTTTTTTTTAACAGTTATAAGAATATAAAATTATTTGAATGAATAAAATGATAAGATGATCTGAATATTACGGCCGGGCAATGTTTTATTACATTTATAAAAAATATATACTTATCTATTTAATAAATTTGAGTCAACTTAAAAAATATATTATCTCACAGCCCGTTCGGGCTATTCGCGTTTGGTTACACAATGGTGGTGGTATATGAAAGGTAGAAATTAAAGGAAATGTATCTGCGTTCACATGGAAGAAGAGTGGGAAGCCTTTTAAGGAAATCTCAATAACCAGGGGCGGATCCAGGATTTTCTTGAGGGGATGAAGATTGCCAACGATCGCAAGGGACAACATTAGAACAACAAAAACCAGCCTGTATTACTCACGACCAAAATAAAATTCTACATTAAGTCGGGAAAACTAGCCTCACAAATAACTCCGAGACTCGTCTATCATCATCCACAAAAAGGTAAGTTTTTATTTGAACTTAGTGTACATTAAAAAAAATGCCAGCGTAAACTATTGGTATTAGTTTGCAGTGTGAAAGTGTAAATGTTTCCTTTACTCATATTCCATATTTATTATTCGCTTAGAAACAATTATTGGAGAATCGGAAGAAAAAAAACACATTAGTTTCAAATATAAATATTGTAACAAAAACATATTTTACTGTACTTAAAAATTAGGTGGCATATTCAAAACAGGAATTTAAAAAAAAAGCGCAACAGAAAAAGAAACAATCTACGTAGTATCAATAGTTATAATGTAGCAAAATAATCGAATCATTTTGTTACTTTCATTCGAATTATTTTTGGCTGCTATTCGATTTTAAACTGTATAACCACTTAAACTTTGTATTATATTAGCCTTGGAATCATTTGAAAGCGTAAGGTTGATTATTGTGTAGCAATTTGAACAATTTTTTGAAAATGAACCTAATATAAATGAAGACCTGTATTGAGATAGCCTAGAAGTATTCGAAACCATAAGGTCGATTTTCTCCAGTGCTGGTAAGGAAGTAGTAAATGAATGAATCGGTCAGCTCGCATCGAGTCAGCTACTGTTTTCATTCGAATGATATTTTCATTCGAATAATATTTTCATTCGAATGATATTTTCATTCGAATGATTTTGAAAGAATCGAATGAATCGATTATTCAGAATAATCGAATGAATCGATTCTATTCATCCGATTCTGCCCATCACTAGCTACGATTGCCAGTCCGATAAGCGGGTGCGGGTGCGATAGGTTGTAGATAGGGCTTAATTTTATGGGACAAACAGCAGTCATCAAACACGGTAGCGGAGCGAAGATAAATTATCGTTGGCTTAATGTGTGGTGACAATCTTTGCTATAATATATCAATTCTTAAATAACTAACCGTAGGTACTATATAATTTTGCAAATACTTAAGTATGAATTTATATGGATTTTATAATATTTACAGTAAATATCGAGCATTGAGCTTCCTTAAGTTTGAGTGAACCAACAGTAAGTAAACATAACCTCCTCGTATATAAGATTATGTTAATAACTTGAATCCCCTTGTTTTAAATGCAAGTATTTTCTTAATCCTTCATTGTACATCTTGTCAAATGCTCTGCTTCGTATCATATTACTGCCAAATGAAGTTGGCCTATCCTTAATTAGTAAAACATTGAGGCTCTGAAAGTGTGTCCAGGCTAAATACAAACCATTAATGAATTGTTATATTATTTTAAAACTATAAAAATAACCCTCAGCGTATATTTCTATAATAAACCTCAGACATCAAAATAAATTTAACTATAAAACATAGAATAAAGATAATTCACCTACCTAGACTTAAGCCATCGAGGCCACCTTGATTTTATTACTAATTGATATTTTGAGTAACTTTTTTAAAATACAAACATATTTTTTTTCAGTCAACATTGATAGCATTCTACCATGTATGATTAGTGAATTGGTTAATAGGTAGGGCTTATTAATAAAAAATTGACATTTGGGCAGTTCCACGAAAAACAAACATGCAACTCAAAAACTAAAAACCAGTTCATAATCAGTTTAATCTTATCAAAGTATAGCTATAATAGCCTACTCTAGTTTTATAAATGATAAACAATTTTACCAAAATAATGTCATATATTAAAAAAATAAATGTCTTGTGTGTATTAGTCTTTGTGCATCATTCTCACATAAGTTTATTGAGGTTCAAACAAAACATAAAATGAAATAAAGTGGCTAGTTAATTTCATTTGTCCTAAACTTAATATAAGCTACTAGGCCCTACATAAGTTAAATTAATAGGTCTATGACTTACTGTAATAGTATTCTATAACTCATCTATATTTACAATATGTTAACTTATATTGTTTGATTGAACTAGAGCCAATAAGCGGTCAGGATAGCTCGCCGCAGAGCTCGTAATGGTCTTCCTTGTGCTGTGGCGAGACATTGGTTGAGCAGTTTCGTACTGGGGGCTGTCGTGGCCTCCGCTCTGCTGTATTACTCCTTCCTTGACCGACATGGTACGTTTAAAACATGAAGTGATCCATTTACTCGAGTTCATCTTTCACAAGGTGATTGCGACATTAACATTCCGTCGGAGCTAAAACTGACCTGCAAATGTTGGTGAGGGTTTGAGAGATCTGATCAACTTTCTGGAATGTTTTACTTGTTCACTATAAACTATGCAATATTTATTTACAGTACTCTAAATATAATACATTTGAAAACAATTTAAAATGATAATTGTCTTCCTTTAATTAACAAAATCGACAATGATAACTCTCCCCAGTCGATGGGAACAACATGCTGGGTTTCACGGGTCGAGAAGCGCGTCTCGCGGGCCGGGTACGTGAGATGGAAGAACAAAACCAACTTCTTCGAAGACAGTTGAGCATCTCACAGACTCATCTGGTGGCAGCCATGAGAAACAGCAACCACACCCCCACACAGTACCAGCAGACCCAAGATCATAATGGCCGCTGCCCCAATCAGGTAAGTTTGAGAGAACAAGGTTAGCGTGTGACTCTCGTATTAGACTGGATGGATTGCCAGTGAAGGGGAGGTCAGGTTTTGAATCCTGGTTATGTGTATTAAAGGTAGTTTTTCCTACAGTTCTCCACTCTACCTAAAGAGAGGGTAAGGGGTGCCTGTTTATTCATAGCTAGCCTATTTGGTATTTTCCACATTTTTAATGTTTTTAAAACCTAGATATAGTTACATGGTTGGTTGTATCATTTCAGGAGGCAGATGTACCCAAGTGTGAGGTGATCCACGTAGCCATTGTTTGTGCTGGTTATAACTCGAGCCGCTCCGTTGTAACGCTCATCAAGTCCATATTGTTCTACAGCAAGAATCCTCTCCATTTCCACCTTATTGCCGACTCTGTAGCTCAAGTGATACTACAGACTCTCTTCTACACGTGGAGTGTACCCCAAGGTCAGTCCCATGCACTCTGACATCACTCGTGTTCTTATGACCGGAACTGTACAAGGGCTACACACTCTGACAATCACTCGTGTTCTTATGACCGGAACTGTACAAGAGCTACAAACAGGTTCTCTGTTCTAACACATCAAAAGGGTCTTGTCCCTCCAAAACCCCGCTGGGACCCAAAGCAATTTTAAAAACTACATCCAATCTCATCAGTTTCAATTTCCCCTTAAGCACAAGTTGCGATGGTTCTTACTCCATTACCTGATTAAAATTACAGCTGATAATATTTAACTTAGCAGATAAAATACAAACAAAATACCAAGAATCGTGTATTTTTAGAAAATATTTCAAATGCTGAGGTAATATTATATTCCATTGTTATTTTATGCCAATGTGTGTTGTCGGTTTTTAAATTTGTCTCACCCTTTTGTCAAATTTAATGTGAAAATGAAACTCGCCTGCTGAAAGGAAGCAATGACGGGAGACCATGGTTCGATTCCAGTCATGTGTACTGAGGGTGGTTTTTCCTAAATGGTTTCCCACTCTCTTTCCACGCAAATTCCAGTACACTACCTCTAAATCCACCCTCAGGAAAAGTTTTATTTAATGTTTATTTTTTCATGCAGGCGTGCCACAGGTTTGCCGTCCTGGCACTGTGGACTCCATTGACGTGGAGGTCACTGGGGGTGTTTTTCCGCACTATTTGCATGCTAATGAGGGTGCATTTCCTTTAACAAATTTCCTCACCTCTAGGATTGACATTATCTGTTGAATGTGAGAGTTTTAACAATATTAAAGAGTGTAACTAAACAAATTATTACTGCCGGATGAAAATAAAGGCTGATATTGGTAGTTGACGACAGGTATTAGCTCTCTGTCAACCTGATAATGACTATTTCCAGCAGTCTGTACCAACAAAACTGTAAATAGAATTAACTTTGGTTAAATGTGTTTAAACTCTAAACAATTATAAAAGTGTTTTGTGTTTTAATTCTAATACAGCTTATTTTTTACATTTGTGTGTATATGTCGTAGGTTTGTTCTTTTGAAACCCCTGTTTTGATATTTTAGTATTTTCAAAAATTTGATCAATATTCCTGTTGTTGGAATAAATTCAAACCTTCTAGTAAACTTTCTTGCGGCTCTTCCTCTAAGTGTTCAAGGTGCCGTTGATTCGAAACAGTGATTATCTGTAAAGAAGCTCTGCATTGTTGTAGCTCCGTGAGTTTGTCTTCTTGCAGGTTATCACAATATTTCACACTGAGTTTTTGTAGGTTTTTTGAAAATAGTTCAAAATTATGTCCAGTAAAGTTGCAAGAATCAAAAACTAAGATTCTCATCTCAAAAAAGTTTGCAATATGAGCAATGGCTTCATCAGTTAAACACTTGCACCATTCTGTATTAAGGTACCTCAATTTTGTGCACATTGCGATGTGTTGAATGGTTTTGTCTGTTAGCTCGTAGCAAAATGAAACATTGAGATGGAGAAGGTTCCCGCACTTTGAAATGTGCTCAAATCCTTCATCTGTCAAGTTCTCACACATTTCTACACACAAGTACTCAATCTTTGCACAATTTTGGTAGATACAACTTAGTGATTCATCGCCCAAGTTATAGTGATTTGTCAAGTCAAGTTTGGTCAAATTACTCCAGTCGTAGTTTTGTAAAAAGTGGGATAAAGAACTTTCAAAATGGGACATTTGTCGCAAGGAAAGAGCGCAGAGATTGGTTGGTTTTCCGATGAAAGTGAGGTTAGACTCTCTGGTCTTGTTCCAACTGTAAATATGTAGCTCCTCTAGTTGAGTGCATTGTTCAAAGAGAGCTCGTGTGTGTTCTGACCAGTCGTTATAAGTTAGAGTCATAGTTTTGAGATTATCTTTCTTGTGCTCAAGTAGATAAACCAAGTCCTCGTGTCTTATCTCATCCGATTCACTTTCATGACCTAGGTCAACGTGTTCCAAGCAAGGACAACTCTCCGCTATCGGCCATACCACACCTTCTGCGCAAAGCTCCAAATCACTTATTTGCAACGTCTTTAAATTATTAAAAAGGCTTATGACCTTTAAATTCATTTTAGCTGTCGTTTGTTGTAGTCCTATTTTTATTGATTGCAAGTTTGGCAAGTGTGTATGTAGTTTCTTTATCTGTCGTGTTGTGAGTATTTGTCTGCGATGAAAGCTGATCTCACACATTTTTGGGCAATACAAACATAAAGTGTTGATAAAAAGTTTTGACTTCATTCCTCTAGTTGAGGAGAAGTATTTAAGTTTTGGGGTCATCCTGAGCACTTGTATAATTTGTTTGTCTGTAGTTTGCGGTCTTGGCTCAAAGCGGCGTTGCTCCCAAAGGGAGGAGTCCTGGGACAATATATCCCAGCTGTGAGTAACGTGGGGTAGTCTGAGAGCCAGCTCCTCTGTGGTCAAATAGGAAAATATCTTCAGGAGCAACTCATCAGGGAAATCTTCAATTCCTCGTCTGCAACTCATTTTTGAACCTTTTCGGGAAAAAAAAAATTTGTTTAAGTTTCAGTAAAACATTTTTTCATATAATGAATAGGGATGTACAAAGATTAGACACTCAGATTTGTTTTATTCTTATTTATTTTTCACATTTTTGAAAACGTTCTTAAAGAAACAAAAAATTTGGGCAAATGTCAAATAGCACATAGAATGGCATAACATTTCAAATATTTTTTGGGTCGCCATTGAAAGGACTGGGCTGCAACCCCTCCGGAAAACTGAGCGTGCTGAGGAGACTCAGGGAATTGTGCAAAATATTGTAAAAATACTGGAATATTTGTACATTTGGAACATTTGACTGAAATATTTCTGGGGGGCAAAGCCAGATAGTTAATGTAAACATTGCAAATAGGGTAAAAAGTAAATCTAATCAAAAGGACAAAAATGTCAACAAAGGCCCATAATGGCAGAAAGGGCACAATTGAGCAAAAATGGAAAAAAAATATATCCAGTAAAAATAAAATGTATAAAGGTTAAAAGGATTATAAGAATTATTTAATTTTCATTTATTTGAGGTATTTAACGTGCACTTTCTGAACCGACTGATTATATCAGCACACGACTTATAAACTAACTTAATCTGGAACGAACACAACATCCAGCCCCCTGACCTTTAATTAATGGTTAACTCTCGTTTCTCCAATGATACATTTTTTGGCTATGCTGGAATTAAACCCGGGACCCTTGTCTTAGTAAACACACTCGCTCCCGACTGAGCCAAGGTGTATAGGATACAAATATCAGCCAGAGCTATGCAGCTAGATCATGTAAGAGCTCCTATCATGACCTATTACCGGCAAATTAGATAGATTACATTAAAACCAGAAGTTTTATTAGTGTAGGAGTTTTATGAACTCTTCATTTGGCAACCACAAAATTAAGACGAGTAAAAAAAAAATTGTTTCAAATAATTACTTTTCAATTTCCTTTTTTTTTTTTTTTTTTTTTTTTCTCTTAATATGGTCTTAACTCCATTGTTTTCTAAAGTTTAAACCACACCATTACTTGACGTCTAATTCTAGCTAAACAACTTACCAATGTTAGTTGCAATCCGTGGGGGGAGGCAGGCTATTAATAATAAATTTCAATTAAAATTATGATAATTAGAATGGTTCTTTTTACCATTAGTGAAAAATGAAAATACTTTTTCTAACAAAAAGGCCAGCACTTCTTGCCCTGACGAGACACTACCGACTTCAGATTATTTTTTAAAACATGTTTTCAAAAGACCTACATATCTGATTCCAACCAATTTTTATCCAAACCAACAAATACCACATGTTAAATTAAAACTATTTCATTCCTTTCAATTTTAAGGTTATGTAAAGTAGTTTTAATATAATATTGCCAAGTTTATAAACCATATTAATAGTGTTTTGACTTAAGCTGTGTTCAAGTAACTGAAAACACAAATGAAGTATTTTATCAAATCTCTACTACTTATTTTAATTAACATTTAGGCTTGTCATCAAACAACCTAAATATTTTCTTGAGTTTTTTTAAGTCGCATGATAAAATTCAATATTTTCTAACCATTTAATGTGTCAAAACATGTTTACTTTGTTATATTCTTTGATGTTTTTATTAATTTGAACTAATAATGTTAGTATTATTTTACCTGTCAAACTGTAACAGACTAGACAGTCTGATGTGTAGATGGTTATTTCTGGACGGACAACCTTTTTGTTGTCGTTGAACCTTTGCCAGCTTTTGATTCTAAATAAACAGCACACATGCTGTTAATTTAAACTGCCCAACAGCTTCTTTTTTTTTTTTTTGTTGGCTTAGTGATTTGTGTTGCTGAGATTTATAATTTATTTATTAGTCTGATTTTGTGTTAACTTGGAGAACCAATTTAAATAGAGACATCTTAAGTTACTTGATTTATCAATTTATATTTCATAGACATATTTATTAAATATATTTTAAGCAACATGAGATTCACTATGTCAAAAAATTAAAGAACCTCACCATAAACCTCACAGCATAAAGATTAAAAAAAAAAGTTTTGGTTAAATCTGAAGATTAATTTCTGTGCAGTTTCTCTAATTTGTATTTCATCCCTTTTTAATTTTGGGTATTTGTCATTCACTCTCAATTCTAATAGTTGTATAAGAACTTGGTTTCCAAACTGACTTAGCATGAGACAGCGCGCACTTAACATTAAACACTCAACCATAGTTTCAGGGCTGGCGCAATGGTTTAGTGTGCACTAGATGAGGCTTGAAATGTATGCAAACTGTATTCTGTACTGTTGAGGTGAATATCACAGCACACGGCTTAGAGACAGAATCAAGGGGTTCCAGTCAACACCAGTTGAAAACCTTCAGGTTGTAACTAAATGTTTTGTTCCAGCGGAAGTTAGCTTCTATCTGGCCGACAACGTAGTCTCGGATGTATCGTGGATCCCAAACAAACACTACTCCGGCGTCTACGGACTCATGAAACTCACTCTTCCCAAGATTCTACCTGACAGTCTTCAAAAAGCCATTGTTCTAGACACAGACGTGACTTTTGCAACAGACATTGCTGAGCTATGGAAGATATTTGGCAAGCTCGGCCCTAAACAGGTCAGTTGCGGGCTTCTCCTCGAACTGAAAGGTGGAGTTATATTTCTTAACAGCAAAAAAATACAAATAAATGGTGTTTTTAAATAATGACTGCTAAATACGGGAATTGAAGTAAGGATCTTTGTCTTTGCGCTCAAATGTCAAAAGTCCCAAGTTTAAATACTTGTGAATGGAAATACATCTAAAGTTAACAAGTTCTTGTCCAGTTGTAGTCGTATTACAATAGTTGTACAATGTGTTGTTCAGATGACAACTATCGCAGTTTCAAACCAAAATGACATTCCTTTCAGGCGATTGGTTTGGTGGAGAATCAAAGTGACTGGTACCTGGGAAAACTCTGGAAGAAACATCGGCCGTGGCCGGCTTTGGGCCGAGGGTGAGTGAATGATCACATCACGATAGAACTGACAAGTTTCAGGGAAACTGGAATAACCAGATATTTCTTTCTATCATTTACAAAATATGAAGAAATACAAGTTCACACATTTAATGTCCACACAAGTAGGGCTTTACTTAGTCATATAATTACTGAAACCATAATTACAAATCACATTTTTTAAGAGTTAGTAATGTGTTAGTTACTAGATTTTAAAATGTCAGAATAATCTGATATTTTATTTGTAAATTTGGATTTTATACTGCAAAGATCACATTTATTGTTTATAAAACCTGGAAAAGTCTTAGAAACTCCAAACTGCAAAGCATATTAACCCTGAGCTGAAAGTTGGCCCACCTGGCCTCACTTGCACACTTCCTGTTATCTGCTCCTCCCTTCTCTCTACTATCTCATGTACTCGTGTTTCTCCTGGTGACAGCTAACATGCTCTTCACAAACTTCATTCAATGTCTATATATGTATATACGGTATGTATAAAGTTTAAATATTTAACATTGAATTTAAAAGAGGTTCAAGTCGTGGTTTCACTGACTGATGGTATTTTGTTTTTCATGTCTTTTACGCCATAAACACCAATTACAACACATTTTAGTAAATTAATACTATTTAGTAATTTATTGTGATATTTTTATTCCTCCAACCACACAAGCCTGTATGACTTCTTTTATTAATTGCTTAAAATCGCTAAATCAAGTCAAGGCCTTCATAATTATTGTATTCGAGACACTTTTTGATGAATCTTGAATTTCTCAAACACCATCGGATTAGAGGATTCTAGCCAAGGTCCCTTTTCTAATGTTCACCCAACTATGGCTTCCCACACCAGAGATGTTTATTTAGAATATTAGCTAAGGCTGGTGTGGCTGCATGGTCTAAGGTGTCACTCTCGCTGCCAACGACAGGGAGATCAAGGTTTGAATCTCGGTTGGGTGTATTGACGGTGGTTTTTCCTAAAGATGTGGTGTTAAAAGGGGGGTGGGGGAGGTAGCCAAAAGATGTGTGCTATATAACACAACTGCATGGTGTTTATACCTATTTATTTAATCCACGTGCTGCCATCTATGCACTGCAAGCCTAATTGGGATACAAATTAGCGAACTTTTCAGTCCAACCAGTCTGAAGAAACTGCCGGGGGTGGAAAACGTATGTCTTTAAAAAATAAAATTGTGTTTTCAGTGTTTTCTAAACAATTACTACTCCAGCCTCACTAAGGTAAATTTGTTTGTAATATAAACCGTGATTTAGTACAGTTAACTGTTCTATACTTGCTAATATGTATTCATAGGCAAAGTGGTGTGTTCTTGAGCTATCACCTGATACATTGGAATAACACGTCATTGCTTGACATTTGTACAGTGAAAGTAGGTCTCGCATATAGTGCAACAGCTCTCCAGTATGTTTATTTGAATGTGTGTGAAGGTATAACACTGGCGTGATCTTGCTGCAACTTCAACGTCTACGTGAGCTGAGTTGGGGTCAACTCTGGCGCATGATAGCAGAGAAGGATCTGATCACACTGCTGGCAACAAGTCTGGCAGACCAGGACATCTTCAACGCCATCATCAAGCAACATCCGTACCTTGTGTACAACCTGCCCTGCCAGTGGAATGTTCAGCTCAGCGATAACACTCGCTCCGAGCTGTGTTATACCGAGGTCACGAATCTCAAGGTAAGTTAGGGTGGGTACTTTGAGTCTCCAACTCTCCGAGAATATTCAAAATTCAAACTTTATTTTTTCTATAATTTTCAATTTGATTATTATTCTAGAGCTATTAAAATGCTCTATTTGTTTGGTTTGTTAAATTTGGAAGAAGGTTCAGGAAAGGGGGATAGAAACATAAAAGGGATGAACACAATATGGCTTTTGTAATGAAAAGAACACAGTTCACACGTTACACTGCTGCTACTGGACAGAGAGGTAATGGTTGCCTCTTGAAGAGAGTCAATCATTACCGCCCAATACCCCAAACTAGATTTCACTCTATAGCAACTTATCAGAAGGGAGTGAGAGACATGCAACGCAACTTCCTAAAAGAGGAAACCAAAATAAAACAAAAGGGAGAGAAAGAAAAATTATAAAAAAGGATAGGACACTTAGATAGGAATATATGGCACGTTTCACACGAATAGCTCTGAAAAAAATTAACTTGCAAAATGAAAAATATATATAAATCTTGAATCCGAAATTTTCTCGAATCTTTAAATCTCAAATACCCTTAAGTATTTGATGGTCCCATCCTTATTTTAAGTTGAAATGGATGGAATATTTAACTTATTTACCAGCAGTAAAAATATCATGTCCGAATTGTTTCTGTTTGTAATACTAAACACATCTTATTTAGGTAATTCACTGGAATTCACCAAAGAAATTGAAGGTAAAAAACAAACATGTTGAGTTTTTCCGCAACTTATACCTGACGTTTCTCGAGTACGACGGCAATCTTTTGAGGCGCGAGCTATTTGGTTGCAACAACACCAAGACGTCTGTGAAAGAAAGAGAGCTTAGTAAGGTAAGGACATTAGTTATTACATTTTAAATACAAGAAAACATGTCACTAGTAGTGAAAGGTTGGCTGGATTTTATAATGTGCTTTAAATTTTAATGATGAATAATAGGGATGTGTGAGACTAAAAAATCTCTATTCAGATGAGAAAATAAAAAACACATGAAAAGACTGAGCTGACTCTGCTGATACCGTGAACTTATTTTTAGATTACCATGAACAGCTGGAGTGTCCTCTCGGCCATAAATAGATCACATTACCCTCAGCCATCTATTTATTTTATATACCAGTGACTGAGTAATCATAGCTTTTCTCTTTTCCTCAGTATACATAACCTTGTTTAAAGTGCCATAAAATTATTGTTGACCTTTGTTCTAAGTTGTTCTCTTTGCTTTTGTCCATGGCCGTGTTGAGTTTTAAGTCTCTCGTGTGCTTTCCGCTGTTCAGGGTGATTTGGTTTATTTTATTCCTGACACATGTTATTTAACTTGGTACTATTCTTGTTAACTATGTCATCCATAGCTAAACGAGGAGGATCCGTGCTACGAGTTCCGGCGAGCGCGAGTCAACAGTCTACGGACACATCTCTACTTCCTCGACTACGACTACGAGCCTTCGTCCGACGGCAACGATATTACACTTGTAGCGCAGCTTTCCATGGACAGGTTACAGATGGTGGAGGCTCTGTGCAAGCATTGGGAAGGTATAAAACATACACACTAAATTGAGAGTGAGGAATGTATACAATTTGAATGTCACAGTTCCTATTCTTATCAGAAAAATGGAAGCCTTAAGTTCACAACTAATGCACGGTAGAAAACATCACAGTAGGGTTCAGGGCACATCATACAGAAGAGAATAGAACACTGATTAGTAATAACTTTGAATTTTGAAAACATTAACTTTAATTTAAATCAACAAAATCTACCCCAAGCTTCATTTAAAATAACAACTACGAAACCCAAGCAAAAAAAAATCAAGAAACAGGCAACAACAGTGACCATGACCTACCTCTAGCCGTGCTGCCATAGTGCATTCTCTTCTAATGTACTCCCAAACATTACATAATTATCTGTTTTAGTTGTGAACTTTGAGGCCTACAGCTTTCTGCCCTTATATCCTCCTTTAAATGTTTAATTTAGAAAATACAACTATTAGGTAACCCAATGTTAAAATTCTTTATTATAATACATTCATACATCCAGTAAACTGTTAAATTACTGGTCTGGGATTTGGTTGTTAGGTTTTCCCTATAATTATGTTGGAGCTAAACCACCAAAAGCTGTATTAGAGCTCCAAATCAAAATATTGAAAAAAACATACATTTTTGGATCTCAAATCTGATATTTGTCGAATCCTCTAGTCTCGAATATGGCTCTATGTAAACAGTGAGATCAAAGAGCGAGAGAGAGAGAGAGAGCTACTATCGGATCATATTGGGTCCAGCAAGTGGCTGTTGTCTCGTACACTCGAAAGGTCGGTAAACTACCCAAAACCAAACTGAAGTTAGTTCATTGATTATTATGTTCTGTTTCTACCCCCTTTGTGCTCTAGTGGTCAGAGTAGCTCGCTACAGATCCAGAGAATTGGGTTCAGTCCCAAGCAATGTGTCTGGAACGAGGACAAATGGGGAGCTACTTGAATAAACAAGTAGCAGCTCTGTTCTAGAAAACTGAGATTAATGGCTGGAGGTTTCCTTGTGTCGATCACATGCAACAAGTTGTCACTATCATCTCCAACAGACAGCGGTGGTATACCTCTATTGCTGTCGGTGTTTCAGGTCCAATCAGTCTGACCCTCTACATGTCGGATGCTGAAGCCCAACAGTTCCTGAGCTATGCTTTAGGCTCCGAGGTTCTCAGCGGCAGGAAGAACATTGGCTACCATATTGTCTACAAGGAGGGGGTAGGTCTTTTGCTTGTGTTGATTCAAAACTTCTATAAATAAGTATCCTCTTTTGTACAGATTCAACTTAAAACATTTAACTTTAGATCAAATTTGAACTATAACTGATAAATTGTGGTAAATATTTAGTTTTTAATTAAACATTGAAAGGAGGATAGAAGGACACAGCCTAAACTCCAGAAAACTATAGGCCTTAAGTTTATTTTCAAACTTTTAAAACTGCTTCTATTTTTGGAAATTTTATTTAACTTTTGGAATACATTTGTAAGAAGGTATAGGAAAGGTATTTGTAAGAAGGTATAGGAAAGGTAGATATATTTGTAAGAAGGTATAGGAAAGGTAGATATATTTGTAAGAAGGTATAGGAAAGGTATTTGTAAGAAGGTATAGGAAAGGTATTTGTAAGAAGTTATAGGAAAGGTATTTGTAAGAAGGTATAGGAAAGGTATTTGTAAGAAGTTACAGGAAAGGTAGATATATTTGTAAGAAGCTATAGGAAAGGTATTTGGTAAAAGGTACAGGAAAGGTGGATAGAAATATAAAAGGGACGAACACAATTTGGCTCTCACAGTGAAAAGAAGAACACGATGTAAAGTGTGAACTGTGTTCTTCTTTGCTGTGTTTATATCCACCTTTCCTGGACCTACTTACAAATATATTATCATTTATTCAGTGTAATAAAATAATTTCAAACCTAGAACCTGTTGTACTTGTGTTTATTTGACCATCTTGTTACAGAGTTTTTATCCGGTCAACTTCCTACGCAATGTTGGCCTTCAGCAGGTCAACACGCCTTACGTTTTCTTGACCGATATCGACTTTCTACCAATGTATGGGCTATATCCGTACCTCAAGAAGTCCATACAAGTCCTTGACCTGGATTCTGAAAAGAAGGTAAGGTTACATAAACATGGTGACTGTGAGGGGTCTAGAATATAGACCCAATAGACTTGAAGCAAACAGGCGGGTAATGTAGCCTCGGTGGTGATAAGTTGCTGGGTGTTAACATTGCCCATGATCTGTTTTTAGAATTCACTATGAGAGGTAACTGACAAACTTTGGAATTGTGAAGTTACATGGGGTTATATTTTCTTTAGATTTTTCCGTAAACAAAGGAATGTTGGTATTTTCTTTATAATCTTAATTTGTTTATGATGGCTAAACTTTCTCTAAATGTATATAAAATAGGAAGTAAGCTACCTAAATTATGTACTTTCACGTTAGTGATACACCTGATTGTTAATTTGATACTATGCCATAATACACCATCATATTTTATACTTTTAAGAGTATATTTTCAAATCTTTTTTGTAACTTTTTCAAATTTTAGCTACATTCGATTGAGTTTTTCTTTGTCAATAACTCAAAAGTGCTCGGTGTGTGGATTGAGGTTGCTTTATAAGATTAGTCTAATACTTTGCGGAGCTGTGTGCTGCTCTATTTTATAATTTGATAAAGAGCCTTGAATATAATTCCATAATGTTGTTATCGAAGGTTTGCTTGGGCCTGCACTTCAAGTTTGATTTTATTTAGTAGCTAATGGACATAAAATAGAGTAAACTATAGTTTAATTTTCACAGGAAGAACCTTATTTGACTGCTAGTAAAGTTACTAGATCTACTTTCAGGTGTCCATACGCCAAGTCCTGTGATCTGTAGCTCTCACTTTTGATAGATATTATTATTGTGTCATTGTTGGCTACAAAACAAGTGAGTGTATTTTCTAAAAGTCCCTCCCAATGCTTGTGTAATATTGACCGTGAACTGCGTTGATGTCATCACAGGCGCTTGTGATCCCCGCCTTTGAGACGCAACGTTATCGCATCTCATTCCCCAAGACAAAGGCAGAGCTACTCAACATGTTGGATATGGGGACTTTGTTTACGTTCAGATACCATGTGTGGACCAAAGGCCATGCTGCTACCAACTTCCAGAAATGGAGGACAGCGACCACTCCATACAAGGTGAGCGAATTGTGGACTTTGGATTAAAATATTGTTATGTATGCGGAGGAAAGTACAGGAAAACTAACACAGTTCACAGTTTACTCTGCTGACACTGGACTAAGAGGTAGTGACTGCCTCTTGAAGAAAATCTCTGGCTACCCCCAACCCCGAGACCTATGTTTAGTTGTATCAGAACTCACATGAGGGCGTGTGAAACTTCCTAAAAGAGGAAACTAATAAATAATTAAGAATGTAAATTAGGGGAATATATTTATCACACACATGGACTAATTTCTGTTAATGAGGTGGGGATGTAGGGGAGGTGAGAAAAGGTCACTGTTTTTTCAGTTTTATAACAAAGTAAATCAAATAATTGTCCATTAGAAACATATAGTTTGACTTTCTTCACACGATTGGTTATATCAACAGATATTTAACAACTGTTGATATCACAATTGATGTAATATTTTCTCAAACTTGTTTTTTCCCACCAGGTTCAATGGGAACCAGACTTTGAACCTTACATTGTTGTCAGAAAAGACATACCCGAGTACGACACAAGATTTGTAGGTTTCGGTTGGAACAAGGTGTCCCACATAATGGAACTCGAGGCCCAAGGGTTCGAGTTTGTTGTCCTTCCCAATGGCTTTGTCATCCACATGCCTCATGCGCCAAGCTTTGACATCGCCAAGTTCCGCAGCTCGGCTCAGTACAGGAAGTAAGTGTGTCTCGATACATCTGTAGTTTCTTGGTTGAAGGATTGGCACATTCCGGCTGTTTCTACAAAACATGTGTTTTTAATTGCTAGGCCTATTTTGGAAATTGAGACAGGGTTTTTTAAGGAAATCTACCTGCATTGGTCTGGAGTGTGGATCGGGAAACCGAAGTAATAAATGAACATGGAAAACCACCCTTAATTTATTCAACTGAGATTTGGATCTCTACCATTCCATCACAAGCAATACGGTCTCTAACTAGCATTATGTCTTATACTGTGTGACCACCGGTGTGGGTTTCTTGACCATGGTCAATATAATTGAAGTGTTGTGCTTCAGACCAAAAGAGAGACTTGTCCAAATGCCGGGTGGTTTGTGTGTGGTGTGAATGCGAGTGATTTGGAGTTCATCCAAAATGGAGTACTGAAACCTTTGTCGAGCGTCTGTAAACATGCTGAAAGTTCTCCAAGACCAAGGTGAATGCTAAAAGTGTATTTGGTAGTATTTTTAATTTCCTTTTATGTGTGTTTCAGGTGCCTGAAAATTTTGAAAAACGAGTTTATCACAGACCTCAGTAAGCGCTACAATAAACAGTTTGAGTTGGAGACCAGCTAACAGGGATTGTGGTGACATTGTTCTGGAGTTGTGTTAAGTGTTGATTGCGATTGTCTACCATGTTAAACAGGCACCCAGGACGGTTTGTCCTCCAGATCAGGACAAAAACATGATAATAATAAAATATGTTAGCAGTTATTTCTGTAGCTACCTCTTGAACAAGTTGTTTTTAAAGTAAGTCAATGCCTTGAGGAAAGTTAATATCGACCAATATTGTATTTATTTGTTACAGCCAGATTTAAGGTTGTCATAGAAGTTTAAATATTGACTATATCCCATCTAAATCTCTGAGATATGGAAGTAAGATAACGCCTGTACAATTTAATATGCACAGCGACGCTCACGAAAAGATCATTAGTTGCAGATATAAGCCAGAAAAAGTGTGAATATAAATCTATGAGGGTTATCATGTTTTTGTCCTAACCCCCCTCAATTTTGATTTTTTAAAATATAGATTTTGAGCTAATACATTTTATATTGTTTGATAAATAAAATAGCCAATATATTATTATTTCTGTGGTTAGATTATGGCAAGCAATCAGAATGGGATTTGACTGCTCAAACATGTTTAGAAAATTATGAAACTCTAATTGGAACTTGTTAATTTCCTTTGTTGCATTTACAGTGGGTGTCAAGTCTTCAATAATCCATCACATGACAAATGGGCTTGTTTGACAGACAAATTAATGTTTGGGTTGTTTCCTCTACTTGTGACACCTTTGAGTTGTCAATAATACATTTTAAACAACAAGACCTATTAATTATTTGATACACCCATGAAGAGACACATTGTTAGCCTCCTGGCTTGTTTGTAAATGTGGACATGAGGTTTTGTAACCCTACGTTCAACGACAGTTCGTTCGTTAAGGTTGTAATGGGGCCTTATTTTCTTGTGAATTCATTATAGACAATAACTACTTCCTGTCGCATTATTGATGTTGTAGGGTTTAGACTCTTGTTACTGGACAGTCGACTGCTCTAGATTTATATCTTGGGGCAGAGGCCCAGGATGAAATGGTTAGTAAAATGTTGGGAAAATGTCTCATAAAAAACAATATTACTAATTTAAAAGGTGCAAACAGATAAGGAATTTTAACCATAAAAAATAGGCCGCCCTAAAATGTAGATGGCATCCAAAAATGAGATTACTTAAAGATGTATAAAAAAAATTACTGAAAAATGTTATTCCCTTTTCTTTGTCAGTGTCATTTTCTTTCATCGCTGTTCTCTTCTTACCTTTCAATAATTGTTGATACAAAATTTGTGTTGTGACTCTTGAATTGACAACAAAATTTAACAAATTAAAAACACTAATTATGGTTGCTATAACACTGAAGAAACGTTTTCATAACAGAAATAACATCTATTTGAAATTGAAAGTATGAAAAGTTAATTGCCATTTTCATTAGAACCAGCTTATTGGCCGCACTTGAGGTCGAATACTTTTCTTCTTATTTATTTGTCGACTTATATTTCAGTATGACCCTTCTAGACATAGTTTTGTATCATTTTATTACATACAATTCAATCATTTACATAATTAAACAATAAAAACACATCACAAAACAGATATTTTTCTAGTACTGTACATTTTTCAGCACAAGATATTTGGATACAATTGTATATTTCATTTCCTTTTAATGAATGTTTACTAAAGTCCTGATTATTTTCCCACTTTGTGCTGTGGATCTGTAACAAGTCCCTGCCATCAGACATAACTTAGCAAGGCACGGTACAGTTAGGAAAAAACATTAACAATCGACCAATAATTAATTAAAGACTTTTTTTCCTCAATTCCTTTTCAAAAGTAAGATAATTTTATCTTGCGGTGTTGGAAACACTGCCTATCAGTTGTATTAATCGTTTAGGTGAGCAGCCTAAAGTAATACGCTTGTACGCACACACTTGTTTATTTTCAAGCTCGCAAACCTTGGCTTGGCCGCCCTGAGCTACCATTGCGGCCACCCACACCACCACTGAATGTTCAACTCTGATTCTCATAAAAACTACAATATCTAGTCTGTGCACAACTGTTGTAAAGCTTCATTACGTACATTTGATGATATGCTATTTTCCTGTAACTTATCCACATTTCTGAACGCAATACTCGATACGTCTGTGAATGTAATAGAAGCTTTGTGTGTAAAACTCATTCGTACTTACACCACAATGTTAAAAAGAGAGAGAGATAGTAACTGAACCGAGTGAATGTTTATAATGTGTGTGAGATAGATAAAAGAGTCCCGACAGAATGAACAGTGATACTATCTCTGTTCATGTGTCTATTTTCATTATTGATGATATTGATTTATATATCTACAGTCGAGGGCCATTACTGACTAATGGGAATATAATCTAGCGAGGTAAAGGAAAATTATATTTAGGGAAATTACAAAGCAGCATTATTTTATTTAAATAATTGTACTACAGATATCACATCACAACTCGAGAACTCTTCACCTTATCCGCCATTAAGCTATCTTAAATTTTCTCTCAGCGCTTTACATCATCATTGCTAAATCTCACTTAACAATTAATTATGACTACTTTTGTCCTTCAGCTAATAGTGTGCACCTTCATTCACATCAAGCCAAGAATAGTTTCAATATCAAATATAAGGATGCCACAGTCCGCAGTGTGGAGTACCTGAAGGATCTGTAAGTCTAATAACCAACACAGCGCAGATATTTAAAAGCTGCCAAGGATTTTTATAAGCCTTTTTTTCCATTTGTCAGTTTCTTTATTTTTTATGAAGATTGTATGTTGGTTACGCCATGTCTCGAAAGGAGTGAACACATGACTTGCTAATGTTTGAGAGACAAACTATTATTTTATGTTGTTTAATTACGCCCATCAGCGATTTCTGTTAAAATATTGACATCATCCACACTTTTAGAAATCTAGTGTTCATGCTCTTGCTCATTTTAACCACCAACAATACTCTGATCACATTTAGGTGTTTGTAAGCTAAGTGGGATATCCTCTGATAGATATTTTGTAAACTATGTTCTCTAGTTTTCAGTTTATAAAGAAAGGTAAACTCATTATTCCTTTCACTTTGTACCAAATCCTTTTAGAGGCTTCCCACACATTGCTCATATAGTATGTATTTTAACAATGTCATTAATATTTTACAAACCGATAAGTATTTACAAAACTTTTATTCTTGAATATTTATACAAGACAAGATATCTAAGTATTTTGATATTTTTATTACATCTTTGTATGATAGTTTACAGTTTTATTTATATTTATTGTTTTAGGTTGGAGAAAAAAAAATGTTCCCTTGCACATCATGACAAACTTATTTAATATAAGAGATATAATTGTAACAGATGTTTAAAGTAATGAGTCTATTATATTGTTTTTGTAAAACATGTTGTCATTATTTTATGTCATGGTTTCATATTAAACTGCTTTTTCTAACAAAATGTGCCACTTTTTTCTGTTAATGTACCTTTCCTGAATCCTATATTTTTGTTTTATTTCATTACTGAGCTGTATCGACCAGTTATTAACAAACACACAAGAATATGTCTCGGTCCTACATTAATTACAACTACAGGATGTCCAGCGACCTGGAAAACGGTCGTCTACAATCGTCAAAATAACACTCCATTTAATACTCGAACCACGAATCTCTTGTAACACGGTTGTAACTGTTGAGTATACTAATCTCAATTCTCAACGTAAACATGTGGTTTTAATATCTTCTTTCCACCTTTCTACTGCGTGTCTTCGAGCAAAGTTGAGCTAGGTTATGAGTATGTGGGAGAATTTGATTACGTTATAGAAAGAATTAAAAATAACATTCTTCGCAACAATTTTAAACGGTCTGAAGTGCGATGGCTCATTATGATGTCACTCTAATCTAACTTAAGATCACACCCAACAGTCCATTGCTAGAGGCCGAAACCCGTCATAGACTGACACAGTCTACATGTTTACATGTCTAAAAATACTATTACATCTTACCTTGATCCATCACATTTATCTTCCTCATTTAATTATTTCCTTACCTGCTTCTGTGTCCACATGCTCTAACGTACTAACCTCGTATCGGACTAAACTACCAAAGATGGAGAGATCGGGGTTTGATCCTGGTTGGGCAAATAGAGGTTTTTTTCCCTTAAATGGTTTTCCACTCTTCCCCCCATGCAAATGTGGATGCTTTATCTATAAATTAAGCCTTCCTAATCCCTAACCCATTAGTGTAAATAGTACACAGGCGTAGAACCTGAACAGGTATTAAAACATGATGCTAAAAAAATACATTTTGTCAAAGTCCCGATCCTGGAAATCGGGCTGCCTTTCACGTTGAACAAAGTGTACAAACACTTCCTGTGAAGTATAATAAACAACTAATGAAGAGTCCTTTCATCCTCCAATATGTTCCCAACAGAAGTGTTGGTATCTTAGCAAGAATATCGACTGTCTCCTGTTTCCCCGCATTTGGGCATATTGGAGTTTGTCAAGTAAAACAAAATTATACTTTGTGTGTACCCAAAGTCACATGATCTCATACTTTAAACACCTGTAACTGTGAAAACTGCATTAACTTCCTGACAGGGATTCAAACCAGATCAGAAGGAGTTCAAATGCAACACAATAATCAAGACCATTCTTGAGTCTAGTATTAGGACATAATAAATAAAAATAAATTATACTTTTGTGGTATTTTTAAAACTGTCAAACATTTGTCATTTATTGATTTTTTTTTAATTAAAATTAAATTATAAGACAAACTTATTTGTACCTATACATTTGTAACATGGTTACATTTATTTAAGAATATTTGTAACAAAGGAAATAACTTAAATAACCTTCAACTAAAACTATATTTGTATAATAGTAAACATATAAAACAATTGTCATGTAAACACGAAATAGAAAAGAAAAACTCATTAGTTAATGAAAACTTTATCAACAAATTATTATTATTTCTTTTTTTAGCCAACCTAACTTGATTAAACTTATTTCTTTTAGATTTAGTTGTGTTAATAAATGAAGGGAAAAAGTTTGTAATTTGTCATGTCTTCTAACTACAAACCACCAGTAGGTTAAGATTGTTTAGTGGCAAGTGTGTATTGTTAGTGAAAGAGTTAAGGGCTAAATATTGCACTTTTCCTAAACACATAACTCTACCAAAATAACCAAACATTAACTTAATGATATTGTATGTTTCGCACAAGTTTTTAAAAAAATATACCAGAGTTAATTTATTTTTAAATATGTTATTAAAATATTAAAATTGCTTTGCTTTAATTTCAACTTGAACACTGACTTCAGTTACTTTAAACAATTTGCTACAAACTAAACTAGACAAATAAACTAGGGATGAAACACAAATATGTTAAATGATATGGAATATTTTGAAATGGTAATGAAGTTCAACCTACATCTAAAAAAATAAGTTAAAAGTCAACACTTAAGTGAATGTTTCAATATTAATTTTATAAATAATTTCACATATTATTTCAAACTCCAAATTCCACCTACCAACATAATATATCCATCACTTGTTTGTATAAAAAATAAACATTTTTTAATCAAAATTATAGGTTAAAGTCTAAAATGTCCATTTAATCAAAAGAATGAATTTATTATTTGTGATGTTGAACTATTTAATTTGAAAATATTTAACTATAAAAAGTCTCACATAAAAAATATTAAAAACACAAATGATTGTAATGCACCTTTGTGTAAATGTTTCTGCGTGTGTTAATACCTTAACGTACTTCGACACTTAATTTTCTTCACTGTATTTCTGTTTCTTCTTTTTTGAAAGTGTTGCTGTCATCACTATTTCTCTTATAGGGCGCCAAGTCGTCACTGTCAAACTCTGAATGCCTCACTATTGGATCACTGCTGAACATATCACAGACAAATGTTTTAACGGCTGATTAAACATTTTAATAGGGGCAACTATCCAAACAGATACACACAATGTTAACTTACAAACTAATTTATCTTGAGACATTGAAGCAAATCTTCGGTGAGTAGTGAAGAAAGATTAATTTTAGGGGGAAGGAAAACATGAAAAGGTTCTTGTTTTTATAACAAAAAAACTGCTATGGAAAGTTGTGCTATAGGTGTGTAAGAGACCTGCTATGGAGAGTTGTTTTATAGGTGTGTAAGAGACCTGCTATGGAGAGTTGTTTTATAGGTGTGTAAGAGACCTGATATGGAGAGTTGTTCTATAGGTGTGTAAGAGACCTGCTCTGGAGAGTTGTTTTATAGGTGTGTAAGAGACCTGATATGGAGAGTTGTTCTATAGGTGTGTAAGAGACCTGCTATGGAGAGTTGTTCTATAGGTGTGTAAGAGACCTGCTCTGGAGAGTTGTTATATAGGTGTGTAAGAGACCTGCTATGGAGAGTTGTTCTATAGGTGTGTAAGAGACCTGCTATGGAGAGTTGTTCTATAGGTGTGTAAGAGACCTGCTATGGAGAGTTGTTCTATAGGTGTGTAAGAGACCTGATATGGAGAAGAGAAGTGGCCTTGAAGTGTAAGGAAGTGTTGTACAGGGCATACTTTGTACCCATTGTCACATGTAGCAGAAACATGGACAGTGAATGTAAGAGAGACAAGGAGAGCATGTTAGCTGTCACCAGGAGAAACAAGGACATTGAATGTAAGAGAGACTAGGAGAGCATGTTAGCTGTCACCAGGAGAAACATGGACATTGAATGTAAGAGAGACTAGGAGAGCATGTTAGCTGTCACCAGGAGAAACAAGGACATTGAATGTAAGAGAGACTAGGAGAGCATGTTAGCTGTCACCAGGAGAAACAAGGACATTGAATGTAAGAGAGACTAGGAGAGCATGTTAGCTGTCACCAGGAGAAACAAGGACATTGAATGTAAGAGAGACTAGGAGAGCATGTTAGCTGTCACCAGGAGAAACAAGGACATTGAATGTAAGAGAGACTAGGAGAGCATGTTAGCTGTCACCAGGAGAAACAAGGACATTGAATGTAAGAGAGACTAGGAGAGCATGTTAGCTGTCACCAGGAGAAACATGGACATTGAATGTAAGAGAGACTAGGAGAGCATGTTAGCTGTCACCAGGAGAAACAAGGACATTGAATGTAAGAGAGACTTGGAGAGCATGTTAGCTGTCACCAGGAGAAACATGGACATTGAATATAAGAGAGACTAGGAGAGCATGTTAGCTGTCACCAGGAGAAACATGGACATTGAATGTAAGAGAGACTAGGAGAGCATGTTAGCTGTCACCAGGAGAAACATGGATATTGAATGTAAGAGAGACAAGGAGAGCATGTTAACTGTCACCAGGAGAAACAAGGACATTGAATGTAAGAGAGACTAGGAGAGCATGTCACCAGGAGAAACATAGACATTGAATGTAAGAGAGACAAGGAGAGCATGTTAACTGTCACCAGGAGAAACAAGGACATTGAATGTAAGAGAGACTAGGAGAGCATGTTAGCTGTCACCAGGAGAAACATGGACATTGAATGTAAGAGAGACTAGGAGAGCATGTTAGCTGTCACCAGGAGAAACAAGGACATTGAATGTAAGAGAGACTAGGAGAGCATGTTAGCTGTCACCAGGAGAAACATGGACATTGAATGTAAGAGAGACTAGGAGAGCATGTTAGCTGTCACCAGGAGAAACAAGGACATTGAATGTAAGAGAGACTAGGAGAGCATGTTAGCTGTCACCAGGAGAAACATGGACATTGAATGTAAGAGAGACTAGGAGAGCATGTCACCAGGAGAAACATAGACATTGAATGTAAGAGAGACAAGGAGAGCATGTTAACTGTCACCAGGAGAAACAGGATTAGGAATGAAGTTATCTGGGAAGAGTTGGAGTTCATGAGATAGTAGAGAGATGGGAGGAGCAGATAACAGGAAGTGTGCAAGTGAGAGGAGAAGCATGTGTGCAATTAAAGGAGGAAGATGAAGGCATTTTACTAAAGTGATCCGGCCACAAGCTGGAAACAGTTGATGATGATGATTATGATGATGATGATAATGATGCTAACTGAACTATGTCCCCTGACATGAGGGGAGATGATTGTGACCAACCTTTTGAGAGGAACTGTTACAGGATCAGCAACTTGTTGCTGCTGTTGTTCTGCGTTCTTCCTGTTGCGCACAAACAGCTGATACACCACGCACACCAATACCAGGAGAATGGGTACCAGCACTGCCGCTATGATGCCGGTCGTCACACCGGCTTGGCGCGAGGAATACTCCTGTTGACCTGTGGGTGTTTGTTTACATCAGTTGGGTTGTTTACAAAACAATGGATGACCACACTTTCATATTCCTTGTTTGGGGTCAACATCACTCAGGAGTCATGTCTCAGACATTGACCAGCTGCTTCCATGGCAACGGTTCTACTCCCCGAGAAGTCAAAGTTTAGTAAATCCGTGTTACAAAACTATAAGTGCATTCCCACACATGTGTCTTTAAAATACCTATAAAAACATAATATTGAAATTAACAATGCTCCAAATTAATAGAATTTCAACTGAAAAGTCAAATTGTCACTCTACATACAAAATTAAATTATGCTTTAATGTGACTTCATCAATATTAGGGCCCCTCCATTAGGTGAACCTAGGCGGTCGCCTAGATACAAAGGTCTTAGTGTTTGCATTCTTATCAAATGTTTTTTATTTAAAAAAATATTATTTAAATAAATAAGTGAATAGTTATTTCAAAAAAAGGATTAACCACACTGTCACTTTTATGGTTTTATGACATTCGGGGTCGGTTTGTCGGCGAATCAATTTTATTTAATTAAAGGTGTTTGGAAATATTAAGAGGACGGGAAGAAGGGGTAGTATTTCCGCATGCATTGATTGGGGGGAGCGGGGGTTGCGACTTATTTCTTATTTATATATTTTTATTATTTTTGCCCGGTATTTCGGCACCCTATTATTGCTATTACTTTTTTCCAAGTAGAGTTTGTGGTTTATTAATATCATACAGAATATAACTGAGCACAACCTTGCCCAGGATGAACCGAAGGAACCCTTGTCCCAGCGCTGATCAAGACTGGTTCATTTCTCTTTCATACTTTGATAAACACAGGCATGTACTCTCTTCGTGTCTTTGTTGCAAGTGCTAGACATCCTTTAATACTCCAAATGATTATGTAAATGTTACATCCCAAAGTTAAATCTGTTATGTCGTTAATTTGGTAAGTTTCTGTCCAATCTCTGAACTGACTTCTTTGCTTGACCCATTTCACGGATCAGGCAAAACCTCGTCTGGTTCATGAACTGGGTAGGACTCGTGCTACTGGCTAGTTCATGAACTGGGTAGGGCTTGTGCTACTGGCTAGTTCATGAACTGGGTAGGGCTTGTGCTACTGGCTAGTTCATGAACTGGGTAGGGCTTGTGCTACTGGCTAGTTCATGAACTGGGTAGGGCTTGTGCTACTGGCTAGTTCATGAACTGGGTAGGGCTTGTGCTACTGGCTAGTTCATGAACTGGGTAGGGCTTGTGCTACTGGCTAGTTCATGAACTGGGTAGGGCTTGTGCTACTGGCTAGTTCATTATCTGGGTAGGGCTCGTGCTACTGGCTAGTTCATGATCTGGGTAGGGCTTGTGCTACTGGTTAGTTCATGAACTGGGTAGGGCTTGTGCTACTGGCTAGTTCATGAACTGGGTAGGGCTTGTGCTACTGGCTAGTTCATGAACTGGGTAGGGCTTGTGCTACTGGCTAGTTCATGAACTGGGTAGGGCTTGTGCTACTGGCTAGTTCATGAACTGGGTAGGGCTTGTGCTACTGGCTAGTTCATGAACTGGGTAGGGCTTGTGCTACTGGCTAGTTCATGAACTGGGTAGGGCTTGTGCTACTGGCTAGTTCATGAACTGGGTAGGGCTCGTGCTACTGGCTAGTTCATGATCTGGGTAGGGCTCGTGCTACTGGCTAGTTCATGAACTGGTTAGGACTTGTGCTACTGGCTAGTTCATGAACTGGGTAGGGCTTGTGCTACTGGTTAGTTCATGATCTGGGTAGGGCTTGTGCTACTGGTTAGTTCATGAACTGGGTAGGGCTTGTGCTACTGGCTAGTTCATGAACTGGGTAGGGCTTGTGCTACTGGCTAGTTCATGAACTGGGTAGGGCTCGTGCTACTGGCTAGTTCATGAACTGGGTAGGGCTTGTGCTACTGGCTAGTTCATGATCTGGGTAGGGCTCGTGCTACTGGCTAGTTCATGATCTGGGTAGGGCTTGTGCTACTGGTTAGTTCATGATCTGGGTAGGGATCGTGCTACTGGCTAGTTCATGATCTGGGTAGGGCTCGTGCTACTGGTTAGTTCATGATCTGGGTAAGGCTTGTGCTACTGGCTAGTTCATGAACTGGTTAGGGCTCGTGCTACTGGCTAGTTCATGAACTGGTTAGGACTTGTGCTACTGGCTAGTTCATGATCTGGGTAGGGCTTGTGCTACTGGTTAGTTCATGATCTGGGTAAGGCTTGTGCTACTGGCTAGTTCATGAACTGGGTAGGGCTTGTGCTACTGGCTAGTTCATGATCTGGGTAGGGCTCGTGCTACTGGCTAGTTCATGAACTGGGTAGGGCTCGTGCTACTGGCTAGTTCATGATCTGGGTAAGGCTTGTGCTACTGGCTAGTTCATGATCTGGGTAGGACTTGTGCTACTGGTTAGTTCATGATCTGGGTAGGGCTTGTGCTACTGGTTAGTTCATGAACTGGGTAGGGCTCGTGCTACTGGTTAGTTCATGATCTGGGTAGGACTCGTGCTACTGGCTAGTTCATGATCTGGGTAAGGCTTGTGCTACTGGCTAGTTCATGAACTGGGTAGGGCTCGTGCTATTGGCTAGTTCATGAACTGGGTAGGGCTCGTGCTACTGGCTAGTTCATGATCTGGGTAGGACTTGTGCTACTGGTTAGTTCATGAACTGGGTAGGGCTTGTGCTACTGGCTAGTTCATGATCTGGGTAGGACTCGTGCTACTGGCTAGTTCATGATCTGGGTAGGACTTGTGCTACTGGCTAGTTCATGAACTGGGTAGGACTTGTGCTACTGGCTAGTTCATGATCTGGGTAAGGCTTGTGCTACTGGCTAGTTCATGAACTGGGTAGGGCTCGTGCTATTGGCTAGTTCATGAACTGGGTAGGGCTCGTGCTACTGGCTAGTTCATGATCTGGGTAGGACTTGTGCTACTGGTTAGTTCATGAACTGGGTTGTTCAATTCATGAACTGGACGAGGTGTTGCCCGGTTCATGAAATGGACTATCAAAGAACAAGTTTGGTGCAAACCTTAAATCAGTTTAGAATGGAAGGTTAGGCTAAGTTAAGTTGGGCTGGTTTGTAATTCATATCTGAAAACAAATTTCATTTAAGCTTGTAGTAGTTCGGACCTTAATTTTCAGTTCATGAGATGGGTGTTCATGTAATAATTGCTCAGTTTGTGAAATGATCAATGGAAAAGGCGAGTTCACAAAAATGTTCAGAAATTTGTCCGATTCATGAAATGAGCAATTTCACTGAGGACTTTAAATTGGGGAAATCTGTTATTTAAGCAGAAATGAGGCCTTGTCAAAATTATTTTCCACAAAACAATGAATTTTAATCTATTGTTTATAATTATTTGATGTTTTAACTGCTTTGAAGAATAAAGGCTTAACTCTTACTGTGTGTTAGCTATGGATGATGTTTTAAAATATTGACTACTCTCATATGAGAGTAGTTTGTTGTGACTGACCTCTTGGGAGAAACTGTAACAGGATCAGCAATAGTGTAATAGTAGAGTAAATATTGAATGACTTTCCATTTGTTACCGATAGTGAGAATTGTTAGTGAAGGAACACTGGCAGTAACGACCAACTACCCAACTATCCATCCAGGCGGGTTCATTTCCTGTAGCCTACATTACTGTAGTGTTTGGTTTAGATTATTGTTTTTCATTCATTAAATAATTCATACATCTAAATGGTGTATTCATACCCTGGGACCTTCTTTTTGCCTCTATGTTCAGTGGTGAACCGTGAACCTTTAACAATGGGCTCGCAGTTTTTTTGTTTTCGTTTTTCAATGTTTTAATTTATTTTTAATATAGATAAATATTAATAAAATGGGACAGGAAAATACTTTAACATTGTTTACTAAAACATATTAAAAGATTTAACAATATTATGGTTTTCTAAATAATGTACCTATACGCAGGTATTTGAAATATACAGATCTATGAAAATAAAATTTTATTTAAAATATATTCTGGTTTATTAACTAATATAACCATAAAATATCTTATTCATGCTATGATATACGCATTTAGGAATAAAATTCACTAACTTACTATCCAAACAAAATCACAAAGATCACCAGATATAATAATATCTAATTATCAAAAAAATAAAACTATGCCAATAATTGGCATACAGTAGCGACATTACCTCCTTCCTTGCTATTTTCTGGTCTCCTAGCCGACCAATGACTTTTGAGAAAAGGTTTAATGTAGGGATCAGGATTAATTGATACAGTGGCTTCTTATTTAAATTGATCGTCATAAAATCAGAAATATGTTTTACGCTCAGAGACGTTCTTTTTGACATAACGCTGAAAGCTCGCTCAACTTAAGAGCTGCTAACTGCGATGTTTTCCATCTGTCTACGATATTGGGAATTGGAAGAATGTTGACAACGCGCTCACAAATGTCAGGTAAATTTAACAATTGGATGATGCAAGCCCATCATAGCTCACCACCCCTATATTTCATCCCCTCAGGCGAACATCTTTTGAAACCCATGGATTCAGGATCATGTGGATTGGAAACGTTTCCATTGGTAGGAATGTTTTCTACAAAATGGAAGAACTTCCATTCCACATGATCATTATTCTAATTGGGTGTGCTGGTACCAAACTCTTGTTACATATGTCATATTGTCTGTATAAAGCCACAATCTCAAACCAAACAATCCCTCAATAACATCATGTGGAACAGAAACTTTTCCATCGTATCAAAGTTAGAAATCAACACGTTTTAATAGTTTGTTAATTTTGTTTTTTATTATATAGTTATTTTGTTTACAATAACACTTTTTTTACATTTTAGCATTTAAAAGTAACATATTACTATGCAAACATGATACATCAAACAAAAATGTGTATAAAAAGAACTACCGTAGCGTCCCAATGTTTGAAATTGTGGCTTTTAAACTAAACTAGTTTATAAAAATGTGTGGGGACTACATAAGTAAGTCTTGTGATGTCAATAAAACCCTTATTTATATTTCTCCCTCTAAATTGGACCCCATTCAAACTGTGCCCCAACTCCAATGCGGCGTAAATGGCAATGTCTTTTGTCAGTCAGAAAAATGTGCACACTCGATTAAATATTGTAAGGAAAGTATTCCTACAATTTCCCATGATTTAACTGATTTATTTTTAATTATTCCCATGAATCAAACTAATTTTATTTCTGGAATCAATTGTCTAGAAACTCTTCAGATTTAATTGTTTACTAATTTTAAAATTAATTGCATTTTGTGACACTAAAACTATTAAATAAACGAGATCATTTTTGTGTTCAATTTTTGTGATTTTTAAACATTTCTTAACTTACTTTATAAATCAATAAAATAAATAAACTAATGACTTTAGTTACTGTAACTAAATTTTCATTTATGGTTATAATTATTTGGTTTTAAAGAGGTTTTTACTCTTTTCCCCAAACATTGCGCTCCTCAATAGTTCTCTGGTGACCAAGCCACAAATAAACGTTGTCAGATCAAAACTTTAGAAGAGATATTTGTGTATACAAGAATGTATGCACCTAAATAATAATACAATAGTTAGTGAATACTGAAAACTAACTAATTAAATCTCTAATTTATCACAATAAAAACCTACATTTCAAAATTTAATAATTAAATATATAGTAGCAGTTAATATAACATTGGTATTGTTTTTGGATAAAAGAGAAACAAGGAAAGTGGAGGAGGTCATGGGAATGAAGTTTTTGAGGAGCATGTTAGCTGTCACCAGAAGAGCTAGGATTAGGAATGAAGATGTAAGGTCAAGAAATGGGGTACAGAGGGTACATGAGATAGTTGAGGAAGCAAAGATGAGATGGTATGGGCACGTAATGAGGATGGAAAGGAAGAGGATTCCAAGAAGATTAATGGATATGAAGTATGTATGGAAGAGACCGCAAGTAAGACCAAAGAAGAGATAGCAGCAAATGTGCAAGTGAGAGGAGGAAGGTGAAGGCATTTTAATAAACGGACCTGGCCACAGGCTGGAAACAGTTCATGATGATGATGATGATATTGTTTTAACTGTATTATATTATTCAAACAAATATATTCTTAAATTATTTATGCTATTTTTAAATGCATATTTCTTCCTTGATACTTGAAGTAAATATTTATATTTTGTGAGATGAATTAAAATACTTGTTTTAGAAGTCAACCAAAATCCCATCCTAGTAAATAGTAAACTGTTGTTTGAAGAACAAATTGACCTACCTCTGAAAATAAATTATATACTTGTCTCTTATTGTTGCCTTCAACTAAATATTATGAAATTTGAAGTGTTTATAAAGGAGATCTACCAATTTATCTGTACCTTGCATATTTTGAACAATCTTTCATTCAAAACACCAAGATATTGTCAATGAGAATCACTACTTGTACTTTATAACCATCATTCACTGTGTCATGGATCATTATGTCCAAGGTTCACGCCTCCATTGTATACTTGGAAATATAAAGAGAAAATTAATGAATACTAAACCAATAAGCTCTTATGAACCCAGGACCTTCCATGTTTATATTGCAGTCTGTTTGGCTCGTCTGTTCACCACAGTGTTACCAGTTCTACCCAGTTCGGAGGGGGACCCCAGGTCGGAGGGCGACTCTGAGACAGTCCCAGTGTTCCCGCTAGTCCCTACACCAGGAAGAGCCCTGGTATTTTTTGCCAGGTCAGAGGGGGTATCGTCAGTGGTGGTGAGGGAACTTTCTGGACCTTCCTCCTCCAGGTCCCACAGCTTGTCCTCAAACTCTATCAGAGGTTTATTAGGGAGGGGTTCCTTGGTCCTGTACACCTTGTCATAGCTCCTGCGCTTGCCCCCAAAGATACTACTACTCCCGGAGCTACTACGATCACTGTCAGAAGAGCTGCCCTTGGCCGGAGATAAGGCCCTGGGGGTACGCCCCAGACTGCGGTTCACTATGTTGTTTTCATACTCCCAAGAGGTGGACCCATCCTCGACAGGGCGGGACTTTTTAACATAACAGAAATATCCCCAGACTCCTAGGAACAGAATCGGTACCAAGACCCCCAAGATGATGCCGAATGTGACGCCCATGGTCCGTGAAGAGTATTCCTGTTGACCTGTTGTGGGTAAGTCATGTTTTATTAGTGGGACTGGTCTCTAAGAGCCAACCATTCATACAACAATGGCGTACACCACATTTATTTTAGACAGGTCGAATACTTTGTTTCTAGAATACAAATGTATCATTTATAACATTTTAAATACAATTATTTGCAATAAAAGATGTGAGTGGTTTTCTAGGGGCCTCTTTAAGCATGGGGACCAGGGCCATAGCCCCATAGTATCCCCAAAACTGGCCTTGTTACATTTTCCATTAGTTCCTTGTTTAATCCACGAATACAATTTAAAACTTACATTTAGTTAATAATGATCTTTATCTTTGTAATCCCCGACAAAAAATGTAATCTCTTGTTTCATTTCCATTCTGAGCTCTTCCCTCGTGTTTCTGTGATTGTAACAAGTGTTATACTCGTGTTTCTGTGATTGTAACGGGTGTTATACTCGTGTTTCTGTGATTGTAACAGGTGTTGTACTCACGGAGACACTCGGTATATCCATACTCCGGGAGGTCCCACTGTCCGTTAGCCATACAAGTCCTCCTCTGATCACCAATCAACACGAAGTCCTGACTGCACTCGAACTGTACTGTAGTCCCAGGGACAAAAAAGAAGTTGCTCTTGCGACCGAACCTTGGAGTCTCCAGCACACCGCACGAGATGACTGGAAGTTCATACAAATACCAGATTAAAACAGGTAGGAGTTGGAGCCCTTGAATCCTACGGTATTTGGGAGGTTCAAGATTCCTAGAAATCTTAAATAAAATCTTGAATACAATAAAATGAAGACCTTGAATTGATATGACAATTTTAACCATTTGGTAGAGGTATTACACTATCGACCCATCTCTAATATTATATATCATATAAACATATTTTTATCATAATGTGTTCCAATTCGAAACACTCTGAGATAAGCGCAATAAGTAAAAAAAAGAACCTGGGAAAAAAAAGCATTTAGGTTAGTAAAACTCAGAGCACAGTAGGTTTTAAAAGCGCATAAGCTTTATATTCATTTATGCCATATTTTTAGACAAACATAATTAAATGTTAACATTAAAATAAACAACTTTTAGTAGTAAAATATATAATTACAGCCCAATATAATTATGTAAGTTGTGGCCTATCCTTGTGTACTGTGAACATCTTGATAACAACAGAAACAGTAATAGTTAGTAGAGTCTTACTGCGTCTGTTGTTGGTGTTCCTGATGATAGAGTAGTCGTCCAGGTACTGTTTAGTGAAGAAGGCCAGGTCTCGTGTCAGGCTCATCGCGTAGTCGAACAAACACTGGTAAGTGTCCCCACATAGACCTTTCGCGTACTCCCGCTCCTGAGACCTGCAATTTGTCAGTGACGGTAAATATAGGCTTTCATCGGATTGTTACAACTCGAGGTTGTTCACCTCACTGTATTGTTTATCAAAGAGATGGGTTTATCTGGTATACCTGGATTTTATTACAAACGAACACTAGAAAAACTTTTTAGAAAATCCAAACCTATCTTTTTTGTTACTATTAATAACATTCTGCTATATTATAGTGTTATTTTATAGGTATTGATAATATCAAAAGTGACTGTTGCAAATCACATGATTTGACGTATGAACACATGAAAGTAGATAGCTATCGAATATGTCCATTCGTAAGAAAATGGTGGTGTACCTGTCCCCTGATGTGGCTCAGATTCAACAATATCCCGGCACTTAAGCTCGCTTGTGTCTGCCTACAGATCTATGGGTCACCCACTCGATTCTCGACAAAGTCAAAGATGTATCACTATCAAATTATATTGTATCCATTCACTATATTAAATATTGAGGTTCTGTTTGTCCTGGAACTGGGCCAAGATGGCCGGTCAATAGCCAAACGCTGGTTTAGGTGTGTACAAGAAATAAATTGATCTGTACTTATAAAGTACAATTTGTAAATATTGTACATTTTATTATTTTACGTTGTTTTACAGTAGGGATGCTGTTCTCAGCTTTATCTAGTTAAACTTTGACTTAATGTTATCAAATTGCAACATTAAAAGGCTAAAGCTAAGTGCTAGTCCTACCTAGGCCAAATAGCCTGTTACTTAGAGGATAGTCTTTCTCGAGCTTATTTATTGATATAGAGGCGATTCTTAAAAATATATTAATTTAACATCTGTATTAATGGGGACATGAACAAAGACCACCAACAACTGTATTTTCCTCCTCAAAATACCCTTAGTGTAGTAATTCTCTGTTTGACATTCAAACTCTAAACCAATAGCTCTGACGACTCGATCGTGGTAAAGCCTAGGGCGCACTTGGAAACATTTCCCCGGAATATTGTTTGCAAACATTTGTTCGTGTTTCCCAAAGAGGAAACAATGTTTCTTGTCATCCATTTCAAATGGGTTACAAGAAACCAAGTGTGCGTGTCTGGACGTGTTCTCTAACATTGTTGACAACAAACAACGTGGACCAGACCTGTCGATGACCATCCTGGGACCACATTTGGTACAGATCGAGAAACAATGTTTCAGAGTACGTACTAGTCCTACTTTGTGCGGGTGATGACAGTGTGATGATAAGATGTAAGAGCCAGCCCATGTTACCTGTTGCTAGGGATGACAGTGTGATGATAAGGTGTAAGAGCCAGCCCATGTTACCTGTTGCTAGGGATGACAGTGTGATGATAAGGTGTAAGAGCCAGCCCATGTTACCTGTTGCTGGGGATGACAGTGTGATGATAAGGTGTAAGAGCCAGTCCATGTTACCTGTTGCTAGGGATGATAGTGTGATGATAAGATGTAAGAGCCAGCCCATGTTACCTGTTGCTGGGGATGATATCTAGGTAGCTCTGTCTGTACTCTGGGACGAAGGTGGAGTTGGTGAAGGAACTGGATGTTCGGCCGAACTCTCGGAAGAACAGAGCTGCACCAATGTTCTCCTGTTCCTTGTCGTCCAGCAACCCTGTGTGTTCAGGAAATAACACAATCACTCTATAGTGTTAGACTCTGGTTGTTTGTTACCATCTCAAGGATGCGTTCAGAAACTGAAAGAAAGGTCCTCGCGTGAAAATTCTTCAAAATCCTCTCCTACATTCCTCTAGAAGATATCTGAACTGGTCTTGTAAGGCACTTTTTTTTATTTAGCACTGTATCTTACTACCTGTTCGGGTTGTATGCATATACACTAATTACGCTAATGAGTTAGGGTTGAGTAAGATTGTATTTAGAGGAAGCGTACCCGCATTTGCGTGGGAGGAGAGTGGAGAACAATTTTGTAAAAATCCCCCTCAGAACGCCCAACCAGGATTCAAACCCCGATCTCCCTGTCATCGTCAGTCTAGTCTAACACGAGAGTGAAGCCTTAGACCATGCAAACCAGACAAGAGAAGATGAAT
Source organism: Timema podura (assembly GCA_033556935.1). Lineage (NCBI taxonomy): Eukaryota > Metazoa > Arthropoda > Insecta > Phasmatodea > Timematidae > Timema > Timema podura. Next base: position 11,200,598 of record JAVRXN010000007.1, on the reverse strand, counting down.
AGCCCCCAGACTCACAGTTGATGGCGAAGTCCTTGTGAGCTCTCTCGAAGTTATTGAGGCTGGTGGAACCCACACTGGCCTTGAGACCGTTAGGCAGAGTGAAGTCGTCAGTCACGTCGAAACTCCAATTACCAAATAAACCTCGAGTTTGGTTCTGTAATTAGAAGGTGGACATTGAGATAAAGGTCAAACACTCACTTGTACAAAATTATATGTTGATAATATAAAGTCACATGTGTCTTTAGAATCTTTTAAAGGCAGCTCAAGATTCAAGGGTTTAAAAAAATCAGACCTAAAAATTGTAAAATACATAAGGCCTACCTAAATACGTTTATAAATATGTAATTGTAATATCTCACCCCCCTTTTACCCCCAATCACCCTGTACTACTCACAATGAAGGTCCAAGGTAGGTACACCCTCGCAGACATGTACCCCTTGTTCTCGACCACCTCGACACCCGCCCCGGACTCGAACATGATGATGACCTCGGACTGGTTCAATATGTGGCTGGGGGTGTAGACGGTCACTCCTGTAGAACACATGAACACATGTGGGGACATATGAGACTCTTAACATCTAACACGAGCAACTGTTCTAAACATGGAAAACATGGAAGAAGATCCTCTTACTTTGAACACACAGACTAAGGATACAACGTTAAAAGGAGGAGAGTAACATATAGCTCCCAGGACAGCGACTTTATCATCACAGGGAGCCCAGACAATACTCTTAAATTAATATAAATATGGCAGAGACCTCTTTTAACAATCATATAAAGTGCTCTAGAAAGGTCTCATAATTGTCTAACAGATGGTAGCACTGACTAAATTTTAGCTAAAATTGGGCTTTCGCGCTTTTTCCCCTGTACTGTACTCCTCAAGTGGAAGTGATAACATAAGAAATCAAAACAATTAATAGCTACAAGGTGTCGAGATTATAGCTTGAGGAGAGTGAATAAAGTAGTCCGAGAGAAGAAGTTAATCTAAAGCCGGCGATAGTACAGTTTTATTTGGGTGTTGATCAGTGGTGTAGTCCTAAATTAATTAGTGCCCTGGTTAAACCCTTCAAACACAGGCTATTCAGCTGAATGTGCTATTATAAACATCTGTGAAGAATCTTTACTAGAACTTGGTATTGTTACCACGTCTGGTAGGATGTAATACTCGAAAACCACATCAGTGTAATTATTACTAATCCCATGATCAAAAAGTATATAAACCAAAATAAGTAGTAACTAGGTAACTAATAGAATCGGGGTGTGTTACCAAAGAAATGCTGTGAGCGGAGAGACTGCCTATCGAAATACACCCTCCTTCCGTCTGCAAACACGTCCAACCTGTACCTCCACTGCGCTTGGGACGGCCTCAGGCGAACCTCAATCACGGAAGAAGTGTTGTCCTTGGCTGAAACCACACGACACAATATCGTAACACTCGATACACCCTGAGCTTTAGACACAAGCTGAACTGACTGTTATTTTTAAACTGACATGACATAAATCCTAGTTATTAGGGTTTCATTACGTTCAGCACTAAGGTGTATGGATGAGGAAGGTAGCTTGGAGGAAGTAGACTCATATCAGAGGTAAGAAACCACAATGAATAACCACGTATGGAAATCCACCCAAGAGCATCCAGTCAAGTCTTGTTCGATGTACAGAAACATGAGTGAACTGAGGCGCTGTTGGGGCATTGGATTTTTTCTACACGTTCCGAAAGAACATTGGCTTTGTGTGTATTCATTTCTACAATATTCTGAACATTATTTTATTACTTAGTTTGTCGTTTAGTGAGTAATACAAACAAACTGTATTTTAAAACTCAAAGAACGTGTCATGTTATTAAATTAAAACACAAAGACGCTCTTTCAGATCCCGTACTCATGCCTATGATCACCCATGACGCCTCATTTAGTGATATCGTATCAGTGGAGGTGAACACTAGCTGAAACCATGTGACCATTGACCAGACAACGGGACCTACCTGCGATGGCTGTGAGCTGCGTGGCCAGAACCTCTCCATAGAAGTTGTTGGGGGACTTACCTGCGATGGCTGTGAGCTGCGTGGCCAGAACATCGCCATAGAAGTTGTTGGGGGACTTACCTGCGATGGCTGTGAGCTGCGTGGCCAGAACCTCGCCGTAGAAGTTGTTGGGGGACTTACCTGCGATGGCTGTGAGCTGCGTGGCCAGAACCTCGCCATAGAAGTTGTTGGGGGACTTACCTGCGATGGCTGTGAACTGCGTGGCCAGAACCTCGCCATAGAAGTTGTTGGGGGACCTACCTGCGATGGCTGTGAGCTGCGTGGCCAGAACCTCGCCATAGAAGTTGTTGGGGGACTTACCTGCGATGGCTGTGAGCTGCGTGGCCAGAACCTCGCCGTAGAAGTTGTTGGGGAGTTGCTCAAAGCGACCTTGAACATCCAGCTTGGTGTTCCTAGAGTTGGCCCTGACGAGGACAAACTCTCCTTTGCCGTTGAACGTGTACTCCAGGTTGTCGAAAGTGACGATGTGGGGGTCACCGAACACGGTGGCTGCAACACAAGGTTGGCGTTGATCTCAGTTCGACTCCGTATTGGCTGTTGTTGTCATATCTTATGGTTTTACGGCTGTTCATGCACTCGGTCAAAATGTTCGTCATCATGCCTTACTACGCGTTCGAGCTATCTACATATTTAATCTAATATTAATATGTTAAGGATGAGGAAATGTACCTGTATTTTCTAGGAGAGATAGAGTAAAACTATTTATGGAAAAACAACTTCGATTCACCCGACAGAGATTCGAACCATTTGCTCCCTGTCAGCGGCCGTTAAGTCTTAGCCTTGAATCAGGACGAGGCTTTGTGCGGTGGAAATGTTAGCAACCCTCCAAGTTGAGTCAGTTGACCTCTTAGTAAGGTTCTGTGCTCCTCCTACTCTCGATGTGATGGGCTATCGTCAAACCAACTCGACCCTAACTATCCTCGGCTGTCACGTGACTTACCGACGGCGGGCGCCTGGTACGAGACGCAGTCCTGTGTGGGACGACGCTCGAAGCGGTACGTCTCACATCCCACCGCCTGTTCCTCTTGCCACATGCAGCACAGGTAGTAGGGAACCATGTCGTGGAACCAGTGGGACAGGGTCGGCACCTACAAGATCGTAACATGACACTCAGAGTAGTCCTAGCTTTGCTCAGAACACGGCTGGTCATGACACTCAGAGCAGTCCCAGCTTTGCTCAGAACACGGCTGGTCAGGGAACACCCCATGGTCACAACGTGCACAGATTCAAGATCGTCTCACCTTGTTAGCCTCGTTCCAGGGGAGGTAGCCCAGGTTGTGTGACCTGTGAGGTCGTGACCCCCACTGCTGGTCGTAGGTCAGCATCAGGTAGCTGTTCTTGTCGTAGCAGCATTGTTGACCAGAGCCTTGCATGCTAGCAAATAAGCATTGTATCGTTAATATCATTTAATTTGATGTGTAATTATTGGCCTATCTTTAAAAGCCACACACGAAAACTTTTTAAATTAGTAGGAAGGTTTACATATCAGATAATTAGAAAAAAATGCGATTATTGTGAACAGTGTATTATAAATAAATATACACCAGTGGTGTAGTTTAGGAGTAACTACTTACTTATGGTCATTGCTGTCCCCCCCTCCCCCCACCATTTATTGAGCGACTAAAATAAAAAGAAAATGGTCTGGTATGCACTATTTTACTTCAAATAATATTTAATTGAGTATTCCCTGTTACACAGGGTGCTTCAAAAGTAACTATGTAAGTGAAAATAAAAATAAATAATAGTTGTTCGAGACAGTAGGTTCAACATGTGAACACCCAGAAACGTGATGTGTGGGGCTTTGGAAATACTTTTGCAGAATACGAACCACCTTTGATCAAAAAGTCTTAGTTTGATGTGTGCAATTTCACGTGAGTAAAATACACTGTGGAAATTTCTTTCCCAAACGAAAGTGAAATCTGAAACTTATGATATTCTTAACCATATCTTTATAGAACTGAACTATGGAGGTTTCAACCACGAGTGTTTCCAGCGAAACTGGGAGACGGATCAAACAGCAAACTCAACAAAGGCAGCTTTGAGGGGATATTTTAGTAAGAGACCGATTTAAAAAAAGTTGGTCTACTTGAAGACCTGATTTATACACATGGGGCTACTTGGATAAGATTATCGAGATAATCCTTGGGACATCCCTAAATTCAAGATGACATTATCGACAGGTATCCCGTCCATCGGAGGAACAACTGCAGACAGATTTTAGAAACAGAGGAAACTCTCTTAGGAAATATTTAAAGGTCAAAGGGCAACAACATTCAGTTTAAAATATGTTATAAAATCAGTGTTTATTTGTCTTGTATGTGGCATCTGTACAAACAAACTAACTTTATGGCCTTAAGTACCTCTAAAGTTCAAGGCCACCAGAACATCTTGCTATTAAAACCATATCCTAACACCCAACCTACTTCAAATACATTTAGAACTATCCTCATATCAGTATTATTTTAGTAGTAATAATAATAATAATAATATGATGTCTGAAATAAATTAATCTATAGCCCAGTTTGTGTAAAGATTATCCAGTACTAATGTACCGTTGTCCAGGCGACGCCCAAATGTACTAATAGTGCATCCTTTCCGTAGAGGCTTTTTCTATGTCCTGATGAGATGAGGTGATGGTGATAGAGAGTATGTTGGTGATAGTGAGTATGAGGGTGAAGTGAATATAAGGATGTGAAACCAGTGGAAACACTTAAATCTAATTCAAGCCTAACTAACCAAATACTGGTGACCATGGGAATTATTCCCCTTTCGAGAAAGATCCCCCGGTAGCAGCCGGGAATCAAACCTGGGTCCTCTTAATCATCTTCTGACTGGCCTATTTATTTTTCTCTCTCACTGACGTCCATCTATGTGTGCTGAACTGAGCTATGATATAATTAAAACTATTTTGAGTTTGGTGTTCTTATTGTAACGTATAAAACAATTTTGTAATCAATGTCCAAACCATCCCTCTACTTGAAAACCCCTTTTCTTCATAGCTCTCTCCAATCCATTTTAAACTACCTCACTGAGATGTACCATCACTTATGTAAGAGCTAGTAGGCCCAGAATAGAGAAATGACTAGTTTCCACAGCCGAGCTATGCCGACTGACCTGGGTGCTCCACTGCGGACACAATGCATGGCCCCACGGTGATAGAAGCAGTCTCGGTTGATGTCCTTGTCACAGTCATAGTCAGGCATGAACCTCCCCTTGTCGTTCAAGGCATGATCCAGAATACACGGACATTGAGGTACGTCAGCAGCGAAGTTCTTGAGATATCTGTCGTTGGTCAGCCAATTGTTGCACAAGGTCTGCGACCACAGGGACCCGTACTGACGCTCCCATTGGGCGTTGAAGTACCAGCCCAGAGGTATAGGTCTACTCCACAGCTCCCTGAAAGGTCATTTAGTGGCGGGTAGTAATAACCTTTACACTGGATCTCCCGGGGATAATGGCTGATGGTTCCAGTACGTAACTGGCAAGGTGTATAGGCTGTCGTCATGAAAGACAACAAAACTAAGTATTATTTTAGAAAACATTTGTTTTTCTCCTGCGGCACTAATTCAATCATTGGAATATTCTGATTTTGGTTGGAAGAACACTTTAGAAAATACTAACATATTTCTTTGAGGCTGACATTGATAAAATCTATAAAACGTGACAGATGCAGATAACATTACTTGATGTATGAATATATTGAAATTGTTTTAGTAACTTTAGTAACTACTAGCTAATGTTCTTCCTGCCAATATCAAGGAATAATTTGAAAACGGATAGTTAAAATCAATGAGTGTTGCGATATTAATGATATTCCCTGTTGATGGCACTCCAGTCTTTAGAGAGTTTTAAACCTTAGACCGTTTGGCCATATGGTGCAATATGGTCAACATTTGTACTCTCCACCCATCCCAGAGGTAACTTCATTCCTTGAACCTTTGGTCAAGCTATGCCAAGGTAGGCTTGCTATCATTCAGGAGGAACAGAGTTTACATTCTAGATGTGTTTGGACATAACACATCGCGTCATTTATTACATGAGTAAGTCTGCGAGATAACAGCTTATCTAATGTAAATATGACCGCCATAACGTAAGCTCACCATTCAGCTCTATCCTGAGACAATTCCAACCAATCCCTGACCTCACAGCTCATCTCCTTCAAATAGGTTTACCCATTATCCTTCCATCAATGTCTCAGCCTACCAAGAGGTGTTGTATCTTCAGGTTTCCCAACTAATACTTTGTTTACAAGTCTGTCATCACCCAAACGCACCAATGACACGACCCCCTTCCCAACTTTGATATATGTTTGGGGATCAAGTTCTTACTTGTATAACGTTCTCCATTATAACAAGCAACGGTACTTTCCCTTGTAAAGACTGACTCACGGGGATAAGCAACGGAACTTTCCCTTGTAAAGACTGACTCATGGTGATAAGCAACGGTACTTTCCCTTGTAAAGACTGACTCACGGGATAAGCAACGGAACTTTCCCTTGTAAAGACTGACTCATGGTGATAAGCAACGGTACTTTCCCTTGTAAAGACTGACTCACGGGGGTAAGCAACGGTACTTTCCCTTGTAAAGACTGACTCACGGGGATAAGCAACGGTACTTTCCCTTGTAAAGACTGACTCACGGGGATAAGCAACGGTACTTTCCCTTGTAAAGACTGACTCACGGGGATAAGCAACGGTACTTTCCCTTGTAAAGACTGACTCACGGGGATATGGTAAGTCCCTCGTAGTTTACGGGGTTGGTTAAGTTGATCATGATGAACCCAAACTGTAGGTCCCTGGTGGCGAGGTTGTTCCTTGTCCTGTAATTGGCCGGAGATATGACGTATGAGCCAGTATTGGACGCACTTCTCTTTAACAAACAAGATCATTGACGACACAAGGTTAAGTAAGGTATTCCAATTACATCTCAACATTTCAAAGCCAGGATTATAAGGTTATCCTGTTATTTGTTAACCTAAATAATGCACAGACTGACTCATATAAGCTGATGTCCATGTCTTGCTGAAACCAACTGTGGAGCTTACATACATAGAGTATTTAGGTCAAAGCTTCAAGAGGGTTTAGCACATAACTATACTAAGATTTGTTTTATAGCACCGCTTCTTACTACCCAGTCAGATTACACTCATATGTCCGAACTATGCTAATGAGTTAGGAGTAAGGAAGGCTGAATTTGGAGGAAGTGTACCCGCATTTACGTAGCGGGAGAATGGAAAACCAATGAGGGAAAACTACCCTCAGTACATCCGACTGTGATTTGAACCCCGATCTCCCTGTCATAGCCTCTTGCGAGAGTGACGCCTTAGACCATGCGGCCACCAAAGCGGGTTGCTTGTATTTGGGAAGACACTCTAACCACCCTGTAACCTGGACTGGTGTACTATGACGCTGGTCTCATCCTGAGGGTCCACTTACCTCTATGACGTCAATGTAGAGTCTCTCAGGTCTGATGGTGGTTTCCTTGTACCCCCACAGCGAGATGGTGATTGGTGCGTTCAGATTGGTCGTCAAGTTCTGAGCGTTCCACGAGATCTTGATCTCTGCAGGTGATCTCTCGTGCACATCCCGGGTCTCGAACCTGATCCGTTCTATGGCAGTGGCTGGGGTCTCTGCACAAACAATCATTCAGGACCTAACGTTATTAGAGACCGTTCTATGGCAGTGGCTGGGGTCTCTACACAAACCATCATTCAGGAGCTAACGTTATTAGAGACCGTTATATGGCAGTGGCTGGGGTCTCTACACAAACCATCATTCAGGAGCTAACGTTATTAGAGACCGTTCTATGCTAGTGGCTGGGGTCTCTACACAAACAATTCAGGACCTAACGTTATTAGAGACCGTTCTATGGCAGTGGCTGGGGTCTCTACACAAACCATCATTCAGGAGCTAACGTTATTAGAGACCGTTCTATGCTAGTGGCTGGGGTCTCTACACAAACAATTCAGGACCTAACGTTATTAGAGTCCATTTCGAAAAACATACACAAAAATAAGGAAATACTCTATTTTTTCTAAAACTGCAGTCAACTAATTTACCCTTTAAGTTTTAAATACAATCATAAATATGTATTATTTCTGTTAGAAATGACATTTTGTTACATTTCTCATAAAATTATATTAGTATTACTATAAAGTCCCCCAAACATGTTAAAATAGCGCTGTTACGCCCCTGTACAAAACAGTTGCAAACTGTGATAGCGTTTTGCACCAAGTCACTGTTCCAAAAGGTTGGACCTGAGTTCAGGTGGTAGTTCAATTCATCAATTCGTGAGAATCTGCGGGGTTGGCTTAGTGGCTCGCACTCCTCACACTGGAACTGATATAGCCGCCCGAGGTTCGATTCAGAACCAATGCACTTTGGGTTGTTAGATGTTGTTTTCCCATTAATGTTTTTCCGCTCCGTATTCCAGTAAGTATCGGTATATTTTATCTACAATTCACCTTCCTCGTCCTGTGCGACTATACTGCTATCGTTGTTCTTCGTGCCGATAATACTCTCCTTGATATCTCGAGTATATAAACTCACCAATGAAGTATTTCCCCTTCCAGTTGTATCTGGTCTCTCCGTAAGAAACCTCGAACATGATATATCCTTCCGCCATTACGAACGGTTGAACACAGATGGCCCGGTTCGTGTCTATGACAGTCCCTGTAACGTCCACCGTGTCGAACCTAAGGAAACATCAAGGGGCTGTAGATAGAACATTCTAGTTAGCGACATTTCCTCCAACTAGCACCTGGTGTTATCTGTGTATGTGTGTACCTGCAGGTGATCTTCATCCCCTTCTCGAAACAGGGCCCGGTGATGTTCACTATGGTCCCCCCCATCATGTTACCACTCTCCGGGGCGAACACCAGGGGCAGGTTGGTGCCGGCTGGAACAAACGTGACGGCGAGATTTGTTAGTCCATGGTGTTGGATAAGGAACGTAGGATTTAGAGGAGATGTACCCTGATTCGCTTGGAACGAGAGTGGGAAACTATCCAGGGAGATACACCTCAGTTCACCTGGCCGAGATTTGAACCCTGAACTCACGTCTCTTTTCCCGCGTGCGAGTAGCAAGTGGTGCACTTAGAAGAGATATTTCCACAACAAGCTGGCCAACTGTTTTAAAAAAGCTTAAAAATATAAAACACTAAAATAAAGAACACTAAATATTTGTCGAATATAATGAAAACAACCGGCCTAAGAAAACTCCTGAAAACTAAAATTAGAAGAAAAAAACACCAAAATATTAGTGACATATCTCAGCCCCTCTACCCCCCTCTTCTTCTGCACTCCCCAGGCCCCTATTGGTTCGTCTCTGAGGGTCACTGAACAATTAAATGGCTCAACATTAAGAGGACGAATTTTAAAGAAATGCATCTGCATTTACATGCATATAGGATGGGTCAGCACTACTCTAGATCACATAGTGTCAGGACTGAACCCCGGACCCCTGGGATTAGAATAAGGAGTGCACTAAAATGAACCAAACTTTAACTCACACGATTATTTCGAGAGAAATATTAATAGTCTACACTCTATTGACAATCAATGACTAAAATAACAGGAAGTGAAGGGTGAAGTTTAAGGAAACACAACATCATTCACCTAGAAACTGGATCAGGGATGGCCCAAAATGACTAAAATAACAGGAAGTGAAGGGTGAAGTTTAAGGAAACACAACATCATTCACCTAGAAACTGGATCAGGGATGGCCCAAAATGACTAAAATAACAGGAAGTGAAGGGTGAAGTTTAAGGAAACACAACATCATTCACCTAGAAACTGGATCAGGGATGGACCAAAATGACTAAAATAACAGGAATTGAAGGATGAAGTTTAAGGAAACACAACATCATTCACCTAGAAACTGGATCAGGGATGGCCCAAAATGACTAAAATAACAGGAAGTGAAGGATGAAGTTTAAGGAAACACAACATCATTCACCTAGAAACTGGATCAGGGATGGCCCAAAATGACTAAAATAACAGGAAGTGAAGGGTGAAGTTTAAGGAAACACAACATCATTCACCTAGAAACTGGATCAGGGATGGCCCAAAATGGGGCAAATACCTCCACATTTCACCTGAACTAGCATTGAACTCGGTCTCTCGTTTAGTATTACCAGACATACTTTACCTTTAACTAAAATATGAAGCACTTGGTTGAAATATGTCACTGAAATGTCATGGATTAAATCAAGTTAAGGATAAAGGCAGTAGTTGATTTAAGGAGAGTTTGTTGACCCATGTTGAAAATATTTGGCTTTATTTAACTCGTGCATCCATAAGTCTGTTGATGAACACAGAGTATGGTAACACTGAGTATTCCGTGAGCAGTGTAAACATTCAACAAGGCTCGATTCAGAGTTTACATGTCGTCCTTTAGATTAATATATGTCCGTCACAATAAGTGGAGGATCCAATCATGACCGTTTGAATGAGAGTAAGGTAATCAAGAAAAGGTCAGCGTTTTTACAGTTTTTATATCAAAACATGGAGTTTAATTTGTTTCACGTAATGATATCAACAGTGCTTCAAGATCTAAACTATGTTCCTAATGGCGCAATAGCCTAGCTATTTTGTCCAAAGAAAAGTTTGCTATAAAAACTGTGTATCCCTACACTCCCACCCTAGGTCGATGTTCACCTACCTAAGTCCTTGTTGCAAGTCCCCAACATTATCTTCTCGTCTATCCGGAAGATGTGTCTCCCTACATTCCCACCCTAGGTCGATGTTCACCTACCTAAGTCCTTGTTGCAAGTCCCCAACATTATCTTCTCGTCTATCCGGAAGATGTGTCTCCCCGGGAAATTGTTGGCCCATCCTCGGCCCGTCAGGTCCCGGATCACTGAATCTTGAGAGTATGGTTTGTATTCGTGGCTCTGGGTTCCGTTTCCAGCGTTGAAACCCACCTAGAGACCAACAAGTACATTCGGTTCTTACGTTAGGTCTTCCTCCGCGCCTTACTACCTCTCTGGACCACATTTATAGTCCATCCTCAGGAGTCAACCAATCTCTCAGCAAATAAAACAACAGGAAGTTCAGGTTTACAACCAAACCTCAATTATGTATACGGCCCTTAGTTACGGGCAAAGGAGTAGGAATGAGAACCAACTGGTTGGAGTGATATTTACTAACGGATTATAGTCGTTCACAGGAACTCGTTTAAATATTGTTGATAAATAACACCCGGACACGGGAACTTAATTCAGGCCAAGTAAAAAAGATTTTTTTTTATTTGAAGAGGTCCTTTCGATCTCGAAGTTGTTGGTCCAAAGAAGGTTCCAGATAAACCGTAACTTCAGATGGTAGCCATTCAGATAAATAGGTTTCTAGTGTAATCATAATTTGTATCTTATTTGAAAGCAAAATTAATCAAAAACCTGAATTATTGAAATAATCTTCTTAGTTGAAAAGTATTTGGTCATAGTCACCAGTAGAATATTGTGTGTGAGAGAGAGAGAGACTCACATATGCTGGCACACCGCCAGATCCTGTGGTGGTATCACCGCCAGCCTCCGTGTGACTGAGCCAGTTCAGCTCCACGTAGTTGAATATGGCGTAGGTGTAAACCTCGTCAGTCGCCAGCACCAACTGAAACGTGTTAGTCTGAGACAAACAAACAAACAAACCACAATTACACGTCTGAAATGATCTGGAGATACTAGAGTCAGGAGCATTCACTAATCTGATATGGATTGAGCATCGTTTAGTCGGTTGTAGTTGTGCCATAAGCCAGGTTCGTCTGAGTTGCTCATACTTGCATCTACTGCAATCACAGCTCAAACAACTTAATATATTGGTCTGGGTTGGATTGTTGTGATTTATTTTGTGCTTGGTGCGATAAATAACTAAAAAATCAATCGACGTGGAGTTATTAATATTTTATTTTCGCGGTAACTTCTTTTTCGGACAGTTAAAAAGTTATCTAAAAAACACTGTTCCGTGTTCGTCCTCTCCGCTATGACGTTCGACAAGTGATAAAATATCTTTGAGAGGGGAATGAACACTGAGCTATTCGGTGGCCGAACAGTCTAAGGCGTCACTCTCATGTTAGCCTGGCTTGTTGATGACAAGGAGGTCGGGGTTATAATCCCGGTCGGCTCTAATGAGAGCGTTCATTCCTAAATTATTTCCCACTCTCCTTTCACACAAACGTAGGTATATCACTCTAAGATGCTTCCTTCCTCACCCCTGTTCCATCATAGTAATCATCATACATGTTACATACACGGTGATACAAGACCGCCAGAAAGAGGGCGCACTTCTCACCGTGTAGAGCGAGTTGTCGATGCCTCCAGCGAAGGACATGTTCTTCCAGGTGACGACCACCGAGTGTTTGGGGATGAAGGTGTCAGCACCCACCACCCCTTGTCTGATATCCCACATGAGTCTCTCCCTCATCTCCACTCCGAACTGATCTGTCCGGGTCATGAGGTCACGCTCCACGCGGTAGTACACTCCTGCAAGGAAACAGACTGCGTGTTACACAAACAGACTGACATATACCAGGGGTACAGGGGAAATAGGAGGAGATACTGACACATACCAGGGGTACAGGGGAAATAGGAGGAGAGACTGACACATATCAGGGGTACAGGGGAAATAGGAGGAGAGACTGACACATACCAGGGTACAGGGGAAATAGGAGGAGAGACTGACAATACCAGGGTACAGGGAAAATAGGAGGAAAGACTGACACATACCAGGGGTACAAGGGAAATAGGAGGAGAGACTGACACATACCAGGGTACAGGGGAAATAGGAGGAGAGACTGACAATACCAGGGTACAGGGGAAATAGGAGGAAAGACTGACACATACACAGGGGTACAGGGGAAATAGGAGGAAATTCCCTCTACACACATTCATTTGGTTCTGTTGTCTTGTATAGAACACGTTTTATTTTATTTTCAACTTAATTTTATTGCATCTCACTCCACGATTGGTTTACACGTATACATTAACAACGCTAATGTGTTATGGGTGAGTAAGGTAGAATATAGAGGAAATATACCCAAATTTACGTGGGTAGAGAGGGGCAAACGATTTATTCAAAACCACCCGACAGGGATCTGAGCCCCTATATCTCCTCGTCAGAAACAATCCAGTCCAACACTAGATTGGTCACACCTCTTATACAGGTCTGTATGAAGTGGGAAGGATCAATATCTCCCTGGCGTGTCAAACTATTGATCCACATACAATCCATTCCAATTCTTTATTTTATAACCGCTATAGAAATGATATCAATTATGAAAGTGTCTTGGACACAAAATGTATAGCCTACCGCTCACACCATCGCTGCAAATAAAATGTATCATATTTCTGGGGGGAAATGAAGGGGAAGTCTTAACATTTATATATCTATTTTTTGTAATATTGAGGGTTGTATAATGGTTTGTTTTTACATAAGAAGGGAAAACGCAATCTACGGTTTACACTGTTTCGAATGTTGTCAAACTGTTTTTGAAAATAAAGATTCACTATTGCAAGTATTGGTGGATAGCAGTGACCTCGACATGTGTTGTGTTCAAACGTTTTAACCGCTACTATTATCCAGACAAATTACTTGAAGCCTCCTTTTAAAAAATCGAAATTAATAGTAGGTAATTTTTGTATCCAATTAAAGTTGTACTTATAAATTTGCCTCTCAATCAAAAGAACTAATTAATTTAGATTGAGTAATTCATACAATTTTAACAAGAACTATTTTTATCTTATTACAAATCTCAAAATAATTATTGCCTCTTTTTTTTAAATACCTCTTATGATTGTGAAATAAAATCCCATTTTGAATGCGTTTTTGACCCGAAAAGTTCAGCACCATAACTCTTTATTCCCACGAAGTATTTTAACTGCAGTTATTTTGTGGGCGTAGCCACGTGTTTGTTCAGGTTAAGAGGTGCTTTTGGAGGTTGTGTTTGTAAACAAACTACTATGTTTGAAAGTAAGCAAGCAAGCAAGCACCTGGTCTTCTCTGGTCCACATCTGTTGGCCGAATCTTCCCGATGCGGGTCTTGCTAAAGAAGATGCCGATGAATGAAGGATCGTTCTTCTTGGGCCAATCTTTGACCGGGAAGCTGAGGGGGTATGTATAGTGTTCCGGAGGATCGCTGAACTCCAGGAAGCCGTTCATGGACAGCTACACAGGGAGGATCACAGAATAGTAGCATTCATGTACAGGTTTAACATCACTGGTCGTTTGAAAACATGAATCCTACTCAAGAAAAACAAATGTTCTTCAAGATTGGAAAAGATGAATCAGAGTACAATAATAAACAATGATACAAGAGTCAAATAAGAGATTAATAAAACTGACAAGGAATTGAACCAGTGTCCATCTCGGCCAGGTCCTGCCTCTTTTATAACCTCATCTGGACTCCCAACGTTCCTGACATTCGTCACACAGTTTGAATTCTAGCCAATGAGAGCGTTGTATCTTTCAACATTTCTAGAATGTTCCCGAAGCTACCTCTCAACTTGTCGAACTTCTGGCTGTCATGGCGACCAAAGGTCACGACCCTTGTGACCTACCACAGGACAGGGGACAATTTACATCGACAGGCAGCAGGCCACAACTTGATGACACACATCATGAATCTTGTAAGACCTGCTTCGGTGACCGAATGGTCTAAGGCGTCACTCTCGCAAGAGTAGACTGTCGAATACACGGAGCTCGGGGTTTTAATCCCGGTCGGGTGTACTGAGAGTGTTTTTTACTAAATGGTTTTATAGTCTCCCTCCACGCAAATGTGGATACAGTTTCTCCTATGTTAAACCTTCCTCGTTCCTAACTAATTAACGTAATTAGTACATAATAAATATTAAGATGCGGTGCTATATAAGTATATCTAGTTTTGTAATCCACGCCATGGTGGAGAGAAGTGAACGTCCAAGGTAAGTTGTGCTATCTTTGAAGATAATGATCTGTGGATACTCAAACTATCAATATATATATATATATATATACCTCTTCGTTGTTGCTGTTTTACTAACATAACTATAAACACAAATTATAGTTAAAATAAATTAGGGAAGACATGCTCAAATGTGGTCAGCCAGGACTTGAAACCCGACCTTCCCTTCAACAGTGACTGGATTCAATCCAACTATAACACACCTCAGACCATCTAGTCACCGCTGCAGTTTGTGACACTAACACGCACATCACAATATTTAAATAGCCACTTGTTTCATGAGGAATTACTTTTTAATAAACAACTTATTTAGTTAATTAAACGTGTAAAATGTCCACACAACATCTTTCCTTGGACACTCACACATGTACACATATAACTATAAGGGATGTTTTAACACAGATTCTTACTACCCATTCGGGCTATACGCTTATATACTAATTAAACTAACCGGTTAGTGATGAGGAAGATTGAATTTAAAGGAAGTGTACCTACATTTGGGTGGATAAAGAGTGGGAAACCATTTAGGAAAAACCACCTCAGTACACTCGACCAGGATCGATCCACGATCTGTCCTCCCGTCACCAGCAGTCTAGTGCACTGCGAGACTAGCGCGTTAGACCACGTGGGGTGGGTATTAATTTGATCTGATCCCGGCGTGAAGGTGAGGAAGGAGCTCATACCCTTGTGTAGTTGAACCGGAAGCCGTAGAAGGGCAACTGGAAGTTGAAGTTCTTGTGGATCTGAGGCATGGAGGAGTGGATGTCGATCTGGTAGTCCCCATTGCCGTCGTCCCCTCCCTGGTCGAAGTAACAGTAGAGGAACTCCTTGCGGATCTGCTCTAGACGAGCCGTGGTGATGACGTATGGGGTGTCGCCTTGCTTCAAGCGCTGCGTGGAAGGCGCGTACCTCGTCTTTAAACAATCTGGGGAAACAATCACAATCACAATCACAATCACAACACTACTCGAGGTGATAAGGAACGGAACGGTAGTTAAAGTTCAGATATTTGATCTTTTGATGAACAAAAAAACTTTTCTGTTTTGTCCAAAATAAAAAAATTAATTGTTTCAGTAGATAAGTTTAGTTATATTTTCCTTACATAAAATAATCTCAACAGTTGTTGAGCATCCGTCATGGGTCCAATGGGGCATTTGGTGGGGAACTTGTTAGATGAAGAGAGCGCCAAATTCTCCTCCTTTCATTGTTCCGAGGGTCAGGACTTTTGGACACAAGAATTATAGAAAGTCACGAAAGAGAATTAATGAGATAATTGGGTACGTCTTTCAGACAATCACTTGACAGTTGTCGCCGCGCGCGGGAAGATTGAGGGCCCTTTTAGTCTTCGTGCGTAACTTCCCTTTAGCAGAGCTAACTGTAAGTTACTTTTATCACCGTGTCTTTCTACCTGCTCAGGTTGTGCGCATATATTATCATTACTCTAATGGGTCAGGGATGAGGAAGGAAGGAATTTCAGAGGTAATCTAACCACATTTACATGGAAGGAGGAGGTGGGGAACCATTTAGGAACAAAAACACCCTCAGTAAACCCGAGTAGAATTCAAACCCTGATCTTCCTGTCATCAGTGGGCTAGTACAACACGAGAATGACGCCCTAGACCATTTGGTCATTGAAGTGGGTTGGAGCTTGTTAATCCTAGAACATATTAGAGCTACTTCTTCACGCTCTTCTAGAAGTATTTGACCTATTGTAGCACGAACGTAGCCCAGAATTTAAGTCACAGTGACCAATGATCTGGGTCTAATATTGGCACGTTGGTGGGATTTGAACTGTTGACCCGACAAGTGTTGGAGCTTGGCAGATTGCATACTGCCGCCTGTCTCACTCGAGTATAGAACTAGTTTGGTTTGATACTCTAACCCAAGTGGAGCGAGTACCCAAACAAAGTTTTACTTTAAGCGTTCAATGGCCCATTTTACTATGTCACGTTATCAAACTGTTTTATTTTCCCACTTCGTTAAGAATGTTATAAATTATTTAAGATCCAAGGTCAGCTCAATATAAAAATTCCTTGTAAGAATATGCAATGCACATTAACACTGAAACAATTTTTTATTTATTTTTGCTAAAACTTTTTTTTAAATTTAAAATCTAACAAAACAATTGTCCTTAACTCTCCTCCCCTTGTTACATACCAACACACCAACAATCCGAGTGTCCCTAGGGAGAGGGTGAATATTAATAAAACTCTTTATGTGATTACTCCATTAAAATTAAGAGTAGAATCTTGACATTGAAATGAGAGCAAGTGCATATTTTCCAGGCAGTTAATATTGTCAACGGACTAAAGCGGAGGTTATTTCTAAGCAAGCAAACAGAAGCAGTGATACATTAATGTGACATCGACAGACATGCTAAAGTTAGTGATATTACTACCATTAGATGTTATTACCAATATGACTTTAAAGTCATTTAAACTTTAGGACTATTGTCAACTTGGTAACATGTTGCGTTGAACTTGTTGCAATGCTTGGTCACATGTTTTCCCCACAAAGCTCCACGCAGACTTTATTGGTATTTTCTTACATATCTTTGATCTTTTTGCTGAACTTTCTTCATCGGATGTAGGTTGCTCTCTTGTTTCTGTAAATGTGTTATTATATTGAAGAAAATTAAAGATCTCAACCATCTCACTTCAAATTTGGAAATATTCTCGCATTGTTCTTTATTAAAACCTGTGCCTAGAATGTAAGTACAAATTTTCAACACACAACTAATAATAATTATATAAAATATTTGAAAACTTATATTATTCATGTAGACGTTGCTTCCGACGACAAACTCCTGCTTTTTCACCTCTTTTGACACAAATATTGAGATGAACAGTAAAACCCACTTTTAGGGAGGAATTTAAGGTATTTGTCTTTAAATTCTATGAATCTCAGTTTGAATTCCATCCCTCATTTGTGTGTTTTTTGTTTTATCACCGCGTTTCACTACCTGTTCAGGTTATACGCATACGTACTAATTAGGCTAGTGAGCTAGGATAGAGGACGGTTGAATTTAGAGGAAGTGAACCCGCATTTACGTGAAGTAATAGTGAAAACCACCCGACCGGTATTCAAACCCCGATATCCCTGTGCTCGACTGTCTAGTCCAACACGAGAGTGGCAGTCAAAGTCGAGTCGTCTTGAAAAAGGTGAATTTGTCGCAGATATCAATCATGAATAGGTTTTAAATACACAGTTTAAATGTCACCGTAAGTTGGAAGTCCAGCGGTGTCTAATTCTGGTGATATATCTCGATGGTTTTAGTTTGAGCCGAGAACTGATCAAGTGTTCTACAGCAACCTCCAAATCAGGTTCTCCTTTCCCTCGACAAGAACACCACAAGATGGTGGCATTCAAGACTGAAAGAGTTGTCTGCTTTGTTTGAGAATTACTTGTTGCAATCCTTTTTGTTCGATTGTAGAAAATGATATGTTGATTCATTAAATTATTTTAATAAAATACAAGTTATATTATTTCCTTTGGTGAATGATGAAAACTGTTGGTGATTTTTATTTCTTGGGGCAGGGGGACTATGTATTGTATTGGTCCGGCAGACTTGGTCAACACCTGAATCTCCTCCACCAGGATCTATCCGTACGTTCCATTGTTGGCTTAGAACTTTGAAGGACTTGTTTCTCTCAATCCACTGCAACACTTCGTGCCGTATTGTCGTGAGAAGGATGAAGTCAAACGATCGCAGCCAATCAATTAGATCCGAGACGTCTGATTGGCCATCAGGTGGCAAGTTGAATGTACCACACCTCTGTGATATTCTTGTCAGAGGAGGAAGAGCGTCAACCCTCGTGTTTGGTTCAGAGTTAACAGCGAGAGTTGCTGTGTTTTGTAGAGTTTTCTATCTTGAAGGGCTAGCGGTGACTACCTTGTGGACTTTCTGGACATTGCCCGAGTAGTTTCTCACCTCTACTCTGGTTTACATTGCAGGGGTACCAATAAGATTTAACGTCAGTACACTGCTTGAGGACTTCCCTCAAATAATTATATAATATCTTAAAATCTTCTTGTTGCGGTCTAGTGATCAGATCTCCTGGGTTTGACCCCCAGCGCTTTCACATTTTCTGTTAGGCTCTGTTACTGTAACGGTTTCAATTAATCCTCGTGAGCACAAATGAGCTACTTGAATGTAAAAGTAGCGGCTCTGATCTAGAAAATTGGGTATGGTGCCAACCACATGACATCCTCTACCCACGGAAGTTGGCACCATCTTCGCCCGCTTGGTCGATATAGAGGCCATGGAGTTTATTTCCATTATCGCAATTACAAATTAATGAATATTAATTACAAGACGCTACTTGTTTCCAAGATATTTCCCACCTTAATAAAGGTAATGTTAGTTACTTCCACCTCTAAACAAAAGAGTTAGTCATTTTTAAAAGAAAGAACCAATCCAAACCGCTAAAGCAATGTTAGTCCTCTGTCAAATGTGCGTACCTTCGATCTCCGGCTGAGTGGGTGTTTCAGTAACGGCGCTATTGGGGGCAGTGGTGGATGTGGTGGATGTGGTGGATGTGGTGGATGTGGTGGAGGAGTGATCCTGAGAAGTGCTGTTGCTGCTGCTGTTATCTGAGTCATTCTGAACGTTCCCCTCGTCTACTGCAGATCTTATTTTGAGTTTCATCGACCCGGCTCGATCTGAAATAAATTGCCCAGCTCATGTCAGAAGATGTCGCTCCGTCAGATCAGGAGCTCTTCTTGGTTTGTCAATAATCTTCCACAATGTCTGTTGTTAGTTGTTTCTTGTATAGTCCGGTTTTATTATATATTCTGTTAGTTCTCCATTATTTTTGGTAACGTTGTACTTTCTCTGGAAATGTAATTACAAGACCTAAACAAGACTTAGTTATACGCCTCTTCAATATGAGCAATATTTCGGAAGAGATCGGGTTTTTGAGTTTCGACTGTCCCGTTTACACTAACCTAACTTACTTAATCTTAGCATCATTTCAATTAATATAGTTCATCCTTACATATCTTTATTTAACTAGTTGACTTGGTTTATATTTATTATGAAAGTATTTGACAGTAGGCCTACTAATATTTCTCCCATTATTATGAGTATAAAAATAGGTACAGCACCCTGAAGTTCAAAATCCCCAACTACTGAATATAGCAGCAACATTATTGCTGAATTAATCCTCAAAGGTGTAGACACTTCAAGCCCTGTACTTGGAACAGCAGACCTAAATAAGACCCTTAACATAAGATGTAGGGACAAGGCAGGCTCATGTTTTCATTCCCTTTTATAGATATACATTGTTTGGTTGAAAATATAGATCTCCTGGGGGACACAGATGTACATCACAGACACTAACATCACAGACAAACATCACAGACACAAACATCACAGACACACAGACAAACAACAGTCATTCAAAGTCCCATTTCTTATTTTCAGGGTTTGGAAAGCGGAAAAAGACGTTGGTCACGTCTAGTCTAGTTTTTCGGTGACGGGTAGTCTGGTGTTCAAACTCCAGCTGGATGTAATGAGGAGTTTTTCTTTCATAAATTGTTTCCCACACTCTTTCCCTTTAAATTCTGGTGCAATTTCTCTAAATTTTACCATCATCACTATCCAAGTAGTGCGAATACATGGGTAGCCCGGACGGGTAGTAAGACGCAGAGCATGGGAAAATTAATTTATGGAACAAATGTAGTTTGCACTGATGTGCTTTCATTTAAACAAAGAAGGGAAACGGAAAGGAAAGTTTGTAAACCAGATTTG
The DNA here is from genome assembly GCA_033556935.1 of Timema podura. NCBI lineage: Eukaryota > Metazoa > Arthropoda > Insecta > Phasmatodea > Timematidae > Timema > Timema podura. The sequence continues at coordinate 11,179,873 of JAVRXN010000007.1, read as the reverse complement.
TATCGAACAGTGTTCAAGCAGCAATAGAGGTCATTCTAAATGAATGTGTTGTCTTAGTTCAATCATTTTGAAAGTTGTTGATTGATACGACGCAATTTTCGGAAACTTCGCGTCGAATCTCTTCTTATTAATTATATACGGCTCATTAAAATATTGTTTGCTTAATTAACTATTTTTTATATCTGTTCATAAACAGCTTAAGCTTGTATACATACCTGCACCGTGAGGCACTCAGTCTAAACGTCAAGCTCATTTAGTTTGGTTCTCCGTCTACGGGGAGGTCAGGGTTGGGTCTACTGATGGCTTTTCTTTTCCTAAACGGTTTCCCAATTCTCCTCCACGCAAATGTGGATACATATCTTCTGAATCAGGAGCCTACACCTTCCTCAGCCCTAACCCATTCACGTAATTAATAAATAGGTGCATAATAAGTTACAAAGACGCGATGAAAACAGATATATCTTGTTTGTGATATTTGTAAACCAAAGAAACTGAGATTATTCAGATGTAAGATCATAATTTGCTAGGAGGACAAATGTAATGTAATAATACTGTACAGAGAGTCAATCAAGTAGGACTCTGGTACAAATGTAATAATACTGTACAGAGAGTCAAGCAAGTAGGACTCTGGTACAAATGTAATAATACTGTACAGAGAGTCAAGCAAGTAGGACTCTGGTACAAATGTAATAATACTGTACAGAGAGTCAAGCAAGTAGGACTCTGGTACAAATGTGACTTTCATCCTTTTCCCCTGTACCCAATATGTATGTGTATAGCCCGAATGGGTGGTAAGACTTGGGGAAGAATATCTGAAACATGCACACCAAGATCCCATCTTGAGATGGTTGGTTTGTAATCAGTCCTTGACTCGGGCCCTGCCTTGTGCATTTCGAGTCTTGACTTTATATCTCATGAGCAGGCACGGGTTGCCAAGAACGGATACTTGTTGAGCATTTCTTAACTTTTTGTCATAAGCTTTTAATTTTGTTTCAGATAAACTATTGCTAAAATCAAATGCAGCATGAAACTGAATCTATGTGTTCGGCAATATTAAATTTATAGTTTGTTTAAATAGTTACATGGTAATATTTAACTTCAGTTAGTGAAACAATTCTCTCACAAGCAAACCACTTCTCTGTTTTATCTGCTACACCTTTTAGCGAGCGGGACAAGATAGTGCAGATACTAAGTCACAGGGACAAGCTGATAAGATAGCGCAGATACTAAGTCACAAGATACAAGTTGAGCTTGTGTCCAATTTTTCAAACTCAGAGACAAATGAGCAAATATTTTATTTATATTACAGCCAAACTCATACCCGATTAACCGGGGTTAAAACAAACCTAAAATCAAACACGTTCTTGTTGCATTTTTGGCAAATATCCTTTAGTCAGATTTGAAAAAATTGTCAATCCTGATGCAATTTTACATTGTGAAAAACAAATGAAGAATATTATAAAACTGTCTCATGGAGCCTGAGATAACTGTCGTAGCACGGTTTATAAAACGCTGCCCTAGGCTGCCATTACGGCCACGTGCAACACCAGTGAATCTCAACACTGACTCTCATAACTAAGCAGTAGTGTCGACTTGAAGTGGAAAGTGATTGTCGGTGAGCTGTTAGATATCAAACCCAATATTCAAGAACTGATGAAAACAAACCATCACCATAATCTTATGTCATTTTTTACCATCACTAACCTGCCGGTGTTTCATTGATTTTTTATAAAATAAAGAACTAACTAGAAAACATTATTTTATATAAATATCCCGAAAAATAAGGGGGAGGGGGACGAGATAAATTTGATCATCTACAAAGGGGAATGTCAGCTGAAAAAGATGGAGAACCACTGGTATAGATAGTTACTTAAATAATCCCTACTCATGCAAGATGTTGGAAGATTATTCTTGTTTACATGTCACACATGACACCATATGTATGATGTATGATTATTAGTAGAACTAGGTGGGAGGTTAGCACTCCTGACTAGAGCTACACACCTGACCACGGATACTTGTTTCAACCCTGTGTTTGTCCACCCGCTGTAGAGGCTGTTGGTTCCCCATCTTGTCAGCTGTATAGTACAGTTGCAAACAGTCAGTAACTAGCTGAGCTACAGGCTTCTGGTTTGCTTGAATTGTCAGAGTCAGAAGTGCTAGCCATGGTTGTCAGAAGTGCTAGCCATGGTTGTCAGAAGAGCTAACCATGGTTGTCAGAAGAGCTAACCATTGTTGTCAGAAGCGCTAGCCATGGTTGTCAGAAGCGCTAGCCATGGTTGTCAGAAGCGCTAGCCATGGTTGTCAGAAGCGCTAGCCATGGTTGTCAGAAGCGCTAGCCATGGTTGTCAGAAGCGCTAACCATGGTTGTCAGAAGCGCTAGCCATGGTTGTCAGAAGTGCTAGCCATGGTTGTCAGAAGTGCTAGCCATGGTTGTCAGAAGCGCTAACCATGGTTGTCAGAAGCGCTAGCCATGGTTGTCAGAAGTGCTAGCCATGGTTGTCAGAAGCGCTAACCATGGTTGTCAGAAGCGCTAACCATGGTTGTCAGAAGCGCTAACCATGGTTGTCAGAAGCGCTAGCCATGGTTGTCAGAAGTGCTAGCCATGGTTGTCAGAAGAGCTAGCCATGGTTGTCAGAAGTGCTAGCCATGGTTGTCAGAAGTGCTAGCCATGGTTGTCAGAAGCGCTAGCCATGGTTGTCAGAAGCGCTAGCCATGGTTGTCAGAAGCGCTAACCTGGCGGCTAAATGGGATTAGTGGTTCGCGTGAAACTCGGTGACGCATGTTTTATGATTGCTGTGACTCCTCGATTACGAAACAGAGAACTAATCTCCGACACGATAAGGGACACAGTTGGCAAACCTGAGGTAACTCTACTAAAACTAGAGGAATGTAACAAATTAATAAAACTGGTACCCCCATCAATGGACACGCAGATTAAACGTCAGCTCACTTATTCTGTTATATCGTTGATGGAAGTTTGGGTTCAAATATCAATAAGATATACAAAGGGTGTTTTTCATAAATGTTTTCAAACTCTCCCTTCACACTAATGCGGGTACATTTATTTAAAGTGCTATGATATATATTATTTTTTAATTGGTGTTGATAAATGTTGACAGCCTGAATGGGGAATAAAACGTGGTGTGGATAAGATTAAATTGAAAAGTTTCCACAGATAAAATATACTCCAGGGATTGTATAAACCATGTAGATTTTTTATATTAACTGTGCGCATACAAAAATACTTTATCATGTCGAGTGATACTCAGAAAACTCGTAAATATATTATCCAGCTCCAACATACTACTACTAAAGATACAAGGATGGTTAAACGAGCCACGCCCTGTCGTGAAATCAAAATGGCCGACTTAAATTAAGTCTATTTAGTAAAAAGTGAATGTTTTGATCAAAATCTCTATACGAAATACCCGCCAATCATTAGCACACCTAATTAGTATCTTATGGTGTTGTTTTATAATTATTATTTTAAAAGTTTTCCGATTCAATAGGAATGCGGACAGAAATTTAAATCTTTTCTAACCTGTTTTTCCGGTGATAGGTAGGTCAGAGCTAGAACCCCGGCTGAGAGTGGTTTGACTAAATGGTTCTCAACTCTCTCTCCACGCTAATATGAGTATTTATTTTCCTTATCCCTATTGCATTAGAGTAATGCAACAAGAAGTCCAATCCTTGATTAGCTCATTAAACTGTGAGATCATTCATAGATGCATTGCAATAGTTTATTTTTTAAACAGTGACCTGTCGGAACTACAAATGGCTGACTTAGCTTTACGAAAGGTAATTGTATAGTGTTTTGATACCGAGGACAGGGATTTGATTCCCTTCTGTATATATAAGAGAAATATATTTTACATATTGGGTTATTTCCAAGAGAGTACTGATACATTCCAGTGAAATTCATCTTCCTGGTCCTGTTTACCTAGATTGTATAGCTTTGTCGCTGATAGGGTTCATTTAAATATATTTTTGGCTTGATTTATTTTCTCCTGTAAGGTATGTGATGGGCAGCATTCCAGCCCTTGCCATTTTATAAGGGAGGTTAGTAACATTAAGCTCTTACTGTTTCTAGAACATTCTACTCACCGTAGTTGGAGTAGTCGTAGATCTCGAAATTCTGCGTCTTGCTCTCGATCTTGGGTTCGACGGACTCAGGGTTGACGGCGATGTCTGGCGTCTCAGGTACCCCCACCTGCTCGACGTCCTCCTTGGGACGACCCCCAGGGACCTCCTCGGCAGTTTCCTCCAGGTCTACCCCCATGCGGATCTCCCCCCGCCTCGTTTCCCCGTCACCGCTGGACAAGTTCCCGAACACGTCCACCCCTCCATCTTCCCCGAGAACGTCAGACTCGACGTCCAGAGGAACAAGCTCTACGTCCTCGACGGAAAGTCCTTGCGAGGAAGCGTTTTGGAAAAGTTGGACAAACAGGATCACTGATGCAAGCAGAAAATGTTTTCTTTCACTAGAACCGGATGTTTTTGAGAGTCGCATTGTCGCTGATTGTTTGTAAACCGTGTCCGCCTACACAGACGCCACGTCCCTAGCTACCACACCTTTCACAGCTGACCACAAAAAAACACAATATGGAGACCGTCAGTGTTGTTCGCAGCACATCCGTCTTTCTCTTTGTCTCAAAACTAATTCATTATCTTTGCTCTGTGACCTAAACGCTTGGAGATAACAGAGATAACAGAGTCTTTACGGTAAAATAACAGGTTAGTTATTTTGTTTGAGTCTGCGCATCGAGCTCTTCTTTCTTTTTTAATCAATTAAACAAACAAATAAAATTAAAGATAAAAACAAACCTGCGCTTTTCTTGGAAATATTTGGTTAGTGTGAAACTATTTTATGTAAAATTAAATCGTATCTGTGACGTCGGACTGTATCTAGAAAACTTAAATAATATTATTCTCGGATGTGTTTATGAGTCATGTCCCAAAATATTTCGTTAAATGGTTCTTTTCCTTTTAGCTTTTACTAAACGTGTATTTTGGATTCATTTATGGTATTTTTTATAAATTCAACTTATTACAATGAGCAGGGGATGGAAACAATTGAATGAACATGTGAAATGTTTTCATGAAAAAGTGGGTTCGAACCCAGTGGGTGTTGACATATTTTTCTTGAGCGACCAAACCCCGTTGCACAATTTCCTTTGTAGGGGAAGTAAAGACGTTGGTCCCATGTCGATTGTGGCATGTGAAAATACCTTTCCCGGTAAAATTTGTAGGCTCTTTTGCTCTCGCTCCTAGAAATTCTCGTATGCCAATAAAACAAAATAACATGAAAAACCTTGAAAAAAAAGGCTTTCAATTCCTTGTTTGGTCTGGTTTCTTTTAGAACCGAGTCTTAATACCTGTTCAGGTTATACGCATGTGTACTAATTACACTAATGGGTTGGGGAAAAGAAGGGTTGAACTTAGAGGAAATGTACCCACATTTCTTTGGAGGAAAAGAGGAAAATAATTTAGGAAAAGTTCCCTCAGTATACCCAACCGGGAGTCGAACACCAATCTCCCTGATTGTATTAATAACGAAATAACGTGCTCTGTTTAATTTAAATGTACTCGAGTGAGATAGTAAAGTACTTTAATATTTTGCCTAATTTGAAGGATTTATTTAGTGCTAGGGCCTTGTAAAATTTTGTCTTCACTTGTTATTTACTACAAAATTATTTCACATAATGTTCAATTTTCATTTTAAATGGAATAAGCAATCAATTTATAAATAAACCTGCAAACTTCCTTGAGTAGCGAATAGATAATATCTTAGTGGTAGGGGGAACATTTAGCTAAATATACCTAGCCCACAACGGTGGACATGCAGATTAAACGTCAAGTTCGTCTAGTCTGGTTTGCTGGTGAAGAAAGGATGGGCTTCGAATCCTGGCCAGGTGTATGGAGGGTAGTTTTATTTCATGGTTTCCCACCCTCCCACCAAGCGAATTCTGGTGTATTTCCTATGGTTTCCATCTTCCTATTATTTTGGTTGTTATAAATTGAGAAAAACTTTAGTATTAATAGTTATAGTTTTGAAACTCTTAAGATTTTGGTGTTCTAGTTTTTTTAAAGTCGATTCAAGGGGAATTGTGCATAGGAACTTTTTTTCAACAAAACTGATTCTAATTATGTTTTGAATTAAATAAATATGTATATAAATTAATTCTTTTAAACACTGTAATTTTGTTTTTATTTATTTATTAGTTATCTTATTGTGCTAAGGTTCTAACTTTATTTCAAATTAATGGGGGACTAGTTATGAAGCATTGGATATTTGATTTTTGTCTTTAGGATGTCGGGTTTTTAAAATAGCTTGAAGCATATCTCATGGATTCTAATCCCCTTCACAAGTGCCACGAGATTCTAATCCCCTTCAAAAGGTGCCACGAAATTATAATTATTAATATTTATGTTAATCACTTTCAAACTGATAAGTGAAAAAACACGTCAAGTGTCCCTAGCCGGGATTTACACCCATGCCTCCCAATCTGTTTGTCTAGTTTCTACACACATAGCTTGTGCCCTGTATGGTCATGGGTGAATGTTAACTGTGCTATCCTTGTTTGAATGATTCATTTCTCTCTCGCTTCCCAACCCACTTTCAGACCGGCGTTTCTTGCCTCACAGAAAATAATTGGTTTCTTATCTAATTTGTTAAAGTGAGTTCTTGAGGGCCTTAGGGCAAAATCAGATATACCTACCTGTCTTGTGTGGGGAAGGAATTCTTGGAAGGGGTCATTTTATCATATTTACTAATTTGGAACTCAATTCGGCCCATGACCAATCTATAACGTGCACATTTCCCCTTAAAAGTTCATTTAATTATAAATAGTTCAGAAAGTGCCCGTTAAATACCTTAAATAAATAAAAGTTAAAAATAATTATTTATATATATATATATATAAATAATTATTATATATATATATATAATTTGTTAATTCCATTTCCAGTAGTTGAAATTACTAAAAAACTGTTAAACCAATTTTTACAAACGAAGGCGCATTTTAAAGGTTAGGGGACCAGGATGTTGACGCAAACAGTAGCTTCCAACGAAACCCCGATTTTCCCGGAGATTTTCTTCTGTGTCTGCTGTGTCTGCTGTGTCTGTTGTGTCTGTTGTGTAGTGTAAATACTCGGCTAACTTTGACAGGTTGTAGTACACAATGAGATAAAAGGAAAGAAAAAAGTGGCTAGCAATTACATTCCCAATTTATTAGACTCAGAGAAGTTCAATAAGGCCAAATTAGTTCAATTTATTTTCTAAGTTTAGGTTTGATTCGTGTAAGTAACTGCAATTGGAATTCGAACTCTGTATTTGTAATTCTTTTTGTCTGGTGGGACTCATTTTTAATACCCTTTTTTGATAGTTGTTTTAAGTTTACCTACCTCTCTTTTCCGAATGGGACACATTTTACTCCCTCTCCCCCCTTTTTACAATTGGTACTAAGTTTCCCTACTTCGCTTTGTCAGATGGGACTAATCTAACCCACCTCTTATTGACAGTTGATAATAGTTCATAAAATTAATTTGGAACAATTGTTTAATTTGAACGAATTATTTATGAACTTTAAATCTCTACTATGGACTAAGCTTTAATCAAGTTCATAGCATCCTTAAAAAATTAAATAAAATTCCTCCGAATATTTCAGTCATTAAATCTATCATCATGGAGCAACACCAATCCCTGTTATCTGACAGATAAACTTCACTTATCTGAGGAGACAAACAAGATAAACACAATGACTCAGTGTATGTACACTCTCGACAGAAAAACAATGACTCAGTGTCTGTACACTCTCTACAGAAAAACAATGACTCAGTGTCTGTACACTCTCGACATAAAAACAATGACTCAATGTCTGTACACTCTCGGCAGAAAAACGATAATCTTTTACGCAAAGAAATAACCTCATACATGACTGAAACTTTATTGTATGAGTGTATTTATCATGTGTGCGTTCAACGTAAGGGCAATAAATACTAAGGTCTTTAGTAAGAAATATTAAATATTGCATTATTTTAACTGTTTCAAAACTTTAAAATTCCCAAGTTATAAGGAATAAAACTTATTGTCCCAGCTTTTTACTATCTCATACATAGAAAGTATTGAAATTGCAAAATGTACCATCCCTAGCAATTGTGTCTGTTTCCATGTATATGTCTGGCTGTCTCTATGAATGTATGTATATCTCTACCTGATGACACGGCTGAAACTTTTTCACCGATTTCTTTCAAACTTGATATTTAGATGGTATGGTCACATTATGGTCACATATCGATGCCGAATGGTGATTCTAGTTCTAGCTCTTAAATTTAGGGTAGTTGGCTGAAAATTATGTTTTGAAAATGGTTTTAGGCTTTAGCGATTTTGTTCAAAATGAATATCAGGTTTTGGATTATAAATGAGTAATCTTCGTTTTTATAAGAAACACGAAAGTTACTTTTTACTGGATGTGTGGAATGCCAGGCCTCCATCGTGGCTCGGATCCCATGATCCATTTCATCTCACAATCACCCTACCATTACGCACTAGCGTAAGTGCGTACAACCCGAACGGTTAGTAAGACGCGGTGCTAATACAATAACAATAATAATAATAGTACTTTTTACTGATTTTTAAAGTTGACTTTAAAAAGGGTTTCCACAATTTTATTCAAAACTTACATCTGAATAGAGTTTATTATCAAAATAATAAAAAAAATTCCCTAAGGAAAAATAGTTTGAGGGTAGATTACCGATAATGTTTCTTTAAAAGGTCAGCTTTTAAATGGTTATTGGATGTAAGAAATCTGTTGTAGAAATTTAGTCCAGCAAAAATATATATTAGATATAGGCCTACACAGTGAAATAATAATATAGCGAAGGCTGTATGAAAAGTCAAGCTTGGCTGATAAAAGATAATAATCTTGGAAATCAGCCATTTATGAATCATGTTCGATTAAATTGAAAAGTTATATATGGACATGGAAATCGAGCCCGGGACTTTAGGTTTAGTGGGATAGCGCTTAGCTACTGGCAACATAAAGCCACAATCGAGCTAAATAAGAAAACAGTATATATTTAATAACGTTCTTGTAAACATTTATAATGATTAGCTAAACAATATGTTTACTACAAAGTGAATAAGAAACCATTTTACTTGCTTTAATAAAGCGTATTCTAATTAGAAGATTCACTCTTTAAAATAATAAATTAAAATTAAACAATTTGTATATTATATTAAAGAATAATTTACACCCATGAAATGAGCTATCTATTTAATAAGAATACAAAGGAAAATAATACTCTGATTACAATAATATAATAATTATTTTAATCTGTGGATGATTCTCAAATTTTATTATATTATTTCCTCACCAAAATCTACAAGTTTTGCTAACATACAAATATCTATTTGCTGCTACTAGACTTATTAGCAACAGCTTACAATTTTTGAATGGCCCATTTCCTTAAAGCAATTACCATTATTACATTTTTCACAATCATAACAGTTGGATTTTATTCAACATTTCCTGTTCTTGCAGCATGTATCACCCTTGCAACAGTTACCAACTTCACAGCATCCCGTTTCTTTGCAGCAAACACCATCAAGGCATTTTTCACAATTGGCACATCTGCAATCTTTGCAACATTTCTTGTTCTTGCAGCATGGATTATTCTTGCAACAGTTACCAACTTCACAGCATCCCGTTTCTTTGCAGCAAATACCTTCCAGGCATTTTTCACAATCGGCACATCTGCAATCTTTGCAACATTTCTTGTTCTTGCAGCATGTATCACCCTTGCAACAGTTACCAACTTCACAGCATCCGGTTTCTTTGCAGCAAACACCATCAAGGCATTTTTCACAATCAGCACATCTGCAATCTTTGCAACATTTCTTGTTTTTGCAGCATGGATCATTCTTGCAACAATTACCAACTTCACAGCATCCGGTTTCTTTGCAGCAAACACCATCAAGGCATTTTTCACAATCAGCACATCTGCAATCTTTGCAACATTTCTTGTTCTTGAAGCATGGATTATTCTTGCAACAGTTACCAACTTCACAGCATCCGTTTTCTTTGCAGCAAACACCATCAAGGCATTTTTCACAATCAGCACATCTGCAATCTTTGCAACATTTCTTGTTTTTGCAGCATGGATCATTCTTGCAACAATTACCAACTTCACAGCATCCGGTTTCTTTGCAGCAAACACCATCAAGGCATTTTTCACAATTGGCACATCTGCAATCTTTGCAACATTTCTTGTTCTTGCAGCATGGATTATTCTTGCAACAGTTACCAACTTCACAGCATCCGGTTTCTTTGCAGCAAACACCATCAAGGCATTTTTCACAATTGGCACATCTGCAATCTTTGCAACATTTCTTGTTCTTGAAGCATGGATTATTCTTGCAACAGTTACCAACTTCACAGCATCCAGTTTCTTTGCAGCAAACACCATCAAGGCATTTTTCACAATTGGCACATCTGCAATCTTTGCAACATTTCTTGTTCTTGAAGCATGGATTATTCTTGCAACAATTACCAATTTCACAGCATCCCGTTTCTTTGCAGCAAATAACTTCCAGGCATTTTTCACAATTGGTACATCTGCAATCTTTGCAACATTTTAACTTTGTCTTGCATTGATCGCTCTCGAAGCTGTTTGAACCAGTGGAGAAGATATCTGCAAAATAAAATAATTTACACTTAGGGTGGATTCCAAAACATGAATGTAAATTTGACAAATGAAATATATATAATAAACCTTGAAAGGGGAGTGTTTGCTCTATTTATTATTTGGAAGCTCTCAGTTCAATATCAATCAATTGCGATCAGAGTTAGCCAGAATGATGGTCCAAGTTATTAAAATTGTGTAGCCTTATTTTTACTTTCTCATAGCAAGAGACAATATGACTCTCATGAAATTTTTACCTCGAGATTATGATAAGTCCTTTCGTTTTATGTGTGTTCAGACCCAAAAAAGTGACTTTTACTATTCTCTCTTTTCCCATTATGTCTGTTTCTGTACACAGATTTAATGGATTTTGTTCAAACTTGATATTGCAAATTCACCCGGACAAATCAAATTACCCAAACTTGTCAAAAAACCTACACTGCTCTTCATACCTTAAAAATGGTCAAAAAAACTTTCTTCCTTTCTCTCTTAAATTTATGCTCGTCCAAAGCTTGATATTCCCATACCTCGACTACTGTGACATTGTTTATAGTGAGTGACCTAACTGAAGAGCTTGCACAAAGATTACAGTGACGAGAGAATACATACATTCGATTTATTTACAATCTAAAGAACCAAGACTACATCTCTAAATACTTTGACAATCTGAAGTGGTTACGACTAAATGAACGGCGGACACTTCACTCCCTCAGTCTCCTACACAAGATATTACAGACTTCCTGACTTCATTACTTAGCAACCAAACTTAACCTACTATAACATCAGTATCAGCTTAGTACACGCGCTAAAAGCTCTACCTTTACAAGCATCCCTATTCACAAATCTGAGTCTTATTCCCGTTCATTCACAGTCGCAGCGTCACGGGCGTGGAATGTTCTTCCTCCCATAGTAAGGGACTTGACTGGGTTGATTGCTTCCAAAACCGCAACCAAACGGAATATTATTTATAGGAGAATCTAGCTCTTCGTGCTTTTGTAAACATTTCAAATAAAACTGTTTATAAATAAATGCTGAATTAAATGTATGAATGAAGGATTGAATGAAAGAATAGATGGAGGTACTCTAACGATTATGAATTTAAAATTTAGACAGTCTTTTTATAGTCACTATTTTTATTATAAGCTTGTTTAGTTTAATTGGTTTAGTGTAAGACAAGGCAAACTAGCCTTAACTTTGCCAAAATGTTGCAAAATAAAGACAATAAATAAATAGATGTTATAGAGACTTTTTTTTTACCCTAGCCCTCAAACTAAAAGTGATTTATTGATGAACGATATTTTTAAAAATTCTATATCATCCGGAAATGGTTCTAATGATTTTGTTTGGAAAGGACATCTATGTAGTGTTTCACCTCCCAAATTATACTGAACACTTGTTAAAATAATTGAAAAATTACAACATGTACAGTACATGGGAATCAAACCCGGGACGTTTAGCTTTGCGTGCCAATACTCTTTCTACCACTGAGCCATCCTGGTTCGACTCGTACCCAAGGTCAACTTTCACTGGTGGTTGATTAATTGATTCTATTATGTTGTATCTGGTGGTATTGGCGTGAAAAGTCAAAGGTCCCTGGTTCGATACCCGTGTCCATGTATTTATCAGTTTATTGAATTGTATTCAGCTCTCAGTACTGATCAAGTATCAGTTTGTGATACAAATGACGCTGTATACTTGGGTTATGGGTGAATGTTCGTTAAAGGGTATTTTACACCAGAGTGAGTTGGGAAAATTTATTTTTAATCAATTTAACGATTTTGTTTAAAATATATATATATATATGGTGAGTCTTTTACATGAAAAATAAAAAATTCATACTTTTTGGGGTGGTATACTGATGACCTTTATTTATTTGAATATTTAAAAAAAATTACTCTAGCAATTTGGTTCAAAATGTATATCTGGAAAGTTTTTTAAATAGTAAATAATTATATACTTTTCCTAAAAAGAAAATTTGTTGCTTGATGGTGAATGATTTTGTCAAATTTAATTTATTTTAAAAATAGCTTTAATGATTTTGTTCAATATTAGTATCGGGGGACTGTTTCGCATGATAAATAATAATGTAAGCTTATTTTTCTAAAATAAAATTAATTTAAGAGTAGTTTATGTACGACAAACTGTGAAAATTTTGTAATATTTTGAAATTGTTTTTGTAGATTGAATTCAAAATGGGTATCTGGAAATAGTTTTTCATGAAAAATAAGAATTAATTTTTGTTATTTTTTATTTAAAAATAATTTTAGGGTAGTTTACAAAAAACTTATTTTTGAAATTTTGAAACTTGTTAAAAACATGTTAACAGTTTGATTTAAAATTTATATATCAAGAGTTTATCCTGATTAATAAGATTATTTGTTTGTTTTTAAGGAGAGAACGTAATTGAAAATAATTGACTGAAAGCTATTTCTGAAAATTTTCTTCAACAACATGAGATGATTTGTGCGATTGTGTCGAACCATTTATTTAGTATTTAATATGATATTATTCTGTAGGTATGGACATAAAAGAATAACACTAACATTTTAATTTACTTCATTTACCTACAATTTGATTATATTGGCTTTGTTTAGTTCGACATTTAATGTTTTCCAGTCTTTTTATTTGTTCTGATCCTAGGAACACGCCTTAGACCTTATAAAACACGAGATTGTCTGAAAACATGTTCTACGTCAAGCATTTTTGGTCTCATTTTATTTTATTCAAATGTAACAAGATCATATAGTGTTTAATTAATATTGACACCTTGTTTTTAAAAATTACCTTTATTTTTCAAATAAAAACTAGTATTTTCTAGTGTGATAAGAGAAACTAAATAAGCATTTTCCTGAACTATGAATCAAAATTCTCCAAACTTAAAGAAAGCTGTTGGAGTTGAACAATGATCTTCCAGGTCAGTGTCAAGCACTCTACCCGTGATGTCAACTACATATATACATTAGAGACTGGATGCTCAAATCCTTGAATCCCTGATTCCTAAAAACTCTTGAATCCTATAACCGTCAATAGATTCAAGATTCGAAAAAATCGCAATATTCGAAAACCAAATCATATGGAGGTGCGTTATTAGAAAACACTTCACTTTAGTTTACTTAAGATAAGAAATCAAGCAAAATATTATGTATTAAAATAATTAATTCTTATAAAATGTGTCCTCTTAATTTCTTATAGCGTAATAAATATAGCAAATGAACTAAGGAGTAAATATTCAGTCCACCAAACCTACCATAAAATCTGTTTCGTGCGCACTTCTGGGTTCCTAAACCAAACTAAGTTTCACTTTCTGTTAGTAGATTTTAATATTGCTTAGTTTTTTAATAAAATGTTACATTTTTTAAAGATTTAATTTGAGATTATAAGGAAAATTTTATATTCGGATTTTAGAAAAATAGGATTCGACTCATGTTGAATAAACACACACACATATTTAGAGATGGGTCGCTCGAATCCTCTATTCCTCGAATCCCTCGAATACTTTGGTATTTTAGAAACTCGAGATTCGAGAACCTTGGGGCGGGGGGGAGGTGGGAAGCTCTAATCCAAATATAAGGGCCTTTGATTCAACTCAAAATGTAATTTTTCATGAATTACGTAGATTCGTGCTGTAGTTAGAAAAATATGACAATTTAACTTATTTTATGTAAAAAATAGAAAAACAAAATCACAATTTTTTTTGTATAAATTCGTTTACATAAAAATAACGTATTGTTTAATGTCTTGTTGGTTCTTGAAACGTTATAGAAAAGACAAATGAATAGGAATGTTCAGTGGTACCAAATCTCCTAAAAAATGCTTTATTTGCTATGCTAATGTTCTATACAAAATATTTTCAATTTCTGAATCCACCATTAGGCTACTCAGACAAAATTAACGGGTCCGTTAATTTAACTTTAGATGGCATACATTGCTAAAATTGTTTCCTAATAATCTAACAAAGTGAATATCAAATGAAAACACTACTGTAATTATCAAGTTTCCTTTATAATTGACATTAGGTTTTGGTAATCAAACCTTAATACACTAAGCTAACTAATTATTATTTTATTTATATTCTTTTTTGCTTTTTTTATATACTTTTTAATTTTTTAACAAACTAAAAATGTAATTTTGAAGATTCGAGGATTCGAATGTGTATTCGAGATTCGAAAGAAAATTTTGGATTCGGATTTGAGAATTGAATTCGAGAAATATAGGAATCGACCCATCATATATATAAATATATACACTATATATAATAGTATATATATATATATATATATATATACAGGGTCATTGACAAAGATGTTTGGGATTTCATGATAGAATATCTATGGTAATAATTGAATAAATTATAGTAATATATTTTTTACAAGCACCGGGTTTTACCACCTGTTCAGGTTATACGCTTAAGTACTACTTACGTTAATGGTTTTAGGGATTAAGACGGTTATATTTAGAGGAAATGTACCCACATTTACGTGGAGAATGGAAAACCATTTGGGGAAAATCACCCTCAGTACACCTGACCGAGATTCGAACTTCGATCTCCCCGTCATCGTTAGTCTAGTCTAGTGCGAGAGTAGCGCGTTAGAACAGGCGGCCATTGAAGCGAGTTAAATGTAATTAAATACACAGAAGAAAACATTCAGGGGTGCCTCACCGTTTACAACACACAAACAAAGTAAAACGATCAAATATTTCTGGAGATATCGAATTATGGAATTTCCGACCCCTTTATCATGGATCTAAAGGAAGTGGTAGACCAGCAAGACGTGGCTAAGGCCCGATGCACATTGGACGCAGCAAAGGCAGAGGGCAGACAGAGGGCAGGCAGAGGGCAGGCAGAGGGCAGGCAGAGGGCAGGCATAGCACAGGAAGAGGTTTCTGCAGGTCACCGCAGATTTGAAGTGAGTCAGGGAGCTTTCACCCAGGGGTACAAGACGTGATATGGCCTGTGAATTAGAGGAACTTCTGATAGATTTGGATTCCGAGTCAGACTATAAATTAAATAATTTAATTTTACTCTACTCGCTTAGTAAAAAAAGGAAATTTACTTTATGCGCAGTGTCTAGTAACATCTAATTCTTCTAATGGATTATACAAACTACTGTAGATTAATTTCACTAACAACAAAAATGTAGAATATTACACTTAACATTCGAGTAATTCATTTCAGTAGCAATCTTTTCCCATATCTCATCTTTCAGCTTCGTCCTCATGTAGTCTGGATTGCTTGTTTCATATAATACTGGATGGTCTTGAACTAATTGAATAAGATATTCCATCACAATACACAAAAAACTACGTGACAGAGGCGCAGAGGACACAGGAAAACTGTACGTCTACTACAACCAGAGAGAGGCGGGAAAGAGTTATCCCTACACTGCGCCTGCCCTCTGTCCAATGTGCGGCGGGCTTTAATGTTGTAGACGAACGTTTGAACGAGAGAAACAATAAGACTTTTAATAATAAAGAGCATGTATGACTCGATGTATGGATGTTGAAGGAAATATGTAAGGAGAAAGTTAGTGAGGATGGATTAAGAACGGAGTTGTTGTTTTTTAGCTATATGCACAGTTTCTTGCCTACCCTGTAAGGGAAAGCCGTGATTAGATATGTATGTATATAGTGTATTATAGTATGTATAGCATATATAGTATATCTTGTATACATTTAGTATATTGCACTTACAAAATTACAGTGCATAATCATTAAGGGTAGTGAGACGTAGTGATATATATATATATATATACATATAGTTATATATATTATATATATAGTTGAGCAATTTGTATTTAAAAGGATGACAGCTACTTATTAACACAGAACTAGACACTAATAGTAGTAATACACTAATAGCTGTATTTCCATTAAAGTATGTAATAACGTGTATAAGCTGTTTATGGAACAGTATATTATAAAGCTATCACTCACCTGCCGTGTTATCAGCCATGATTGTCGCTGTAAGCTTATCTTCGGTAAAGATGGCGTTATCTCACCAGTCAAGGACTTATATAGTAACATTTTTCCACACAGCACTGCTGGAGTTCGGACCTCGCTGGGTGCAAATTAGGGTCGTGCTGCTCCGTCATACTGCGTAGTTACGCTAGCTTCCTTAGAAGTTACGCCATCCTTGGTGCAGTCACGTAATCAACATGTGATACGTGTCATGGCGTAAGATACGCCAACATCGTATCACGTGAGATTGTACTAGGATATGTACGAAGGAACTTCTAGAATATACTAACGTCTCTTTTTACAGTTAACATTTTACAGTATTACTAATGTCATTTTATAAATATTGGTAATACCCAAGGCCGTAGTCGGGGGGGGGGGGGGGGGGTTTCGGGGTTCAAACCCCCCTCCCCCAAAATTTTATGAACAAAATATATATGGCTTTATTTATGGTTCAAACAATATCAAAATTAGGGAGCTGTGTTACCATAAAAAGCACTTCAGAGAGCTTCCAGAGTTGTTTATTATTTAGAATTGTTCCTATTTTTCGGCGGTTAGGGGGTTATGTTGCCATAAAGAAACACTTAAGAGAGCTTCTAGAACAATTTTTTATTTAGAATTTTTCCTAGCCCCCGTCAATTGGGGGATGGGCCCACCAAACTCCCCTCCCCCTGAAATTATTGGCTGGCTACGGCCTTGGTAATACCCATCAAAAGCGACAGCTGCAGATTACATGACTTGACGTATGAATTCAAGAAAACTGGTTTAGTAACTTTTAAAGGTGTTAAATATGTTCCCTCCTATTTATATCAAACTTTAGCCGGGTTTTTTTTTCTGAGTAAAATAAAACAAGATTGAAGGGAAACTATAAATTGGTTTCACTCTGACGTGTATCGTTGGACATGACGCTCATTCAGTCTGGTCTGATGATAATGGAGTTACAAAAAGTGATTTTCCCCTATAGTTATCACTCTTCCTCCACGAAAACGTGGGTACATTTTCTCCAAAATGTTATCTTTCCTTATTCCTACTTCGTGAGAGTAATATACGAATACAGCCTAAACGAGCAGTTGAACGTGACGGATGAGATAATCACTCGAATGCATGAAGTGACCTTCAAACGAACTGAGTGATAAAATCAACAGGAGGGGAAGGGTGCTCGGTAGAGGATTGCAACAGTATCCGCCTGGAGAGAGGAAGTTAAAAACCACACCGGAAAGTGAAAAAACGTTCAGGAAAAACCCCTCTATTGCACCCAGCTGGGGTACAAACCCCGACCTTCCTTTAGCCAACAAGCCATACTGGAGGGAGTTGACGTTAAGGGGGCCGTTTCGGTAAGCTATAATTGTCACGCAGATGTTCGGTTCTAACGCGATATTTAATTTTACGATGCGTTATTTCGAACTCTAGATCCAGCCCTCCTCTAACGACTTTTGTAGCTATGAGACTGGGATTGATGAGAAGGGCTCTAGGTCCAGCTCTCCTCTAATGACTTGTGGAACTATGAGACTGGGATTGATGAGAAGGGCTCTAGGTCCAGCCCTCCTCTAACGACTTGTGGAACTATGAGACTGGGATTGATGAGAAGGGCTCTAGATCCAACCCTCCTCTAATGACTTGTGGAACTATGAGACTGGGATTGATGAGAAGGGCTCTAGGTCCAGCTCTCCTCTAATGACTTGTGGAGCTATGAGACTGGGATTGATGAGAAGGGCTCTAGGTCCAGCTCTCTTATAACGCAGCGTTTTTTATTAGGTGTGCCGTGGCACATTGGTATGCCGCGGAGGGTCAGCAGGTATGCCGCGGGAGTTTGACAGAAGATCAAAAAGAACTAGAAAAAAATTCAAGAAATCTAAATATTTAAAAAAAATCTCTGATCAAGATATATTTTAAAATAATCCAACTATTATAATTCTAGCCATTGAACTTTTAAACACAATCATAACACTAGATTTTTTAATGATAACATCTCTCTTAAGAAACTAAGGGTGTGCCTTGACCATTTAAGTGCCTTGTCGAGTGTGCCGTGAGTTGAAAAAGGTTGAAAATGGCTGCTCTAACAAGCACAGTAATTTATTGATAAGTTCACAACAGACAATTGTAAGCTAATTGAGAACTAGCAGCGAGATTTCCTCTTTATCTTGACAATAGAAGTTTCGTTGGTTCATTTCCCCGCTTTATTATTGACATGGCAAAAGGTGGTTGTAAGTGAAGATCGAAAGGGAGTATACGTGTTGACAGAATAGAGGAATATTTCCAGTAAACGACACAGACCATTATATTTTAAACCGTATGGCCCGGTAGCGAATTCCTCGCTGAGCGAAGCGGCCACCTAAATCCATGTGTCCATCGATACGTGTCAAAATAAGCTAAATTGAATGGCAGTGTCAAAATATAAATAGCTATACAATAATTATAGGATTTGCTCCTTAGAATGTTTTGAAATAAATACACCCGCATTCGCATTGTCAAGATCTGTCGGTGGGGAGAATCCCTTGAGTTGGCTTTCCCCATGAGTTTTATCATTGTGTTTTCCCCTCCTCTCCCCACGCAATCCAAGCTATCCTCCTCATGGCTGATCCTCAGATGAAACCTGTAATACACCTTGTGTGAAAACTATTATTGACTCCTGAGCTCTTTTTTGTGGTCTTTTCTTTGTTTTTGTCACCGCCTATTACTACCCGTTCGTGTTATACGCTTATATTCTAATTATGCTGGTGATGAAGGCTGAATTAGAGGAATTGTACCTGAATTTGGGTGTAGTGAGAGTGGAAAACTATTTAAGGGAAAAGGCTTAGCAAACCCGACAGGGACTCGAACCCCGATCTCCCCGTCATCGGCAGTCTGGTCTATATCGGCAGTCTGGTCTATATCGGCAGTCTGGTCTATATCGGCAGTCTGGTCTATATCGGCAGTCTGGTCTATAGCGGCTGCCTCAGGGCTCATTCGGCGACCGGAGCGGGCTCAAGATCTGTTGACGAGTCGAAGGAATTAGATAGATGGAGTTGTTATAAAGGAATGTATTCGCCTTGAGAGAGAATGAGAAAACACTTTTATGCGTGAGCCTCTCTCCCCCTCTTCATCAAGCCGGGATTGTATCGCGAGTCGTGGGTCAGAACCAGGCAGGCCAGTTGAATATTCTGACACCATTAGTATATGGATATAATTATAATTAATGTAAATAAACAATAACCATCAGTGAGTTCAAGAACCAAGCGTCAAGCTCATTTATTCTAGTTTATTGTAAACGGGGAGGTCTGGGTTCGAATCCTGGATTTGTGTACCAGATTGCACCAGATTTTCTGTTCTCTATCTAGTAAATTATTAATCCATTACGCAAATTTATAACTGTAACTTTTTCTTTTAGCATGTTTGTATTAATATAATTTGTGTACTACGGTTATTTAAATAAATTATTGCCCACACCACGCAAATACGGGTACATTTCTTCTAAATACTGCCTACCTAATTCCCACTACATTAGCCGAGTGGGTAGTAAACGCAGTGGAAAGAAACTTAGTACCGAATATTAATGTTATTCCCCGAGAATGTAACATTGATATCAGTGTATGAGGTTGTGTGAGTGTTAGGTGCTTTTACCTCCAAGCGTCATGATGTCCTCTTTCCACTCAACGTGGTGGCCAGTCCCTGTGCCTTCATGTTGTGTCAGACGGAATGTTCAGTGGCCAGTCCCTGTGTCTTTATGTTGTGTCAGACGGAATGTTCAGTGGCCAGTCCCTGTGCCTTCATGTTGTGTCAGACGGAATGTTCAGTGGCCAGTCCCTGTGCCTTCATGTTGTGTCAGACGGAATGTTCAGTGGCCAGTCCCTGTGCTTTCATGTTGTGTCAGACGGAATGTTCAGTGGCCAGTCCCTGTGCCTTCATGTTGTGTCAGACGGAATGTTCAGTGGCCAGTCCCTGTGCCTTCATGTTGTGTCAGACGGGATGTTCCAGTCCCTGTGCTTTCATGTTGTGTCAGACGGAATGATCAGTGGCCAGTCCCTGTGCCTTCATGTTGTGTCAGACGGGATGTTCCAGTCCCTGTGCCTTCATGTTGTGTCAGACGGGATGTTCCAGTCCCTGTGCCTTCATGTTGTGTCAGACGGGATGTTCCAGTCCCTGTGCTTTCATGTTGTGTCAGACGGAATGTTCCATGTCTAGTCCCTGTGCCTTCATGTTGTGTCAGACGGAATGTTCCATGTCTAGTTCCTGTGCCTTCATGTTGTGTCAGACGGAATGTTCCATGTCTAGTTCCTGTGCCTTCATGTTGTGTCAGAAGGAATGTTCCATGTCTAGTTCCTGTGCCTTCATGTTGTGTCAGAAGGAATGTTCCATGTCTAGTTCCTGTGCCTTCATGTTGTGTCAGACGGAATGTTCCAGTCCCTGTGCCTTCATGTTGTGTCAGACGGAATGTTCCAGTCCCTGTGCCTTCATGTTGTGTCAGACGGGATGTTCCAGTCCCTGTGCCTTCATGTTGTGTCAGACGGAATGTTCCAGTCCCTGTGCCTTCATGTTGTGTCAGAAGGAATGTTCCATGTCTAGTTCCTGTGCCTTCATGTTGTGTCAGACGGAATGTTCCAGTCCCTGTGCCTTCATGTTGTGTCAAACGGGATGTTCCAGTCCCTGTTCTTTCATGTTGTGTCAGACGGAATGTTCCATGTCTAGTCCCTGTGCCTTCATGTTGTGTCAGACGGAATGTTCCAGTCCCTGTGCCTTCATGTTGTGTCAAATGGGATGTTCCAGTCCCTGTGCTTTCATGTTGTGTCAGACGGAATGTTCCATGTCTAGTTCCTGTGCCTTCATGTTGTGTCAGACGGAATGTTCCAGTCCCTGTGCCTTCATGTTGTGTCAAACGGGATGTTCCAGTCCCTGTGCTTTCATGTTGTGTCAGACGGAATGTTCCATGTCTAGTTCCTGTGCCTTCATGTTGTGTCAGACGGAATGTTCCAGTCCCTGTGCCTTCATGTTGTGTCAGACGGAATGTTCCAGTCCCTGTGCCTTCATGTTGTGTCAAACGGGATGTTCCAGTCCCTGTTCTTTCATGTTGTGTCAGACGGAATGTTCCATGTCTAGTCCCTGTGCCTTCATGTTGTGTCAGACGGAATGTTCCATGTCTAGTTCCTGTGCCTTCATGTTGTGTCAGACGGAATGTTCAGTGGCCAGTCCCCTGTGCCTTCATGTTGTGTCAGAAGGAATGTTCCATGTCTAGTTCCTGTGCCTTCATGTTGTGTCAGACGGAATGTTCCATGTCTAGTTCCTGTGCCTTAACGACTGTCCATCACAGAAAACACTTGAGCGGGTAGCGAGTCTGCTGACTGATCTAGAAGTTCCTGGTTTAATTCCAGCTCAGCTCAGGGTTATTGAACAGTGAGTTTGTTGCCCCTACTCAAGAGGTTCATTGGAGTTTCTTCCTTTGCTTGTCTTGTCAGAATGAGACTGCAGGCTTCTGGTTGGAACGACATTAACTATTAAAACTACGTGCTTCAGTTAATATCATCTTCAGCTGTCACTTTAGATAGATATTATTAATACCGATAAAATAACACCAATATTATATTAAAATGCTATCAATGTTGACCATTAAAAAGTATGTTTGTATTTTGTAAATCATTCTTCCTTCTAGAATACTGCTATAGCTAACTTCCTGTTGACAAAATAACCTTTGAACTGATGATCCTTTCAAAGAGAGACCCGTCCCACCCCTTGCGACAAGGTCAGTCAATGACTCAGTGCTCCGCCCACTTCTTGTTTGAGACAAAACAAATAAAACAAAAAGTGTTTGTTGATATATTTACATTTTGTTTTTAGTCGAAAGTCCAGGGCTGATGTGAGGTTTTATTAACACATATAATCATTTTAATTTAATTCCCTGTAAATTATGATAACTGAGCTTCCTTCATCTAAAATCCCGTACAATCTCAGGACTCACATCCTTATTACCTGTCTGTGCTCTTGAACTGACCAATCACCTCTGGTTCGAATCTCATCAAGGACGGATTATAGTTTTTCCTCGGTGTGAAATAAAATAAGGTACGATTGAATCGGATTTTACCATCAATCGCTATATTTATTTTTACTATGTAGAATTATTTAATAATTATATTATATAGAATATTACTATACAAATATATATATGTAACTATTTTTATATGCATATATATGATACAAAAGTAAATATACCGGTACTACTATGGTATACTATGATACTACAGTCTACAGGTGCAATATTTCCGTTCCACTGATTTTTACACTTCTCTTTCTATTTGAGCATTTAATGGTCATTATTGAAATTTTAAAAATAAAGTCTTTAAAATTGCTACCACAATAATTCTCCACTGTATTTTACAAAGTCGGACCCCCACCCCCCTCCGTACATCCCTTACAAACAACATTATTAAAAGTAGAATAATGGACTTCTTGACCATTCTCAAAGAAGATTGCTTGACCTTCATAGTTTATTGATGTCATTTAGTCGGTTTTTACCAGTAACAATCTGCAAACACATAAGATAATAATGGTCGTGATTTTCCAATTGACTCACACGAGTCATTGTTGGTAGAGTATATGACGTCACGTTGCACACGGCGCCACACACAGCCAACACATTAACTTACACTCCACGTCTACCAACCGCTGCTTGAATAACATACCAACCAAAGAAAATATATTGTCTACACTGCGAGTCATGGAACCGGTAATGCCGAAATATAAAATATAACTGATACATTTTCAAGACAAATTGTATACATCCTCTCATTTCCAGATAACAGAGTTACTGTTTTAACAGATATTTGAAACACTTTATGTCATAAATAATCTGGTGTAAATGTATCGATGTTGGTACCGCTCGAATCCTCCGCTCTTATATTGAGACGGATGTTATGAGCCTTCGCCCTTCTAGAACATTGACACGAGTTAGTTTGAATCGATCTGGTAGACGTTAAGTTGAATATTGTTCCAGAGAAATACTACATCATGCCTGATCCATGTTGCGGAGCCGGTGAGTGGGTAGATGGACAACTTGACTTATTTCAACTGTTATTGCTATAGGATTAGTGAGCAAATAAATGAATTATATTTATATACAATTAAACTTCATTAAAATAAACTTATTAACAAATATATTTCATATAAGCGGTGTATAAAACCTCAAATTTAATATTCTAATAAAATAAATTATACA
This sequence comes from Timema podura, assembly GCA_033556935.1. Taxonomy (NCBI): domain Eukaryota; kingdom Metazoa; phylum Arthropoda; class Insecta; order Phasmatodea; family Timematidae; genus Timema; species Timema podura. Next base: position 11,156,049 of record JAVRXN010000007.1, on the reverse strand, counting down.
CTTGATCTAGCTGGTGAATTATGGTTTGTGTAGAATTTGAGCAATGTTTGGTACCAGTTTGTCAACCAGTTTGGTACCAGTTTGTTCTCTCACGTGACCAAATAGCCGAGAGGTCGTGGCTTACGGGCACATTAGCCAACGATTATAAAAATGACTTTTGCATAGGATTGAAATAAAAGGTGTCAAATTCATGATAAAAAATATGGGGTTGGTTCTAATATTTTGTATAGGAGGCCTGGTCTTTTATTTTTATAATAATAAAAATAATAATAATACACTAAGTTGGAATTATTTTTAATTAAGATAACAATACAGATTTTTTATAAATGTGCCCCCTTCAGTATTTTTATTGTTCAACGAGGCCCTCGTGAACAACTGAGTTCCAGTTTAACACGCCTGCTCACTCTCACGATAGACCTTACTGACCATAATAGGAAGATCAAGGTTCAAATCCAACTGGTGGTAATGATGGTTTTTATAGCTCTCTGTGTTAATACTCAGATATCCCAAACGGCTACTAAGACTTGTGGAACACAAATAACAATCTTTAAAACCTGTTTTCACACTTTGTGTGACATTCGTACGCCTCCTTTACCCCTCAACCCACTATTATTCGTGTTATGGACTTAGATAAAAGGTGAATAAACATAAATTAGGGCCTATGTATAAGTAGGAATACAAATAAATACATATAAAGACTATATGTTATACTGCACGTTTACCGAGACACTGCCCCAGTTGTTTAGTAGTAACCAGAGATGGCACAACTACTACCCCTGCAACTAGACTGACCCGTCTTGTTGGTCAGACAGAAGGGAAGTCTACTTGTCTTAGCATTCGTGACCGGTACTTGTGGAACATCCGATATAGTCATTACATGGATGGATGGCTCCAACATAATACTTGACTCTGAATAATTACAAAATTAATGATAACATGCCACAATAATAGCCATTTCAGCCACTAGAAATATTTCCCAATTTGGTTATATCTCTGGTATTTTTCCTATACCTATACCTATACGATGATCGTATGTGAGGGCATCTTTATGTGCACCCTTTTACACTACTATAGACTGATTGGCTTAAAAATAATTAGGACATAATGATTCATCTAGTCTATATTTATCTTCCTCTGAGCGGGAGGTGACATAGAACAAATTATTTTAAATATATTAACCAAACTAGGTACCGCACTTCCTTCGTGATACTGACAACTTTATTGCTTATAATATAGACCTAGAAGAAAAGGCATTTATTTTATTATTTCAGAGAATAGATTAGTAGACCCCCTATAGGGGAAAAACAGCTCCATTGTTTCAATTTGTGAGATAGCCGGCTTTGCCCCCTTCTCCATTTTTATATCTAAGAGTCACTCAACTTGTAGTGTACACTGGACCTAATGTTGTTGTTCAGCACAAACAATGGCTGGCTATTTATCTGTAACTTGAAAGCCAACACAATAACACTAGCTATTGTTCTACAGGTTTTACAACCTGAGCAAAAAACAAACACTTGTTTTAACATTAAATTATACCCGTATTTGTGGGCGCATGGTGTAGGGCGTCACTCGCACAATAAATTTGTAGTGTTGATGACGAGAAGTCTGGGGTTTGAATACCAGTCGTGTCTACTGAGGGTGGTTTTCCCTAAACGGTTTCCCATTCTCCTTGCACGCAAACACCGGTACATTACCTTTAAAATGCTCCCTTCCTCAACCCTATCTCAATATAGTAATCATCATATATGCGTACAACCTGAACAGGTAGTAAGACTCGGTAGTAAAAAAAATTGTCTTCTTTTTAAGCATTTAAATATAACACTTCTAAGTTATATTATAAATAAAATGTACATTTAGTTTGTAAGTTATCTTTGATTTAGCTACATCAATTAACGGCACTGAGAGATAGTAGAACGAAAATAATTTGTTTGACAAACAATTGACATCAGATGGATAACAGCTGTTTTAAACAGAGGCTTTTGTCTGCAGACACTGTTGTCTCCAGAATCTAGTAATGTTTACCAACAAGATTTCTTCCTTTCTTACCTGTAAATCTAATAGTTTTGTTCAAAATGAGTGTGTATTATTATAAATGATAGTTCATGTTGTTGTAACTCCACAAGACATAGAGTAATCAGTGTGTTGTGTGTGATGTGTGTATTTTAGGCCAGTCGGGGTGTAAATGTGGCGATGGCTGCAAGTGTACCAACTGCCAATGTTCCTCAGGAGCCCAGACTGGAACTGGAACCAAGGACAAGCCTAAATAGCTCGGCCGATAAATTGGTGAGTCCACAATTGTGTCCACTACAGCGTCAAACAAAATGTGCTACACTTTGATATCCCTTTAGTAGGAATTGGCCAGATAATAATTATATTAATACATTCATTTTAATATTGGTTGGAAAAATAATGTATTAACTCTTTTAATACCTGATTAAATAATATATTTATTTTATTTCCTGTGGCAAGTCTATAACAATATAGAACCAGCAGTCTTAGACCTTGGTTCGAATACAAGAAGAACAAATCACGAAATATGTCTTGGTAACCTGTAATTTGTTTTGTTTCAGACGGACAAGTATCCAACACAACCCGACCCACTCACATATTAGTAACTAGCTGCACTTGGCACTGACTGTACCTTCTGGAAACCTCTCAAGTCTGCACTTAACATGAAAAATGGTTTATTCTTCTTAAATAAGTTACCATGGAACTATCAAATAGACACATTAATTAATTAATAATTGAACTACAAAAAAAATGTTGTAGCTTTAGCTTAAAATTGATTACAAATTAAAAATTTAACCCAGCTTAAATAGAAAGATTTACACAATAAAATAGTAAATTTGTAAGTAATGTATTAAATTTTGTAATTAATTGGACAGATTTATCATGATAATTGTATTTATAATTTATTTTGAAATATGATCAATAAGAAATTTTGCTTACACTTATCTTGTTATTAATATTGATTAATTATTGGGCGCAATCTGTTCTTTAAAACTTCTACATTAATTGTTTTAATTATTTATTTTAATAGGTCACATATTTTACCAAATAAAAAAATTCATATATCTTTTCTTTCTTGAATAATTTGGAATAACTACTAGAACAGAAATCAAACAAGTTAAAACCCTCGCGTGAACTAATTATTTTTCTAAAAGAGTAAAAAAAAAGTTTTTTTTAAATTATTTGAAAATAAATTTGAGAAACCTTTACTCTAACTTAAACTGAATCATTTATTAATATAAAAATAAATGTGCTTTGAAACTGAGATGAACTTGTGTTTACTCTCACCCTGTTTTCACATTTTATTTATAATATTTGTTTCCCCATACAATTTTAACTGTTATGACTAGATATTTGATATGTGTACATATATTAGTAAATATATAGTACATGTGTGCTTTAACTATATGATTAATACTGAGGAATAGTACTTATAACAATTTAGAAAGCATTGTAGTAATTTAGTAAGGAGGGATTAATATATTAAAGAATATAACATTTTAATTGTGTGGTTATACAAACTAAATATAATTATTGACAAAAATAACTGGTTTATTGGAACAAAGTTTATAAAACCAGTCAAGTAAAAATTATAAATAAGGTTAAAAATATTTTTGATACAATGTCAAGGTCATGCAATTTGGCGAAGAGAATAAAACATTAGTAATAAATATGAAACAAGTGACGTTAATTTACTGGAAGTTATTCATTAACATTTAAAAAACATATAAACAATTAAAAAGTAGGCCCCAGGTAATCCATAAGTTGCTTATAACTTTAAATTCCAATCTCTTTTGTTGGGGTATAAAATGTAAAAAGTCTTTGAGTAGGCTCTATTTTGAAACAGCCGGACTAAATACTTTGTCCCTGACACATTTGGTTGAAATCGGTGCACAGTTATCACGAAATAAGTATCCGGCCATACAAACAGTTGAAATGGTTAAGTTAAAACAGGACCTTTTATCAATAGGTCAATTAATTTGTATCTTATGTATTTTAAATTGCTGTATTCTATTGGTTGAATTATCAGTATAAGCATAAAATGTAGACAAAGTGATAATACAAGCATTTATTAAAACAAAAATGCACTATTTATCATCTTAAACTAGAATGAACAACTTCTTTTTACCATTTATTTTTTATTTTAATATTTTTGTTGATTATTTTCAAGAGTTTTTAATTCATGCCCTCCACATAAACTGGATGTGTCCAAATCATGCGCCATGGGCTAATATCAAGTAAAATGTTTGAATTAATGTTCGTCATAAACTTGGAACTAGATTTGTTAGTTCCCCATCCGATACCTTAGCTCGGTTGGTAGCGTGTCTGCTTACTAAGCTGAGGGTCCCGGGTTCGATTCCCAGAATAGCTTAACGGTTTATCATTGGTGAAATATGGGTGTATACTGTCACATTGATGAATTAACGGCTGGGGACTGGATGTTGTGCTTGTCCTCGTCTTAAGTTAGATTACAAGACGTATGAAGGACAGGTCTAGCAGGCCGGTAGTATAAAATATATGGTTTTAATAAAAAACTGACCCAGGTCACAGTCTGGAAACAGTGATGGATAGCTGTAGAGTAAATATGTTATTCTCCCCCCCCCCCCCTTTCACTTGCTCTAAGTTAGATCTAACATCTGGTCCTCAGCGCATCAGTACCAAGTTTGTTATATTTTCACCTACTGTTAATTTTGCTGTTATCAATTACCTGGAAAGGCAATTAAAATATTTTATAACCATAGTCCACGCTGACAAGTTTTATTCTACAAGGCAGTGGTTCCTAAACTTTCGAGTCACCAAAAGTTTTGAAATGTTAAAATTATGTAATTATTTGAAAAATAGAAAATTATGAATAACAAACGGTAGTCAAACACTATTTAAATTAAAAAATCCCTCCCCTACGTCCTTTTTTTAATATCCATTAAATCAAGGTGTATTGGGAAAGTTTATCGGTCTAAGAAATGGTTCATGGCTCTCAAATGTTTGGTAAACATTTCTAAGGTTGTTTAGGTGAGCTTGTAAATGGTAAACAGTACAAGAAAAACTGGCGATATCTACAATACAACGTTTCAACAGAATATGATGTGTAGTATTTGAAGAAGTGTAGAAACATTCAAGGGAATGGCAACCCTGTTATCTTACACTACTTTCAGTCCACTTACAGGTTGTAACTGAACATAGTTGGCTGAAACCTTCTTTAACACTGTTTTATAAATACTTCTTAAAATAGTTACTCTCTTGCAGAATGCTATACAAGCTACTGTTTGAAGTAGTGCTAATGTTCCTGTTTGAAGTATCTTGTGGTGGTAACACTGACTATCTTGATTACCCCGGCCTTGACAATGATCCTGTGTTAGTGACTACATTCCTCACATTCCAGTCCACACCGCCGTGACGTGCCAGTCCATTCTTCATGGCCGACAGAGTTCGCGGTACATTACAAGCTGAGTCACATTCTCTGACCTGCTACCTGCTCAGGTGTTCTGTTCTCAAATTACGCCAGTTGCGAGCCTTGTCTGTGAATCAAGCTCATCGCGAGTGAAATGTTTCACCACACACCTCCATCGTAGTATGATTTTATTATAACCAATCTTGTTTGACATTCGGGCTATCCCCAACTTGATTTAATTTCACAACAAAAGATCCAGTCTGAGGCATCACTTTCGCAACTCACTGGACTGCCAACGAAAAGAATGGGGTTCGAATCCATGCGGGGTGTAATAAGGTTGTTTTTACACTCTCCCTACGCACAAATTCTGATGCACATCCTCTAAGTTCAATCTTATTCCCCCTAACACCATAGTAATCTTAACCTATTAGGTTAGTCACGAGGTTAGTGTGTTTAGTTCTGATCCAGAAGACCGGAGTCGATCCCAACTGACTACTGGGGTAAATTTAACTCAATGTGGGTTTTTGATCGTCTTCCGAGGCAAATGATGCTATTCGTCCTTTTACTGCAGTCGTTTTGTTTGTACACGATTGAATGGCAAGCAAATTTAACCTTTCAGTTAAGGCTTTAACTAAACAAATTAAATCATGGCGGGGATTGTGAGCTGTGACACTTTCTCTGACTTAGTTGCACAATTAACGACAACGTGATTCAAAACAAATTAACTTCGTCCCAACAGTTTTTAAGTACTCATTCAAAGTGTTGTGTATTTAGAGGTGTAACTTAGATAAAGTGCACCCGAATTCTCGCTGAGAGAGGACGGTAAAATCGCTGATTAAATTCCTGTTTCATTGAAAGACCATGTTTATATTTAATTAAATTGCGTGTAAATAAACTCTGCCAAACAGTGCTGCACTAATTAGTGCAGTGATTACTGTTTTGTTTAAATATTGTGTATTGATAGATGTTCACTCTTAGGAGGAGAGTAACATTACTAGAGTGATTGGAATTGACTTTATCTCAGGGGAAATACAGGATTTTTCATATAAAAACTAAAAAAATATGAGAATAGTTTTGTGAATTTGGGGCATTTAACTGCCTTTGCATTGAAGAGAGCGTAAACTAAAGAACCAAGCTTGCTTGTTCTATCACAAATTTACCCCCCGTACCCCCTCCACATTTTATGCCTACAAAAGTTGTGCAACGACTACATATCAAGGTAAAATCGTTCCGTTATAAACACCAAAGAAATGACATCCCACGCTTGTCACTTTTATGAGAGCTAAATTTCATCTAATGTTAGCATTTCAGGGTTTTTTGTTTTTTAAATTATAAACCTATAAAATTTCAAGTTTTTAATCCTATAGAAGGGCATGTTGATACCTCTACCTCCATTTTAGCTCCAACTATATTTTTAAATAACTATAATTTCTAAGTATAGTCAGTGACATATAACTATTCTGCAGATTATTCCATTAAAGGCCAAAAGAACAGGTCACATGATAAGTAAGAAATGTCTTACTAAGTAATTTCATAAAACGCAAAGTTTTAGGGAGAGGGGACCAGGAATACGAGGATTGCAACTGATCGATAGCCTGAAACAAGGAAATAAGATGAAGTTTCAGGAGATAAAAAAAAGCAAGTTGCTGATTGGACGCGCTGGAGGAGATATTTGGACAAAGAAACGGACCTATCGATAACACAGAGTAATAATAATAATAATACATATTGAATAATCACAAACATTGCAAAACCACATTAGTTTTGCAATTAGAGAGCCTTGATTTAGATTATCAAAAGAGGGGGGTAGGTGAATGTCTTTGGACTAGAACGTTGAGGATCGAACCTGGACTGGTTCTTTGAGAGCCAAGTGGTGAACTAACTGTAGACGTTTATTGGCTGTCCCCCTCCTACAACTGGACTAGAACGTTCCACCAACAAACACAGGCAGTAACGCGTTCACCCGCATCGGTAGGAACACGTAATGATTGTCTACTCTGGTTATCGGCTCACAGAAGGTCGGGGTTCCAATCCCGGTCGGGTGTACTGAGACTGGTTTTCCACTCTCCCTCCACGCCAAAGAGGAAACCTTCCTCACCCCTCTGACATTAGTGTAGATGTTTGTATATCCCGGTCGGGTAGTAAGAGACAGACTATCCAGAAGTTGTCGAGGAAATATTCCGAGTATCGAGGTCACAGGAAAGCAATCATTACTCCCTCATGAGCCGTGACCGTTCCTCAATAATATTTTATTTACACTCTTGATCTCCTTATAGTGAATAATGTAGTACAACACTTTAACTCAGTCGATAGCGTGTCTGCTTACTGAGGTGAGGGTCCTTGGTTCGATTCCCTTCAAGGCCAAAAATGTATCATTGGTGAAATGTGGGTTTACCCTTCCACAGCGATGAGTTAACATCCAAGCGCTGGGTGTTGTCTGGTCTAGATTTAAGTTAGTTTACAAGTCATGTGCTGATACTATCAGTCGGGTCAGAAAGTGCACGTTAAATATTTCGAATAAATGAAAAATAATCATGTAAAAATAAATGATACAGTAATCCATAATGAAGTGTCATTGAAAGCTTTTCCTCGGAATATACCTTTGGCCTATAGCAGGGTCCTGGTAGGAACAATGTCTCTCCAAAACTCTTCGTGAGAGAATATAAACAAGGATACGAATCTATGAATAAACTATGAGAGAATGAAGGGCTGAATAAACCATGAGAGAATGAAGGGCTGGAAAAGAAAATAATAGTATTTGTTTAGGATCATCAGAGCTAGTAATGAGATTAGCGGTGGGGACATAATCTCTAGTGAACTCCGAACAGATCTATCTCACCTGTGTTTGCACCCACAGTAAGAGATTAAAGGCCATGTCTGTAAATAATTGATATGTTTAACACACAATGGTGGTCAAGCAGGCCTGTGCGTCAACCTCGAATGGTTATATTTACGGTAATGAGGAGGTATTATTTCAATTCCTAGGTTAGTGTGCTGAGTACTATTTATGAAGTGGTTTTCCACTTTTCTTCCACGAAAATATGGGTACATTTGATCTAAATTCAACCTTACTCGTCTATACCCGATAGGTGTATATTAATATGTTAAGGTGGTTAGTAAGGCTTGATAAAATAAACTTTAAATGGGGTAGTATTTAGTTCAAGGTGCTATCAATTTAAATAAGATTAAATTAAATACAATATAATACACACATGCTATCTACATGTTGTGTGTCTATAGCACACATGCTATCCGCTGTAACCTTCACACATGTGTGTGATATTCTACTCCAGTTTGTTTACAGTGTGTGGATCTTATTACCAACAGGTTTGTTCTATATTAATTGATGTCACCTTCACTGCACATGTAGGACACAACGAATCCTCCGGAAAGGAACCGAGACACGAAGGACACACTGGTCGACTGGAGCGGATTTAAAACAGGCACAGAATTAACTAACTTCAAATGAATAAAATAAAAATAAATAATTGTATGATGTTGCATAGATTTGAACCAAGTTTGTACACACAGGGGCCCGCACAACCTGGGGTGCAACTCGTGCTTTTGAACAAGGGGGCAGATCATGGAGGTGGTATCTAAGATGGCTGACTGCAAACGATTATATCCAGCCAGAGTTAGAGGAAACCACGTCACAGAGACATTACCCAGCCGTAATGAGTTTACAAGTTTTTACAGCGACAATGTAATCAACTATTCATGTTGTTCGTCAGTTTTAACGACTTTATCAACACTCGCATTGCATACCCATCATCTGTACTGGAGAGATCTGAGAAAATATCACAACGCGCAGCATTTCTTCAGTATCTACGTAACATGACAATTAATGTGACAACTATCACTATTTTACAACAGTGCTACGATCTCAACATATTCTTACTGATAAAAATATATATTCAAGGGATATTGATGCTCTAGGACAGGGATATTGATGCTCTAGGACAGGGATATTGATGCTCTAGAACAGGGATATTGATGCTCTAGGACAGGGATATTGATGCTCTAGGACAGGGATATTGATGCTCTAGGACAGAGATACTGATACTCTAGAACAGGGATATTGATACTCTAGAACAGGGATATTGATGCTCTAGGACAGGGATATTGATGCTCTAGAACAGGGATATTGATGCTCTAGGACAGAGATACTGATACTCTAGAACAGGGATATTGATACTCTAGAACAGGGATATTGATGCTCTAGAACAGGGATATTGATGCTCTAGAACAGGGATATTGATGCTCTAGGACAGGGATATTGATGCTCTAGGACAGGGATATTGATGCTCTAGGACAGAGATACTGATACTCTAGAACAGGGATATTGATACTCTAGAACAGGGATATTGATGCTCTAGGACAGGGATATTGATGCTCTAGGACAAGGATATTGATGCTCTAGAACAGGGATATTGATGCTCTAGGACAGGGATATTGATGCTCTAGGACAGGGATATTGATGCTCTAGGACAGGGATATTGATGCTCTAGGACAGGGATATTGATGCTCTAGGACAGGGATATTGATGCTCTAGGACAGGGATATTGATGCTCTAGGACAGGGATATTGATGCTCTAGGACAGGGATATTGATGCTCTAGGACAGGGATATTAATGCTCTAGAACAGGGATATTAATGCTCTAGAACAGGGATAGTGATTCTCTAGAACAGGGATAGTGATGCTCTAGAACAGGGATATTGATGCTCTAGGACAGGGATATTGATGCTCTAGGACAGGGATATTGATGCTCTAGAACAGGGATATTGATGCTCTAGAACAGGGATATTGATGCTCTAGAACAGGGATATTGATGCTCTAGAACAGGGATATCGATGCTCTAGGACAGGGATATTGATGCTCTAGAACAGAGATGGCGAGACTTCACCGACCAGTGTGCCACTTAAGGGCTAGCTCAATTTTTAACTATTTTAGCATTTTTCAATTCAGTATTTAAAAATTAAAAAATGCCTGGATATTATGAAATGTAATGAATAACTCAAATAAAATTGTAGGTATTTTGATAATGTCTAAATTTTAAAGAAGAAAAATCTATTAAATTATCAACGTGAGTGTGTTATTAATTTAAGTAATTTAAATAAAAACAGTGAAAAAACATATTAAATTGATTTATATGTTAAAATCAAAAACTTACATTATATTTTTCATATTAATTTGAATATTTTATTGTGTTTTTCTATCTAAGATATTTATGTTCGGTTCATAAACTTGTCTTCAAAAGCGCAAGAGATGTACTTAAGTACGAGCCAAAACGATTTCTAGCCGTTGACTTCATGAAGTTCATTGTGACACAGATTTATCTGATTGCCAAACCCTTCCTTCACCTCTGACAAGACGTGTATTAATTACAACTTGTGAATGTGTGGAATGCCAGGCCTCCACCGTGGTTCGGATACCACGTTAAATTGTAGGTCCTCCATTTCATCTCACAATCACCCTACCATTACACATTAGCGTAAGTGCGTATAGCCCGAACGGGTAGTAAGACGCAGTGCGATTAGTAATAATTCATTGTGACAAAACATGGCTGTCCAAATATGATTTACATTTAAAAAATTATACTACGTTAGGAAAGAATTATTTTGTTTGTGTTGGCGTGCCGGTAGCGTGTTGGTAGCGCCTTTTGAAAAATCGGAGGCGTTTGCACCCACCTAAAGTAAATCGGAAGTGTTCCCGCCAGCGCCGGCGAGTCAAAGCCTTGATACTTGCAACTGGAAGTCATTATGAGGACGTATATGACGTTTATCTTTTAATCTGCACTGTTTCAGAACTACTTGTATGAAGGTTTAGGTTAGGTTAGGTTAAGCTAGGTTAGGTTAGGTTAGGTTAGGTTATGTTAGGTTAGTCATTGACCTAATAACTCTACTCTGCTGGGGGGAATATAAAACCAACATTAAAGGTTTTTGAAAGGAATAGGCATAATACAAACATCTACCTTCCTTAGAACAATAAGAAGCGTTTGAATATAAAGTGGGCGCAACCAAAATGAAGCCGGCATGCCACCCAAATCATCTCTGTCCTAGAATAACATGATGATCTAGGTGAGTTGTTTTACATAATCAACATTGATAATAAAGAGCTGTGTCTTGATACAACCCAGCACATCCACTCACGGGCTCTCCATTTGACCAGTTCTTTCAAATAAAGCCACAACAGTAAGCACCGCTGTCCTCTCAATATCAGCTCCACAACTGCTCTTTCAATGCACAGTCGCGCCCATTTGAGTGGGCTGTGCTTGGAGTTTGAGTAGCTCTCGAGCAGAGCAGACCAAGCTGAAACTTTAACTAAAGCAAAGCGGGTCACACAGATGGCGCTGCAGTCATGTGATTGGCTTAGAGCTAATCACGTGATTACGTTTCTGTCCTGTGATCAAGGGCGTTGTTATTGGGGGGAACAGGGGATCACATCCTGTCCTCAATATTTATCTGGAAAACACTTAGCACCGCCAAAGAATCCACGTTTGAAGCAAAGCATAAATGATAAGTTATATAATTAATGATTTCCGTTATATCGGTACATTTCCTCTAAATTCCACCTTCCTTATCCTAACCATTAGCCAGATGACCGGGGCGAGGGGGGAGGTCACAGTCACCTCTTGTCTTCTTAACTTAATTCAAGGTCAAACTTGTTTTGGTGTAAAGTATCCAGTATCCAGTAATCCTTGGAATTAGGGATAGAGTTTTGTTTATCACAAGACAGTTGTACCAAAACTACGCAGCAAAATGTCCCAAGTGTAATGTGACGACGGGGTTCCCCTTGCGTCCCCTCCACAAGTCACAAGGTCACAGCTCTTAGAAGCCATCTGAGTTGTAATGAAATAGATTTTTAATTTCATAATCATTCAAATCAAAAGTTTCCACCCCTAATGTATATCAAATTAATGAATAATTTAATAACACATATATATATATATATATATACTCAACCAATATTGTAACTAATTAAGACTTACTAAACAAATGATCAAACTACATCACCATTCTCTCTTCTATTAAATATCAATCTTTGTCTTCCTGTAAACCCCGTGTTACTTATATTATTCTCTTTTTCTTCAAGGATACTGATTGGGTGGCATTGAAACATGGGAGAATATATTATATATTCTAATATCATTGTCCTGTCAGCTCACTCTGTATTTTTGATATTTTTTTATTGTTGTTAGGTAACTTATATGTATAAGTTACATAACAACAATATATATGTATAAGTTACCTAACAACAACAATATATATGTATGTATATTTATGCCTCCTCCTGATCCTGGGAGATAAAAACAGGCTACACGATGGCCTAGATAAGTCAAGGTTTACATTCTTGCCTTCGTGACCACCAATTCGGGTTTTATTGTGTCTAGTTCGTAAATAAATCTGAGCACAAAACACAACCATAGAACATCCATCAAACTTAGCCACAAAACACTCAACCATAGAACATCCATCAAACTTAGCCACAAAACAACCAACCCTAGGACAAACATAAAACCTAGCCACCAAACAACCAACCCTAGGACAAACATGCTCACCAGTGAAGTTAATTAGTTAATATTGACAAGCTTAGGATCTACTTTATTATCTTATTGCTTACAAGTGCATCCATTTTAAAACCCTATGCCTTGCCTTCTTATTTATTTGTTGTTGTTGTACATGTGTGTTTTTTTTAATATGATGGCTGTTTAGAAATGAAAATATTTCTATTTGTTTCGTCTGAATACAGCATAAACTTTAACTGAGAGAATCCGGTCCGTTATTGACAGGCACCTTGCTCCTAGCCCCCGCCGATATCTGAGACGTTGACCCGCCACACAGAACATGAATACCGGCTGCCTAACTACTGTCTTGTCAGGGGACTCTGCTACATTTTATATTGGTTTCATGAAGCCATTGTTCTATGTAGCCATTCAGGGTCAAGGGAGAGGACGATTAGGACGATAATATTTACAAACGTGATGCAGCGAAGGTGTTTTGTTTTGGGCGGCAGTACACCTTCATAGGGGAGTGACTTGACACCTGTGCTATCTCCCTCTTTCAAGAAGGAACATTACTATTTTACTGCGTGACAGCGAGAAAGGAAACTTAAACTTGCGGCCCGATCTATGACTCTTTTTATAAACGTCGTAGAAATACTCTTTGGGAATGTTATTTCCATAGCACCTGCCTCGGTGGCTGCATGCTCTAAGGCGCTACTCTAACAATATACCAGACCGCCTATGACAAGGAAATCGTGGTTTGAATCCCAGTCAGGTGTACTGAGGATGGTTTCCCTTAAATGGTTTTCCACTCTCATTCCACGCAAATTTGGGTACACCTCCTCTAAATTCAACCTTCCTCATCCGTAAGTCATTAGCGTAGCTATTACATAATGCGTATAACCTGAACAAGTAGTAAGACGTGGTGCTAAAATAAACCTAGATCCATAGCATTTTACAGACGTGAAATTTATTCTAGAATATTCCATCGAAATTACAAACATTTTCGGGAAAAATGAGAGGATGATTTTTACTATCGACCGAGCAATGATAGGTCCTGTTTTAACTTGGTAATTTGGCATTTCGTCTGTTTGTCTGTCCGGAACTTTGTCACACGATAACTGACAAGCCTTGAGAATGGAGGAGAGGGTGTAACAACAACTTTAATATGTTCATACATCAAGTCATGGTCATGTGCTATTAAGCTGTCACATTTGATAGACATAATTAACACCTATAAAACAACCCTAATAGTAATTTATAATGTTATAAGAGTTGATCGCAAAACGTTTGTAATGTTTTAATGTAATGTTGTAATGTGTATTACCACTTAAACCATTGTGCCACCGGGACGAGCAAATTACAGCAATTATGGCTCAAGATATGCTCTAGATATTATCGCGGAGATGTGACGCCTTAAAGAACATGTGAAACAACCGTGACCTTAACTACATGTTTATTACTGACAAATGGTACCAGTGGCCACGCGGACCATGGCGTCTGGTTTGGATTGCTGGGGACGGTTAGAATCCCGTCTGCATATGTTGATGTGTTTCACCACTCTCCTGGAAATGCGGGTACACTTTATTTGAATTGTACCTTCCATCTAGCCTTCCATTTTTACAGAACATTAATTTTAAAATAGTCGTATTTATATTTTGTTGTAAATGTTTTCTTAAGGTTTTTACTATTCTCTGAAACTGTGGCTCCAGAAACTGTGTATTTATGTCAAATATAATTTAAAGTGTCTTTTTAGTAATTTTATTTTGTAACTTTTCTTTGTATCTAATGTGGTATATTTATGATAAATTCAACAACCGAAAAGTTTTTAATATCTAAGGGTGAATTTACACTGTCACATTTAATTTATGAAAGTTACTTGATTAAAGAAATATAACTAAGCTTTGATGATCCATCAATGATCTTTGATAAAATAATATAATTTACAAAACTTGTATAAAATATTTACATCATAGTAGGGATAGAACATATTCCAGGGTTTCATAAAAGAAAATGGCTAGGTAAAAAATATAACGGTCTAATAAGAAAGACACCAACTCCACACTTAGGCCTTAAGCCTTAATTGTGATATTTCTTTTATTTATAGAGCAGCTTTGCTGAACAAATTTTTTAAAGTTTCGTGGCCCATTTGTAAATATTTTTGACATGATTGATAAATATAATAAAACATATCGAAAAAACTTTCAATAAATTGTGATGCCATGCGTAAATACACATTTTATCAAAGCTGGTGTCAACTCTTTGATCATTTATTTTATTCAAGAAAAGAGTTGTATTTTATATAAGCTATCACGGGGCGTGACGTGACTGTTGTCGCTGGACCCTTGAGCTATTGCGACTCAAGGAAATGTCACCCTCACACGTAACAAAGTCTAAAAGACGGTGCAAACAAATATTTCAAAGTTTGTTTAGGCTCGGCTTCAACATTGTTTTCAAGCGAGTGAAATCCCTTCCGCAACATTTCCAGCCACCACCACTCATGTTAAGTGTTGACCACTGGTTCGAATCCTGGTGAGTCAGTGGCGATGGGACAGAGGGGCTTGTGGGGCAGCGCCCCCTCTAATTGACGTCACTGATATTCCTGGGAATGAGGCTGAGAGATGAGCATGAATCAAACTCAAAATGGTTTGTAGTTGAGTCTAACTTTCAAAAACCCATCTCGGTGGAAACATGGTCTAAGGCGCTACTCTCGCAGTAGACTCGACTGCTGATGACGGGGAGGTCAAGGGTCGAATCTCGGTCGGGTGTATTGAGGGTAGTGTTACAAAATTGTTTTCCACTCTCCCTCCACGCAAATGCAGGTACATTTCCTTTAAAACATAACGTTTATCACCCTAAAATCATTAGAGTATTTAGTACATAACTGTATAGGCCGAATGGGTGGTAAGACGCGGTGCTAAAAAAAATTCAATAAGGATCCAGACGAAGACCAAATTCAAATATCTTGTAGTGACATCCAATTTCCAAACATTTGCTGGCGTTCTCCCTTTGCTCCCTTTGGGTTTGGGGGATAAGCCCGTAAAAACCTCTTTTATTTCTTACTACCCCCTTCAACTCCCCCCTCCCCTCCGCCATTCCCTGCACAACTAAAGTTCCGCCATCACTGAGTGGAGTTTTTATTGAGGTATTAGTCGCGAACTTTCTAGAACACATTATCACGTGACTTATCAACTAATATCCTAGAATAGTACCCATAATGCCACACTCGTCCAGGTATTTATTGATTGCTTTTTTTTTACCCTTGTGCTCGGAGTCAGGGGAATGTGCCCACCTTAGCGTGGAGAGGGAGGGGAATCTTATTAGACCTGTCTGAGACTCGAACCTCTATCTCCCAGACAAGAAATATACCTTATCGAGTATTGGTTACTACTGAAACATGTACGGAGGAATTGCCATCACACCGCTCAGTATTTTATATTTTAAATGTGTCCCTTTTGGTGAAACAAGTTTGTCACTCCTGGTGTGAACACTCATATGGAGTGAATCATGTCCTAGTGTGATGTAGTTACCATCCACACATGCACTGTACAGTGACAGATCAATAGCACCGCCTTGCCGCCTTGTTGAAACCTTTCCATCCCAGACTAAACATATCCTTATGTAATGTTCCCTCGTCTGGTGGTGCACTGTCACCCAACCCTCCAGCGCGTTGGTTATCAAACTGGGGCTCGCGAGCAGCTCTCAAGGGAGAGTTGGCAACATAAAAAGAGGATCAAACGTTGCGGGGAGTTTTCTCCTTTGATTACCTGACATCTGACGTTTGACCTGTCATGTGGGGGAATTTTCTCCTTTGATTACCTGACATCTGACGTTTGACCTGTCATGTGGGGGAATTTTCTCCTTTGATTACCTGACATCTGACGTTTGACCTGTCATGTGGGGGAATTTTCTCCTTTGATTACCTGACATCTGACGTTTGACCTGTCACGTGGGGGAATTTTCTCCTTTGATTACCTGACATCTGACGTTTGACCTGTCATGTGGGGGAATTTTATCGTGGGGGTAAAAGGGGTACAATCTAAACTAAGTTTGAGAACCAGTTCCCCCGCAGGGATAATAGAATGTAAATACATTCTCACTATATTGTTAAGTTGTCACACTTTCTGAACCGAATGGTTGTATCAGAGCACTACTTACAAATTAACTTAATTCTAGGACAGATACAACAACCAGTCCTCATACCATTAATATTTCAGCACTGTGAAAAGAAAACCCTCAATTTCATAAATGATACATTTTTCAGCCAAGTTGAGATATAAATCCGGAACCCTTAGCTAAATAGGCAGACATGCTATTTTTTCTGTCAATAACAATAATATTGTACTAAATTATTAGTATTATTGTACAGGTATCAAACACGAGACCCCACACCTCTGAATAAGGAGACAGGGTTCGAACCCAGTCAGCTGCAATGGAGGGGATATTGCAACATATTAGTATACATACAGTACTAACTTCAGTGGAATGTTGATGTACAGGCTGATTTAGATCAGAAGGGACGCTTATGACAGTTATAAAAGGTTAGAGGTTCCGGAGATATGTCTAAGGACCAGGGGTGAGGGTGGTGTTTTAGGTTAAGTGGTATAAGTAATGTTAGTAATTATCCATGTTAACTGATGGTCTGAGTCCTGCCCGTGCAACATTTCAGCTCCAGTGGTTTTGAGTGAAAGGTTAGGATAGATTGGTAGCACATGACATAGTGACATAGCTATTACCTGATAATACACAGTATATATATATATATATACTTCTCCTTACATCAACATGTACTAGAGGAGTTCAGGAAGTGTGGTTGTTCATCGTTGCCTTACACACTGAATTTCTACGAGCGAGATTGAAAAGGGACTACCAATTTTGCTGTTAATATATTTTTTTCCAGGGTTAAAATCCTATGCCACAATCAACAGGAAGTTGTGCTACATATAATTTTTATCGACCAAGAAAATACATCAACCTCAGCTGGGTTTGAACCCACGAGCATCGGTTTTTGAGGCGAGCTTGTGAGCCCATTCAACCAAACACCCAGATATTCCCGTGGACCGTTGCATTGTGGGTACACTTGCGTCCGGCGAGTGGTGTGAATCACTCGACCACGCCTTCTCATCTTCCTGGTCACGTTTTTCGCAACAGTCCGGTAATTTTCCCGCTTGGCCGGAGATGGTCGGTTCCTCTCACTCGCACTGTCTGCGCAGTGAGGTGTGAACGGGGCCTGTGAGCTCAGATATAAGCGCCACGCTGCAGATTGCTCAGCACTTCTAGAGGAGACTTCATTTCATTCAGACATACGTCGGGTCGACAAGAGGATTAAACATGCCTTCACCATGCTGTGAGACCTGCAAGGGTGAGTACCAGATTACATTAAGAAACTTAATGTTTTACTCTTGGTAACATTTTACATTTTAAAAGATTTCTGGATAAATTATTTCACACATTTCAAAGTTAAATGCTAGATATCAATTAACAACTAAATATATTCTTATATAATTACTGTACACAATCTAACTAAAATATTTTTGAAACTCTTAACACTCTTCGAAGTTAAATATTAGATATAATTTTACCATTAAAGATGAGTTTTTGGAAAATGTCAATAGACTTGACGTATCTATTTAATTGGTGGAATATAGGTTAATTTAACTGGACCATATCGGGTCTATCTGAGATCCTTAGAAAGCCAAATAAATACAGGCTAATTGTTGGCCTTTCAAACTTTGCTAATTACACAAATAACAGATGACAGACGCCGGCACAGAACTGTGCGATATATTGATTCCTGTGGTTGGGTCGGTCCATTTTCACTCGCAGACATTGTCATTTTAAAACCAACTAGTACTATTTGACAAAAACAAACAAGTGCATAGGTATTGAAGTCAAAGTTTCACCTTGAATTATTCTTCTACCAACATAAAAACAGTGAAATGATCTATTTAAATGTAAATTTAAATTATAATTGGGAGTGAAACTAAAAGCTATTTAATGCTCGAATTTTGATTGATTGATTAAAAATAAATTAATTGTACTGTCAATTTAAAACTAACCAAAGAGAATAGATTTTGAGTCGGGGTTTCACAAAATTTTCGTAGCAAAAAAATGTCACAGCCGTAAATTAACTTTGATTGTGATGAGGGTTGGGGCATATGTCAATTTGGGAATCTTGGGGCACTTTGATATGTGAAACGAGTTAGTTATGGATGATCAAGTCATCAGCCTCGTCTTAAAATGGAACAGATCCATTATTCATTTTCCACGTGCGTTATTATAACGTGCTTTATGTGTTTTAAAATGTAACTAACCTTATTTGTGATTTTTGGGGGGAAGGTCATGTGATAAAAATAAAACGATATTATTTTAGAATGTCTTAAATGTTTTGACGGTTATGCCTGCAATTTCTATAAAACTTTTAAATAATATTTAAAACCTAGGGATTATATTACTGATATAAACATATCGTTACTAAAATTTAATCAACTCTACTGACGTAGGTGGTCTGAGTGTCAAGGTCATTAATATGTTTTGCCGATCACTAGAAGGTTTGTGTTTGAAACCCGGCTGATTGTGCTGAAGATGGTTTTCCCGACAGTGTTTACCCATTTTACTTCACGCAAATGCGGGTGTATTACCTCTAAAATGCTCCCTTAATTAGAGTAATAATGATTATATATGCGTGTAACCTGAGCAGGTACGTCCATTCGTAAGGAAATTGGGCTATACATTATATTTGGCGGTTAAAGTATAACATAAAACCTATAAATATAAACAATTTTTTTTTCTCTACATAAAACAAACAGATTATTAGACTTTTTTTCGTTTTAGTTTCGAAAATATTTTTCATGCATTTGTTTAGCCTTCGTTTCGAAACAAAAAAATGGACTTGACCCTCCTAAATCTGTTGACTTGATCTAAGGAGTAGGGAAGATCTTAGCTTGTAGGAAATGTACCTGCATTAGCGTGAATAGAGGATGCCCCTCCCAGTGTTCACTCAGGATTCGAACCCAGATCACACTAAGTTGATGTCTAGGCCCACGTCCACACTTTACCCTGGTGGTAAGATTACCTTGCACTTTACCCTGGTGGTAAGATTACCTTGCACTTTACCTTGGTGGTAAGATTACCTTGCACTCTACCCTGGTGGTAAGATTACCTTGCACTTTACCCTGGTGGTAAGCTTACCTTGCACTTTACCCTGGTGGTAAGACTACTTTGCACTTTACCCTGGTGGTAAGCTTACCTTGCACTCTACCCTTGTGGTAAGCTTACCTCTGTAAAATAACACTAATATATTAAGATGGCAATGTGTTGTACTCGCTGTCCAGTCGTAAGAACACGAGGGTTACATCCAACTGTTTGTTCCAGAGACCTGTGGACAGGGGGAGAAGTGTGGGAGTGACTGCAAGTGTGGACCCAGCTGCGAATGTTGCTCCGCAGCTGCAGAAACACGTGAGTCGCCCTACACATCCAGTCAGGGCTCGAAGCTTTGTCCTTCTGATTCCAAATCAAGCACGATTGACTCTGTCGACGATGTTGATGATTACTTTAACGTTCACTTTCAAAACAGAAAGCCATAGACATTGGGCCAAACAACTGTGACAATATTATACTCGCTCGTGGTACTTTAGGAAGAGTTAAAAGTAAACATAGATCTCTCGCCACAAGTTGTGCTATTCCCCGCATGGTCTAACGCGCTACTCTCGCAGTAGAATAGACTGCCAACTGTGGGGAGATCGTGGTTCGATCCCACTCAGGTGTACTGGGGGTGGTTTTTCCTAAATGGTTTCACACTTTCTCTCCATTCAAATTCGAGTACACTTTCTTTAAATTCAACCTTCCTCATCCCTAACCCATTAGTGTAATTAGTACATAAGTGCATAACCCGAATGGGTAGTAAGACGCTGAGTACAAAGTTAAATAATATTTTACAAATAGTATATTATACTTTGTGATAGCAATTTTTAAAAAGTAATTTATAAATGCTGTAAGCTACCCCTTAATAAGTTGTCCTTGGACAAAATTATTATTATTTAGCACCGCGTCTTACTACCCGTTCGGGTTATACGCTTAAGTACTAATTACACTAATGGATTAGAAATTGGGAAGGTTGAATTTAGAGGAAGTGAACCCGCATTTGCGTGGAGGGAGAGTGGAAAACCATTTAGGAAAAACCACCCCCAGTTCACCCGACCGAGATTCGAACCTCGATCTCCCCGTCCTCAGTGGTCTGGCTCAACACGACTGGCGCGTTAGCCAACTACGCCACGGAGGCGGGTCTTGGACAAAATAACATCTTGATCACCGAATGAAACATTCTCACACCTAAAGACTCTCATCAGATACCCATTTTAAATCAAATGTTTTAAAGCCATTTTCTAATAATTAGAGTTTTCAAAATTCGTCATTTATAAACTACCCTTAATTCAAAATTTTGAATCGATAAAAAAATTATGTATGACCCTATAGCATCTGAATATCAAGTTTGAACAAAACCCATCAAACCGTTTCTTATGTAACCACGGAGACAGACAGTATTGTAATACCAGCTGTTGTGAGTTCAGGAGCACTTTAGATTCATCAAAGTCTCAAAGCTCTAAAACTGTCAAAGTAATAACGTTAAGTATATTTTCGTCTGTTGGCAATCGTGAGGGGAAGGCATTGTCAAAACATGTGCGCATGCGCGTACAATTTGTGGTGGTTCATATTGTCTGCTCATAAAAATAATTGTTTAGTCTGTTCTTTATTGTGATAGCGTGAAAAAAGTGTTGATAAATAAGACAGCCCCCTCCTAACAACATCCCTCTCCTTTTGGAACAGTTTTATGTCTAACCTCAACAGTCATCACTTTCAACTTCCCCTCCTAACATGAATCAATTGTTTCAGCGGACAAGTGCAAGTGTGCGACAGAGGAGGAAAAGTGCGCGTGTCCTGAAGGATCCTGCAAGTGAAGGACACACACATCCACCCTTCATGACCAGTTGCTTCAGTGTGTTAACTTACGTACGTGCATACATGGTAGAACAGAGGAGAAAATTGAACTAGTTTTATAAACATTCAAATTCGAGCTAATATATGCTTCAATGAAGACTGATCTGTTAAATAAGATAATTTTATAGCTCCAAAAATGTCTTGTTTATTTCTTGTTTTGTTTTTTAATTTTTCAAAATTAAAATAAAATGTTATAATTTTGATGTAACTTTAATAATTACAAAAATAATTGTGCTTGTAGTTCTACAGGTGTACCACTTTTCCGAACTTCCCTTTCTTCGGAGGGCAATTGTTGGGAACTTAGAGATGTCGTTTTGACCGAGTTTTTGTCTCATTTACAACCCTCCCACCTTTCCACCGAACGGGCGTTCTTAACAAAGGGTTTTTTTAAACTTGAATGTTCAAAGGGCTAATAAGTGAGGGAATGTGTAAAATTTTATCAGATGGATTTACATCCATTTCAAAACCCTAATCTCGCAAAAGTAAAAACAAAATACCAAATGGTTCCGGACTAATCCACCATGCATTTAAATCGAATTTAAAATATTAAAATAGTATATCATCACATATATGCTTATAAGGGGGTGTTTCAAAATATAGTTTTGTCTATGTGATAATAAACATTTTATATTTTATAAAGTGAACAGGCGATCCTATTAAATAGCAAGCAAGTATGTCAGATACAAGAAATAATAGATTTACAATTAGTAGATATTTAAATAAATAATAATATAATTCCTTCGGTTAAAGGCCTAGACACAGACTCCGTATCCGTAGGTCCGTGGTCCGTAGTCCGTGGTCCGTAAGAAATCGATGATACAATATCAGATTGCTCTAGCCACAGAGTCCTTATCCGTAAGTCCTTACTCCGTAGAAGTTGCCCAACTTTAACTTTCTACGGACTCGTTTATACGGATTACCAATCACAGCCGAGTAAATATGCGCATGCGCCTTGAAATAATCCGTCACTATGGAAACATATACAAAATGAAAAGCTGGCTATACAAGGACCTATTTCAGAAACATTTTCCTAAAAATTCTTAACACCCCGGGAAGAGCGGCTTTTAGGAAAATATTTTCAAAGAAATACCAAGTTCACAGAAATATTGGCTTTGCTTTTGTAGGTTCAACACCCCTATTCCTTTGGTTTATACTAGGTTTTATCGGCGTAATTTAATTTTGTTGTAATTGAGATATATTATGGATACGAGTGATTTTGAAATGGATTCTATCCTTATTGATTGTGTTCGGCAAAGGCCGCTTTTGTTTAATAAAAAACTTAAAGAATTTAAAGACGTTTTAAGAAAGGAAAATGCTTGGCTAAGTATTTCAGAAATCGTCGCGATACCTGGTAAAGTTTTGGCTACAAGTAGGCCTACTTTTACTTTGAAGCCAAACCCCTTTTTTACAATGTTGCGTTTATTTATGAAAACTTGAAAAAAATGATATTCATGCATAAATAGTTTCTGTTCGTATATTTTTTATCAGCACTACTCCTTTTTTAGGCAGTTAGAAAATCCACCAGAGTTAGAAACATATTTGTAATAGTGGAACCCAATAATAATATTAAAAGATTGAGGACGGGAATATCGAGGCTTGAATCTCGGTCGGGTGAACTGGGGGTGGTCTTCCAAAATGGTTTTCCACTCTCCCCCCACGCAAATGCGGGTTGGCTTCCTCTAAATTCAACCTTCCCAATTTATAGTCCATTAGCGTAATTCGTATTTGTAGTAAGACGCTATGCTTAATAAAAAATATATTAAAAGTTCTCGTTTGGTTTCATCCAAAATATTAGTAGGCATACATCTGTTTTGCATTTTCAGGCTATTGCAAACACTTATTATTTTAAGTTTGATAGTTAAAATCAAGTTACAAATATATTTCCCTTAACCTACATTTTAGTATTTAAATACTGGAAGTTTTCTCGACAAAATTGTTTTTGGTTTCTTTGATCAGCTGACTGCTTGACGCGCGCTCTGTGTTGTAGATTATTTTCTTTCGAATTATTTGATTGGATGAAGTCTCTTACTATCTCATTGGTTGAAACGGTCACGTGATTACGGATATTGTCTCTGTAATCGCGAGTAGAATTTCTTATGGACCAGGAGCACGGAGTACGGAGTACGGACCTACGGATACGGAGTCTGTGTCTAGGCCTTAAGAGGACAGTTTAGAGCCAGACGAATTTAATTTAGTGTTTTTTTTCCGACCAATAGGCACTAGTGGTGGTTTGGAGCACAACTCACGAATTTAACCGAGACTGGCCGATCGTTCCCGAGATGAGTCACCACCAGCGCTCTTCCTTCTTAGTTGAAACTCATTCAAGCGCAATAAATAACTCCCTATACTAATATTATAATATAATCATACAAATAACTAACAAAAAAAAACTATTGAAATATACTGTAGTAGTTAATAAATGATCAAAAATAAATTTGTATATACTCAAAAATCTCCTAATTGTTTATAATTTATTATATTTCCAAAAGACGTCAAAAGTGATAGTTTTTTTTTAAAACTATACAATGTAATATATGAATTACTTAAACTGTGAATACCGTTGTTTCAATATATGTTTGGATATTTATTTACTACCCATCTGGGGAGATGGGGGTCAATAAGACATAACGTTGGTTTATCTGTATTTGTGTGGAATAAAAGTGGGGAACAATTGAGTGAGATGCGGTGATAGAGAAACATTAGAAATCCACCAGGAGAGTGTAGCCTGTACACAAATATTTCTAAAAATCAGAAAACTGTTTGAATTATTAATAGCCTTTGTTTGAACCTTTGTTTACATGTAATAGGTTAATATGTTATAACTTGAGTCAGTAAGTCACAATATGTTTTTAAAATTCATCTAAGGAACTATTTTTAACACATTTGATGTGATCAGCAATCACAGTGGTCCTCAGACTCACCAAACACAGTGGTCCTTAGACTCACCAAACACAGTGGTCCTCAGACTCACCAAACACAGTGGTCCTTAGACTCACCAAACACAGTGGTCCTCAGACTCACCAAACACAGTGGTCCTTAGACTCACCAAACACAGTGGTCCTCAGACTCACCAAACACAGTGGTCCTTAGACTCACCAAACACAGTGGTCCTTAGACTCACCAAACACAGTGGTCCTCAGACTCACCAAACACAGTGGTCCTCAGACTCACCAAACACAGTGGTCCTCAGACTCACCAAACACAGTGGTCCTCAGACTCACCAAACACAGTGGTCCTTAGACTCACCAAACACAGTGGTCCTCAGACTCACCAAACACAGTGGTCCTTAGACTCACCAAACACAGTGGTCCTCAGACTCACCAAACACAGTGGTCCTCAGACTCACCAAACACAGTGGTCCTCAGACTCACCAAACACAGTGGTCCTTAGACTCACCAAACACAGTGGTCCTCAGACTCACCAAACACAGTGGTCCTCAGACTCACCAAACACAGTGGTCCTTAGACTCACCAAACACAGTGGTCCTCAGACTCACCAAACACAGTGGTCCTTAGACTCACCAAACACAGTGGTCCTCAGACTCACCAAACCCAGTAGTCCTCAGACTCACCAAACCCAGTGGTCCTCAGACTCACCAAACACAGTGGTCCTTAGACTCACCAAACACAGTGGTCCTTAGACTCACCAAACACAGTGGTCCTCAGACTCACCAAACCCAGTAGTCCTCAGACTCACCAAACCCAGTGGTCCTCAGACTCACCAAACACAGTGGTCCTCAGACTAGTGATGGGTCGCTCGTGAGCGAGTCATTCAAATTGAACGACTCTTGAACGATAGCTGTGAACGAACGACTCTCGCTTCGCGAGCGAGTCATTCACACCGCCATTACACACTACATTAGAAAGAGTCAGGAGTGTTTGTCATTCACGACTCTTCTGTCGTTCTTCGCTCGTTACTAAGGAAAAATAGACTATAAATGCTAACTATCGTTACTAGATAGCAGAACTGCCTACAATATTAAACTATTTTTCTTAACACCAATAGAAATAATTTTGTGAATTAGACACTAAAGGCTATATGCTAAGGTTAATTATTATAAGTAATATGCGTAAGTAATACAATTAAAGAATCAAACGCAATAGGCTTCGGATAAATAGCACATAAATCTTAATGCGTTCATAAGTTGAAAGGTAAGGGACAGATTTGCACGCTCGGAACGGGAATTGTGATAACTAGTTAGCGCTTGCTCGTAAAGTTAGGGGTTGGGATGGGGTAAAGGGATTGAGAGCGAGCCAGCCATGCGGTGAACGATATGACTCATATAAACGACTCTTCATAAACGACTCTTTTGAGTGAGGGAGCTTATGTGAGCTAGCTCGCGTCAACGAGCTGGTTTGACCCATCACTAAACTATAGGGTAGGATTCTGGTACGAGATAAATCTTTACAAGCGAGCTTCCTTCAAAAATCACCGTATATATTAGGCTACACCAACTTACCGGTGTATAAAGAAAAAACTAACCAGTTTAAATCTTTGTTATGCTCTTCAAAACTTTTACTAACATATTTATTTCATTTAACTAATCACACATTGATGTATCTCATATATTCAATCAAATTAATTAACTATGTCAAAATGCCACTTGCCTTGTATGGGTGTAAGAGAGAAAGAGATACCAGAAAGTTTCTTTCTCTCTTACAAAGTGGTATGCAGACGACATTTCAAAAATGTCAGCCACAGATGTCCATCCAGTTAGATTATTATTATTGACGGTAACGCTATGAACAAGCGATCCGAACACAACTATTCTAGTCAGGTTAACCAACAAAACTAAATAAAGTTTTTCCGTTTGTGAGTTTCAAATGCTCTCAAATAATATGTTTACAATTTCAAAATTTGTGAGATTTTAATCAGGAAATCTTGAATTAAGGCAAATTAGTCAAAATATTGAAGTAAAGGTATAATTGTGTAGTACATTTCTTAATTTTTCTAGAATAATGTTTGTAAATGAAACATTAATGTAAATACACAGAATGAGGGCTATTCTTTCAGTTATCATAAACACCGGCTTTTAAACTAAATATATACTTGTCCGTTTAAAAAAACGCATAATCATTCTATGTGTTGACCTATGGCTATACCCAGAGATTTAATGTATCATCAATACTTAAACACAAATCCGTCTCTTTTTATCACACAACCTTATTGAGGGGAGCCGGTGATGGAATTTTAGTCACCCTTAAGCCCCGTTTTCACAGTATACAAGCTCCATATCCATATGACTCCTTAATGGTCATGAGTGTGCTAACCAATGATAAAGTGGGGAGGGGCTATGTCCACCCCAACTCTTTGAAACAGAATTGTCTAGAGTAAGACGCAAGCAGGCGTGATCTGTGAACCAGAGGTTATTAATATATTACTAATGGAAAGTTTAACCTATCATAATGTTTGTCAGTCAAAAATGAAGAGAAATTGAAATTGAAAGTAGAATAAAAAAAATAGTAAGTGGATTTAACATATTAACCGCCCCTTGCTGTGGACAGCAGTGAATTGTGAGTCAATCTTTTAGCCTCAGTCCCAAATGTTAACACATCTCTTGGGAGTAATGAGCCTCTCAATATTATTGGTAACTAGTGCCCATTTTTTATTTTCCATTCAGCCCCAGGCATTGTTTAGTTTAATTTTTCAATAATGTTTTATCACGGTAATCCTTTGTTCTAGATCCCTGTTCCGTTGAGCTATGTCATTTTCTTGTTTATTTGCGGGATGTTGCTATGGACGCTGTTCTGGAGTGTAATAGAGTTCATTCTCAACTGTTGAACACAGAAAGCTCTTCACATCTATTGAATAACGAGTGAGTTTTGTCAGTGACTGTACAGTACAACAGATGTCTTGCATGTTGACACTAGACGAGGTTTATCCTGTCCAGTCGTACAAGTCATGGTTGATGGTTAGGAGGATGGCGATAAAGACCCGAAGGAGGTCTCAAAACAAATATATGTGTCTAAAAGCTGCATGGAAGTGTTTTTATAGTAGACTAATTATTATTACATGCTTACAGGGTCTAACACGCTACTCTCGCAGTAGACTAGACTGCCGATGATGGGGAGATCGAGGATTGAATCTGTCAGGTGTATTAAGGGCGGTTTTTTCCTATATGGTTTCCCTCTCTCTCACCACACAAATGCAGGTACACTTCCTCTAAATATAACCTTCCTTATACCTAAACCCCTTAATATAATTATTAATTAATACATAGGTGTACAAAACAAACAGGTAGTAAGACCCAATGATAAAAAAAAAAGTTGTTAAATTTATTTATATCAAGCTAAGTTTGTTAAGTTATGTCTATAAATACTATTAATATTGCTATATATCTTATATTGCTTTTTAAATAACTATTTTAAAAATAAAATTATATTTATAGTGTGTATGGTAACTCTCCTAAGCTATCTAGTACCTATTCAGAAAAATATCTTATTACCAAAGTATTTTGTTTAACCTAATGTAAGATAATCACGGCTGTGCTCGGAACATGGAATTGTGGGGGATGTAAACAACTCATCTTGCCTAACATAATAGTCGAATGTACTGAACAGAGACTCATGGGATAAGGTTGAGCTAGGCTCGGAATAGAATGGGTAATCCTCGCCGTGCCTAGGTATCGTCATCTGGTTATCAAGGGCACATAACTACCTCTGCCAACTATTGTCTTCGTTGTAAGTTTAGTAAAAGTTGTTTTTATTGTTTGCAGAG
The DNA here is from genome assembly GCA_033556935.1 of Timema podura. Classification (NCBI taxonomy): domain Eukaryota; kingdom Metazoa; phylum Arthropoda; class Insecta; order Phasmatodea; family Timematidae; genus Timema; species Timema podura. The sequence goes on along the minus strand of JAVRXN010000007.1, from coordinate 11,127,435 downwards.
CCCTCGCGCCGTTGATCAACGAGTATGAATCATTTATTAAAGCTCTGCAGAGTCAGGTGGAGTTTTACAAGGTGGGGGTTATTTACATCGTGCTCACAAAATATTATCTTTATTTTGACTTTATTTCTTTCAAAGATAATTACTAGAGAGACAGGTATTTCGTGAGATGTGTTTTTATAAATCAAAATATTCTTAAGTACAATCTAGCATCTTTAAATGTATTGAACACATGAGAAACTAAACAGAATGTGATCTTATTGCAAAATTGGTTTTTTTATGTGACTTATGCTAATTTAGGTTGATTATGCACATAGTTTCACTAAGACATTGCAAATGCCATATTTCTTTGCCCTTTTTGTATGGAATCACCAGAAAAAATAAGTTCCAACTGCACTATTACAAATTTGTTCTTGCTATTCCTGTAACCAATCATAGTTCTCAGTCTCTAAGATTTATTTCCCACAACCAAACATGATTGATAAAGAAGTAATATATATGTTTAATCCGACTTATAGCAGTATTCTGGTAGTGAACAAAGACATTCCAATTTGAGTGGATTTCTTAAAAATATTCCAACCAAAATAGGTATTTTACTTACCACAAATTAGGGTCTCAAACAATTAATTACAAATTCTCCTGAATAATGCATAGTTTATTGAATCATAACAAGTGATTGTATTTTATAAATGCTTTACTAAAATAAATAAAACGTGTTCACTAGTCTTAAAATTTCTCAAATTCCATCTAGTTTTATGCTCCATGCTCTCGACATGTTTACACTAATGAGGTAGGGATGAAGAAATAATTACTGAAGAGGTAATCTACTGCAATTTGCATGGAAAGAGAGTGGGAAAACATTTAGGAAAAAACTAAGCCCAAGTAGACCTGAACAGGTATTTGAACCCTGATTCCCTGTCATTACAACAAATTTGAAAGCAATTATTTTAACATTAAAATAAACTACTACGCTTATCTTGATTTTGCTGTTATAAATGAATGTACTTGTATCTGATTTTCTGGGTAATTGGGCTTTAAATGAGCTCTCATCTTTCAATTTAAAAAATTATTAAAATAGCATCACTTCTTACTACCCATTTGGGCTATACAAATACAAACTATTATTCTATTGTGTTAAGGTGCGGCAGAAGGGAGCATGAGTATCTTTACAGTTTTTATAGCATTAAATATTTTTTGGCCAAAATAGATGGAATATTTCTCCAGTAGCAACATAGAGTTAAGTTTTCTGCACATGCTAATATCAAAAGATCTTGAATATCCGTCAAGGGTGTCCTGGAATTTGGTCAAAATGTTTTATCTTTATTTAAAAAGTTTTGACAAAATTCCAGGACATCCTTGATAAATATTCAAGACCTGTTGATATAATTACGTGCAGAAAACTAAACTCTATGTTGCTACTGGAGAAATATTTGATCTATTTTGGCCAAAAAAGTGTAATGCTATAAAAACTATAAAATTACTAGCGCTCCCTTCTGCCGCACCTTAAAGATATTAGATTGAAAATTCTATAAATACAAACATTATTTTTATTTTTGAAATAACTTTTTCTGTGATAAATTAAAAAGGTGTACCTTAACATTTAAAGATGCTACTTTTTTTTCTTTTTTTGTGACGAATATAGTCACTTTTACTGTCAACTTTCTGACAAGAAGGCATACAAATTTATTTGATCTGGTTGCTATTATCTTATCAAAAAGTATTTTGTACTTTTTAACTCAAGATATTGAGAAGGCCGACAAAAATATAATTTAGGATATCACAACTTAAATGCTATTTTTCCATGTCTCTGGGTTAAATCAGAGCCTAATAATAAAGCAGTAATGGACATATTTGTAGAAACTATATCTACTTTACTTGTAGGCCTTTAATTATCTTATTTGGTTGCAGAAAGATCATGAAAAACTTCGGGTTGAGCTAACGAGTGTGGTTGATGAAAATAACAATTTATCTACTCAGCTGAAGGCTGCCTTGAGTAAGCACGAGCATATATTGTCACCCAGTTACCGTAAAGAAATAGACATGGTGACCAACTTGCAGCAACAACTTGCTCTGGCAAATCAGGTATACCATCTTATCTGCACTTGCCTGACACCAAAAAGGTAATTTAGGGTGTTTGCACAAAAAGGTGCTTAGGAATATATTTGGTACAAAAAGAGATTGGGATACTGGGGAGGGGAGGCAGTTACATTATGATGAGTAACATACCCTGTACTCATCACAAGACATTGTCAAGTATCGCAGATAACGTTAGACAGGACATGCAGCGCGAATGAGAACATTTAGGACCGTGTTCAGGTATTGACTGGCAAACCCAATGACGCAGTTGGGAGGATAATATTAGCATGGACCTGAAAGAGGTACATTGTAATGAGGTGGACTGGATAGTAGTTTCTTCGTGGTTGGAAATACAATATTAAAATAAATAAAAGGGAACAAACCTTCCAAATATTATAACAAAATGTAGCAGGTACCTTAAAAGGTGAAAAAAAAAGGTTTTCCGAAGCAAACTATTATAATAAGTATTTTTGAGCTCATCTGATGTTTAAAAATGTATGATGATGATGATGATATTAATAATTAACAATAAAAAAATTATTGGAATGGTAAAAAAGAAAAAAAGTAAGCATTAGAGTAAGTACTAATCATGAACATTTTTATAAGCAATTATATTTAGTAAATATTATATACACCAACACATAGTATGTTGATGTTAATGTTTATATAAAGACTCGGTCTCTCATCTATAACAAGTATCTGGTTATATGTCCAGGAGAAAGAGTCTGCCGTAGAAATGTGGCGGTGTTCCTTGAAGGAAGTTGCTAGTCTAGAAGAAGAACTGAAAACATACCAGGACAACAGGCATGTTGACTTGGCGCAGAGGCAGCTAGAGAAAGTACGCTCTGATAGTAGTTAATGTTGACTTGGCGCAGAGGCAGCTAGAGAAAGTACGCTCTGATAGTAGTTAGCTGGTTATGTTGCAATCCTGGAGTTGTTTAAATTATCTGGCCCTTTGTACTGACGAGATCAATCATATTCCTGAACAATATTTCTTGTAAAAACTCTCTTCTTTATATTTTACATCTTGTAAATTAAGTTGTGTTTTAAGTTATATTTGTATTTAAGCGACGCACTCGATGCAAATTTAAGCACCCTGTCTTACTACCAATTCGGGCTGTACAATCAAATTATATTAGTTACCTAATGTAAGCACTGAGGATGAGAAGGGTAACTGTATGGGAAATGTACTTACATTAGCATGGGGAAAGCATGGGAAAACCATATGGAAAATCATATGTGGAAAACCACATAAGTACACCTGACACACAAACATAAACAAATATATAGCAGATGAAAAATGGCCTTATTTTTTAAAATTCTTCTCTGTTATTAATCTCATTTTTATATCAAAATCATTTTAAAAAAACACCTGTTTAGCTCATGGTAGTAATATTCAGCTCTGAATGATATTTTTGACAAGTTACAGTTCTAAACAAGAAGCTCAGAGCCTCCAGTTTGATTACGGTTGTTTTGTCGAAGGTGAAAGAACAGTATTCCGAGGCCATCACACTGTTAGATGGGAAACTGACTTGGGTGAAGAACGAATTGAACAAGGAACGGTCATTGCGGACCGAGCTTCAGGGAGAGCTTTCCAAGCTACAACTAGAGTACCAGTCCTCCACCACGAGGCTTCATGATTGTGACAAGGAACTCTGTGTGACATTGAAAGGTAGGTACGTCAATAAGAGCTTTGTTTACTTACTCAACCTCCTGAAAAAATATGTTGCCTAGCTTTCGTCTTCTTCTTCTTCTTCTTGACATTTGCCTCCATCACCTGTTGAAAGACAAAGAAATAAGTTTTAAGGTGTTTGGGGGAATCCCAACTTTCAGAATTCCAAGGCTCAGGATCGATTTTCTGTAATCTTGTAAATTTTAAGAAAAGTTGTTGCATTTATGAATACTATATAAAACATTGGGTGGTTTGATTTGAACACGTTTTATATTTGCTCTAATTATTTATATCATTCAAATCTAATAACACAACAAGTGTATTGTCTTCTCGCTGGATAAAAACTACTTCATAACAAACTAAACATCTATAAACACTCGTAAAGAAAGGTGAACAACATCACACTGAACAATTAGGGGAAAGGAGGACTTATGACATGGCCTCGGGAATGTAGGGGGATATATGACATGGCCTCAGGATGGAAAGCTTGAAATGGGCCTCTAGACTCATTGTATTGGGTTAATGATTATAATCTCTAGACCTATTTGTTTATGTTCCACAAGACGCCATTTTGAATTATTTAAGCAGCTTTAATATAAAATGTTTACTACCCTAACTGTTTCTTTAAAACTATCTGTTAAACTTTTGCCACCATGCTTCTTTTTATATTTCTTTATTTGTAATGAAGACTAATTTAAAATAAAGTAACAACCTAGTTCCACCCTTTGCTACTATCACACTTTTATATTCCTTTATTTTTAATTAATATTAGTATCAAATATAATGTTATTGTTTTAAAGTGAACAAAAAGAGTACAATATATTTTATCCATTGGCCTTTCAACGCTAAAGCAACTATTTTTTCTGGACAAAAAACTGACTATAAATTAAAATTAATAATTTAAAGCATGTATATTTTAGCACCGTGTCAAACATCCTTTTAGGTCACACTTGAGTATAATGTATAATATTTGTGGTTAAAAATGAGTGATGTATGTATAACCCTGTGCAATTCCTGTCCCTAGAAATATTAAATAAGATATTTGAATTTGAATCCAAGGGTAATATTTTATGCTGCTATATTTCTTATTCCAGATAAACTAGAGCTTGAAAAACGAACCCACGTCCTTGAAAACAAAATAACTTGTTTATTGGAAGAAAAGGAGGCGCTAAACAACTCCAGTAACAAGCTGGAACAAGCATTGACGCGCTGCCACGAGCAACTGGAGGAACTATCGCGCAGATATGGCGAGGCATGCGGGAAGGTGGAAGAAGCCTTGGGTCTGGTGGATTGCGCGTGTGCGGAGCGAGACAGGGCACTCCTGGGCGAGGCTGCGGTTAAGGAGGAGATCGCACAGTCCAAGGTCGCTCTCTCGCGACTCATAGAGGACGCAGGAGAGAAGATTAAGGAGGAGGCGGAGAGGTTGAAAGAGAAATACAACAGGAAGATTGAAACTGTGTTGTATGACATGAAGAAACTTGATGAGGTTAGTTTCACTTGTGAACAGCACTGCAGCGTGTGTGATGTCATCAGACGACCCTAGCATTGTTCGCTGACAGTATGGCCACTATAACATATTTTACCAATGTTATGTATTAATGTTGTTATGGATAGTTCCCATTTAAAGAAACAAAAATCGAGCAGGGGTTTTAAATTAAAGGACAAGTAGTAAATTTTGTGAAAAGATTTAGTTTCGTTTTATTTCATGCATGTATTATTCATTCATAAATGCTACAATGATCACAAAATATGTTTTGATGGCCTTTTTAATGCCCTAAGTAAATGTTGTCTAAACACATCTTGCGACATTCCTTTGTCTTTATTACTAATCATTAATCAATAAAAACTTGTCACATGCCCAGGATAACTCGTCCAATACTTGAGTCATGACGAGAATGCCATTGCCTTGGAACTATCTTCAACTCAACTTCAACGTCTCAAATATTGTCAATTCATGACTAAATAATTTGGAGTAAAGTGAACTTGGACACACTATGATTCTAGATAACTTATTGGCACACAAACAACACTTTCAGGAGTTGTCGATTTTCTGTACATTATGCGATTTTTTTCAGTTGAAAATAAAACTAATATACTTTAATTTGTTTTGTAACCTCTGAAGAGTTTGAAAGAGAAGACAGCTGAGTTGTCCAGGGAGATGAAGGACCATCAAAGTACCCAGGATCAGTTGGAGAGAATCTGCAAAATGAAGAGCCAGCTGGATCAACCGGGAGCCCCAGGTTTGGAACGCAGGATGCAAGATTTGTTTAGAGAAATCAACGAGCTTCACAACTTAAACTTCCAGCTCAAGCGGGATAAGGACAACCTTATTACGGAGATTAACAGGCTCAAAGACAGGTGCAATTTAGTCGATAAGAAATTAACATTTTTATCGTGGTTATGAGCATAAGTACAGGAACTTAACATAACTTAGAAAACCTGGGCATGTTTGACACTTTCCCTTGTGCAGGCGCTGAACAACATTTTTGTCTGCCCAAACTTTCCCTGGCGCTGGCGTGAATCAACATTTCATTGTAGTTCCATCTATCAATTAACCTCTGTACTTTTAGCCAGTCTGAACACTTCATTTTAAAGCTAATAGATGGAGCTACCAGTTCAATGCTGTAATATGACCTTTGTGAGAAACTCCCTTAAGAAAGACTTAGTGTCGTACATACCTCAATTCATTCTGCTGTACTTATTATAAAACAATCTCTTCTACTTTCCACTTATTATAAAACAAGTTAAAATGGGGTTGATGTTAATTTAATGCATTCAATTAAAATGTAAATAATAATGTGAGTGAAATTTATCGTTTAAGCTCATCATCCTAAATATGGTGTAGAGGTCATCCATAAACCACGTAACGTTTGAGTTTATTCTACCCTCCCCCCATGTAACACTAAGTATACATTCATCCTGACCCCATTACAACCTGCGTTACGTAACTTCACATCACTAAAAGAAAAACTCGGAGAATAGGAAGTTATACATAAGTGTGTTTACTAACACTGAAAACATGAACAATACTATTATTTTTCCAGCATTATAATATCTGTATTATGTAACACCATGTAGAAACTAAAGCCCTCTCTTAACACTGTTACATGGTTTATGGATGATGGTAAAATATAGTTACAATCCAACTAACGTAATCTAAAACTCCTCTATCTTGACTTGCTCTAGGCAGCAGTTAGAGCTCAACGAGAAAGACTCTCATTGTACATTCCTAGAGCATCATCTGGCCGGACTAAAACTGGACCTGAAGGCAGCACTAGAGGCTCGGAACGAGGCAATCGGTCATATGGAGCGCCTCTCTGGGGAAGTGAACTCTCTGAGACAAGAGTTGGACCTCACGAGGCACAAGAGTTCCACAGATCTACATGCAGCGCTACAACACGCAGAGTCAGTTCTTACATAAACTGATTTAACTATAGAGAAGGGTTTGCAAAACTTAATGTGAGCTGAATAGCTTGTTAAAAATTGAATTCAAATTAATGTTGACCAATATTAGTAAAAACATAGCCGTCCTTTTGTCACTATCATCATCATCAACAACTGTTTTCAGCCTGTGACCAGATCATGCCTCCACCTTCCACTCTTCTCCTCTCGCTCGCACATTGACTGTTATCTCGTTGTCAGCCTCTCTGGCAGTATTTTCACTTCATCTCCATCATAGCCTGTACCCCAACTCTTGCCCAGACAACTTCATTCCCATGACCTCCACTTTCCTTGTCTCTCTTACATCCAATGTCCTGTTTCTGATGAATATTCCCCATTTAGCACTCCCTTACATTTCAAGGACACTTCACTTTTCCATAGCAGGTCTCCTACACGTCTGTAGAACATTTACGTAATATTGAGTTGTATTTTCTAGAGATCTGGAGTGTGAAAAGCATCTTCAGGAGCGAGATGATTTGATTGCTCGTCTTCAAGAAGTGCAGATGAAAGGTGTAGACATGGCTAATGAGCTACACCACCATCTTGAATCTCAACAACAGATGAAGAACAAGTGAGAACATTCAGTCATAGTTAGATAGGCCCGGTCTTATCACTGCCAGATAAAATGTATTTGTCCATCACATTTTTATCAGAAGGTTTAAGTACCTGATAACTTTTATCTGGAAGTTAAAATGGTTGTTGCTATAGCGAAGCGTTGTTTTTCATGAGGTTTCGCCTATCAGAATCTGTTTTTAGGTTAAAATATTGGTTCACGTATTAAGTAAGCACAGGCCCAGGCTCTAACTATATATAGTTAGAACATTTAATTCACACTTTTATATAAACTGAAAAGCTATTTGTAGAGTTTTATTTATATAAGAACAGATTATCAAAATGTGAGTACAATAAATTAAATTTTGTAAATGTTGTACCAAACTATTGACCACATTTTGGCAAACACCGAAATTAGTACTTGCAAGATATCTGAGCTTCTGCGCCCATGTGACGTCATTTGCTTTACTCACACTCGTTTAGCCGCCATTATTTAACAAATGTTGAGCATTGCAGCCACTTGCCAGGCAGTAGCAGGGCTTATATGCATGCACACACCAGTAAAAACGGTACCAACATTGTGTTTTCTGCATAAAAATATATTTATCCTTCATATAAATTCAGTGCGTAATACGCATAAAATATTAAAGTGGTTGATAACCTTTATCTGGTCGCTAACTTTAACCTCCCGATAGCAATATTTATTTAGAAGTCATAGGTCTGGCCCTTAGAGTGTTAAAATTAATATAAAAATCTTTAAAATACATTGTAGCATTTTGAAATGCGTTATACATACCATACATACAAAAAAAATTGAATATTTTTGATAGTGTATGGTATTATTCTTGCCTGAACAAAAGTACCATTTGCAATATTATAATTTTATTCTTAATATTCCTATTAAAAATCAAAGTTTTCCAATCCAGAAAAGATATTTCCCTCCACCAAAGACCATTGGTAAGGAAGAGATAAGTTTGATCTGGTTATTAAGACATTCAATTTGTGACCAAAGACAAAATTTAAAATTTAGCAGTCATTTTTGTATTTTTATTACTATACCTCTTAAGTTTTAATAGATTTTTTTAAATTCTTAGCCTGTATTTATTGACTTGTTTTTTTTCAGGTGGCAAAAGGCAATGAGAACTTTGACATCGAGGTTTGAAAAAAGAATCCAAGAATTGCGATGCGAGTCATCTTCTTTGAAGGAAGAGAACCAGAAACTTCAGAGTGAATTAAAAGCTAATAGAAAGTACGCAGTTTATAAACATCTAAATGACACATGATTGTAATCTATAATCATTTACTATTGTGCCTCTTCATTGTTAAATAACACGCAACATTATACAAATATGTTTTGTTTGTGAAATATTCTCAAGAATATATAAATGGCAGCCCTAAACATGTGGCCTTAATGACTTTAAAAAAATATGTTGTAATTTAGAATATTTGTGTTAATAATGTGTTGGTATATTTATTTTAAAAATAGCTTGTTAATTATATCTAAAGCTTTGTAAATTTTTATAACCTATGTCTGCATTGATTATTATCGTACAGTGAAACCTGCAACCAGAGTTTTCTGATTTACAACATCTATGGCCCCTGAAGAAATCCTATTTAAACTATGGAAATAAAACTCACATCATTCGTTCCTTGATTTGTCCTTTTCCCGCATCTATTGGTCATCAATTTTTGTCCAAAAGAAAGTTAATCAAAGATTGATTGTTTTTAAGACAAATGAGTGCCCGTCGTTATTAGAAAGTCTGCGAAACCGCGTTGTTTCAAATATGCAAAGAAGCTTGAAAGTGTTAAAGTGTGAGATTTTCAGACGTTCTGCATCCTTCTCTTTGTAGACAATTGTGTCGCACATTCTCCAGACACAAACTCTTTGAGGAATGTAAATGTGGTTTTTTACTCCCTCAACTGCAGATAGTGCAGAGGGTTGTAGGTCTGTTGGATGCGGGTTCAACTCCAGATCGACATCCTGCGGACCATTCACTTGTTCGGGGGTGACAACAAGTGGCCCAGTCTACAATCCTGAACAGTTTTTGTAAAGTTGGGTCATGTGAAGAAGATTGTTGGAAGTGGTGAGGAGGGTGAAGATTGTGTTCTGCTGGGAGCATGCAGCGCTGACAAGAGCTTGTGGTGTGTGGTGAGTTGGAAGTTGCGTGTTGGTGGTGATGACGATGAACCAGAGCCTGAAAAAGTGCCGAATTTTACAGAAGCACTTTGTTAGTTTGAGTTCATGTAAGTGCATGACATCATCGAAAGAAACCACCGGAATATTGAAAGTTTATTGTTCAGTTTTAAAAGGAAAGGTGCTGCTAAACAATTGAAGATTAGTAATGACTTTCTTAAACAGAAGTGATGCTAAGTGGACTTGACAGGGGAAACAATAACATTATTTGTGTATGTTTTTGATTTAATAAATACACAGTATAGGTAAATAATATATTTTAATAGTTTTATACAGGCTTCCATAGTTATTATTTTCCCATATCCATCCATCCATCCTTTTAAATTTTCTTTCAGATCCTTGACAAAAACCACAAATCGAGCTTTAATTCACAGAAATTAATAAACTGCTGTTTCAGATGCATCCAGTCTCATATTAAAATAGGTTATTTATTTACAAATACACACAAAAAAACACCCATATTTAATTTTCACAAAATTACTAGACCATAAAGGTCATGTTATGTAGGTCAGGGCTGTCACTCGCATGAAACATCGAGAGAGCCGGGTAAAAAAAGGGAATTTTGGAAAATCTATAATTTTAGCACCTCATCTTACTACTTGTTCAGGTTATATGCCTACGTACTAATTACACTAATGTTTTAGGGATTAGTGAGTGGACCAGCATTTGTGTGGAGGGAGAGTGGAAAACCATAAATAAAAGTCGCCCTCAGTATAAGTGACTGGGATTTTAAACGTGTTAACGGTTATCTGTTGCAAGAGTGACACCTGAGTCCAGGGCTTCCAACAAGTCATAATCGGCTAATTTTTGTCAAGTTATGCAGGTATTTAATTGTGAATAAAATATAAAGTGGTGATTTAAACAAGAGTGATTACGTTCTAAATGAAATATGGGGGTGCCCTTTCACATTGATATGTTAAAGGCCCGGGGTCTGGATGTTGTGCCTGTCCTAGTCTTAACTTGAATTATAAGGCGTATGAAGTTACGACAGTCCTAGCTAGCAGGTAGTGGCCAACAAAATACATCACAGGCTGGAAACAGTAATGGATGTAAAATTAAATATTAAATTAATTTTTAGACTAAAATATACTATCTTTGATACAATATTTTATAATACAATCGATGTAAGGAAGAAATTAACTAAACACAAGTACATCAGTTGGAGCTTATTTTATTAAAGTAGATTACTTCTCTTTACTTTTTGGGCCACAAAAAGGCACCACAGGTTGTAAACCCCTGCCTTGGACCATTTAACCCTTGAAGCAGGTAACTCTGCTTGTATTCAGAGACTTGACTAACAACATATGCATGCATTGAACAAAGAGCAGTCAGTCCCCAAGGATAAATACATATTTTTTGTTATAGTATTAAAAATATATATTTTAAAATTTTATACATAATTTATCTTTGCTTGGTGAAGATTTTACAAGGTAAGTAAAACTAACACTCCTTAAAAATGTAAGTAACACAATATTATGTGATTGAATAAAGATACTGCTATTAACATAACAGCTAACACCCAAAGTTACATCAGCTGGCAGCTTTGAGACATTTATTGAATCATTAGCAACTGTTTCCAGTCTTTGGCCGGGTCAGTTTAGTAAAATATCTCCCTCCATCTTCTATCCTTACCACCAAGAGAAGGTCCACCTGAGGACTAATAAACAACACCCCGCTATTCATACCTGTAGTCTCACATGCAGTAGAAACCAGTAGCGGCTCGTGACCAAAATTCTCAGGCAAGCTTGGAAGGGGAGGTCGTGGATTTAAAAAAAAATGTTTCAAGGAGCTATTTGGAGGGTTTTTTTTATGATAGTTGTGTCTTTGGGCGTCCTGTTTTGTGAGTTACATTATTGTGTCATTACTTATTATAGACATATAGGTACTTATAAACTTTTGTTTGTTAGCTTTCATTAATACACACATCAAAACAAAAGCACCTGATAAAATAAACTCCACAAAACTCTAAAGCCCAGCACACACGATACAACTTCTTGTATTTAAAGTTGTGCAAGAAATTGTACAATATCTTGGTCACATGAATTGCGTACAAATTTTAGCCAGTGACTGTTCAACGCAGATCTTGTACAAGGTTTGGTGCTCACACAAAGCCATCTTCAGGCTGCTACTTCTTGTACAACTTTATGTACAAGAAGTTGTATCGTGTAGGTACAAGGTCAGTACCTTGATAATATTAATTTCCCCTTTCATGCCATACCATCCCACTATGTTTTGAAAGGGGAAGAGAGGGGTAGTGACTTCGGTTCTAGTCGTCACCTTTCGGGCAAGAGACCTGAAATCCACAGCTCTTCCCCTTCTCTCCCCTCCGAAATCTATGATGTCACAAATAAGAACTACAGTAGCTACAGCAAAGGGATGAAAGTCGGACAAATACCGACTTCCAACCACCATTAGATGGACTAGTGCACGTCTTGCATGCATGTCACAGTCACTGCCATGTGTGGGATTTTTTTTCTTCAAACCCACTGATGCTTGAACCACATTTAAATGATTACCAGGAGAATATTTTGCAAACATTAAATAAAATAATTACATATCTTCAATCAAAGGAGGCCAGCAGTGCTTGCCCTGACGCGACGCCACTGGTAGAAACATGGACAATGAATGCAAGAGAAACAAGGAGAGAATGTTAGGTGTCACCAGGAGAAACAAGATCAGGAATAAAGTTATCCAGGAAAGAGATGGGGTACGTGAGATAGTAGAGATGGGAGGAGCAGATAAAAAAAAGAGTGCAAGTAAGAGGAGAAGATTGGAGGCATTTTAGTAAACTAACCTGCCTACAGGCTGGAAACAGTTGAGTTCTAATGATACACAAATTCATGGAAACACAATTGATTAATAGGTAACCTACTTGGTTGTGTATGTACACAACATGTTTTTGTGATGTGTCCTCCCACAATCTCTACATGTAATAGTACTTTTGATTCACGGTATCTGTGCCGTATATTATTACTTCCTGGGGGGTAGTAGGCAGGACTGTGGAGTCGGTACACCAAGCCTTCGACTCCAACTCTTCTCTTTTTCTTCTGTCCAACTCCAAAACTCCTCCATAAATGGCAAATGTAAATTAGTTGGTAATAAAATAACAAATATAGTGCAGTAAAATGTTGCAACATAGATAACTTCATGGGAATATTACCATCATTGTTATAAGTTTTTATACTGTCTCCGACTCAAGACTCCACAGCCATGGTAATAGGATATCCTCGCAGGTACAGTTTTTGTTTAAAAGAAAGGTATTTTTCTTACTCCTGCTATTTGGAAAGAATGAAATGCAATTTTTGAGAAAAGTGTATTGTGTATTAATTGCGTATGTTGCTTACTTCCCCGTCCTCTCTATTTAGTAAATAAATACTAACTATATTTAAGAAAGTGGCACATTAAAAGTTCAATATAAATATTTCACTGTAAAACAAGTCAACATTTTATGTGGCATTTATACAACCAGAAAATAAACTAGGAAACCAATAAAGTGTTTCTTTAGTTCCCTGGGTGTCGACCCAAGCAAGCCCTTCCTTCACCATATGATTCAACGCTTTCTGACCACGGTCACTTTCCCACTTGAGTTCATTTTGTAAAATAGACAGAGAAACATATGCTCTTCCACTGTTACTCGCTTGTTGCAGGACAGCTGTGTGATCCATGCTCAACTCACCTGGGACGGACTGTACCAGGTACTGACCCTTACCAACCGCTAGGACAGAAAAACCATTACCAAAAATTTTCAGCTTCTTCGCTGCACTGAGTAGATCATCGATTGTAATATCTTGATGTTGTTTATTTCTACCCCGAGCTTGTACTAACCTATGTCTCAGTTCAGCTAAACTGATTAGTCCACCGTTCTTGTAATTTGTTGCAAGGCAAACTTCAACGATTTGAACGCTCAACTCGTAGTAAAAGTCTCCTATACCTAGTACAGACCAGAATCCTTTGCCTGAAGCCAATGGGTCTACACCAATTGCAGCACACATTTCTTGAAAATGCCTTCTGAATTGTGCATTTTTTCGTATTTCCTTCTTATGATTAGTAGCGAAATCCTCTAGATTGGTTCGAAAAACGTCCATTTGTTTGGCCATCTGCTCCAATTGGTTTTCTTGTATTTCTGTACCTTTGTCACGATATTTTTCTTGCTCTAGCTTTTGCTTATGGATGGCCCCTACTCCTGCTCGACGCCTCATTCTTGTGCAAAACTTGTTTATTTCCTTCAGGTCAAGACGATATCACAAAGGTTTGTTATTTTTAGGGAATGTATTACATCTGCTTTGACATTTAGTTCCTACTACAGATTATTAAATACTCTACTTATCTAATGAATGAGTCTGACTTCTTTAGAGGTTATATATATCTAAGTTAAAACATCAAAGCCTTCCAACAAGTGTTTACAAAAATGTACATGTTTTATTCTAGGTAGATTCATTTCATTTACCTCTATTAAATATTTAACATCAACATTTAGAATAAATAATTATATTATGTGCATTAATTTACTAAACTAGGTACCATACATTAAAAACTATCAAGTAATGTGTGTACTTGTTTTATAGAAATAAATTGTTTTATTCAATTTACTATAAAAATTATTCCATCCAATAGGTAAAAGTAGCGCTATATAATATGTGTGGCCATTTGATTAACTTGTTATTGTTATTTTGTGTTGTTGTTGTTATGTTGGTGTTATTTTAAGGTAAATATATTTTATTTGGATAGCTAACCTGAAAAACATGGTGTGCTTCGAAAAGTAAACACCGGTAATCCGGATAAATATTTGTTTTTATTTTGAATTTAATATTAAAGGCATCATTTTCTACCTTGTCTGTGATGGGCTTGTAAATTACGTGCTCAATATGGGAAAAGAAAATGGGAATCCATTTGTATTTTTAGACATTAAAGTTGGAAATGAAAAAGGTAGGCCCACAAGCTAATTACATTTTATTCCAGCCCAAATTTTAAATGAGTAGTCACGTCAAGTTAGGTAGGATCACAAGAAACAGCCTGGAAATAACTGTTAAGAATTTTAAATGAAATAAAGTAGCTTTTTTTAAAACTCTAGAAATACCCACAGGCCCCACGATTATTTATTATAAGTATCATTATTATTGCTCAAAATATTTATTTTGATCATCAAGGTCATAAATACACAGTTCCCAATTTTTTAATATTAGGTAATAAATAATATGGTTTTGACTATATATTAATTAAAAATGACCGCCTGTGTGGTCTAGTGTTCAAAGTTCCTGGCTGCAGCTCCAAAGGTCCCGGGTTCCGTACGTATATTACAATTGCAGTGTAGTACATTTATCAATAGTACCTGAGTTAAATAAATGCATTACTTCTAGTTTCAACAATTTTCGAGTTACGGCATTGGTCTGGAACTTAACCTCTCACAAGAGTCGGGTATGTCTGTAGAATGGAACCCAGCTATAAGTATCGGCCATTATCATCTCATTTTCTTATAGAGGCTGCAACCATTACGAAAAGGCTACCTCTTTGTCCGAGGACAGCAATGTGAAATGGTATAAATTTGTTCCATTATTGAATTTGTACCTCTATCCTTGCTACCGGTACCAACTCAACCAAATGTGCTATGTTATCAACCAAAAATATAACTACCTTACATTTTGAACTACAGTAAGAGACATTTGAAACCCCTAAACTATAAATAGCAACTTAGGATAAAGATAACATAACTGCTACTGCAAGGATTTTATCGGTTAATTAGACAACATACAAATTTGGAAAAATACAGCTAGGCCTCCTACAATATAACAATATAAAGTTTTTTGTGCATATTGGAATCGACAAAACCAACCAAACCATAAAGTACTAATTTATTCTAAGATACGGTCCTCAAAATAATTCTGTAAATAGGCCTACTATTGTTGTGTATTATCCTATTTAAATAGAAGGGCCTATGTTATGTTTTCAACTAGACTCAACTAAAATAATCACTCAGGCCTATAATTAATAGGCTAGTTTAAAATAAGCAATTAAATGTTGTTTTGTTTTGTTACAGTTGGGAGAATAGTATTGGAACTTTTCAAGGATGTGGCCCCAAAGACGGTGGAAAACTTTCGGTGTCTGTGCACGGGTGAAAAGGGAGTGCGCCCCTCGGGGAAGCGTCTTCACTATAAACACACAATATTCCATAAAGCTGTGTCACAGTTCATTATCCAAGGAGGAGATGTAACCAATTTTGACGGCTCTGGAGGGGAAAGCATTTACGGTGAAAAGTTTGACGATGAGACGTTTACCATAAAGGTAGGTGAAGGCGAATGAACTTAAATTTTCCAAAGTTTCAATTCAGAATAAGTAAGTATAGTCTGTTTTAAATAGTCATCTCATCACGAGTTGTTGGGAATTTTAAAAACTGTTATCTTAAATTTAATGTGCTTAGGATAGTTTTTGTAAAATTACAATTTGAATTTAGGAAAGCATGGTAAAAATATTAGTCTGGCAATTTCGGGCTGTCTAATTTAATTTTCAACAGAACTGAATCTGTGCATACTGGTAGCCTATCCTTATCTTGAGCTAGTTCTCTCCAGCCATGTCACTGTTTGCTCTCTGAGGAACACATGTGTGTCCTGTTACCCCAGCACGACAAGCCCGGGGTCCTCAGCATGGCTAACGGCGGTCCTAACACCAACAGTTCTCAGTTCTTCATCACGACAGTGCCTTGCCCTCACTTGGACAACATCAATGTGGCCTTTGGAGAGGTGAGGGCGGGATTCCAGGTCGTCACTGAGGTCAGCGGCGTTCAGACTGAGAAGGACCGACCGATCCTGGTGAGGAAATCATAACTCATTGCTACTACATTATTACTGGTCTAACTACTACTTCCTGAGGAAGATGCTATAATAGCATCGAAATATTGAATTGTGTGTAAATATATGTCAGTGTTTTTACTTTTATTTGTGCTCTACCATTTTCCTAATATTTTATCATTTTATTTATTACCAATTGTTTACATAATAATTAATATATTTCAAAATTTTCAAATTTAATTGAAAATCTCTCCAATAAAACCTTATATTTTCTGAGTTTGTTCAAATATTTAAAACACAAGTTTGTACCAACATTATCATTCTCTTTAAGGAGCACAGTTTTGTAAATGGAGGTGTTAATTCGTGTGTTTTAGCCATGTGTGGTGGAGGATTGCGGAGAGTTGCAACCCGACAGTGACTGGGGGCTGGCGGAGAATGATGGCACCCCTGACAAGTATCCACCGTTCCCCGAGGACTGGGAACTGTCTACAGAGATCAAGGTCAGACACAGCCTGCTTCGTTGGTTCACTGTATTCTAATATTATTTAAAACCATTGGAAATACTAGAAGCCCTCAATGAGTCAGGGACCCAGAAAGGTTCGTCTCAAAACATTGATTTTGTGAAATAATAACTGAGAATCGTGGTATAAGTACTTATTATGGTGCGCTGAACTACTGTTCGTACTGTACTGATACCTGGACACAGGAAATGTACTCCACTGCTCTTACAGTACAATTTTTGTAAGAAGAACCTTTTAGAAAATACAAACATATGTTTTACATTATTAGTGTAATATCATACTATCGGTGACAGCTCCATAGCTCAGTCGGTAGCTTGTCTGTTTACTGAGCTAGGGGTCTCGAATTCGATTCCCGGCATAGCCGAAAAATGTATCATCGGTGAAATGTGGGTTTACCCTTTAACAGTGATAAATTAACGTCTGGGGACTGGATGTTGTGCCTGTCCTGGTTTTAATTTATATTATAAGACATATGAAGCTACGACAGGCCTAGCCAGCCGGTAGTGGAGCATATGTGGACCCAGGGTACAGGGTGGAAACAGTAATGGATGTAAAAAAATAAGTGACAGCTGCAGATAATTTGACTGATGTATGACTCTAAGATATCCAGCGTAACAGAGCTGTTCGCTGACAGCTAACATAGTTAGATGTGTACAGTAAACATTGGTTTCAACTCACTAATGTTAACCTATAAGTGAACAACTACTATTGTCCTAGTACTAGACTATCAAACAATTATAATAATGATTCTAAAAGAATTAGTCTATGATTGGCGTTTTCGTAACTAATTGAAAGAATAAAAAACATTCATAAAACTATAATGTGTTTTGTTTTGCGGTTGTGGCAACAAGAGATTAAATTATATATTAAAAATAGGGCTGGGCCGATGCCGATTATTAATCCGATCATCGGCCGATTATTGCATAACCGGCGATTCGATGATCGGTGTTTGAATCTCCGATTATTTATGCCGATTATTCAAAATGTGTGGATATATTTTAAGTCCTAAAAAAATAATATTTTATCTCTGCTCTCTCGTATGTGATCATTGAATAATTAGCTTGTTCTTAGCGACATAGGTTTGAAATAAACAGCACATCCAACATTCCAAACAAAATATATCAAAATAAATATATTTACAATAGGTCTTTTTCAAATTTATGCACGTTATTAGAAATAAAAATACTCACAAGTAACAAATCTAATAATCATAAAATAAAGTATTAGCAGATTGGTATTGTTTTATTTCGATTTGTTAAAGATGCCCAAAAAATGAAACATCGGACGTAATAATCTCGCACATTTTGTTTTAAATGGAAACCGTTTTTCTTTTAATGCAAGTACAAAACTTTCCACTGGCATGGTATTTGTTTCGCTCATATTTCAATATGAATTTAATTAATATATATTAATATTTAAATTTTACATTTTCTTTAATAGTTAAAAGTAAATTAAAATAAGTTTTAAAGTATTTCTTAAAAAAAACACGAAAAATAACTTTCGTTGCACATTATGTTATTTATTATTTATTATATCATATTGAAGTAGAGCGGGACAAAATCGTTCTTTTAAATGAACAATTCATTGTATCTGGTTCAGTTCAATGATCCATTCATTTTGACCCGTTCACCGTTCATTCGATTTTCTAAAGGTAGTTTTTATTTAAATGTAGTTAAAAATGTTATTTTTCATTAAGATTATTTAAATTGTTAATAAAAAGATCGGATTACTGTTTAAAAATGGTGATGCCTTTTTATTATACTTTTTTTAAGAAACCACTTATTTCTATACGATATTAATATTTAGTAGTTAAATTATGATGGAATGCTTTGTAGAATCACAAAAACCTATGTTATGATATATCTAAATCACAATTCACAAAAATATTACGATTGTTAAAAATTGTTTAGTATTGAAGCCATATTTTAATAGACATTGGATGTAAAAATTCCTATTTCATCTAAAAACAAAATAGATGTAGGCCTATTCTCCTTTTGTGAAAAAATATGTGTGCCTTGATTATTTTTTATCATAAAAATTAAATTTAAATTTGCTGATTATGATTTGTCTTTGTCTAATGAAAGGGTCAGTAGGCCTATTTAATCATAAATGTGAAATCATATTTTAATTATCTAACATGTATCGGTATATTTGTTATTTATTAATGTGATTTGTTTTTGTTTAGTGACAGGTTCACTTGTCCTAACAATAACAATATAAAATAATAACTAAACAACCTTTACATTTTAAAAGTTTATATTTAAATGTTATTAAAACAAAACTATATTGGACATTATAAAACTAGTAAAAGTATTTTTTTTTTTTTTTGCTTTAAAGGTCATTTTACTTTATACACTTATTAAAATTGAAAACAAAAATAATCGGCATCGGTGATCGGCCTAATCGGCAACAAATGATCGGCATCGGACTAATCGGCAAAATAGCTGATCGGCCCAGCTCTAATTAAAAAGTATCATATTATCTTCATATGACTGGCCACCCTAAATTATGTAGTAAATACAAGTATTTTTAGAGAAAGAGCCAAACAAATTATTAACTTTTCAAAACTAAACGTTTGTATTTGGTAAATAATTGCACAAGAACACAACCGAAGATGGTTTGTAAGACGTCATTAACGGTGCTCATTTCACTATCTAAATTATATATATATATATATTTGTATTTTTAATTACACTTTATACACCGTTTGTACAAAAAATAAAAGTCCAAACCACTATTTTCATAAATTCATATTTCAATAACGTAAGTTAAAAAAAACTTAAAAAGAAAAGATAATTAAAACCGAATCGTTTGTTGTGAAAGTCTTGCTGCCAAAAATGCCATCAAATGAACATGTGGTCTTGGTGAATGGCTGCGTGAAAGTAGATCTGGTAACTTATTCTCGCTGTCGGTTAAAACCTTTCTTATGCTGGAGACAATCCGAGTTAGTCGAGTGGTCAGGGATATTACATTAGTGGCTCTGTCATCCTTTTGATAAACACTTACAAGATACAATCAGTTTGCTCTGTCATATAACATGTCTTATGAATACATTAATACTCAACACTCTTTATTTTCTTAATTATATCCCTCATTTTTGTAATACTAAATCTAATGTGGCAGTGAAACTTACATTTTTTTTTAGGTTGAAGGTGTTGAAGAAGTAGTAACAAACATTAAAGATTCTGGTAACTACTATTTCAGTATAAAAAATTATACTGACGCCAACAGAAAGTACAAAAAAGCCATCCGCTACATTGATTGGTAAGTCGTTTCATCCTGTCACATTTATTTGTTACTAATATGTAGTCTCACTCATTGTCGTATGCTGGAATTTTTATGAGAAGGGAGAATCAAGACTCATTTGTTTTTTTCTGCGCCACGCCTTGGTACTCGTTCAGGCAATTCAACAGTAAATGATCTGACTAATTATTTAAATACTCTTACAAACAGATCTGTGTTCAGCTTTGTTAGTTGGTAGAGCTTGCAAGCATGAGAAGGCCTACATATTAATTATGTCCCCTTCAATATTTGTACGTTCATAAATTTGGTTGATGAACTTTTCCAAGCCTTGTTACATTCACATTGATAATATGATGTATTCAACTTAAAAAAATCTAATTCACAAATTGACATATTTATTTGACAGGTGTAAAACCCAATCAGACAAGATAAATAGTTACGATGAAATGAAATTATCCGAGATAAAGTTAGTGTGTTTGTTGAATCAAGCTGCGGTCAAACTTAAGATGAATCTTTTCAGAGAAGCGTTGTACTTATGTGACAAGGTAAGACCTTTTTATATAAGTCTTTACCTATAGTTTATTAATTATATCTAACACTCTTTTGACTTTCCTAGCTATGATATTTAAAATACTCTTATTAAATACATTTTTAAAATCTTTATTTACCAAAAACAATTTTTAAATATTTAATCTGTTTTTTTTTGACATCTCATGAGCAAAGGTAGTCGAGTATGTGCTTGAAACGCAAATTGTGCCCTTAGTTATTTTATAACACCATTTTATTTGTGCTTTATATTATTTAGGGATAAAACACTCAAATCTTGGGGTACAAAAAAAACTACAAAATTTTATGAAAATAAATACTTTGCTCAAAAAATGTTAATATTTTATCCATATAAAGAAAGAGTTGACAAATAAACAAAATAGCAACTATCAGTGGTACCAAACTGTTAAGAACTTTTATTTGTTGAATTGAATTTTTAATAATCTCACTATAAATAAAATTGTTAATTTTTAAATATTCTAGGATTCAAATTTGGATTTGAAATTTAAAAGAAAATTTAAATTTGTTTTAACAAAATGGTTTTGAAGAAATGATTAGGGAAAGTAACATGAAATTACAAGGCACAGTTTGTTAATGACAGCAACTTGGTGGAAAATAACAGGGAATTACAAGGCACAGTTTGTTAATGACAGCAACTTGGTGGAAAGTAACAGGGACTTACAAGGCACAGTTTGTTAATGACAGCAACTTGGTGGGAAATAACAGGGAATTACAAGGCACAGTTTGTTAATGACAGCAACTTGGTGGAAAATAACAGGGAATTACAAAGCACAGTTTGTTAATGACAGCAACTTGGTGGAAAAACAACCTTATTGCAGATGATAATTGTGTTTGTGTTTATCACCACGTCCTACTACCTGTTCAGGTTATACCTGTATATAATAATTACTCTAATGAGGTAGGGATGAGAGTCAATCTATCCATATTTGCCTGGAGGGAGAGTAGGAAACCACCTTCAGTAGACTTGACAGGGATTCAAACCCTGATCTCCCACTCTTCATCAAGCCAGTCTAAAACGAGTGACGCCTTAGACCAGGGTGTTCAGCCAAGTTCCACATTTAGTGTTAGCCACAAGAGACCCGGACATGTGATCTCTCTCTCTCTCTCTCCCAGGCGTAGATCACACTATCCACACTGACAACTTGTGGGGTACACAGTTGAACAAAACATATATAAACCAAAAAGGTTGAATACCATAGCCATAGACCATTCTGTCACTGAAGTGGGTAATAATCTGGAACCTTCCCTTACAGCAGGGGTGTACAAGGTACACTGTTTCATATTAAAGCAAACTCAAATTGAATGTATGAAACATTTCTCTTTAATTAATTGTTTTACATTTTATAAAATATTATATTGTTGTTATTTATATAACTTTTTGCTCAAACATAACTTATAATAGTTTATATCATGCATTTGTTTGTAGAATTTCATTCTAAGCTGATAAATCAAGTTATAACAACTTAACAATTCAATTACATAAACTTTTTTAATATGTATGAATATTAATTTGTAATGTCCAAACAGCTAAGGATGGCAATAATTGAACATAAAGGTGTATTTTTAACTGTCATTATTTGTATTGACAAAACTTTTGTAATTGTCAAAACCAGAATTTTCTTCTAAGTAAATTCGAAGCTGATATTTTTTTCAAAGCTTCCCACACTGCCACTGTACGGTGCCAAGAATGTTGTGTCGATAAAACTGTTAATAGCTAACTCTGAATATCATCTTGTTAACACCGATGTAACAAATGTGTCCCCAGGGTCTTCTCATCGACGGCAAGTGTGCCAAAGCCTTCTATAGACGAGGTCAAGCACGTATCGGACTCAATGACTATGAGATGGCGCTGAAAGACTTGAAAACTGCGCTCTTGTTAGTTCCTAATAATAAATCTATCAAATTAGAAATTATCTCTCTCAGAAATAGGATGAGAAATTATCTGCTGCTAGAGAAAGCTAGGTTTGAGAAAATGTTAAAGTGAGTTAAAGCTGTTACTTAGATATGGAGAGAGATTTATTAAAGCCTGAAGAACATTTTACTTAAGTAGATCTTATCTTTCTAGGAAGAGGTAAGAACATTTATATTTATTTAAGAATTACTTGTAAGTGCTTCTTTTTTCTCATTTTATTGTTTGTACAAGTGGTAAAGAGATTATATTCACCTGGAAATGACAGGAAAACTTTAAAATATCACTCTAATTTTCATATATTTCTTCAATAATTTTCAAAATACAAAGTAGAACAACATAAACTCAATGCAAACAATTAATTTATCTGCAATTTTGCGAAGAGTGTCGACATATTTGTTGTTAATGACTTATGTCAAAAATTTACTTGAAAATAATGAAACTAATGAGATTAGCCAATAATATGCAAGCGTATGGATATGAGTTCCTCCAATAATCTACATTTAGTTAAAATTACCTTTTCAAGGCATTAAATGAAAAATAAAGATACACTCATCATCAACTGTTTCTAACCTATGGCCGGGTCAGTTTAATAAAATTCCTCCATCTTCCTCTATCCTTCCACCATTCTTCTCCTCTCACTTGCACACTTTCTGTTATCTGCTCCTCCACACACCTATAGAACAACTCTCCATAGCAGGTATCTTACACACCTATAGAACATTCAGCTGTACTCCATCCAACCTTATAGCTTTACACTAGGCCTTAGCCTCGTCTCTGTCACTACCATCACTTCACACTTTCTGAACCCACTAATTATATCAGCACACAGGAATTTCTATGAGCGAGAGCTAAAAGGGCCTATCAATTTACCGGGAAAGGTATTTTCACACACCTTGAAATCATATGAATTTATTGAGATATGATTGCCCCGCGATTGGGAGCCAATTGAAGTGCTATGGATTGTTTGCGAGATAATTGTTATTTATAGCCCCGTAATCGAGGGCCAATTATTACGATATGGAATTATTATGCCCCATGATTGGACTTCATTTGAAGTTCTACGGATTGTTTGTGAGATAATTGGTATTTATAGCCCTGTGATTGAATGCCAATTATTGTGATATTTTTTACACTTTTGAAATAAGTAAGACCTTTAAATTTGTACACGGCCGGCACTGAATATTACTGTGTTTGATTACAAAGTTCTTGTGTATTGCTGTCCACTGTAATGGATTCATACGCACAAGCGGCTTATATATGACCTACCCCTTGGACCCCTTGTTACCAGTGTCAAAACTAACTAATAGAAAGACTCCTAGCGACCTGATATTGTGAAGGCTAGCTTCCTATTGGGTAAAGGGAGCTAGCGTCACTTGCTTTTTGGTAAACACTACAGATTTGACTTTTGAAAGAAAAAAAAAAGTTTTAATGGTGCAATCCTTCGACATTATTTCTGAAAAGCGGGTGATTCTCCATGGATGAAGTCTTAAAAGGATATTTTACATACAGTTTATTGAAGAAAAATACTTTCATCCACGACTTTTTACATATATGAGAGGGGTCCAAAACAGTTCATTACAACCTTCCAGGGTTCTTTTACACTCCACAGTTGACATGGGACTGGCAGCTTTACTTCCCTTCCGAAGAAAATTGTGCTACAGATTTTTATTGCTCAAGAAAAATCCGTCAACCCAGGCTGGGTTTGAACCCACAAACATCGGGTCCAGAGGTGATCACTTTACCCCCAAGACCATCGAGTGATGACCAAAATTAGGTCCTAGAATTAGATACATGCCTGACAGTAAATAGTATAAATGAGGTTTTAATCTAAAGGTAAATATAATACCAAGCTTTGGTCACTTTCAACCATCATTTTTACATGAAAAATATAAATTAATAAGCAATATATTACTAATTTACTAAACAGTCCATCAAAATGTGATCCTAAGTAAAGCATATGATGCAAGTTTTGTTCAAATCACACCATGTTTTTTAAAAGTATTAGTAGTGTTATAATCTATAATGGCAAAATGTCCTATTGGTTCACCTCCACCTTTGTAATTTGCAAGGAAATGCACCCACATTCCTCAGGACGGAAGATGGAATAACACCCTCCATGGCACCCAGCACTATCTATTGAATAATTGTATTGCCAGCTCATAATGACAACTCGATTGTGCTGTTTGTCGTCATTGAACACAGTAACCAGGGTGCTTTCGTTCACTCCCTGGCGCTCAGCCAATACTAAGAGTTTTAGAACCGCTCCAAGATGATTGGTCCAAATTGAACAATACAATTTAGTAGCTGTATAAAATACCTACTTACCATATTTGAAAGTGACTTGTGATGGTAAAATCTAAATGTAGATCTGTTTTATTTGCAAGTTAATTTAGGTTAAACACAGGTTTGGAAATGTCGTTCCACACTTTTTTTTATTATGTTATGGGTACAATAGTTCTCTTTGTTCCTCAGGCAATATAAACTGATTTTGATTAGTACTGTAATATTAAGTTAAAGATTGTCATCACCAAAAATCATTCCGATTTTTATTCTCAAAGTATTATTAATGTATCTAATTAATTAAACCTTAAAAATATATGGAATTTTACAAAGTTGTAACCCTGTTGAAGACGATTTAATGTTTAATGTTTCAAGATGTAATTATGTTGATTCCTTTCAAATAAAATGTTGGTGTATGTGAGCATGTGTTTGCTTAAACTTAAAATATTTAATAAACTAACATGTACTATTTGTTAGTTTGATTTGGTGTCTATAAATATTTTATTTGCATTTTTTTAATTGGTGATTGACAAAGACTACATTTCATAACTAAGACATGACTTTTATACTAAATGTAATAAAATTACCACAACTTAAACTCTAAAAGATGTGATTTTTTTCTTACATTTAGCGTATTCATTAAAATGGGTAAACAAGCTATATGTAAGGATAGCATCCAGCACAAGCAAATCACTTTGCATAAAATATAAAAAACCAAATTATCAAATTTAGTTGAAAATTGAAAACAGAACTTATATCTTTTAAAAGTTATTTGAAAGCCTGAGAGTACAGGAAGTACATGAAATAGTTGAGGAAGCAAGACTGAGATGGTATGGACATGAAATGAGCAGGGAAAAAGAGAGGATGCCAAAGAATATGATGGAAATGAAGTTTGTATTTATCAATCATTGTTACCCTCTTCAGTGGCTGAACAGTCTAAGGAATCACTCTCGTGTTAGACTGGCCTAATGATGACAAGGAGATTGAGGTTCAAATCTTGGTCGAGTGAAGTTTTTATCTTCCTGTACCGGCATCCGAGCCTAACAAGTGACGTATTAGACCATATGACCACTGCTTTGATGTTAACATGTTTTGAAGGGAGTTAAATACAATTCAAAATGTATCGAATTGAAACTATAATGGCACACACATTACATTCACATAATATTGAAACAACAATTTTTACTGCCATTCGAGACACTCATTAGTAATTGCTGTAGCTTTCCAGTCTTCTGACACAAGGAGTAAAGTCTAACACTGTTGAGGGAAGAAAATATCTTAAAAATAAAGCTACTTATTTTTGTCTTACCAATTTGAATTTTAAAATGAAACACAAATCATTCTGGCTTATGTTTTAAGCTGAGTAAAGGGGGCTGCCTCGATAGGCGGGAAATTGCCGCGCAGACGTTTAGCTCTATTGGAACATTTAATTCTAGGATGCGTTATTTCAAAATATTCCAACAAGGGTCTTTTTCCATAACAAACCTATATTTTTAGTTTTATTAATAGGAAATAATGTGTGAAAATGTGACATTAACTCATTTTCAACAACTTTTTAAAGAAAATTTGTGAGGCTATGAGACTATGCTTGTTTAAAAAGGTCTCTCGATTTAGCCTCCCTCTATGAAATACAGTAATGGTTTGATGGCTCACAACAGAGTTGTAAGATATTTGAGAACTAGCAGCGAGCTTTCCTCCTTACCTTGAGATAACAAGTTTTGTAGTTTTCTTTCCCCTCTTTCTTATTTATTTGAAATATTTAACGTGCACTTTCTGGACCCACTGATTATATCAGCACACGACTTATAATCCAACATAAGACTAGGAGAGGAACAACATCCAATCCCCGACCGTTAATTTATCAATATGAGAGGGGAAACCCACATTTCACCAATGATTAATTTTTAGGCCATGCCAGAAATTGAACCCGGGACCCTTAGCTCAGTAGACAGACACGCTACCATCTGGGCTAAGCTGTCTGACCCTTTTTTATTGACATTACGGAGTCGTCCCAGAAAAAAAGACAAACCATTGTATTTGAGGCCTTATGGCCTGATAGCTATTGATATTTTCCTTCTGACCAAGGCGACCACCTTAAGCACGATATTTATTGAAAGTTGGCATCTTTTACAAGATTCATGGAAAAAACAAGAGCATGCCAAGATTATTTTATTTTAGAAAAATGTAAGTAACAAATCGTAAATAAGCTAAATATTTATTAATGTTCTGTTTATAGTTCTTTATAAAAGTGTGTATTGAGTTTTGGTACTCCAAGATATTGACTCTTAATTCCAGACTTCCTGCTTGGTAAACAATTTTTTTTTAAGTTAATGAGCAGTTTTATACATTTCTAAATAGTTTCACAATGGATGTGTTCTTAATTAAATGCCATTTCTTGAAGCCGCTGTGTTTACACTCAGTCATGATTGCGCGGACCTGAAACAAAAGAGTTAAGTAAATTCTTAAAGAGCTCAATTTATGAACATCATAACTTGTAACTTAAGCTAGATATCATTTATGTTTACAAGTGACTGAATTTTGTTTTAGTTTAACTTATAAAATTTGTAGTTACTGTTTACTAAAAATTTGAACAACATATTTATAACTAGGTTGTACACTTGGCTGCCTACCTTTCAGGGCTAGCAATGAATTTAGATGTTCACCTTCAACATTTGTGTACTCATGTTTGAACGCTAGCACCTTAGTGAAACATTCCTACTAACACTCTTAATATTATTATACTGTCATTTTTCTATTTCTCTGTCCAACACAAGTCCTATTAACAACTTAGTCTAAGAGAAAGAAACACTGAGGGTTGATTTGGAGAAATGCGTCCACATTAGTGTTGTAAGAGAGTTGCGGGAAAGCACCCTTCAGTGCACCAAGCTTGGATGAGAAACTTGAGCTGATGATGATATGATAAGGTATGAATGTGAGACTAATCTAATTGGTTCAAAAGAAATGAAAACCGCTCACAAACAAACCTACCTGTTCCATGGCGACGTTTTAGAGAGTTGTACACTTTCTGCAGTTGACGATTCCTTTCTGCCCTTGATTTGCTCAGCGCGGAACGAGAGACAAAAGGACGATTAGCTTGATAGTACCTGTTCTTTCTGCTATTGACTCTGGGTGGTTGGCTGCTCTGGTTATCTGTGTTTCTCTGAAACATTCTTGATCTTAATTTTGATTTCGGCACATCCCTGTGTACATTTATGTTGTATCTTTTTACTCGCACGAGTGAGCTTTGTTTAGTAGTTTGTACTTTATCAAATTTGTTGTTTTCTTTTTCAATGTTTTGTTTTGTAAAATAAGTTTGATCAAGTTGTTTGAAGTTTGCTATGCGTTCATTTCTCCTTGAGTTATTCTTATTGTTAGGTTGGCCTTTATTGTCAAGTACGTTTTCATTTTGTTCCTTTTCTTCATATGTGCTTTCAATAGCTACCGGGTAGTAATTTCTAAGTTTATTATCTGCTGTTTTCTTTTTATGTTTTTCAAAGTCTTCCAAGTGTTCTAATATTTGGTGCCGGGACTGTAGTCCAGCCAAGCTGTTATCTTTGACTTTTGCTGTAGAAGTCTCATACAGTTGATCAGAGGATTTGTCTTGTAGAGTTGGTATGAGCAACGCAGCTATTCTGGCGGCATCTAGAAAATAAATTAAACAAAATTACATCTGAAAATTATGTTTTATTTAAATTGCACTCCATTTCTCAATCAGAATCATCAAACCTAGAGAAAAAAATTTTAAAATTCTGGACTGTCAAATAAATTAAAAGAGCCTCATTTTTATAATTCATAACAATTATAGCATAATAATATTATTTTACCAACCATATTGGTACAAAATAACAGAAATAATCACTGCAAACCCTGCCATTATTTTCATCTAGACAAGAATGAATAAACACTTTTGTAAGTATAGCCCTATTTTGTAGGTATTTCACTCTGAAACACTTTCAATGTTTAAATTTTATTGGATAGTGTCTAGATAAAAAGCAATAATCAATTTCCCATTAACCAATATTATTAGCCATGAGTGTAGTAATTTTTTATCTAACCAATAAATCACCAGTTTCACTTCACCTGTTGAATACTGTGAACTATTTTATGTGTGCATTACCGGGAAATTATCTCCATTAAACGCTAGCAAAGTATGTATTTTACTTCTTTGATTTATATCGTACATAATTCAGTATTGTGTCTATATTTTTTTTTATGTTACATTAATATTATATCAAAATAACTTATTTAGTTTGAAATTGTAACGTTTTATAACTCTGGGGAATTTAATAAGCTTCTTTCAAGTGTTACAAGACTTTTTGATTAGAAAAGATTGGAAATTAGAAAACTATTTATAGAATAGCTTCATTATAATTTGCTTAAGGGGACAAAGTAGTCCCTATCCTGCCTGGGCTAAAGTTGCCATTTTTTCAGTACATATATTTTGCAAACCAATTCATCAATTGTGTTGAAATTTATAATGGATGTTGGTTATAGCTTTATAAGTATTAATAAGAAGCAAAATTGAAACTGGGAAATAAATTATGAAATTCTGAATTTCTTTCTATTTGAATGTTTTAATACTTTTTTCCTGGTTCAAATTTCACTGTTAATAATTTATATTTTCCCTCTTAATTGCCAGAGAAACTTTTTGCTTCTTAGTTATTAATGAGTACCACTCCAAGATTAACTGGGTTTTTTTTTTAAATAGAAATTGGTTGAATAGATTTTGAGAAATATGTACCTAAACATTAAAAAAATTTAGTTTTGAGATAAATCTATTTTAAAATTATATAGCAATTATTACCAATTTAATCTTCTCTCTTGATTTTTTCCCTTATCTAATGCATTCCTGCAGCATCTTCAGGATCATCTTTGTCCTCTTCTTTCTCTTCTAACCTTCTTTTTACATTTCTGCACACTTGTCTAGCGCTCTTGTTGACTTGTTGTAACGCTCTTTCTGAGTTACGCAATCGTTTGTAATCTTGAGCCGGAAGTTCTACTACACTTTTTACACCAGCAAAGATGCCACAGAGATGTTTTAAAACCTTTACTTTCCTTAAGCACCCATCATTAAAACATATTACAGCATCTAATACACCCAGTTTCAATGTGTTTAGACTAACAAACACGTTTTTGGGTATTCTTGACCATATTGTACTATTGAAAGATTCATTTGTGTCCTGGGTTTTGCCATGTAAGCACTTCTTGAGGAGAAATGGGTCACACAAATCTTTATAGATAGGTTTGATAACCTCCATAGCAGCTACTGGCAAGGAATTGTCATAGTTGGGGCAGGCTTCCCATCGTGCAGCAGCGCGGTTGGACTTGCACCGGGAATCGCCTCCTAGTGGACAAAGCCCATGTTGCGGATCTTCATCCGTTGATAGCTTGTGAAATAATGTTGACCAAACAGCTTCTTTCATAGCATCTAAGCTGTGAGTGTTACCTCTAATAGCAGATCCGTAATATCTCTGAAGGTCATCAATATCAACATCGGTCAATCGACCTCTACCTGATAGTTATTTACCATCAGAAAGTGTATTCTTGGCACAGCCAACGAAGGCGAGTGCCCATCCTTTTCTGAACGTGACCTACACATTTTATACTAACCCCTTCTCCATAGGGGTTGTTTTCAACAACAGTTTTGAAGCCCTTACTGTCCTCATCACCTAAATAATTCACGTAATGTACTGGAACACTACGATCTTCAGATTGTTTGAACAACTCCAGAAACCTCCATGCCTCTACTTGTTCCTTTATAATTTGCCACACAATTTACATGTTCCATATTACCTTTGATACTTATGCATTTGGTACAATATTTTAACAACGCACTTTGCCATCGTCTAAGATGGTGACGGTAACAACTCCATTCAATGACGTATGTCCACGCTTTTGCCATGATCCATCAAATGCTCCACTAATGTCACTGTCCCCATTATTATCACTGCTTGTCTGGTTGCATTTATCATTGAAGTTTTAACTACTTTCTCTACAGAATTACTAATTATTTTGTTATTTAAAAAAATCTGTTTGGTGGCTGTGGTAAGTTCATGATGGAACAAAATGTTTCTGCTGACGCCTGGCCTTTGCCTGTCCTTCGGAAGGCAAACACAAGTCTCAAATTTGTGTCATAATGACCACTTTGAGTTCTACTTGAAGTCATAAATGAACAATCAGCATTACAAGTTTTACACACAAGCAGTAAGTTCGCAACAATACCTTGTCTTCTATCAGGAATCTCAACTAGCTCAACAGAATCTTCAGCACCACAGTTATGGCATCTAACAAACTTCAAAATGTTCTTATATAATGTATTTAAATCTAACAAAATACTTCCTTCAAACATTTTACTTGGAAGATATTAGGTTTTATCACCATACACATCCAAATATTTGAGGGTTTTTACCAGATGAACTGAAAGAAGTAGAAGAAACTATAAATTGAATTACAAACAATACATAACAAACTTTATAAATCATAGAGATCTACTACACAGTGATATCATAGATAGATAGAAAATTTATTCTTACAAATTTTATAATTAATATAGTAGATAAAATTGGTTACTGGAAACTATAGTCCTCACAAAATGTGTCCCTGAACCAAAACAATATGCAACATTGAATAGTAAAATTTTAATTTGATTAGCAAATATACAAGTAATTAATATGTGTTTGGTATCGGTGTAAAGAAGAAACTTCATACTATTATTAAATATTTTTAAAAAAATGTTCATTTTTTTATAAACTTTTGGGTACTGTGTCCCCTTAAAGAAAGAATTTAGCTTAACAGAATGGAATCTATTTAATTATTGACGTACAGCTGAATTCCTCTAAGAAAAAAACTTCATTACTTAGATTATCAGCTTAAATACAGTTACACAAAATTCCCAATAAAATATTTGATTGTAAGACCACTTCAGGTACCTAGTTCAATTTAAAAATGGGCACTATGTTATGCCTTTATTTTCTGAATTCACTAAAGTAACTTAATAAAAATTTATAATTCAAGGATTTTTACTAGATCAGTAGGCCTATATTTCAATATTTCCATACATTCTAAGCCTCAATTAATAATTGATAGACATAATTGTATATTTCAAAGGTCATTGTACAATTTTGTTGTTTACCCTACTGTATTTGTGTAAATTGAGAAAAATGACACCCAGTTAAAGATTAGAACAACCATCTGGCTTTATGCGCCTAGCTAATCTTTTGGTATCACCTCCTTGTTAGAGATTAAAACAACCATCTGGCTTTATGCGCTTAGCCAATATCGTGGTATCACCTTGTTAGAGATTAGAACAACTATTTGGCTTTACGAGCTTAGCCAATCTCTTGGTATCATCACCTCCTTGTCAGTGTTTCATTCAACTATGTTCTAGATTTATACAATCACTCCATCAGAATGTTTTATATAGAAAAATAATGTTGTTTGAAGTCAATGAATCCAATGTGCTCTTGTAGCATGTGTTGGTACTTTTGCATTAACAACACTTAAAGGTTTATATAGTTGACTTGGAAGGAGTCCCAAGGTTCAAATTCCTGTCCAGGTGCCATTTGTGTATGTTATGGGTAGAACCGGAAATGAAAATAAACTTGGGAATGTCCAGCTAAAACACATTTTAACCGGCTGCCTGGGGTAAAATAAATGAAATAAAAAACTTATTAACATCATTCTTTACCTGGGTACCATTTCATCTTGCTTTCTCTACTATCTCATGTATTACCACATCCTCATTACATGCCCATACCATCTAAGTATAGCTTCCTCTACTATCTCATGTACCCCTACTTTTTCCCGGATAACTTCATTCCTGAATTTGTTTCTCCTGGTGACAGCTAACATGCTCTCCTAGTCTCTCTTACATTCATTGTCCATGTTTCTGTTGCATATGTGACAATGGGTACAAAGTACGCACTGTACAACCCTTCCTTACACTTCAAGGGCACTTCTCTTCTCCATAGCAGGTCTCTTACGCACCTATAGAACAACTCTCCCTCCTTTCCTCTTATCATTACATCCTCTATACTTCCACCTTTCTCCTCAATCACACTTCCGAGATATTTTACGTTCTGTACTTTTCTCAGCTGTACTCCATCCAACTTTATAGATTTACTAGACCTTAACCTCTCCCTTGTCATTACCACCACTTCACACTTTGCCATGCTGGATTTCATTCCACACTCTTTCACTTCCTCGTTCCAATATTGTGTAGCTGTTCCTGTACCTCCTCTTCTCCCCCCATAACCTCAAGTCATCAGCAAACATCATGGCTTTCATTCTTTCCTTCCAGAAATTTCCTGCGACGTTATTCGTGACCATTTCCATTACAAATAGTAGTGGTGAGAGGGCACTTCCCTGCTCAACTCCATTTTTTATCTGGAACCACTCTGTCCTTCCACTCTCTGTCTTAACACAACTCCTGTTATCCTCACTCACGTGTTTTACTCTCATTGCCACTCCTCTTTCCACTTTGGCCTCCTCCATCGCTTTCCAAACTTTATTTATATCCACGCTATCATATGCCTTGTCCACATCCATTAATACCATTACCAAGTCTTTCCCAAATTCATAGCTTCTTTCTATCAATTATTGTATGGAAAAGTCTATTGTAGACCTCTGTTCCCTAAATCCATGCTGTTTTTCTCTCCACCTTCCTTTAATTTTATTTCTTATTCTTTTTTCCAGTATCTTATAATATATTTTTATACATTTTCTAATCCAGCACTTTTTCTCGAGTACTTTGGTTTGTTTCAACCACCGGCTTACTAATCCTGTCGTGACCTACACCTGAGTAGCAGGGCTGCCACTTATAGTTCCTAAGATAGACCTTCTGTTAGTGGTAACCAAGGCCGTAGCCAGCCAATAATTTCGGAGGGGTTGGTGAGCACATCTCCCAATTGCTGGAAGCTAGAAAAAATTCTAAATGACAAAGAGTTCTAGAAGCTATCTGAAGTGTTTTTTATGGCAATATAGCTGCCTAGCTGCCGAAGGCTAGGAAAATTTCCAAATATTAAACACCTCTAGAAGCTATCTGAAGTTTTTTTATGGTAACAAAGCCCACTAAATTGTACTTGTATCTTAATTTTGATATTGTTTGAGCCATAAATAAATACATATATTTTTGTTCATAAAATTTAAGGGGGGTTTGAACCCCCAAAACCTCCTGGCTACGGCCTTGGTGGTAACATTCCCTAATTGAGGCTACGGGT
Source organism: Timema podura (assembly GCA_033556935.1). Lineage (NCBI taxonomy): Eukaryota > Metazoa > Arthropoda > Insecta > Phasmatodea > Timematidae > Timema > Timema podura. The sequence continues at coordinate 11,092,980 of JAVRXN010000007.1, read as the reverse complement.
GCTGATGATGACTTAGCTCGTCGTAGCTCTCACTCCCAGCCAGACCCTGTTCCAAGCTTGTTGACCAGTCTATCAACCCTCTCACTCCCAGCCAGACCCTGTTCCAAGCTTGTTGACCAGTCTATCAACCCTCTCACTCCCAGCCAGACCCTGTTCCAAGTTTGTTGACCAGTCTATCAACCCTCTCACTCCCAGCCAGACCCTGTTCCAAGCTTGTTGACCAGTCTATCAACCCTCTCACTCCCAGCCAGACCCTGTTCCAAGTTTGTTGACCAGTCTATCAACCCTCTCACTCCCAGCCAGACCCTGTTCCAAGCTTGTTGACCAATCTATCAACCCTCTCACTCCCAGCCAGACCCTGTTCCAAGTTTGTTGACCAGTCTATCAACCCTCTCACTCCCAGCCAGACCCTGTTCCAAGTTTGTTGACCAGTCTCCCTCTCACTCCCAGATAGAACCTGTTCCAAGCTTGTTGACCAGTCTCTTGTCTGCACCTGAGTTGGTTTCCACTGGGGTTCAATCCTATCTTCACCAGGTTACTCAAATCTCAGGGTACGCCACTTGGAGGTGAAATCAGGATTGAGTAGGAGAGGCTAAGCGGAACCCACTAGGTAGGCTCCTTGTATTGCGCGTCAATAGTACATCAAATTAGGATTAATTAAATGAAACAAATGTTTCGATAAAAGGTTTGAACAACATAACTAAGTTCGAAACTCGTGACTTATTTCTTTAAATAAGTTGATGTCTTGATTTTCGAAGGACTTATTTCGTACTAGAATCCGTAGACATGGTTGGACATAGATCTTGGCCATTCGACCTTATTTGCACCACTGCTTTCCTGGCATATGAAAGAATTAATTTCTTAGATAGGGACCCCACTAAGGCAAATTCCACTATCCCCAGATGGTAGGATGATACGTGAGAATGATGATTGTGTAGGTTAGATAGATCTACAGTTTAACGTGAGTTCCGAACCATGGTGGGGTCCTGGCACTCCACACATTCACAAAGCTTGAAAGCACACACTTTTTCAGAGGTGAAGATAGGTGAGGTCAGATAAATCTGTGCCGGGGCCGGGATTTGAACCCCGGACAACTAACACAGAAGTCTGATAACTTAGGGTACCCCTAGACCACCAGGTCCCAGAAAAGTAGATATGCCTTTTGAGAATTAGAGTTGTTTTATGCATGGTGTTAGAGAGTGACTATATGGGTCTTAATTAAACTTAGAAATCTAGATATTGAGGGGCGTTTTCCAACCTCCTAACCCTGCGATTACGAAGTGGTTACTTTAAAAAGTTAACTATTAAACATCCATAAAATAACACATTTTTCAACATGAAATTTCAAACATTCCAGGGGGAGAAACCCCGTATACCCACTTTATTAGTCCTTCACGAACGCATGTCTGGATTCTGAGGTCAGAATTCACCATTGCTACATATCTATTTTAACATATCAAAGATTGTACTCGTATTTGTAAAATGTTTCATGTGGAATTAAATTGTATAACCTTTAATGTAAACGTTTATCCACCCAACTATGATATATTATTTCACTATTTTCAAACAAGAGTTTTATGCACCAGATACATGTTTTTCGCAAAAGAATATTGGAATAAACCGTTAGTTCTGTCCCCTCAGAATCAAGCAGACAACAAATTTGAGTATAACGCTTTGGTCCTTTGCAAGGGGTGTGTATTTGTGTCCATACAGTGTAGTAGAGATGTAACTTTTAAAGTCATAAACGAAAACTTATTTATTATCACTTCTTTACCATATTTGAATTGCATTCATGCTATTCTAGAACAATACTAGCGCTTTTTGGTTTCAAAGTTTGATTATCAGAACTAAGTAGTAGTTAGACCAGTATTTATATACCATGGTTTGAAATGTTTTTGTTGCGCTTTTGTATTTACTGCTGTCTAAGCTGTTTGCGATATGACAGACCAACCTTTAACGTCTATTTTTTGTTTGTATTATTTTGTAAGAAAAAGTAAGATGGTGAAAGAACTTGTGCTTGAAATTGGAGCATCTCATATCTATATATTTGTAAACTAAAACTGATTAATGGTAAGGATGGAGTGGCAAAATTTATAAATGTGTGTATAAAACACCGAATGTAAGTTTAGATCTACACACAAAATAAGTTAAATCTTTTATCCTAAATTTGGTCCTTGCCAATTTTATCTTTCATTTCATAAACATAATTTGTGTTGGTAAATTATGTTGATGGCTAGGTTATAAGCATTGGGCTACTTAACCCTAGGGTGTATTTATATAGAATATCATTAAAGTTACTATGTTATACATATCTTCATCTGTCATTTTAACAAATAAACTAAAAAAATCCATATCCAAAGTGATTTTGCAAAAATCACTTCATTTCTTTTCACTACTTCTATTTTTTTTTTACCAAACCTTTCCAAATAAATTGGGCTAAATTCTGGCCTTTGCTTCATGTGAATGTTACAAATCGTTTTCTTTGTTACACAACTTTACCAAACTGCATTATTAACAACAATAGACACTACTATTCTGAACATACTGATTTTAAGAACATAATGTGAACTAAAATATCTTTGCTTTCAAGCCATCTTGATTTTATTCCATTCCTAGGCCTACTCTTTAAAACATTCCTCCCAAAAATAGTCACTTTTATAATTTTAAACATCGATATAAGCTTTTGTGCACTAAAATATCTTTTTAGACTCCCAAGTTACACCATTATCATCCTATTCCATTACCATTCCTTTAAATTTATTATAAAAGCTAGGACAATATTTTACACGAAAATTAAAATAAATCACTTTGATTCTCGTTAGCGGTAATTTATAAGAAAAGGTTTAAATAATTGCAAACAAGACGTTGAAAATAATTACACGTTCCTTATACCTACAAGAATTGGGTTTGCAGTGAAAAAACTAAAATTTAATCCATAGTAGGTACAGACATTGATAAGATTATGTGGCTGGATGTATGCGAGCTATCCTGTAACATGGGCCTATACGGTCTTCGGGTTACACACATGCATCAAGAGACATGCACTGTGCGCTTACAGAACTTAATATATTAGTGAAGTAGGCCTAGGCCTTAAGTACCCTATTATGGAAACTCTGAATGTGCTATTACCAATGCAAGTAGGCTTAATATATGCCACATCTATTTGCTAAACAATTTAAAAAAGTAGAACGCTAATTTTAATACTGTTAATCTTCCAAAGTCATAAAATCCTAGTAAGTTATACGTAGGCCTAAATGTCATTATTTTTTATGAGAAACGATCACTTTATAATATGTTCTGTGCCGGTAATTTATTTGCTACCGATAGCTTATATCTCAAATATTGATTATAAAACTTAAAAGAACATTAAGTTACTACGGAGCTAACTGTCAAGTAATTTCCTCGGGATTCAATACGAGAAAAGATGGAAACTAAATTGTAGACAAATCACCAGCATTGCAGCCATTCTTTCATGCGCAACATCTAAATGTGCTGGTTGAAGTCACATGAGAACATCACAGCATTAATTATTTTAAAATATCATCTGTGAGATACTCTATTTTTGATGTTTCTTATAATAATTAACAGAAAATAGATTAAAGCCTTCCAAAAGGTTATTATAAAGGATCAATACTTGTGTTTGGACTCTATCGTGTAATTTGTGCGTGTTTGTCTTGTTTCATGTCGACACAAAGCGATGAAAGTGGCACCATGAGCTGGCTAAGAAACAGCCCCCTAAGGGCAAGTTTGGGGAAACTTAGACCGTCCAGCTACCCTCCAAAAGATTCTGACCCTTCTGCCTGTTATGACAGCTTCAGAAAGCACTGGCAGCAAGCTATGGAGATTATCGTGCGCACCAAGGTACTGTCATGGCCGCCGACTCTCCTGCTTTAGTTTTATTACATTATTTAGTTAACAACATTAATATTTGAACGACCATAAAATTGAGTAAGTATATTATGTAAGATATGCTCCAGCATTTAAAATATGTTCTGTGCTTACGGAGAAAATAAACTGTTAGTCGAAATAGGCCCATTTAAAAAATTTTAGTATGAAGGAATTACCTGGAAATATATCTTTGTAGGTTGACACAGATTTTTATGCCTTAACTAGTAAACATAAATAAAACCATTGTAGGGTAAATTTGGCAATTTTATGTGGTTCTCCTTCAAATGTTGGCAGCGATGTTGTCGGTGCTCGGTGAGCACTTTACATAACTACTGGTTAGGGAGTAGGCCTATGACTTTGTCTTTTAAAAATATTTGCGCTATTTAAAAAAAGAAATATGCATTAACATTTTGTATGGGGGAAAATGGTCTCTTGTGGCATACCGAAAAATAATGTTTTTTTGGGTTTAATCTGTGTGTTTATTCTTTGAAAAACATGATAATATTTTAGTAAGGACCATAATGATAAGAATAGTACAAAGTGTTTCTCACTCTAACAATAGGCTGAGTTCTCATAATTAGGAGTCTGGGGTTCTTGTACTGAGGCTGGCATTTTCTTAACATTTCTCCACACCAATGTGTGCACATTTCCTCCAAATGTCCCTACTCTCTTATTGTAAATATACGAACAGCCCAGAGGGGAAGTAAGATACGATGCAAACACACAAAAAACAACTCTTTTGGTAAATTACGTTGCTCATTCATAAACATATAATTTCATCTTAGACATTTAATATTGAACATTACTAATTTGTTTGAAAAGTTTTAAAAGGCTCGCTATTGTTGAGATATTCACTACTGGCACCTAACGATCGTCTCGACTCTCGGGTGTACACTGGTTGGAGTCCCGGTCAGGCAAATTTAATAATCACATGTTACAAAAACAACTGAAGGAAGTGCACCCAAAGAAACTAACAACCCTTAAAATAGTTAGTTCCTGTAACGCAACAAACGTAGTTATATCTTGATTTCCTACCCATGGGCCTTTGGAACACCTTTTAGAGAATACAAACAAATTGATATTATTGTTATTATTTTATCTCTCAAAGGTTAGCACTACAGATACTTCTAGTCATAAGAAAACTGGGGTACACAGGCACTTGTATTTAATGCTTATTTTTCCAGCATATTTTGTGAGAATGCTAAAAAACAGTAACTACACAATCTATGTCCTCTTGACTATGGGTAAAGTAGGTAATATAATTTTAACTAAGTTAAATTGTTTTTCTCTGACTGCACCTTGAACACATCGACACGAATGGGCGTTGACTGTGGTTTGGTTGTGTTTGAATGTTTCAGCCACCAGTGGGCTACCCAATCCAAGACGATGTGTGGGGGGTGGTCAATCATTTGAAACATATGGTCACATTCTTAGTGTGGGAACACAACAAGCAACAATCTAACTTCCCATGTCTGGAGCATCTCCTCAGCGAGAATCTGTTGGACACACTCTTCACTTGGAGCGTCCACACCGGCAGGTAGCGTTCATTTACATCTACATATAGCTCTAACAGGGTGAAATCACACAATCTCTTTAGTACAACATGATGGGATTTGGGCGTGTAATGACTCGGCATGTCGACATTTGTGTGAATACTACATGTCTGTGAGCTCAAGCTCTTCTCAAGTATCGAGTCAAGTTTGTCAAGTAGAATTTAACAAGGAAAGTAAAATGAATTATTAAAATGATTTAAAGTTATTATGAATAGAGCATTAGGCTAATTGATTTAAAAAAAAAAAATTTTTAAAATTAACATTAATATTTTTATAACTAAAGGAACTATTATGAAGATTAAAATAGCTTTATTTTTATGAATTAAAAAATATTTTTTGAACTAAAATAAATAATAAGATTACAGTAGTTTTTAAACCTGTGCTAATTAATAACTAGAAAAATATTATTTATTACTCAATTTGATAACAATACTCATGGGTGCTGATATTTAGCTGTAACAACCTTCACTTCCCTGACCTTGACACCATTCTAGATAGGAACAAACACCTCCTTACTGTCAGAGAAAGGAACAAACACCTCCTTACTGTCAGAGAAAGGAACAAACACCTCCTTACTGTCAGAGAAAGGAACAAACACCTCCTTACTGTCAGAGAAAGAAACAAACACCTCCTTACTGTCAGAGAAAGGAACAAACACCTCCTTACTGTCAGAGAAAGGAACAAACACCTCCTTACTGTCAGAGAAAGAACAAACACCTCCTTACTACTCTCAAACTACCCAAATAAAATGTAAAATGTACATATCAATCAAAAGCTACAATTATGATCACTTATTGTATTAAGAAATCTGTGAACATTGGGTTTCTTAGTACAGCTGTAGAAGATTAATCTCACATAAAACTATAAACATCGACAACAACTTTGATAGTTGACATGGCATCGAAATATCAAGTGTTTGTAAATGTGGTAAGTGTTTTAATTTCCTACAATTATATCATGTTTATTTATTGACGTGCTTAAGGCATATTATTCTCTACATATTACTCTAGGTACAGGTATGATCTGCGCTTAGAACAGCTGAAAATGTTTGAAACTTTGGTGAGCAACTCGCAGCATCACTTGCTGGAACATGAGTCATTCCATCGACCCTTGTTAAAACTGCTAGCGCTGTGTTCCGAGGATTGGTTCCCGATGGAGGAAGAGAAGAAACTAGAAGTGGAGAAGAAATTGGTTGATTTACTGGACCATCTTTGTATCTCACTCATGCACAACACCGAGCTCCTCGGCTTGTTCTTTCATTCTTCATCGCACCAAGGACCCGATAGGTACATGTCCAGTTTACATACTCGGGGAGCTCAAATATTCTCCTATCAACAGGGTCGACCATACAAGTAGTGTCTACGATAGATTGTCCTGGGTTTGTTCCCCGAACCAGGTGTGGTTGTAGTTTTTACTCTCTTCAAGTGAATGCTAACTTGCAATTCATACTCTCAGTTTATCTCTGTTAGTCTATGAATGAATCTTAATTTCCATAGTAAAATATGAAGAAATGAACTATAAGGAAGCTCAGAGGAGTTGTTTCCTTTAAAAGTATCATATTTTCCAGACGCTGGATATGTTATCGTGTTTCCTATTTTTTGGGACAAATGGCATAAAAATGACCCACCCAAATATGGTAGTCCGGAGATATATTTGAGAGTAATGAGGCGAGACCTGAGACCAAGACTAAAAATACTATTTTTTTTACTTACTTTAATACTTTTTTCTATATACCATTAGGTTTTATAATTTTGACAAAATTTATCACCGTAGTTTTAAATTATTTTCTTTCACAAGAACACAATATTATTAAACAGTCATTCCTAATCGGATCAATATTATGACAAAATTATCACCAAGATCCTTAACTTTAAATATACATTTAAATTAAATAAGTTATATCTCTAGCAGACTCACGTCCAAACATGGTATTTAGAACTATCCTTTTGGAGTAATTTCAACTAGCAATAATAAACATGGTGGATATATTTGATTAATGAAAATGTATTAATCTTATTTATATTTAGTGTGATATATTATCACATCTTGCTAGTGTGTTAGAGAATACTACACAAACACATCTCTCCTTCTGTTTGCAATGTTGGTATTACTATTTAAGATGTCAGATTATATAAGATACATAAATTAAGGTTTAAATAAATCTAAAAATGTAAAACTTGTTCAAAATCCAAAAGAATGTTTGTTTTCCTTGTTATAGGTTTATCATCTTTTCACTGCTGATCCCGTTTGTTCACCGAGAAGGAGCGATTGGTCATCAGGCACGAGATGCCTTGTTGAAGTGTGTATCTTTGTCGATGATGAACGAGTATGTGGGCACTTACATCGCTGATCACTCCGACATGTGTCTGGTATGAACACAACTTAGTATGACTGGTATTTTAAACTTGTCAATCAAACAACTGCTTAGCTAGAATAAACTTAACCTATTCTGAAAATTGAAAAATTACACCTGTACACGGGAATTGAACCCGGGACCTTTGGCTTAGTACGCCAATGCTCTAACCACTGAGTTATCCAGGAATCGTACAGTATGGCAGCATTAAGCCAACTACAGAGTCAAAGAAGGCTGTGTTATCTGATAGCTCGTGATATTAATATAATCACACACTTGTAGCCGACGATTTCCGCACGTCCATCATGGACTCTGCCTTAAAATATGAGTCAAGAATAACCCTGGGCACGGGACGAATCCTGGATAGCTCAGTGGTTAGAGCATTGGCGTACTAAGCCAAAAGTTCCGGGTTTGATTCCTGTGACCAGGTGTCGTTTTTCAATTTTCAGAATATGATATCTAGATGGAGTATTCCTCTATAAAAAGCATAAATAATAGCTTCGGCTGTTTAATTCCTAGAATAAACTTAAGTCGGGGGTTTTAATTCTCAACAAACTCATGGTGTAAGTTATTATACTTCAGAGCACAACAGTTTGGATTTCACAATACACTAAGTATTAATTTCAAGTGTTATTTTAACATGAGAAGGGGAAGGTACTAAAATCAATGATCCGAATAAACATAAATAATAAACTTTTAAACATATAAAAACAGTGAGGGAACACTGCACGATAATGAAATTGAATGTAAGTGATAGAGAAAGAAAGCCAACTTAAGTGGATGGCTAGGTCAGACGAATAAACCTATTTTTTAATATTCCTTCACACTTACATCTTATTATCACATAAACTGTGTAACCGTACTGTGCTTTTTGAAGTTGAAGTTGAATTACACTCTCTGCAACCATTTTAACAACTCCTATCATTTATCCCACATAATTTATCCTTACATGAACATCGTTATCAACAACACTGATAAAAGCTTATTGTGTGTATCTCAGGTGTTAGTGACTGGTCTTAGCGCTCTCTATTCTGAACTTCCTCGGAAGCTGGATGTGGAACTGGAGGAATGGCATCGACTCACTCCCGACGATGTCAATGACATCCCCAAGCTGGCCATGTTCATGAACTCCCTTGTTTTCTGCAACGCAGTGGTACAAGTGGCGCACCCCAAGGTCAAGACGCAGTTGATGGAGTTCCTGCACCAAGGGTTCCTTGTACCCGTCATGGGGCCAGCACTGTTGCAGGTACTATATTCTCCATCACACACAAACTGACACACCGTCAATAGAACACACCGCTAGCAGTATCATTAGAACGCACAGATACACACATGCGTATGTTTTCAAAATGCTTTCAATAGCATATGTAGAATTGTATTTTAAAATGTTTTGGTTTGTTAATATAACAATTTAAGTAAACTTTTTTCACTTTTAAACTAAACATTGAAAGGAGGTTAGAAGGGCAAGGCTTTCACATCAGAAAACTGTTGGTCTCAACGTTCACAATTAAAACACAACAAAACACAAAATTATATAATGTTGGGCAGGAGAGAGTAATGCCGGGATCACGATAAACTTAACGTAAAGTTCACTTAAAGTTAACTTAACGTAAAGTTCACTTAAAGTTAACTTAACGTAAAGTTCACTTAAAGTTAACTTAACGTAAAGTTTACTTAAAGTTAACTTAACTTAAGAAAACAGATGTGTGATCACGATTCACGTAACTTCACGTAACAACTCGAGCCAAACATCTGCATTCTTGAGTATGATCTGTGATTTGTACTATTTGTAAAGTGATGATCTGTGAATGTTTACAGTTTTCAATCGATATAATAAATATCTATTATTACAATTTTTTGATAAATTTAGCTTTCCTATTTTAGTTTAATTATTTTGTTTCAATGTCTGATCACTATAACTTACGCTAAAGAGTAGACCTTGGTCTTAATACCAACAAATGAATTACTAAATAGCCCTATTGACGTCACTTGCATAATGATTGGCTGGCTAGATCATGTGATACCCTTCTAGTAACATTCACTTAAAGTAAAAGACTTCCCAGGACATTTCTTACGTTAAGTTAACTGCATCATGATCGCTTCCATTTAAACACACGAGGAGGTCCTTTACGTTAAGTTATGTTAAGTCAACTTTAAGTTCACGTTAAGTTGATTGTGATCCGCTGAGGAAGGGACTGATGTGAACTTTGAGACCTACAGTTTTCTGGTGTGTAGGACTTGTCCTTCTAACCTCCTTTCAATGTTTAGTTTAAAATAGCCGTATATTGCAATTTTCTCCTTACTTAGAGGAATCGGAGACCTTAGAATCAAGGTATCAAAGTTTGACATCCCTATTAAAATTATTTTCGTTCTTTATTGGTTGAATAGTGAGATTATTATTTTCTAATCTAACATATTATTGAAAGAAATGACGTGTTAAGTGAGTCACATTGTTGTAGCGTTGAGGCGCTAGAATATTCAAGTAGTAATGTATAAACGCCAAAAACCAAGTGGCCTTATCACGTTACTGGGCGGAACCGTCGAGCGGTAGAATAACGGAGGTAAGAGGGAGATACAAATGTTAGAACAATCTGTGTTCTGACCCCCTTATTAAATTACATAATTTGATTCACAAAGATCCATTCTATACTCTTACTTTTTGTTACCTGGGCATTTAAGTTTTAATAATCAAGCAAAATATGTGGATTTCTGTACTTTGCAAAGTGAAAAATTTCAACCTTTAAACCACGTTTACAGGTCTATATATGTTTAGGGGCAATAAACACCAAACTCATGTACAGCTCAAGGTTTTGTCAATATTTAACCTAAACGCAACATCTGACTGGCACTTTCTCAACAACTTAGACAGTCCCCTTAAAACTTGTAACCCACTATGGCACGCTATGCTGCCAAGAAGAAATGTCTGCAGTATACTTATAATGAAATAAACTGATGCAGCGCACATTCCCAGGAGTCTTGAGATTTCTAAAGAAAGACTTTACCTTTTATCTCCGCAGCGCCGTGCTTGTGTGTGTGGGGGTCAACAGCAAGAACCACGGGACACATTAGGTGACACTTCTCCTATAAATTTATAATAAAGGAAATTGATAAGAAATAGGAGAAATGTGATAGGAATCCAATGCACAAAGGTGACATCTTCTTCCTTTCTTCTGTCTTCTATAGTAGAAATAGTAACACACATTTTAACACAAGTAGAATAATATTTCGTCACTGTTGCCTTTATCAAACACAAATAACACAAACAATGGATTACTCCATTTTGAATCTAAAGGAAAACTGTTAGAAACACATTGTGCCAACTGTTTTTGGGAGTAAAGATACATTTCTTGGCTATGGCTAGTATTTATATAGACCTACTAAAGAAAAATTGAAAAATTTTAATCCTATAGAAAGAAATAAACTATCTTCTGTTGAGACCTGGTGGTAGTCTTGATTTGGTAATCCATTGGTGGACCAGTTCCCACTGTCTGAGTTGAGAACTGTTGCACTCTTTGGGAAATGCTCTTAGTATTTTGGTTGTGTAGCAGGTTTGAAAGTCCTGGTTGTGGGTACCAGCATGAATGGGTACAGGTTTGTGTCAAAACAATGGCTGTTCATTCGCTGTCTGAGAGAACCTGTAGTAAGGCCTATATACTCTGCATCACATGATTTGCACTCTAGTTGATATATCAAGTTATTTGTTTTGCAATTGTAATGACCAGGGATTTTGTATTCCAATTTGGTTACTTTGCTGTTGAAGGATGTAGCTGGTAGGTGGATTCCACATGTGCTGCAAAGGGTGCTACCGCAGGGGTATGAACCTTTGGTAGTTGATTTTTATTCTCGAGTCCTCTTGGGGTCAGGAAGTTTGGGATGGACTAGAATATTGTGGAGATTGGTGGCCATGGAGAATACCATACTTTTGACACGTTGCAGCCATCTAATTAGTTAGGTCTATTGTGATCTAAATAACCTTCAGCATCTACTATGTATTGGTCGATTATAGGCCTCATTAATCTGTATTTATCATCATCATCATCATCATCATGAACTGTTTCCAGCCCGTGGCTGGGTCTCTTTAGTAAAATGCCTCCATCTCACTCTGTCCTTCCATCATTCTTCCTCCTGCACTCTCTTACACTCTCCTCCTCTCACTTGCACACTTGCCGCTATCTGTAAAATTGTTCAGCTAAAATGTTTAATTATAAGAAAGTGTGGGGTTTTATGCTAATTGGAAGTTGCCCAAATCATAATCAAAGTTGTAAGCAATATATATATTATAAGTTACAACTCTTTAACTTCATTTATAGAACTTTAACTTTTAAATCTATTATTTTTCATTCTTGGAAAGTCTTTGCTTGAGTACAGCTTCATCTAAATGTATTCCTTGTTTTGTTTCATTTCTACCCGGAAACTGTGGCCTATTTGGAGACACGTGTGGCTTCATGGGGGGGAAGGGGAGGACTGGCCAATCAGCACACAGCTTTTAGTGTGTGTTTTTATATAGTGAGGAATGAAGCATTGGCTGTATACACTTCTCGAATAACACACGGACTAATAGGACTAGCTACACTTTATAGTCATACTTAGTCATTTTGGGGCGATGGAGAAGAATTGGAGAAGAGGGTCCACCGTGGTGGGTTAGAACCCCACATGGCCAATAAAGTTTCGAGGTGGATTATCATTGTATGTATTAAATAGTTTCAGCCGCTAGTTTTATGGCTAAAGTACATGTTGTAATTAATTAAAGTGCACAATCTGGTGTGTAATTTCGGCTACCATCTCCAAATCCAAAATATAACTTAATCTCGCAACATATTTATTTTTATATTTCTACTAAATTCCCCACCCCCACCCATGTTAATACCCCCCAACAAGTTCCTATTGATGCTCTACCTCCCCCCTGACTGTCGTGGACCAACCCATATTATCAAGATAGAAATTAAGATTGGAGAAGGTGACTAGCTTCTAGACCCTTCCCTAAATAATAAACCTTTGTATTGGTTCCAAACAAGATCACATAAATATTTATAGGATCCTTCTATCCACTCAGCCATTGCCGTTGAAGAGTTAACATCAATTATAAAAATACAGAAATACATAGCATTCACATTGCAAAGCTCAACAAGAAAGTTTTACTTACATCCATGTGGTCAGGTTTTGATTCGAGTCATATATTCTCCACTACCGGCTAGCTGGGCCTGTCGTAGCTTCACATGTCTTATAATATAACTTAAGACTAGGACAGTCACAACATTCAGTCTCCAGCCGTTAATTTGTCAATGTGAAAAGGTAAAACCATATTTCACCAATGATAAATTTTTCGGCCATGTCGGGAATCGAACCAGACCCATTACCAACTGAGCTAAGGCGTCGGATTCAACAAGAAAGTGCTTTCTCATATTGAACACACAAAATGAACAATTTTAGAACAGTTATTTTTGGTCACTACAAGAAGTAAATTGCGAAACAAAGTTTGGAGTAGTTTTGAATTTTTTGTGATATTTAAATAAAGTGTGAACTTAGAGCTTTTAGCAAATATTCTAAGGTTGATTTAGTAAAGAGCTTTAGAGTATTAAATAGAATATGGAAATAAGTTGAGTTACAATCAAGATAAACTTCAATGGCCAGTCAAAATTTAAACTAATGCAAAATGAAAGTGGTGACAATTCTATTTAAATATAATTATGAATTTAATAAAGAATGAAAACTGTATAATAATATCATAATATATGTATTATTTTTATTTTACTTAAAACGTATTTCAAATTCATATTATTCCATGACTTGAAAGTTAATTTATACCATCAATTGTAATATGCTCTTAGAAATAATCATAAATATCTGTTCATTAATAGTTTGGATTTTTATGAGTGGCTTGTGACTTTTTAAATTGCTGTTGTATAAATCCTTTTCTTATTTTGTAATATCTAGAGGCATGCTATTTACAAAAACCTGAACTATCTTTTCACTTTTAGTACTGCTCTTTGGTTTCAAGGCTATTTCCATTGCTTTTTTTTTCATTCATTTGCAAATTTGATTATTTTATATATGAAAATTTAACATGAAATGGTTTCCTAAATAGTATATAAATTTAGCGCCATGAAGACGGGGTTGACACGGTGAATATATTTAGTAAAATAATGTTGTGGTGGATTCTCTAATGTTGATCGGTGACGGACGACCTTGTCTTAGTGAAGGTGTACACAGGTGGTAGGTACTTTATCAATAAGATGATTATTACAATTGGGTTTATTGAGTTGACATTCTATTGACTTAATTCAGATTGAGAGATATTTATTTCTAAATTTTTAAGTGCGTGTGCAGTATTTAACGTTGAATTATGTATTCTCAGCCATTCATATGACATTGAAACACTCAATAAAATAGAAAATTTTATAAACAAAGATAACTTTAATCATTTTAATGAGAATGCTAATTTTTTATATGAAACTTGTAGTGAGCTATTGAAATTACCGGCATCTCTAGCTTGTTAATGACAAAAGTGTATTTTTCTGATGTATTTGCGGGGTCTGTTCTTCATATCGTCGGTGATGGCTGACTAATATTCTAGTACACACAGTCCCCACATTTCAACATGGCGCTAGTGCTCTCAACTTGTTCGTTTTGATCTGTGAAAAAGACTGTGGACACATTTCCAAGACATCTCCCAAGTTAAAAAAATAAGAATTCACTGTAAAAAACTACACTTATAAATAATACAAAAATATCATAAATTTATATTTCCGACATTTATGTCATAGATGACTCACTACAAAGGGCAAGGGTGAGAAGGGTAGTTTAAACTAAGTGCACTTTCATTGATGTGGAGGAGGGATGGGGAAATGACATTAATTAAGCACATGTGTAAAATTACTCATAAAGCTTTCGGCCAGGACTCAAACCCACAAGACTTGTTTAAAGCTTTAGACTGTCAGATGATTGCTGCAGGTGTGATCATGTCAGATATGAAACATATGTACTTGATCGTCTAGACCTCGTGGTGTTTCATTTCGTAATTACCTCCTTTCATTGCTTGTGTTCAGGGATACAAACACTTTGTTTGTGTTCACATGTATTTATTTAATTGTGTACAGCCACTCTTCAAAACAAAGATTAATAATATAATATTTTATGTTATCATAAAAAGGTACAGGAAAGATTAATAAGACTGAACGCACAAACACACAATATGGTTTTGACAATTAAAAAAAACAATCCACTCTTTTCACTGTTACCACTGGACAAAGAGGTAAGGGTTGCCTCTTAAATAGAATCTTGGTTTGTTCAGTCAAAACTCACCATAAGGAAAACTTGCACCACATGAGGTAAAGAACTAAGACAAACACAACGAAATGAGAACACGTTCACACACTTGTTCCATTGAATGAAGAATTAATATCTGTCATATCCGCCCCATTCCCTGGAATGGAGGGAGGAACACGAACACGATTAAGGAGACTAGCAAAGATAAAACATTATACATACAAGTGTAAAGGATGTATTTTAAATTTTCCCTATGTCCTTTTTCCTCCCGATAGTGTCTTATAAAATTTTCCCTCTTCTAGTGATTCATGTTAAACATTCGACACGCCTTCCTGAACAGTCCCAATAGAATAACAGTTAGAGAAATTGTTCGTTCAATGAGAGCAATCCAAGGTGTGAACTATGCTACATATCTTTGTCCATCTATGTTTCCTACATCTTGTGTCTGTCTGTCTATGTTTCCTACATCTTTGTCCATGTATGTTTCCTATATCTTTGTCCATGTATAAACTAATTTACCTCAAAAGGTAAAAGAGGTTTTCTTTAAAGAGCTCTAATAAAATATAAGTAATGAGGGAGTTATGTCCACTCCTCGTATCATTTCATTAGCTCTTCGTTTCAAAACTCAACCATTCATTTGTAATATAAAACTGCTTAGTTTTGACACCGGAACTTTAGCTTACAGATTATACCTTATTTGCTGGTTTTCATTAAGACAAATAAAAATGAGTTTTCGAAATATAAATATAAAAATTACAAACATGGGGCATTTAAAAAAAACTTTAAAAATATACAATATTTGTGATTTTTGAACATTAAACTGTAACTTTTAAATAGTAGGCCTTTGAATAGAATGAAAAGTGAACTGAATAAATAATCACATTAAATTGCTTAGCTTCCACCCCCACCCCACCTTTTATTTGACCTTGAAACATTGGGTTATGTGACCATTGCACAAATTTCCCCATCTCCTGTTCTAAACACCAACAGCATGACTGCACGATAGTCAATTTTATGAAAAGTGAAATGTCATTATTCCATTAATACTCTCTGAATAAAGTGCCTGGAAAACTTAGAAAATACAGGGAATTCTATGTTGGAAAATTGTGGTAGCCCTGGTACGGTAGAAGCGATTTAGTTATTCTCTAACTTCTTATATCAGTGAGTTAATATATATATGTGCCTACTTTCCTCCCGCAACACAAGAAAACTTGGTGACTGGTTGGTTATATTATCATTAGCTCCTTTAACAAACACCATGTGTCTATAAACCACCTATTTACGAATTATGAATAATAGATGTAATATAGCTTACTCCAAATAAGTAAAGTGAGAATCTGATATTCAGAAAGTTAAGTTTTGAATATCAATTATATAAATACAAACAGCAATATTATAATTTATAATAGGATGCCTGAAAATAAAAGTTAACTTTAAAAACATGTGATGGTGTTAATAAACCAGTGTTGTTATGATAGATTAAATAGCCAATCTATTATAGTTGTTAAGACCGGCTATAGTCTATAGTCCTACTTACTATAATATCATGGCTATCCATCATGGTGTGCGTATTCGTGTAAATATTGTGTTTTTGGCATCATAAAGCCCTCCCAAGACGAAGTTTGTTGCGTTATCAGATCGCGCACGATCATAATTGCTCTCTCATATGTAACTGACGATTTACGCATATCCATCACAGACTCTGCCTTAAAATATGAGTGAAGAATTACCTTGAGCATAGAATGAATTTTGGCTATTTCATTGGTGTACTAAGCCAAAGGTCCCGGGTTCGATTGCCATGTCCAAGTGTGATTTCTCAATTTAAAGAACAGTGCTATGTTTAGCTCTGTATATTAAAATAACCATGGAATACATCATATTTCATGGGCCTCATCGGTAAAGTACTTAATTATTGTACATTACAATATAAAATACACTGAACAATATAATTACATTATTATTGACATGAATGTCTGAGAGTATCTGTTATGTGTTAGTTGTCGATGCTGTCACATGAAGCACTAGTGTCAATGTCTAAATGTGGTGTGTGTGTGTTCTGGCCCATGTGTGCGCCCCTCGGCACAACCCTGGCGAGGCTTATAGGACTCCTTGGGACTCCCTCTAGAGCGCTTAGACTCGCCAGCAGAAGTGGTCAGTACTCTGTCGTAAACATACATCGCATCGTTAGGGACATATATATAATCCAGAGTCTGGTGTCGCCCAACAACTCACTCATCGAAACAAGAGCTAGGTCTAGAAGTTGGCTGCTTGGTGTGAGTTGTCGGTTGCTCTAAGTTGACATTAGGTAAGATAGTAGATTACCATTGGACATTACCAACCACACTGATAGGTCAAATATTACAACATAGATGTAACAAATACATTTGAATTGTACTCGAGGCCTTACATTTTTGATTGTTATGTTTAATGGTCCAATATTTTATTCTGAAATTTTGAAGAAAATTATTTATGATGTCAAGTTTCCTTACATATGACATTTTGAAACATGATACAAATCATTATTCAAACCACTTTTATTCAGATGACAAACTTTCTGAAATAGTTATGTATAACATCGCTTATTAGATTGTGATGTATAACATATTTTAATAGTCATATTTCATATTTATAAATAGATAACAAACGGCCCTCAGACATGGGAATTGAACTCAGAGCCTCTAACTTTGCTTTCATTAATAGGCCCATTGTTCACTCCTCTCACAAATACTACATTTTATTTGTGCCTCTGTTTGGCCTTTGGTGAAACGATTGAAAACACGACTGTCAGAAAAATGGACACACTATGGGAAGCTCCGTTCCCTGGTGTATTTCCCTGAGCAGGTTAGCTTGATAGTTTGATATGAGTGATTATTTGGGCGACACAAACCTCTGGACTTTATATACAGCTCTAACTATGCTACTTAGTTTGACTAACACGCATGAACAGCTTACACTAACCTGTATTTATTATGAATATCCATCTCTGTTAGTTGATTAGCCACAGACATTATATAAATATTGTCTATGCTTGGCATTGAAACAAAACCCAGAGATCCTTGTAACTTTGAGAGAGTTTATGGCCGTGATTATCTCATTGCAGGCATGTACTTGTTCATACAAATTATTGCTATAATAACAATTACATTGTTAGCATTATAAGCTAACTCATTGTCAAAAGGAAATAGAGATAATTCAGCTACTGTTTGGAAGTTGGCTGGTAGAAAACGTTTTGAACATGGAAGTAATACTTAACACTAGCTTTTGCTATGCATAGCAGACATAAGGTGTTGAAACCAAACTTAACCTCAATTGTAATTGTTGAGTTGGTGCAGCAGGTAACTAAAAGTGGTGCTACTAAGCAAGCCTGAAGAGGGAGTGAGTTCTAGAACCGACTCCAATATTCCCGACTGTCACATGTTGTAGATTTCGACCCTAAACTATGAGTTCCAATCTGGACAGCTATTGTTCGGTTTTTATTAACATTTTATTCTTGGTTTAATACTATTGGCCATCAGGCGAATATTCAGCTTTAGGTCGCTGATGAAGCCGGTAATACCTTGCAAAAGCTAGTGTTGTGTTTGTAGCCAACCTTAGGAGCTAGATTATTGAGCGAGATTCCCCACACTTTCTTTTGACAATTGTGTTGTAGATTGAGAACTAGATATTTTATATATTTTAGTAATAAATAAAAGTTTAATTTATTAAAGCTTTTTTCATCCTTGTTTTACCGTTGTGTTGAGTAGTGTTTTTTGTGCATGAATGATTGCGGGCTGGGTATGTTTTGAAAGTGCTTTAAAAGCTGCTGATAGTTGTACATTTGTAGAGATGGATGTATACTACTGTAAATAACAAGCATGTTTGTTTCATTCAAGTTGTTTGTTAAAGCATGTTTATTACCATGTAACTGTTTTGTTTGTCACGTTTTCCATAACAGTCTAAGGTGTGTGTGTCATAATTTAATATGTTTTTAATCATCATGTGATAAGAAGGTCAAGGGCAAACACATTCTAAGTTGCTGTAATTACTGTGTGAGCCAGGCCGCTGAGAATGTGCTCTAAATGTCAAGCTCATTTAGCCAGCTTTGCCGGCGATGGCTAGGTTGAGGTTCAAAGCCTGGCCTTTCGAACAATAAACAACTAATTTTAGGTCGTGCAGGGCTTGGTGGGCGTTAAACATAAATTATATTTTGTACATTTACAGCAAGAGTTAAAATAAAGGTGAGGAAATGGTACATAATCGATGATATTCATATTTTTTTAAATTCTACATTCAACTCCAAAACGAACGTCTTCTTATCTGTCGAATACATATTTTAACGCAATAGTAACTTGTATTTTGGTCAAATTAATACCCAGAGAGAGGGAACAGTTCAAAACTTTGTGTATCATCAATTTTCACTCTCATTTTCTACTTTTAAAAGTAGAAAGAAAAAAAATCTTTTGTTTTGGTTATTTGTTTGTTTTATAGTTAAATATTTTCTATAAAAACTTATAAGAGAATATATGTAATATTGCATTTTTCTCTTTCTTAGTTTTGGAATAAATATTATTAACCTGAATGTGTGAAAACGTGGTCTTAAAAATTCACTGAATTTCCAAATTTATTTCGTAATTTTTTAGGGGCTCATGTTTCTATTAATACTAAAATGAATACTATTTAAAAAACTAGTAAGAAATCTGGAGGAAATTAAGTGTGTACATAATTTAGTAACTTGGTTGCTTCTGAGGTGCAGACAGTTTTCGATAAACGAACAAACCCACATTTAACTCTGTGGTGAAATATTTGCTGTAGTATTAATGGCTTGTTAAGTAAAACTTTGGGAGGTGATGACGGTTTGACAGTTTCCAAGACAAGTGATCTAGAGTTGAGTTGTTGTTGAACAGAGCACGGTGGAGGAGTTGGTGACTTCCACCGCGTATCTGGACCTATTTGTACGAACTGTCACCGAGCCAGGACTGCTTTATTCCTTCGTCAAGTTTATATTGGAAGAAAAGTATGATGGAGAAAAAATCCTGGATTGCCTAATCAACAGGATCAATTCCAAAACCAGGGTAAGTCAGCGAACATCTTTGACGGTTGACGAATTATTCAGCGTACTGTACTTTTCAGTCCTGGCTTGCAATTTTAAGCAACTATCTAGGCTCCCGGAAAGTTTACTTCTCTCACCCCTCCCCCAAACATTTTGATATCTATTTTGAAACTATTAGAAATATTATTCGACCAGGAACTTTGGCTCATTTTTCTTTATTTTAGTTAATAAAAAGCTGGTGTTTTTGATGTTCTTGGAAATTGTTTAATTCTATTAGATAAAATGGAATTAAAATTAACTTATTTTATTTATTCTATCATATCAACTGAAGTTGGGTCCAGTTCTCTATTTCATGAATCCTAATCTCCAGTTTACCTTTGAATCCTAAATTTCAAATCCAAATCTGAATCTTATAAAAATTTATGAACATAAGAGGAAATATAATTTAATATAATATACAAATAGTAACTAAGTGTTAGCATTATTTCTTATAATCCATTCATGATACCATTCATACATTCAATTAAGTGTTAATTTACTGGTCTGGGGTCTGGTTGTTGAGTTCATCACATATCTATAATAGGTTTTTAACCACCAATAAGCAATATTAGAGCTCTAAAACAAATTTCACTTTTTTTTTTTTTCGAATTCTTAGGATTTGATTCTTGAATCCATGAATCTTAAATATCTTTAAGGATTCAGGGGCCCATCCCTAAAAATAACTCTTATAATTAGGCACTTTATTAAATATAATCATATATAATTTTGATCTAATGTTTTAATCTCGTTTGTTCATTGACTGGTTTGTATATAATAAATACGTACAGATAACATTTCATTAGCTGGGAAATAAAAGTTAAAGAAATTGTACACATTATTTCAAAGATAATACTTATAAAAAAAAGTCTCTCCTGTCTATTTTCCCATGTAATAATATTGTTTTGTTGGTTCTAATGCCTCCCACAGCTCTGTCTGGGGACATTGGCATTGTTCGAGACTCTGGTCGACCTCAACTGTGAAGATGTAATGTTGGAGCTCATCTTCAAACACCTGGTCCCATGCACACATGTCATGTTGTCTCAGCGCAAGCGGATACGTGACCTGGATCCTTATTGCCGCAGTTCTGACAAGTTCCTTTCCCTCTCCCCTTCGTGCTGTACCGTGCCCTCCTCCACGCTCCCTGCCTCTCTGTCCTTCACCGACCACAGTTCCTCGCTGTACAGTCCGCGGCCCTCGGAGAGCCTATACGGCAACTATCACGCATACTTGTGTGACTCTCGGAGGAGGATACAAGCTTGTTCTATAGGATGCTCTAAGTGGACACATCCTTACGATGGAGAGGATCCTCCACATGCAACAACTGTAGCAAAACAAAGTGTAAATACATCGAAAAGTGGGTCATCTTTGTCGTCCAAGCACGTAGAACAGAACAGTAAATTGTTCAGTGATGTGGAAATTATGGAGAGCAAAAAGGAACAGGAAGTAGGATTGAGAGGTGATACAACTTTGAGTGTCGAAGTGATCAACGATAATGGTGTCGAGGAGATGGCTAACGTTGCCACAAACTACCACAGTTTGTCGTCCATAGATGGCAGCAGTGGTTATGATAGCTTTGCTTTTAAAGGTTCCTCTGAATCAACTCCAGATAATGAACCCAACGAAGATCGACCGATAGAGGTAGATCTTGGAGTTTCGTTAGATATTGAAAAGGAAGCAAGTGTGTCCAAGGAATTAGATAAAAATGTGACTAAAGAGGGAATTGAGGAGAATTTGAGAACCGATGATTTCTGGGCACTAAGAAAGCGCTCTCAGGAAAACTCATACGTTGACATCTTCAATACCACGCCCGACATTGGTGAGTCTCTTAAGAAACCAAACATTTTATAGCAACATAATTATGTCCCCTATGTTTATTGATAAAATTATAATCTGAATGATGCAATCTAGTGGGCACATAGACTAAAGTCAAGCTCATTGAGTCAGGTTTGCCAGTGATGGGATAGTCCTTATTCCTGAATAGTTTCCTTTAAATTCTACCTTTCTCATTCCTCATATAATATAATACAGATAGATCAACGGGATAATAATATACACCAGGGGTCCTCAACCCTACCTATGCCCGCCACCTTTTGACTACAGCTGAAAAGTTCTTGACTAATAGTTTTAATCTCTCACTTTTCTGACAAAAAACAAGTTTGTGCTTATCTCCAGGTATGCTGTTCTCAAGAAGTTGGTGATTGAAAGCCCCCCTACCCTCCCTCTCATTTACAAAGTGTACTTTTACTCGGAACTACCATTCTAATAGTTTCAAGCCGAATGGTTCTGCATTTTCCTAATCTCAAAGACCTACCCCCTTCCATCACTCTCTCCACACTCACTAATACCATCCCAATACTTCCTATTTCCTTTGTAAATATCTTGGCAAGGGTCTACCCAGCTTTGTTGACTGAATAAACACAGCATAAATATATATTTTAAACATGTACCTAAGCACCAAAATGGTGGTGAGTAGTTAAATATTTCCTTGTCTTTATTTTGGGCTTGTTAAAACCGTAAATAAAGCAGTGTTTTTAAATTTATTTTTTGTCAACTTGGAGGGGGTTGAACCCCCCCTTTCCCCAATGGCGCCATGAGTATTACCCACAACCACATGTAACGTCACAATCGCTGTTGTAAACTTAACACGGCAGTTGACAGGCCGTGTGTATAGCGTTGAGGCTGACCTCTGAGCCTGGCGGGAGTTAGAAATTTGCCTTGGAAAAAGTAATTGGTGCCCGCCGCACTACCGTTAGTTTTGAATGTGCTCTAAGGTACAAAAAGGTTGGGGACCTCTGGTATACATACTACATAATTTTAAAAAAAGTTTTCAATATTTATAATGTTTATTTACAGAGTGGGTGTTTATATTGTCATGTTTGTTGCTCAGGCCCATTTCTGGACGTTGTTCTGGGTAAGTTGACGTGTATGCTGAGCAATGGACTGTATATAAACCTCCACTTGACGGGACTTGTATCTCGCTTGGCGGTCTATCCTCAACCGCTGCTGCATTCGTTCCTTCTCAACCACTCGTTAGTCTTCCAGCCAAGCATACGTTCTCTGTTCCAGGTCAGTCTTAACCTTCACACAACTTGTATTCATGCTTTCATAATGACTCACACATGTAAAGCTGTTATCATTAATTATTGTCGTAATTTTCCTCTTGAAATGGGATGTTACTTGCATCGTCATTAGTTAACACCATTTAAATCATCATCAGCTGTTTTCAATCTATGACCGGATCATTTTTAATAAAATACATTTACATACTTTTGGTAATAAACTCTGAAGATTGATTATCTTTTAAAATATTCAAGATTAACTTAAACCATGCTTGAACATAAAATACATTTATTATTTATAAATAATTCTTGATAATTTAAAGTTACAGTAAACTTAGAGTTCAGTTGAATCTACTATTTTATGAATATGAATCTCAAATCTAAATTTTCCTTTTACTTTTCAATTCCAAATCTCGCATTCAAATCCTAATCCAAATCTTGTAAAAAATAATGAACATAAGAGAAATGTAGAAAATAGAAATAGTAACTAAATGTAAACATTTGTTGCTAAAATACATTCATTAATTCATTTATTTTAAATTAATTGTTAAGTTTCTTAAGAAATATTAGAGATCTAAAACAAATTCTAATTCAAGATTTTGGAAAATACATTTTAATTGTGTTTGAATGTTGAATTTGTTATTTTCCCAGGTCTCTAATATCTATTCAAGAGTCCCATCCCTATTTAAATTACTATATTTGAATTGATGTTTCGATTCCAACATTTCTCAAAGCTAATTGCAAGGCTTTGTGCAGGTCCTGGGGTCACTAAAATACCGTATCGACCAGTACCTTAGTCGACATGACAACACGGAGGAGTTGTTAGCGAGCGCTCGGGAGTTCTTGCTGTTAAGAGAGGACAGGCTGGTGAACGCTCGCAAGAATGCCCTTGAGGCGTCATCACCTCCTAGTCGTAGGAACTCGCTGTCTACCACAGAGCCCTTCTCCCGAGGTAAGTCAGGTCATGGGTCATCAGGTAATGGTCTGTAGCTAAAGTTAGTTGGCCACTAGAACTAAATGGAACTGTTCTGTGCCTCACAGGTGAGCCAAAGCGACGCAGTTTTTCGTCCGCACTGTCTTCTATGTTCCGTCGAACCGTCCAGCCTCCAGCTATACAAGAAAACAGCCTGGAGAGTATTGCACATGGGGTAGGCTACAGGTGAGCTCAATCTGATGTTGTGATATAACAGCCTGGAGAGTATTGCACATGGGGTAGGCTACAGGTGAGCTCTATCTGATGTTGTGATATAACAGCCTGGAGAGTATTGCACATGGGGTAGGCTACAGGTGAGCTCTATCTGATGTTGTGATATAACAGTCTTGAGAGTATTGCACATGGGGTAGGCTACAGGTGAGCTCAATCTGATGTTGTGATATAACAGTCTTGAGAGTATTGCACATGGGGTAGGCTACAGGTGAGCTCAATCTGATGTTGTGATATAACAGCCTGGAGAGTATTGCACATGGGGTAGACTACAGGTGAGCTCTATCTGATGTTGTGATATAACAGCCTGGAGAGTATTGCACATGGGGTAGACTACAGGTGAGCTCTATCTGATGTTGTGATATAACAGTCTTGAGAGTATTGCACATGGGGTAGGCTACAGGTGAGCTGTGTTATTGGACGAGAGCTCTAATTGGGATGTTTGTTATTGCAGGTATTTGATCAACAAGCCTGTATGGCCCACAGACCTATCAGATGTATATAATGTAGTGATGTGTGCTGTGTTATTGGACGAGTGGCTCAAAGAACTCGCAGCCATCACTCAAGAACAGGCGGTGTTTTCAGAGGTCTGAATAGACCAAATACAACTAGGAAAGCCATCACATGGTCAGTTCTTAACAAATCTTAAAATTCATCATGTCACTTAGATTAAAACCCACTTTGGTGACCACGTGGTCTAACACGCTAATCTTGTGTTAGACTAGACTGCCGATGACAGGGAGATCCAGGTTTGAATCTTGGTCGGGTGTACTGAGGTTTTTTTTTCAAAGATGGTTTTCAGCTCTCCCGTTAAGCAAGTGTGGGTACACTTCATCAAAATATAACCTTCCTAAGCCCTAAAACCATTAGCAGAATTAGTACAAACGAGCATAAAGATGTGGTGCTAAAAGAAAATAGATTAAAACCCAATATTTATGGAGATCAAAGATTTTTGATCATATACATTGACTTATGTTTAAATAGGTGTTCAAAATCTGTTGTAGATGCTTCAATAGGACTATTTTTCTATTTAATCGTTTCTCTTACTCTCACTAATACAACCATTTTTCCTGTGTATATCGTAGTTGTAAATTTACAGGTGTTGTTCAATGTGGTGGTCTCGCTGCAAGTACAACGTTGGCTCAGTGACTCGCTGGTCGTGTACATACGATTGTCAACATGAGAGTGTAAGATAACATTTCAACATAAAGAATATTTATTTTGGACTATGATATGAAACAAACAAAAGTTCTTATTTAAAACTTCAACTCAAAATTAAGTATTGTTTTATACCATCTTTACTTCATCATCCCATGCTTATAGTTAGTGAATAGGGAAAAATACAGCTTTTTTGAAAATTATAATGTAATTTAACAATTGTGTTTTTAGAGGGAAAAAACTTAAGGTTTTCTCTTTATATCAACGGCTCCCAATCTGTTGGTTGTATACTCCTTTTTGGCGGGTCAGAAAATTTGTAGGTGAACCACTAAGCTATTCGATAAAACATGAAGAGTAGATACATTTTCTTTCCAAAGGAAGTAAAGGGTCAAGCGCCCTTGGGACCTGACAAGTACTCGACAGAATTTGACTCATAAGAACCCTCTAGGGCCTAGCGTTGTAATTTCACTCCACATACTTTGCTCTGCCATACAAGAGAGAATAAAGATTAAACTCCTGGTCTCTTGGAAGACTCAATGAAGGGTTAAAATACAGCCAGAATACAATCCAAACAAGAATGTATGACCAAAACACTCTGCTGCAGATGTTAACAACTTTGGCAACTTTGCACCACTAATAGTTCCACATGGTGGTCACCCCTCAGATTCATCACATGACGGACTAAAGGGTTCGACTTGTATAGATAGACTCTGCCTGGATCTAAGCTGCATCATTAATCTTGCTAATCGGGTCTATGCTATCTTCGCACAAATTACAAACCAATCATTTTCTTTATGATTCATATTTTAATTGATAATATGGTTAAATCTTCATTTTTATTCCCTTCTCCTTATTTTATATATATTTTTTCTTCTATGACGATGACATGTTTCACCAAAATGACGGTGAAACATGTCATCGTCATAGAAGAAAAAATATATATAAAATAATAAGGGTATAAAAACAATGATTTAACTATATTATCAATTATTACTACTCCTTACCAAATAAACATGAACATTATTAGAAATATTCATATTTTATATTTTAATATTCACTACAAGTTTGTGTGTTACTAAACTAATCTTATATTTGTAAAAGATAATACCAAAAAAAAACCTGAAAAAACTTGGAGGGTCACCAAATATGTTTCCAAATTTAAGTGGGCCATTGAAGTTTGGGAACTGCTGCTTCATATGATCTCGATAATTCCAGCCCAACATTTATTTTAGAATTTTTGTTTTCGTTGACTATCAACAATATTTTATGTCTTACACAACCCTGATGTTGAATATGCCATTAACTATGTAACTTTGAAACATGGCGTTGATAAAATTATTTCATTAGTTGTGTGCGACTACCTACCTGGTGTTTTTCACTTTGATTAAATTAAACTCTGAATTGAATTAAAGTCTAATATTATTTTTATGGGACTAAAACATATAAATCATTAATTTGCATCTAGTCAGATGTAGCACAATTAATAAAGTATTACATAGGCCTTTGTTGTTATTTTTAGTTTACACATAAATAATATTGTAAATATATTTTTTCCTTAGTACATAAGCGTTAAATACATAGCTTTATATTATATTGCCAGATGTAGGAGCTATTCTATTATACATTGTTTTCAAAGCCATATTAGCATTTAAGTTGTTTTAAAAAAAATTATTTTGAAACTTGTAACACATTTACATATTTATTTTTGATAGATATATAGCAATAAGGTACAAGTGACTCAATTTCCTGGCATTACAGTTCATTGGTTGATATATTTGTTGAACATACTTAGGCTATTTTTTATTCTTATATTTTGGCCGGTATTTAAGACTGGAAACTTTTTCTGTTTATTGAAATGTTAAGTACAACATTTCATTATTTGAGGCAATACTATTTTTTTCTGTCAATTTTAGGCAACAAAGTTAAAGAACAGATGACATTTGCTACTAAAAAGGAATATGTATGGTCAATTGAAAGTTGGGTGTTTGTTCAAATGCTTTAGATCTTGTCTAAGACGCTTTACTATCTTTTTATAATAATATCTAATAATTATAGGTGGAAGAAATATTATTGTACGATGCACAAGCTTTGTTTGACAAAATTCTTGTTCATATTGTTGAGTCATGATTATGTTAATCGGTGGCTGGAAGGGCTGCATTCTTTGTAGTTAATTCTATTTGAGTATTTATCTTGTGTTTTTGCACCGTAAGAATTATCTCCACAAATAATCAAATGTTTGATACCTTATTGAATAAGTTGATGAGAATATGTTAGTCAATTTACTAATCCAAAGTTGAATTCTGGTTTCAAGTTTTTTACTATGATAATCTCAGATGGTGCTATCCCTTTAAGACTTAAGAAATGAAGGAACTTTAAAGTTCTAAATGGAACTGGAGTTAAATTGTTTTAGAAAACTTTCCAGCCACTGATGATGATACTTATATTGTAAACTAGTTCCCTCCATCAAACTTACTGTAAATATTTACTTTTATAAACTTATCTTAAAAGCCAAGGGCCGACAAACAATAGTAACCAAGATTTTAAAATATATTTATTTATTTCTTTTAATGTTTATTCGCTCTTTGAGGTAAAGTTTGTCTTGGAAGGAGGCCAGGAGAGCACAGTTAACTTTACTGGGCTGCTTCCCTTCTTCCATGTTTAAAACAATATTTTTATGTAATTATTTAATTTTGTGTATATTAAAAAGCAATATACAACTTTGGAAATGATGCCTAACAAACTTCAAATTTGGTTATTTTTAATTAGTAGGGATTATATTATTTAACTGAAACAAAACATTGTCTTTTTTTTTCTGTGCAGAGAAAGTAAATCAATAAGTTGTTGAATTTTTTAAAATTAGGAATCAGCTATTTGATGATTATTTTAATTGCAGATGTATTAAAACCTGTTTCCATCGTTTATTTACCTTTGGTGTAACCAAGTATGTGACAAAGTAAAACTAAAATTTAATGTGTTTTATGGTAAAAAGGTTAGAGTAAATCTAGTATTTCCACTTCTCAAATTGTATGTTCTGGTTTTAAAAGAAAGAGCGACATAGTACAACTGATATGGAGTTTAATTTAACTTCACCCACTTCGGTGGCCGCATGGTCTAAGGTGTAACTCTCGCAGTAGACTAGGCTGCCGATGATGGGGAGATTAAAGTTCAAATCTTAGTCTTGTTTACTGAGGTCCCCCCCCCCCCCCCCCAATGGTTTTCCACTCTCCACGCAAATGTGGGTACAATTCCTCTAAATATAACCTTACTAATTCATAAAACCATTAGCGTAATTAGTACATAAACGTATAACCCAAACAGGTAGTAAAACACAATGCGCAAAAAAATATATATATCATAAATACATATATATTTTCAAATAATGTATAAACAAATGTAAATCTATTCAAACACAATTAAATTAAATATATTTTTTAAATGTTTAAAAATCCTTATTTAGTGAAATAAAACAAACTGCCTTTTTATTTAACTTGTGTTTTCAGTATACTCCCTCAAAATGTTAGAGTGAAGTCCATTAGAAGGCGAGTGTTCAAACCAGATGTAAATAAGACATGCTTTCTATTAAAAACATTGTAAATGTTCATGTACTACACAAATGTTATGCGATTTTTAAATAATATCAGCCCAAACATAAGTACAATTAATGTAGCGAAAACAAACTATAAAATCAACAGTTGAGATATTTATTAGTGTATTTAAGGCGACCATTAATACTAAACCGGGACAGCAAGGAGAACGTTCTGGTCTCTAATCTTGTGTAGCCCAACATTTGCCTGAATATAATCACGTCTCAACACACGCTCACAACTGAGGTGTCGCTTCGTAAGCCTCCAGTTGTGCCAACATGACTGAACCCCTGACACGGTCGACATGATGAATCGGCCCATTCTTTCTCAACACCACTTGTATTTGTTAGTCATTTACAGTTGAGGGTTTTACACCTCAGACCAGGAGTGACCAACTTGAAACTGCGGCTCATTTAAATCCAAGAGTCGATCATAATTGGCTAATTTTTTTGTCAAGTTATGAGAACATGTATTTAATTGTGAATTAAAAATAAAGTGGTGACTTAAAACATGTTTAATAACATTCTAAACGAATCTTCCAACTATAACATACTTTGTTACGTTTTAACATAATACAGCAGATGTAAGGAAGAAATTAAACATGTACATATGTTGGCGCTTGCATGGATTTTCCCCACGCAAGTTATAACTTTCCGTTTCTCAACTAAAACATATATTTACCACGAAACTTCGTGGGTCGCCATTTGTAAATACCTGGCTTAGCCCGTGTGATCATCGGTGCATATATATATATATATATATATATATATATATATATATATATATATATATATATATATATATATATATATATATATATATATATATATATATATATATATATATATATATATATATATATATATATATATATATATATATATATATATATAGCATTTCTGATGTTGTGAACTCTCTCTCTCTCTCTCTCTCTCTATATATATATATATATATATATAGTTCACAACATCAAGTTTTCTTACACTAATATGAAATAATTTTTTTTATATTTGTATGTTGTATTTGCATCCTTTACTTGATACCATTTTGTAACTTTTATTGTCCATTCACTTACACAATGTTCATCTTCATTTTTAATTGAGGTTGGCATTATCTAAATCAATCTTCATGAAAATCAGTAAAAATGTGTTTCCTTTCTGTTACAATGAAGAGATATTGTCAGTTTTGATAACTTTAGCCGATGATTCTGAATGGAGTTAAGTCAAGTCAAAACAAATTTAAACTAATAAATTGTTTATTATTTACATCAACAATATAAAAAAAAGACTCTAGAAGAAAATAATATATAAATAAATTAAACATTTATAAATAATATATACAATTTCATAGTAAACATACAACTTAAAAATGCTAGCAAGATTAACAAGCATGAGTTGTAAAAACGTTGTCACCAGTTAACTAGATATAGTCGGAGAAAGTTGTCCTGCAGTGTGTTCTTTAATTATAACATTTGCTATAAAATATTGAGGGGGTTGATATTTTTTATTGAAAACCGTGTGTAAATAAGTTACCCTGCAAGTTAAATGAGAGTAGAGGATAAAAACTTTCAAATATTCTACATCAAGTGCAAAATCATTTCAAAATTATAAGTTATATGATCTTATTTAAATAAATATACCCAATTAAAGATAATAATCAATCACCTGTTATAGCATTTTACAAATTACTATAATTTTGTAATCTTTAAATCAACCATCAAACAAAATATTTACTAAACATTCATCAGCCATGGTAAGTCAAAAATATATCTCACTATATTAATTTCATTTATTTTAAATGGTTGGTGTTATTTGATTTTTACTTGTAAAGCAAAACATTTCACTATTTTAACTCGTTTAGTAAATCAAAATTCAGATAGAAAGCATTTATTTTGCACAAATGAAAACAAATTGGATTCTATAATGTATAACGAACAAGTTTTAAATTACATAATCAACTATTTTTGAACCTGTATAATTTTATATGAACCAAAGTTTAAAAAAACACTAAGAGTGAGAATTTAACTTTGCTGTGTTGATTTAGCGTTTTTATCATTTCAGAATTTGTTCCAAATAATTGAAAGTTTTACAAGTTCTAAAACAAATTTAAATCATAGATTTGGAAAACAATTTTTTTTTCTAGCATTAAATACTTTTTTGGTTCCTCAAATCTTGATTATTCTTAAGGATTTGA
The DNA here is from genome assembly GCA_033556935.1 of Timema podura. Taxonomy (NCBI): domain Eukaryota; kingdom Metazoa; phylum Arthropoda; class Insecta; order Phasmatodea; family Timematidae; genus Timema; species Timema podura. The sequence continues at coordinate 11,061,654 of JAVRXN010000007.1, read as the reverse complement.
AGGACCTGCCCCGACTATATATTATATCGTTAAGATTTAATAGCGATCCTGTCAACATTTTGCTGTCCAATATTAGTTTTCAAATATGCTTTTTATGAATAACTTTCTGAAATTAAATTAAGGTAGTTAAGTTTTGGTTGCAACATTTATTTTACTTACAAACCAAAATGTGGCACTGCGGTTGGTAAATATACATTCTACAACTGATATATTCATAGAAAGTTGACTACAAATAAGCACACATATGATACGATGAATATAAAAAAATTCAACTGTTCAACTAAAGCATTACATAAGGCAATTGTCTGCATTAAAAAAAAAACTTGTTTTTACAGTCCTCTAGTATACAATTAATAAGAAATTAAGTTTAAAAGGTTACACCTGTTAGAATATTTGTATTCTGTTATAGGTGTGATATATGACCCAAAAACTACTTTAAAATTGAATCCCCCTGATGGTGAAATTATTTTATGTATAATTTTACTTGAATGTTAAATATGTATATATATATGCACTTATTTATTCAAATAAAAATCATATGTTAAACTATTTTTAAGGTAGATAATATCATGTGTATATACTAGAACAGTTAGTAAACGTAATGCTCGATTATTTTTATGTATTACCAATTTAGTCATCTTTTTTTATAACTTATATAGCTATGAACCGAAACCAGTGACATTCACTTTTAACTGGTGTGTCCTCTTAAAATAAATATTTGATTACATACATATTACCAAATCTTTTGCCACATTTAGAAAAAAAATCTATGTACACTAACAAAACTTATATTCTTTTATTCTACTCACACTAAATTGTCATAAAATTATGTTCATTTGTTTGCTCAAGTACAGACAATGAAGCAGTTCTGTGAGTACACCTCCTTAATATTCAAGAAATAATTCACTATAATGAATAATTTTAGTTAAGAAATCCAACAAATGGAGATTTTTTTTAAGTTAGAAAATATCACATACTTACTGAACGCGCATAAAACCAACATAATTATTTAAAATTTAATTTGACCCACTTTCTTTAAAAGAGTATATAATGAGAATAGGACAGCAGGGAGAGTTCTATAGGAGTTTAAGAGACCTGCTATGGAGAAGAGAAGTGTAAGGAAGTGTTGTACTTTGTACCTATTGTCACATATGTAGCAGTCACCATGAGAAACAAGGACAGTGAATGAAGTTATTCTGGGGAGAGTGGGAGTACATGATACAAAGTGTGCAAGTGAGAGGAAGATGAAGGCATTTTACTAAAGTGACCCGGCCATAGGCTAGAAAGAGATGACTTGTTTTAAGATAATAACTGTAGTTACATGAAAGACATGCATAGTAAAATAATAAAGAGCAATGGTGAATACTACTCAAATTAAATAAATCTGAAAACGAGTAAGTTAGAAATACAAATGCCTATTGACTAATAAATATACACAGTGTAAAATAATTAATGTGAGAGACAAGGAAGGAAGGAAGACAATCTTTTCAAGCAGACTATCCTTAATATTACATTATTCAACAATATCAGTTATATCAATTAAATATAGCACTGAGCACAAGTATATGTGAGAGATTCAGAATGTTTTCTATGATTATCATAAATATATAGAAAGCAATATGCTTTATGTAAGGAGTGTCATGTTTACGTAACCACCAACGTAAATAATATAGCACAAAGATATATAGTATTGTACAGCCCAATTATTTTTAGAACTAACAAACAGGGGTTTGCAGTCAAAATTGTTACTTTTATAAGTATTATTATATCTATTGAAAATATCTTACAAAAGTGACAGCTGCAAATCACATGAGCTGACGTATGTTTTCATACATTGCAAGATGAAGACACAAGAGACGTGTATTTTACCTGAAACAACAGGTATAAAGATTCATCTAACTAAACTATTGTTTTAGATCTGTGGTCTGTGCAACATCTTTAACTTTGGGTAAAGTCTAAGACAGTGGTTCATCCCAAAACTCTGGTATCAACGGTTGATTCCTTTAATAAACTTTGGCTCTAATTGTCATTAATATAAGCTAGTTTTTATTCATAAGGTCTAGTTTAAATACAAATGTCATTTAATAGATTTAACACTTTAATAAGTTGCACCTACAAGTTAACCAGGTAATTTTAAGAATAGCATTTTTTTAGTTAAGTGTTTAGAGGTTTTTTAAAATGTCAAATTAATTTAAACCTTTATGTTGGTAAGTAAAATTAAATAAATAAAGCCCCAAACTTTGAAAAAATAATTAATATAATATTTGGAAGAAGGTACAGGAACATTGGATAGGAATATATAAAAGGACCGACCTTCTTCTAAATATTATACAATTGCCTCATAAAACAAAAAGAGGTTTTCCTTATAAATAAGATAATTTATGATCTACTTTACTTATTTCCAACAATAAGTACTCCTTTTTAAATCCCGATGCTGTATTCAAGAACAGGAATGAGTAAAGGGTGCCTTATAGGATACAGACGAACCAATAGCAAGCAGATTAACGCTTCACTCAGTCGCGTTCTTGCATACGGCCTTCACTTTGGCAGAAATTAATTATTGTTCATTTCAGAATTGATATCAAATCTTAATGTTATTCAATATAAATAGTGGACTATTTTATATTTGAAAATGTAATATAGTAAGTTAAGAGAAATATTTTCTAACCTGTTTCTCAAGGGAACTGTTATTTCACCCTCATATTCACACATTAATATAAATAAAAAAACATAATACACTGAGAAATCTGGTTACTTGAGATAGAAAACATTTTCTAGCACTGCACGTAGATTTGACTTTCATCTGCTGAAGCGTGCCACTTTCATTTAAACTTATTTTCAAATTTTATTTAGTTAAAAACTAAACTGAGAATTTAAAACAGTGAAATTGCAAACAATAGTTTTATCAAATAACATATATACATAATAGTATAAAATAGTTTGATTATTTTTTTATAAAAACAAACATCACAGTTCACTTTTATCATAGTTTACTATTTTAAGCAATCTTATTTTTGAATTTTAAACCAAACTATTTAAATATTTGAAAATGGCACACTTGTATGCTAACATACATAGAACTACCAATATAAAAATATTTCAGCTGTTTTGTAAAAGCTACACATTTTAAAGTACTCATAGATAATGGCTACATCACATCAAGTTGTTTTGTTGACACAACCTTATTTCTTTAGTGAAATATTGCAATGCAACAAGCACACGATATAATTAGCTAGAAGCTAAGTTGACACATTTTAAATGTTTGTAATAGACATCCTCTACTATAATGATCCAATTGAATCAAACACACAATGTGTTCTTCAGACTCACAAGAGTTGTACGATACAAACACATGTTAGATTGAGTACTTGATGTAACAAATACTAGGTTCCCAAGTATTCCCAATATTGGTCATGTATTTTATATTGTATTTAAATGTAATAACTACTGTAACTTCCTAACCGAGCTCTGTAAAGCATCATAAGTGCAACACTCTTTGCTCTGGTCTGCTGTCTTCGATGTATTCAAAAGTGTACCCCACTAGAGAAGTGTCACATCAACTTTATCTGGAGGAAATTACCACTACCACCAAGGTTGGTTGCAGTGGCTGACAGGGATTTGGAGGGGCACTAGTAGGTAAGCTGCCTTATAGGGTAGTATTGTTGTAGTATTTTGAAAGCTTGTCCTCTGTTAAACAGAGTGAAACTCACCCTTCTGTTGTCATGCTCTCAGTATTGGTTATATTTATCTCCTTCCCCGACTAATATCCTTAACGATTATGCGCTCTAACCCCCTTCAAAAATTACTATTTTCTCTCCTGCTCTAGTGTAGAAACATTTGAAAGGCTTATTATATTCCTCTAGAGTTGATCGCCCTTTAACATAAAAACACATCCTGTAACATGGCATCATCGCCAAAACTGAAAATAAATCCTGTGTTGATTTGGGAAATAACAAATATTATTTAAGTTTCTTCTTCTTCATCATTTTTTTTCTCTTCTCCATTTGTTCCATTTTGATGTCTTCGAGATCTTCCATTATACCTGAAACACGACCATATGTACAAAACCCATACCGAGTATTTTCATTATTTAATTATGGTCAAAATTTGCTGACTTTTTGATGATATATCTAACCTGAAACACCTTGAATAATTCCTTGCCTCCTTTCAAAAACAACTGTGGTTTTAGATTTCAAAGTTAACTCAAGAGGAATGTTTACTTGTCTTCAGACTCAAAGAAACTAAGAGAAATCGTACCATTAATAGTTTCAAAAACCATTCTTAGTCATATTAATATTTATATTTGTAAGAAGGTACAGGAAAGGTGGATGGAAACACATAAAAGGGGATGAACACAAAATGGCTTTTATAATGAAAAGAAGAACACAGTTTACACTTTACATTGCTGCGATAAAGCAAAAAGAGGTTTTCCTTATAGATGATACATTAATCTCCTTAAGGTTATTTGGAATAGAGCACTAGGCTAAATCATGGTTTAAATTAGGAAGAATAGCCAGCACACTTACCTTGGTGATACTAGAGTAGGGTTTGTGTGTTTTTTAGTGTCTTTATAAACAATTTCTACTCCAGTATCACCAAGGTAAGTGTGTTGGCTATCCCTCGTGATCCAAACCTTAATCTCCTTAAATTGTTTTCTGACCTAACAATTTATAAACATTACCCGGTATTCTCTTATATGTCCGGATAATATCCACGGACAACTGTGGCACTTTGCTTGTGTTACACCAAATGTTTGTATCTCATTCCACAACTATTCAAGATGGAGGACAACTTACCAATCTTGGCACTGTTGAATTCTTCCTTGAGTACTTGTCCAAAGTTTGACTCCATACACTCATCATCTTCGTCCATGTCATTGTACCTACGCGACACACACCCATACATTCAGACAACGAAATAACTTTTCAAACAAGCTTAATATACACAACGTATGTTTACTTTTATCTTAATTTCGACCACCATTCCTAAAGCAACATTTAAAAACATAAAATAATTTGTTACCGATGCATTTAAAAATGTTGATGTGCACATTCTAGAGGAACAGTTTTCATCAAACTTGGTACAAATACACTTTGATTTGTATATTATTGCTATTTCAACTCAGGATTCCAGTGTTTAGGGTAATAAAACTTTTATATTTGTATAGATTCGTTATGTTTGGTTCATTAAAATTCACACAAAGTATGTATTAATATTATAATACTTCCTTTGTGGGTGCCAATAAGAAAAAAAATTAAAATAAAATATTTTGGACTAGGTCTATATAATAATATTCATCATCAACTGTTTCCAGCCTGTGGCCGGATCAGTTTTGTAAAATGCCTCCATCTTCCTCTATCCTCCCACCATTCTTCTCCTCTCACTTGCACACTTGCTGTAAATGCCTATACAGTTTGGTTGGCAAAAGTTAGTAAAAGATAAATTACATTAAATGAACACGGTAAACAAACCACATGTGGAAAACCAACCTCAAATGTAATACACCTATGAAATGCTTACCAGCCTTTGATAAATGTAACCAAATGCTTTTACTTTTAGAGAAATGCACTATATTGTACGCATCTCTAAAGCCCACAGGACTTTTGTCCATAGAAAGAAATAAAAAGTCCCAAAGTTTGCACTCTTTGAACTAAATTGGTGTCTTATAATACAATTTAATTTGAAACAATGAACAGGTAGTAAAAAGAATAAATGAAAACATAAATGTGTGTTTAAATCTAGCAAAGAAGATATAATATAGAATTAGGGGTGGACAGGATGCTGAGCCTTGGGAGGGGGGTGAAGGGAACTCTACTGGAGACAGTAATCTTCTTTGTTCTGTAGCAAACTTGGTGGGGAGAGGGGGTATTTACTCTAACATCTTTAGGGGCATGCCGATAGCTTTCCAAGGTTAACTATTTATTTTGTTAGTAAGTAGAGATTACAGGGGTTTTAAACAAAGAACCTTTAAAGGGTATCAAACCTTGGGAGCATTTAAAGGCTAACAAACCTTGGGAGCATTTAAAGGGTAACAAACCTTGGGAGCATTTAATGGGTAACAAACCTTGGGAGCATTTAATGGGTAACAAACCTTGGGAGCATTTAAAGGGTAACAAACCTTGGGAGCATTTAATGGGTAACAAACCTTGGGAGCATTTAAAGGGTAACAAACCTTGGGAGCATTTAAAGGGTAACAAACCTTGGGAGCATTTAAAGGGTAACAAACCTTGGGAGCATTTAAAGGGTAACAAACCTTGGAGCATTTAATGGGTAACAAACCTAAAGAACATTTAAGAGGTTTCATATCAAAAGCGTATTCAATGGGTTTAAAACATAGATATTCTTTAAGTGGTCGTGAACCTAAAACATTTAAGGTGTTTCAAACTTAGATAGCCTTTAAGAGGTGTTAAAATAGAGAACATTTAATAGGTTTTCAAACCTAGAGGCCATTTAAGAAGCAATAATGATTTTTTTTTAAATTAAGATTAGTCAAATGTTTTATTTATCAGGCTTTCGAGTGTAACAGCAAAGAAAAAACTTACTTGGACTTGTCATATCCGAATATTTCTCTGATATGTTTGGAATAATCCTCGGTTTCTTCTGGTCCATCGTCAATAAAGTCATCCAGCTCAGAGTCATACTCGTCATCAGATTCAATACGACCTGAAACAAGGTCACTGCGATGTAAACATTCATAGTACTGGACTGCAACAGGGACATCAGGGTTTAGATCCTGACGGTGGTTTTTCCTGAATAGTTTTCTACTTCTTCTCTATCCAATGCAAGTAAGTCTCCTTTCCTCAACCCTATTTCATTAGCATATAAAACACAAGGTACAGGTAGTAAGTGAATGTCTGGTTGCTTATTTATTAATTATTATGACCGTTTTAATAGACATTTAAACGAAGGTACAGGAAAGGTTGGTAGAAACATATAAGGGAACAAACACAATTTGGCTTTTAAAATGGAAAGAACAGAGTCCACATGTTACACTGCTGCCACTGGACAAAGAGGTTGCCAATGGCTGCCTCTTGAAGAATCCCCAATCCCCCGACCTGGGTTTCATTCTATCGGAACTCATCAGAAGGGAGTGAGAAACACAACTTCCTAAAAGAGGAAACCAAAAAACACAAAAGGTAGAAAAAGGAAATAGGTAAATAATGATAGGAACTAATTGAGAGTTGATCAGCGCTTGAAGTGCAATGCCTCAACTTTCTCAAGCATAGTATAGTACAATATACTAACGTTTTGCTGAAGGTTTAGGTTTTCTTCTGACATCAGCTGGAGGAAATTGCTTTCTCCGAACATCAGGCGGTGGAAATTGTTTTGGGCGCAGGTCTGGTGGTGGAAACTGATGTGGTGCCACATTTTTACTAGATAATGGTCGATTCTTCAGATCATTGGGTGGAAACTCTCGCGCCTTTTGCGATGATAGTGTTGGTTTTTGAAGAGAAGAAGGTTGAGATCTGTTAGGCTGTGCTATTGGCCGCTGCGATGAAGACTGTGAGGTTGGCCGCTGAGATGAAGACTGTGAGGTTGGCCGCTGAGATGAAGACTGTGAGGTTGGCCGCTGAGATGAAGACTGTGAGGTTGGCCGCTGAGATGAAGACTGTGAGGTTGGCCGCTGAGACAAAGGCTGTGAGGTTGGCCGCTGAGATGAAGGCTGCGAGGTTGGCCGCTGCGATGAGGACTGCGAGATTGGCCGCTGAGATGAGGACTGTGAGGTTGGCCGCTGCGATGAGGACTGCGAGGCTGGTCGCTGAGATGAGGACTGTGAGGTTGGCCGCTGAGATGAGGACTGTGAGGTTGGCCGCTGCGACGAAGGCTGTGAGGTTAGCCGCTGCGACGAAGGCTGCGAGGTCGGTCGCTGGGAAGAAGATTGTGAGGCTGGCCGCTGCGATAAAGACTGAGAGGTTGGTCGCTGGGAAGAAGATTGTAAGGCTGGCCGCTGCGACGAAGACTGTGAGGTTGATCTCTGCAATGAAGATTGTGAGACTGGCCGTTGCGACGAGGGCTGCGAGGTCGGCCGTTGTGACGAGGACTGTGAGGTCGGCCGTTGTGATGAAGGCTGTGAGCTTGGCTGTCGTGATGAAGGCTGTGAGGTTGGCTGTTTTACTAAAGAATGCGTAGTTGATCTTTGAGATGAAGACTGTTGTGATTTAGAAACCAGTGGTTCAGTTAGTGGTTTGTGGGACGAACCAATAGAAGACTTTCCTCCTATTGGACTATTGAATAAACTTTTTTGAGAGGATAAAAGTGATTTCTCAGGATTCTTTGTTAACATTTCTTTCTTCAGAGAGTCTTTGGATGGAAACTTACCAACATTATTTGAGCCTTTAATAAAAGAAGAATTACTTGCACTTCTTTCGAGTTTGCCAGTTGTTGAACTTTTATTTGGCTCATTTCTAATAGGTTTGGTACTTTTCTCAGACGATACATCCATTTCTCCTTTGCTAATGCGCTCTTGGAGTTTGGTTGACATACTCTCTTGAAACTTCTTACTATATGCAGACGCACCACTGCTTTGCTTTGGGATGTTACTGTTTCCAATCCTCTTAGCATCCACTCCAAGTTCTCTACCACTTCTCTCATCCTTACTGAATTCTCTCTTTGCCTTGTTATCTCTATATTCTTTGTCATCTCTTCTATCATTTCTAGATGTATCGATGTTTCTAAGCCTCTCACTCTTCTCTTCGCTATAGTTTGGTTCGACTTCCCTACCCCTTTCCTTTCTTTCGTCGCCACTATAGTCTTCATTGTGCCTCCCTCTGTTCTTATTTCTATACTCGTCTTTCTTGTTATACCTGTTCTTATCATTCCTCTCATCTTTATATACGCCCCTGCTTTCACTTCGATCTTTTTCCTCTTTTCTTTCATTTTCATCATTTCTTCTTCCTTCACCAGTAATTTCTTTCTTCCGCCATTTATCATTCTTGCCCCTTTCTTGGCTTGAATCTTTTTCACTTCTGCTACTATAATCACTTCTTTCACCGACATTTTTTCTGAACCTAGTATTATTCATACTGTCATCACTTCTCTCTCTCTCAGTTCTATCTTTATTGGTGTTGTTCTTTCTACTTCTGTCATTGCTACTGTTCCTGTCGTAACTACTTTCCCTGCTATCTCTGTGATTGCTTCTTTTAACATGATTTTTCCCGCTGCTACTGTTTAATCTATCGTTGGCTCTACCTCTGTCCTGATTTCGTTCTCTCTCACTCTTGTAGTCTTTATCGTTTTCACGATATCTTCTCGAGTCATAATTTCTATCTCGGTGATCTCTGTCATTATTTCTACCTCTATCTTTCTCCACTTCATCATTTATACTTCTGTTACTACTACTTTCTCTGCTATTTCTGTCAATGCTTCTGTCTCTGTCATTTCTACTTCTATTATCAGCCTTTTCTCTGTCCCCGTGTCTACCACTGTCATTTCTTCTTTCTTTGCTCTCAAATCTATCTTGGTCATGATTCCTTCCTGTGTTGATGTAACTTTCTCTGTCGTTTCTACCACTGTCGTTTCTACCACTGTCGTTTCTACCACTGTCGTTTCTACCACTGTCGTTTCTACCACTGTCGTTTCTACCACTGTCGTTTCTACCACTGTCGTTTCTACCACTGTCGTTTCTACCACTGTCGTTTCTACCACTGTCGTTTCTACCACTGTCGTTTCTACCACTGTCGTTTCTACCACTGTCGTTTCTACCACTGTCGTTTCTACCACTGTCATTGTAACTTTTTCTGTTGTCAGTTCTATTTTCATTCCTATATTTTTTATCACTGTCGTCTTCATTTCTATTCCTATCGTTATTCCTGAACTCCCTATTACTTGCAATATTTGAGTTAGATCTTGGAATGTTATCATCCCTTGAATTCGGTTTCAATATATTTTTACTGTCACTAACTTTAGGAATCCTTCCATTCCCACTTGAGTCACTAATTTTACGAATCCTTCCATTCCCACTTGAGTCACTAATTTTAGGGATCCTTCCATTCCCACTTGAGTCACTAATTTTAGGAATCCTTCCATGCCCACTTGAGTCACTAATTTTAGGAATTCGACCATTTTTTAAGCTGCTGCCACTACTGGTGTTGTTAATTTTAGGGATTCTGGGAATTGAGTAGGATTTTTCTTCAACTCTATGATTTTGTGAGCTTAAGTCGTTAGAAGATGTTGATTTCCTCTCACGCCTGTCATCCCTCTGACGCTCTTGTTGCGCTCTTTCCTTTCTCATCCGCCAATCTTTTTCCTTCTCATATTCTAGCCTCTGTTTCTTTGTCATAGGCCTTTCTTCCTGTTCCGGCTCCTTGACCTTGGGTTCTATCTTGATGGGCTCAAACTGCTTCTGTTCCGCAAGTTTGAGAAGGTTGTAGAAGTCCATGGGCGGAGGAGCTGCTCTCTTGAGCTTTCTGGATTTCTCAGACTTCTCCTCAAATTCATCAGGATCACGAAGGTCAGATCCTCCATGTTGGGGTGAAATGTCATCGTCGTCTAACAAACCAGCTTCTCGTAACTTTTCTTCTTTAGTTTTTCTTTTTCGTTTGTGTGGCATTTGTTCTTCTTCTTCCTTCTTGAGCAAAGCCATCCGGACTCGGTCCTGAAATCAGGATGTAAATGTTAACACAGGTGGAGGTGACGGCCGGGAGGGGAGGCACAGGGACAGGTGGAGGAATGGTGAGGAGTGGAGGAAGGCCGGAAGTAAATGGAGAGGCTTATGTTCGAGACAGACCCTATCATTGGCAGGACACTGCATAGTTATAATGCTTTAGAATATTTTGGTGTTGTAATTTGATAAAATGTCCACTGATGGCAATAAAAAGCCAAGTCAATATTTAGCTTGGAAGTAAGTTGTAATATTTAGTTTAAATAAATATTTAAGATTGAGACTAGTGTAAAATAGTACAATATTATTCTACTTCATCTCGCTACCTGTTCACATTTCATCATTATTAGAGTGGAATATTTTCTAAGTGGAGATGCAAATCTAACATCAAAACAAAGTTAAAGTATTTGAAGCTTTGCTCACCCATAATAGTTTAATCTAATAAAAAATATAAAACTATGTTAAATAGCCAAGTTATAATTGTTACTTACAGGAGTCCGTTTGATTCAGGCCACTGCAACTATTTTAAACTAAAGTTCATTTAGTTGTTAAAAAAAGTTTATTAAATTTTAATCAAATGTTCAGTGATTAAGTCTTGAGTTGCACAGAATACATAATTTTTGTACATATTTGATGGCATTAAATGTAAACATTTGGTGTGTTGTTTATAAAGTAAACAAACGTGTCTATTGATCTACACAAGTAGTGAGTGGAGGATTATTTTACAAACTTCAATAATTCAACAAAGACACCCAGCTGTTGCCTGAGTATTTAGAAGTATTTTTGCTCGTGTCAGTAGAAAGCAGAAACTGATCATCAATGATGTAGCTGGAATAGCCTTGAGATTATTCTAACTAATAATAAATATATAAACACTTCACCTTTCACTGAAACATAGCGTGAGTGATAGATATTAATATATGCTAAGTACCATCATATTGTAGTCCCGGGCTGCTTGGAATATACTGTTCCACCCGTGGCTATGTACGGTTATAGCTGCTTCTAAATATTATACTCTTTAAATTTAAAAATGACCCCTGGACTCGGGAATCAAACCCAGGACCTTTGGCTTGGTGTGCTGATGCTCTTACAATTGAGGTATCCACGAGTCGTCACCAGCTCAAGCAGAGTCCGAGATAGAAGGGTAGAAATTGTCAACTACACATGAGTGATCAATTGAGATCGAGAGCTATCGGATAATGCAGCCATCTTCGACTCTAGAGGGTGTCTTTAACAGATTGTACCTTAAAGTATGAGTAAAGAATGAGCTTGCAGAAATTACCTTTGTGCTATTGAGATCCTTAACAGATTTCACAGAGGACTTAGAAAACAAGGGCCCATCTTGTGGTAGATTACTGTACTTGTCCATCAGCTTGTTGTAAAACGCTGACGCTTCTTGAGACACATAGCCGTAATCATCCTCATCTGGCTGAGCCCCCCCTGTCAACAGACACAGAGCTGTAATCATCTGGCTGAGCCCCCCCTGTCAACAGACACAGAGCTGTAATCATCTGGCTGAGCCCCCCCTGTCAACACACACAGAGCTGTAATCATGTGGCTGAGCCCCCCCTGTCAACAGACACAGAGCTGTAATCATCTGGCTGAGCCCCCCCTGTCAACAGACACAGAGCTGTAATCATCTGGCTGAGCCCCCCCTGTCAACAGACACAGAGCTGTAATCATCTGGCTGAGCCCCCCCTGTCAACAGACACAGAGCTGTAATCAGGATGAGCCCCCCCTGTCAACACACACAGAGCTGTAATCATGTGGCTGAGCCCCCCCGTCAACAGACACAGAGCTGTAATCATCTGGCTGAGCCCCCCCTGTCAACACACACAGAGCTGTAATCATGTGGCTGAGCCCCCCTGTCAACAGACACAGAGCTGTAATCATCTGGCTGAGCCCCCCCTGTCAACACACACAGAGCTGTAATCATGTGGCTGAGCCCCCCCTGTCAACAGACACAGAGCTGTAATCATGTGGCTGAGCCCCCCTGTCAACAGACACAGAGCTGTAATCATGTGGCTGAGCCCCCCCTGTCAACAGACACAGAGCTGTAATCATCTGGCTGAGCCCCCCCTGTCAACACACACAGAGCTGTAATCATGTGGCTGAGCCCCCCCTGTCAACAGACACAGAGCTGTAATCATCTGGCTGAGCCCCCCTGTCAACAGACACAGAGCTGTAATCAGGATGAGCCCCCCCTGTCAACACACACAGAGCTGTAATCATGTGGCTGAGCCCCCCCTGTCAACAGACACAGAGCTGTAATCATGTGGCTGAGCCCCCCCTGTCAACAGACACAGAGCTGTAATCATCTGGCTGAGCCCCCCCTGTCAACAGACACAGAGCTGTAATCAGGATGAGCCCCCCCTGTCAACACACACAGAGCTGTAATCATGTGGCTGAGCCCCCCTGTCAACAGACACAGAGCTGTAATCATGTGGCTGAGCCCCCCCTGTCAACACACACAGAGCTGTAATCATGTGGCTGAGCCCCCCTGTCAACAGACACAGAGCTGTAATCATCTGGCTGAGCCCCCCCTGTCAACACACACAGAGCTGTAATCATGTGGCTGAGCCCCCCCTGTCAACAGACACAGAGCTGTAATCATGTGGCTGAGCCCCCCCTGTCAACAGACATAGAGCTGTAATCATCTGGCTGAGCTCTTCCTGTCAACACACACAGAGCTGTAATCAGCAGGTTGAGCCCCCCCTGTCAACAGACATGATAGAAGCTAGACATGTATTGTTTGTATTGATCAAGAATCAACTCGGACGCTAGCCCAGAGCAGTCTGGAAAGTTGGACCAAGGGAGGTTTTCGATGCATCCCCCCCTCACTATGTAGTGCGGGCCTGCACTTCGTTTAAATGAAAAATCTACTTATGGCAGGAACACTGTTGACAGTTACAAACTCTAATTTCATAGATTCATAAGTCAAATCATTTATGCAGCTGTTAATAGTGATGCATACAAAATAATATATATAGTAAAAATAATAATGATTAGAAGTGTGTGATTAGGCATTTCTAGCATTGAGTTGAATTTGAATGAAAACAAAGTTTATTTTGGGTTTGAGTGGTAGGCCTGTAGATAATTATTTGTACAAGAAATATTTAAAGTTTAAGTTCAGTAATATATTCTGGTAGAGATCATAAATAAGTAAGAAAATATTTTTTTTCAGTCATTTTTTTTTTGTGAAAGAATTTATTTTGGCACAAATTTAAATTTTTAAATAAATTTAATATAACTGTAGAGTTTTTTTGAATAGATAAAATTAAATATCGAGAGACTCTATTTGCTATGAAACTATATATTAAAATCTAACCAAATTAATCAAACTAGGAATTTTCGAGAAAAAGATTGAAAATTGTAAGTAGGCCTAGATAATCAAATTTTTTTAGTTTTGTAAAAATCATTGAGTTTGAGCGCCTACTGAATGTTAGCTCGAACCCGAATTTTCAAGTACTCCCACCCCTGGTAGTAATAGTAATATGGTGAAATGTTCTTGCTATTATATTAATATGTTGACAGGAAGAAGATAACTGTGTGTGTCTCACCTTCTAACGTGACGGCAGTGTTGTTGTCGTCAACAGCATCAGCAATGACAGACTTGTTGGCAGCCTTGGTTCTCTTTAACATGGCTTGAACTCGCTTGTACGCTTTGCCATCCTGGGCCCGCAGCACCAGCAGATCCTGACACAAACAAGTAGATGTACTCAAGGTGTCAGCGAAGAGCTCACCTAGACCTACTTCAAATAATATACATGTATTTAGTATCCGAGAGACCCCCTTCTGTTCCTGGATGTTGCGTTCCGGCCGCTATTCAGGAGATATCTCGCTGAAGAGGTGGTTATCAGGGAGCCGCGATGGCAGGAACATTTCAATATTAAGTTATTACTTTTGGCATAAATTTAACTTCATTTCTATTAACATTGTTTTTATATTCAAAATTCCTTTTTGACCTCAACATATAGAGATGATTGAAAATGTGTCAGAAAATTTAAATGTTTTGATCTTTTAGGTTAAGTGACTTAGATTAGTCACCGTGTTTTTAGATTTGTTTTAAGTCTTTATATTTTGCTATGCATTGGTAATGTCATGAAAGTAAAAGTTAAGATTTTGAAATCAATTCTCTGGACTCTGATATTCCTCACATTTCCACCCGGTTATGGGCAAGCGTTAGTTTCCTACACTTGTTATGTATTTAATTCATTCAGAACAAAAATAAATACTGTCTTTAGTAGGATTCTCTGGTAGAAAGAACACTATCTGACAGCTACAAAAGTTATTAAAACAATTTTAATGTAACCCTCTTCGATGGCCACATGGTCTAAGGCGCTACTCTCACAATATGATAGACTTTCCCCCCAAAGTGAATGGGTTCAATCCTGGTCGGGTGTACTGAGGGTGGTTTTACTCTCTCCCTCCAAGCAAATGCGGGTACACTTCCAATAAATATAATATTTATCCCTAACACATTGGTGTAATTGTATGAAAATGAGGTGGCCCAATGGCTAAATAATTTTATAGTAAAGGAAATTGATAGAACAAAAAAAAGAGAAAGAGGAAAAATAACCAGGACTTTCAAACCTGCTAAACCACCAAAATATTAAGAGCATTTCCCAAACAGTTGATACCATCAATACTGATAGAATACTCATATTAATAGTAGTAAACTGTTATCAACGTTGAGAGCAAAATACATGTTTGTTTTTTCTCAACTGTTCTTTCTACCAGAGTCAGGTAAAGGTCTTGTATATTTCCATGTTGATTTACAAAATAAACTCTCATTGTTTTTCCTTACGATGAATTCTCCTTGGTTGTATTTAGCCTAATTAACCTTGTATTAAACATGAGAGTTTAGGGTACAGCTAGAATCTATTTAGTTGTTTTTTAGGACTGTGTCTTACTACCTCTTCGGGTTATATGTCTATGTACTAATTATACTAATGGGTTAGGGATGAGGAAGGTTGAATTTTGGAGAAGTGTACCCACATTTGCCTGGAGAGAAATATTGCAAAACCATTTAGAAAAAAACCACCCTCAGTACACCCGACTGGGATCAAACCACAATCTCCCAGTTATCGGCAGTCTAGTCTAGGCAAGATTAGCACCTTAGACCATGCGACCACCGAATTTAGTTGTTATCCAGAGGGTAAACATATTCTGTAAAGCGTAATTAACAAAAGACAGAGGGCTGAGTTTGGTGCAACATCAAAATATTCAGTCGTGTGTAAACTCACATCTCTCTTTTTTGTGGCTTCTTCTAGTCTTACTTTTTCTTCTTCTTCTTTTCTTGCTAGAAATTTCTGTATATTTACAGACAATGACTTTTTCTCTTCTTTCTTCGGTGGAGCAAATTTTGTTTGGTAACATTTTGGAGTTTGCTAGAGATAGATAAAAAGTTTAATAATTAGTACTTACTGGCAAAGTTTTAAGAACAATTTGGTTTTTTGTATGTTTTATAATTTTTTAGGGAGATCATAATAGGGTTTGAAAATAATTTATAACTTTGTGCTATTGAAACCAAATTTGGGAGAGTAATTGTAATGCTTCATAAAGCTAAAAGCAAGAAATATCGATAGCAACTATACCATGATTTTTATAGGAAGCCCACTTTTGACTACCAACAATGATTGAAAGTCACTAAAATTTGGCATCTTAGAAATAGGTCTTATTTGATTTATTACTTATAAAATTAATATTAAAAGTTATCAAAAGCACTCAATAATATTTCCTTAGGGATTACTTCAATCTTTTTCAACTGACCTCACCCCCCCCACCCCTCACCCTATTGTTTGAGATGATTACCAAGAAATCTTTTTTTTAAAAAGTTTGTTTTATAGTCACTTCTTTGTTTTCTACAAGCAGCATAGTGGCAAAAAAAAAAATGACAAGATTAGCACAGTTTTGTTTGTGTCAGTTCTTGAATATCGGGTTTGATATTCGACAGAACTCCATGCACATAACTTTCCTGTCGACAACATTGTTTGATGTAAGTCACAGAAGAATGTAAATATTTAAATGTATGACACCAAGTAATATGTAATGGGCGCAACTAGTTGTAAGATATCCCAGTATTTTAATACACACCACTGTTACTATAATTAGCTATCCCAACCTAACAAAACCTAACTTACATGCATCAACACATTTCTCCAGAAATATCTTGCATTAAAATACTGTATTTATAAAAATTCCATTTTGATCCATGGTCCTTTAAAATTCCTCTTTTATTATCTTGGTCCATTAAGTTTTTTCCCCCTTTTATTCTCATAATTATTTTTTAAAAGTTTAATATTACCAGGCTGCCAACTTCACCAAAATCTCTAATGGTGCATGAAAAGTTAGGCTAAGTTAAGTTGGGATATGTTTCACTATAAACATATGAATTATTGTGGCAAAATACCTGTCGCCATTGAAATAACTCAAAGGCCTATTAGTTGTGATCAGAGAAAAAATATACAAACTATAACCCAACGTTTTGGCATGATTTATGCAGCCCAGTTTGGTTTTGGTTTAAAAATGATATAGGCACTAGGCCCACATTTTTTATAACATGTTTATTTTGCTAGGCCTATAATTTTAAATTGAGATGCCTAGTGAAAAAACCAACTTATTACAGAAGTAGGAAAAATCTCATGTTAAAAAATCTGGCTTAGTTTTTTATCAGTGTTATTGGCATAAAAGCTGTATGAGAAAAATAAGAAAGCTGTAAATGTGTTGCATTATCAGTTTTTAAATGAAAATAAAGTGAAAAAAGGCAAAATCCTGACTTACGTAAAAATCGACTTTCAGCCCATAACACATTTAAAATATATATCACACTTTCAAACCAACAAACCCCCTTTTTTTTTTTGTCTGTTATTGTTTTCTTGCTCCTCAAAGTATGGTGAAATTGGTAGCTAACAAGCTTTTTGATCTCACAATTAAAATGTTATATTCTCACCTCTTTTTTTACTTTATGCTCATTCTTTTGAGCAGCATATAACAAAGATTCGAAATCCATTTAAAAATTAGGGTAACACTGGGCTATACAGTTAAATATGATATTTTAGCCATAAACTTTAAAATACACTACGTGTACGATTCATCACAATTTTTCTAGGCCACCCCTTTAGAACCAGGGCTGCCAATTCTTTAGTTTCTAGTGATAGATAGTAGACGGACCTGAAAATTGAAATAGAATGTATTTTGTCCAGTAGGATACTGATTAAGTTGTATGTTTAAAGAAATAATTAAACAGGTAAACAAGTGGTGATACTACTAGCTTTTGGGTCCACAATATTGATCAAGCTAGCCACCTTCATAAATAATATGTTAATAATTAGGTAGTGCATTAATTTAATGCTTTATAGCAGAGCTCCAGGATATTACTTTAAAGAAATATCCTTATATAAGATGAACTCAGTGATCTCTATACTATACTTGATGGACATAAACACACCCCTTGCAACCGACCAAATCGTGGCGCTAAAATTTGTCATCTGCTTGCTACTCATTGATCTCTATAGTATAACTGGATGGACATACACTTGCACATTCCAAGGACAAAAGCGTGACGCTCAAGTGTATCGTCTGCTACACTGAGGGGGGGAAAGATTTAACGGTTTCTTTAAATGTTCTTATGCGAAAACATGTCTCTTATGAATAAAAGTGTTATTGTTTGAAAATAGTGAAGTATTATACCATACTTTCCTGAAGAAACATTTACATTAAAGGATATACAATCCAGTTTTACAGGTAATACTGTACAAATACGAATAAAACCTCAGATATTTCAATTTTTATGTAGTTATCATCAATGTTGTTTACAGTCTGCCACGACAACACTTATATTTAAAGTTGGTTATTAGCGTGTATATTGGTTTCAGAAACCATATTTTTTTGAAAGTTCGATAAATATAATGAACAAGGTATCTTAAAAATTGATTACATTTGTTTGAATGACAAACTTTGAATAGTTGCCATGCATTCAAACTATCACTTAGGTTATAGGCTTGTGGAAAGTATTATTGTAATAATACCTGTTTTTTTTAAGTTGGCTCATATCTTTCAGAAACCATATTATGTTGACATTTCGATAACTATAATGAAACAAGCTAGCTAAAAACTGTATTACATTTGTTTGAATGACACACTTTGTGTAGAAGTCTTACGTTCAAATGATAATTTAGGTTATTGGCTTGTAGGAAGTACAGTATCTTATAAACCCGGATTTTAGTAATAATTCCAATCTGTAAGGCTTTATTTTGTACCAGAATACTATCATATATATAATATTTTGGTAGGATGAACGGCAATTTAGAACAGAAGTAGAAATTTCCTTCTGGAAGGTCTTTTATCTTAACTAGACACAAATATAGGGTAGGATTCTGGTACGAGATAAAGCCTTAAAAGTAAGCTTCCTTCAAAAATCATCGTACATATTAGGCTACATCAACTTATTTAAAGAAAAAACTAACCTGTTTTGAACTTTTATATGCTCTTCAAAGCTTTAACTAACATATTTATTTAATTTAACCACTCTCACATTGATGTATCTCATATAATCAATCAAATTAATGAACGATGTCAAAATGCCACATTGCCTTGTATGGGTAAAAGAGAGAAAGAGATACCCGAAAGTTTCCTTCTCTCTTACCCAATGGTATGCAGACGACAGCTCGAAAATTTCAGCCACAGATGTCCATCCAGTTATAGTATAGAGATCAATGTTGCTACTTAGGGGACATATTTAACGATTTATTTCAATATTTTTGTGTAAAAACGTGTATCTGATAAATAAAAGTTGTTTTTTTAATAATTGAGTATTATATCCCACTTGACTGAAAACACATTTACATTGAAGGATATACAATTCAGTTTTAAAGGTAATATTGTACAAGAAAGAATAACATCTTTAATATATTTAAATATGTAGCTAAAACCCATGTTGTTTACGTTCTACCAAGTATACAATATACCGTATTTAAAATTGGTTATTAGCTTATATTGATTTCAGAAACCATATTATATTTAATGTTCGATAACTATAATGAAATAAGGTCACTAAAAACCTGATGACAAAAAGACAAACTTTGTGTAGAAGTCTTACGTTCAAACGATCATTTAGCTTAGAAGCTTGCAGGAAGTGTTACTATTTTAGCCTACATTGACTTATTTAACGAGACAAGTCATAAGTGTTGAACTTAGTTATACTCTTCAAACATTTTACTAACCCATTTATTTCATTTAACTAATCATACATTGATATATCTCAAATATTCATAAAAACTAGTGAACAATGTCAAAATGCCATATTGCCTTGTATGTGTGTAAGAGAGAAAGCGATACCCGAAAATTTTCTTTAACACAATGGTGTGCAGATGACAGCACAAAAATTTTAGCCGCAGATGTCCTTCCTGTTATATTATGGAGATTAATGGCTAAACTAGATAAAATGTATATTTTGAAACTAATTGAAGTTTTGGCTGTACTTACATGTTTGAAATACTTTGTGGTAGTAATAATTATTTGCTATTCATGATTTTTTTTTTTTTTTTTTTTTTGCGTCGTTGACTACAACTCGCTATAAGATTTAAAATAAAAAGGGAATATTACATTTATTTATTCTGTTATACTCTAGAGATGTATTAAAAGCAAGGCTGGCTCGACGAACAGAGCGAGGTAAACGTGGCTAATCCAACTCGTGTCTGGAGTCTGGACGTCAAAGTGAGTCTGCAGGCTCGTTTGACCTCAACCTGCCTCGTTTCAAATTTGCCGATAGTGTATATGTACCTTAAGAAAATCTAGCGAGAAATAATATTTTTAGAAACTTATTGTGAGATTTTGTATATATGAGTTGGGAACACTGACTAGCTGTTTTGACTTTTGATTAAAAATATCAAAAATTAGTAGTTAAAAATGGTAGTTTCTTGTAGTGCTTATAATTGTAAAGAACGCTATGTAAAAGGTTCAGGTGTAACATTTCACAAGTAAGTAATGAAGTTAAATCTACCTCCTTTCAAACTCAGTGTTGACCCATTTTCTAAAATTGTATGTTTCTTAAAACAGTCAGCACCTTCTCGTCGGACTCATTCGTAGTGTGTTCATTAAACTTGTAATCGCTTTCCTCTAACAATTTGGACTGTCTATAATGAAATATCTTAGCTAAAAAAATAATAAATATACCAGACTTACAATTTATAAAACGATAGATAGCACTGTTTTTCATTTTGATCTATTTGTCAAATAAGGTGGATATTCTTAAACATATTCAATTAAAAATCATCAAAATCAATTAAAAATGTTAATAATTAACACACTACGCCTTGAAGAATCAATCCTAGACAAAAAAACTCAAATTATAAACACCAGACATAGACTCTTAACTAGAAAAATCAAAGTCATACTATTAACTTTTTTAAATAAGAAATATTTGAAATATATATAATTGCTTAGATATAGCTTATTGAAAACTTTAAAAATTCAATAATTATTACTATAAGTTTCCACAAACTTAGACAAATAGTTATTCGTTTTATTTTAATAAAGTAGTCCAACCATATTTGTTTCTGATTGGCTGAACGAAAGCCATCACAACTACATGACATCAAGAGATGGACATGTTCATCCAAAGATTAATAAAAAATCCAAACCAAGATTAAATTTAAAAATTCAAAAACCCTAGTTGATGATCTTAGAAGAATAAAACTTAATAAAACCAAAAAACCTAGATGTAGCCTACCATTCCTAGAAGAATAAAAAATGACAAATACTTGACAATAGACTTTGTGTCAGACTCATCACCTCATTCTTAGAGAGAAAAAAAATCCTTCCACCTTGATCTTCGTGCACAACTTGCACATTCCATCTTATTACAACCTTTGTCACCGCCAGACACCACTGGGACAACTGGCTAGGTCTGAGAATAGTAATTACCTCCAGACCAAGTCCTAAGGGGAAAACATTTCTTACCAACCCTTCTCCCCTACCTCGACTTGACCAAACAATGACCGTCATAATTCATTCACAAAGCACCATCATCTCATAAGGTGGCATTACAAATCATAGCACAAGGTTAAGAATCATGACCGTGACTCGGTAGTACTCAAACAGAAAATCAGTCTCGAGTTCCTTTATAGGCCAGACAGCGTTACTCTCTCTGGTAAGTTCGGAACGGGCAACACCCGATGGATGAACGTTCATCTCTTCCCAGCAATTGATGACATGCAACTGTATGTGCTATAGTAGATGGACACAGGTCTATACTTTCTCTATTATAAAAGCAATTTTAGTCCTTTTTCCCTTATTTTGCTAGATACTAAATTGTTTGGGAGTCCTACATTAAAAAAAATATTTGTGATGCTAAAGCATGTGTTGCCAATTGCAGGGTTAGTGTACAAAATATGTCTGAATTCAGAGTGAAACCCGTGTTACATAACACTATCTTGTATGATCTAAGGCAGCCTTTGTATGATCCTTTTTAATTCACTTTCAACCGAGCACGCTAGGCGCGCACACACACATACTAACCTATGTCTGGATGTGATATTTTGCTATGTTTAAGTCTGTTATAATATAACCAGTGTTATTAATTTCACTTTTATTTGTAAACAGGTTTCCAAAGGCTAAACAACTGAGAAAGTTGTGGGTCGTAAATCTTCAAAGAAAAGAATTTGTCCCAACTGAGACCTCAAAAATTTGTTCAAAACACTTTACCAAGGACTGTTTCGACAAAGAAAAGTTTGGACGATGTTGGTTGAAACATGATGCAGTGCCTACTATTTTCAATCCCCCAAAACACCTCAAGCATAAAGTTGGAAATAAGGAGCCAACAAAAAGGATCAGATTACGTGAAAGTAGAGGCGCTACATTATTACAGTCTAGTAAGTCAACCCCAGTACATGACAGTTACAAAGGCTACTAAAACTACATCTATAAAATATGTTCATACATCAAGTGATTTATTCTGATATCACTTTTGATAGATATACTCAACACATACAAGACAGTTCTAATAAAATGAGTGCCCAGTTTTCTTGCTCCTGGCAGAGTTAGCACTGTGACACTGTCTGGCTGTGTGTGACCCCGGGAGGCACTAACTGCCTCTGGGTTGTACACCTAGTTGGTTCTCCTCGGCTAATACGCACTGCTATAGATACATGTGTTGTTTGAGTCAACACTATAGAGAAGGGAAGATATTCCAGTTGTCATGAAGAGTTGTTATTGAGAGAGCCGGGGACATGCGGGGCATATTTTGTGTCTTATAAAACAACGAAAACTACACTAGCTTGAAGGTTGGACATATGGTGAAGCAATTTCTTGAACTAATGCTAAGCCTCTAAGAATATTTTTAAATTTGAGGAATCTAACTGCAGACATTAAGTAGTATGTTTAGAAGGAAAAACTGAATTAAATTAAACAAGTCTCCCCATTATGTTTGACTGACTTTGCATGTGCACTAAACAGTTTGCGATGGAAAATGCTGCAATGTTTCAGCCTCATCTTTATCCACCATTATCCACCTCTATTCTTTCCTCTTATCCATGCGGGGCCAACCTTACAGCAACTAGTACCAACATTATCTCATACTATGGAATCGTGAAAATATTCCAAAACATTCTACTGGTCTTTGAGAACAACTATTGTTCTTACATTTTCAGGTTATTGGAACATTATTTTGTTAATCTGTGTAAATTCTGGTTTTCTGCACTTGCACATTCTTTATTTGGTTGGTAACTTCTCTTATTTTGGCTTGTAAGTTTATAGCAGCAGCTTAGTCATGAAAAACACTGTCGATGTTTCACTGTATATTGGTGTGCTTTAAATCACACTGTCCAATCGAGTGTCAAAGTCCTTCAATGACAGAAGCCATTTCAAAGAAGCAACAGTCAGTCACGACTATGAACAGTTTTTCAGACGCACAGTAGCTAGAGTGACTGATTGACCACTCTACCGCTAATAACTCATTTCCAATAGGATGTTCCTGAGATATTACATAGCTTAAAGCTGGCATCCATTGCCAAGATAAAAGTTAGTTTTTTTTTTAAACTGTGCTATATAAAAACTGAATCTGAAGTATTTGGTTTAGATACCACCAGGGGCAGTTGGTGGGC
Organism: Timema podura; assembly: GCA_033556935.1. Taxonomy (NCBI): domain Eukaryota; kingdom Metazoa; phylum Arthropoda; class Insecta; order Phasmatodea; family Timematidae; genus Timema; species Timema podura. The sequence goes on along the minus strand of JAVRXN010000007.1, from coordinate 11,037,951 downwards.
TTGGGAGCTGGACAGGCAACTTTCAAAATGATGTCAGGGTTAAAAATGTTCCAAGTCTTGTCTTTATTTTCATACCTAGAATATATTGAACAATCTCACTTCTAAGCACAGTTATAAATAGTTGAAAATAATTTTACTAATAATTTATTAACCACACATTTCAGTCAAAAGATAGAAATCTTGAGTTATTTGGATCTTTATTATTTTCTCCAGGTGATCCTTCTATCCTGGAGGATCAAGAACATCCTGACTGTGTTCCGTGTACGGAGCCAAGCTATGATAAATCAACCAAACTGTCACAGTTGGAAAGGTATCGCAGGCGTACACTTCGAAGGGCAATATTACAAGCTTGTCTACCGCACTCGGCCGATAAAACCAAGTTAGACCTGTCATCTCATTCAAGTAAATCTGGAGAAGAAGAAAATCTGACAGATCTTAGCAAGTTTAGAGTGAAAGTACTCGATGATGATGATGATGATGATTCAGATGATACCACTACATCTGAAGAAGAGTTACAAGATGCACACGTGAGGAGTGTTTGTATACAAACTGAAATTACTATGAATGAACTGGATAAAATACACAGTAGAACCAACACGCTAACTATAGGGAATAACAATGTCGGAGTGCCCCAAATTAAACCTGAAAACTACGCCAAGCGTATAAAAATTCCTGCATTCCGTAATTGTTCCAAGAAACTTATATTTACAAATGTGTGTACTGTCTCACTACATTGACACAAACCGTAACAATTTCATGTGTAACTTGTTGATTCCGTCTTTCCACACATTCGAGTTATATGACTGGATGTAATAATTACGATAATGTGTTGAGGGTGAGGAAGGTTGAATTTAGGTCAAGTGTATCTACATTCACTTGCAGGTAGAGTGGAAAAACCACCCTCAATAGACCCGACCGGGATTCAAACCCCGATCTCCCTGTTATCGGCAGTCCAGTGAATTGCGAGAGTAGCGCCTTAGACCATGCGGCCACAGAAGTGTGTCTTATTGAATTTTCTGTAGCTGTGGATGTAATATGAACTAAAGATATCTAGTCCATACTTTTAGTGAAAACAAGTCTAAAAAATATCAAGTTGCAAGACATTCCAAAAAAACATTTCTCTCATGACCGTATGAACACTTAAATCTTTTTCTTATCAAACTCTTTATACTAAAAAGTGTGTGATGAAAGATTAATTTTATTTCAATATAAAAGGCTCTATAATTCATTAGGTACATACTTTTTGGTATGCTACAATAATATTTATATTTACTTGATATATTTTTTAATTACCGTAATGTATTTTTATCACTTTTTTAATTTTAAAATGCCTGTTTGTTTTCTTGTTCAAATTTGTATTTACTACTATTTATATTTAATTGTAAAAACATTTTACATGTCAAATCATGTATTATTTTTTATATTTAAAAATATTACAAGTTTTATTTGATACACGGTATAATTTATTGTCCCCGCCCACTCGGGGAGAGGAGAGTATGTTCGTAATTCTGCTCACAACGAGCAAAAGACTTTATCAAAACTTTGTTGAATAAAAACAATTATTTTCACTGAAAGTTTTGTAAACTTTGTCTTATATATGAAAAAAGTGCATTGAGCAAAAACATTTAGTGATAAATAAAATGATAGAATATTAGGAAAATGGTAGAGCACAAATAAAAGTAACAACACTGACACATATTTACACACACTTCAATATTTCGATGCTATTGTAGCTACAATAGCATCGAAATATTGAAGTGTGTGTAAATATGTGTCAGTGTTGTTACTTTTATTTGTGCTCTACCATTTTCCTAATATTCTATCATTTTATTTATCACTAAATGTAAACTTTGTCTTGTGATGGTCACCAGTAACATAGACAAATAAAACATTTATTTAATGATATCCAGCCCAGGCCCATATATATTTTAGCTTTATGCTGATACAGACATTCACATGAGTTAATGTCCAAAATGCCATAAAACAAAAGCTTTTTGTATTGTCTGTTTGTATTGTATATTAGGCTATTTATTTAGAAATGTGGTTTACATATGATGTCACCCCCTTAAAACTAATATTTGTGGTTTCTTAAGTTTATGCTAGTGATGTGTGTATTACATAAACTTTGTATTATTGTATACTATAATTTTCAAAATATCTTAGCTAAAAAAAGTCAAATTTTTTTTTTGGAGATCTGATTTAGGGAATTTTGACTGTAAATCTGGTGAAATGATTTGTTTCAAGGCTGAACTACGATGTTGTGCCATTTTGGAAATGTTATAAGGATCATGTTATCCTATACCTCTTGACAATTGGTAAAATAAAATAGGTAGGACTTAATAAATGTTGCATTCAGTTGCAATGTTGGCACTCCTACAGGACAATCCCTGGTTAGCTCCAGTGATAGAACATTGGCACACCAAGTGTCCTAGGTTTGAGTGTTGTGTACAGGTGTCAATTGGCAATCTACGAATATGAATCATATAACTATGTGCCCATGAAACATTTGTCATAAAAATAAAATAACACAATTTGTAACTAAAACAAAATTTAATATAATATTTCTATAGTATTTTTCACATCCCTATTACAGCCATGTGATCATTATGATATGTATAAAGGCAATAAGATATAATTATTATAGTTTGATCCTCATAATGTGCATCCCCTAAACTATTTTTAAAGTGGGGTGTGCACATATTTTCTATTATTAAAACATAGAATAACATAGTTTTGTTGATATAGGTTTACAATTGACATGTTATTTGGATCATTGTAAGTTACATTCTTTATAAAGCTCGACAGTAGATTAACTCAACAAAACACTCCACTATCCTAAATAAAAATTATCTTTCGTTTGTCATGTTTTTGTCCTTTCTAGAAATTTTGCCAGTGACCATTATGTCATTTTCCCTCTAGATTTGTTGCCGAAAAACACATATTTAATATATATATATATATATATACACACACACGCCATGTCTTATTTGCTTCCACCAGTAATTTATATAATTTCATTTTGGCTACTAATCTAAAGGTCCCGGATTTGATTTTCGACAGTACCATAGGTGAATTAATCCTATGGTTGCCATAGTCTGGGTAGTTTATAGCGTCACATCTTCTCATTGGGACCAAGTAACCACACTCACAAGACAGCTTCGTATCCACCTGACACTTTTAATTTAATAAAATGAAAGAGAGATGTTTTCTCTACCCACACAGCCAAATATACCATTTTCTGGACAGTCACAAAATTACCCGGAATTTCTAGGTTTTCTCTATATTTTCTCCGATTGTGTGTTTAAAACTGATCACTGGTAAATATTTGCAGAGGACAATTCTTTGGTTTTGTTCAAAGGCAACAACAAGTTTGTAAAATAACCTTTTAACAGATAAATCACTATTGTTTATTAATATCCAGTGATAACTTTAGTTGAGCTCTCACACATTATTTTACAATAAATATTGTAAACAACCATTTTTATAACAAGTTATTTCACACAATGACATGAATTGTATCCATTAAAATAGCAAGTAGATACAACCTTGCCATTGTTAATGATTTAGCGCCTGCACCAAATTTAAACATTCTGATGGAAATGTACTTAAAAATATTTTAATACATACCTGAATAAATAAACAGCTTAGTAAACTATACATATATAAGGAAGCAATACCTGCTTTGTTCTACTATCACAACTCTATCGAGATATTTGAGCTCATTGTGGGCGCTAAGTGTACTGAGTTTGATGGTGCTATACCTCATCAGGACTATGACAAGCCCTGTAACATGGTTTTAACACATGGATTCATCTAAAAGTGGGGAATACGTTAGTTAGAGAACATGGAAAACACCGAAACTAAACCCGCGACAGTTCAGCGATAACATGAAGTGGTTGTGATAGAAAGGTCAGGGTTTAAATCTTGGGTGATGATTGAGGGTAGTGTTTACATACCTTATTTATGCTAATGTGGCTGCACTTCCTCAAAATACCTCCCTCATCCTTATTCTACATATTAAACTGTGTCAAAATGTAAAAACTAAAAAAGAACATAGTTAGAGCATTTATTTATTCCTGCACAGGTTCTTAGGTACTACCTGTCCAGACCAACTGCCAACCTAACTTGCATTACCCACTTTTTATTTTCATCCAACTTTTTTATTTATTTAAACCCATCATATTTTTAGCGGCTGACATGTTATTGTGAAAACAGTATTAGTTCATCCAAATTATTCTTGAGAACAATTATATTATTTTATAGAAGGTGGAAGAGAATATAATTTTGTGTGAGGTTAATATTGCAAATATTCTCTTTTTTCAAATAAGTGAATACCTAGTTTGTTTTTTTAGCACTGCGTCTTACAAATTTTTCACCCCAACTGGGATTGAACCTTGATCTCCCAGTCATCAACACGGTGGAACTCCTGGTGTCTGCAGTGGGGAACAAACACCCACCACAGCGCTACTATAGTACACTTGTCTGGCTCCGCACAGCGCAGTTCAATAGTACACTTAGTTGAAGGCTGTGGATTACTTTTATATGGGGTTGATATCTTTTAAACAATGACTTTAAAACAAGTATTAACAAGTGTGATATTTTAGTTTGTAATGTGTTAATGATATTGATAAGGTCATAAACTATTTGTTTAATTAAATATACATTTTAACTTGTTTGAGGTATTCCAAACATCCTTTTCATTATATTCCAATTAAAATTACAACTTAATTATTCCTTTACAAAAAATATGAATAGGCTTCTATCACAGATCTCTATAACAATATTATATATAATAATATGAATATCATTCAAACAATTTAATAAGTGTCTATAACAATTAGCTAATTTAGCAATGCACATGCAATATTGTTAGTATACACAGAATGAAAGTTTTACTTTTAATAATGTTAAAATAACATTTTCCAACAATAATATTAGTTTAATTTGTAAAAAATATTTGTCTATGTCAGTTATGATGATTTAACCATTTCATAACAATAAAAAGTTGCCTAGTAAAATATGTTTGTTTCTGCTAGAAGCGATGTCAGACCTGAACTAGTCTTAACTTGCATATTTTGACATTTTGCAAATATTCATCAGTCAACAGTAGCAAATTATATTTACTATTGCATCTAAAACAACCTTAAGTTGTATTTCAAACAGATGTGCACATATTTTAGCTCGTGTGGTTACAGAATGTATTTACAATGTAGTGCAGTTTATTTCAGTAATGTATTATTCTTAAGCCATTATTACATTTAATTTCACTACTTGTTTACAAGCAGCTCTGTAATGACTCACATAGGGCCATATTTATAGTTTGGTCTGGGAGTTTAACCAATCTCCTACTCTATGAATGACAAGCAGTTCAGATCTAAGTCCCGTCTACAGACTGTATTGTATCTGTAAGGTGCGTAGTGGTCTGTAAGTTATAGACACAGCCCTAACAGAATGTGCTGTCTACAGACTGTATTGTATCTGTAAGGTGGTCTGTAGTTATAAGTTATAGACACAACCCTAACAGAATGCGCTGTCTACAGACTGTATTGTATCTGTAAGGTGCATAGTGGTCTGTAAGTTATAGACACAACCCTAACAGAATGCGCTGTCTACAGACTGTATTGTATCTGTAAGGTGCGTAGTGGTCTGTAAGTTATAGACACAGCCCTAACAGAATGTGCTGTCTACAGACTGTATTGTATCTGTAAGGTGGTCTGTAGTTATAAGTTATAGACACAACCCTAACAGAATGCGCTGTCTACAGACTGTATTGTATCTGTAAGGTGCGTAGTGGTCTGTAAGTTATAGACACAGCCCTAACAGAATGTGCTGTCTACAGACTATTGTATCTGTAAGGTGGTCTGTAGTTATAAGTTATAGACACAACCCTAACAGAATGCGCTGTCTACAGACTGTATTGTATCTGTAAGGTGCGTAGTGGCCTGTAAGTTATAGACACAGCCCTAACAGAATGTGCTGTCTACAGACTGTATTGTATCTGTAAGGTGGTCTGTAGTTATAAGTTATAGACACAACCCTAACAGAATGCGCTGTCTACAGACTGTATTGTATCTGTAAGGTGCGTAGTGGTCTGTAAGTTATAGACACAGCCCTAACAGAATGTGCTGTCTACAGACTGTATTGTATCTGTAAGGTGCATAGTGGTCTGTAAGTTATAGACACAACCCTAACAGAATGTGCTGTCTACAGACTGTATTGTATCTGTAAGGTGGTCTGTAGTTATAAGTTATAGACACAACCCTAACAGAATGCGCTGTCTACAGACTGTATTGTATCTGTAAGGTGCGTAGTGGTCTGTGAGTTATAGACACAACCCTAACAGAATGCGCTGTCTACAGACTGTATTGTATCTGTAAGGTGCATAGTGGTCTGTGAGTTATAGACACAACCCTAACAGAATGCGCTGTCTACAGAGTCCTGAACCCTAAGTCCTTAGTATTTACCACTTCCATAGATCAAACCGTGCTGTGAGAATGTAGAATAGGGGAAATATCACGCAGCCTTGCCTCGTTGCTGAGTCTTTATAGTGAGGGGAGGGAGTGCTCAGGACCAGAGTTCTCCGAATGCACCAGGCTGAGATTCAAACAAAGTTATAGATTGAAATCTAAGTCAGGGATTCAAACCAGTGCACATCACTTAGCAGTAAACAAAGATGTAGCCTTATCCATAGCTGCCAACACTTAGGAAAAAAATAGTAAATATATTCACAACCAATAAAGAACATTATTAAAATGGTCAAATTGATCCTAAATTTGCCTTAATCTTGTTTATTTTTACTCTTATAAATACAATATCAGGTGGCCGACTTAAATCACCCTTGTACAAAAATTATAAAAAGATTTTTACATGTGATTAATAAACCATTCAATCTTTTACCAAAAAAAGAGCAGATTATAACAGACGATTCAATAGCACATTATAACGGACGATTCAATAGCACATTATAACGGACGATTCAAGGGCACATTATAACGGACGATCCAAGAGCATAGATTTTAGACAATACAACAATATGCTTAGCTGTCAAAAGTGTTAATATTTTACTATAATATTAGTATTATTTTAACTGTATTGATTATTATCTCTCAAAAATGGAAACTGCAGATCATGACTTGAAATGTGAATATATGAAAGTAGTTTTAGTAACTTCTGTAACTCTTTGGTAAGAAGTTCTTCCTAGCAGATTCTTACAACTTAATAAGTGCCAAGGTAACACACAAATTACGGAGCGAAGAAGAGACCCAAGATTTAAGAAGAAGAAAAGGAATAGCTGGAATTGCATTAAAAACATGTATTTTCATACTTGGAGGACATGTCGTGGATTTTAAAATTGAAGCTGTTTATTTAGTTTTTGATTTTATCTTTTGTTGTAAAAACATCAAAAGTTGTAATAACACAAAGTAGCAATTTGACACTACTGTGAAGTGTTGTTTGTGTGAACAGAAAATTTTGGAGAGTTGGCAGCTATGTTAGGGACTTTATAACAATCACAGTTAATTTTTCTCACTAAAGCAATCCAAATCACAAACATGTAATACTGATCATAAAAATTAGCATAAAGCTAACTTAGTAAAAAAAGACTAAATAAAACCATCTTTATTCAAATGACCATAATTTGGTGTACTGCTACTGTTATAAATATATTTTTGGTTTATGTTAAGTAGAATAACTTATCTACCCTAATTGAATTAAGGTCTACGATGTTTGTCTCTTTAAAAAATCACTTATGTACTGACAAATTCGCTCCGGGTTGTTTAAATGAAGGTGGTGAGTTCCTTCTACTTCATAAAACTCTAATTTGCTAGCAGATTCTCTCATTTTATCAAGAACTAAATGATAATACTCTGGTCTATCAAAGCGCATACCCGGTATTCCTTTGATATTCAAAACTTCACACGTGATCTTGGACGCATACTCCAGAACAATGTCAATAGAAAGAAACCCGAGACCGGGAACTTTCAAGCGAACATCCCGAGAAAAATGATACCTGTCCTCTTCCCCGTCACGGGCACGGCTCATTCCTCGTTTCATCAGAATCTCCGAGGATGTGCGGGTCAATGACCCTCGGTAAGCATCAAACACTAGATCTATCATCTCGTCATAAGAATAACAAGGAATACTGTCCGGTTTCAAGTGTTCGTATTTAAGGAATTTATCGATTGATTCTCCAGTGAGATTAACAATTTTTTGTACTTCCCTGACTGCAGGGCTGATTATGTCAAGAGATATAAGTTTATCAATGTCGTCCGGGAAGGTGGCGGCGTAAAGAAAGCCGATGGCACCGCCCAGCGAATGCCCCATGATAGTAATGTTTTTTCCATTTGAAGTGTTCGACAATCCTGCGTACAACAGTCAGTCCATCCCAAAAGATGTAATAGAATTGTCCTGCGGGATAATGAGAAGACAATCCGTGTCCCGGAAGATCCAGACACAAGAACGCAATGTCTGTAGGAAGTAAGGGTATGAGCGTGTCAAACGAACCAGCGTTGTCCTGCCAACCGTGGATAACTATCACCGGCTGTTTACATTTGGGCCCCCACCATTTACCTGCAACAATAGCCACAAATACAATAACACGACCAAGTACACATTATCTTCACTATTCATGACAAGTGTAGACGTTCAATCAAAGACTGTGTCTTGATACATGACTCTGGGAAACAGACACATTTATATTTTAGCAAACATTTTATATTTAATAGACTGGCAAAGTACCACATTGATGGACATGCAGACTAAGGCATCTACCTCGTTTGGTCTGGTTTGCTGCTGACAAGATCGAGGTTTAAATCCTATACTTGGTTTTTTTCTTTCCTAAGTGGTTTTATACTTCCCTTTCATGCAAATGTGGGTCCATTTTCCTCTAAAGCCTACCTTTATTAATGCTATACTATTAATATAAGCTGTCAGTATGAATATAAAGATGTGGTGCAATTTTGTTTGGATTACAATAATATTTTGTACATTTTGGCTTTATTGAGTTCATTCTGTCTCTAAAAGGTGAGCCATTCTACAACTTAACCACAGACCAATGTTTATCAAGTTCTGAACAGGTTTTTAACATTATTGAGAGCACATGTCTTGTGTTATGGAGCTCACAATTTAGTTGGAAATGATTTATGTATTAATAGTAACAAATTATACCCTTTCATAAATATACTGAGATGTAAGTATGTTCAGGTCTTTGAAGAGTCGCCGACATGATTCACACTTTCGTTTAATATATTATACAAATATAACTGCTTTCTTCTGTAGCACAGAAACTTTTACACGGTCAACTAAATTTGTCCAATACGTAAGCGATATAATATACTTTATTTCATAATACGTACTCGCAGAGATTAACGATGGAAGACACTAAGAGAAAAACACGCAATATTTAGATTAGAGTTATATTATTATTGTTTTGTTTTCAGGTTACATTTGTATCAATGTTTAGATGTAAGTTTTCATGGCATTTTATCTGAATTTCTAATTTTGGTTTATATATGGTAGAAAACTCAATACATTTAGTTTTTCCATAATCAAGTGTGAATTTATTATTATTAGCCAGAAACCGACTGTTAAGTCTAATAAAACTGCACTAGCCATATCCTCCAATTGCGTGTCTTTATGTTTACTGTAAGGCTCGTGTCATCAGCAAACACAACAGAGTTATTATATTGTTTTATTATGTTTTCTATGTTCTATTGCGTTGGGTTCCTTATTTCTTCATTGATGTTATCGGTGATGGTTTAGTCAAGCCATGTTTGAAAGTTTCATTAAAAGATCTGCAATTTGTATTAGATCAAGGGTGCCAAGAAATAGTTGCAAGGAATGCTGAGGACTATGATCTAACAATAAGTTACCCTGTGAAATAGGTGAGTTAAGTACTTTTCTAAATTTGGAGTTAAATCATCCCAATAACTGACATCTTCACCTTTTGTGTGCCAGATGTAATTAATAACTTTGTCAGGTAGTGTTATTTCACCAAACTATTTGTTCAAAAATAAAGTGTATGCGTGCTAAACCCATTTTCCCAGAGGTGTGTCTACTACTATTGTTAGTGGAGTGTTCATTATTAGGAATATTTATGAGATATAGTTACATTTTTTTTAAATAGTAGAAAAAAGGTTTAAATTAAAACAATATTAATACAAACACTATAGGGCCTAAGGTATAATATGATTTCATGAATTATATATACCAAACTTTAGAAATTCTCATCCAATTACTTGTTGCTTTGTATTATTATAGTTTAAACATATGATACATATTAAAATTGCTAACTTTCAGCCATGTCATGATTGCTGGTTAAATTGTTAAAACTTATACTCTCTAATAAAGTTGAATGCCAGATGGAGAAGTTCATCTTTGAGAAAATCAGGCGAAGAAGAAATTAAATTAATTGAAAAAAAAATCATATTTCTTGATTGTAATGAAGATCCTGAAATATTATATTCAAAATGATATAAACTTACCACTGACATGACCCCATGGCATAGGAATTTTAATTTCCTCTGATAGTGGTTGCGTGTCTATATGATCCATGTTTTTATTAAACTAGACACCAAATCGATTTCAATAGTGTTGGTATTCTTTTTGAAATATGGACAGTGAACGTGTATAGTGTCAATTAAATATGACCATGACTTTTGTTATCATTACTGACTTGCTTCAGGCGAAATGACAGTGCAAATTAGAAGTTTGCTTTTACTTTAATGCCTGGATACCAAAATTAGTATAGCGATATTTTTTTAATAAAATACAAACAAAAATTCACCGAATTGGAACTTTTTCATTTATATAACACAATTATTATTTAACCATGTTATCTATTAATATTTTAAAAGTTTAGTTTAGAGACGTGCGACTATAGTCGATTAAATTTAAATCGATTATTTAGCAAAGATTAATCGACTACCGATTTAGATATCTACGATGTATTGGATGAATCGACTTTTTTTTTTTTTGTTAATAATAAACAAATATGGTTTAAAAAATCTTATTACAATATTTAAATCTATATTATTTTATAGCAATTTTACACCTATTAATGAATTAAAACAAAATCATAGCTAGATACTTATTTAAAGGTCGTAATGTTGCATTTAGAATTTTTTTCTATGAGATTCACGAAATTGGATTGTTAAAAAAAATGTGGTGCACTGAAGATGTGGGAAAAGGCAATAGGTACAGTGTATTGATGTAGGTGGTGCTAGTAGTGGCATAATCTTAAACACTTAAATAAAGGTGGAAGGTGAGCATAGATAAGGGAGTGCTGAAACACGTAGCTAATCATTGCTTATTGATGTTCCAAACATGTTTAAACTTTATTAAAATATGTTAATTTCAATACAAAGATTCAAGTAAAAAGCGTCACAATATGAAATAAGCACTATTGTAATGTGGGATATTTAAATCGATATAAAAACACTAATAAAAGAAAACCGTTTGCATTTTCCTTGAAAGAAATGGAGAGAAGAAAAACGAAACTATTATGCTCAAATAAGCCACAGAAATACTATATTAGATCTGTTTTAGCTATATTCATCCTGACTCTTTCTCAAATATGAGTAAATCCAGGAACCATCTCAAGAAATTAAACACTTTCAATAGTTATAGACTATTTCTCAACTAATCTCGGCATACATTAACCTTTGTAGTTTCTAAAGGATATGCAGTACGTCGTTTTGAAGTTTCATCTTGGTACTTTTTATTTTTGACAAACTAATGACTAGTTTATCTCAGGTTTTGTTACTGCTGATTTGTAAATCTTTGTATAATATCGGGGAAACATTGATTTTCCAATATTGTTGATTTATACCAGTGATTATTCACCGTGAACTGGCATTCACTGTGTCTTGCCGCCCAGATATTTAGTCGCGGTTGCAGTTTGTTACAGTATCGAAATTTGACCCTAGTCACTGCTCTAGTCTTTACTTAATCCTGTAAAACTAATATTTATTTATCTCATACATTATGTTGGGCCATTAGTTTTGACAGCCGTTGCACACTAATTATAAGTCTATTATTCATTGGGGGCATAGTAACATAAAATATAGTTTACTTACTCCATGGCATTAGGAACTTGAAAGTTCACTGCCCCACTTACAAAAGTACGCCACTTATTCCTATCTCGAGCTAGTTCTATCCAGTCCACCTCATTACACCCTATCCCTATCTTGAGCTAGTTCTATCCAGTCCACCTCATTACTTGTTATCTCTTTCAGGTCCATTCTAATGTTATCCTCTCATCTACACCTAGGTCTTCCCAATGGTCTCTTCCCATTGGGTTTACCAGTCGATAGGCCTACCCTGAACATGGTTCTAGAATCTCCCATTCATACTGCATGTCCTGTCCACCATCAACCACAAGACTTTTATCCTAACAATGTCTTGTGATGAGTACAAGGTATGTAATTCCTCGTTATGTAACCTCCTCCACTCCCCAGTAGCCACATACCTTTCTGGACCAAATATCTTCATATGCTCCTTGTTTTCTAACACATTATATTTGTTTTCGTCATGTAAGGTAAGAGACCATGTCTCACACCCATAGAGAACCAGTAAAATATTGTTTAGTATATTCTGAGTTGTACATTCCTGGACAGCAGGCGAGATGTCAACAACTTACTGACCGAGTAATAGCATGCGTTTACCGACTGTATTCTTTTCTTATTTCCAATCTAATACCGTTATTGCAAGTTAAAATTGTGTCTACATATTTAAACTCATTAACCCTGTGAAATGATCTGTTGTTTGCATAATTTCTAAATTATCGTCTCCAATTTGTGTTATCTGTGTGATCATGTACTACCAAATACAACGTTCACTTCTAAACCTATTTCCTTACTAGCTTCTAGTAAAATGTCTAAGGCTAGAGTAAAAAGTAATGGGGAAAGTGTGTTTCCTGGTTTCAACCCATCATGTATTTTGAAAATATCTGTTAAGTGACATTTAATCCGTACCCTGCCACGCATAGTAGTCAAACATACCTCAATTAGCTTGACCAGTTTTTTGGTTTCCCAAAATTAACTAAAATTTTACATAATTTTTTTCTTTTAACTCAATCATAGGCCTTTTTAAAATGTACAATTGACGAAGCGTCATGTGGTATTCCCATTTTTCTCCCGTAATATTTGCCAAATGGTAAAAATATTATCCGTAATTGATCTGTTCTGTTGAAATCCACATTTATTTCCTCAGCATATGATGTCAATCGTGTTAAAATTTTATATCATGCTGGTAATAGGTAGATTTATTAATGTTTTGTGCAATGTTGCACAATTTTAATACCTATGTGTAGACTTTTTTTTAAAAACAGTACCGTGGTAAAGAATTCTGACATTTTAATCATTTCTCCTAAAATCTCAAATCATATCATTTCCAATACGGTAATATAAGTACTCTAATTTTCACTTACTATTTGTATATGTCTTTTTTTATTATTAGTTATTCAGAACTTGTTTATAAAAAGAGCTAAAATCTGCTCGTATACATATAAACATCCTAATGTAGGCGTGGTTCATTCACTAACTTGTTACATACATTTAGGAAAGTGAGATCTATTACAGGGTATACATTATTTGTCCTCACCCGGCCACATTAGTTTAGATGCAATCACCCCAATGGTAATAAAATTACAAAAAAAAAGTATATAAAAAAACCTTTACAAAAAAACAAAACAACATTAAGTACAGTCTTGTTATTATACATCTAATTTTTCAGAAAGGAATGCTACAAAATAAACACGTTTGTTGAAATGAGATGAATCACGTTGGTTGAGAGGAGTTCGGGAGCTCTGTTAGTAGAATGGGAGGCAGGAGTAAGAAAAAAATATCACCTGCTCAGTAAGTAATACACATATTATTAAATGTTATGTTATTTAAAGTTGTATTTGTTTAACTTAACACCTGCCATGTCACAAGATAACGTATCCTTGTGCCTAGCGCCACCTTAATAAAAATGAAAAAAAGTAAAGTAAACTTTATTTCTAACCCATATTCATTTTTGCACATTAACACCCAGTTTTAACCCTCTTCAGGTTTCACCCTCGGGTTAAGCTGGCTTGCCGATGACGGGGAGATCACGGTTCTAATACCAGTCAGGTCTACTGAGGGGTTATTTTTTTCTGAAAGGTTTCCCACTCTTCTTCCACACAAATGCAGGTATATTACCTCTAAAATGCTTCCTTCCTCATTCCTGACCCCTCGCAGTAATTATCACACATGCATGTAACCTGAACAGGTAGTAAGACTCGGTTACTTAAAAAAACACTCGGTTTTGGTGGAATTCAAAGCTTATGATTATATAATATATTTTGAGTGTTTTCGATTCCTGGCATTTTCAGATTTTCTATAAACAGAACGGGGTTAACTCAGTCTCACGAGGACAAATAAAGAACTACTTGAATGAAAAAGTAGCAGCTCTGGTCTAGAAAACTAAGATTAACGGCTGAAGTGTTTATCATTCTGATCACATGACACCCTCTATTCACAGAAATTGTCATTATCTTTGCTAACAGACGGCTGCCGCTCGGTCGGTATATCTCAATTGCGGGCTAATGTCATGTAGTTTTTTTTAATATTTTTACTGAATTTGCTCTTCTAAAGTACATTTTTTCACCAACTTTAGTATTTTTAGCCACAAAGGTAATCAGCAATAACTATAATTTTACTAATAATTATAATCACATTTTGTAGCTTAAAATAAAATACTAAACATTAAATTTTGTTTAATATTTGAGATAATACTATCAATACAGAGTAATTAATGGATGGGTGATGGAGTAAAACTTGTATGGACAGTCAGTAATGAATGGAGTGCTGAAGGAGTGCAGTTTGAAAGGGAATTCAAGAGGTCAATGTCATAGAAGTGTCTTACGTTGGTTTGATAATGTTGAGAGGATGAGTGTGGATCGAGTGACGAAGCAAATATATGAAGGTAGAGTGTGTGGATCAAAAGGAAGGGATAGGCCATAGTTAACAAAGAGTGGGGGGGGGGGGGGGGGGGAGGGGAGTATTAAAATGAATGTAATTGGCTCAACATGACACCGAAAGTATATCTTAATATGCAATAGTCAACATTTTTTAATTATAAACAATCCCAACTTAACAACTGATGACTAATTATTATTTTTAATGCATAGATACATGGGAAAAGTACTTAATTTTTTTAGTGTAAAAACTTTCTTAATGTTATAATAATGTATTAATGTTAAATGTATTAAATACCAATAGAATTACAGTAGCGGTAGTTTAAAGGAAATGGCCCTAGGTAGAACAAACAGTCTACAGGGAACAGAAACAAGTAACTGATGCGGAGATCAGATCGTCGCAACTATATTTGTGTCTCTCGTCATATGACCTCCCTCATAACTTCCAAACTAATTTATAAAGGTTGAAAGTACCTGGCTACAGGAATTGAACCTGGGACCTTTGGTTTAGCACACCAATACTCTTACAACCGAGCTATCCGGTGTTATACATCACTCTTTATCTTAAGTCAGGTTATGGATGTGTGAGATTGTCTTAGACCTAAAGTTATTAGAAATATTCCATATCGGCTTCTTGGTGTAAACCTTGTCCTTCATTTTATGAAAAGAGTACCTTAGGACTCTTAATATTGTTGATTTTAAATATTTTTATCAGTGTTATCAACCAACCAAAATTTTAACTCTTCCTTAGTTATTACTTTTGCATATCCTGAATTTTTTTAATAGTTTTATTTCACAGTACTTTTGTGGTCATTAAAAACTTATAAGAAATATTTGTACAGTTTACCATTACAAGAATCATGGCTTTAAGGGCAGTCGAAAGTTAAATTAAGTGGGCAGTACAAAACAAAGATTTTTGGGTAGTAATTATATTTAAAATGTTGTGAAGGAATTAATTTGAATGAATCTGAAATGCAAGTACATTTTTCTAATTTACAATTAGTGACAACCGTTCATAATTTGTAATGTGTGCCAATGATTATTTTTTGTTTGAAGATTTGGTCATTTGTCTAAATTGTACATAAGCATTGGTCCGCATCAAGTTCCTATCGTCTATCGCTCGGAATATAACGTGAGCTTTGTGGGTCTGGAAAAACTACATCCGTTTGATGCAACAAAATGGAGACATGTTTTCCAGGTGAGAATCAACCTCATTCACATTTCATCATGGAGGGGGCGTCGCCAAGTCTTATGATCTATGAACCTTTCATCAATTTGTTTATGTTTAGATGTTTTATTAAAAGAATGAAAGATAATTTAAATATTTACTTGATGAATAATTTGACAGGTGAAAGTATATAGGCATAGGCCCATATTAACAAATATTGAATCTACAATTTTTTTTTAAATCCTCTTCTTCAAAATATCTTTAAGGATTTGAATATCTAATGGCTTCATCCCGAGTTTGAAATTAAACAAATTTAAAAATTGGCTTTACTTTACAAATGTATTTCTTAAAAAAAAAATTCCACAAAATTTTTAAAGTCGCGATAGAAAATAAAAATAGTAACTAAAGTATAACACTTTATGCTATCATACATTAATTATTTATAACAGTCTTACATTCATTTGAGCTGTAAGTTAATAGTCTGGAGTCTGTTTTAATGTTGTATTAATAGTCCTGGGAGCTATTACTGTTGAATGTACACTTTCATGTACCCTCAATACTTCATATAGTGTGTCAATGTGTGTGGAAACAATTGGTCACATGACTCGCAGTTTTATCGCTTGGCCGTATTATTGAGTACTTTCGTTGCAAAGTGGAAGCTAAAGCCAATGAAAAAACTTCCAAACTCATGTGTAACAAGAAACTCTTCACAAACTTATGTGTAACAAGAATCTCTTCCAAACTCATGTTTAACAAGAAACTCTTCACAAACTCATGTGTAACAAGAATCTCTTCCAAACTCATGTGTAACGAGAAAATCTTCCAAACTCATGTGTAACAAGAATCTCTTCCAAACTCACGTTTAACAAGAAACTCTTCACAAACTCATGTGTAACAAGAATCTCTTCCAAACTCATGTTTAACAAGAAACTCTTCACAAACTCATGTGTAACAAGAAACTCTTCCAAACTCACGTGTAACAAGAAACTCTTCCAAACTCATGTGTAACAAGAAACTCTTCCAAACTCATGTGTAACAAGAAACTCTTCTAAACTCATGTGTAACAAGAATCTCTTCCAAACTCATGTGTAACAAGAATCTCTTCCAAACTCATGTGTAACAAGAAACTCTTCCAAACTATTTTAGATACTTTGATCGATCTCGGTGGTCTTTAGGTAAATTAATCGCCTCAGGACCCGATGTTAGAGTCCGTTAAATCCCAGCCGGGGTCGACGGATTTTTCTTGAGCGATAAAAATCTATAGGACAACTTCTATCAGAGGGGAAGTAAATCCGTTGGTCTCTTGTTGATTGTGGGATGTAAAAGAACCCTGAAAGGTGTGTGTGAAAATAAATTTCCCGGTAAAATTGGTAGGCCCTATCATGCTCGCTCATAGAAATTACTATGTGCTGCTATGGTATAATCATTTGGTTCAGAAAGTGCACATTAAATACCTCACATAAATAAATAAATTTAGACTTTTAAAATAAACAAAGAAAATCGGTTTACAGTTGACCAAGAAATAATTGTATGAATTTATTTATTTATTTGAGGTATTTAACATGCACTTTCTGAACCGAACAATTATATCAGCACACAAGAATTCTGCGGAGATTCGACGCCTTGGTTTCATACTCCTGGATCACCCACCATACAGCTCAGACTTAGCTCCATTGGCTTTTCATCTCTTTCCAACACCTTCAAGGACATCTCTTTGAGTCGGACGACGAAGTCAAGTCAGAGGTGAAGCTGTGGCTACGTCATCAAGATGTGAAATTTTATCGTGATGGAGTCATGAAACTAGTAGAACGTTGATAAAAGTGTGTCGACCGCAAGGTTGGTTATTTGGGAAAATAACTGAATAGAGGTGAACAGTAATGCACCAGAAAGTTACCATTTATGTTCTTATTTAAATATATACACCCACTCCCTTACAACAAATCAGGAGGCATTACTTTTTAACATTCCCTGGTATTATCATATATCTTTGTTCACTGATAGAATGTGATTTTATATATAAGGGACCAGTTGTATCAAATGTTGTGTCAAACATTGTTATTTACTTTAACAGCAGTAAATAAATAGAGAGAATAGATAATATCTATGAAATTATTTCCAGTACCTTAAAGATGCTGGTCTTGTCAACGAAGAAACTGTTGCTAAACCTAATGAAGCAACTGTTGAAGATTTACTACTTGTCCATACAAAGCAATATTTGGACAGTTTAAAGGTAAGGGAATTTTATAAATTTTTGTTTAAACTCTTGAAAATTATTAAATTGAGAGCATTATACTTTTCTAAATACACTCACAAAATAATATCATGCACTCTGATGAACCAACAGTTCTATACATATAATTTATTTTATACTACACCCTATATTTGTAAACATGTCGTTTTCTCCAAATTACTCAATCGTGTAAATAAATTTATTTTTGTTAAATAAGGTGCCAACTTTCAATAGGTTACTACTATTTAATTATTATTTTGGCACAATGTCTTGATACTTGTTTGGGTTACACGACTAAATTAATTATGTTAATGTAATAGTGATGAGGACAATAGAATTCATACGGAGGGAGAATGGGGTACTATTTAGTAAATACCACCCTCATTACACCTGTCAGGGACCCCCTCGTCACTGGCGCGAGCGCCAATCCAACACGAGAGCTAACTGTCGTTGTTTACAGTGGAGCTGGAACGTTGCCACCATAGCAGAGATTCCCCTGATTGCATTTGTGCCAAACTTCCTCATCCAGTCCTGTTACTTGCGTCCGATGAGGTGAGTACCAATCCACAAATTTAGATAAACTCAAACTATTACAAGCGCATTCTCCTAATATCATTTCTTGATAGAGAGAAACTATTTATATTACCATGCAGTCAAGTTAAAAATGAAGGATGTTATACATGGAAGAAAATACAGGAAATAGGAACAAACACAAAATTGCTTTTACAGTTATATGAACAATACAGTTCACACTTTACACTGCTGCCACTGGACAAAGAAGTAATGGCTGTCTCTTGAAGAAAATCGATTAGTGTCGCCCAATCCCTCGACCTAGGTTTCATTCTATCGCAACTCATCAGGGAGGAGTGTGAAACGCAACTTCCTAAAAGAGGAGACACAAAATAAAAGGGAGAGAAAGGAAATTGGTAAAGAGCGTTAGGACACTCATAGAGGAATGTGTAACAGGGATAACATAAAGGAAGGGTGTGTTAGAGTTGAATTCAATGATTATTGGTACATAATAATTTTGTTAAGTAGGATCAATTTTGGCAAATTTCACCAGTGAAAATCATTAATGTAGATTTTTCAAATACAGTAGTTTCATTAGTTTTGAGGAACTACACGAAATAACTGAGGTAAAATGAAAATGCTTACATGTTTTTTTAAGTGTAAAAATTAAAAATAACTAATATTTGAAAGGTGTTTGACAGTTTCCTTGACAAAATTGATAAAAAAGAATTTTTTTTCTGATTAACAACATAGTGTTTTGTTTTTATGATGAAAACATATTTAAGAGTATTTGACTGAATGTCTATATTTGAAAATTTTGTTCCAAACTATAATACTCTAATAGTCATATTCACTCCTACTATCAACCTATCGAGACTATTGTTGATCCAACACATTATGTTGCAGGTTTCAAACGGGAGGCAGTATTCTCGCAGGAAAACTAGCGTTAGAAAGAGGGTGGGCAATAAACATTGGGGGTGGTTTTCACCATTGCAGCAGTAACAAAGGGGGAGGTTTCTGTCCCTATGCTGATATCACGTTGCTCATTAACTTCCTGCTCAAATACGAACAGCAGCACGTCAAGTCAGCCATGATAGTGGATCTGGACGCTCACCAGGTGAGGCCAACCGCAAACAAATGACAAATAATATTGTATTTCCTGTGTTTTTATCAAAACTATTTCGTATACTTACACACGCTAACATAAATATTAAATGTCAATTAACTATTCAAAGTAGCCGAGCTGCTCTGGCATATGTTTGGAGTGAGATAGAGAATATTTCAAATATTCCTTGGCACAACTAATAGATCTGAAGAAAAAAATAGATATAGGAAAACGATTGATGCCGGCGCCTTTATAAAATTAATAAAAAGATCAGATTTATCTGTATTTACTAAATCAAAAAAATACATAAACAATGTTATTGTTTTCACTTTTCATTCCACTTAGCATTACTTCTTTTTAAGAAAGTTTTTACTAATCTTCATTTGTTTAGCAGAACCTTTCCTTTTAAAACTAAATGATACATTTTCAATATAAACTGTGATTGCTTGGTCTAATGGGTGATGTAGGTATACTTGAACGCACTCATTGTCTCGAAACACCACCTTCACACAACTTCCACTCCCCAGCTCGCTCTGCTTTATCGTCACCACTTCCTTCAATCTCCGTCACATCTGACAAACTCCTGTTCATTGTTCTTGACATGGCCCCACTTGCTGCTTCCTGGACACCCGCTCGAAACACCAGACCACACAACACTGGCGCAGTTAGGGGGATAAAAACAAGAGGATGTGTCTGGAGAACCAGCAGCACAATTGTGCTCTTATTGATACCGATGTGTACTAACATTCGTGTGTCTTAAAAACAATACATTCTGGATTTACTTTCTTCTGACCAATAAATGCAGAAAAACAACAAGGAAAGGAAAAATTGTTACGGGTTTTATTTCCATATTTTAAACAGGATTCGTTCAGGGGCTATAGAAATTGAAGGCTGAATCCGGGAACAATAGATCAAAGTTTCACTATATTCCAAAATAATAAACATATAAATCAGTATCATAATATATGCACACATCAACCACATTCCATTTTAGGGGAGTTTAGTTCAGTACATCAGTACAATTTTCTACTGTATATAAAGTGACATTGAAATATATCATCCCAGTCTTTGATCAAGTAAAACATTACCAAGATTAAATAGATATTTTCACAAGAAACAAGATTCTTGGTGTTTTATTA
Source organism: Timema podura (assembly GCA_033556935.1). Taxonomy (NCBI): domain Eukaryota; kingdom Metazoa; phylum Arthropoda; class Insecta; order Phasmatodea; family Timematidae; genus Timema; species Timema podura. The sequence goes on along the minus strand of JAVRXN010000007.1, from coordinate 11,016,861 downwards.
AGATGGAATTGTATGGTATTTTAGTTTCAGGTAACACTGTTATAAACAGTTTTATGTGCTCACTTTTCCTTGTTTAACCATGTACTAGCAGAAGTAACACAATGTTATGTGTGATTACCCCTGGCAACGCTTTGTTTTTTTACTTCAAACATAATACTTAGCACCGCGTCTTACTACCCGTTCGGGTTATACGCTTAAGTACTAATTACTCTAATGGATTAGGAATTGGGAGGGTTGAATTTAGAGGAAGTGAACCCGCATTTGCGTGGAGGGAGAGTGGAAAACCATTTAGGAAAAACCACCCCCAGTTCACCCGACCGAGATTCGAACCTCGATCTCCCCGTCCTCGGTGGTCGAGCTTAACACGACTAGCGCGTTAGCCAACTACGCCACCGAGGCGGGTTTTACTTCAAACAGACAGAATAATATATCTTAATTTTATTTCTTCCGATCCACTTTTTTGTTAATAAAAAAAAAATCAAATACAAATATTAAAATTCTGACTTCTAGGTGCACATGTTTGTGTACATGGGCTGGTAATTTTTAAAATGGCATTCCTCTGTTTGCGATAGTTAACACGCAACGCTCATGACAGACTAACAAACTATTCACTTTATTAATATAGAAGATGAATAACAAGTTATATAAATAAATACAGTATTAAAATAGTATGGTATGTGTCACTAAAACAGCTCACTAAGTGAGATATAGGTATTCACACAACTACAGGGCGTGTCCTGATTCTTGAAAACACAAATTATTGTTGAGGAAACCGTATTGTTATCAAAATATTTCAAAGGGTCTTATGAACTCCAAATAACTTGTTTTAATGACTACCGTAACCTATTCTTATTAAGATAAGCTGTATTTATTTTCTACATTTTTTATGTTTTTCTTTGTACTATTTAGTATTTTTTTTAAATGTAAATACCCTCTTTTGAGGCTGCATGCTCTAAGGCTTCATTATTGCAATAGACTAGACTGCCGAACACAGGGATAGAGGTTTGAATCCCAGTCGGGTGTACTAAGGGAGGTTTTCTCTAAATTGTTTCCCACTTTCCTTCCGCACAAATGCTAGTACACTTCCTCCAAAGTTAAAACTGTTCTCATCCCTAACACATTTGCATAGTTAGTACATGCATCTAATCCAAAAGGGTAGTAAAACTAGGTGACAACATTTTTATAAAAAATCATCTAATTTTAATGTATTTTAATTGCCATAAAATCTTGGTCAGTGTTTTATTAAATGTTGGTAACGTTTCTATATCAAAGACTTGCCAGAGTGACTTTTGTGTGTGTGTCCAGGGAAACGGCCATGAACACGACTTTCTCAAGCATTCCAATGTTTATATATTTGACATGTATAACTGTGGTATCTACCCTCGAGACGTTCAAGCCAAGAACGCAATCCGTCGCAAGGTTGAGCTGTATAATCGCACGGAAGACACAGAATATCTTTACAAAGTAGAAAGGTTTGTACACTATTGATTACTTGCAACAGTGCATAATTTAATGTTTATCTTTGATTCTAAGACACCATCAATTGTAATACGCGCCTTAATTTTTCAGTACTACCAACAGAAAAGAAGCAAAATAGCTATCTTATATCTAAGAAATATTTTTATTACAGAATTCAATTTACTAACAACACACTACAGTTATTTATCCTTATGTGGTAACACTTCCTTCTGAATCAATACAGTCTGGTTCTTCTGAGCCGTCGATATTTGCATCTGAATCAATATCAGGGTCTACTTAATCTTCAAAGTCTGAATATTCTGAGCCAAAGTGCAAAGTGCAGAAAAAATTGAAAAGAACTGAGATGCTAAGATGCACCCCATTTTTTATAGATGTTTAAATTGCATAAAAAGTGTGTCTTAGAATCAAAGACATACAGTAAATATCTGTAAAAACAACTTTTTCCGCTCCGGTGCCGGCATGGTCTAACACGCTACTCTCGCAGTAAACTAGACTGCCGATGAAGGTAGATCGAGGTTCGCGGATCAATCAGGTGTACTGAGGTGTTTTTCTACACAAATGCTGGTACACTTTCTTAAAAATAACCTTCCTAGTCCCTAAAACCATCAGCGCAATTATTAGATAAGCGTATAATCCGAATGATTAGTAGGACTCGGTGCTTAAAAAAAAAGATCAGCTTTGCAAACTTCTTTGTAATTCTAAACATAGGAGAATATTACTAGCATTTTATTTTTATGTTTATATTTTTTGGTAACCAATTATGAAAGGTAAAATTAGTGCATGTGGTTTATGAGAAACTTATTAATGGTGTTATCTAATATTATAGGTACTTTATAACGTAGTAATGCCACGTCAACCGCCACACCTTCAATAAGATGACAAACTTGCAATAGAAAATATAATGTGCTTAGGTTGGATGTAACACTGTTTAGTAATTTCCTTAAATATTTTATCATGAAATCACCATTTTTTGATGTCCCTATATGTCTATGAAACACTCCAAATTTGTGGATATTTTTAGGATAAGCAAAGGGTGAATTAGTTCACTTTTTTCTTTGGTTGATTGAAAATATTTTGCCAGGAACTTGGAGGAATCACTTGGAGAGTTCCACCCAGACATTCTCGTTTATAACGCAGGAACAGACATTTTAGATGGAGATCGTTTGGGTCTTATGGCAATATCTTCAGAGGTAAGTTTAATCCTAGTTACTTAAAAATAATCCACTCATCATTTGTTGTGTACAATGATTTTGTATGTGTACTTAATAAATTATTTTAATTAACCAGGTGAATTATTAAAAAAAAATTTACCGACAAGATTCAAAAGTAGTTTTATAAAACTATTTTACTATATACTATTATATTATTTTAATTGAAAAATGACACCTGGCCATAAGAATTGAACCCAGGACCTCTGACATAGTACGTCTATGCTCTAGCCACTGAGCTATCACATGCTCAGGGTCATTCTTCATTCATATTTTAAGGCAGTCTCTGTGATGGACATGTAGAAAAGAACACCAGTTATCAGATAACACAGACTCGAGAGGGCTTTATGCTGCCAACTATACAATAACACCTCTACCAATGCGTGGATTACAAGTCATTATGATTGTGGTTCTAGTGCGATTGGGAGTATAAAAAACTCACAGGTTGAAGATGGCTGTGATCTAAATTAATTGCTCATATGTGGCTGATGATTTCCACATGTCCATCACAGACTCCGTCTTAAAATATGAGTGAAGAATGACCCTGAGCGCAAGACAACTCCTGGATAGCTCACTTGTTGTCCAGGTGTTATTTTTAAATCTAAACAATATGACATTTAAATGCTGTAACTAACAAACGTGATAGCTTGGATATTTAATCCATTATAAATTATTACACAATGGCGACATTTCTGTCAACATATATTGACAAATATTGCCAAAATGAGTACCTGAAAGAGTGCAAGAGAGAGGAGAAGGCTGGAAACTTGATGATGATGATGTTGAGTACTGTAGTATGTTCGACTTAGAAATAATGACGTTTGTAGGGGATAGTCCGTCGAGATGAGCTGGTGTTCATGAAAGCTCATCAGCGCAAGATTCCTATAGTGATGCTGACAAGTGGCGGATACCTCAAGAAAACTGCTCGCATCATTGCTGACTCCATCTTGAATCTTAATCAAAAGGGTCTTATCTCCAAAAAACAGACTTTTTCACGACACAATCAAATGGTGAGGATATTGTAATAGTAGAATAGTACACGTATTTATTTACATCTGCATTGTAATTAATGACCGACTTGTGATAGGCAAGTTGTAAGATAATATTAGGTACCTTAAAGTGTGATAGGCAAGTTGAAAGATAATATTAGGTACCTTAAAGTGTGATAGGCAAGTTGTAAGATAATATTAGGTACCTTAAAGTGTGATAGGCAAGCTGTAAGATAATATTAGGTACCTTAAAGTGTGATAGGCAAGTTGTAAGATAATATTAGGTACCTTAAAGCGTGAAAAGATATTTACCATGTAGAGTTGTTGACTAGTGTTGTAAGTTTGAATTATCCACAAAGCTTAGATAAACAATTTTGGAGCTAGGATGTCTTGACTGATAAAACTGTTTATTGAAAAGTTGGCTGTACTGAGACTCTAAAAAGTTGAACAACACTATATTAGACCAAATTATATAATAGCTTGTAGAAACATTTTTCAGATTTCAAATATTATAAGTGAATGAGCAGGATTCTATCTTGTGAATTCTGTGAGAGTGACAAGAAAGGAGAGGAAACAGTTCAGGACAGGTTAGTGTGACAAGAATGGAGGAGAAAGGACTCACTGGAGAGGTTTTTGTTCCAAACAGACTCAGCCAGTGGCTGGAAGATGTTCCTATGATCATATGTATCAAGTATACTTACTAAACTTATCCAAACACACACACATAAACATAATTGATTAAAGCTAGGTTCAGCTTTGTATCTTTATTTCTGGAATGTTAAAATAATTTTAACGAGATTGTAAGGTTGTATCTTCCTTTTTATTCCCTTCTCCTTATTGAAAATACTACTTTTCTTCTACGATGATGACATGTCTCGGTGATTTTTCACCATCTTCAAGTCTGAGGAATACCAGTGTTATTTCAAATTATTGTATAAAACTATGTTATAGAATTGTGAATTTAAAGAATTAAACATTAGAAACAATTTTGGAAATCAGTCCCTCATTGACACAATTAGAAAGCTGCCTCAACACGTCACACTAAAAGAATAGTCCCTCCGTCCCAACTTAAATCAATTTGAACCATAATCAAGAGGAATAACACCGTAATTTCACCTGCCTCATCTTATAATAATATCACAATAATATATCTATCTATATTTACTCATCATACAAATAGCAGATTAGCAACACTATCCATTATATCAATTGTTAAATTTTATTTCTTCATATTGGTAACTTTATAGTCATTTTGTTGATCATCTCACTAGATAAAATTTTCACAAACTTTCCAATAGTATGAAGTAAAATCAATCATCTTTAATACAAATAAGGTATTTATAAGCTTGTTAATTTAAATGATTACCTATTTAATATTTCATATATCAAATTATAGTTTCTCTTAACTATTTCCATTTCTAATGTTTAATTTTTTTAAATTCACAATTTTATAACATATTTTTATTTAATAATTTGAAATAACATTGGTTTTCCTCAGACTTGAAGATGGTGAGAAATCACCGAAACATGTCATAGGAGAAAATACATAACATAAGGAGAAGGGAACAAAAAAGAAAATATAATCTTACTATCATTTATTATTACTACTCCTAACCAAATAAACATAAACATTATTAGAAAAAAATAAAACTTTAATGATATTATTATGACTATTCTAAGTTGGTTGGTTGGACGGGTTGACAATGCAGTCAGATATATATATTTTTGAGCTTGATATATGTATATATTTCAAGCTCAAATTTTTTTTTTTAATATCTAACCAATACATTAATATATTTGGACAGCAATTTTGTTTGAGCTTTGCATTTAACTTTTACTGTGGGGTGACGGTGACCTGGCGATCTAGGGGTAAGGTGTCAGACTTCTGTGCCGAGGGTCTGGGGTTCAATCCTCGGTCCCGGCACAGATTTATCTGATTGCCGAACCCTTCCTTCACCTCTGACAAGACGTGTATTAATCACAACTTGTGAATGTGAGGAATGCCAGGCCTACCACCGTGGTTCGGATCCCACGTTAAACTGTAGGTCCTCCATTTCATCTCACAATCACCCTACCATTACATATGAGCGTACGTGCGCATAACCCAAGCGAGTGGTAAGACGCAGTCATAATAATAATAATAACTGTTATTGTAGGCCTGTGCAAGAGCCTAGAAGTCAACTTGAACCTGGTTTTAAAGCATGCAACTAGCTCAACACAACATTACAACATTTAACATATTTTGATCAATATTATCAATGTTTGTATTTTTTTAAAGTTCCTTCTTACCAGAATCCTACTTTAGACATTGTTCTTATGACTGACATGTAATTTGTGCCAAACTAATATTTAACAATCTTGTTACCTGGTGTAAAGATACATTTCCCAAGTTTATATATGTGACGTAGTTATGTCCATTTAGCCACTATTAGTGTACTGAAATATGTTACAATTTATAGTGAATAAAACAAGTTTCAATAACTAATTTGTAATTCATTGGGTTTTTAAATATAAATGGCAATAAAAGAGCTCTAAAATTAATTCCCATTCAAAATATAGATGAATATTATATTTTTTGGCTCATCAAATCTTGAAAATTCTGAGAGATTCAAAGGTCCTATTCCAAGCGGTTTTAATCTTTATGCAACTTTTGATATATCAAAACTCATGCGCAAGGTCGTAGCCAGCCAATAATTTCACGGGGGGTTTGGTGGGCACATCCTCCAATTGCCAGAAGCCAGAAAAAATTCTAAATATTAAACACCTCTAGAAGCTATTTGAAGTGCTTTTTATGGTAACACAGCCCCCTAATTTGTACTTGTATCTTAATTTTGATATTGTTTGAACCATAAATAAAGCCATATATACTTTGTTTATAAAATTTCAGAGGGGGGGGTTTGAACCCCCAAAACCCCCCTTGACTACGGCCTGGCTCATGCGCTTCATGAGAAACTCGCTTGAGATCAACTCAAATAAAAAAAAATGTGAGCTTACAAACCCCAAGTTTGGATTAAATACAACTACTAATTATTTATTGTTGCCGTAGTGAAGACCAAAAAAGTGTGGATTCCAAACATGCTAGTGATTAACATAATCACTTTTCTTGAGTTAAATAGGGACCAAGGGGTGTGCAAAGGTTCAAAACACTTGACTTGACTTTAAATTTTTTTTTTTTAGTTTTGTCAAATTAAATAGTGACATCTAAAATGTTCATTAATTTTATGTTCAATTATTGCCATTCTAAGCTGTTGTGTATATTACAGATAACTATACAATTTGAGACGACCTCTGCAGTTAACTGTTTACGAGTTCGTGGCTAAAGATCCAGAGGTCCCGGGTTCGACCCCCGGCACTTACAAACTGTATCTGTGGGTCTGTAACAGGGTCAAACTCATCCTTGTGAGGAAAAATGAGGAGCTACTTAAATAAAGAAGTAGCAGCTCCGGTTTAGAAAACTGAAATATAAAGCTGGAGGGCCTGTTGTGCTGACCACATGACACCCTCTAGCCACAAATGTTGGAACTTTCATCGCTAACAGCAGCCGCCGCTCGGTCGGTACAGCTTGCTTGCGGAAAGGCTCGCACCGTGGCGGGGTTTTTTATGACATGAATTGCATGTTGTTATCAACCTAGAATGGAATATTACAAACAAGAACGCAAGGAAAACTTTTCTAAATAATTTTAGGATATAAAGTTATATAAATAAGCAAAATAAAATATATTTCAAAGCATAAAACAACTAATAAAAAATATTCAAACTCATATTCGGGTTTGGTTCGAATTAAAAAGTGAACTTGACCCACCCCTAGAGTGATTCGCTTATAAATGTAATGAAACTATAAATTTTGTATAAAGTTGAAAAGTATGAAATATATTTCAACAAACACTTCACATTCATTTGACCTTAGCATAAAATAATAAATAAAACACATTTAAACTTTTGATAATGTTACTTGTGATACAATCCTAGATGTTTTATCTGGTGCTTGTGTTGAACTGCGCAAAATACGCTGGTGTGGGCTCATTGGTGAATACTACACGCTCAATATATTCTTGGTGAGACTTCTGCTCCTTGGATAAAAGCTTGTTCTGTTGAAAGAGTTGTCTGTTCAACTCTCTGGAACAATCATTTATATTAATAAACCATAGTACAGAGTATTTTCTAGCTCTTAGATAAGTAGTGACCTGTTTAACATCGAGGAAAGTTGAGTGAAGAAATTGGGAAGAATGTAATGCGCTAATGTGACAAATTCTTTCCCCTGACTTCCATGGCAGAAAAGATCATACTCAAGCACATTGAAACACAAAGTTGGTTTATTTCAGCTATCAAAAATTTAGAGGAAAATAGATGAATACCTACCTAATACATTTTGAATTTAAAAACACTGTCTAATACATGGGTGTACTTTCCTCACTCAATTTTCAATAAATTTATTTAATTTTCGTTGTTGTATAGAGAGTAACGTTCTTCTCTTTCATTGAATGTAAGAGAGACAAGGAAAGTGGAGGACATGGGAATGAAGTTTGTGAGGAGCATGTTAGCTGTCAAGAGGAGAAACAAGATTAGGAATCAAGTTATCCATGAAAGAGGAAGGGTACATGAGATAGTAGAGAGATGGGAGGAGCAGATAACAGAAAGTGTGCAAATGAGAGGGGAAAGAATGGACACTAAGGAGGATTAATGGTGGAAGGATAGAGGAAGATGGAGGCATTTTACTAAAACGGACCCGGCCACAGGCTGTAATTGAAAACAAAAATATAGGTATATCATTGTTAATGATAATATTGTATTACATACATCAAGTTAGAGCTGCTTACTCTATTTTAATAGTAAACTCTATTAATTCTTCTACTTATATAGTTTAAATAAAACTTTATATTTTCATTATAAAAATAGTTTTTTATAAATACATTTAAAGAAGTTAAACTTCACTTTGCTGATGATGATGTTATAACATTACTTTCTTACATGGACATTTTTGAGCACCTTTTAGAAAATACTAACATATTTATTTGGGGTCAACATTCATAACATTCTACTATATTATTAGTTTTATTTTACATGTATTGATAAGATCTATCAGAAATGACAGCTGCAGATCACATGACTCTATGAATGAATACATAAAAGTAATAAAAGTAGATATAGTAGCTTTTTATAGCTGTCAGATATGTCCATTCGTAAGAAAATTTGAGTATCGTCAAATCGTGTATCGATTCAATGATATGGTCTCATTTCCATAAGAAGAAACTTAACACATCAATTCATGTGAACTTCAGCTGTCACTTTTGATAAATATTATAAATACCTATGAAATAACAAGAATAATATAATAAAATGTTGTAAATATTGACGACAAAAGTATGTTCCCACCTCTGTTTCCTCATGAGCTCTCGATCTTTGAGCATCACGTGTCGAGCCATGCCTGTCGCGAGACTGTCCCACTCAGCGTCTCTACGGGCCTCTGCTTCTCTCTCGAGCTGGAACATACGATCCGTGAGAACTGGGAAATTGTCTTATTGTTTGGTCAATACACTTTACAGGCATGAAATACAGTACGTAGAAATAATACAAGAACCAGTCTATATTTACTTCTATTGGTATATTAATTTTTTTGTTTTCATTCAAGGAGAATTTTAGCTCATTTTTAATAAAAGACTTGTAATGTTTATGTTATATTTCTAGACTAATTCTAGCTCGTGGCTGACGAGAATTAACTTACCCTCTTCTCTTCAATTTGCTTCAATTGATGTCGGCGCACTTCTTCCTTTTCTTCAGGGCTCATTCCCCGGTACATGTACCCAACGATACGTTGTGGCCCCAGGTTACTCCTGCAAGTTTCTGGGTTTTCTGTCAACATGTCACTGGTCACAATGTTGTACATCTCCGCACGCTTGTCCTCCAGTTCTTTCATCTCTTCCAGGCGATGTTTGGACTCTTGTTCTTCTGTCTGTAACATTACAACATGTCACTGGTCACAATGTTGTACATCTCCGCACGCTTGTCCTCAAGTTCTTTCATCTCTTCCAGGCGATGTTTGGACTCTTGTTCTTCTGTCTGTAACATTACAACATGTCACTGGTCACAATGTTGTACATCTCCGCACGCTTGTCCTCAAGTTCTTTCATCTCTTCCAGGCGATGTTTGGACTCTTGTTCTTCTGTCTGTAACATTACAACATGTCGCTGGTCACAACGTTGTACATCTCCGCACGCTTGTCCTCAAGTTCTTTCATCTCTTTCAAAATCCAAAGGGTATTGATATTATTGTTCAATGCACTCACTATATTGCTATGTAAAGTGAGCTCGTCAAGTACTCACCAGCGCCTTGTTGAACCTGAGGGTCGCCTCGTTTAGTCTGCGCCTTGTCTCCTGCTCCATTCTGTCCAAGTCGCAGGCCCTCTTATCACGGGCAACCAGCGCTGCCTGGTAAGCTTCCTCTGCTGACTTCCTTTCATTCTCCGCCGCCTTTCGTTCGGCCATCTGCTGCTCTAGCCAGGCCCGCTGTTGCTCAACTTGAGTCTTCTGACGTTCTTTGCTAGACAGGTCCTCGCCCTCGAACCTTGACACACATATAAATACATCCCAGATAGGGTGATCAGGGATACCAACACAAGGGAACAATTACTTGTCAGTATCTACTGAGTAACTTTTGTACTTTTTTTTTTTCAGATGAACCTCTGATCTGAAAATTTAAAGACTTTATATCACAAGGTTTTAAATGAATTAACTAGCTAGACCAGTAGATGAAAGTTGAATATCACTACCATCACTAACAGAAAATAAGTACGGTATTATTTATATTATGATTTTTAGCACTGTGTTTTACTGGCCGTTCAGGTTTTACACATATGTACTAATTACGCTAATGGTTTTAGGGATTAAAGATGCTATATTTATAAGAAGTGTACCCACATTTGCTTGTAGTGAGTGGAAAAACCATTTTGGAAAAATTACCCTTAGTACAGCCGACCGAGATTCGAACCTGGATCTCCTTGTCATCTGCAGTCTAGTCTACTGCAAGGGTAGCGTCCTAGACCATGTGGCCAACGAAGTGGGTTGTTATTCTTAATGATATGTTTACTTTACATAAAGGTCAACACGAGTTGGACCAATACTATTTGGAAATACAAATGTAGTTATGAAGCTCACAAACGTTCACTATTTATAAGCCAACAAAAACTGGTTTTTAAAAACAAGTGTCATAGCTAACTTTTGAGCAGAAGATAAGCCACATCGGGGGTCGTCATCAGCCAAACGACATGGAATATCCTTCTTTAGTCTATCTGGATCATAAAGATCAAATTCACGACGATTCTCTGGCTTCTGATACACTGTTCGGAATGTGTTAATTTCGGAATTCATCCGACGCTTATCCTGAAAAATAAACATTGAATCCATTACAAACCTCTAAACACTATTTAACATTTAAAAATAAGCTGCTTTGGTGGCAGCATGACCTGAGGCGTCACTCTCGTGCTAGACTAGACTGCCGGTGACAGGGAGATTGAGGTTCGAATCCTGGTCGGGTGTACTGAGAGTGATTTTTCCAACATAGTTTTACACTCTCCCTTTATGCAAATGCGGGAACTTCAATAAATATATCTGTAAAAATTATTATTTAATTTAAAAAAATAAAAATATCATTAACTTGCTGATTTCTAGCTTGAAACACACTGATAAACTAACGCACCTCCTCAATTTTCCGCTCTAACAAAGTTGCAAGTTGCGCATCACGTATTCTTTGTTGCTCGAATGCTTCATTTAGTCTTTGTTCTTCTTCCTCTTTTAATTTGCGCTCTTCTATTTGTCTTTTTAAAGTGTCTTCATCAACCTTAATCAAATTATAAATTACAATAATAAAAAATAAATTGTTATTTGTAACAATAAACAGGCTATCTATAACTAAATTCAGTATAATTATTGTGAATCACTTAATTTTACTTACGTTTGTTCCACTGAGATCTAAACCAAGAACTCCGAGGCAATTGAGCAATACTAAAATTGAGGTTCAGCTATATTTTTGTTACGAGCCAAAGAAACCAACGAATGTAACTTTGACCCATCTCTTCTAAATAGAGTAGGATTCTGATAGGAAGAACTGGGAATTATGTGCAGTTTACAACAATAAGTTAGATATGGGATAATGCTCGGCCCTATTAGCCTACATAACATTGCATCAATCTGAGAACTCGCTTCAATGTCCAGTATGTTCAAAAACTAATTCGATTTTGCAAATTAATAATTATTGTATTGTTATTTTGTTTAAAGACATTTTGAGCTGCTTCTAATAAAATACATGAATGCAACTGTCACATGTATCAATCACAACTGAGAACCTTACAGAGTTAATATATTGATAGGCCTATGGTGTCGGAGATATTTTACCATGCAATAATTAATATGAATCGGCAGATTTTTATGAACTATCCCAACCTAACCAAACCCAACCTTTTATGCATCAATAGCTAAATTGTATTTAAAAAAAATGGCAGTTGGTGTTGTTAAGATAAACTATGTAGGCCTATTTAATATTTTTGACATTTTTTTTAATGCGAAGGAAAGGAATAGAATAGTGTTTGTGGGGTCAGAATTTTAAGAAAAACATTTCGTTGATGCATTAAAGGTTAGGGTTTGTTAGGTTGGGATAGTTTATAATAATAAACATATTATCTTTTGCATAGGCCTACCAATATACTTTTGGTGCCATGTTGAGACATATTGATACCCTTAAATATTCATGTTTTTCTTTTATTTAGGGGAGCACAATTTTTATTTTCTAATACAATAATACAACCCTCACAAACAATCTTATTATTGTTTTTATTCAATTTTCTTTATTATTGAAAATAGTGGGGGTTTTTTAATGGCAATTTTATTTTCTTAAATTGCCCATCATCTTTCCTAAAGATTTCTTCAAGAAACACAAAAATAGTTTTTGAAATCATATTTTGCTATTTTATTGGTTTTATTTTATAGATAGATACTGATATCTATCAAAAGTTATAGCCGCAAATCACATCACCTGACTTGTGATTCACTGAAAGCATAATTATAAATACTAACTTTACTTGCTGGTCAGATAAGGTTTGACCCACAAAAATTATATTGTAAAGTTTATGAATAATCTAGGTTGTTTATAGTAAGCTGTAGGCTATGGACTTACCCCTAAAATTCTTTTTCTAGCATTAAATATTCTACACTTTCTATCTTCCTCAAATCTGCGTCTTCTTTCTATTGCAGCTGCTTCTTTCAAATCTTTGGGGAGCATCAGCATTTTGAAATATAAATTATAATACAAATCTTATATGAAATTTTTAAATAGCTAACTTATTTGTTTGGAAAATAAAAGGAAACATTTGGTTGCTATGGTTACGAGTGCGCTAAGATTGCGAATCCAACAAGCGGGTGCGACTGAGCCTAAATTACGACTAGTTTTATTCAAGGTTCGTATACATACAAAGCTCTTACAAAATAAGTAAATGTTAATATTTTAATTTTTCTGCGGCTTTATGAATGTGATTGTATGGTATAAATCTTTTTTAAATAAGCATTTAGCATTTTCAATTTTTTTTCACATTACTTTGTTATATTTTGGCATTAAAAACAGACTTGGTTTCTAATCTCTAGTGACAAAATTAATAACTAATGGTAATGCGGTTGTTTTGATGCCTCACAGAGAGCTCTGCAATTAAACTGCTGCTCTCTGGTGTTAGTACGAAGAAAGTTCAACTTCAGTATATTTTCAGCAGGCGTTAGTGTTGTTAGTTGTGCAGTTAATCGTTGAAATTACGTCTTGTACTTCGAACGGTTACTTGTGCTTGCGAAAAGGAGTGTTGTTTTGACATACAGACCGGACCACGCTTTCTTTATTCGTCTGTAAAGTTTATGAATAATCTAGGTTGTTTATGGAGTTTTTAGGATGACTTCGAAGAAAACATATGGTAACAGAAAATTTTATTCTCTGCCCGAAGAATATCCTCTCCGTGGGGCGAAACTTCGGTCTACACACGGGTCTAATAAAAAGGAGGACTCAAGTAAACTTTTAAAATATATTGATGACAATGTTATTGGCAGACATGCTACTTTCTCTGGCCCCTATGGACGTCGTAAAGGTAAGTTTATATTTCTACTACTATTATTATTATTGCATTAATGTAGGCTTACCGGTATACGTATAATTGACCGGCGGCTGTTATTGCCGGTAAAGTTTTAAGATTGACCATCTTGATTTTTCTTGTTAGAATGATAAACCTAAGGCATTGCCCTAATATTTACCGTACTTTACTAAACCTGTGAATGTTATATATATAAAAAGAAAGCTATAGACAGGGGCGGATGTGGGGGGCGCAGGCTCCCGCCTCGCCCCTCTCAAGTATAATGCATACTCCCGCTTTTCTTTTATTAGACAATCGTATTGGTCCGAATATAGGACAAACTTGCACATAATAAAACCTTAAAATTTTGAAGGTGCTTTACATGAAAAATAAAAGGTAAATGTGCTGCACATAAAATAGTATGGGTACATTTTACGGGAGGACATTTTTAGAAGAAAAACATCGCACTACATTCAGGCCTCGGTAATTACTTAACTTACCGACTTCACAATAATGTTGTCATTTTTTTTCTGACATAGTTGCGACTTCGACCTCCAAACTATCATTAAAAGTCCACCCACATAAACCTAATCCTTGTGAATGTATTACATACTTTTTATGTTATTTATTATAAAATACATAGGAAGTTCCCCCGGACTCCTTATGAGGGGTTTCCATACATTCATATAAATGATTGATTGCCTAAAGCTACAGTAACATTTTCTAGCTAACCCTCTAGAAACATAATCTTTCTAGCCCCTGCTGGTTGATAGTGTCTAAATGTGTTTATGATTATCTTTGGAAATGTTTATGTCACAACCCCTTTGCCAAAATGGAATGGAAGCTATGTGGCACCTAGGAGCAGGAGGGAAGGGGGGTTAAAAGTTATACAGGAACAATATTATATTTAGGCAATTCCATTTTATGAGTATAAATACAAGACAGGAATAAATTTATAAAGTGAAATGTTGAACAAATATAATAAATTGAATTAGTAGGTAGGTAATAGTTTATTGATTATTTTAACATTCTAAACCTTATTGTTTTATAAATAGGCTAATTATTGATATTTGCTGACTTAAGTTGGCTCAGATTTCCTTTTCTATGTGACTTAAGTCAACCGAAAGAAGAAATAAAGCATAGAATGAATATTTCAAATCTAAGTCCTGCATTTTAAGTTTTTTTGTATAACATGTGATCAACCTTCTTTAGTTCATTATTATTATTACTAGGCCTAAAGTTCCTGCAGACCACTTGAATGGTCACCGCAGACCTTACTTTGATAAACACCAAAATGATGAATTCATTATTAATTCTCAATATTGGCCTATCGATCGCAGCACAGTCAATTTATATCATAATTCTAACAAAAACAACATGTTAACAAGTTCAGAGCTTTGCCGACTCCCCTCACAACAGTCGACAACAAACATATCCATTAGTAACATATTTAACTTGCCTTGAACCGCGCACACACTTACTGAGAAATAAATGTTTCAGTAAAAATAATAAAATTGCAGTTCAAGTTCAGCTGATATTTATAATATTACCTCCGCAGATTCAACTGTTTACTTCTGTTTGCTCTGATAACCTTCTGTAGTTTTAAATTAAATTTGTTGTCTCGGGCACAATTCGACAGCACAAAAGCCGAATTTCGGGCACATATGTGCACAAAAAGGGCACAGTAAGATGGAATGATTAAAAATGCAATGCGTTATCTGTAAAAATGTGGCGAGCCAGCTTGAAATCAAGTTGTCCCGCCACATTTAAATCGTTATAATTCAGGTAATTAGACAACACTAACACTGAAATTTGTTCATATGATATGAGCACAACATATTGTATGTATTTGATTCTATTTAGAGAAAGTTGTAGGCCAACTTGATGTACGTCACAAAATATCAAGTGTGACCCCTTATAACTCGAGAACTGTAATGATTTGAAATTATTGAATCACTATTTATAGCTTGTTAAAAGTGTGCATTACAATTCTTACTGTCGAATGACCTCAACACAGTTGTTCCGCTTGAGCATACTAATCTCAATTCTTAAAGTAAACATGTGATTTACTTGTCATCCTTCCACCGCGCGTCTTTAGTCAAAGTTGAGTCGTGGTGATGAGCATCTGGGAGAAATATACATTGATAGGAAGAAGACACAATAATGTATTTCATAACAAGCTTTAAACTATACCTGTGAGGGTATATTCCACTGTCTCGATATCATCTCACTGAACTTATACCTGTGTGGTGATATTCCTTTGTCTCGATATCATCTCACTGAACTTATACCTGTGAGGTGATATTCCACTGTCTCGATATCATCTCACTGAACTTATACCTGTGAGATGATATTCCACTGTCTCGATATCTCACTGAACTTATACCGCCCATAGCTTTAGTGTGACATTCTTCAACCCCTTCATAGAGTGACACATTATTATTACATTTAGCTGTGATCTTAATAAAATAGTTTGACTGGACACCTTGAGGGGGCTTGCACTTGGAGAGACATTAGTTCGATCTCCGACCGGTTCCACTCAAATTGTCTTAAACCCTCTCTACAGGGACATTCCTTGCTCATCCTGGTCCCTTTGATTAGAAAGTGTTTTCCTCTCAGCGTCCGGGATATACTCATTTTTAAATAAGTTAGCGGGTAAGATATTGAAGGTATAATTTAGAGGAAGTTTATCAGCATTCGCGTGGAGAGAAAGTGGGGAAAACCATTCTCGGTAGACTCGCCCGAGATTCGAATCCCACATCCCTATCACCGGCAAACCAGACCACATGAGTCTGACATCTGGTCCGCGGGCTCACTGATGCGTGTGGTTAGTGAAGTCAGATACCCTGGTTCGATCCTAGTTGAATCCATCCTAACCTACTGCTATAAATCACGCCGCTTGATCCTATGTTTGTTTGTAAGTCGTAAGCTGGTACCTCTCTGTTTTTGAAGTGGCCGCGCCTGTATATTTTAGTTGGCTAGCTGCTATCAAGGCTGACTGTTTGTTTACCTTCCATTAGAGCTGGTTGTGTTCGTTAGTTCGCGCGGTGTCTTCTGGGAGGGTTTCAAGTGTTGCCGGGTAATTTAGATGAATGATCACAGGAGAGGACTTTCTTTACACCCGCTCTTTGCCCGCGGGTTTGAATACCATATATATATGTATATCAGAACGAAAGGTTGAGGGAAAGGGGAGCTTAGGAATAAATAGGATTCTAATATTGGGTGACTTGAAGGAAAGAATAAAATTCTGGGAGCTAAAGGAGGAGGCAGAGGATATATATATAAAAAAATTATTAGATGTTCTGTCCTACGACAGGTCCATTCCTTTTGTCAGTGAACTTAGACCTTCAATGCACCCTGTCCTCTGCCTCCTCCTTCAGCTCCCAGAATGTTCTTCTTTCCTTCAAGTCATCCAATATTAGAATCCTATTTATTCCTAAGCTACTCTCTCCCTCAACCTTTCCTTCTATGCCGTCCTACAGAAGACGGTTCCTCCTAAGGATGTGTTCGATCCAGTTTGCTTTGTACCGAAGAATCGCATCCATAATGGTTCTCTTCTCACGTGATCTTCATTTGTCACCCCGTCTGTCTGTCGACCTGCTACTAGTTTTATTAAATTATGTTTTTTTTACCACAACTTCTAGCTATCTATGCCTACAGGTTAAAGCTAAAACTCCAGACAGAAAATAAAATGATAACAATATTTATTGTATTGTGTTAATACAATTTGTTGAACATTGTTTTATAATTCGACGAGTTTGATTGGACTTTAGAAGGTTCTTTATTGTAAACATTGGTTGAAGATAGCTCATTTTGATCTTTTCGGAAATAAATATTATTTGCAAAGTGATACTATATTTATATTAATAAAATGAGTTTGTTTGTCTGTCATGAGCAAAATTGGTAGCCCAAAGCCGGAATTTTACAACTTTGATTACATTTTTTTAAATTAACTGTAAACAGGCCCGGGAGAAATAAAATGAAGAGATATTTATTCTGTTTGTGTGAAGCAAAGTGAAGCTTTGCCCGGGTACTTCTGTTAGTTATCAAACGCTTCTAATAACACTTTGAGCCAATGTTTCTGTTAGCTGTCACTTAGACCTATTCTCTTACAATAGAGAGACCACGTTATTCTGCCTGAAACATTCTCCTCTAGATGCTATTTGTGCATGTACTCCATGTAATGTTGGAGGAAGTGACAGACTCCCTCTTCACTGATGATAGCACTGGGTTGAGTGGCTAATCAGTGATCAACAGCCAAGGTGGAGAGGAACTATCGCTTTGTCAGGTCTACACTAGGAGAAGAACTATCGCTTGGTCAGGTCTACACTAGGAGAAAAACTATCGCTTGGCCAGGTTTCACTAGGAGAGGAACTATCGCTTGGTCAGGTCTAAACTAGGAGAGGAACTACTGCTTGGTCAGGTCTACACTAGGAGAGGAACTATTGCTTGTAGATCTAGATATATATACCTAGATGTCTGATAAAACCCTTCCTCTGAACATGGAACTGTATATGGTTGGATATCTAATTCCAAAAACCCCTCGGGGGAACCTTATGAAAACCTTAGATATCAAGTTTTAGCTCAATCGGTAAAATGGTTTCGGCTCTAGCCCGAGATACAGACAGACAGACGACATTGCGGTTTCATGAAACGGCGACATTTATCAAAATCTCGAGTTTGACTATCACAATACTTTCTCTGTGAGGTGTACCCCGGTACCGATGTGTTCCTGACCCGTCCTTGACCTCCCCTACAACCACTCCGTTATTTGGTAGATGATAGTTATTGATCGTGTCCTTGAAGCGGCTCTAAAGTCCGGCCAGTCTATAAACAAGGTACCACAATCTAGTTTCGACCGGTTCACTACTGGTGGAGTGGTTAGAGTGAGGGCTATCATGTCCAAACCCTGCAACACATTCTACAAATATTGGCGGAGATTATCAAGTTGTTTTACACAGCTTTATTAGCACCGTGTCTTACTACCCATTCGGGCCATACGCCTATGTACTAATTACTCTAACGGTTTTAGGGATTAGGAAATATAGAGGAAGTGCACCCGCATTTGCGTGGAGATAGAGTGGGAAAGCCATTTTGAAAAAAAAACCTCTCAGAACACCGGACCGAGATTCGAACCTCGATCTCCCCGTCTTTGGCAATCTTGTCTACTGCGAGAGTAGCGCATTAGACCATGCGGCCACCGAAGCGGGTTATTGTTTTATTAACTTTTGTTGTTGTCGGCTACAGTAGGATTTTGGTGAAAAGACCCTTTTATAAAATTGATATTTTGTTGCTTTCAACATTAATTCCATTTTACTTTTTTATTGGTATTAACAATATATATTAAAATCAACGCTGCAGATCACATGATTTGACGTATGAATACGTGAAAGTAGATATAGAGTGACTTTTCCACCGGCCAGATAAGGTCCTTCTAGTGTAAATTGGACTGTATTTATTGTTATTTAACAATCGCATCAGAGCGAGACGAAAGACAAACAGTTTGATTGTCTAGTCCCGCCACTCCGGAGCAACCTTGAAGAAAGAGTGGTCCAGACCACGTGGTCGTAGCGTGACATTCAACTCGGGGACATCTTGTTCCTGATGGTCGCGCTCTAAAATATTGTCACTTACAAACACGTCATCAAGCTGGTGTGTTTTGAAGAGTTACAGTAGAAACACAATTGAAAGGCTCCTGTGCTGGAATGTTTGCGTCCAGCTCAAGGACACGCCCATTCTCGCTCGAGAAGTTGACAATATAGCATGTATCAGTGAACAAGGAGATTCAGGTCTTGTCACGATCACGATCCTCGGAACGATCCGTGGTGTTCTCTGTCCATCGACACAGCACTCAACCTGGAACAGCTCACCTACAAACCGAGTCAAGGCTGTCACAAAAACTGTTTGTCTGATTCATTCTACATGTATCGATACCAAATGAAATAGTAATATAGTAGCTACTGGAATAGTATTCTTTGGTCACTTACCGAACATTGTAACAAAGTCACATTTTTATTTTTTTAAAGGTGCATAACATTTTGTTTGATTATAGGGTTATTGAAATAATATGGTTTTTGGGATTCTAATTAATTCAACTAAATTAATTTAATAAACACTAATATAAAAATAATCAGAAATGGAAACTACATTGAGTCGTCAGGTCGGAAAAATATTATATTTATGGCCGTAATGAAAAAGTTTGGGAAAGGCAACTCTTTACCCTCACCGTCGGGCGAACTCTTGCACTGAATGTCGGGGTTTAGATCCCGGTCGGGGGCACTGGTTGTTTTACCGTATTTTTTTTAACAAAAGCTATTGGACAAAAACTTTGTTGGTAAACTTGTGAATTAATAGGTAGTCGGATCTCTTTTTGCGGTCAATTACTCTGGAAAATAGCGCAAGATCCGCCAATTATTTAGATAAAACGTAAAAGTGATGTTCACGTTTAAATTATTTTAACTAATGTAGGTAAACAATTCCATTATCCTTGAAAAGGCCAACAAAGCTCTCTCAAATAAAGCATTGTGTCAGCTCTATGACTTTACGTTGATAAGGTGAATTTGCTATTATCTAAAGGTCCCGGCTTTGATCCCGGACATATATATTTGGGAAATTGGGTTTGTTTATTTCACTCTATATTTTTTATTTATATATCTATATATTTTTGTATTTATTTAATCCAATATGGACCGCCTCCGTGGTTTAGTGGTCAGAGTTCCTGGATACAGATACAGAGGCCCCGGGATCGATTCCCGGCGCGTCCAAAATGTATCTGCGAGGCAGTGGATCTGAAACGGGGTCAAACTCAGCCCCGTGAGGATAAAATGATGAGCGTCTTGAACAAAGAAATAGCAGCCAGGGTCTAGAAAACTGAGATTAGCGACTGGAGGGCACGGCGTGCTGACCACATGACACCCTCTCTATCACAAATGTTGGCACTATTACCGTTAACAGCGGCGGCCGCTCGGCCGGCCCACATAATGGAGTAATCCACTATACAAGGAAGTAAGATTGAATCTCTTGTATAGAAATGTTAAGAAAATGGTATAAAGTTATTTGTTTGTATCAACAGGGAACACCAGCTCTTGTTAACTTAATAAAACACTTGTGTCTGACACCTTAGCTCGTTCGGCAACACGTGTGTACCGGGTTGTATACCTGACACGGCATAAATACTCACTATTAGGGTTCGGGCAGGCTGACAAGCGAGCGAGCGCGTGATTAGCAGATAGCTCTCGTTAGTTGTTTACGAGGAGGCTCCGAATCTTGGCTCAGAGAACTGAGGGGGGTTTTAACAAGTGATTTATTGTTGTGGTTTTCTCCTCCTCTCTCCACGCTAATGGTGATTCTTATTTGTAAAGGCCTACTTTGATGATATTGAAGTATTTTAACATTATCAGTTCTACATATATATTTATTTAGGTATGGTTTATGATCTTACCAATTAAATTAGACCGTTAGTAGCAAGTGTGCTAAACCTATCGATAGTAATAAAAATGTCAAAATGAGAAGTTTTTCTAGCACTCAATGAACCAACATACATTAATATTGTCTAGCGCCTGTAAACTAGACTGTACCGGGTCGCTCGCTCCAGTCTGGCCAGCTCTCATTACAACCAATGTGTTCTATTTTATATTTTAGTCGCTCGCTCCAGTCTGGCCAGCTCTCATTACAACCAATGTGTTCTATTTTATATTTTAGTCGCTCGCTCCAGTCTGGCCAGCTCTCATTACAACCAATGTGTTCTATTTTATATTTTAGTCGCTCGTTCCAGTCTGGCCACCTCTCATTACAACCAATGTGTTCTATTTTATATTTTAGTCTCTCGCCCAGCCTGGCCGTCCCCTAAGGGAAATAAGGGCTTCCCCTTTCACGATGTTGAATTAATGTTAAGCCGGAAAAATGGTATTTGTTATATATTTTAGAAATAAGTTAGTCTGTGAGTCCTGCGCAAATGTAATTGATTGGGTAATAAATAACCACAGTGAAAATAAATTACATAAATATCTTAATCTTGTAATATTATACATGCGTTATTAGACCCTACGTCGATGTGTCCACAAACACTAATTATTAATATTAATTAGATACGGATGTGGAGGGTAATTACGTACCCAGATTCTCCATCTGAACGGAAAATGGACAGCCACTAATTTACTATTAAGAACCCGTTTCCTCCCACGAATAATCAGTAAATTAGGTAAGTAATACAGCCGAAACTAGCCGTCGCGTCTACTTTAGATGTCCGTGAAATTTAGACCAGTAAAACATTTTACCATATTTTTAAAATGACAACAAAAAACTGCCACAACATTTCGCTGTTGTCAGATAAAGATGGTATTTCTGAATCCAGCGTAATCGTGTACGTAATATCCCGGTTGATCGGTCCTGAGACGGAGACTGGAGACCACCCTGGTTGGCGTATTACCAAGTCAATCACATCCGTGAAGTTTCGTCTGTACCGGGTTGTTCAGCGGTCTCTCCTGGTCTGGTAGTTAGCTCTGACGTCACGGCGTGTAGCACGACCACGTTCTCCCAGGACAAATAACCAGCAGCTAGAGTCGAACGAGGGATTGGATGACCTCCGACTCTCGACTATAAATACGGCCCTAAGAATCATACAGTACTCATCGTTGTGAAGTAAACCAAACTAAGAAGT
Organism: Timema podura; assembly: GCA_033556935.1. Taxonomy (NCBI): domain Eukaryota; kingdom Metazoa; phylum Arthropoda; class Insecta; order Phasmatodea; family Timematidae; genus Timema; species Timema podura. The sequence continues at coordinate 10,994,430 of JAVRXN010000007.1, read as the reverse complement.
TGGAGGGGAAGGGATTCCTGGAAGATTTTTGACCTACCCCACATACATAACCTCTCGTTTACCTAAATTATACTTATAACTCGTAATATATGTGAAACGAAATTATATACATTGTTACACAAACATAAGACAATGATATAGATTAAACAATATTTTTTTTAAAGTTGTATTTTCTTTTATATGAATGAATAAACATTTTGATTGATTAAAAATAGGTTTTGAAGTAAATTGAAGGAAAATACCAAAGTTAAAAGTCCATTGTTAATTTGACATTCTCAGTTGTAAATCAAGATGATGATGATGATGATGATGATGATGATGAAAGTGAAGCAATTTATAGCAGTGACATAATTTCTTGATTGACGCTATTATAGCCAAGAGGCCGAGTGTTGGGATCTTCAAAACGATAGGCTGAGAGCCAATGAGGGGGAATACCACACCGGCTGCTAGATATATGCTGTGGCAAGGGGGGAATACCACACCGGCTGCTAGATATATGCTGTGGCAAGGGGGAATACCACACCGGCTGCTAGATATATGCTGTGGCAAGGGGGGAATACCACACCGGCTGCTAGATATATGCTGTGGCAAGGGGGGAATACCACACCGGCTGCTAGATATATGCTGTGGCAAGGGGGGAATACCACACCGGCTGCTAGATATATGCTGTGGCAAGGGGGGAGGGGATCAACAAGAAGCAGCCATTGAGGCGCTCTATGTAACATGGACAAGTTCTGGTCGAGCTATTTTTTTAAATTACAAGATTGTCAAAATTGTATCGATTGTGTTGATCCATATTCGGGGCAGCGTGAAAACATTAAAGATAACCAAAATGTGTTTTTAAGGACACAACTGCCTCCTCATCCTGGGTCCGTAGATTAGTTGGTCCAAGCTCTAAATAACCTGATAACACACCACGTATGTTTTTCTATTTTGTTTCGGAATCAGCCATTGCACACATAGAGTCATGAAGGTAATTCTTAGTTGACTGCAATTCGTTCGTAAAATAGTTTGAAACAGAAATGTCGAAATCGCGACCCGTGGACCTTATAAACGTCAATTTGGCATAGTTTGGTTAGTGTTCCAAATGTGTACTCATCCTTGGAATGTTCAAATACCCAAAATGGTTGAATTTGCGCATCAAATATGTGCACAGTTTGGCTTCTCATACGTATGTTAGTAACAGTTATCTCACATGAGATGAAACTAAATACCCGAAAGATCTCACTGAATGGATACACATTTGTCAAACTCACATTGGCATCAGCTTTAAACCAGACATTAACACTTACTTACATCCACTACCGGCTTGCTAGGGCTGTCTTAGCTTCATATGACTTATACTCTAACTTAAGACTAGTACAAGCACAACATCCAGGACCCGGACATTAATTTATCACTGTTAAAGGATTAACCCACATTTCACCGACTATACATTATCCGGCCATGCCGGGAATCGAACCCGGGTCTCTTTGTTCACTAGACAGACACGCTACCGACTGAACTAAAGTGTCGGATCATTGTTTCAACTGTATTGTAAATACAGCTCTGGTAATGTTTATTACTTTATGATATCCTTTTATTTTTGTAACAATAAGATACTAAGCCAGAACTATTTTGAATGTTCATTGTTGCGGGTATTTTCCCGAACCTTGTATAACCTTGTCACGTGTTGACACTGGTCGTGCTAATGGTGGTTTTATGACCGACATTAAACTTAGCTAAACAATCAGTTGGACGGTTGTGTTTTATCGACACTGTTGCCACACCTACCTACCTACCTACCTGGCCGTGGTCGTTATCGGCCCACACATTGCCGCATTCTTGCAATAAATGATGTTTTGCAAACCTGCGCTTTCCATTCTTTTTGCAGACAGAACATAGTACAGGTCGCTTCAGAAGTCAATAGACAATCTCAATTTACTTGTCTCCCATATAAAGACATTCTTGGCTATCTTAACGTTTTATGTGACTCTTACGTAAAACAAATGATGGTTTTACGATTATGTCTGGCTATGCCTGAGAATACAATCTACACTGTTAAAAATAAATTCAACTCAAACACTAACTAATGGTCATATCTCGAGGTAAAATCGTGATTTTAATTATTGCTCGAAAATTAAGATTAGTTCTCTATGATGAATGTTTTTTCAAAATAGAAAATGACTCTAACGATTTTGTTCAAAATGTATATCTGTAGATTGTTGTACACTGTACAGTATATAGTTATAAAATTAACAGGGCCTGTTTGGGTTTTATGAGGAGAACTATAATATAACGATAGTTTGGTGCCAGAGGGCTAACAGCTTCGGTGGTCGCATGGTCCAAGGAGTCACTCTCGCAAGAGACAGGACTACTGATGACGGAGGGTTCTAGGTTCGAATCCCGGTGGGGTGGGTTGAGGGTGGTTTTAACTAAATGGTTTTCCACTCTCCAACGCAAATACAATCTTCCTCAACCATAACACACCATGATTGGCACATAAACGTATGGCTCGAACGGGTAGTAAGACACGGAGGCAATGTTTAATAAAACATGTTTTATGTTTCATGCTAAGGAAATGTTGCTACACCACGTTTCGGGGGGGGGGGATGTAAACCAAACAGAAAAATTAAAATTAAGCTCTAAATAGAATTTTTTGTAAACTGTTTTCTTTTACTCTATGAAAAGGTCAAATTGTTAAACATTTATGGGCTACCTGTTTATTTTAAATCACGCGTTGAGTATGCACACCGGTGTGCACGCAGACCAAGACGGCTGTCTCGTCTAGTCTGCCGGTGAGGGGAAGGTCATGGTTCAAATCCCTGACGACTGTATTAGGTTGGTTTTACTTCATTGGTTTCCCACTTTACCTCCACGCAAACGCGTGTTCACTTTCTTCAAATTATACCTTCCTACGAAAAAACTTTGGCTCTAACTTTTAATTGTTATGTATTTTGTTTTTAATTTTAATTTACTTAAAAACATTTTTCTAAATATGTTTTAATTTTAATGTTTACCATCAATTAAAGTTTGTGTTTTATAACTGCGATTCATCCACCTCGGTGGCGTAGCTAGCTAACGCGCTAGTCGTGTTGAGCTAGACTGCTGAGGATGGGGAGATCGAGGTTCGAATCTCGGTCGGGTGAACTGGGTGGGGGTTTTCCTAAATGGTTTTCCACTCTCCCTCCACGCAAATGCGGGTTCACTTCCTTTAATTCTACCTTCCCAATTCCTAATCCATTAGCGTAATTAGTACTTAAGCGTATAACCCGAATGGGTAGTAAGACGTGGTGCTTGATAATAATAATAATAATAATAATAATAATAATAATAATAATAATATTAACTGTGATTCGCCTTGTTTTCTTGAACGCCTCGTTAAAAACAAGAGTAACGTCCTCCAATTTAATTGGAATATACTTAAAACTAAGTTATCTTAGCATCCATCATCTGGAAACCAGCCAGAACTATTCAGATAGGTGATCTCAGTCAACACACAAGGTCATCTGCCAGAAAAAAGTTGATCAAAAACATGTTTTTCACAACAAACTCGATAATAAATTATAGGTTAACGATTTTTTTTTTTTACAGTTAAACATCTGTACAAAACATTTACCGCCAGATGTCGCTACATTTTTTGCGGTATTTAAGTGAATTTTCTAATGCAGCTTGTGATATCAGAGCATGACTTACAAACTAACCTAATTCTAGAATATAGACATCACCCAATTCATCACTGTGGAAAGGTAAGCTCAAATTTCACCGATGATACATTTTTCAGCGTGCTTGAGAATCGAATTAAGGACCTTTAACTTTTTAGACAGATGCGATACACCGCGTCTTACTACCCACTCGGGCTACACCGCGTCTTACTACCCGTTTGGGTTATACGCTTATGTACTAATTACACTAATGGTTTTAACTATTAGGGAGGTTATATTGATAGGATGTGTAGCTACATTTTCCTGGAGGGAGAGTGGAAAACCATTTAGGAAAAACCCCCCTCAATACACCCGATCGAGATTCGAACTTTGACCTCCCCGTCATCGGCAGTCGTCTACTGCGAGAGTAGTGTCTTAGACCATGCGGCCACCGAAGAGTATGTCACTGTTCGTTTAATAAATTTACTATGAATAATTTAAAATGTTATTTTGCTTTTAAACTTTTATTTATCGTTAAACTGTTTACATATAAAAAAGGTTCAGTCCACTCAAGAAGGCAACTTTTATTGAACCGGGCTCTCCTTGGACGGACACGACAGGAAGACCTTAAATATTTCATCCGACCCGACATTTCCCTCCGCTGAGAAGTTGGTGGACGTCCAACACAAGTAGCTCTGTTCTTTGAGACGGTCGCTGGAATATTTAGTGGACGTAAGGACATATGTCGACATTTCGAACAACACTTTCATCACAAACTATCACTAGTTGGAAAACTACTGTACCTTCATTTAATTTGGGGGTTTTACGGTAAAGTTCATCGTTTAGATAGATATTTATTCTGGTACGCGACTTATTGTTCGGCCAGACTGACAAGCGAGCGAGCACGTGATTAGCAGATAGCTCTCGATAGTTGTTGACGAGGAGGCTCCGAATCTTGGCTGAGTGAACTGAGGGGGGTTTTAACAAGTGATTTATTGTTGTGGTTTTCTCATCCTCTCTCCACGCTAATGGTGATTCTTATTTGTAAAGGCCTACTTTGATAATATTGGAAGTATTTTAACATATCAGTTTTATATATATATACATATAGGTATGGCTTATGATCCTACCAATTAAATTAGGCCGTTAGTAGCAAGACTGCTAAACCTATCGATAGTAATAAAAATGTCAAAATGAGAAGTTTTCCTAGCACTCAATGAACCAACATACAATAATATTGCCTAGCGCCTGTAAACTAGACTGTACCGGGTCGCTCGCTCCAGTCTGGCCACCTCTCATTGCAACCAATGTGTTCTACTTTATATTTTAGTCGCTCGCTCGCTCCAGTCTGGCCACCTCTCATTACAACCAATGTGTTCTACTTTATATTTTAGTCGCTCGTTCGCTCCAGTCTGGCCACCTCTCATTACAACCAATGTGTTCTACTTTATATTTTAGTCGCTCGCTCAGTCTGGCCACCTCTCATTACAACCAATGTGTTCTACTTTATATTTTAGTCGCTCGCTCGCTCCAGTCTGGCCACCTCTCATTACAACCAATGTGTTCTACTTTATATTTTAGTCGCTCGTTCGCTCCAGTCTGGCCACCTCTCATTACAACCAATGTGTTATATTTTATATTTTAGTCGCTCGCTCGCTCAGTCTGGCCACCCCCTTACGGCCGCATTAGTTTGGTATGTGATTTAATTATCAAGGTCATTTAATCTGGTTTGCCGGTGATGGAGGTCGGCGTTCGAATCCTGGCCTGCACCGAGGTTAGTGGTAAACGATTACCCACAAATAGAGTATTTTTTCTCTCTCTTCTACCTTCCTAATCTCTACCCCGTTAGTGACATGAACTGCTAATACCCCGAGAGGAAAGAAGACATCTAGCCTACACCTTCCTCATGTCTCAGAGGTTGTTTGCCGTGGGGGGGGGGGGGGATAGGGGGGGCGACATATTGGACAGGAGAGGATCATCGATGTGGGTTTCGACCAAATACATCAACAGATCACATTTCTACTGTATCTTAAAATATAAACATTCATAAGATTTGTGAAACGAAATAATTATATATTGTTGAAGAAACTCTCCACCAAACAGCATCAATTAAATAATATACCCGCTTCGGTGGCCGCATGGTCTAAGGCGCTGACAGGGAGATTGAGGTTTGATTCTCGGTCGGGTGTACTGAGGGTGCTTTTTACAGAATGGTTTTCCATTCTACTTCCGCGCAAATGCGGGTACACCGCCTATAAATATAACCTCCATAAACTACAAGCGTAATTAGCCTAGTACTTAAGCGTATAACCCAAACGGGTAGTAAGACAGTGTGATAAATAATGTTGATATCACCGTGTGAAGAAAACTAGCTCTAGGTTTCTACGGGAGCAATATTTGATTTATTTTGGGCAGCAGAACACTGTCCTTATCTCTCGTCCCCTACACTCCTCCCATAAGGTAATGTGTCCCTGGTGCGGGGTTGGACATCCCTGGCCTGAACAAACGACACGCCATGTCCTTCTCAACCAAACTTGTATCTATTCCTCCACTCTCGTTGAAGTACTTAATAAAAAACAACTATTCGCAATGTTGCATACCCGGCTTCCATTATATAATTACAGTGTGTATGTAGGTCAGACAAACGCTATACCGGGGCTGCGTTAGGTTAAAACTTTCCGATGGCGTGATGACTGGTCTAGCCGCCAGCAGCCCGCCCTTTCATTCAACGTTTCTTCACATAAATTAACTGTGAGGCTGTTATTAGTTTGTAGCTATACTCCAGCCGTCACTTGTTGAACCTTCCAAAGATTCACAGGCCAGTCCAGTACTTTGTACCACAAGTAATATTACATATTATGTCAATAGAGTTCACTGGCGTCCTTTTTCTAATCTTTAGTGCAATGAGCTCAGACATGAGCACATCTGGTAACTTTTATAACTGTCCTAGGAATTGTAACTTACACGAGGCTGTCTGTCTGTTCCTGTTTGTGATTGTATTGTTGCTTGCCCCGTGATTGCCTCGTTTCGTGATCTTATCACACGTTTGTTTTGTGAGACAATCATCTTCAACATGATAGGTTGATAAGCGTCACACTATTTACATTCACTCTACTTACAAACGAAAATAAATTAAAACACCCATGTTTTTAAATTTATTAATAATTATTTAACAATGATAATCAATAGGCTGATAAAGTAACACAGAAATCACAAGAAACTGTAAGATTCAAGACGTCTTTGGAGTTGATAATCTTGGTTTAGCTTGTTCTGTGTGCTTATTATTTTTGAAAGATTATGATTGTTTTATTAAACTAGTGAAGATTTGATGATTTTTATTTGTTTGAAAACTCAGCACTCTCTAGATAAACTGTTTTTTTTTCTAAAACAATCTTTGTCAAGAAACTACCACACTATATATGTTGTTTTTAACATTTCTAATTTCTAGTATATTTATTCACATTTACAAACGCCTCAAGGTCTCAATCCATAACAATAAATTTGTTTCTCCAACAATGAAAATATCGAGAAGATCCCATCAAAGTTTGTTTTAAAACATTTTCTTGTAAAGTTTAAAATAGTTTATCAACCAGAATGAAATGGTAATAGTTCAAAAGCGATACTGATTGATTTTATACTTATTTTTTAAAAACTAGGAGAATTGTGAATAATATAAATATAGAGGTATTTATATTTTTAAAAGCAATATTTATGTTTATTAAAATTCTTGGTCACGTTAAGTTTATTAGAGGAATATTTGTATACACTTGGTTTAGTCTCTAGTACATTTGGTCCGGGTTTGATTCCTAGTAAGGCCAAAACTTTATCACTGGTGAGATTTAAGGCGCCATCTTTCACAATGATGAACTAACGGTCGGGAGATTGGGGGTTGTTTCACTTCTAGAGCTAATTTAGTGTGTAAGTCGTGTGCTGATATGGCCATTCGGTTCATAGTCAATAGTGACAATATTAAGGTGTGGCTGCATTTTTATAGCAAAATATTTATGGTCAAAATAATCAAATATTGCTCCAGTACAAACATAAAATTTTAAATTTTCTTAACTTGGTGGTATCAACGTTTGTTGAATAGATGGCACACTTTTTAAATGAAGAGAAAAAGTTGTCATTAAATTCTTGGACACTCTCGACAGATATTCAACAACTGTTGATACAAACACGGGAAAAAAATTAAAAGTATATGTTTCTACAAACGCGATATTTTATTTATTTTGACCAAAAAATATTTTGCTATAAAACTGCTAAAACACTGTCCTTTTCTCACGTCCCCTACGTCCCCACTTAACGGCGGACAGACAGACAGACAGACACATGCAACTGTCGTTTGATCGCCTTGGAGACCGGGTAAAGTGAGCGTAGAGACATTATAATGACAGTTGGTAACCTTGTCATATTCCTAATTCCCAGCAATGGCAGACCTACCTTGTATGTAGGTCGCCATTAAGGGTTACATAGCGTGACGGGGAAATTCGGCAAGGATCAATGTATGACCAACAATTGACGGCGCAAACTTTATAGCGTGTGTGACATATGAACTAATTATATAATAACAAGGTTGTCCAATAAATTGGGGACCAGGAAAAGGTCATGGAGTTGTTAAGTTGGCAAATGTCGGGAAATTTGGAAATGCTCCTGAATGTTTGTAAACTCATTTATTAAAAATTTACAGTTTTGAATAAAATTTCGACCTTATTTTTCTTGTAATAATACAAAACCCGTGTAATATGTCAAAATCATAATATTAATCTTCGTTCCTTTTGATTTACGGACATGTCAAGGAACCTTTTTGTCTAAATGTGAGAGATAAAATCCTTTACATGTGTTTTAAATGGTACTTTTCTTAATTTACTCTCTAATGGCTAACAATACTATCTATCATCCAAGTATCCATGCCAATAAAATACTTACATTGAAGAAATATTAAGTACAAGTCCTACTTATCACATTTGAGCGAAGTTTGTTATTTTTAATTTGATATAAAAGTTTGTTAACGTAAGTTCAATTTGGTTTGGCTGTGTTTGTTTAGATTAATTCATTTATATTAAATATGTCCACTGAATATATTTGTGGTAAAAAAAGTTTCTATTTTTAAATTACACCTGGCTGTATATCATCTATTAAGAAACGATAAAAATAAAACCCTCCCAAAGGAATAAACTGTACATACTTTCAAAGTTTAGTCAAAATCTGTTGAAATTTATTTTGAAAAGTTATACTTTTCACCTTCTAAATTGTATTATAACTCCACTTGTGTGGTGTTTCTATTGTTGTACGTCATTTTCAAACATACCATTTTTCAATAAATATGTCTCAATGCTTTGTTATTTTGTAACGAAAGCACTCATTGTTTTTCCGAAATTTTGGCCTCACATGACCGTTGGGTTTTTCCTGGGCAGTTTTCATTATGTGCCACTAACGTGTAATTTTTTTTTTTTTTGTTTAAAAAGCCATGCACATGTAATATAATCATGTGATTCCGAAAAGATTATCCCAATCCTTATTGTTGTTTAACTAATTTGATAAATCGTCAGCAATTTTTTTCAAAATGTTGAGGCACTCCTACACGTTATAAATGTCAAATGGATTGTCAAAATTATATTATGAGTTGGAAGCAGTTATTTACAAAGGAATCACAACCGATTTACCAAGTTTGAACAAAATGACTACTTACCGGTATTAATTTTACTAGAAAACTGCACCTCCCTCCTTGGATACTTTTTCAAAATGTTGGTTTAAAACTACAAGCTGCACTGTCAAATATATTTGAAAATAACATAATATATTTGTTTTCTAATGTTTTAAGTCATTTTAGGTAAAATATGTTAAAATTTGATCTTTTTTTTTTAGAAATATTCGGCCACGTTTCTATTTTCTTTTCATAAAATATTTCAAAATATGTTAACCACCGCAGTTTCAACAATTTTTTTATTTCCAAACATAGTAAAAATGATCAATTTCTTAGTAACTTTGAACAGCCTTGACCTTGAAATAGCGGCCCGAAGGAAACTCTAACATTTGAACGGCATGTTCCAATATAGCAAGTTTAGTTAAAATCTGTCGATAAGTTGAACATCAATCAAGATGATACTCGCTTCTGTGGCCGCATGGTTCAAGGTAGTTCTTTTAATAAAAGGTTGCTCAAATAAAAACTAAACTGTTAAATGAGCATTGGTTCAAGATGCTATTTTCCATAAGATAGTTTTACTTCTACTCTTCAAATGAATTCTCAAACAATCTTTAACAATTTGCTATTATCTTCGTCCTCTTCCTGTTGTTATTCTCATTAACATTTGCATTTTTTAATTTTTACGAGGATTCAGTGATAGGTTTGTCGATTCAAATTTTATTTTGTGACTCTCCAAAAGCCTTGCAGTACTAAAGAGTAACGTTCGCTTTTGAGCTCTTAACCTAAATATTAATAATGATACAGTGCGAAGGGTGATTAGTTGGAGTTGCTGCGAGCATAACAGCTGATAAGGGACTGCTCCCAAATGACCTCTACTTGGTCACTCTCCTCTGGTTGATGACCTTGGTGCAACTCTTGATCCGAGGGTCGAACTATCTACTTGGTTGATTGTTCATCTCTTGTTTGCAATGCATCTCTTCATCCCCATAGTCGATTTACGTGTTGGTTTTTCAATTTTTTCCCCATCAATTGTGTTTTATCCTACCTCCAAACATGTTTGCATGTATCTTTAAATGTGTTCCTCCTCATCGTGTGCCCCTAGCAGAGTAAGTTGAGGACAGGCCGGAAGTGCTTTGAGCCGGTTATCACTTTAGTAACATATTGGGGATATGAAGCCATCACAACAATCTAAGAGCTCAGACACATAAACCTTTTGTCATTGGTCTGGTTTACATACCTACTGATCCTTGGTTCAATTCCATGTTCTTCCTGTCATTTGACAAACTATGTGTGTTCTAAGGAGAGGGGAGGGGGTAGGTAGGGTAACTCATGCCTCACAACTATTAACATCAAGCACAATTATATTTATTGCGATGGTTTTGTTGCTAACTGAATTGTTTTTATCTCAAACATTTAGATACTAGACAATAAATATAATTTAAAACTTATGTAATAATTGTATTAAAATAAAATAAGTAATTTGAAAGCGGCATGAATTAATCAAATCATTATAAATAATTAGATGTAAAATCAAACAATAAGTGAATTCAAGTTTGCCAATAAATTATACATATTTTAATGTTCAGTTAATGCAATGGAGATCAAGTATTGATCATTAAAAGTTGTCAAAAAGAGAAAAAGTTTTAAATGTTCCACTCTATTTCTTGGGTTAATGCATTCTCTTGTTTACTAACGTGTTGTTTACCAAACTAATACTCGCCATGTTTTGATAACATTCACTGATGTTGTAATCAAGAGCCTCTTGAGGTGTTATCAGGGACTCGTATAATGAAGGTTGTAGTACCTGATAGAGTTGGATTCAGTCCTATTGTCTAGAAAATAGATACATTCTCCTTTCAATCTCGAACCTTTGTTTAGTCTTAGGCTATATCATTAAATAACACAAACTTGGTTTAGGAAAACACTATTGCGCACGAAATAATTATATTCATAAAGACTTAGCAACACCGAATAATTATTATTTATATGTATATTTGTAATGCTTATTACGTTTTAAAAAAAGAGGGCAATTTTGGGGTAAAATAATTATTTCTATAAATTTTTTGGGGATATTTGATTATTTTATGTTTTAGACATAGGAAAGTAGAATATATTTTCCCAAACACACAATTCTCATTGATTCATTAGATTGCATAGATGTGTAGTTTATATTTTTATTTTCTCATTTCAAGAGAAAGTGAATCGTGAAAATTTTCGACATCGAGATTATTATGTGTCTGTCCCTGGCTGTAGATCGGAAACGGTTTAATAGATGTTGTTCAAATTTTATATCGAGATTATTATGTGTCTGTCCCTGGCTGTAGATCGGAAACGGTTTAATAGATGTTGTTCAAGTTTTATATCGAGATTATTATGTGTCTGTCCCTGGCTGTAGATCGGAAACGGTTTAATAGATGTTGTTCAAGTTTTATATCGAGATTATTATGTGTCTGTCCCTGGCTGTAGATCGGAAACGGTTTAATAGATGTTGTTCAAATTTTATATCGAGATTATTATGTCTGTCCCTGGCTGTAGATCGGAAACGGTTTAATAGATGTTGTTCAAGTTTTATATCGAGATTATTATGTGTCTGTCCCTGGCTGTAGATCGGAAACGGTTTAATAGATGTTGTTCAAGTTTTATATCGAGATTATTATGTGTCTGTCCCTGGCTGTAGATCGGAAACGGTTTAATAGATGTTGTTCAAGTTTTATATCGAGATTATTATGTGTCTGTCCCTGGCTGTAGATCGGAAACGGTTTAATAGATGTTGTTCAAGTTTTATATCGAGATTATTATGTGTCTGTCCCTGGCTGTAGATCGGAAACGGTTTAATAGATGTTGTTCAAATTTTATATCGAGATTATTATGTGTCTGTCCCTGGCTGTAGATCGGAAACGGTTTAATAGATGTTGTTCAAGTTTTATATCGAGATTATTATGTGTCTGTCCCTGGCTGTAGATCGGAAACGGTTTAATAGATGTTGTTCAAGTTTTATATCGAGATTATTATGTGTCTGTCCCTGGCTGTAGATCGGAAACGGTTTAATAGATGTTGTTCAAATTTTATATCGAGATTATTATGTGTCTGTCCCTGGCTGTAGATCGGAAACGGTTTAATAGATGTTGTTCAAGTTTTATATCGAGATTATTATGTGTCTGTCCCTGGCTGTAGATCGGAAACGGTTTAATAGATGTTGTTCAAGTTTTATATCGAGATGTTACAGATTTTATTTCACCCTAGTTCTCAAATTAAGGGTAGTTAACGGATTATTTTGAATTCTAATTTTTCTAAAATGGTTCAAACTATTTTATTTGGAAAAACTATATACCTGAGGAGTGTTTGACATGATAATAAAACTGGATACTTTTTTTTGAGGGGGGGGGGTACGTTTAAGGTAGTTTATTAATGACTTTTCAAATTTGAATATTTAAAAAAAATTGCTCTAGCGATTTGTTTCAAAATGGATATCTGCTAAATTATTTACATTATAAATAATTATATATACACGTTTCTTTTTCTTAAAAAAATCATTATATAGTAGTTTACTGATGACTGATTTTTGTAGAATTGAATTTTTTTGAGAATAATGATATAGTTCAAAATTGGTATTTGGGGATTATTTTAAATGACCAATATAAAAAAATGTTGATTTTCCTAAAATAAATCACTTTAAGGGTAGTTTATTTACAACAAATTATAGATAATTTTTTCAAAATTATCCTTTAAGATTGAGTTTAAAATGGGAATCTGGGCATTGTTTTTTATGACAAATGAGAATTTTTTTTTATTTTTACAAATTAAAAATAATTTTTAGAGTATTTTACGATTAACTTTTCTAAACATTTTGAAATTTGATAGATTTGATTAATTTTGCTAAAAAATGTGCATATAAAGAGAGTTTATTGTAATTGTAAGATAATGTGTTGGTTTTTATAAGAAAAACTTACCAAAGGGTATTTTACTGAAAACCTATTTTGTAACATTTTCTTCCAGGCTGTGATACACAATATAAGAAAGTTGGTGTGGTGGTGTCTTACCAGATTACTACAGGATTAAAGGAACAGACCCTCCATTATTCTCCATTGCAATATTTTCTCATCCTCATGAGGATATTTGACACACTATTTCCTTAACACTGTGGTTGTATCAGGACACAAATTACCAACTAACTTAAACTAATGCAGCACTAGTCCTCACGCTTAGGTATTCACTAATTGGAAGGAGGTTTAACGTTCATACAAATAGTTTCTTCCAAAGGGTATTTAATGCATACTTTTAGAACCTACTGATTATATCTGTACACTACTTACAAACAAACTCAATTCATCTCTGTAAAAGGTGAAGGCCCCAATCTCCTCGACCAAATGTTTTTAAGGATATGCCGGGAATCGAACTCGAGGGTTCTAGACTCAGTAGGTGGACGCGTTACTGAATAAGTTAAGGGGTTGGACCGTAGTAAATATTTTCGTCAACACTGCCCGGAATCGAACAAGGATCCTTCATATTTCTTGTAACCACCAAGCCATAGGAAAGGGCAGTGTGAAATATACAACTTTAACTATTTTTGTATACATTACCTGTGTACTAATTTATTAACCAACCAGGTGCACGCTTTAAAACTTCCTAACACTAGCTCTGTCCACACTTCAAATAAAAAATAGTGTTTTTGGCTAAATACACAAATAGTTGGTTTTGGTCCTGGGCAACAAAGGAGGTATCTTGGATTGAACCAAGTAAAAAAGAGGCAAATAAATAATCTTCTTATAATTTTGGTCCATATAAAATAAATTAATACATCCCTACCCTCCCCCCCCCCCCCCAAAACAACACAACATACACACATAAAACTAAACAACAAAAAAATAGCCTACATCCACAAATTACGTCACATTGTTTTATATATATATATACCCTTAGCTCTGCCTGCATCCAGACCAAGGATCACAAAACAATAATCACTATAGCTATTTAAAGTCGGCTGAGCTAGGCGAAAGGTTATCACGCCTGACCTTTGACATGAGATGTTGAAGGTTCATCAAGACCAGCTGTAGTCAATCATAGTTCGTCCTCTGTCCGAGTGAATCCTGGCGGTGCAGTATTTACTGTGGAATGGCGGGGCGGCACTCAAGTTTCAAACACTCCTCATGACTGTTTGTAAGATTTTAACCATTTACTTTGATATCAAGACTGTGATATCTCCTTGAAAATGAGCCAATTTCACCATTTAATGAATTATGTAGAACTTTAAAACTTATGATATAGGTTTTTACTCCCATAGGGACTTATAGCTTCCATTTTGGCGGGAACCACATCTTAAATAACGCGGAATTTCTGGACCTCCGTAGCGCGTCATAGCGTTTCGGTAGCTGGGCTCCTTAACTCTCCCCCTCTTGTTTCCTAGGATTACACGGTTTGTTGATAGTAAGAACACTAGCACTAGAAAATAGTACATAATGAATATTAGATTTAAAAAAAATCAAGTCTTACTACCTCCCCAGTTTATTCGCATGAATGGTAATTACTATAATGGGGTATGGATGAGGATGGAAGTATTTTAGAGGTAATCTACCAGCATTTGCATAAAAGGAGAGTTGGAAACCAGTTAGGGAAAACCACCCTTAGTAGCCCCTACCGAGATTGGAACCATGATATCTCTCTGTCTTCAGCAGGCCAGAGTGACGCCTTAGACCATTTGGCCACTGAAGCTGGTTTTAGAATGTAACAGCCAAGTTCAAGATGAGACGTATCCATAGTATTTTTCTTTTCCAAGACATGCAAATGCACTATAAAATAAAACGGCGTTGTTATTATTTTGAGAATCCTGAAATCGCAAGCCCTCGTTGTTAACAGAGTACCCGAAGAAAGCTACAATGAATGCTGAGGAACTCCTAGAAAGAGGATTGTTTCAGTTAAAAACAGTGTTCTTAAAACTTATCTCTCTGTGTTTGTTCTAGTTGACAAATGCTGGCACACTCTCTAACAACTTATTCCCATCGCTTGTCCTTAGTCTTAAAATAATTGAATTAATATTGGCAAAGCTATGTGCGATGTAAGCCAGCCGGTACTTAGCAAATACTTGGCCAAAAGCGCGCAGCCCTTTGCTTTTTGTTGTTGTATAGAACTAAGATATACATCCTCTTGCGTAGCGAATAGCTATTTTCACACATAATGATGATTTTATCGCCTGGCTATTTTTATGTAGAATTTCTAAATTTACGAGAAATAGGATTTTTTTTAATACGATTATTATTAAAATCTAATTTTACTCCCCAAAAAATAGCTCAATAGATTCCAAATTTTATCAAACTAATTTCTAATTGATTAGAAATGCCAATTTCTTTACGTATCGATTGACAATATTTTTTTTTAGATTAACTTTTTGAAATGATGTCTTGAACATAAAAAGTTGAAAGAGTTTTTGATGTGAAATAACTTAACCTAAATATTATGATAAAAATGAAAAAGAATAAAATATAACTCTTAACAGGATTATGGGCCCAGCGAAATTTATTGATTGATTCTTAAGAAAAAAAAAGTTTTCTCGCCCCTGATTTAAACGGTTGTCCAAACAAAGGATTTCAAACACTTGTTTTATGCTTAACTTTAGTACGTTAAAAACTATAAATAGTTATCTTAAAAATAATGTCTATTGTGTTAATAGCATGAACATTTTGTTTTGCCCCTAAAAACTAGTCGGTGATATATAAATATTTGGTCACAAACTATAGTAGAGTTGGTTTTATATGATTGTGTCGTACCATTTTAGACTGAAGCACAATAATTTGTGTTGTGTTTGATTCTAACAAAACAAAGAGCGCCGTGCACGTGTTGGACGAACTAGAATGTGTGTCACCGAGCAGATAAAACACATCGGTACCTCGTCAGCAGTGTTCTTGTAGATGACGTCATCGCGTCTAGTCCAAGGATCAGCTGTTGCCACGCTGTCTGCCAGCTCCGCGCTACGGCCGAACTAGGTTGAGAGTCCATTGTTTGACCACTGGACATGGCGGAAATAGAAATATTACAGTAGTGTTTAGATAATGAAACTATGAACATGAAGTAATCCATGAGGAAGTATTTGATAACTTTCTTGGTGACATTTTTAATAAATCAATTAAGACATATTTCAAGAATTTCAGATTTTAGTGACTTTCAATTAATATTGATGGTTGAAAGTGGGTTTCCTATAAAAATCAGGGTTTGGATCTACTTTTTTATATTAATACGTGATGTCTGCAGCTGTCACCTTCGATAAATGTTATCATTTCCTATAAAACAACCTATTAAAATAGTAAAATGTTATCAATGTGTTTTCTTCTTCTGGTCTTCCCTAGCATCGCGTCTTACTACCCGTCCGGTACATAATATTTACGTTAACGTGATAAGGACGATGAAGGTTGAATTTTTAGGGGACTTTACTCGCATTTGCTTGGAGGTAGAGTGGAAAACCAACATCATAACACCCGATCGGGATTCTAGCCCCTATTTCCCCGTCATAGGCAGTCCAGTCTATTGTGAGAGTGACGCCTTAGACCATTCGAACACCGAGGCAGGTATTGTATTTTCTAAACGGTCCTTTCTATGAACATGAGGGCTTGTCCGTGGGTGCATTATTTCTATTTTCCCCCCTCGCACCTTTAGAGACAGAGCAACAGTTGAGAACACATGGTCTAACATCGCCTCGCAATAGACTGGGTTACCGGGGACTGCCAGATATAGGTGTCTAACATCGCCTCGCAATAGACTGGGTTACCGGGGACTGCCAGATATAGGTGTCTCATGGTCTAACATCGCCTCGCAATAGACTGGGTTACCGGGGACTGCCAGATATAGGTGTCTCATGGCCTAACATCGCCTAGCAATAGACTGGGTTACCGGGGACTGCCAGATATAGGTGTCTCATGGTCTAACATCGCCTCGCAATAGACTGGGTTACCGGGGACTGCCAGATATAGGTGTCTCATGGCCTAACATCGCCTAGCAATAGACTGGGTTACCGGGGACTGCCAGATATAGGTGTCTAACATCGCCTCGCAATAGACTGGGTTACCGGGGACTGCCAGATATTGGGGTTTGAATCCCATCCAAGGCATATTTTTCTAAAAGGTTTCCTACTCTCCCCTCACTCAAATGCTGGATATTACCTCCCTGGTCCCCGCTCCATCTCAGGGTGTGTTGTACAGACTCGCCACATTCTACGAGCGCTGCCAGAACTTGTTCCATCAAATAGTGTCTGTAGTTTGACGAGCACCTGACAGTCTCATGCCTTGGGGAGTATAGTCAGCCACAAAACTACACTACACTCTCACACAAGATCTAACCACCTTCTCTAGGGGGAAAACATCCGGTCACTGGACCAAGGCGTGAGTCTCCTATTGTCTCCGCGCTAATACTGGTACATTTCCTCTGAGTTACTCCCCCCCACTCCTGCCTACCCGATAAATATAATAAATACCAGAAAACCCATGCGAAACTTTGGCACATTCAACCCTCCCCTTCACCTCCCCCCCCCCAAAGTATTTAGTCTTTTGTTGGGTTGTTGCGAAGTGTATACACAAAATAGCAAAGAGAGTTTATTTCCGGTAATTGATACAAAAAATTGTTAGATTAATTTAAAACAAACAATGTGTTTTAACGTAAACTGAGTATGTTATGTCAGAAGTCGGTAAAAAAGTCCAATCCTCTGATACCTCATTCATCGCTGCAGTCTTTGTATCAGTTGAGTAAAAGGATGATGACCCGGATGGGTGGTAAGTAGCGGAATAAGGTGACAGACAGGTAATATTTCACTAATTATTATTCTATCAATTTGCTCGGGACCATGACTTAATTGTAACAAAATGAGGAGGTTGAATTGTTGAAGAACTGCACCCGATTCACTTGGGAAAAGAATCATAAACTAAACCCGCGCGTGGTCTAACGCGCTACTCGCGCAGTAGACTGGACTGCCAATGTTGGGGAGATCGAGGTTCGAATCCCTGTCGGATGTACCGAGGGTGTTTTTTTCCAAAATGGTTTTCCACTCTCCACGTAAATGTGGCTACACTTTTATAAATATAACGTTCCTAATCCCTGAAAACCAGTATCGTGATTAGTTCATAACCTGAACGGGTAGCGAAAATATTAATAATAAACCCCATTGTGTAAATAAACATCTCTAGTGCTCCCGGTTGGGATCGTTTCCCGACCCCCAACTTGCTCGCCATCTGTGCCATTCTTAGTAACCCTGTCTCAAAGAATGGTGAGCACGGTTCTGCTCATAGCCATACATAACATCATTAATGTTAATACGTCATCGGACTGCCGGGCTTGCGGCCTATTCTGGCGTCTTGGGTTCATCGACCGCTCGCTGTCCTTGTCATGTAGGGCTTCAACCCCCCTCCTGAACCGCTCGGGGGGGGGGGTTGGAATTGAAAGTTACACTTGTATATTGGGGAAACTATTATGAAATTGCTTTTGTACGTTTTCACTTCCGGTCTATGGGGAATGGACGTGTTCTCAATATTTCACTCCCGGAAACGAACGGCATGACGTCTCTCTGACTTTGAATTCAACCTTCCTCATACCGAGCTCATTAGTGTAATTAGTACATACGCGCACAACCTGAACAGGTAGTAAGACGCGGCGCTGAAAAATAAATAAAATGTGACTTAAAATTAGTGGAAAACAACTCGCATTGCACCCACCGGGGATTCAAACCCCACCCTCCCTTTTCACGCAGCGATACATTGACTCAAGCGAGAGAGTTGCGACCGGTCCAGGACAGCCTCTCTGTGTCTGCGGCGAGATTGAGAGGAACTGTACCCACTCGTGGAGGAGGACTGGGATCTGAACCCCGACCTCCGCGTCACTGGAAAACCAGACACTTAGACCGCGTCCTGATTGCTTTAATTATAATATTTAATTTCAGTTAAAATGACGAGAGTTAAACGTTCAACTTATTTTCTGACACAAGGTTGTTTCTATCTAGGACAGCGCATCCGAACCACCTCCTAGCAGAATGTCTTACCGAGGTCATTTGACTCAGGATTGTGTGGGACGCTCGAATCTTGCCGAGTGCACTTTTAGTGATTTTACACATTTTCTCTACATGTTCATGCGGGTGCACTAAATTAAAAAAAAACCTCTTCCTATTTCCTAAAATACAGACTAAGCCTATACGTGCGCTGCCTATTGGTGACCTTTCCATACCGGTGGGCACGCGGGTCGAGACGTCAATCTAGTCTGGTTTGTGGTACATTACCCCATTGGTAGATATGTGGATAGCCCGGACAGGCAGGAGGTTGTGCGCACACACACATTAGCGACCTATCCTAACTTATCTCTACAAACCCAACCACCAGACTTTAGATATTCAATGTACACATTTTTGTCGGCAAACAAATCCGATTTCAAAGTTATACATTTGGACTCATCTTGGACTCGACCCCTTGGCTCTTAGCTCTTAGGACACCAAATAGAAGCAGCGGTTTGACAATAGAGCTGAAGTAAAACTTGTTTTCCTTACTCTGCCATATTTTTTGTTAGTGTACAATGTAATAATAATAATGATAATAATATTGATTGTTTGAGCTACATCACTCGTAACCCAGTATATAGTAATATTATCCAGTACTAATGTACCGTTGTCTGAATGTACTAATAGTACATCCTTTCCGTGTCCTGATGAGGTGATGGTGATATATAGTATGAGGGTGGAAACACTTAAACCTAACTTAAGCCTAACTAACCTAAGTCTAGTGACCGTTGGAAAATACCCAAGGTAGCAGCCGTGACTCGAACCGTAGGCTCGTAGCCCAGTGCGCTGACCACTACACCACTGGGCCAGTTAGGGTCCAATGTTGCAACTCACTGTTCCTCTGTTCCCAACTGACCTATTTTCCTAATAGCGTGCAGGTGCGCAACGGGTCCTCTTCCAAGAACCTTTGCGCAGGCTGTCTGTCGCTCGGCTTGATATGTCGTGCAAGTCCGCTCTAATTATTTCAATTAATGGGGAGCAAGATCAACATCTGCTTGAGTTAACTATTTGTTTTTCGTCGCGCGCCATTTAACAAGAGTCAAACAGGATTTGTCGTTTGTTTTTACAAAATAGTTCATGGAAGGGTAAAGAAGTGTCCTTTGAAGACTTGTTGGACAACTCATTAGTCCTGGGTTCTATTCGTACTCTTGGCAGTCACTTTCACTAGAAATGGATAGGATTTTCTTGATCAGTAAAGCTAAAAAGATTTCATTGAACAGGTTTGTTGTCACTTTGTCTTGGAGATTAGACTTATTTTTCTTTCATCAATAGTGAGTTTTTTGGTAGTCTCCAATTTTTATTTAAAAAAATTACATATATAAAATCAAGACACTCTATATTAATAAAATCAAGACACTCTATATTAATAAAATTAAGACATTCTGTATTAATAAAATCAAGACACTAGATTAAAATCAAGATACTATATT
Source organism: Timema podura (assembly GCA_033556935.1). NCBI lineage: Eukaryota > Metazoa > Arthropoda > Insecta > Phasmatodea > Timematidae > Timema > Timema podura. The sequence goes on along the minus strand of JAVRXN010000007.1, from coordinate 10,973,712 downwards.
ATTATATTAATAAAATCAAGACATATTAATAAAATCAAGACACTATATTAATAAAATCAAGACACTATATTAATAAAATCAAGACGCACTATATTAATCAAATCAAGACACTCAATATTAATAAAATCAAAACACTCTATATTAATAAAATCAAGACACTCTATATTAATAAAATCAAGACGCACTATATTAATCAAGACACTCCATATTAATAAAATCAAGAAACTCTTATATTAATAAAATGACTATTCTGTCTCTCTTGGACTTGGCGTGATATCTACTGCACGCACAGTGGACATTTTCAAATTGGTAGTGCACGAACATCTACACCGCGAAGCTGGAATTTTAAATTTTTTACAAGATTCTTTTTAATTTAGGAAAACCTATGTAGTAAGAAATAAATTGGAAATTTCGTTTCCTGTTAATTTGAAGCAAAGCCAGGTGCTTCTGCTAATATTATAATCATACAAATAAGTTATCCTCCAATAAAACAGAACTTAATGAGATGATTGATATATTTCAATATTTCATCATTTATTTAATGTCACCCGCCTCGGTGGCGTAGTTGGCTGACGCGCCAGTCGTGTTGAGCTAGACCACCAAGGACGGGGAGATCGAGGTTCGAATCTCGGTCGGGTGAACTGAGGGTGGTTTTCCCCTAAATGGTTTTCCACTCTCCCTCCACGCAAATGCGGGTTCACTTTAAATTCAACCTTCCCAATTCCTAATACATTAGTGTAATTAGTACTTAAGTGTATAACCCGAATGGGTAGTATGACGCGGTGCTAAATAATAATACTAATATTTAATGTCTGGTGTAAGTTTAGTAGTTGAGATTCTTAATGCTGTTTGTAAATGTTCATCGCTGTGTTTTATAGAAATGGTATATACTTTTCTATAAGAATAATGTGTATTTTTTAATTTTAGTGCTTTTAGCACTAATTATTTTTCGCTTGGATAAATAGTTCTAGTTTGCGGGCCGTTACGGGTCCGCAGGCCGTAATTTGCCCCGGACTGGTCTTAAGTCTCAAATAGCAAGAATTGTTTTTTCTCCATCACACCTTACTACCCGTCCGGCCTGTTTGTATTTTAATCACACTAATGAGGTAGGGAGGGTGGGAATATCTTTATGAAATAAACATCCATGGTGCACTCAGCTAGAATGTGAACCCTGACCTCTCTCTCACAGGCAAACCACATTAGATGAGCCTGACATTGAATCCGCAAGCCCCGGTATGCGGGTTACGTGTAGGCCAACATGTATGTGTTTATCTCAACATGTAGACATGTTTGTTAGTTCGTTCTGACATCACCAAGCGACACTCATCGAAAACGCACTGTAAAAAGTTAATCTATAGATAGCAGGGACTTTTATTTTATTTGTTTTAGATAAGAGGTAATTTTTTATGTTCAAGGCCATGATATTAACGTAGATTTATCTGAGTTTACTTCACTTCGGTAACGTGCAAAGGTTAGACCAGTTTTTTGTGAAATGTGTCGTTTCTGTTCCAATGTACACTATTTTTATCTAAATGTATTTGTGAAAATAGTTGTTTGTTTTTAATAGGAAAATTACCAAAGTTTGTCACGTGATCACGACATTTTTTTTGCCCTTTAGTTTAGGTCTCATACGTTTTAACATATTTACAAGTTATTTAATGGCCGTAACTATAGGGTGGGGATGATGAGGGATGTTTTATAGAAAGTGCGCCCGCATTAGCAGAGAGGGAGGTGCGGGAAATAAGTGATATCACTTGTAGAATACCAACCCCAACGCACCTGTCCGAGACTCGAACCCTGGCCTCCTCGTACCCGACAAACCAGTCCAGACGAGGTTGAGGCCTCAGCTCTTGGTGCACTGGTTCATGTGTTGGTTCGTGTGTTTTACTAAAAACTGACGTCCATTCAGCCACCACCGAACTATTGGTGCCTTGGACCTACTGGTCTGGTCGACTCCATGCGGAGGTAGACTTGTTTCTTGCAGCTGGGATTCAAACCCAATACGCTCTGAGAGGACAGTGCTGGTCTCCAGCCGAGAAGTTCCCTCCGTTTGCAAGCTTACCTTGCTTAGTTCCACTATGGCGCGGCCCATAGGATAGGGCCATAGGAGACTACTGCGGCCTTTCCAGGAGAATGGAGAGTTTAAATTCAACACGGCTCTGATCTGCATCGGTGGGCACGCGGTCTAAATGTCTAGCTCAATTAGTCTGGTTTGCTGGCAAAGGGAAGGTCGGGGCTCGGATGAGGTTTCCCTCTCTCCCTCCACGCAAATCTGGGTACATTCACTCTTATTTCTGCCTTTGTCATCCTTATCCTATTAGCGTAAATATCGATATAAAACCTGAACTGGTGGTTAAAATGACTCGTCAAAGAAAAAAATGTGATGAAATTGTTTTGCTTTTATTTATAAAACTAATTTAGATTATCATTACTTGTTACTTAGCCACCAGTCCACCTCATTACACCTTATCTCTTTAAGGCCCATTTTCATGTTGAAATACGGACTAATTGACACAACTAATGAATAAATTAATACGGACTTAATAGATATTCTCCAACCCAAGCAGTTATGATCAACCTTCAACTATGTGGTAGACGTCCTTCCTACCTGTTACGACATTGTTTTCGATATTCTTCCCATCCAAGGCTATCTCGTGTCTGTGGTGAGGAGGTGATGATTGTTTGATTATTACCGTTCCTACAGATAAGACATATTTGCCGTCAATATTGACTCTGCAAGTCTGCGCACTCCTTGTTCGGTTGTGGTAGGTGATCAATCAAACATTTGTTTTCTCAGATCGTGCGAATCCCGTTTCACCGGCTTTATTTGTCTTAGTATTGTCACAACCTTTAATTAGAGGATTAATGTCTCGTTTTAAGGCGGCTCTACACACGCGACATTCGGCCAAGATGTCGTAGTGTGGATGCGTATAGAGTACCACGGAAAGCAGGGTTGGTGAAGACCAGATAGCACTAGCTTGTACGGCGGTACGAAATATTGTGCAGAATAGAAGGAAACGGAGGAAAATTTGAGGGTCCGGATTTTCACGAACACGTCAAACTCACGGAGGTTAAATACTTCTAAAGGATTTACAGCTCGAACCTTCCTTGGGTCTGTTCCACAACTTGAGGATTTTCTTTGGCCCCTCAGAGCAGTAAGAGAAGACACAGGACTTGGTCTTGCAAGTTTTGAACCTTTATGAAAAATAGCCGGCTATGAAATGGAATCCATCCCATAATTTACATAGAAATAGGAATTAGATATATGATACTTGGAAGCGTGTTAAACAACAATTAAGAAACCTTAGAAATGTATTATTTAATGTCAACGTTCAGAACATGTCTTGATAAAGTTAGGTAATTACGGTCCGTTTCAGCCTCCATGCTGCAGCACGTCAGCTGACTGCTGGACTGTGAGATTAGACAATCAGGCACATGTATGTAGATGTAGATGTGTGCTCGTCATTCGACAAACAGTTTGGCAAGTAGTTCCCAAAGAGGCCAATATTTTGTAGCACTGCCTGTTATAGTCACGGTGAGCCAACCATCCAAGTTTCGATACTCGTCCGGTCGTGTGTTTTTTCATCCGTGCCTCAGCAGAGTAAATGTGCAGATAGTCCGGGTGGGCATTAACACACGTAAATAACATAATAACACAACTCTCTCAGAATACCCCAAATAACTATGTTTTGTTCTAATAATTTACTATATAGACCATCTCTCGCAACTTGTAGACCGGAGAACTACAGTAGAACATGTCCTCTTTATTGAGGTGCAGGCTGTTTATTTATCCGACAACGCACCAAAGAATAAAACGGCTCTATTTATAGAATTATTTGAAAATAAAGAGGAGGTTTAGTCCTTACACCAGCTTGTCACGTTTATTTAGGGCCACATAGATCGGTCGTGGTCCCAGAACACCTGCCAGCTGTCTTTTTGACAAGCCGCGTCCAATGTGTTGTTGCCCAACGAAATGGCATCTAGGTCAGCGGACACCGACGGAACTTTTGTTCTCCCGTTCCTGCGCCCTGCTCGGCGTTACAGACACTCAATTAGAATTACTAACAAAGTTGCAATACAATACTTATTTGATAGTAGAATGGCAGCTCGAATATATTCATACGTCAAGGCATGTGATCTGCGGATGTCACTTTTGATAGATATTATCAATACTTGTAAAAAAAATAATATAGTAAAATATGATCAATGTTGATCATAAAAAAATAGATTTGTTTTTTTCCAAATGTTTCTTCATACCAAAGAAATGTTTGGCTTCCTAAACCCACGCTTTTTATTCGGTTATTTTTTTATTTTTGCACCACGTCTTACTACCCCTCCGCAGCGCTAGAGTGAGTGCTTGGTTTCCAACACCAACTATGTGCAGTATAATCTGTCGACAACTAATGTTGCAAAAAGATACAGTCTAGAAAGCAAGCAGACTGGCCAGCATCAAGCTCTCCCGGTTTACCGAGCTTCAGATCCCGGTTAGGACTACTGTCTACGCTAGTTCTCCAGTTGCCCCAACACTTTCTCTGTACACGCACATTCGTACGTTTATTGTGAACTATACCTTCATCATTCATCTTTACCTCTTTAGTTTGATTAAATGCAAAGATTTCAGTCGAGAACTAAGACTCGAGCCAAAAAACAAAACCAACGGAGCGGTCTTTCTGATCAAATCAAACACGTCTCCCGTCAAACTTTCTTTAAAACAAACTTTCGCTTTCATTTGCAGGAAGTAGATGTTTAGTGTTTCTCTCGGTCACACCGACGGCGGTTCTTATGAAAGATGACCTTGAAACTCGGTAGACGCTTGGCCGCCAGTTGAGGAATGTTTCCCTTCCAGCTGTTATCTCTTGGGTGGAGTCAAACTAGATTAGGAGGATCGTTCTAGAACAAATATGCTCTCTGATATGATTCATAAAGCGAGCGAATGAATGAACGTGTTTGCAGCGGTATGAAACACTTTGTCCTGTTTATTTCCCTGCGCAATATCCGAGTTGGTGACGCGTGTGTGTATCGAACTAGGGCCCCCAAGTAATTCATCATCTCTGTCCCTGAGACACCTGAAAGTGTGTTGGCGAGCTGTAAGTAGTTCGTTGCCTCCTGGAAGCCTTGCAATGTTGGCTGAGGAGGTAGGTACCGGCCCAGCTGACGAGTAGGTCAACTACAACCCACGTGCGCGCTAGAGCTGGTTCAAGGTCACTCACACATCCACAACAGTTACTGTCTTTACTACTCGTTATGAAAACATCGGTAGCCGCCTCGGTGAGCGAGGAAGTATCACTTGCTTTCAGGCTACAGGGCTTAAAATATGTCAGTTTATGGAACTACTTCCAGGCTATACTCCCTTTCTCTCTTCACCTACAACCACCCTTTGCTATGCAACTAAACTACCAAACTTGTTATCTCAAGGTAAAAAGGAGACGCCCAACCGATTGAGCTAAGATGTTTGGTGTTCATTTCACTATAGGTGTTATATATATATATATATATATATATATATATATATATATATATATCCACACGACTCACAAACTAACTCAATATAGGACCCCGCACCAAACGGTAAGGATCCAAAACTGGAGCAAGGAATCTGAATTGAATAACTCTGTAATAAAATGGACCTATACAAACACACCACATTCTTAGAGACACCATTTGGGGTCGGGCCAAAGTCCCTAGAGCTCTAGTCGGTTTATTTAGCTATTCAACCAAGGGTACCTGTATATCTAGGACTGTCGCCCTTGGTCAGGTTCACTTGGCTTAGCGATATTATGATAATGAGGAACGTAAGACAGTGAGGAGATAGAACTAACCTACCCCAACACCTACTAGTAATGTGTCATCGAGCTCCCAACTGGTTGGTTTCTTACAGTTTCATTTTATAGTAACATTAACATTGCCTTCATAAACATTAAACTTGTTAATTTGCAACCATAACAACTCTAATGTTTCAACGTTACTGTTTGATATAGGTTCCTTATAAACTACATTTATTGAAAGCCATTATGTTTCGTATTCAATTTGGCTGGTCCGAAACAATGCCTCAAGATTTAAAAATTAATTGTAGATATTTGTAGTTGTATCAAGTAATTTAAAGTTAATGTTTCCTTAAAACGAGCAGAGGGAAACGGTTCGTTTAACGACCGATACTTAAACTAGATTTACTGTGTAGTCAACTGAAGAATGTTAACAGAAATAAAACTAAACATTTAACAGTAAATTTTACGACCAAGTTTAAGAGAGGATGTTCCTTCGCTGCCATTAGCGTAGATAATTATATTTTTCTGGTAGTATTGATCAAAAACCAGGATAGTACCAAAGAGAGGAGGGTAATTAACCCACTTCCTCCCCTCAAAATTACCAACACCACTGTATTACCCACCTTGTGACTACCGATGTGACTGCTACAGTATCAAGCTCATTATCAGCTAGAGTATCAAGCTCATTATCAGCTACAGTATCAAGCTCATTATCAGCTACAGAACCAATACATGTAACCAATTTAACAAATACCAAAATGTTGCGCAGATTTTGTGCAAATTATGTTTTAGTTGGCGCACCAGACTGCAAAATGATCCATACAAAACTAATGTTCCACTTTATGTTCCCCGTCAAAGGCACATTCCGTTTACGTCTTTTCAAAACTTATTAGTGATTACATTATAGTGTAGCTCAGGGGTTCGTTCCCAAACTGTGCCTCTTCCGTGTTGGTCCATGGCGTACCGGCTATAAGGGAAAACTAAAATCTATAACGTATAGTGAAATGAAACCTGCATCCATCTAAACCCCACGTTCAATTTGACAAACATTTTCCTCCAGAAACAGATGAAAATGACAATTATCTTTTTTTTTAACGAGACATGCGTGGAGTGTGTGATTATTACACGTTTATTAACACCCACGGCCTTGTCACTTCCTGCTGTGTCATAAACAACTCCATTAAGATAAACTAGTCTTGTTTCGACAGTTTTACCACTGCAATGATTGCGATCAACACCAATAAATAACGTGATTAAACCTGCAAACTTTTAAAGGTCAATTCCTCTTCAAGACTACAGACTAGACGTTTATATAGGCCTACTTCTAGCGCAGAGATCCTCAACCTTTCTAGGCTCGCGGCCCCCTTGTCAAGGTCAACTGGAATATCGTGCGTGGCACCCTTGTTACAATTTTTGTAAGAGGTTTTTTTTTACCTTTTTTTTTCAAATAGCATACTAAACAATTAACATTGTTTCAATTTTTTAATTATTTAAATAAAAAAAGCATTTTATTATACTTACTCCTTTAATTATTTAATTGAAAGATATAGATAGCAAAAATCTGACTGTAATACATAAATACAATTATAGAGTATGATAGTTTTGGAAATCAAACTAGCAGAATGGCCAACCACAATGTGAGATCACCAGAAATGAATAAGTTGTAGTCATCAGTAGGGAAACGTTTATTATTAATGTTAGACTTGCGGTTGATGGTTAAAACACAACAAGTTTAGTATCCAGACTAATGATGTGCAAACGCAACACGCGGTCTATTACTTGCCGTGGCCGAGAAGGGCGAAAGTAGGTCCTTTGTTTTTCTCACTAGGTTAAGGAACTACTCCGCCAGTCCAAGGCAATAAACGGCTCACTCTTACTGTCGAGTTTAACTGGAGGTGTTTCGCAGCAACACACTATACACCTCGTGGGTCACCTGACCACTGCTCTAGACACCGGAGTAGGTCATGGCTGCGCATGCGCTCTGAGCCGAATCGATAGCCGGGCGGTTCTTTGGGCATTGGTTCGAATCTCGCCTCGAGATAAGAATTATGTAACTATAGTTCCGACCTTAGCCCAGTCTGTATCGCGTCTGCCTACTGAACTATGGATCCAGGGTTCATTTCCAGACGTGATCGATAACGTTATCATTGGTTAGATTGGCTCCACACCATCCACAGTGATAAATTAACTTTTGGGGGACTGGGTGTTGTGTCTCTTATAGAATTAGATTAGTTTGTATTACATCTTCTGGTATCGGTTTGAAAAGTCAATTTTAAATATCACAGATAATAATATTAATAATAACTGTAGATTAATATCATTCATCGTGGAAAATCACCAGGGTTAACTTTTACATAGAAATAACTTTATCTGTCGGTTAGAAAATTTAATAAATCTTATTTCATGTATTCATACGTCAAGTCTTGGGATCTGCCGAAGTAACATTTCATAAATATAATCAATACCTGTAAAGTAACACTAAAATATAATTTTTTTTTCAAAAAAAAAGTGTTGTGGGTTTAGTAAGCTTTCTTATGAAAATTGGACTATAGTCAAACCCAGCGATGGTTCGACACTTTTTTATACATCAGACCCTGTCATAGCGTCCATTATTTACCGATCTTTCTACCGTCATGTTACCTCCCAGACTCTTGATGAACCAGTGCTCTTTCTACCGTCATGTTACCTCCCAGACTCTTGATGAACTGCTCTTTCTACCGTCATGTTACCTCCCAGATTCTTGATGAACAACTGCTTTTTCTACCGTCATGTTACCTCCCTGCTAGTAAACCAGACATTTGATGAACAACTGCTCTTTCTACCGTCATGTTACCTCCCTGCTAGTAAACCAGACACTTGATGAACAACTGCTCTTTCTACCGTCATGTTACCTCCCTGCTAGTAAACCAGACATTTGATGAACAACTGCTCTTTCTACCGTCATGTTACCTCCCAGACTCTTGATGAACAACTGCTCTTTCTACCGTCATGTTACCTCCCTGCTAGTAAACCAGACATTTGATGAACAACTGCTCTTTCTACCGTCATGTTACCTCCCTGCTAGTAAACCAGACACTTGATGAACAACTGCTCTTTCTACCGTCATGTTACCTCCCAGACTCTTGATGAACAACTGCTCTTTCTACCGTCATGTTACCTCCCAGACTCTTGATGAACAACTGCTCTTTCTACCGTCATGTTACCTCCCAGACTCTTGATGAACCAGTGCTCTTTCTACCGTCATGTTACCTCCCTGCTAGTAAACCAGACTCTTGATGAACCAGTGCTCTTTCTACCGTCATGTTACCTCCCTGCTAGTAAACCAGACACTTGATGAACAACTGCTCTTTCTACCGTCATGTTACCTCCCTGCTAGTAAACCAGAGACTTGCTTGATGACGTCATCCTTCAAGCTCTTCTTGAACGTGCAGTAAATAATTCAGCAGCTGAGCGTCCCCCCCCCTCCCCTCCATGTTCTCTCAAGAGGACAGATCCAGGGCAAGAAGCCAACACTCTCAACCCTCTCTCTCACTCCTATTGTTTGAGATCTTGGGGCTCCGGTCCGTCTGGGACGCTCTTCGACCCCCGTGGGGTCTTGTTGGATTTATTAGGCCTGGTTCCTCCGGCGAGATGTAATGAAAAGCTTGTCCATGGCTGAGTTGGACAATATACCCAAATTCAGTAATGACGAATTAAAAAAGTTCTATTGATTGACCTGCCCCGCCTCTGTGGCGTAGTTAGCTAACGCGCTAGACTGCCGAGTACAGGGAGATCGAGGTTCGAATCTCACTCGGGTGAACTGTGGGTGGTTTTCCCTAAATGGTTTTCCACTCTTCCTCCACGCAAATGCGGGTTCACTTCCTCTATATTCAGCCTTCCCAATTTCTAACCTCTTAGCGTAATTAGTACTTGAGCGTATAACTGGAACGTGTAGTAAGACGCGGTGCTAAGTATTATTATATTGACCTGCTTCAGTGGCCGCATGGTCTAATGGTCACCCTAGACGGTCAATAATATTGACTAATTAGTACATATTCGTACAACCTAAGCAGGTAGTAAGGTGCGGTGTTAAAAAACTCATTTGTTTAATATTGCTGCGTGATTAAACCTAGACACGTACTTTTTTATAAAATATATATAACTTATATATATTATTATTACCCGTCTTACCACACGCATTTAATTACACTACAGAGGCAAAAATGAGGAAGGTAGAAGTTTCGATTATATGTACCCACATTTGCATGAGGAGAAAGTTTGGAAAAAAAAACTTTATTATTTTCGTTTTATATCGTACTTTGCGCTTCGATGGTCGAAGGCTCTTTTAGGTGTAACACTCGTGAGAAACCGGACTGCCTTTGACGGGGAGATTTGGGTTCGAATATCGGTTGGGTGATCTGAGGGTGGTTTTTATTTAGTGAGAGCATTCAGTACTGTCCTCATCCTTATACTATAGTCCACGGCCTCATCACTACTCTATAGTCCACGGCCTCATCACTACTCTATAGTCCATGGCCTCATCACTACTCTATAGTCCACGGCCTCATCACTACTCTATAGTCCATGGCCTCATCACTACTCTATAGTCCACGGCCTCATCACTACTCTATAGTCCACGGCCTCATCACTACTCTATAGTCCACGGCCTCATCACTACTCTATAGTCCATGGCCTCATCACTACTCTATAGTCCATGGCCTCATCACTACTCTATAGTCCATGGCCTCATCACTACTCTATAGTCCATGGCCTCACAGACAGAGAGGAGGTAGGTACGTGCAGTAAAGCTGGTTGAGACGGATCGCATTATAATTTATGCGAGCTATATTTAATGTAGAAAAGTGATTTTGCCGAAATGTCTGGTGAACCACTTATTTAAGTAAACAGCAGAATAATAAAGATAACAGAACATCAAAAGTATTTACTGACCGCAGATAGGTGGCTACACGGTCCGCACCGCACCGCGGAGCAATGCTCTCTCCGGAGCTGTAGTGTAGATAAGAGTATTCCCGGACGGTTAGTAAGACGCGCCTCTGAAGTGTGAACACACTGGATACAAAGAAGAAAACATGTCTCCCTCCTGTGTTTACTTATCACATTAAGAGGATAGCACCCGAAGGCTCTATGCCAGTTCTGAAGTTGCGCAGCCCGTGCGCGTGCGAGTGAGGTGGAGCTTAGATGAATACGTCAGAGACAAGTAATCCAGTATAGAGAAGAAATACTCGGTGAACTGACAAGCGCCTAGTCCCCTTTACTCTGTCATTCTTTCTCCATGAGACAACAACACTCACGAACACATAGAAAAAATGTGTACTTCTTATCTTGGGGAGGATAGCAGTGTGAAGAATAATAATAATAATAATAATAGTAAAACGGCATCGCACTCTTAGTTTGCTCTATGGGTCTTTGGCACTAGACTGGCCGTCTCACAAAGGTTTTCCCGCAAGCGTTGTCCTTTATCTGCTAAACAAAGTTACCGTTTTGTAGCTCATAAACGAACATAGCAAGTTTCAAAATATAAGAAAGATATATTTTATAATTATAACTTTCACTCATTAATCTAGTAAAAGTAATATAACCTATATAAAAAAAATGATTGAGCCTTTATTTTGATGAAAGTGTTAGAATCTACATTAGGCCCCTATGCCCCAGTCTAACGATGCACCAACTATATAACGTCACAAGTCTAGTTTCAATCGTGTGGGAAAACCAATAATTTTATGGTCATCGTAGTAATAGTTACTAAGAACGCCTGCAAAGTCTGAAATGGATATAGTTATCCCAGGATTGTACATCGAGGAACTATCAAAAAGTGGGCAAGATTTTGAACTTTTTAATTTGAAATAGTTTTGATGCTGCATCACGGTTGTATTACACCTGTATAAAACCTAGAATTATGTAAACAATCCATTTTAAAGTTTAATAATTTTGTTCGTCCCACCAGATGTTGTTGAAAACAAATTATTATGTTTAAGTTTGTGTAAGCGTAGGCCACAATTATTATAGTTACAGGTACATTCAATTTCATGAATTATAATAAGGACAAGGAAATCAAACCAGTGACATTTATTTTTGTGTGGCAGTTATTTATGCTGTATTTAGTCATATAATATTCTGATATGTTCTTATATATTTAAGTAGGCGACTGACCCTATATAGTTTACAGCTGTTGAGATTACATATGAGTACAGTATAGTTTATAATATGACACATCGCCTACATTTTATTAGCTCATTTTATAATATTTGGTAATAAATCATGTATTCAACTAAAAACATACATTTCTCTATTAATATTGTTCTATATTTGACTAAAAAGACCCAAATAAAATAATATTTAACCCAAATAGTTGGATATTTGGAGGCTGCAGCCCAGAGGTATTGTACTTTAAAATAATTACTGTACATGTCACATTTACCCTATTACCGTTTACAGACGGGTCAAAGTTTAAATATCATCAGGATGCTCTATTGGTTATACAAAAAATAGAAATACAGAACATTACCAAAAAGTTTTTGTAAACATTATAACATGCCAAACGATGAAAAGCAATTTTGTAGTCCCTTTATTATATTTATTACAGGGATTACTCAAGACTACCAGCATACGTGGTCTAACTGTCAAGACCTTTCCTTGAAATTTTACCATAATATTTAACTCATTAATCAATATGTATAATCAATCTTACAGTCACTAGACATATCCTGCCAGAGCAGTGATGGCTTACATTCGATAGGTATATCCTGGCAGAGGAGTGATGGCTTACATTCAATAACAATTAAACATTTATTTAAAAAAAGGCGTTTATTATTTAAAATATTTGCTTTAGTTTAGAGCCACTATGCGCTTCCAGTAATGTCAGATGGTTTTAAATAAAACCATTGAATATATGAGAGTGGTGGTCACTACATGACCGGTATGTACACTTTACATGATAATTTAAAAATAAAAAACCTTAGATCTAAAATAGACTTTGTTTCTAGACTTTTTTATAAAAAAATCTAAATGTTTTAACTTGATTCAAAAAATATATTTGTAAACCCATTTACACTCAATAATTTTTGGGCACATTTGGTGTAATCATTTAAAACGTAATAATATGGACTTTAAATATTTACAAAGCTCTTATCATGGCTAATGGCGTCATAAGAATATAATGATAGCTTGTAAAATATAATATTATAATTTCGTTACTGAAGGTTCTTTAAAGAAAAATATTATGTGAAAAAAATGGCAATCGATTAATTGTTATTAAATGTAAGAATTTGAAAATACTGAATCATCTGAGAGATAAATCATTATGTATGTACACCTTCTCCCTGATGTCATTTTTTAGTAGTCGAAACTTGTACCGAGAATCGACAATTTCTGGTAACAAGCTTTCCTTGTAAAACCTGAAAAATAAAAACAAATTGTTCAACTAACAGTTAAGCTCCAAACTCAAAATCCTATTCCGCTTATTTAGTATCTGGTGGAGTTTTTTTTTACTAAAGCCCACTTTCCCTTCCAAGGTGTGTTGAGAATGCCCTTTGGGATCAAGCATTTATGTAAGTTATTTTAACTTAATTCATGCCATAGCTATAGTTACAATTATTACCAAGCTTAATAATTTTGAAACGATAAGGAGATTACTAAACTCTATAAGGAGCCTATATAAAATAATAAAACTCAAATAATACTTTTGTTTTTTGTAATTCTTTCATTTTACTTTCAGTGTTTAACTCTTAAACTTATAGCTAAGTATTAAATATCAAATAATACCTACTACAAACTTTTTTCCTTATTTTAAATAAGACATTAATGACTAACATACTATTCATAAGCTACTGTGAGAGATATATTGATTTTCAGTACGGTAGACATACCTTTCAAGCTTGTGACACATTTTCTCCTGCCAAAAGTCGTCATCTCGTTCAATTTTCTCAATACTAAGCCATTTTTTCGCATAAACTACAAAATAACAAAATCTTCTTTTAGTTACATGTAGCTGTCCTTGAACTTGAAAGAAATAATTATGATTTTTCTTTAAAATCAATTTGCCGTCAACATAATCACAAAATCCAATCTGAAAGAGAAAAGGAAAATTATAGATTATTTATTTATATGTAAACTTATGCTTTAGCACATGGACTAACATCATGAGCTGAGGTATAGATAAGAAATTTAATTGTATAAATTAATGCAGCCATAACCTAATTGCATATATAGAAGATTAGAAACATTACAGGGTGTCCATGAATAATGAATATCCTCCGTGATTATAAACATGCAAAGTGTTACTATCAATGGGCATGAAATAGGTGTCATCAGAAAGAACAACTCAAACACTCTCGTTCTTAATTTAGAAATTCTGTGTGTGCCTCTCGTGTCACGTGGCATACATCTAGGCGATATTTCCACCCACGCCACACGCGCTCCAGAATATCAAACTTTTAAATCACCACCATCACTATAATATTATATCCATTTTACATGTATTAAATCTTTGGTTATACTTTTCCGCTCGCTGCAGCGCTTGAAAGATCCTCCGAATCAGATATAGTCATGGGACACTTGATTTCAACAATTTCATCGTCACCGACAAGACCATCTGAAATAATAAAATAATATTTGATATACACTTAATATGATTTTTCATATACACAAATTTGGTGCTAATCTTTTTTATTATTATAGTTAAGATTTTTTATTATTTCACTATATTTACCTGGACTAGCCGCAAGAAAAGGTTGGTCCTGGTCCACAAAGAGCCCACAGTTAGTAACATCTATGTTCATATGTAATTGCAACATAGCTTTTGCAAATGGCTCATTATCTATGCCATATTGCATGGCTTTTGTGCCTACAGAGCAATACAATAATGCATGGACTGTGTTTTTTCTTGATGTCGCTGATTTTAAATGGCATATTTTTCCGAAATTTGAAGCGGTCAGTCTCTTCATTCTTTCAGTTTTCCATTTAGGGCAACTAATCTGCTCCACAGTGTCTCGTTCCAATTGGTTCCTCTGGACTTCGGTAAGAGAAAGATTATTTATGAACGATTTCATGTTTGTTACTAGCTGTTCATCGTCCATTGCAAGGGGGTATTCCTCCTCCAGTAAACCGTAGTCTTGGTCAGGCCCACATGACACCTTCTTCCTTTTAACAGGAGGGTTTCTTCCTTCCTTCTTGAATTCTAGGCGCCTTTTACTTGCACAATTCAATGCTTGAGACTTTCTCTTCACATACTGCTTTGTGTAATAGCCTAGAATTAAAATTGGAGATATATCAGTATCAGTAGAAAATCACTCACTAAACAAAACATTTAGAAAAAATGATTGTTAAATAATATAAATATTCTATTATTATACTTATTAAAACATTGCTTATACCTGGGCTTTTGTCATCCATCATTGTTTTGTGTATCATTCTTAGATATTGTCCTGATGTATTATGAGAAACAACAGATGCCTCACACCTTGTTGTGTACGAGCCCCTCAGAGAATAGTTTACTCTTTTCCCGTTGATAAATTTGTTCACTACACTGTTGAACTGCTCACAGGAATTGTTGGTGACATTCAAAATTAAACTTGATGCTAAGCGAGATACTCGCCGCACAGCAATAAGTATCTCATCCAAAATCTTACAACTTTGCATTTCAGGCACGAGATTTTCCTCTGTTTCTTTAGTACCAGTACAAAAGTATCCCCTTTGGGCGCACTCGTCATGCTGTCCAAAGACGTGGTATGGACCATTTTCGATATCCCTCTTGAGCTCACTAATCCTAACAGATAATGGTTCTTTCTGTTTTTTTCGATAGTCAATTGCTTTGGTTATTGCTGATCTCAATCGCACTAGTGAATTTTTCAATAGATTCCTAATCTGAACTGGATAACCAGCTTTTGTTTGTTTCGAAATATCAGATATTTTGTTGCAATAGTTCCTCAACACATGATTTGTGCACTCGATTTTTTCGACTGCCATTTCTGACCCATAGGGAAGGATTTCTCCTAATCGCTTTGTGACGCTGCTGTCGCCGTCTCCTAAATAAATGCGAAATATTAACATAAATATACACGCTAAGCTGTCAAATTGGTTCCCTATTGTCAAAAGAATATAAAAACACAAAGTTGGGAATAAATTTTTTCTTGGAATAATATTCTTAAGTGAGACTAAACATATATACTGTGACTTTCTGTTTTTATAATTTCACAAAGTTTGTTAAGAAATTAATTCTATAACAAAAATGGAAAAGCACTACTATAGTCGAACCTGGATTATTGTGAAGAATTGAGAAGATTAAAAAAAAATGAGAATATATGAGCAAGTAAACAAAATGTTAACTTTCCTCTTTCTAACCATATTATATCACACACTTTTTTTTACCTATTTATAGTAAATTTCTTACCTATTAGCTTGTTGTACTTCACTCCATGCATACTCATACTTTGCCTGAATCCTTCTGAAACTATATCAGCTTCCATGCTTGTTGCACTTTTATTCCAGTTCAAAAAACACTGATGGTTCCCTACTTCTACACCTTTCGCTTTGGCTTTGGCACAAACTGAACAGTATCTGTTACGAATTCCTATAAACAAAACTTTTTTGGTTTTGTGTCCTACAATACTCGCCTGAAACATGATAAAACGAATCAAATATAAAACATACAATTGAGTCATTTTCGAGTAAAAAAAAAATGAATAAATTGACTAAATGCATTTTTTTAAATTAGCTACAATACTTACAACACCAGAAAGAGAATCATAGTTTGTCTTGTAGCTACGCTTGCACCATTGGCCATCAGCCACTACAGTCACAAGTGGAACACCATCTTTGTCAACATTATTTTCAGTTTTTGCTAATTCTGCTTCTTCTTTTCCCGCCTCTTCCATAGCAAGCCACGCAGAGTCATGAATTGCAAGAGCAACTTTTTTTTGGTACTTTAAAAAGGTTAAACTTGACATGCATGGTATGTCAAGTGCAGAAGCAAATTCTGACAATTGACTATATCCATTCCCAGTTGCTATTATACCATTGACAGCAGCGCTGTTTATGTCCATGTATGTGTTTTTGCTGGCATTGTCTTCGGAGGAAATATTCAACTCTATTTTGCACATTTTACATTTAAACGTCCAAATTGTTTCAAATCCATTTCGTCTTTCTTTAATTGGATACATATTCATAAAGTTACAATCTAGTCCATTTTCATGGTTTGTTTCCAATATAGTGCGAAACAAATGTCCGATATCAACTATACGTCGTCCAAATATTGGTATACCATCTATATTTGAGGATGTATGGTCAATTGAATTATCAATCACTAATGGTGGTAGGGACGTATATACGTCTCCTGTTTCAAAACTTGTATTTGAGAAGTCAAAGTTGTAACTGTAAAAAAAAAAACCACAATAACAACAAGGTATATAATGTTTTAAAGTAGTTAAGAGGAAGTGAACACGCATTTGCGTGGAGAGAAGATTAAAAACCCACAGTAATAAATCAGTTCACCTATTAATTATTCGATCCTTGACCTCATCTTTGCGTCAAAAGTGATCGAGTTCAATTCGATATTAGCACGTTAGTCTTCTCAGCCACAGGAACGGGTTTTAGTGTTGTTATCACACTCAATGCTTATCTAGTAGATCTGGGTTTTAAATATTGTCCCAGATGGACCAAGAAAGTTTTTACATTTTTTTATCTACTTATCTTAAATTAATGTTAATGGAGTGCTTACAAATTCTACCTCATCAATACTGGGAAGGTAAGCCCACAATTGATTAATTACAATTAAATGATTAGATGCTATATGGTCTCAGATAGAAGCCTTGAAGCTGTGTTAAATTCAATAGGTTGGAAAATGTCAACCTGGTCACGGGAATCGAAACTGAGAATTTTGGTTGGTCAATGCGCCATCACTGAGCTAGCCAGGTACGTCTTGAATCAAGAGTGAATCAAATTTACCCTATTGCCGTTTACAGACGGGTCCAAATTTAAATCTCATTAGGATGATCTATTGGTTATACAAGAAATAGAAACACATACTTTAAAAAAAAAATTTTTTTTGTAAAAATTACCACAACACGCCAAAAGATGATAAGCGATTTTATAGCCCCCTTAATATGTTTATTACAGGGATTACTAATGACTATCCACATAGTTGGGCACGTGATATAGTTATTATTATTATTATTATTATTATTATTATTATTATTATTATTAGCACCGCGTCTTACTACCCGTTCGGGTTATACGCACTTACGCTAATGTGATATAGTTGTCAAATGCTTTTAGTTTAGTTCGCCGATGACAAGGTCTTGGTTCGAACCCCAGGTGTTTGTATCAAGTGTAAGGCTTTTTTTAAATGGTTTCCCAATCTCTCTTCTCGCAAATGAGAATACATTTCCTTAAAATTTTACCATTATATTTATCTCATTAGTCAGTGTATGGCCTGGTAGCATATTCAATCATGGTGTAAAATAAAAACAAAAATGACGACTAATCCAAGGGAGTAAGAATTAGAAGGACTTTCAAAATAAAATGCTTTATTATTAGCCCGGACGAAGAATGAAGGACCCTATTCATAAAAACAACACAGACACAGAAGTCCCGGACTCGATCCTGTGAAGAAGGGAATATGGAATGGGGTCAAACTCAACTCAACACAATCTTAGCCTATATAAGTGAAAGAACATTTGGTTTCAACGCGACCAAAACTTATCAACAGCTGTAATGTGAATCTCTGTGTGAATGGGCGTTCAGAGAGACCGCAGGTTCCTTCTCACTTCTCCTCTCCCCCTTGGTCTCCTCTAAAGTGTGGTATCTTGTTTCATTCACTACATCGATAATATTTTTAAAAGTTAGTGAATATTCGACGAATAAACACTGTGGAAATAGTGTCCTTCACGTCTTTTTATCAGCATGTACTTGACAAATGTAGCAACACAACTAATCCTAACTCGACACTCCAGATAGTTAGGTGAACACATGTTTCGTGGGAGTGACATTGATCTAATTTCTCATATTTTACAAGGTATTATGTCCATCCGCTTAAAATGAAACACTTTTGTAATAAGTAATAACCAGAAAATACTGAAATTAGTTACGGTACATAAACGATTTCTAATATAGTTTATTTACTTACGTTTCACTTGGTTCTTGTTCAGAATTCTCTTGGGAAGCTAATGGTACTTGAAGATGAATATTTTCACCGACGTTAGACATTTCCATCAATTTTCTAAACAACAAAGTTCAAAAGTAATATAATAATTTGAAAATTTTGCCTTTAATATTTCCTCGATAAAACTTATCCAATATATATATTAGGTGGAGCATCCCCCTTCCCCCTCCACTAACCTATTTTCCCCTGTGATCCCTGACTTGAACAATTTTGACCTAACAAAACAGTCGAGTGATTGAGTGTCAACATGGAAGCAATATTTATTTCCCAGTCCACACATTAAATTACAATAAACCTAATTTAAATAATTTAAATAATTAAATGCTTTTAATTTGCCAGGCAAAGTTTTTGCTTTGATCCACAGGGCTAATATATAGGTGTATTTACGTTAGTTAACGCTCTCCTTGCTTGTGATAAAATCAAAATTACTATGAAAGTATGTGTGTATGTACGTATGTCCATATAGAGTAAGTATGCATTATTTTTGAGAATTTTAAAATAATTTAATCATAATGCTTCCAAAAGTACAGTTATTAACATAACAAAAACTAGTTTATTTACTTACATCTCACTTAGTGCTTGTTCAGAATTCTCTTCAGAAGCTATTGGTACCTGAACATTTTCATTTACAGCGGACATTTTCATCAATTTCCTAAACATCACAAGTACAATAGTAATTTAATAATTTGCTTAAAATATTTCCTCGATAAAAAACTTATATTCAGAAAAACGTAAATTATTTTTACAATATATAAATTAATATAGACCTATATATACTTTGCCTAGTTGTTAAAATCATTGAGTAAGAGGTAAAGATACGAATACTAACTAGATGCACAACATATAAATTGTCCTCGTTGTTTACCCATGCTCGCTCCATGCTGATGCAGGTGCACATTTGCTAAACTATCTTCTTACTCCATTGTACTTAAATCACCTCTTAATAAAAATGGTAGCTAAGTAATAAAAAAATGCAGGTTGTGTAGCACACGTTTAAGTGTTTACATCTAGAGGACACTAGTTTGATTACGGGGGTGCTAGAAAATAAAATTTATATTTGTAGATGGATACGTCTTTCTATCTGAATGGCGAATATCTAGGCTATATTTCTGAATGTGAAGTACAGATAATATTGTTACCTAAGTTAGGTTGTGTGTTTAAAAAGTGTACGTTAAATACATGACTATAAATAGGCCTGTGCCATTTTTTACCAATTCACTGTTGCTATATAAACTAAAAAAATAGTCACCCAGAATCAGCGATGAATTTCTTCCCCTTATTCCAATTTCTTTTCTTGCGATGGGCTGTGAGGTATAATCTTCTTTTTTTTCCTCTTCTATGGTCCACAGTTGTGTTTTCTCTGTTCATACTGACGCTAGCTTGTACTTAATAAAATGCGGTCAAAATGTCTATATTTTTCAATAAAAAGCGCCACGACCTGCAAGCTTCTTTCTACCGAAGGCAATGAGCCGAGTGGAAGTACGAACAGCAAGAGAAAGCGAGCGAAGGATTAACCTGCTCGTCTGCCATTCTTTCACTTCTTCTACCCTCTCCTACGTTCAGAGCAAAGTTTGACCGGTCCTTTGGCGAGTGATGGCGTTAGTGTACGGGGAAATGTTCCAGTTGCTACCTATCAGGTTAATAATAATGCCAATAAATTTTGTGTTGTGACCCCCCTAATAAATTATGTAATTTGATTCACAAATCTCTATTCTATGTTCCTATACCATTGCCCTTTCAATTCCCTCGAATTTAGGTCTTAAACGATCAACTCAAATATCCATAGTTTTGACTTTTCTAAGGGCAAAATTTCATATTTTAAACCATGTTTACAGATCTCTCTTATGTATAGAAACATAGAATAGAGTTTTGTATTCATTCCAGTGAACACCAAACTTCGATACTACTAATAGTTTTATCAAAATCGTGATAGAGCTGAACAATTGAGTGACACTGTCTTGGCTCCCCTATGCAGGCCTCTTAAAAGCTCTAGTGTCGTTCGTTGTGTTGTCCTGTGTGGGCGTCGTGGGTCTGCGTCACTCTTCACTTCCGTGTACAGGTTCACTCACCTCCGGGCGGGCTGTGCGGTAGGCCCGGACTCTACCATGCGTGTGTCTTTATTGGCAGGCGGAGCCGAGGAGCCGACCACGCTCCTCTCTCGGTACTGGCTTTAGGCGAGGTAAAATAACTCAAGTCTTGTTGTGGTAGTTTTACAATCACACTGGTATACATTTGATACGACCACGAGAAACAGTCATTCCACCGGTTGTGTTTAGAACTGTCACGATGTGTGATTTAATATGGGGTGAAAATACAACTACTGTGTGATGCTGCTGCTATACCTTGTCTCACGGTACAACTACTGTGTGATGCTGCTATACCTTGTCTCACGGTACAACTACTGTGTGATGATGCTCCTATTCCTTGTCTCACGGTACAACTACTGTGTGATTCTGCTGCTATACTTTGTCTCATGGTACAACTACTGTGTGATGATGCTGCTATACTTTGTCTCACGGTACAACTACTGTGTGATGCTGCTGCTATACCTTGTCTCACGGTACAACTACTGTGTGATGCTGCTGCTATACCTTGTCTCACTGTACAACTACTGTGTGATGCTGCTGCTATACCTTGTCTCACGGTACAACTACTGTGTGATGATACTCCTAGACCTTGTCTCACGGTACAACTACTGTGTGATGCTGCTGCTATACCTTGTCTCACGGTACAACTACTGTGTGATGATACTCCTATACCTTGTCTCACGGTACAACTACTGTGTGATGATACTCCTATTCCTTGTCTCACGGTACAACTACTGTGTGATGCTGCTGCTATACCTTGTCTCACGGTGCAACTACTGTGTGATGCTGCTGCTATACCTTGTCTCACGGTACAACTACTGTGTGATGATGCTCTTATACCTTGTCTCACGGTACAACTACTATGTGATGATACTCCTATACCTTGTCTCACGGTACAACTACTGTGTGATGATGCTGCTATACCTTGTCTCACGGTACAACTACTGTGTGATGCTGCTCCTATACCTTGTCTCGTTATTTTACCACAGTTTGCGACTTGAGACACGTCATTAGTTGACAAATGCTAGTCCTTGAAAGCCGGTAGTTCCGAGGTCAGGACTAATACACCCAGCAACTGTCTAGTAAACACCCCAGACAACATCTCCCTGGTAGTTCCGAGGTCAGGACTAATACACCCAGCAACTGTCTAGTAAACACCCCAGACAACATCTCCCTGGTAGTTCCGAGGTCAGGACTAATACACCCAGCAACTGTCTAGTAAACACCCCAGACAACATCTCCCTGGTAGTTCCGAGGTCAGGACTAACACACCCAGCAGCTGTCTAGTAAACACCCCAGACAACATCTCCCTGGTAGTTCCGAGGTCAGGACTAACACACCCAGCAGCTGTCTAGTAAACACCCCAGACAACATCTCCCTGGTAGTTCCGAGGTCAGGACTAACACACCCAGCAGCTGTCTAGTAAACACCCCAGACACCGTCTCCCAGAGGCTGGTTCCCTCTCTTCACTCCTTGTCAATGTTTAGTAAACACCCCAGACACCATCTCCCAGAGGCTGGTTCCCTCTCTTCACTCCTTGTCAATGTTTAGTAAACACCCCAGACACCATCTCCCAGAGGCTGGTTACCTCTCTTCACTCCTTGTCAATGTTTAGTAAACACCCCAGACACCATCTCCCAGAGGCTGGTTACCTCTCTTCCCTCCTTGTCAATGTCTAGTAAACACCCCAGACACCATCTCCCAGAGGCTGGTTACCTCTTTTCCCTCCTTGTCAATGTCTAGTAAACACCCCAGACACCATCTCCCAGAGGCTGGTTACCTCTCTTCCCTCCTTGTCAATGTCTAGTAAACACCCCAGACACCATCTCCCAGAGGCTGGTTCCCTCTCTTCCCTCCTTGTCAATGTTTACTGTTTGTTGAGATACGAACCTGGTAGTACTTTGTACAGCCTCGTTTGTTTGTCATTTACACTTCATTTAGTCTACGTTGATATTTAGAGGACAAAATAAACTACAGAATTAGTTGCTGGTTTAGGTAAGTGCATCGTCTCGGTCACAGATCACTAATTATTTGGATAAATAACTTTTTTTTCACTAAGAGCTGGTAATATTTACACGCCAAAAAGTTGACTCATTTTTATGTAGACACAGGAAGGTAGAATTGAGGGTAAATTAACTCGCATTTGCACGATAGGAGAATGGGGAAACCATTCAGGAACAAATACTTTCAGTGCAGCTATCCGGGATTAGAGTTCCGACCTCTCCCTCACCGAAACAAGATAGGATGAGCTTGACGTTTGGTCCGCGTGCCCAACATCCGCGTGAGTGTCATCTTCTAGTCTTGGTCGGTTTGTTTCAATTTCAACTTTAGCTCCTCGCCAGGTATGTTATGTGTTCCAGGTATGTCGTGTGTTGTTTGTTCTAGTCCCAACAAGAGCTGTCTGTTCTTCCCACACGATAAGACGAGGACGGTGGCCTGGACTTTGGTCGACCCACTTTCCCAGACGAGTTTGATGGACACGGATTATCAAACAAACCTCGCGAATGTCTCTCTCGTGTTTACTGCTCGACAATTGTCTCTTCGTGGAGCAGTCAGGGAGATGTTGTATGAGTGGAGCAGTCAGGAGGATGTTGTATGAGTGGAGCAGTCAGGGGGATGTTGTATGAGTGGAGCATTCAGGAGGATGTTGTATGAGTGGAGCAGTCAGGGGGATGTTGTATGAGTGGAGCAGTCAGGGGGATGTTGTATGAGTGGAGCAGTCAGGGGGATGTTGTATGAGTGGAGCAGTCAGGGGTATGTTGTATGAGTGGAGCAGTCAGGGGGATGTTGTATGAGTGGAGCATTCAGGAGGATGTTGTATGAGTGGAGCAGTCAGGGGGATGTTGTATGAGTGGAGCAGTCAGGGGCTGTTGTATGAGTGGAGCAGTCAGGAGGATGTTGTATGAGTGGAGCAGTCAGGAGGATGTTGTATGAGTGGAGCAGTCAGGAGGATGTTGTATGAGTGGAGCAGTCAGGGGATGTTGTACCAACCTTTGAATACCTTGTCCTCATTCACATCCCACAATCCAGTGGGCGTAACTTGGTGGGCGCGTGGACCAAATTACAATCATGTTTTCTCTAGCTGACCCTGGGACGGGAAGATCGGGCTTCGTATCCCTACCGGGTCTAATAAGGTCGTGTTTTCAACCCTCCTGCCACTGCTGGTACATTTTTCTAAATTCCACCTTCCTCATCCCCACCCCATTAGTGTAATGGCGGATAGTCGGGGGGTGTTGTAAGGGGTGAGGGGTGTGGAGGAGCCCCGTGGCATTTGATGGGCCCCCTTGACCCACACATACGTATAAAAACTGTTGACATAATATTTTTTATCCAACCCCCTCTTCGTTAGATGAACCAGCTTTATACGTCCTTGCGGATAGCCCGGACGGAAAGTAAGACGTCTTGGAAAAATAAACTGACGTTTTTACTCGTCTTGCTTCCCGACATATTCCCCGTCCAGATTATAGACAAAATAAGGTAGAATTTCATAGGAAATGTACCCGCAATAGAAATACGTCATTGATTTAGTACACATCGCCGAGATTAGAACCCCGACCTCACGCTACCAGCGAAAAGAAACACTCAAATAACTTAACTTGGTAAACTTATCAATGTGTTGTTGTTATTTCAGTTTGAATCCATACCTTAGGGCTCTTATATGAACAAGAAACACTTTTTTTTTACCTTACCACCCCTCCCTCCCAGTTACCACCATGTACACATTGTAGCCCCCCCCCCCCCCCCCCCTTTATCAAGAGGTGTACGTGGCTTATGGCTGAGCTCGTAGTTTGATATTTGTATCCACCAACAACTGCCAGGCAACACCGTGTGACCTGGGGCGTGGTGTGATGGGATGTACGTCACTGACAAGCCAGGACGGGCTAGGGTAGGGCAGGCGAGTATCGATCCTGGGCCTCCGTCCGGGCGTCGTCAGGTCGCCAGCCACTCTCACTATCTCTACAACTGTGACGTCACTCTCGCCATAACCCGGACTGATTCAACCTTTCTCATTCCAAACGTAGTAGCGTAATTAGTACACAAGCGTATAACCCGAATGGGTAGTAAGACGCGGTGCTTGGTGTAGAATTGGACTGTATCCAGTTCTTGTCGCGGAAATGTTTGGCTTTCCATTCTCCGTCCATGCAGTTGTCGGTACACTTCCTCTAGAGTTCTAGTCCTCATCTTTATTACATTAGCGAGAAGCTCCGGTCTAGACATTAAAACAAAAGCGAAATAATCGGTGTAAAAAGGGGCTATTCTTGTGACGAGCAGGTCGGGGTCCGAATCCCGGCTGTGTGTACGTATGCGTGTTCCCCTCCTAAAATGGGTTTCAACTTTCCACTCTTTCAAATGCTGGTACATTTTAAACATTCTAATCCCTACCCTATTAGTGTAAAATAATAAAAGTAAATACATAAGCTTGTTTCAATGCATCGTGTCTTACTACCCAGTCAAGCGAGACAAAAATTTTTTCTATAGAAAACCTTTACACAATTTATTTTTTACCGAAACACTAGGCCTACTACGGCTAGACGCATTCTAATTATAATAGGACAAGATTGATGAAGGTAGATATTTAGAGGAAATCAACCCGCATTCGTGTGTAGAGAGAGTGGGAAACTATGAAATAACACCTTCAGCACAGCTGAGATTAGAACCACGACCTCCCCTTCCCGTCGCCGGCTATTGAGACTTGATGAGTTTGACATTCATCCCACGTGACCGCCTAACTTATAATATTGTATACAATTTCTTGGAATGTTATTGTTATTTCCCTGCATCCTTTCCAATAACCCTAAAGTAAGTAATAATTTCATCACACAACTTGACAGTTCAACTACACTCAAGACTCAAATTACTTTGATAATTAATGGTCTTCCTTGGACCCGAACAATTTCTGGGAACTGCATTTCTTTTCTTCCTCTTTTCCTTCCATGGTTGTTATTTGTAATTGGTTTTCATTTACCATTCGACAAGATTCATTGGATGCCAAGGAAAACTTGCTAAACATTTTCTGAAAAACACAAGTTGGGGAATTTTATAATTATTGCAGTTCTGCGGCCACCCTGAAAACCAGAGAAACGATTATAAAAACCGCTGCCGCAATAATAGAAGTCCTTTCCTCAACCTTGTTCTATTCCAGGGTCGCCGTTGTTGACATCGAGGACAAACAACTATTTTAAAATAAATAAATTTATCAGATTTTATGATAGGCTCGATATTTTTAGTATTTACGAGTATTGTAATGATACTGATTTGGACCGCTTTCATCATATATTTAAAAAGTCATGGATGAAGGTATTTTTCTTTAAAGTATCGTATGTAAATTATCCTTTTAAGACCTCATCCATGGAGAATCACGCGCTTTTCAAGAATAGTCTAGAAGGATTGCACCATTAAAACTTATTTTTTATTTCAAAATTTCACTCCGTAGTATTTACCAAACAAGCAAGAGACGCCAGCTCCCTATATCCAATAGGAAGCTAGCCTTCAAGACACCTGTCGCAGGAACGCCATTGATTTGTTGGTTTTGACACTGGTCACGAGAGGTCCAAGGGGCAAGGGGTAGGTCATATATAAGCTGTTTGTGCATATGAACACACAGAGTGCTGGCGACATAAACAGAGTAGTCACATACACTCAGAGAGTGCCGGTGACATAAACCTATAGAACGTGTACTATTACGACAGTACAACTAACTTAAATACAAAGAATACACAGAAAATAACCTGTAGTTCAAGTAAAATTGTATCATTTTATATAATATCTTTGTACCGAAGATAAAATCACTTCAATAAATCGTGTGCAACATTTAACAGTTGTATTTATTCAAGTAAAATATCGTAACATCATAATTGGCGCTCGATCACGGGGCTATAATAACCAATTATATCTCATTAATACCGTAACGATATAGTATGGACGCTAAACGTTAGCAAACCGCGATCTTGGCAGAACCATTCTCTGTAATAATAATAATATTTAGCACCGCGTCTTACTACCCGTTCGGGTTATACGCTTAAATACTAATTACACTAATGGATTAGGAAAAATGGGAGGGTTGAATTTTAGAGGAAGTGAACCCGCATTTGCGTGGAGGAAGACTGGAAAACCATTTAGGAAAAACCACCCCCAGTTCACCCGACCGAGATTCGAACCTCGATCTCCCCGTCCTCGGCGGTCGAGCTCAACACGACTAGCGCGTTTGCTAACTATGCCACTGAGGCGGGTCATTCTCTGTAAATTATAGAAATAGCATGTTTTATGGTCACATAAATCAAACCCAAACAAGATTTCTTCTAGTAAAGATCTATCTGAAATCCCATCTATCGTTCCTTTAAACTAGTTTGCTATTATTGACATGCGGGGATTCAACATCCTTTTTTTCTCAACTAATACAAAGCCTGCAGCGATGAATGAGGTATCAGTGGATAGGACTTTTTACCGACTTCTGACATAACATACTCACTTTACGTTAAAACACATTGTTTGTTTAAAACATAAGTTCGATATTTTTGTGTCAATTACCGAAAACGACAAACAAAAAATTCAATATGATTGCATTCTGACATCAAATATTGTATACAAAGAGGTATTGTAAATTGTAAATACTTTCACATTAATAAACTCTGCTATTTTGTGTATACACTTCGTTGGGTATTTAATTTCAACAACGCAACCAAATACTAAATCATTTTAGGGGGAGGGGAGGGTCGAATGTGCGAAAGTTTCTCACGGGTCTACTGGTCAGGTCATTATTGAAATCATTTATGTAAATTTAATGAATTATTTATGCAGCTTCATTGCTGTATCAAACAGGGTGGACCTGAAATCACACGCGCTGCTATTTCACTTCTTAGGAACTGGGATGATTAAAATGTGATTGGATCAAGACTGAACCGACCTAGTGACCGGTGTGGGATTATTACATTCCAGTTTTAGATTCAGTGATTAATTAAAAAAGAAGGTTTTCTCTTGACGAACGCAGGCCCTGACTTCTCAGTGACTATCATCCCCCCCTCCGTCCGCCAACAGGGTTGTTTTACAAGACTAGAATGTTCTAGAATGTTCGAGTAACCGGATGAATTCGTCCCTTGTCTTTCGAGAAGATTTTGCCTGGGTGACCGATAGCGACATAAGGCTGTTGCATTACGTAGATATTTACTGCGAAATATAATGTAAATAAAATAAAATTTTGAATAGTATTACTTTGTATTAGATCTGATTATCTCTATTAATTGTTCAAAAGGGATGTGTCAAATATACTCTCGTTACAACCCGACCGGCATTCGAATCCCGATCTCTCCCTAGCTAGTGTGACACCTCAGATCATTCAACCACTGAAGGATGTTTTTATACATAACTCATTATTTTATTTCTCCTTGTCTTTGGCCGAGTGCAATCAATGGTTGTTTTTGTCTCAAGAGTCTACATGCATGCCCATGAGATGTGATTAGACATGAGCGATGCTTTCTTACTCATTTCGGTGGAGAAACTTGTACTCGAATAGTGATGGAAATTATATCCAGGCAGGCAAGTACGAAAAAAGAGGACGCATATTCGCGGGTCATTGCTTTGATCCTTGTTTGAGAATAGTTCAGGCTACCGACAAAAATAAAATTACTTTCAGATAATGGTTTGTGTAGTCAATGTATAAATTAAAAGCTTAATATATATTTTGGAAAAAAACAAACCACAGGTATATTGTTTTAGTCATAAAAATAAATTTGTCGTTGGTTCTAGCAGACATTCTACTTTACGATACGTGTTCATTTTTAACAAACAGTAAACACAACTTTTGTTCGATTGTTTGGTTTCACTTGTTCGTTACTTCCATTGTTACTGTTTGGTTTCACTTGCTCGTTACTTCCATTGTTACTGTTTGGTTGCGTTCATGATTTATTTACGCGAAAAATGAATCAGCTCGTGCTTCCTACATTTACCAAGGCCTAGAGGGAATACACAACCAAATTTGTAGAAAGGGTTTTTTCGGCAATCCTTGGGTGCATAATGAACTTGGGATAGTATCCCGTATCTAGCGCTCGCCTTGGAGAGGAAGTTGGGTAATACGAGTATAGTGGGCCTTCGTGTGCTTCTCTGGTTGCGCCTGAACTTTCAGCGTCCTGCTCCCCGCACAACTCGGGTGTAGTGCTGATTGCAGGACAACCTCTCGCTAGGAACGAGTTGGGGTAATGTACGAGATGATGAGACAGTTATTGTGGTGGAAATGCACCCTACTGGGATGTGAACCCTGGGATCTCAATTGATGGAGATCAAACCAAGTACCTTGAAAGCTTCCTTATCGGACAAGTATACTAGTCAGTCTTTTTAACATCACATCTTTTCTAAAGGTTTTATTAGAAGTAATATTTTTAAAAAAACTTGTTTGTTTTTTAAATTAATATATTTACGAAATTGCCAATCCAGCACATTTTCTAGCACCGAACTTAAAACACAACTTCTTTATTTATATAAAAATAGTCACATTTGTGAGTTATTTCATATAACTTAGGTGTCTTAAAGTAAATACACCATAGGGTTATGTACTTGTTTAGTGTGGAGGAAGTTAGTGAGGATGGATTAAGTACAGAGTTGTTGTTTGAGCTGTATGTACAGTTTCTTGCCTACCCCAAAAGCTGCAGAGGTCGGCAACCTTTTTGGGTCCCGAGCGACTTTTACATTTACCATAGGTCCTGCGATCAACCCTCGTTTCTCCACTCTACTTTTGATTCTTGTTTTTCTATAAATCTATACTTATGTTTTCCTTGAATTAAATATTTCCTCCAATACACTATGGCCCTATCTTATAATCTGCACCATAGTGGAACAATGCAAGGTAATCTTTCTGTTTCTTGACGATATAGGTTTCTTGCGAGGTCGACCGGTTGACCCCTGCCATAATGGAACGACGTGATCAGGTCCCGGGTTTGATTCCCGTGCCCATTTGTCATTTTTCAATGTAAAGAATGTTTGACGGTTTTATCGCTGTCAGTATCTTACAAATGTTCAAATCCTGCTAACACAACACAAGTGTTGGACGGCAACTCCTGACCTAGACCAACATCCTGGAACGTGTATATATCTACACAGACTGGCTGTCGGCACTCACAGAGTGGACCTTCTCGTCCAAAACTTGGCGCTTAAAGGTCGTATGGCACACCTTTTCAAAGTTTGGCAACGGGTCTTACTACCCATTCGGGCGGGTTAGGGACGAGAAAGGTTTACTTTAGAGGAAATATACCCGCATTTGCATGGATATAGAGTGGGGACACTATTTAAGGAAAACCACCCTTGGTAGGCTTACACCCGACCAGGATCAAACCACGATCTCCCCGTTCAGTTTATTGTGAGAATAGCGCCTTAGACTATGCAATCACCGAATCGGATGAAACTCTGTTTGAAACGCAAATTTTTCTGCTTTAAAAATGCAAAAATAAATACTTTAATTTATTTTCCTCTAGAAAAAATCAAACATCACATTGTGTTAGAAAGCAGAGTAAAGTAGATCGGCGGTAATACTCTGCAATCCTCGCTTGGAAACTGGTTATAGTGATCTCCGAATGGCTGTCTACCTGTTTTCAGGGGTCATTACATTTTAAATAATTTAGTTTACCGGGAATGGGAGGTTGGGGTTCGAATCCCGGCCATTTGTACTCAAGTACCTTCCATAAATGGTTATCCACGTAAACGTGGATACATTACGTCTAAAATTAAACCTTCCCCGGCTCTTCTCTCTAAGTGTAAATATGCGTACTGCCCAGACAAGAAGCAAGACGTGGGGATTTGAAAGTGTTACTTACAACAGTGTTGCACGCAAACATGTTTATTTTAAAACTTGTAAAATACAACGTTGCTCCAGTCGACGTCTCAATTATTGAATGTGTTCTATTTCTTAACGCGCAGTCGGAGCTCTGATCTGCCCATTAACCTTGACGTCCACCCCACGGTTATTTGTTATGAACCGGCCCTAAGACGTGTTGTTCGCTAAGGAGCGTTGATGTACGACTCTTCTCGGTTGGCAGCCAGCCATTTGGCGCCATCTTGGGCCTCCAAGGGGTGGAGGGAGGGCTCAAGGCTTTCACGGTTCACTGTTGCGGGGGGAATGAACACGAGACTTATTGGAACATTCATTGCGTCAACAAGATGAAGGTTTTTATATTTTTAGGCCCGCTCCACTGCCAGTACTGGCAACAATCGACTCAAACTATGTCTGTTCATCATTCCCTTGGGAACAAGACGAGGACTTTTAATTTTATAAATTCTATTAGAATTTCTTACAAGACCACGTTTTGTAAAAAAAAAATTCTAAAAAACTCCTGCGTAGCCAATCGATAACGAACCAGGTCCTTCCAGGCAGGAGTCAGGCATGCTAACTGCTCCCCTAAATCTGTCAGCACAGTTACAATCAAATGGAATGATTGTATTAGTATAATTTCTACAAAGGTACCTTTAAAATTTAATCTCTTGACTAGTGACTGGATTTAGTAGAGAAAGGACGTAAACATTTAAGCTGGGCTTTTGATGCAAGACACAAAGGAATGCATTATCTTCAATTGTTTTACATTCGTACGTTTGAAAAGTGACTCTGGGACACGGGAATCGAACCCCCGGTGTTGGGAAAGCGTTAGCTTTGTTCCATTTCACTTCATTTGTTTGACGGTTAATCTAGTATTGTATATGATATATACAATTGAATCTTAAACGAAATGTTGTAGCAAGTTAATTAAAACCCGGGTTCGATTCCCGTGCCACGACTATCATTTTTTTCAGTTGATTTAATTTAAGGGTGTCGTTAGTACGAGGAATATACCAGGAAACCGCCACGAGACTCTGATGTTGGCTGAAAGTGCGATGTCTGATCAATCTCGCCCCTCGCTAAGAACCTGTGATTCCTGGTTCGAACGTGCGAGTGCGTCTAACGACCTGGCCGAATTAGGAAAGTTTGTTTTTTGTTTTATCGATATCGGTGCTCTTGACCTCAGGACCCGATGTTCGGGGGTTCAAACCCAGCTGAGGTAGACACATTCTTCTTGAACGATACAAATCCGTAACACAACTTCCTTCGGAGGGGAAGTAAAGCCGTCGGTCCCATGTCGATTGTGGGAGTGTAAAAGGACCCTGGAAAGTGTGTGAAAAAAATATCTTTTACGACAAAATTGGTATGCCCTTTCGCGCTCGCTCATAGAAATTCAGTGTGGAAGGTAAAGGGGAACAAACCCACTTCCTGAACTCCTCTAGTACATGTGATTTCTACCAGATGGTGTAGGTATAACTAACCAGCCGAAGGTCTGAGTACTTGCCTAGCGGATGGATATAAAACAATTAAAACTAACCTTCGGGTTGTTGAAGTGTTTGTTGGCTGCATTAATATTCACAAAATATTTGAAGAATATTTCGTAGTAGTTAATTCCTTGGTTATTTCTTAATAACTGCCATCACTAATTGAATTAAAGTTTATATGATGAATTTTCACGGGTCACATAAACTAAAATGAGTAATTGAAATAATTTGAACTTGTAGAGTCACTGATGAGTGGTTTTTTACTTATCTTACTTAATTATATATTATTATTATTGTTATTGTGTTTTATTATTTTAATCTTTGGTTAAGTGTGAGAAAAGTCTAACGCCCTATTTCTCCAGATAAATAAAGGCGAAATTTGTTATCATTATCATATAGAATTAAGGACGTATCATCACCGACGTAGCCTATATCGGAAGTAACATTCTTCCAGTGTGTGGTGGTTTCTAGAAGTCACGAAGCTCTCATGTGTGGGACATGATTACCTATTAGCGTTTGAAGGAACTCAACAGATTGAACGTCAGATACTTGGTGTGAGACTTGTCGGTAGTGTTGCTTCCTTTGGAACCTTGCCACAAGCCGCCACTTTACTACCGTCTGTCTGCTGTTCCATGTGGGAGACATTTCCTCAATATAGTCGCTCCCTATTTCGCTCCTCTCATTTCTCACTTATTGCATACATACCTAACGAGGTAGGCAAGAAACTGTGCATGTAGCTCAAAAAACAACAACTCCGTACTTAATCCATCCTCACTAACTTTCTCCACACTTCCCTATCCTTGCATACTCCCTTCTCTTCAACAACATCCATACACCGAGTTAGTCATTCTCTTTTATCATTAAAACTCTTAATGTTTCTCTTTTCCACACATTCGTCTACAACATCTTACATGGCCTACCCCTTCCTTTATTTCTTAGATCTCTTATTTCAACCGTATTCACCTTACTCCTGTGTTTCTCCTGACAAACCCAAGCTTCACATCCGTACAACAATGTTGTTGGTTAACACAGTTTTATATACCGCCATCTTTGCCTCTTTCGATAATACTTCATTCTTTGCAATAATCGTTTATTTATTAAATTTAGCGTTTATGATCCGATAACTTAGGTTGGTAGCCAGGAGGTACACAATATTAATTCAGAGGTTTAAAAATACTACCTACTAAATTTAATTGAAAATATTAAGCATTTAGTTTACTTTTATTGTAAATAGCTGTAACCCGCATCGGTGGGCACGGGGACTAAGTGTCAGTCTCACGTAGTCGGGTAGGTTGTGGCTCGTTTCCCGGTCGGGTGTACTCAGGATGTTTGTTTGTAAATAGCTTCTCTCTCTCTCTTCACGCAAATGTGGATACATTTCCTCTTATTTTTACCTTCCTCGTCCTTACCCCATTAATGTAATCACATGTGGATAGCCCGAATGGTTGGTAAGACGCAGGAAAGAAAAACCCAAAGTGGGTTTATTTGATAATCATAAGAATGTTCGAAACCTTTTGAAAATCAATCTTTCTCGTTCTGTTGTGAAGTGATCCGAAGCGTTGTAAAGACCGAGAACAGAACAGCTATATTTATCTCGAGACGTGCTCAGAGCTGTGTTGGCGAGACACTCACTCTACGATAAACACAAGATAAGTAAACTTTGAAAATCCTTGACTTCGTTCTAACGTGAATGAGTTTCTCCTCTTTTGAAAAGAAATCTTTGTTCTCTCGGTATGTAACTCAACTCGTTATCTCTGAGAAACCTGTTTTCTTCTCTAGATGAGGAGCAGATCTGGTGGTTTACTGCCCTGCCGGTCCTCGTAAAGACCTTGGTACTTGTTTGGTTGGGAACTGCAGATCTGGTGGTTTACTGCCCTGCCGGTCCTCGTAAAGACCTTGGTACTTGTTTGGTTGGGAACTGCAGATCTGGTGGTTTACTGCCCTGCCGGTCCTCGTAAAGACCTTGGTACTTGTTTGGTTGGGAACTGCAGATCTGGTGGTTTACTGCTTTGCCGGTCCTCGTAAAGACCTTGGTACTTGTTTGGTTGGGAACTGCAGATCTGGTGGTTTACTGCCCTGCCGGTCCTCGTAAAGACCTTGGTACTTGTTTGGTTGGGAACTGCAGATCTGGTGGCTTACTGCCCTGCCGGTCCTCGTAAAGACCTTGGTACTTGTTTGGTTGGGAACTCCATATTTTCCGCGAGAAGGTGCAACATCTACACAGACATACAAACATCGTTACAAACACATCCATATCGTTATTTGATATTTTAAATCACAAACATTTTCTCACATAGTTTGTAATAATTTTACCCACGGATACATACAAATATGTGTTTGTCTTCATAAACCGGAAATAGAATTGTTGTAAAGATTACTTCCGGTATTTTTATTGTCAGAGCCGTGCGAATATTTCACAGAACATTAATTAATGTACACCCAACTCATTTCAAGACTAACTTGTTAAAGCCGCTCAAAGACCCCTCCATCCTTCCTCGATAAGAGGTTAGAGATGTGTACTAGCCGTATTTGCTTGGAGGGAGGGTGGAAACACATTTAATTTAAAAATCAAATCTCAGTGTGCCCGGCTGGGATTGAAATCCCGACCTCACTGATATTGGCGAACTAGATAAGACTAGCTTTACGCTTTATACCGCGTGTCCACCGATGCAAGTTAGTGTTCTGTTCTAGGTTTGTAGAGCCTTACAATATTCTCTCTGTCCCCGGAATTACAGACAAAACGGTTTAATGGATTTTATTCAAACTCGGGAGGTTTTTTTATATCTAATTTTGATTTTATTCCTTAAACTAAAACCCGTTTACTGATGGCAGATTTTTGAAAATGGCTTTAACAATTTTGTTGTTAAATGTTTGACATTACAAATAAAAGTGTGTAGGCCTACTTGTTTTTCGGGGAGAGCGTTGGGAAGGGATGGGGGGGGGGTCGCTTAAGGGCTGTTTACAAATGTCTTATTTTTGAAAATATCTATCGATTTGGTTAAAAATGGGTATCTTGAAAATGTTTACATATCAAATAATTGTATATATTTTTTGTTTTTAATTAGAAAAAAAAGTATTTTAAAGGCAGTTTACAGGTAACTGTTTTTGAAAAGTTTGAAATTAAAAAAAAATAGCTTTAAATGATTTTGTTAAAAATCAATATCCAGGAATTTCTGACATGGTAAATAAGAATCTTTGTTTATTTTTCCAAAGCAAATTAATTTAAGGGTAATGTACTGATTAAAGTTATTAGAAAATTTGAAATTCTTCCAATTGGCCTTTACGATTTAGTTTAAAATTTCTTTCTGGGATCATTGTTTATAATAAATAAAAATATACTTTTATTGATAAAAATCTTAAGAGTAGCAGATTTTTTTAAATTTGAAATTTTATTAAATAATTATGGCTTGAACACTTTTGTTTAAAACTTGTAAATGAAGATGGAAGACTAATAAAACAATAAGTTGTTTGTTTATTAATACAGTCGAATTTTAATTGTTGCTCTTCTTGTTCGATGTTGCTATTGTGTTTAAAATTTAAATATCCCTTTGTTTGGAAAGTAATAAAACCCTAACTATTCCAAACAATATACAATTTGAACTGAAGCCGATCCTATTTTTGTGTGTTTCTATTTTCGCACTTTGACCGCTCAGCCACGCCTGTTTATATTGGCTGTGTTTATCTTAGCTAAGATGAGATTGTTGTTTCCAACTGTTTATCTAGAAGAACTATAGTGAGCTCAACATAACATGTCTGGACCACGTGATAGGTGCTTTCCAGGGGCGTGGAGTGTTGCCAGGGCTAGTACAACTTGTTTAGACTGTACCTGTGAAAATGTTCTACCACTTTAGATCACACGTAGACCTGGCCAATAAGTGTTTTACTATATCCGTTCAAGCTATACACATATATAATAAATACTATAATGAGGTAGGGATGAGGAAGGAAGCATGTTTAAGTAATCTACCCGCATTTGCGTAGAAGGAGAGTGGGAAACCATTTATGAACAACCACCCTTAATAGACCCGACTGGGACTCGAACCCCAGGCCAGTCTAACACGAGAATGACGCCTTAGACCATTCAGCCACTGAAGTGGGTAAATTAACGTTCTACAGAGTGACGAGAACAATTCAATTGTATAGTTTCAAGCCAGTGTTTCTTACGGCTGTGGGAATGATTACATTCTACGACGAATTTATCATAGGAAATCTAGAAAAAATACATATAATTAGTAAGTAATAGTGATGTTTTACGGAGTAATCCTCACTAAAAGCATAAATAATAGCTTTGGCTATTTGATTATTATCATTTTTGACAAATATTTGCTCAGATTTGTTGACATAAGTTTGATCGATACAAACTCTCTTTTCTAGGCGACTTGTGTCTACGGAGGAAAGAAATGCAGCCTAGTATTGATAGTTCATCTATTACATTTCCATATTTGTGTTATATGCGACCAACCTTCTTTGATTCATTATTATTATTATTAGTTTCCTGGGATCCTGCGGGCCATGCTTTGAGCAACACTTGTTAAAACTACTCTGCTTCCCCTGACAACACTACACGCCGGGTCTATTCTAGTTTTAACTCTCAGTTCTTGTAGACATTCTGAACATTTTACCTTCCTTTTGGCAACGTAGGATGGACTATACGCTGTCCCGCCCACCCATCAGTTGGTCTGTATGTAAACATGATGGATCTAGTTTATTGTGTCTAACTTGCACTTTCCAAACCGACTGGTTATATCAGCACACGAGAATTTCTATGAGCGAGAACCAAAGGACCTACCAATTTTTCCAGGGTTCTTTTACACGCCACAGTCAACATGGGACAGACGGCTTTACTTCCCATCTGAAGGAAGTTGTGCTACGGATTTTTATCGTTCGAGGAAAATCCATTGACCTCGGCTGGGTTTGAACCCCACGAACATCGGGTCCTGGGACGAACACCTTACCCTAAGACCTTTGAGTTCGACAAAATGATAAAGTAAAAAAATCATTAGTTTGAACACACTCATAGGGTGAGTTGCCCTGAGAAGACGTATAATAATTTTTAACAGCATTTATAGGCCGCATCGGTGGTCGAACTAAGGGCCTTTTCACACTGGTACACCGGTGTTTGTGTCCTACACTTCATTGCAAGGCCGTAGCCAGCCAATAATTTCAGGGGGGTGGGGGGGGGGGGGTTGGTGGGCACATCCCTTAATTGCCGGAGGATAGAATTTTTTAAAAATAACAAACACCTCTAGAAGCTATCTGAAGTGATGTTTATGGTAACACAGTCCCCTAATTTGTACTTGTGGCTTAGTTTTGATATTGTTTGAACCATAAGAAAAGCCTTATATATTTTGTTAATTATATTTTGGAGGGGGTTTGAACCCCCAAACCCCCCCCCCCCCTTGACTACGGCCTTGCTTCATTGCCACCAAACTGAGTAGTATTCTATTATTTTTGTATAAAATTTAGAAACGACGAGCAACTATTGTTCCTATTGTTTCTAAACAGACCAGACTCGGACACAGTCTTTACAAAATGGAACTTCCAGGCTGATTTCTTGTCTCGGTTATTTTCCACTCGTTCCACGTGGTGCAAAGGGGGCGTGACTAACCCCGACCAAAGGCGGGAGGGGCAGGGGGGGGGGTTTCACGAGGCGAGCAATCTGCGTCGACACAAGTATTTTGTGGCGACGTGTTTTTTAAATTTTTATTTTTTATACATCCACTCTATAATCTAGAAGAGGGAGGAAGCTTGGTCGATGGAAATTTCCAAAAACTGACACAGTTGAATGGGTTTATTTTCGACTATGGAAGGTATGTGAAAATACCGTTGCCGGCAAAATTGGTACGATCTTTCGCTCTCGCCCATAGAAAACCTTGTGTGATATAATCACTTGGTGCATAAAGTGCACGTTAAATACCTCAAATAAATAAAATAAAATAAAATTTTATCATTTAGAGAAAGTATTATGAACTTGACCAAAATTCTACCATGATGGATTTCATTAAAATTAAAGATAGCCTGGTGATTACTTGTTTTTGAAAATTTGAAACTTTTAAACATAATTTAACATATTTTCTCCAAAATTGGTATCAAGGGAGTCTATTACATAATAATAAAAATGTATGCTTGTATTTATATAAAAAGTATATATATATATATATATTTATGAAAGTAGTTTACTGATAACTGTTTGAAATTTCTGATTATTTTCAATTATGGATATAATTTTTTTTAAAATTTACATCTGAAGAGGGTTTTATTTAATCATCAAAAAGTGTTTGTTTTTCTGAGCAAAACTTAAAATATTTATTTAACTGATAACTGTTTGTGCACCTCGTCTTACTACCCGTTCAGGCTATATGTCTAGTTATACTAATGGGGAAGGGGAAGAAAGGTAGCGTTTAGAGAAGTGCCCGCATTTGTGTGGAGGGAGAGTGAAAATCAATTTAGGAAACATACCTAATCACGCAGTTCCCTTAGGGGGTAGGCAAGAAACTGTGTATACATCTAAAAACAAAACAAAAATAACTCTGGCCCTTAATCCATCCTCACTAACTTTCTCCACACTTCCCTATCCTTGCATCCTCCCTTCAACATCCATACACCGAGTCATACATGCTCTTTTATTACTAAAACTCTTAATGTTTCTCTTTTTCACACATTCATCTACAACATTTAGCCACGTCTTACTGGTCTACCCCTTTCTTTATTTCTTAGATATCTCATTCTGACCGCATTCACCTTACTCCTGTGTTTCTCCCGACAAACCCATACTTCACATACATAAAACAATGTTGGTGTTAACACACGTTTATATACTGCCATCTTTGCCTCTTTCGACAGGAAAAACCCATCCTTATTACACCCGATCGGGATTCGAGCTCCGATCTCCCTGTTCTCGACAGTCCAATCTCTTAAGAGAGTCTTAGACCATGTGACCAGTGATGCGGGTTGTCGATGAACGATTTTCGAAATTTTGGTCACACACTATAATATTATTATGTGATAAAGTATGTACGATTGTTTCGAACCTTTTATTCACCTTGGGAGGTGAAGTGTTTTAACCGGGAAACACCCGGTGAACCGTGCTGTAGCGTGGAGTGTGTTTCGACCACGTGGCCTTCAGGGTGAGTCATCTCATCTCCATCCTCCCTGTCAGAGCAGTTAGCTGATGATGATGGTCGTCATCCGGTCCGGGCAGATGATTGGTCCACCAGTGGCGTCGTGGTATCTTGTTACAAGGTAGCATTGTTTCAACAAGGGACAATCAGGAGGTAGATGATTGGTCCACCAGTGGCGTCGTGGTATCTTGTTACAAGGTAGCATTGTTTCAACAAGGGACAATCAGGAGGTAGATGATTGGTCCACCAGTGTCGTCGTGGTATATTGTTACAAGGTAGCATTGTTTCAACAAGGGACAATCAGGAGGTAGATGATTGGTCCACCAGTGGCGTCGTGGTATCTTGTTACAAGGTAGCATTGTTTCAACAAGGGACAATCAGGAGGTAGATGATTGGTCCACCAGTGTCGTCGTGGTATATTGTTACAAGGTAGCATTGTTTCAACAAGGGACAATCAGAAGGTAGATGATTGGTCCACTACTGTCGTCGTGGTATCTTGTTACAAGGTAGTATTGTTTCAACAAGGGACTATCGTGGTATCTTGTTACAAGGTAGCATTGTTTCAACAAGGGACTATCGTGGTAACTTGTTACAAGGTAGCATTGTTTCAACAAGGGACTATCGTGGTATCTTGTTACAAGGTAGCATTGTTTCAACAAGGGACAATCAGGAGGTAGATGATTGGTCCACCAGTGTAATCCTGAGACTATGACGGATCTTGACCTTTTATCTACCCCCACCTCCCCCCACCAACTAAAAAAAATGTGTATAGCTTCGGTGGCCGCATGGTCTATGGCGTCACTCTCGCAATAGACTAGACCGCCGATGACTGGGAGATCGAGGTTCGAATCCTTTTAGGTTGTACTGAGACCTGTTTTTCTAAAATGGTTTTCCACTCTCCCCTCTACTCAGATGTGGGTACACTTTCTAGATTCAACCCTCCTCAACAGGAACGGGCTAAAGGTTGTAGTAATATTTCCAAGTGGGCCCTCCTTGAACGCTCTTGGAATGAGGTTAGCCTACTCTTGCACAGGAACCCTTCCCCGCCTCCTAATTGGTAACTAATACATCTTATTAGAGTTTGCCTATTTTTATAGACATTAACTAAATAAAATATAAAGATATAGGGGTCTAGTATTATTAATAAATTATTTATGAATGATTGTAATGTGTGTTTATACTGTAAGCGGTCTTCTGATCAAGGTATTTATTGTACATTGGCTGCAACCGGCTATTTTCCTGGTCTGTGACGTCACCAATCATATGGCATGAACTGGGACTTGCGTTTTTGTACCACATTGTTAATAGAGAAATGACAAGGGCTTTCAAAGCTATTTGTTTCTAGGACATATTTTTACCACACTATAAGTTTGTATGTCAATATATAGACCGGGGGGGGGGGGGTCCGTACCCCCCAACCCCTTCTTTCTACGCCCTCCCCTTTCCCCGGGATTGAAAGAGATAACACCGGCCGTTCCAGGGGGGGAGCGGAATTGTATCCATTCGGAATGGTATCCATTCCGATAGTTTTGTAATAAACTGCTTTTGTGAAAATCCTGAATTGTATCCACTGGAATTATATCCCCCAAAACCTGAATCGTACCCCCTCGGAATGGTATCCATTCCGATAGTTTTGTAATAAACTGCTTTTGTGAAAATCCTGAATTGTATCCACTGGAATTATATCCCCCAAAACCTGAATCGTACCCCCTCGGAATGGTATCCATTCCGATAGTTTTGTAATAAACTGCTTTTGTGAAAATCCTGAATTGTATCCACTGGAATTATATCCCCAAAAGCTGAATCGTACCCCCTCGGAATGGTATCCATTCCGATAGTTTTGTAATAAACTGCTTTTGTGAAAATCCTGAATTGTCTCCACTGGAATTATATCCCCCAAAACCTGAATCGTACCCCCTCGGAATGGTATCCATTCCGATAGTTTTGTAATAAACTGCTTTTGTGAAAATCCTGAATTGTATCCACAAATGGCCGACTTGAGTTTTAACAGAAGGAACGTTTAACGTAAAAGCTTTGTCACAATTCTGGTAGAGGGCAGCAGGATGGAATCTTCTTAACTTACTACTTGTATACTAGAGTGCAGACAAATCCAATCAAATTATTTAAATAAGTTTAAGTAATTATTTGAAATTCGTAGACTCATATAAGGCTGCCAACATTACATAGAATATTAAAAAGCATAGCGTTATAAATTATTTATGATTTCCAATTAAGAGGATATTCGTATCCTAAATCAGCCAGTCCTGCTCGATTATACACTTTAGGCCAGGGGAACAGAAGTTAAACGTATGGACATTAGGAGCACCTTTTAGAAAATATAAACAAATTGTTTGCAGTCATCATTGATAAGATTTTACTCTATTTCACTGTTATTTATAGATATTGACTATCTTTGTATTAATATTATCACTGTTCACCATAGTTTTTATTTTGTTTCCTTGAAGATGATTCAAAAATTCATTTGTAATCAAATCGATATATGAGAATTTAAAATAACTTTGTCATTAGTGCTCTAATTCTCTTTTCAAGTGGCCTGTTTAAGTATTTTCTTAAAAACGAAGTATTCATTCTCTTTAAAGATTGCAGTGCATATTAGAAAATTAATTTGCAACCTTTTTTAACATGTAAGATTTTTTTTCGGGTCAATATATTTTAGAGCATGTATTGACTTCTATAATTTTAAAGAGAGAAATCTTTTATTTTATTTGGCAACAGACTTTAGCCACCATGTTAAAAAATAATTATTCAAAATCTAGCTTTAATTTATTCAAATCTAGTAAGAAATGAGACGGTTTTGATAAATTCTGGCAAGAATTTTATTAATGTAAATGGCAGCAATGCTTTACTCGCTCATTTATAATCAAAATAAAAAAGTTTCTACAAGACAACGTTTTCATATTTTCCTATAAACATTTTAAGAGGTATAGAAGTTATTCAATTTGTTTCAAATCCCATGTAAGATTTTGCAGGCGATGTTCACCACAATTATTACAACCACCATAAAATTACTGTCTTTGCCACACTAGTGAAAATATTACTTATGGCGTGATATTTATATGTGACTTTTAAAGCTAAGGAACAATGTTAATTTTCATAATTTGGGTGAAAAATGTGGTTTAAGAATTGGTTTTTTTAGTATATATATTGCGTTCACTAGATGCATCAGTGAATTTTTTTATAATACATTATGGGTGATTATTTCGTATGAGTAATTGTCTTCATTTTTAAGCTATATAATTGCACCTCCTCTGGTTAAAAAAAGGATAGCGTTAACGAGGAAACCAATGAGATAGAAAGAGACGTAGGTGTCTATAAGCGCATCTACTGCAATTTAAGAGCGAGACGACCTATCGCTATTTATTATTTGCTCCATAAATTTATAAAGGTATTTTAGTAACCATTCATCACACGAAATTTAATATAGCCTGACATATATTAATAATTCGCATAAAATAGTAAAGTATATCACAATGTCTTATCAAGTATTAAGAGAAAAAGAAATACCCGAAGGGTTTTCTCTTTCTCACGCAATGTAAAACAGACGACAGCTCAAAAATTTCAGACACAGACATCCAAATCCAATTGATCATTGGCTGTTTTGATCTGTGTTAGGCTAGGCTTAATGAAAGCTCAGGTTTTCATTCATAGCTTAAATAATAGTTTGACCATGGCTAATTGTCGAGAATTATCTACAACGACGATCAAGCCACATTTTAAAATCTCCTAGCCATAAAATATATTGATAAATGATAACATCCATCACTAACATTTTGATGAGTATGACTAGGAAAATACCCAATTCACTTGTATAATTCGAACACTTACGTGTGGGTGAAATGCGAGTTTAGTTCAGTGGTTTCCAAATTAAGCCAGGTTTGAAATCAATGTTGGTCTTTGAAACCATCGCGACCCCTTGATGGCCTACAAGTATTAATATCCTGGTTTTTAAATTTTAATTTTATAATATTCTTATTAATCAGGGCTATAAAAAATTTAGCACCACATCTTACTATGCGTTTGGGTTATAAACATGTGTACTAATTTCGCTAATGTGTTATGGACGAAAAAGGTTGAATTAAGATTAAGTTTACCCGGAGTTGCAAGGAGGGAGAGTGGAAAATTATTTAGGGAAAATCAATCCCAGAACCGCCAGTCAGAATATGAATCCTGACCTCATCAGTTAAACCAAACTAGCGTGCCGTTAAGCCCACGTGTTTGATAAAATTCCTATAAACTATATTATCCTATATTATTTATATGAATGCGACTAAGATGTTTCAAAAGTTAATCAACGAGCCTAGTGGGTATTTTGAAAGCTATGATAGCAGCGCCTCTCGCCTAAACACGAGACTCCTCCAGCAAACTAAGTAAGCAAGCAACAGTCTGAGCTAGGTAACCAAAAGGAACCTAATTAGTAACTACAATGTTTTTACTGTATTTGAATTTTGCACCTTCCTAAAGTAGTAATCAATTTAAAAAGTAAACATAACATTATAATCTCAACAAGCAACGTGTTCCACCCGATAAAAGCCATGACCAAGAATGGGGTCGCTACTCCCAGGTTGTAAACTATCTGTCTAGTCACTCTAGTGCCTTAATTTAGTTCACTTAGCTATCAGCACGAGAAATGGTTAATTTGAATCTATCACTGAAAGGCTGACCTGTCGGTCTTACCGAATGGCGAGTGGAGTTTGTACCCTTCTGACTAAGTTACAAAACGCTAATCTGCGAAAGAGGGGAAGGGTAGTCATGGAGGGGGTAAGAACTGTCAGAAGAGGCCACATATTTCATGCTTGAGTGCGTTAAGTTAATATGCAACCCGCTTCATAAAATCCCTTCGAATTCGTCAAGTAGGTAACGTCGTTAAGTAAACTACCCTTAATTTTAGGTTTGTATATCTAATTCCAAAAAGATCTCTGGGGAACCCTATCCAACCTTAGATATCAAGTTTCAGCTTGATCGATGAAATGGTTTAGGCTCTATGCACAGATACAAACACACAGACAGGCGGCATCGCTAAAATATATTTTTCTGTTTCAGGGGGCCATGAAACGTCGATATTTATCAAAATTTTAAGGTTTTTTTTACGATATCAATA
Source organism: Timema podura (assembly GCA_033556935.1). NCBI lineage: Eukaryota > Metazoa > Arthropoda > Insecta > Phasmatodea > Timematidae > Timema > Timema podura. The sequence goes on along the minus strand of JAVRXN010000007.1, from coordinate 10,929,184 downwards.
CTTTCTCTAACCGAGGGGTGCGAGAAAGAAAAAATTATTTCCACAAATCAAATCAAAAGTTTTTTAAAGATTTCTATAAAGGTCTTGATTGAAATGTCTACTACTTTTTCAATTCTTCACGTCTCAATAGCCTTATGAACTAACTTCGTGTTCACACTTTAGGGATAGTATGAGAAAGGTATAATTTAGAGAAAGTGTATCTACATTTGTATGTAGATAAAGTGGAAAATCATTTACTCAAAATTATCTCGAAACATCCGGCGAGTTTCGATCCCCGATATTAGTCATGGTGAATCAAGTTGTAGCTAGGATGATAAAACTATATACAACTAGCTACAAATCTTACATGTTAAAAAAGGTTGCAAATTAATTTTCTAATATGCACTGCAATCTTTAAAGAGAATGAATACTTCGTTTTTAAGAAAATACTTAAACAGGCCACTTGAAAAGAGAATTAGAGCACTAATGACAAAGTTATTTTAAATTCTCATATATCGATTTGATTACAAATGAATTTTTGAATCATCTTCAAGGAAACAAAATAAAAACTATGGTGAACAGTGATAATATTAATACAAAGATAGTCAATATCTATAAATAACAGTGAAATAGAGTAAAATCTTATCAATGATGACTGCAAACAATTTGTTTATATTTTCTAAAAGGTGCTCCTAATGTCCATACGTTTAACTTCTGTTCCCCTGGCCTAAAGTGTATAATCGAGCAGGACTGGCTGATTTAGGATACGAATATCCTCTTAATTGGAAATCATAAATAATTTATAACGCTATGCTTTTTAATATTCTATGTAATGTTGGCAGCCTTATATGAGTCTACGAATTTCAAATAATTACTTAAACTTATTTAAATAATTTGATTGGATTTGTCTGCACTCTAGTATACAAGTAGTAAGTTAAGAAGATTCCATCCTGCTGCCCTCTACCAGAATTGTGACAAAGCTTTTACGTTAAACGTTCCTTCTGTTAAAACTCAAGTCAGCCATTTGTGGATACAATTCAGGATTTTCACAAAAGCAGTTTATTACAAAACTATCGGAATGGATACCATTCCGAGGGGGTACGATTCAGGTTTTGGGGGATATAATTCCAGTGGATACAATTCAGGATTTTCACAAAAGCAGTTTATTACAAAACTATCGGAATGGATACCATTCCGAATGGATACAATTCAGTCCCCTCGTTCCAGGGGAATGGAGAACCTAGGAATGTAAATAACTGTGTCCTTGGAGGTTCCGGCGTGTCGTGCGATGTAACAGACCGCTACACCTGGAGGGGCGTGAGCCCAGGAAGTGGTCCTTGTTGCGTCACATCACAACTTCCATTCATCTCCTTCAAGGTCAGATCTCTCTGGTCCTACAACTTGTCATCTTGTGACAGCGAGCTTTATATTCATTCGCCAACAAAATATCAGTGGTCACACGGTCTAAGCGTCAGGTTCGCAAGAGAACTGAATTGCCGATTACTGAGAAGTCGAGTTTCTTATCTTGGCTGAATACACTGGGGAGTTTTCCAGATTTAACTTATCGTCGTGATCCTTCCATCCCCTCTGCGTGCTAATGCGACTGCATTTTCTCTCAAACCATCCTTCTCATTCCTAACTATTAAATCATTCCGTTACACCCTCGCCTTAAAAGTTTGATCTTTATAAATAAGAAAATAAAAAAATAAAGTTAAAGTTACTAAAACGTCATTACTGAAATCGGAGCAGACCCCGGGCTGGAGGAAGGTGGAAGTTGTATTAGTATGAGATATTCCTGTAATCTTCCTAAACTTCTAGACTAGTAGCTTATCGGAGTTTTAAAACATTCACGACAAGTTTTTAAAACAATTCCTCTCCATGTCGTATCAGTAGATCTCCTGATGACGTCACTAGCATGGGGCGATATACAAGTACAAACATCTTATTTAATTCATCTTAACCCGCTTCGGTCTAACGCGCAGTAGACTAGATTATAAACAACGGCTTGATCGAATCTTGGTCTGGTGTACTGAGGGCTGTTTAAAAAAATGTTTTCCACTTTTCTTCCATAAAAATGCGGGAACACTTCCTATAAATTGAACCTTCCTAATCCATAAAGTCATTAGTATAATTGGTACATAAGCGTACAAACCAAACAGGTAGTAAGACGCAGCTAGCAAAAGCCATAATTTTAGATGTAAAGCACATTTTGCAAGAAAGTCCTACACATCCACACTCCGCTCGTGAGTCAACATTGTTTGTCAGATCAGAACTCACAAAGGAACTAAATCACCTTATTATGGACTCATGCGCATGCGCATTACGCGATGCTCATCAGCTATGCTGACAAAGATAACTAGTTTTTAACATTTTCTAAATGTAGACAAACGAAACAAACTGCCACTAGTTTAATATCACTTACGTTTGTCTAATATTATAAACACGCTGTGCTTCCCCCCCTTTCTTGATTCTACCCGGCGACAAATGTACAGCCCAATTTTCAAAGGAAGAGCCTCATAGACAATTGAACATACTTGTTGTGGCCAAAATAGATAGAATTTTACTATTTCATTAGTGTTATTTTATAGGTATTGGTAACATCTATCAAAATGACAGTTGTAGATGACATCACTTGACGTTTGAACACATGAACACAGGTAAGGCTCTTCTTATGACAATTGTCTGATAATATCTCACCTGAGACGTGATGTGTGTGTGTAGACAAGGTATGAACACACCTCCCTCGGCTCTGGGAGGCTGACACTAGATGTTTTCTCACGGCTCTCCAATCTCCTAGCGCGACATTCCTTGCAATATCTGCTGACCGCTGATAGCAATCCATAGCATTTCGTGGGGATATTTAACAGGCACAGATTCATCATGACACAACTTACAAACTAACCTATCAAGTACAGTCAGGGCCGTTTTAAGAAAATCGGAGTCAGATTTTCAGTTTTAGCAATAGAGCGTTGTAATATATTGATATGTTCTCGGTACTTATGTTAAGTACTTAATAATTTCTTATGTTTTATGGAATATTGATCAACCCATTAAATGACTGTGCTTTATTAAATACAAACAAATTAAGTTAACTAAAGTAAATTCCTCTTTGCACCATTGCACTGTTAGTTTCCTGTAGACCGACAGCGGTGGCACAATGGTGGCGTATTCTACTGAACTGCAGCACATTACATAGTCAGGGTTTTCAGGAATATGGAATGGAATCTTATCACTAAGCGAATACTTATTGCTGTTAATTGTCTGTACACTATTTGATGCCAAATTTAGAATAATAACTGTAATTGAATTTGATAATTTTTGGAGGAAATGTGTCCTCCTGGAATGTGAGGACCAGGACAATCGCCCCCCAGAGTACAGTACTCCACACTCATCCTTATCGCCTAGCTGCTTCCTAATTGAATAGTATCATGGACGCGTATTAATACAAATAGGATCGCTGGTGTGTGCAGTCAAATAACGAGGGTAGGACTTACATCAGACGAATACTCTCTTGGAATCAAACCAGGGTCCTCTGCACTTTGTCTACCCACTCTAAACAACTTAGTGCTCAAAAACTGTATCAAACTTGTAATGACTCGCACAGATGATCACGTGGACAAAGGCGTTATTCTCGTACTGTCCGGGAACTGGCCCATCTATTATAGAGTTACTTAATCTTTAGTTAATTTTTGTAATAGCAAGTATTTTAAAATTGAGGGTTTTTTAAATTTGAAAATGGTGAAATTATTGAAATTTCTAAAAATGAGCCCCTGAGTGTTTTCAATTTGTCCCTTTTGTTGAAACTAGTTTGACAGGCCTGATCTAGCTCCAGCTGTTTGTTGTGTTTCATCTATAACTAATCTAGAGTATGTTATCTATCTCATCAAACCGGAGTGTACAGACGTGTGATCTACAGCATTGACTGTATACAGCCTATAAATACAGCATTGACTCTATACATACACATATCATGTAAAGTTGTCGATGGTCGCTAGTATCGATCCGCTCCGACCTAGTTCTCGTTCGGCCGACCTTGGACGATGTCACGCGAGGAGGAGGAAACTAACCGACCGACATGCATCTCGAGAGAAGAGCGGCCGGGACATCGATCATGATCATGAAGATGATGTGTAGTGTTTCACGATCACTGGTCAAGCCACATCGAATGTTCTCTAAGAGGCCCAGTTTCACAGAACAAACGATTGGTCCACTTGAGTCATGTGAGAGACATTGAGAGGTTCTGGGAGAGTTTCATTTCAATTCACTCTCATCATCCTGTTCACGCAAGCCGCAGATAACTATCACGGAAGGTTTTTTTCCCCACGTTTTGGTACCAGTTCAGGCTATAAGCGAACATCAATTACGCTAGTGGTGTGTGTATAGGGAAGAATCGAAACTAAATGTACCCGCATTTGCTTGGCGTGAACAATCCTTAGTACACGTTACCAGGGTTCGAACCCCGCTCCAATATAACAAGTGAGTGCCGTCAGACCACGTGACCATCATGTAGGTATGTGTACACTGATTCATATACACAAGTTAAGTAAGGGGGATTTTAGTTAAATTACTGCCCGCCTCGGTGACCGCATGGTCTAACACGCTAACCACGGGGAGATTGGGGTTCGATTCCCGGCTGGGTGTACTGAGGGTGGTTTTCCCTAACTGGTTTCCACGCAAATGCGGGTACACTTAAACTAAATTTAATTAATATTATCTTAATTAGTACATATGCGTGTAACCTGAGCAGGTAGTATAACGCGGTGCTAAACACAATATCTCCTGCGACCTTGTTTACCACTGATGTGAGCTCTGTCACGCCTGCCTCTAGAACACACCAGTGTTCTATTATCTCGCGGTGCTAAACACAATATTATCTCCTGCGACCTTGTTTACCACTGATGTGAGCTCTGTCACACCTGCCTCTAGAACACACCAGTGTTCTATTATCTCGCGGTGCTGAACACAATATTATCTCCTGCGACCTTGTTTACCACTGATGTGAGCTCTGTCACGCCTGCCTCTAGAACACACCAGTGTTCTATTATCTCGCGGTGCTAAACACAATATTATCTCCTGCGACCTTGTTTACCACTGATGTGAGCTCTGTCACACCTGCCTCTAGAACACACCAGTGTTCTATTATCTCGCGGTGCTGAACACAATATTATCTCCGGCGACAGATAAGCTCGCACCCACCTCACGTTTCGTCACAGCTGACGACACCCAAAACACCCTTACCTGTGGACATTGATAACATCTCAACATATTATTAGTGATCTATTGATAATATCCATATAACATGACTTGACGTATGATTAAATGAAAGTAAATCTAGTAACTTTTCTAGGTCTAGGGGTAAAGTTCTCGCCTCAGGACTCAATGTTTGTGGGTTCAAACCCAGCCGGGACAAAAATCCGTAGCACAACTTCCTTTGGAAGGACAGTAAAGCCGTCGGTGCCATGTCGATAGTGGAGTGTGTGTGAAAATACCTTTCCCGGCAAAATTGGCAGGGCCATTTAACTCTCGCTCATAGAAATTCTCGTGTGGCTGATATAATCAGTCGGTTCAGAAAGTGCACATAATTCTCTAGCTGTCAGTTAAGACTCTTCCTCTGAACATTGGAGTGTTGTTGTTGTTATTAATATCCATGGCCGAAGTGGTAATAACCGCTCAGCCGACCATGTGTGTGTCCACGTCCCCGCTAAAAATAGCGACTTATCTCAAGTTAGTTCAAGTGTTCGCTGACAGTCACATGACACGTGTCAGCCACAAGGACTCGCCACTGCTCGGGTCGATACGTCAATCACGCACCTTTTACTTTCACCGCTCACGCTCCGGAAGAGAGGAAATGTACCCACGTTTGCGTGGAAGAAGTAGTGGGGAAACCGCTCCCAGAACATCCTGGTGGGACTCGAACCCCGTGTGGCCACCAAGGCGAGAATAAGGCGTGTTTTAGATCGTTGCTTGCTTTCCAAAGAAAGGTGCATATGACGCGTGACTGGAAGAAAATTGAGCATTTAAGTGATTATTGATATCAACGAGCCGAGTTCCTCCACAACGTCTTAGGGAGCGGCCAGACTGGAGCGAGTGACTAAAATATAAAATAGAACACATTGGTTGTAATGAGAGGTGGCCAGACTGGAGCGAGCGACTAAAATATAAAATAGAACACATTGGTTGTAATGAGAGGTGGCCAGACTGGAGCGAGCGACCCGGTACAGTCTAGTTTACAGGCGCTAGGCAATATTATTGTATGTTGGTTCATTGAGTGCTAGGAAAACTTCTCATTTTGACATTTTTATTATTATCGATAGGTTTAGCTCACTTGCTTCTAACGGGCTAATTTAATTGGTAAGATCATAAACCATAACTGTCTGTATATATATATATATATATATATATATATATATATATATATATATATATATATGTAAAACTGATATGTTAAAATACTTCAATATTATCAAAGTAGGCTTTTACAAATAAGAATTACCATTAGCGTGGAGAGAGTATGAGAAAACCACAACAATAAATCACTTGTTAAAACCCCCCTCAGTTCACTGAGCCAAAATTCGGAGCCGCCTCGTCAACAACTAACGAGAGCTATCTGCTAATCACGCGCTCACTCGCACGCTTGTCAGTCTGGCCGAACCCTTAGGGCCCGCTACACCTCTACCACGGCTCCGAACGGTAACATTTCACACCATACAACTTACTATTCCAGTTATCTTTCCAAAGTTGAAGTTTATAGATTCTGTCGCCCTGTTGCACCCACGGCAGAGACAGATGTCAACGCTCATTGCTCGCACCTCGGAGCGAAATGACGAGTTTAAAATTAAGAGTACGTAACTATTCAAGTATTATTTAAATTATTGATTTAAAAAAATGAGGCGAACAGTTTAGTTCGAAATTAATATCTCGCTAGTGTGTTAAATGATAAATACCTCTGAGTACTTGTTTAGAAAAAATAGTTCTTAGCTCTTAATAGATTATATAAGAAAGTACGTACAGTTGTGTCAAATCATATATATATGCATCGCGTCTTACTACCCATCCGAGGTATCAGCACTTTTAATTACACTAATGGAGGTAAAGCTAAGAATAAATATACCCGCATTTGCATGAAGGTAGCATGGGTCAGCATGTAGGAAGAAATTCACTGAATAACACCTGCCCTGGATTCGAACGCCGATCTCCTAGACCAGACTAGATGAGTTTGACGTCCATCCGCGTGTCCACCGGTGTGTTCACTCAAGATATTTTCAAAAGTATTATTTTATGGCTTTTAACGAGCTAACTTAATTCCGGAACAGAACAACAACCAGTCCCCCGACCGTATATTCATGTCGGTGATAGGGGAAGCCCTGATTTCACCATTGATAAATTGCTGGACTAAGCCGGGAATCGAACCTAGTATGTTACTAAACAGTAGAATCATTCGACCTGTATGAAGTGCAGCCATTTTGTGTCCAAACACATCTCTTCAATACAAGCAATGTCTTGTCTCTGTTGGAACATTGGAACATTGAACATACCTGTGGTGAATGTATATCTACAAGTATTGAGGGCTGTATAGTCATGTTCTATTTTCAACCTAGTGACATATTTACTTCTACCCATGTCCATGACATTATTATATTCTGTTATCAGTACTCTTTAGTCCCTGTACTGATTATTAGCGGCTCTCAAGATCCACCCACTATTTTAAGAAAACCTCAGGATTCGCTCGGAGCAGTGTTGCCAACTTAGCTTTTTATTTCCGCTAGATCTTGCTTGTAGCGTTTTTCTAACGGGGAAAAATATGTTGAAGTTTTCTTGACTAGAAAGTAATTTAGTCAGCGCTTGTGAGCAGTGTGGCAGCATTGCTGCTGTCGCGCTGTCAATATTAAACCCATGTTTCCTTCTAAGATTTCAGTAATAAAATAATATTTGTGGCCATTTTGGACCCCCCTCTTCCCTCCCTCTAACAGGAATAAACTTGATTTTTGTATGCATTATATAAATTGCTGATAGTTATTAACGAGACTTATAAATTAATGGTGTGAAATAATTCACAATAGTTCCCAATAAGCATTACTGTACATTAAACCTAAATGTATTGTATTAAACTGGTAAAATTTAAACATTTATAGCATTATATTATATATTTTTTAATTTACTCTCGATTCACCCTCTCCCATTCTTTCCTGTCTCTCTCTGTATTACGTAAGCATTGTTCAGACCACCCCTCCCTCCCCTCTAAGGTGTTCACGTAATATTTGAATTTGGAATAAACTTTGTGCACAATGATTCCCATGATCTTGTTTTTTTCTTGCTTATTGCTGTGTTCAGATGAACTTGAATCCCAAACAGCTGGTAGCAGCTCTATCTCACTAATAAACATGTCCACAACTAAACTCTCAAAGGATTGTTGTATAGTAATAAATAATATTGTAATTGTTAGTCTAGAACAACAACACGTGGTTCTGTTTTGAAAGTGTCGCGCGTATTTCTGCCCCGACCGTTTAAAACAAGGTATCGTCAAGCAGCGCTGCTAAATGGGCGCCAACGGTAGTGGGGCGGGCACCATTTAATGTTTCAAGGTTAATTTACATGGGGGAGGGGGGTCAGTCCTCTTCCTCTCCAAGTTGATGTATACGGTTTTAACACGGTACTAGAGAAGATATAACTAACTACTGACCGCCATTTTGGCGGTGAAGTACATTTTGAAAGTACTATCTAGTTATTGTGTATCAATCGGGCAACAAAGCTGGCTAGACCTAGATAAAATATTGACAAAGAACGAGTGTGAGGGGGAAGCTTGGAACTATTAGAATGGTAGCTGTAGCTGTGAGAACATGTGGGAGGGGGGGTTCTCAATCCACAACTTGTTGACAACAGCATACCTGGAGGGAGATAAGTATTCATAGCTTATTTCTAGGTGTTGGGAGCGGGGTCGCTATATTCTAAATACGCCACTGAACAGAGCTAATAACAAGAACTACGCCTTCCTTGCACGTGTCCCACTGCCCTGCGTGTGTGGAAGGTCACGGAATGTCAAGTGCGCCCATTGGTCACGGCGATATTGCCAGGTCTCACGCTGTGAAGGTTAGCGCATACCTGTCCTTATCGCCGAGGGACGGGTTTTTATGTTGACACATACCTCGCCTCGAATAGGCTCATTCCTACATTGCATTCTATTGTACGAATTGAGTTTGCCCGCGGCTTCGCTCGCATTTAAGTCGGGTGATTAATATTTCGTTCATCGAATTATCTAAATTCTATACTACCAAAAATAGGATTTTAGACACGTCTGAGTCGAAGAAGTGTTTTATATATCAACGACGTCACACATGAACCTGTAGTAAGGAACCAAAATAAACTGTTTAACGTTCTGCGGTCCGTCCATCAAGAAATGCTCCTTTATGTGGAGGGACTGTGGAAATGCAAACACCAAAAGAAATAGTTTAAATCTCAGTATTCTAGAAACCTAAGATCAAATTACAGATGACAGTCTTGTTTATTTGTGAAAGAAACATTATTTGCCTTCTAATGTGAATGCATAAAATGACCTTCAAAACACTCATTTCCAAGGAGATTTATAATTAATTATTGATTTGTTGATATTTGCGGACTCCTTGTCTCCAAGGAGACTTGCAAATAAGATTACAAAGATTTACATTAAAAGTTAAATATTTGAACTGTTACGAATGTAAAACGCAAATATAGTTATACTAACAGTCAGTTTCTCGACAATGCTGATGATCTTAGCCTGTTATCTGAAACATAACAAGTCTCGATCAAATGAGTACTTTTTAACTTTACTGGCAACGAACAAATAGACAATCGTAGATAGTTTTTTAGTAAAGTAAGAACACGGCGATATCTGACAGTCATTACTAAAACTTGGAGAAAGGATGGAAAAGCAAGTGGGTAAAATATTCCCAGCCAGAATTAAACCCTGACCTACTTAGGAGTAACTTCCTCTCAGAGACTTAGTTCAAACCCCCGGTGGACATGTTATAGTGTGAAATAAGCAGAGGTCCTTTGTACAGTAAGAAAAAAGTAAAAATGAGTGAGAAATACTCGTCTCTCGATATGATGATTTGCATTGTTGCCAGATTAACTTCTCGATATGATGATTTGCATTGTTGCCAGATTAACTTCTCGATATGATGATTTGCATTGTTGCCAGATTAACTTCTCGATATGATGATTTGCATTGTTGCCAGATTAACTTCTCGATATGATGATTTGCATTGTGGCCAGATTAACTTCTCGATATGATGATTTGCATTGTTGCCAGATTAACTTCTCATATGATGATTTGCATTGTTGCCAGATTAACTTCTCTATATGATGATTTGCATTGTTGCCAGATTAACTTCTCGATATGATGAAGTGCATTGTTGCCCGATTAACTTTTTTATATTATGATGTGCATTGTTGCCCGATTAACTTTTCGATATTATGATGTGCATTGTTGCCAGATTAACTTCTCGATATGATGAAGTGCATTGTTGCCCGATTAACTTTTCGATATTATTATGTGCATTGTTGCCAGATTAACTTTTCGATATTATTATGTGCATTGTTGCCAGATTAACTTCTCGATATGATGATGTGCATTGTTGCCAGATTAACTTCTCGATATGATGAAGTGCATTGTTGCCCGATTAACTTTTTTATATTATGATTTGCATTGTTGCCCGATTAACTGTTCGATATGATGTGCATTGTTGCCCGATTAACTTTTCGATATTATGTGCATTGTTGCCGGATTAACTTCTCTATATGATGATTTGCATTGTTGCCAGATTAACTTCTCGATATAATGTGCATTGTTGCCAGATTAACTTGTTTGAATTATTCTCTACTCATTCTATACATTCATATCCATTTTTTTAGCACCGCGTCTTACTACCCATTTAACGAAATCTACTAGGGATGAGAAAGGTTTAATTCAAGGGAAGTGTACCCCCACATTCGCGTGAAAGCAGAGTGGAAAACTACCCTCAGTACACCCGACCGAGATTTGAACCCTGATCTTCCCGCTATCGTCATTCTAGTCTATTGGGTGAGTGACGCCTTAGACCATGCGGTCACTGAAGTGGGTCAGATTTTCATTAATTTACTTAGCAAATCAGGGGAAATATCGGTCCAGGACATTATTATTATTTCGGGGACTTTAGTTGAAATTTTAGAACGAACGGTCATCGTATTATAACTCCACTTGGAACTAACTTAACCTAAAGCACCAATCGTACCACCAAACTCCAGAGCCTGTCTGTTAGGATGATAGTGCTATCACTAATCCGACAGTGTTGTGCTCGTGGGAATGTGTGTTTAGTATCGGTTAGTATATCTAACGATCGTGATCAGCCCGTTAAAATAACAAGGTTGAGCCCACACATTCTTTCTACCGAGTGTTTTGTAGTCTCAAGGACACTGACAGATACACTCCTGTCTTAGCTGACAGATTTACTTTAATCTCTTCATACGTCAAGTCGTGTGATCTGTGACAGTCACTTTTGATAGATATACCAGAACAACAATAATACAGTTGGTACAGTAAAATGTATCAATTTTGGCCGCAAAAAAGTTTGTATTTTTGAAAAGGCCGTTATATAAATCACACATGCACAACATATTAAGGCGAGGGAGGAATAAGGAGTACTTAATGTGAATATTCTGAACGAACTGAATATATCAGTACGGGACTTACAAACTTACTTAAGGCCATCTGACAATAACAATTTAGTTGCAGAACCTGCATCGGTGGCGTAGTTGGCTAACGCGCTAGTTTCATGTTGAGCTAGACTGCCGAGGACGGGGAGATCTATGTTCGAATCTCGGTCGGGTGAACTGGGGGTAGTTTTCCCTAAATGGTTTCAAATCATTACAGTTCATGAGTTATAAGCGGTCAAACTTAATGTTTTATGATTTTCCCCATACCATTGTTGAACAATTAATGTAGTATTGTATAATGTAATAGTCACTACTATTATAAATATTTCACTCTGTACACCTCGTATGAATGTCTAGTTAAAATACATTAACCACTTTACCTTAACAATGGTGCATTAAAATCATAAAATAGCAACTCATGAACTGTAATGATTTGAAATCATTAAATCACTATTTATAGCTTATTATTGTACACTTGTAAAAATCCTGCAATAACATTTTAAAGGTGAAATGGCCTTAACTCTAGTATAGACACGACATCCAGCCGTTGAACAAGGGGATCCAGGTTAACAGTAAACTAACGTACTACCGACTGCTCCGTCTATTGAGTACTAACACAGTGATGTGTTTGTTGTTCCAGTGGTGTACTGTGACTACACAGCCAGTGGTCGCTCCTTGCAGTTCATCGAGGACTATATCTTGAGGGAGGTGCTGCCCTGCTATGGTAACACTCATACCACTACCAGCATCACCTCGCTACAGTCGACACTGTACAGGTACAGTAACACCACACTCTTATTATAGTCCTCAGTGTTGGTAACACCATCACCTCGCTACAGTCGACACTGTACAGGTACAGTAACACCACATCATCTCGCTACAGTCGACACACTAAGTGTGGTCACACTTTCAGACACTAATGATATCTCTTGCAATAAATGCTTTTACATGTAATTGATCTTATGCCACACTTAGAGTAAACGCCATAGATTAACTGTAGGACTAATTAGGATCCGAACCCAAGAATATCGGTGTTGGTTTGTCAGCTTCTGAAGCCCACGACCAAGATACTTCCGCCCCCCCCCCCCCTTTATTGTTGTCCAAAATATAAATTTAGAAAACTTGAGCGCAAATTGTATGGAATAATTTGTCAATGGCTAGAAATTGATCAATTTAAAACTCTAATGATTTCATTGCCTTATGAAAATATAAAAAATAAAATTCTATGTATTTGAAAAGGCTAAGTTCAAGCATTTATAAACTTATTATCTGGTTAAGATAAGTGTAATTAATATATTATAATAGTACTTTACAAAAATCCACCACGAAGTCCCATAATCTCAATCAGACCAGCAAAATATTATGTCCCAATTCATCTAGCTTTATAAACAGTGTACAAATACACCATTTGGAATTATGATATTTGAAAATTGTCCTCAATTTTGGGAAATCTAGCAAATGAGTTGATGGAACAAGTTTTTACTCTTTACGAACCAAGAGATTGGTTCAGTATCAAATATGTGCAATGTTTGCCAGCTTTAGTGTGTTTTCTCGTAAGAACAAACACCCTGTAAATCATGGTTTACTGACACACATTTGTTTTCAACACCAGATTTATAGCCACCATTCACATCGGCACTGCAAAAAACAAAAAGAAAGAACCTTAAAATTTAATTTACTCTCTAACTCCTCCCTCACCCCCTATAACACCTGACTTAAGTTGAACCAGGTGTCGCATTATGGTGCGGTTTTCTCCATCGAGACCAATAAAACTGTTTTATCAGATTTAAAAGAAATACAATAAAATTTAAAAATAATTATTTTAAAATGAAGACTGTATCAAACTGCTCGTAACTATAATGTCGCCAACTAAAGAATGCAGAAAACTAGACTAAGACTACGTTTCCTGGTTACTCAGTCTAGAGATGAGATACCTGCGCAGGTTGGGTTGTTTCCGGACAGTTCACTGCTCAACATTGGTGTGTGTCAGTCTTGAGATGAGATACCTGCGCAGGTTGGGCTGGTCCCGGACAGTTCACTGCTCAACATTGGTGTGTGTCAGTCTAGACTTCTATTCCAGGCACGAGGCGAGAGACATTTTCCGCAATGCGGTCCACGCCTCTGAGCATGATGCTGTCATCTTTGCTGGTCATGGGTGCACAGGGGCAGTGCACAAGTTGATCCACGCTCTGGACCTTGCTGAGCCTCCCATCGTGTTTGTGGGGCCCTGCGAGCACCACTCCAACCTACTTCCCTGGAGAGAGAGGGGTGCCAAGGTACGAAATTACTTGTGGCATCTTGTGCCTGGCACCCGATACATTCCAGTGCTCAGGTGTAACTCTGCAACTACTGTGTATTTGAACGAATAGCACTTTCCAAGCAAATGCTGGTGCAATGTCACTGATAGATTGTCGTATCTACTTACATAAACCATGAACTCTGACAATGGTTATTTATTGTTCCCTAAAGGAGCGTTTAGACCAGAGCTCATAATTATTAAGGGGTTAAAAACAAACAATTTTAGCTTTAAATTAGAAAAAAAAAATTATTTTGTGCCAAATGAATAACATAAATATTGTAATGGAATTAAATATAAGTAGCTTAAAAAAGTTTCCTCAATCATTTATGCATTGCCCCAAATTTGGACTTCAAATTTTCCGAATAAAACAATTGACAGTTTTTTAAACTGTACTAAGAGTGCTCCTTTCTATGATATTATTAGGGGGAGGGAAAGTAGTCCCTTTTAACAAACAAAGCTCATGATTTGGACCTGTTTGCTTTATAGAACAATTTGTAGCCACATTTGTTGAGTAAAACACTCAAATCTGTACCATTTAAATGGGAGGGCTGATCTTACAGATTGTACGCATAGCGGAAACCAAAGAGGGTTTTCTTGATCTGGATGACCTTGAACATCAGCTGCAGATGAACCACAATGAGAGGAGACAGCTGATCGGCTGCTTCTCTGCCGCCTCCAACATTACAGGCATTTTGTGTGATGACATAGCCACGACACTACTGCTGCACCAATATGGGGCCCTCGCCTTCTGGGACTACGCTGCCGCAGGTAAACACACCCCCCTTATAAAAGTTAAGAGCTCTTATTTAGTTTAGAGATTGTGGAAAAACCCTCTCTACAAACAATTCATGTTGACCATTTGCTTGTACATATTATGTCAACTAATAAGATGTTCTTTTCTATTTTACTTGCCTGAAGAAAACACATAATTAATTTTTGGCAATTTGGTGAAAACTTCAGTGATAAGATTGTAAACAAGAACTGACAAACAAATAATTTGATCATAGGTTGGATTATTAAAGAATACCTTGTAGCCAAGTTGGTGAATATACACACTCAACCTTTGTTGGAGATCTTCCTTTAGAAAGTATGCGGCTACAGCAGACCTAACCCACATCAGTTATACTGCACTTTGCGCTTGTTTTGTGTCACTTTGTGGACCAAAACAAATACCCTAGAGCTGTGTTTATCAAACTTTTCCTGATAGCGGACCACTTGATAAGTGCTCGATGCACATGTGGACCACTTGATAAGTGCTCGATGCACATGTGGACCACTTGATAAGCGTTTGACATGCAGACCATCCATCTAAATATACTACTTACCTGTCCACTTAAAGAAGCAAAAAAAATAATCTGTTTATTTATTGTTTAGTTTTAAGCACTTTTTATGCTTATGTACTAAATACGCTATTGAGTTGAGGAAGGTTGTATTTAGAGGAAGTGTACCCACATTTTCGGGGAGAGTGTTTCCATTTAGGAGAAAGCACCCTCGGTACAAGTGACCAGGATCGAACCACGGTCTGCTTGCATTGGCAATCTAGTTTATTGCCCTAGACCTTGCAGCCACTAAAGCAGGAATCATTGTCTGCGTTTATCCATCAGTTCATCTTATCCACATTAAAACTGTGTCCTAGATATCGCTCACATTGACGGCCATGAAACAACCACTCAAGTCATGTCACTGTTTGTAAAACAGTTCAAACAAACTCCCAATATTTCACTATTTATTTACATTACTTGGTAAATAACCTTCTAACTACCAAGTGTACTTAAGATCAAGGATACATTTTGTTCAAGTGATCAAACATACATCTTCTTAACAACTCACCTCAGATTGTCAAATGCTAGGACATTTTATTAGATTTTAAATCAGGTGTTTAGGAAACAACTATCCAACTTCATGGTTGATAAAAATATACTTCTTTACAAACAAGTTAGGCTCATGAAAATGTCTACACAATATGTTTTCACTGGGTATTCTTAAAGAAATTAAGTTTGATTTAAAACACTCTCCTTTGCAACACATTTTTACTCCTCAACTTATGGTTTTTATTTATTGATCTACAAACTGGATTTCCTTTTTGAAAGAAAAAAGTGATTTATTTGTTGTTTCAGCTCCGTACGTCAAGTTGGATATGAACCCCTTCCTCCCGGGTGTGGACGAGCAAGCTGTTTTTAAGGACGCCATCTTTTTTTCCGTACACAAGTTTATTGGAGGAGTGCAAACACCAGGTGACATAAATTAATTATGTAGATACTTTGTAAACATATTAATCCTATTTATGCAGATAATGTTTATCTAGGAGTTAACACTTGAACAACTTTTCTTCAGACAAACCAGAAACATCAGATAACAAATTATTTACCATTTCTGATGCACCTGCCATTTTATTTATAAAGGAAAATGGCGCCAAACAGCTATTTTAAACTAAACAATGAAAGGTCCAGTCTGTGTTTTACTCTCTTCTGGCGAGTGTGAAGGTCCTGCCTTCAATGTCTTGTTATTGTAATTATAGGTGTGTTGATTGCTAAGAAGGCTCTGTTCAAGAACAATGTTCCTGACGTCTGTGGAGGAGGCTCAGTCTTCTTTGTATCACGGGATGGACATCGCTACCTACAGGTAAATTAAATATACACAACAAATGGCTCCAATATTACATTTCTCTAATTTTAATAAGTTGGTTCCACTGACAAGTGATATTTTGTTTGTTAGATCTATAACGTAATAAACAACAAGAGAACACATTTTATGTAAATCAATTACATTAAGACAATTTTGTCCTTTATTTTTAAATTTTATTATTCTCCCAACTACACTAGTCTATAACATTTATTTTACCAATTACTTAAATAAAATTGTTATTTTAAGTCAATGTCTTTATAATTTTATTCAAGGTACTTTGTTGGGATTTTTACGAATCTCTAATATCTACCGACACTCACTCTTTGTACACTGTGTCTACCCCAAAAGGGTGCAAGTTTACCTCGACTTTGACGAGTTACACTATGGCGCCTCTTATAAAATAAGGCCATACTAGAATCGGTCACGGCGAGAGTGAACGGATCGTACATCAACAGTTTGAAATCTTACTAGAATTTTTATGATATTTCTTAAAAACAATTTTGCTGTATTGGCTCAAGATATTAGCTATATAATATTTGTTAACAGTTTCAGATTGTTAATTTATTCAAAACGTACATGACACTAGCCACGCTGTAAAATATTTTAGGTCTAAATTACAATTTTGGACCTTATAAAAACATTTTACTCAGAAGACATTCACAGTAAAATGTGAGGAAAGTGAGTTGCAGGAGTTTTCAGTTTAACTGACTGATCTTTTACTGTTGCAAGTTTGAAATGTTGAGAATTGTAGTAAGTTTAGTATTAGCATGTGTGTCTGTATTGTATGTATTTGTGTTGGTCAGGACACAGAGCTCCGCGAAGAAGGGGGCACAGCGGCTGTGGTGGAGTCGGTAAGAGCGGGACTAGTCATGCAACTCAAGGAGACTGTCGGTGTTCCTTCCATCATGCTACGCGAGGATAAGATTACAAGGTCACTACTCCTCTTTGATAGATCACCTTCATTTTTAAATAATACATATTTAGATGCAGATATAACCGTGCTTAAAGACGCTTGGCTATTTAATCCAACATATGTACAACTTTAGGGTAAAACATAAATACAATATCTTGTGTGGTTTTTTATTAATAAATTTTTGCGAATGCTTTATATTTTTTTACTTAAATATAATGTTATTCCTAACATCTTAACTTTTATTAGGACTTTATTATCATTAACAACAAACTGTTTGAGGGGATTTTGAAAACTGTCAACTTGCGCTCTTAAGTACTCAGTACTGTTTGAATGAGTAATATATATATATATATCTCTTTTGTCAATATATTTGCCACAACAATTACACTAAATGAACAAATCATACAAATCATTTTTTGAAAATATGTGTGTATATTTATTACACTTGAGTGATGAAAATTATGTCTGTCCGCGCAGGATGGTTTTGTCTCATATGCGCACCATCCCTGAGCTGATACTCCTGGGTTCAAACTCCGGCTCCATCAAGAGGTTGCCTATCTTCTCTTTCATGGTCCGTCATCCCCGTGGTGTGTTCCTGCATCACAACTTTGTGTGTGCGGTGCTGAATGACGTGTTTGGTATCCAGGCGCGAGGTGGTTGCGCCTGTGCGGGGCCCTACGCTCAGGACTTGCTGGGGATAGAAGAGGAACTAGCGCAAGAATACGAGACGGTTCTAATGGAGGATAGGTGAGACTAAATACCAGAGATACAGCTCTCACCCAGGTAGAGGATAGGTGAGACTAAATACCAGAGATACAGCTCTCATCCAGGTAGAGGATAGGTGAGACTAAATACCAGAGATACAGCTCTCACCCAGGTAGAGGATAGGTGAGACTAAATACCCAAGATACAGCTCTCATCCAGGTAGAGGAGACTAAATACCAGAGATACAGCTCTCACCAGGTAGAGGATAGGTGAGACTAAATACCAGAGATACAGCTCTCACCCAGGTAGAGGATAGAGGAGACTAAATACCAGAGATACAGCTCTCACCAGGTAGAGGATAGAGGAGACTAAATACCAGAGATACAGCTCTCATCCAGGTAGAGGATAGGTGAGACTAAATACCAGAGATACAGCTCTCATCCAGGTAGAGGAGACTAAATACCAGAGATACAGCTCTCACCAGGTAGAGGATAGGTGAGACTAAATACCAGAGATACAGCTCTCACCAGGTAGAGGATAGGTGAGACTAAATACCAGAGATACAGCTCTCACCAGGTAGAGGATAGGTGAGACTAAATACCAGAGATACAGCTCTCACCAGGTAGAGGATAGGTGAGACTAAATACCAGAGATACAGCTCTCACCCAGGTAGAGGAGACTAAATACCAGAGATACAGCTCTCACCAGGTAGAGGATAGGTGAGACTAAATACCAGAGATACAGCTCTCACCAGGTAGAGGATAGGTGAGACTAAATACCAGAGATACAGCTCTCACCCAGGTAGAGGATAGGTGAGACTAAATACCAGAGATACAGCTCTCACCCAGGTAGAGGAGACTAAATACCAGAGATACAGCTCTCACCCAGGTAGAGGATAGAGGAGACTAAATACCAGAGATACAGCTCTCACCAGGTAGAGGATAGAGGAGACTAAATACCAGAGATACAGCTCTCACCAGGTAGAGGATAGGTGAGACTAAATACCAGAGATACAGCTCTCATCCAGGTAGAGGATAGGTGAGACTAAATACCAGAGATACAGCTCTCATCCAGGTAGAGGAGACTAAATACCAGAGATACAGCTCTCACCAGGTAGAGGATAGGTGAGACTAAATACCAGAGATACAGCTCTCATCCAGGTAGAGGAGACTAAATACCAGAGATACAGCTCTCACCAGGTAGAGGATAGGTGAGACTAAATACCAGAGATACAGCTCTCACCCAGGTAGAGGAGACTAAATACCAGAGATACAGCTCTCACCCAGATAGAGGATAGGTGAGACTAAATACCAGAGATACAGCTCTCACCAGGTAGAGGATAGGTGAGACTAAATACCAGAGATACAGCTCTCACCCAGGTAGAGGATAGAGGAGACTAAATACCAGAGATACAGCTCTCACCAGGTAGAGGATAGGTGAGACTAAATACCAGAGATACAGCTCTCATCCAGGTAGAGGATAGGTGAGACTAAATACCAGAGATACAGCTCTCATCCAGGTAGAGGAGACTAAATACCAGAGATACAGCTCTCACCAGGTAGAGGATAGGTGAGACTAAATACCAGAGATACAGCTCTCACCAGGTAGAGGATAGGTGAGACTAAATACCAGAGATACAGCTCTCACCAGGTAGAGGATAGGTGAGACTAAATACCAGAGATACAGCTCTCACCAGGTAGAGGATAGGTGAGACTAAATACCAGAGATACAGCTCTCACCCAGGTAGAGGAGACTAAATACCAGAGATACAGCTCTCACACAGGTAGAGGATAGGTGAGACTAAATACCAGAGATACAGCTCTCACCAGGTAGAGGATAGGTGAGACTAAATACCAGAGATACAGCTCTCACCCAGGTAGAGGAGACTAAATACCAGAGATACAGCTCTCATCCAGGTAGAGGATAGGTGAGACTAAATACCAGAGATACAGCTCTCACCCAGGTAGAGGATAGGTGAGACTAAATACCAGAGATACAGCTCTCACCCAGGTAGAGGAGACTAAATACCAGAGATACAGCTCTCATCCAGGTAGAGGATAGGTGAGACTAAATACCAGAGATACAGCTCTCATCCAGGTAGAGGATAGGTGAGACTAAATACCAGAGATACAGCTCTCACCCAGGTAGAGGATAGGTGAGACTAAATACCAGAGATACAGCTCTCACCCAGATAGAGGAGACTAAATACCAGAGATACAGCTCTCATCCAGGTAGAGGATAGGTGAGACTAAATACCAGAGATACAGCTCTCATCCAGGTAGAGGATAGGTGAGACTAAATACCAGAGATACAGCTCTCACCCAGGTAGAGGATAGGTGAGACTAAATACCAGAGATACAGCTCTCACCCAGGTAGAGGAGACTAAATACCAGAGATACAGCTCTCATCCAGGTAGAGGATAGGTGAGACTAAATACCAGAGATACAGCTCTCATCCAGGTAGAGGATAGGTGAGACTAAATACCAGAGATACAGCTCTCACCCAGGTAGAGGATAGGTGAGACTAAATACCAGAGATACAGCTCTCACCAGGTAGAGGATAGGTGAGACTAAATACCAGAGATACAGCTCTCACCCAGGTAGAGGATAGGTGAGACTAAATACCAGAGATACAGCTCTCATCCAGGTAGAGGATAGGTGAGACTAAATACCAGAGATACAGCTCTCACCAGGTAGAGGATAGGTGAGACTAAATACCAGAGATACAGCTCTCACCCAGGTAGAGGATAGGTGAGACTAAATACCAGAGATACAGCTCTCACCCAGGTAGAGGATAGGTGAGACTAAATACCAGAGATACAGCTCTCACCCAGGTAGAGGATAGGTGAGACTAAATACCAGAGATACAGCTCTCATCCAGGTAGAGGAGACTAAATACCAGAGATACAGCTCTCACCCAGGTAGAGGATAGGTGAACTAAATACCAGAGATACAGCTCTCACCAGTAGAGGTAGAACTAAATACCAGAGATACAGCTCTCACCCAGGTAGAGGATAGGTAGACTAAATACCAGAGATACAGCTCTCACCAGGTAGAGGATAGGTGAGACTAAATACCAGAGATACAGCTCTCACCCAGGTAGAGGATAGGTGAGACTAAATACCAGAGATACAGCTCTCACCCAGGTAGAGGAGACTAAATACCAGAGATACAGCTCTCACCCAGGTAGAGGATAGTGAGACTAAATACCAGAGATACAGCTCTCACCAGGTAGAGGATAGTGAGACTAAATACCAGAGATACAGCTCTCACCCAGGTAGAGGATAGGTGAGACTAAATACAGAGATACAGCTCTCACCCATAGAGAGACTAAATACCAAGATACAGCTCTCATCCAGGTAGAGGAAGTGAGACTAAATACCAGAGATACAGCTCTCACCAGGTAGAGGATAGGTGAGACTAAATACCAGAGATACAGCTCTCACCCAGGTAGAGGATAGGTGAGACTAAATACCAAGATACAGCTCTCACCCAGGTAGAGGAAGTACTAAATACCAGAGATACAGCTCTCATCCAGGTAGAGGGTAGTGAGACTAAATACCAGAGATACAGCTCTCATCCAGGTAGAGATAGGTGAGACTAAATACCAGAGATACAGCTCTCACCCAGGTAGAGGATAGGTGAGACTAAATACCAGAGATACAGCTCTCACCAGGTAAGGAGTAGACTAAATACCAGAGATACAGCTCTCACCCAGGTAGAGGATAGGTGAACTAAATACCAGAGATACATGTCTCACCAGGTAAGAGGTAGACTAATACCAGAGATACAGCTCTCACCAGTAGAGGATAGGTGAGACTAAATACCAGAGATACAGCTCTCACCCAGTAGAGTATGAGACTAAATACCAGAGATACAGCTCTCACCCAGGTAGAGGATAAGGTAGACTAAATACCAGAGATACAGCTCTCACCAGGTAGAGATAGTGAGACTAAATACCAGAGATACAGCTCTCATCCAGTAGAGGATAGGTGAGACTAAATACCAGAGATACAGCTCTCATCCAGGTAAGGACTATACAGTGAAACTAAGATATACCCAGTGATACAGCTCTCACCCAGGTAGAGGATAGGTGAGACTAAATACCAGAGATACAGCTCTCACCCAGGTAGAGGAGACTAAATACCAGAGATACAGCTCTCATCCAGGTAGAGGATAGGTGAGACTAAATACCAGAGATACAGCTCTCATCCAGGTAGAGGATAGGTGAGACTAAATACCAGAGATACAGCTCTCACCCAGGTAGAGGAGACTAAATACCAGAGATACAGCTCTCACCCAGGTAGAGGATAGAGCTAGACTGATAGAGCAAACGTCTATCATCAGCGAGAGATGGTTTGTTACTAATAAACTTCAATCTGAGTTGGTCACCTGTAGAAGAACTAGTTCAGTGGAGGTCCTTATTGGTGACGGACATGAGTTGCTGTTGCTAATTCTCTAGAGGAGTATTCTATCGAAAGGGGAGCTGTACATAAGATGATTGAGTGATCAACACTGCGATAGTTAGTGGTTTAACCCTACATCATTTTAGTACAAACCCAATAATTAGATTATTAATTACCACTTAGTTGAATGCAGTAGTGAACTTCGGCCGCCTTAGGCTCCATAGCATTTACCGTCCGGCTTTTACTTATCCTATTAGAAAACTAACGGAACCCCAGTCATCAACAAATCTTTTAACCGTGTACTTTCATTTACAATCTACCAAAATTTTCTGCCCTAAGCTGGAGCATACTCAGCCTCTGATAAATCCACCCCTGATTTGGATGTGGATTCACTTTATAACCAAATTGTTTACATTTAGATACTATTTCTATAACAAACTAAGGGTTAAGGTAAAAATCACAATTAAGGAAATGGTAATTGTGGGTTACGCAGGCCAAGGCGTCAACGTTTCCCCACTATTTGGCCGGCGACAGGGATGTTGGAATTGGAATTCTGGCTTGGTTTACCGAGTTATTTTTTCCTAAATGATTATTCCACTTCTTTCATGCAAATATGGGTACAGTGCTTCTAAGTTCCACCTTTATCATCCTTGAATTTCTCGGTGTAAATTGTAGATAGAAAGGATGGGTAGTAGTAAGATTCGCTGGACAAGTGAAAATAATAATAACGGAGGAAGATTTGAAATTTGTATTAAAAAAAGAAGTGAACTTGACCCATCTCTGTTGTTCTATAATATGGTGTGACTTGAAAGCCACGCTCTCCAACTCTCTCCTCTATTTAAACACAGCAGTACTTGTTAAACATTAGCGTAATATCTTCACTCCACCTAAACTCGTGTAATGTGCGCAGCCGTTTGGACCGCACTCATCTTCGTCGTCATGAAGAGCACTCGAGCTACGAGATGTTGCGGCCAGGGTTTGCGAGGATCAGTCTGCCCTTCTTCATGGCTGATAACGAGGTGGCTTACGTGTTGGAGGCCCTCAAGATGGTCGCCACCGAGGCTTGGAAATTGCTGCCTCAGTACATCCTGAACCCGGAAACTGGCGAATGGAGGCACCACACAAACTCGGTCAGTTTCACGCTAGAACTGACAAGATTTTACTTTGATCTATTTATAAATATGTTTGGAAATACAATTTATTAATGATATTTTAGTAATCCATAATTTTTCTCTAGCATATTTTATATTTGAATCCCAATATTCCTATAGTTTTATATATTCTATTCCATTCAGGTGTATGCTCATTTCTCAACCAAGTGTGTTCACTGGGACCCTCGAATCGTTAAGGATATTCGAGGATTCAAGAAAATGTCAGATTTGAGATTCAAATCCTTAAAAATAAAATTGTTTTCAAATTTTCAAGTTAAGGTCAAACATATAATATTTTTAAATACTCATATTTCGATTCATCTCCTGGTAATATTTATAGTGTTTCATTTCATCTTTGCTTCATATTGGACGAATGTATTTTGCTCTTACTAGGCATCATTTTGGATTGATAAAGACAGACTTCTCCAGCAATTGACCACTTCTGTTTGAATGGTATGTTCAGGTATTTCGAGATCGCAAATGGTTGGGATCAATACGTTACACGGATGGCAAGATGTCGGTGAACGAGAGACGAGTGTCTGGACAAGGAACATTCCCTCAGGACTACGGAGAAATTCTTCAAACTGCCAGGAACATCTTCAACAAAGCTAGGAAGGTATGAAAGTAATATTATCTAGCATTATTTTGTTTATCAAGAAACATTTTTAAGTTAGTCCTTTTAGGAAAACTTTACCAATTAATAATTAATCCTCCAAGTGTTTATAGAGGCACTGAAATTTCTCGAGACGTGTTTTTTATGAACTTTTACCCAGCACGTTAAAATTACTATCCAAACATATTTAAATAAAGTTGTAGCATTTTTGAAATAATAACACAATCGCGAAATTGACCCTTTTGCCTTTTAATTACAAATTATGGTCAATTTTGTTTACTTAAGTGTGAATTTACACTAAAACCCTTTGTCGCTGTTTATCTTTATCTTGCCTGATACTTGAAAACTTTATACTGTGTTAAGTTTAATTTCATTCTGCTTCAAAGTTTACAGTTAACCAATAAATTGGTTAAATAAAATGATGCATTATTTATAAGTTGAGTTTTTGTAATGGGTCCATGCATGAACCATAAAGTTAGTACAAACAAATTATTTAAATTTTTAAAAAATAATTTATGACGACACAAATTTGAATTTCTTAATAAATTTAATATACTTGTACTTTTTTTTTAGTTAGATAAAAGGAAATATTGAGGGACTCACTTTGCTATTAAATATCTTAATATTGAACAAAATTAATCAAACTAGGAATTTTCAAGGAAAAGATCGAAAATTCAGAGTACTTAAACATTTCAAGTTTTGTAAAGATCTTGTGAGTCTTGCTCAACTCTAATTTTTGTGTACTCTCACTCCCCTGATATTGACTTAGTATAGCAGTGTATGACATTGGTTGCTTGCAGATGGCCCAGCGTTACCCTCTGTCAGACCAATGTGTGATGTTCGACGACCGTACAGATCGTCTGCGTTGGTTCATGCTACCCAGTGAGGCACAAGACATCCTCCTCGGAAACTCTCAGAACGTGAAACATGATGTTCCTTTTGACCCCATCCAATACTCGGGCTCTCGTGGAAGAATAACCGAGAACCCCAACCCCACGCTCATCCCGATACTATACAACACGGTGCCGCTGATGAGGGCCAGCTCGTTCGACCTGTCTCGGCACAACAGCCTGCCTAGTGTGGACAGACAGTTTCAGAGACTATGCACGACACCTCCTATTGTGTCTGTTGTTCACTCTCAGCCTGACTTGGTGTGGAAGGAAGGGACCATTCACAGCAAGAGAATATCTGCCTACGAAACACAAAGTCAGGTTAATTTTGCCGTTGGAGAAGTTATGAATCCCGCTTCAATCCAAAACACCACCACGGCAGAACAAACTTTCCCGGTTGTTGTAGGAGAAGATACGTACGCTGGTCGAGCAAGGTGCTATAGCTTAGGATCCTCCACAATGTCCCCTCCTGTTCTCAGTCCTCAAACTCTTTGTAACCTAGGAATGTCAAACTCTGAATATTCTCCTCCTCGACACCGGCATTGTAGCTGCAGCAGTCAGACTGATCTCAACTCTCTCGACCTTGATTCTGCGGGTAACTTTTCTCCGCTGCCCAGTTTGAATATGCTGCAGTTGAACACAGCATCAGCCAATGATTGTAGTCTCTATGGACAGAGCTCTTCCCCAACTATCTCTACACAAAGCCCAGAATATCTTCACGCTTATGTTAAAGAGAAAACTAAAGAGCTAGCCACAGAAATCAAGTCGGAGATCCGCGGGGTGATTTCTAAAGTTGAAAATGTTCTGTCAGAAAGTGCTGACAGTTCAAACGATAATTACATTTACCAAAATGGGTCTGTCTCTGAGAAACTTAACGAAAGTGTACGAGGCACATCTGTATCTTCAGTCGATGTTGCCGAGTATTTATTGGAAGTTTCCAAAGGTATGGCTTCCGAGATGAAGACCGAAATAAGAGAAATGATGAATGCTGTGGACATTATGATGTCTTCAGATGCCATGTCCCCACGGTCACACAGCCTGGAAGAAAAAACATCCTCCTCTCTCTCGCCAGACAATTCAGTCGCCGACAAGCATTTCATCGGCCCCAGCGGGAACTTCTTGACGTCCAAGCTGGCCGACCTACCCGGCGAAAGAACACAATCTAGTGAATGTTCGAGCGATGAAACTGTCATACAAATTCTAAATGTGGACAAAAAGCAAGGAAATGTGGTGGTGAATGTAAAAGACAAGTCGTCTGAAGAAGAGGATCTTGAAGAAGAAGAGGCACAAAGCTTTATGGGCTTTGAAAACAAGCAATCGTTATTAATGAGGTCTACCATCAACAGTGTTAGCTCCCAGGACAGTGGAATCAATCTCACCTTTCAGGTAAGGCTAACGTAACATAGCTACTTGAACGTAAGTACGCCACAATTCACTGGTATAACTTCTGAGAGCTATATTATTATTGTCACAGGAATCTGACTCGTCATCGCACAGCAACTACACGTCAAAGAGTGACGACAGACAGAATGTCCGGTGTCGCAAGCTAAACACCTCTCTGTCAGAATCTAGTGCTGGCAGTAACTTGGGCCAAGTGAGGTCCACGGAGCTGCCCAGGAGTGTGTCGGAGGTGGTGGACAGCTGCACCTCGGGAGATCATGTGGCTTCAACACCCGACACAGAGAACAGCTCCGTGGTCAGATGGCACTGTCCGCCAAAGTCTATATGGAAACCTGCGATGGAAGTACGTATGGACACCCACAGACACTATAGGGACCATAAAAAAATACTTTGTTTATCTTGAAAAAAATTGAGGAAGCACATTAAAACATATTTATTTTAATATAATATCTTTAGAATACTATATATTAATAAAAAAAAATTAATTATGTGTTTTGTAGCTTTAAATCACATTTTTATTGGTATCTAAGGAATTTTGATATTTATATACAAATAGCTAATTAGAGCCGCAGACTAAATAATCTGAAATGATTGAGAATTAAAATAAAAGGAATTTATCTGACCTTTGTGGAGGTAAACTAGCTTTGTAAATCTTGTAAGTGTGTTTACATGTTTATACGTATGGTTTGCAGGCTCTTCATGAGTTTGACATGATTCGCGACGGAGACCGTGTGATGGTCTGTTTGTCTGGTGGCAAAGACTCCCTCAGCTTGTTACACACGCTGCACCAGTACCAGTTCTATGCTCGAGCTAAAGGAATCCAGTTCACTCTGGGGGCAGCCACAGTGGACCCAGGGAGCACTGCTTACAACCCTCGACCACTCATACCCTATCTACAGGCTCTAGATGTACACTATCTGTACGAGGAACAACGTACGTGGTCTACCTTATGTTCAAAAATAGGAGGGTGTCAGCTCAAGGCTTTTGATTCAAGTCTATTTCGAGCGAGTATCCCATGAAGCTTGCCTAGTATCGAGCCGAGTCTAGCTTGGGTTGAGTAAATACATCATTTTAAAACTTAATTATTCAAATAAAAAAACCATTACCTATTAAATTTATTTTTTAACTAAATAAAATTCATATATTAAAAAAAAAATCAAAACCTAAAATTGTGTATTTTGAAAAAAAAAATATTAA
This sequence comes from Timema podura, assembly GCA_033556935.1. Lineage (NCBI taxonomy): Eukaryota > Metazoa > Arthropoda > Insecta > Phasmatodea > Timematidae > Timema > Timema podura. Next base: position 10,901,339 of record JAVRXN010000007.1, on the reverse strand, counting down.
GTCATATTATTAACCAAAAAATTAATAATGATTCAATTTAATGTTCCTAATGAAAGTTTAAAAAGAGTATTCATGAAAATGTGTTTGTATGGGAAAATCTAGTAATATTAAAAAAAAAACATAATTCCATGTCCATCTAGAGTGCAGCTGTTCACATGTAACTGGCCTCTTACCAAAGAGATACATTAGAGAATTAAGATGTACATAGTACCCTTTTGCATTGAGGTTTACTTAATAACATCTTGCACTAAGCTATTTGTGTTTTAAAATCTCTACAGAGATATATTTCTATATCTTCTTTTATCTCATACTTTCTTCCTTTCATCAACAAAACCAGCTAGTTAATGACCTTGACATTTCAATGGCCATCTGCTTCACAATACCCACTTTGTTATGATCTCCTCCCCTTCAGGCCCAACCCTTAAAACCCGGCCAATAGAAATAAAAGTAAACAATTAGTCATTAATCACCAGACATACACCGCAAGCCAAACAAGAACATTTTTCAAGGAGTTCAAGATTGTAGCCCATAATCAAGCCCAGCTCTCGAGTATCTATTTAAAGCTTGGCTCATGTTCCGAGTATCCACAGGGCCCTGGTTCAAATACTCTTTAACCCTCCGGTGCATTCGTGGACACCTACAACGGTTTTACACGTGTGTGGACCCAGTCCGCTACTGTCTTAGTGCAGTTTTTGGTTGGATTTCGCACACAGTTATTGAATATTAGGAAAATGATAGAGCACAAATAAAAGTAAAAACACTAACACATTTTTACACACACTTCAATATTTCGATGCTATTATAGCATCTTCCTCAGGAAGTAGTCTAATTACTACTTCCTAAGGAAGATGCTATAATTGCATCGAAATATTGAATTGTTTGTAAAAATGTGTTAGTGTTTTTACTTTTATTTGTGCTCTATCATTTTCCTAATATTCTATAATTTTATTTATCACTAAAGGTTTTTTGCTCAATGCACATTTTTCATACAAAAAAAACAAAAACAAAAGCACACAGTTATTGGTAATTTTATAACACTTAAGTTTTAATTTTAAATTATTATGCATATTTAAAAAACTTTTAAATTTCTTGCAATATTTTTTACATCTATGTTTTCAGTAATTTATAACCATAATATATTTTTTATAATTAACTGACTTATAACTTTACTTATGAACTAACTTGTGATTGCAAAACATTTTCTTACATAGAATACAATACAAAAAGATTAATGAAATCAATTTTAAAAAAAGAGTTGTAATTAAACTAAAACTAAAATTGCAAAGCTAAACAAACTGGTTAGATTCTTAGTTAAGTTAATGCGCCAATTACTATCACTGTCAAAATCATTTTTTTTTAATGTCACTAAACTAAATATTCAATAAACTTTGAACCAAGGATGAAAGGTTTACACAGTAACCAGACAAATATAGATATAAAATCTCACACTTAAAAACATAATGTTCTACTCTTTTCTGCTGAAGAAGACGTTTGATGTTTCCTGAAAGTTAGTGATAGGTTTGTGTTTAAAATGAGATCTTGAGGACCTACATTTTTATGGTAAGTCTATAGGCCCTGTCCTCCTATCCATAGGCCTAATTATTGGGGGGACAGAATAAAACAATTTTCATTGTAAATGTATTTTACACCCATGCCTCTTTCCACCCTGTGGTCAGTTTTTTTATCCAAGCCATATATTCTCCACTACCGGCTGACTAGGCCTGTCGTAGCTTCATATGTCTTATAATATAACTTAAGACTAGGACAAGCACAACATCCAGTCCCCGGCCGTTAATTCATCACTGTGAAAGCCCACATTTCACCAATGATAAATTTTTCGGCCATGCCGGGAATCGAACCCGGGACGCTAAGCTCAGTAGACAGACACACTACCATCTGAGCTAAGGTGTCAGATCACTCTAAATGAATGAATAACATAAATAGTGTGGTTCAGATTACTGGGGAGGAACGACGTCCATTTTCCCAACCCAGTTAACGATGTTATTGCTGAGGTTTCTTACTACCTGTTCAGGTCATACACACAATATGATAATTACTCTCATGGGGTAGAGATGAGGAAGGGAGCATTTTAGAGGTCATATACCAAAATTTGCCTGGGAGGAGAGTGGGAAACCACTCAGGAATAACCACCCTCAATACACCTAACCCGGGAATCATTGGCAGTTCATTTTATTGTGAGAGTGGCGCTTTAGACCATGTGACCACTGAAGTGGGTAGTATAATTTTACTATCCATTGAAAAAACCCTCTTGTATTGTAAAGTTAATCAGGTGTGAAATATTTTTGATAACCTAATTCAAACATAAAATATAGTTTGTGTTATTTGATCTGCCGACTTGATGCAGTGACCTTGGTTTTATTCCACAGCTATTCTTCAGCAAGCCTCCGAGCTGGATAACTGTACATCAGTGTGCAGTTTCTGCAGTCGCATGAAGCGCGGCCGCTTATACTCGGCAGCACGATCCAACGATTACAATGTCCTGGCGCTGGGCCAACATTTGGACGACTTGACAGAGAGTTTTATAATGTCGGTGTTTCACAACGGCAGGCTGAGGACCATGAAGGCTCATTACAACATCAGGTGGGTTGCAACTTGCGTTAGTAACTGACAACTAAGATTATAAAAATAAGAGTAAGGACAGAGGGAGATGGAGGTATTTTACTGAACTGACCCGACCACAGGCTGGAAACAGATGATGATGATGATAAGGAAAGATCCTCCTACATTCACAACCAGTCTCCAATAATCCGTTGTCTATACACTACCCTCTTCTTTCCTCATCCCAACAGTCACAAACAACATCCAGACAAGAAGGTAAAGAGTCGCCCATCACCAGAAACACATTAGAGCAAAGATACATCAAGCTCGAGTCCGAATAGCCATTAAAGGCTCGGATTGGGTTAGAAAATGTAAGTGCTTGCGGATCACTAGTAGTTGCATCCCAATTTTACATTACCGGTACTTACCGTGTATACTTGTGTATTTCAGGGAGAGAGATTTGCGTGTGATTCGTCCATTTGTGTATGTACGCGAGAAGTCTCTTCGGCAGTTTGCAGAGAGTCGAAATCTTCCGATCATTCCCGAGAACTGTCCTGCTTGCTTTGAGGCACCAAAGGTAATCTTACTTATTGCAAATGTCTTTGCCAAATTCAAATAATTATTTTATTAACTCTGAATAGCAAATTATCAGATTGTGTAAGAAATTAGGATTTAAAATATATTTTGCGTATAATTTTTAACAGATAAATTAAACCATAAATAACTAGTGTTGAGTGAACACAATTTGTGGTTGAGTAGCTTATGAGTGTGTAGTTTTTAAATTTCACTCAGGTCTGAAGAACTGTAGAATATATGAATGTAGATTGTTTTTGTTTATAAGAAATTTTGCTTGAAATAAAACGATATAAACTCCTTTTTCCTAATTTCCTCAGCGATGCCTTGCTTCGTTTTTATGTCTGTTATAACCGGTTGTTTCCAGGAACGCCACCGCACCAAGCAACTTCTTGCCCAGCAGGAAATCCTGTTCCCTCGTTTGTTCTGGAGTCTGCGCTCAGCACTTCACCCACTCATGAGTTTTCGACACACCGGAGAGGAGAGTAGGGCATATACGCGACACCGCAAACACTCCCAGCCGCAGCAGACGGTGCTTACTGTTAAGGAACCTGATGAATCCAGCACGGAGACGGACGAGGAACCGGCTAACTGAACACAGATGAACCAATATCACGGCGAGGAACGGATTGAAATAAAGGACAGATTTGTGTGCGAATAGCTAGGCCATGACCGGCAACATTAGTGAATTGTTAGTATGGAAACGACTAAGAGAGCACTTTTATTGGTAACGTGCGCTTACTAACAAACGTTGCAACACTTTTCTGTCCAAACATCATTGACAGAAACAGAACATGTTAACTTTACCTTGTATTTACTGAATATGTCATGTTCAAAAATTTGTCTGAGAATTGAGGTCATATATTTTGCTAGATATGGATAGTAATTTTTGTTTGTTCATTTATCTACAAAGTAGGGAACTAATTTTGAGATGTCACATTATAACTTAACTTATGTGTCGGCCATTTTTTTTATATATATATCTATTAGAGGGAATGAAATGCACTTGTCTGTGATATTCTTTCATTTGTAACAATTTATTATGTTGTGCTATCAATTGTGTTGTTGTATAATAAAACTGTGCCATATTTTGTTATGGAGATACAGTCACTGTTTTGGTTCTAGTGTACCATTTCCCTTTTCTTTTTTTTAACTATCACTTTACCACACACAAACTGAATTAGTCTCATTTCATGACAAATTATTCAGCATCTGAAGTTCTATTTTCTGTAAATATTTATTTTTTTAACTGCGGCTTTGTCTGTATGTTGAACTTGTCATTTTTAAGCTCTTTAAAGAGTGAGATTGGTATTTTTGTCTGGCCTAACTTATGGTTGAAAACCTCTGAATCGTGCTCATAGTTGGTGTTAATGGATTTAGGTAGGTACTTGAAAATAAACTTCATTTATACTTTTATTGGCTAATTATTTAACCATATTGTTATATAAACAACTTTCTGGTTTGTATACATACATTATTCTCATTTTTTTTTTTTTAGTGAATACTATGCTGTTATGTGTGTGGTAACTTAGTGGAAAATCTAGTTTAACATTGTAATATGGAACTTTCTTCCTTTTAAATTACCTTACAGTTACCTTTATATGAATATTTTCTGTTTTTTTGATGTTTCAAGTAATTCAAGTGCAAGCTAGATGATGACAAAGAATGAACATTGAAAATGACATTGTTTCAAGACCAAAGTGTTTTATTTGTTTAGTTTTAGTTTAACCTCATCGGTATGTGCACTGTTTTGCTTGCTAAAGAACAATAAGGCAGCTAGTTTCACAAGTGTATTGAGTGTTGTATTTTATTGTGTATTTTTTTTATGCCAAATGTTTTCTTTATAATCGTCGGCAACTATTTAGTGCGAGGAATTATGACCGAAAAGTGGACTCATGCTTATTTGTAATGCTAATATTTATTTATCAATGCACGATTGTTATTATGCTAGAGAATGTGTTGTGTGCACAATCTCAACTATGTCTATAGTTGAACAGTATAGACGACGAGATATGTTTGAGATTGTTTCGAGATGTCCACAATCTCACATGTCCCTGTTTCTATTTTGTTGCCTGTCGACAATATAAGAGCTCATGCAGAGGAGAGAAGTAGAGTAATATTTGTAGCATTTGGTGTTTAAATGAACTTTATCAAATGTTGGTAACTAGAATTTAATTACGTTGGAAGCATTTGATGCAAGTGATGATTATAGAATATCTTGTGAATGTCATTGTACATATATTAACAATTTTATCTGAAACTTTTGGTTAGTGGGAACTTCATTGGCAGTCTTTTGCCGCCATCCCATTAGTGTTGTTTATTTCAAGTCAAAACCCTAATATTGTACTTTTACAAGTCACAGGAAAAAGCTGTTTTGTAACATTATTTTCTGAGTTATTTATAAATTGACTGTTTTCATTACGATTAAAATATGATTTATACCTCTTTCAGTATAGATGTGTAAAAAAAATATTTCACGATCGTTGTATATATAATGTGGTTTCCTTTAAAATGAAGCTAACTACTAAAATGTAACAGTTTAACAGAGCTACCTGTGTTTTACTGAAGGTACAAGATGTGTTTGCTGATGGGGCTTCATTTCTCAAAAGGAAAATGGCATCTCATATCACTTATATAGGTCTATATCCAGTGTAAAAGAGGGCTGGTTTTTATTTTTGACTTTAAATAGTTTACATTTTGCTCCCTAGTGTACAGCGCTCTCAGAGTGTTTCGAGACCTAACTGAAATGAGACCCTGTTTGAGTGTGTGTCGATGATTTTGCATGAAAATCTTATCACCTAATTTATCTATAGGTGATGTCATTTCATTTGAACTAGTATCAAACCTTAAATACATGTAATCATATTCATAATCAACATGTTGCTCATTAAAAATATTTATAACTGTTTTATTTTGTGTTATATAAAACAAGCGATACCTGATATAAAATAATCTTGTTTTTCATTTACTACCCAATTTTTATCTCTTACCTTTATGATAAAAAATCTCCACCGTCTCGGTTTAGTGATCCGATTATAGAAATACCTTCAGCCACTCTCATCCCGGCTAGAAGTAAGAAATATTCATTCATTAGATTGTTTATTGCAAACATGTTTATTTAAATACTATAATATAAATGGAAGGAGATACTGGAAAGCAGGACAGGACACAAGTTTTTTCACACACTCCTGCCACTGTACAGAGCGGAAATAATTTGTTTCTTTCCGCAACACCAAGTTAAGCTATTAGTTTTTAAAAACCATAAATATTTCTCTCTAGACTTGCTATATATTAAAAATCTAATATATTTAAGAAAATATGTATCAACTGGGGGTACTTTCATGGGGGAAACAGTTGAAAAGTTGGTAGATAAAGACTGAAATATATATATTTTTATGAATATTTCAAAATGATATAATATTTGACTTTAGAATATTTATGATTATAAAATAATATGTATGAAATAAAGTGCATTGAGCCACTGATTATTAAATATAAAATTAAACTGGGTGGTTTAGTGTAATTTCAATTGTAAGGCACATGAGGACAATGTAACCAAAGGGTAGGGGGTCATTAAAACTAGGCCCATTCCCTCCAACTGGGGTTTTTTTACATTCCATTGTTTGGAAGGATCAAATCTACATAATCCAATATGGTAGCTGTTCCGAGAAGGAATGAAGTTTTCCTGGCAAGAGTGGTTAGAGGAAGCAACACAGATGGTTTGAGCATGTGATGTTTTAGCTACCAGAATATTATGTTGTGTACCTTTGGAAGGAGGATAGAGACAATTAACAGGAACACAAACAATATGGCTTTAACCATCAAATGAAGCAAATTTCACACTTTGGACGTTTGTCAGAAGAACTATTTTAACTTGTGGAGAGGTCTAAAAGTCTGAACAGCACATTTTTTTCATCAGTAATTTTTTTATCTCTTGAGTGGAAATATAATGAAAATTTAACTAAAACTATTCTTTCAACAGTATTTTTATTGTTGAATTAAACATGACTGTAAACATAAAAAAAAGAAATACAAAACTCACACCAACCCCTTGGGGTTCTCGGAAGCAACAAATATGTAAGATCCTTTTGCTTTGGCGCGATCTCTTGCAAGGATTCGTAACTACGTGGATGTTCCATTGATCGAGCACTAGGTTTTTTTAGGGGGGGGGGGGGGTGTCGGATCGTCTCACTGGCCGTGCCCGCTCGCTACCAGGTGGTACTGCCTGTCTCGCCAGGGGGTGTAATTCTCAGCTCCTTAGACCATGCAGCCACCAAAGAGGGTAGTATTATGTTTAAATTGGAAGTTCCAGGTTCCATACCTATGTAGAGTTGCCTATATGCCCCTCGTACTAAAATTATCATATGTGCCCACTAACCATGCCGGATTCAATTAATATAGAAGTTGTGGATCTTTAAACTTGGCAGGTAAACAGCGTTACTTTTAAGTTAAATCCTTGTTTGAAGTCAATTTTTTTTAAATCCTGAAGATCCTGGTTCTACACCTCACTTAATAGGCATTCAGTAATTACAATCATGTGTGCTCACCTTGCAGATTTGAATATAAAATTGGGGCCTCTTTAAGTTGGAGGCTATATGCAAATTATTCAAAATTTCCAGAATAACAAATTTGTACATCTATCTACTTATAATATGATTTCCATGTTCTATTTAGTAATTAAATACTTTTTATTTTATTTTACATAGCCTAATTTTTCTTTCTACTATGTATTTGACATAATTTTTATTATTTTTTGTTACTGCCATCTATTGACTTTATTTGGAACATGCCTTTTATTTAGTGTAGGTTAACATGTGCTCTAGCGGATGAACTCATAACTAATGGTTCTATCTGGTTTGAAAGATTTATGTTGTCACTCTGAGCATATTCTGTTTTACACTAGAATAAACGGGTTATGTGGTTGTGGGATACTTCTGACTGCTTATTTATTTTCAATTAGGTGTAAACAGGTTAGGTTATATTTTAACACACCCGCTACAAAAATAAAAATGGGTCTTTTGACAGATCCTGGAGCCGGCAGAGGAAAATTAACTCAAATCTTGGTTATGTATTATAATAAATTGTGTGTCGTTTTATACATAGCCGGATTGGTATGGTTCGCTTTGCTAGCTCATGAACATTTCAATGCAGGTACAAAATGTTCTATATTAATTTTTAAAAATTTTAATTTTGTGTATGTATTCAGTGAATGTATATTTTTACTGTATGGTTCCCATCAACGAGCCAACTAGGCAAGCTCATGAAAACAGTTATATATAGCCTATAAATAAATAAATAATAAAATAATTTTGCGTTAGTGAACCCCTTTTAATTTTACAATGGTAGATAAAATTTTATCATGATTGGTGTTTTTTAATTGCAAGATCCACTGTTTTTGGTATTTTGACAGTGTACAGTCTTAACCTACTCCAACTAATCTATCAAAATGTGTAAAGTAGGGTGAGTTTGTAGAAAATGCAAGGTACCCTGTTCAGAGTGTTTTAGTGCAGTTATACAATAGTTTAATCTCTCTGGTAGGTATGGATGACGGTTTCCTCCCCATAAAGGTTTGCCAGCCAGACGGCATTATCTAGACGGGCGGGGACAATTAATACTTACAGTAACAATATAATACAATTTTAGCTCTAAGGTCCACCAAATCAACCGGCAGGCCCGGGAAACACTGTGTGGAGAGATGAAGGGGTAATAAATAGTACCTACACTTTATCTGTCCATTTCATTGTTATGTTACAATATTTGGATATTGTATTCACTTTGTTAAGCACACAAGAGTACGTAGCTAATTGAATGACATCAAGATTTATACATTTCAATAAACACTACATCCAAACAAAGAAGATTTATACATTTCAATAAACACTACATCCAAACAAAGAAGATTTATACATTTCAATAAACACTACATCCAAACAAAGAAAAAGCCGAGAATGGGACGGATAATGTGTACTATCCCCAACGAGGGTCTGGTTACCATATATATATATGACTTTTATATATATTTTTTCCCCAACAAAAAAACCCCTACCCTGAAATATTTAAGTTAACCTAATGATATTTAAAATTAATATTTAATCACAAAATAGCTTAGTCCTTAATTATTTAAAAAAATGTTGTGCCTAAATATTGTTGTTAAATATAATTATGTATTCAGTGGTGTTTTTGGTTTTAGGACATCATAAAAAGTAGCCCGAGTATAGGTCTAGTAGGTAGAGGTCTAGAGCAGAGGTTCCCAATTTTTTTTGGCCACGGAACCCTAAATGATCATACTTTTTTTGGCGGAACCCCATTTTGATAATAACAAAAGTGATTGTACCTTGTAGTGTAGTTTGAATATTTTCATGTTTGACATGAAAAGAAAGAATAATTATAAATAAAAAATAATTATTATAAGTATTATAAAACATTTATCGTACAAAAAGTAACTATTTAATGTGAAGAATGAAATTTTTTCACATATTTACTTATAATAGCACTAAAATTAGGCTTAATGTCTGACAATTGAACGCAAAGATCTGAACTCGGAACCCCTTTGACCCTTCCACGGAACCCCAGGGTTCCGCGGAACACCTTTTGGGAAACGCTGGTCTAGAGGACCCTGGTTCTATCCCTATATGTGTCAGTAGGTTAGCTCACATGAGGTGCACCCAAATTGCCATATAACGTATGAGAGAACCACTCGAGCCCTCACTACTCTGCCAACAGTAGTCAACTGTTTAAACATCCTAGACTGTTTGGTCACCAATGTACAGGAGCTGCTCCATTGGAGGGATGCGTCCAGGGGAGGGTTTATATCATGAGAAGGATTTTTTTTTTTTTACAATTATATTAATATCTTAGACCATGCTTCCTCCAAAGCAGACGTGAAATTATAAAATGAGGTGCATGAGGTATGTATTTTGGTGAACATCAAAAATCTATCCTGAGCTCAAGAAATTCAGGAACCACAGCTTTGGAGTGAATTATGGCCTACTTGATTGAAAAACATTAAGTTCTTAGTTTCATCCTGATTATCTCTGACTGCTAAATTTAGTTATTTGGTTTATCAACTTGACACAAGCTGTCCACGTATTGTCTCCACCAACTAATATCCACCCTAACCTCGTTTCCTTGATTGTAAGTATCCCACATGTCGTGCCCGTTAGATTGCACCAACGTGAACAAGCTCGCTTGTTCCAGGAACATATTTCTCCGAAAACGCTCTCCTCCCGGGACTGGTGAAGGGCGACTTTGATGAAGACATGACTGCAAAGAATTATCAATCAGAGCTGTTGGAGGAATCTTCAAGGTATCCGAACAGCATGCCGTATCCGTGGCTTCTAGCAAAGTTCCGACAGCTGAGTCTGGACGTCTACACACACAACTTCACTTTAAACTATCCACTTGGCTACGGCACGGCAAGTCATGATCTTGATGTGCACTATCACTAAACTAAACCTTGTTTTATTATCACAGATGGCTATTTTTATAAAGTTACGTAGATGTAAATGTGTTATATTTCAGAAATACACCGGTAAGAATGTTTATGCCATCTTGCGGGCCCCACGCAGTGCAAGTACAGAAGCTCTGGTACTCTCTGTTCCTTACCGTCCGCCTAGCAGTGCTCACCCTGGGACTATGCCTTCTATTGCACTTATGTTGTCACTGGCCAAGTTCTTCAGACGTTAGTATCAAAAAAAATATTGTCTAAAAATAATTTTGTTAATTTATATTTTTGCATGAGAAATAATTACTTAGTTTCATGCCATGGAAATCCTTGGGATGTGCTGAGAAATCTCATTTGTATTATTTCACAAACTTACCATAAAATATTGGTTTAGTTCTTAAAGTATTAAAATATTTGAGGAAAAAACCTATTTGTTTGGATTATTAAATCATCATAAGTTTAAAAAAAACTCCGTACTTAATCCATCCTCACTAACTTTCTCCACAGTTCCCTATCCTTGGGTACTCCCTTCAACATCCATACATTGAGTCAATACATGCTCTTTTATTATTGAAACTCTTACTATTTCTCATTTTTACATATTTGTCCACAACATTTAGCCACGTCTCACATGGTCTATCCCTTCCTGTTAATCCACACACTCTACCTTCATATATTTACATCGTCACTCGATCCATACTAATCCTCTCACCATACCTAAATCAACGTAAGACACTTCTTTCATATTGACCTATTTAATTCCCTTTCAAACCGCACTCCTTCAACAGCCATTCGTTACTCACTCTTGTCCATACGAGTATTCCCCACATACATTTCTTAGATATCTCATTCTAAATGCATTCACCTTGCTCCTGTGTTTCTCCTGACAAACCCAAGCTTCACATCCATAAAACAATGTTGATGTTAACACACGTTTATATACCGCCATCTTTGCCTCTTTCGATACTAGTTCATTCTTTGCATTAGTCCACATACATCCAAGTACTCTTCAAGGTGCATTCATCCATCTTTCGATTTACATTTTCATTAAAGGTTTTATGTTTATTAAAAGAGAAATGTAATTTTGATAGTTTTAGTCCCAGAACCTACAGTACAGTGATTATTTAATAAAACAACTAAAATGTTTGAAATAGAATCAAGTTATATTTATATTCTTATATTTTTAAAAACTGCAATAATATAGTTACAGTCCAAGAGGGAGGTTACAATAAGTTTCTTATAATGGATTTGTTAACTATTTACTTTTCATAGAGAATTAATTATGTTTTAGTGCTGTGAGTCTTGTTGTTTACAAGTATTTAGTTGTTTTGAAGAGAGTAAAACACAAAACCATTTTAAAATAAATTGTCTTCCTTTAAAATTACCTATTTTCAAACAATCTCGCCACTTTCCCCAATTCATTGCAGTATTGATTGAAATGATACATGAAAATATAGTTTTACAAATCTTTATTTAGATTTAGCGAAGGGAGCAAGTTTTGCTGTGATTGAACATGTTATGACATGTTACATGTTATGACATGTTACATGTTTGCTGTGACAGGTCAGAAGTACTGGGCGAAGGATGTGATCTTCCTAGTGACAGAACACGAACAACTGGGAATCCAGGCATGGTTGGAGGCATACCACCAGACCACATGTGGTCGCTCTGGGGTGCTTGACCATGGGGACATGACAGGGAGAGGGGGGCCATTCAGGTGGGATTCAAAATAGCTCATAGAAAACTATTACTATTTATATCAAAACTATTTTATTGAGCCATTTAAAAAAGAAATAGCAAAAAAGTGACATTACCTAAACAACTAACATGAGTTCTACAAGTTTTAACTGTACAGAGGCTGCATTTATACACATTATACTGAAATTAACACTTGACATGGATAACCAACTGCTTTTCACAAATATGGATCTACCCCTATTAAAGTTCAAAGGAAATATTTTTTTTTCAACAAAAACATACATATATATTTTCTAAAGGATCACAATGTTATTTTCTTGATTGAAAAACAAAATAAAGTCCAGATGTGAGGTTCTGGTGTCCCTTGTTGTGTAGGCGGCCATCAACCTTGAGCTACATGCGGAGAAGATCGGCCATGTCGATGTGAAGGTTGAAGGACTAAACGGTCAACTGCCAAACCTTGACCTCGTCAACTTGGTCCATCGAATGTGCTCCAAGGAAGGAGTGAAGCACACCTTTAAAAATAGGGTACAACGTTTTCAAACACTTAACTCTAGTTATGTTAGTTGTCTATTCATTTAGTGTTTTGTTTTATTCTTGGGTAATTGTTGGGCTTATTTTTTTATCACAACTATCGACTTCTTTATCTCAACTCTCATATATTATTTTATTTTATAATGTTTCATATAAATGGAAATATGACAAAAATAAACACTTAAAAACAAAAGATCTAGAGTTGTTTTGTAAAATTTGATAATAAATATTTGAATAAACTGAATTTTGAGTTAGGGTACTTTACTTGGTGGTTCAATAAGCGAGATATGGTTACAATCTAATTATATCCCAGAGTAAAGAGATCTTTCTTTGACCTAAATTATACACTGCACAATAAGATAAGCAGCTTGAACATTAGAGACTAAAAAATATATTATTTTTAGTAAAACTTGGTCGGGGGGGCCTCATAATCTGTTTGGTCTTTGTTGTCAAGGAAAATTCTAACCATCGAGACCCGGTGAAAGAATGGTTTCACCAACTGAAAACACTCATGGCCATGGTTACCACTCAGGCCACGGGGATCCCCAATGGCAACCACGGTCTGTTCCACAGGTCAGGAATTAACTCTACACAACCAAATTGCAATCCTTTGTTTTCATTGAGAAGTAAGAGCTTCAGGTACAGATCGTAGGAACCTACACAACACCAACACAATAGACACATCGTCATAGCAGGAGAAACAAGGACAGTGAATGTAAGAGACTAGGAGAGCATGTTAACTGTCACCAGGAGAAACATACAGTGAATGTAAGAGAGACTAGGAGAGCATGTTAGCTGTCACCAGGAGAAACATGGACATTGAATGTAAGAGAGACTAGGAGAGCATGTTAACTGTCACCAGGAGAAACAAGGACATTGAATGTAAGAGAGACTAGGAGAGCATGTTAGCTGTCACCAGGAGAAACATACAGTGAATGTAAGAGAGACTAGGAGAGCATGTTAGCTGTCACCAGGAGAAACATGGACAGTGAATGCCATATTTCTCCAGAAAGAGCGATGTTCTAACTTGTCAACCATGTTGTTCCTACTCACGTATATTGTTACCTGGTTCACAGGTTTGGAATTGAAGCTGTCACTCTGGAAGGCTTTGAGAAGAAAGAGAAAGGAAGTCCAGCAGTTTTCTACCAACTAGGACGGTAAGACGGAGGTCACTCTATCATTTCAAACTGTGTATTTGTTGTGCAATATCATCATCAAGTCTTGTTTATTGTATTTCACTTAGGAGGTGTTCAGGGAGACAGGCTCACTAAAATCACTAGAGCCTTTCTTCTGTGTACATGTAAGTGTTGGGGAGGGGGAGACAGAGTTAGTACACTTGTCACAACAGCTCAGGGAGGGAGAGACAGAGTTAGTACACTTGTCACAACAGCTCGGGGAGGGAGAGACAGAGTTAGTACACTTGTCGCAACAGCTCAGGGAGGGAGAGACAGAGTTAGTACACTTGTCGCAACAGCTCAGGGAGGGAGAGACAGAGTTAGTACACTTGTCACAACAGCTCAGGGAGGGAGAGACAGAGTTAGTACACTTGTCGCAACAGCTCAGGGAGGGAGAGACAGAGTTAGTACACTTGTCGCAACAGCTCAAAGTAAATCGGGGAGGTGCTCCAGCTTCAATAATGACAAGAAATAAAAATAGTCTCCATTGAGGCGGTCTAATATCATTTAATAACAATGAATGTTCCTCTCACCCATGTTCTAGAAGGACCAGCAGTCTATTGTCACAAGAACAACAATTTATTCTTGGTTGAGTCACTTCTCTCAGAACCTAAATAAGTTGAAAGAGAAGAGGGGAAAGCAAAACAGTGCAACCCGCTTTGTTGGTCGCGTGGCACAACGTGCTACTCTCATTAGACGGGGAGATCGTGGTTCGAATATTGGTCGGGTGTACTGAGGTGGTTTTCCACTTTCCCTCCACACAAATGTGGGTACACTTCCTCTAAATGTAACCTTAATAATCCCTAAAACCGTTTATTTACGTAACTACTACGTAAGCGAATAACCCGAACCTTTGACCTGGCTTCATAAAAAAATATCAGCTTCGACTTTTCTTGAAAAAAATAAAATTGGCTTAAACAATTACAAAACTTAACCTATAAAAATATTAACAACAAAAATACTTATGTTTAATTATTAGCATTCTGAGCTGTTATGTATTACAAATAAATATATACACGAAAACAAGTATTTGGATTGCATGTTGTGATAGAAACTAGGTTTACCTGCGTAGAATGAAATATTATAAACAAGTGTGTGGTAAAATATTGGTGTATGAAGCTACACAAATAAACTCAATATAATATTTATTCAAGCAAAAACAACTAACAAAATATGTTCATTCTTAAATACGGCTTCATGAATTTTGTAAAGGTTGACCTTGCAAACCAACAACCAATCACAATACCTTCCTCTTGTCTGAAACTATTCTGAGTTGGTACATTATTTCTTTGTTTGCTTGCTTAGATAAACTCGTCAGACAAAAATCAAAATGGGGATATTATAACGTAACTGATACATTTATCTAATTGGTGTTGTGTTACGTTCACAGTGTCATGGAAGGTTTGTTTCGCAGCTTGAATAACCTCCTGGAACGCTTCCACCAATCATATTTCTTCTATTTGCAGCCAACCACAGACAGATATATCTCTATCGGTAAGATGTGAATACGTTATTAATTTAATCCACAAGATATCAGTAAAATAAATATGTGTCAGAAATAATATTCACTTTTTAGTGTTTTGAATACGAATGTGTGAGTTGATAAAAAATAAATTCAAAGGAATGTTATTTAAAGATAACTTTTCTTTTTGAAATAATATTTAATAACATAGAAACAAAGTAAAATATGTAACAAAACCTTGAGACTGGTAACAAGAGAAGAGAGTTTACCTTCTGATTAGGGAAGTATAGTCTTGTAGACATAACTTACATACGCTGTTATTGCTTGCTCCTTTTTGACTTTTTCAAACAAGAACAATCTAGTAAAAACCACATAAATATCAACCATTTACACCATTTTGAGAAATAGTGATAGGTCGCTTGTTAGTAGCTCTTAAGTGAAATTTGTGAATGAACATCTCTGGGTCGATGTCGATCCAATCAGTTCATCAGTCGTCATTGATCATTTGACTTATTGGTTCTTAAAACCAATTGTTTGAACTGTGTTTCATGTTAACGCGACCATCGCGCGTGTCAGATACAAGTTTGAACAGGCAACAACCGTATCTAAGTGACCATGACCTACCTCTAGACATAGTCTGTGTGTTAACTCTGTTCTGCTGAACAAAGGGACTGATGTACCCCAAAAATTACACAATTGTGTGTTTTGTTGTGTTTCAATTTTGAACTTTAAGGCCTTCAGTTTTCTGGTAAGTGGGTAGGCCTTACCCTTTGATCTTCTTTTCAATGTTTTATTTAAAATATCCATTTGGCGCCATTTTTCCTTTGTTTACATTTTCCCTCTCTTTCTAACTCTTCTAATTTAATCTTATCCATTGGGTCTCATTAAATATTTTCTGTTTGTTTTGACGAAATTCACTCACTTTTACAAATGATAATTGTTGTAAATATTTCTTGCCACACATAACAGATTGTTTTTGTCCCAGGGATGTACATGCCTCCCTTAGGCCTGCTTTGTGCAGCCCTACTGATCAAAGCTTTTGGTCTATGGCTGAGGATGCAGAAGGATCCTGCGGACAGCGCCTCTGCTCCGACCAATCAGAAAAGGGACGAAGATGATGAGAATCTTGATAGCTTCAACGATAAGAAAGTGGAGGATGTTCATGAAGTCGTCAAGGCAGAAAAATCCAAAGAAGGGGATAGAGTTTATTCTGTTGAGCAACAGGTATAGTACACTTTTTAGGTTAAGACAACTATAAAACTTACTAGATATTATTCATGTACTCAAACAAAAAGTCATGTGATCTGCAACAGTTTATTTTGATAGATTATAATATTAATATCTATAAAATAGCAAATTATTGTTATCAATTTCATTTGCAAAAAATATGTTTGTATTTATCAAAAGGCCCTTTCCATGAAAATTGGCCTGTAATTTAGTATCTCTCTTTAAGCACTAATACCTACATAATTTGTATTCTAATTAAAAAGAGAAAATTCAAGATTACAAGCACCTTGACAGTTGAAAAAAAATAGTCAATTCATGTATTTTGGTATATCGGTTAAAATTATGTGGGATACTCAGCACACTTACTTGTGTAATGCTGGAGTATAACTCATTTAGATAGAACAATAAAACACACTAACACATTTTCAAGGACAAGCTTTCACTGTCACAGACAGCTGCTTCAGGTTGAGAGAGTAGAATAATATCTACTCCAGTAACAATAACATGGCTATCTCACCTAATTTAAACCATTATTTTATAGTCTATTCATAGTGACTTTGGTCTTTTGTGACAGTTAAAAATCTTAAAAACCAATGTATGGTCATTAACCTTCTAATTATGTTTGGTAACTTTTGGATATGGTGTCAAAGTGGCAAAATATTTGAGAGACGGATAAACACTGCACTATTTTTTATTAATTTTTAAAATGTCAATAAAGCCAAAGTTACCTGTAACAGATTATAACCAAATATTAGCCATTTAAATGTTTCAAATGTTTGCCATTCAATTTTATTTATTTATTTATTTAATCTGGTTAAGTTAAAGTGTAACAGCTTGTATTACACTTAGCCATGTTACAAATGTTATCCCCTTCATACTACAACGTTCATATACCGTTACAAATAATTAATTCTAGAAAAAATATACATATTTATCCATTTTAACTTAAACATAACTATTCAAGACAAAAACTCAAAGCTAAATTGTTATTTTTATAAAATGTAGATAGTTTTTTAAGTTATTTAGCTCATTTTTGGCAATTAAAGGAGGAAGATGGAGGCATTTTACTAAAGCGACCCGACCACAGGCTGGAAACTGCTGATGGTGAGCTCGTGTTGAAATAATGTTATTAATCCAACCATTGCCCTTGTCGTCAGGTTGTCAACTTCAGCCTGGTGCCAGTTGGTGTGGCCGTGTTGGCAACACATGTCCTGGGAGTGGCACTACTGTCGGCTCCTCGCCCCTTCACTACCCTGGGACTCCAGTGGGGAGGGCTGGCCACAGAGACGTCCATCTATGTTGGTTACCTGGTCGCAGCGCTCGTCATGATCTTGGTACCTCTACTCGCCAGCAGGTAAGTTCACTCGTGGCTCTAACAACACTCACAGGAATGTGTGAAGACAACTTTTTTAAATTTAGAAATAACTCGAATCAAATCTATTAAATGAATATTTTTGATTTGTTGTGTCATGTTAAAAAAAAATGATATCATGCTGACTTTTAAATAACTTTAAATCACTTAGAAAATGTTTTATTGCACAATTGTTTGTAATATTTCATTCTAATATGATAAATTAATTTATAATCAAAACATACATTTTAATTACTTCAGTACCATAGTATAGGCTGAATGGGTAGTATGATACAATGCTAAAAGAACTTAATATTTGTTTATAAACATATTAAGTTGTGATACAGGTAACAGCTCAGGATGGCAATGTTTGAACATACACTCTGTATTTTGGCTATTGGTAAGTGTGTGTATAGTCACGATATAAGGCTGGAGTCTCTTCATACTGTGCGATGTTTGGATGAGTGGTGTTTTTATACTGTGTGATGTTTGGATGAGTTGTCTCCTCATACTGTGCGTTTGGATGAGTTGTCTCTTCACACCGTGCGTTGTTTGGATGAGTTGTTTGTGATGATTAAAACAGCTCTGGATATTTCATTTTGTGTAGTATTGGTGGCAACATGGAGAGTTGGACTCTGTTGAATATTGTGGCACTTCTTGAGTTGGCAACATTGCTGCTCGCTGTTTCGATGCACAATTTCTCTCTTGCGCTGCTTGCTGCTGCTATCTATGCGCCGCCTGCACTTTGGATGACCCCAGCTAAAAACAGGTAATTATTATTTTGATATTTAAGGAAAGTAGACTGCCTCCTCTGTCCTTCCACCATTCGTCTCCTCTCACTTGCACACTTCCTGTTTTCTGCTCCTCCCATTTCTCTACGTTCTTGGTCTCTCTGATTTATAGTTGATGACTAGAATATTTACCATTTGACATGAACTGGTTACCTTGTTCCCCATTCTCACTCTTGTATTCCCAAAGATTGTCACTCTCTTCCCTTCCTCCCTCGGCAAATAACTTCCTAGACGTTCAGGAAGGTTTGACTCTCTCCCCCGACACACCCTCTTAGTGACCAATAGCCTTGCTCCAGGTCGAATCATTAAACGTTGCCCAGCCATCAGATGGACAACATCCCTACGACATTACCCTCATCACAGTACAGGACTAATGTTTGTTTCTTCCAGGTTTCTGTCGCTCTTCCAGAAGTTTCTATGGCTCCTACTACACCCTCTACTACTACTCACTATTGTCGTCTCTATCTTCACTCTGGTCACCTTCTCTGAGCTCCCTCGGGACGAGGTGTTGGACAGATCCCTCAGGGCCACCAAACAAGCCTTGGTGTTTGCCATCATTGACAGCTCAGTGTACGGCAACTGGGTGTTCAGTGTCGCCACCGCGATACTCACTCCTAATTGGCTGATCTTCTGGTTGGTCCTCAACTCAAAGCCCCACAAGGTGAAAGACTGAGCATGCTCAATGTTGCCAACATAGTGTTCAACACTAATCTAAGAGCTAAACAACACTAATTACTCACTATTATAGTTGGCTTGCAATAAAATATTATAGTGGTATGAACTATTTTTGTGTGGACTTCAAGTTTTCTAAATATTAGTCATGAAAACACAAATATATTTACTTTATCTCAAAAAGATTTTTTTTGTAAATTTGTTTACTCATTCCTACTTCATTACATAATTCCATAGTATTGACACATAATGTTAATGATTATTTGTGACATCTAATTCTGGATTTATGAATTATTTTTGTTATAAGTACTAAGTAGAAGGGCAAGCCCTACACAATTTCCAGAAAACTGCAGTCTTCAAAGTTCACAACTAAAAACAATTATTATCTTTCTTTGTACATTTGGCAACGTAAAGCTCTCCCAAGTCTAAGATGGCTGCGTTATTTGAAAGCTCATGATCTTAACCGATAACTCATTAGTAGCTGAGGACTTCCACACGTCCATCACAGACTTTGCCTTAAAATATGAGTGAAAAATTACCCTGGGCATGGAATAACTCCTGGATAGCTCAGTGGTAAGAGCATTGACACACTAAGCCAAAAGGTCTTGGGTTCGATTCCTGTGTCAAGGTGTAATTTTTCAATTCAAAGAATATGATATTTTGTTGCTGCTATAACAGTAATTAACAAATATAAAAGTCTTGTTATTTAATCCATCATGAATTGCTATTATTATATCTTCACTACATTTATCTGAACGGTAGAAGTCCTACCTTGATGGACTGCGTATGATATAAACCTGCGACATAGTGGAACCATGTGAGGTAAACCTGCCAGCCTGCCTTTCAAGGTACATTTTACAAAAGAACCCAATTAATTGGTATGGACAATAAATTACACCATTTTAAGAATAGTAACAGAAATAAAGTTCATTTGTTTGCTGTTTTAAACACTTGGATCTTAAATACCCCTCCACTCCTAAATGGTATGAGTTTCAATCTCTCTGAATTCAAATTGGTTTTGGGACTGTAATTTTTTAAAATAGATTGGTAATTCAATTCCATTGGGTTGGTTGACCTTCTAATATCAAACACAAGAGAAAAGGAAGATTTGGAGTAGGCCAATATATTTAAATGAAAAACAAAACAATATTTACTGACTTTCAAATGTTTAATTTCACACATTTTCTAACATTTAATTGATATATTAAATTAAAATCTTTAATCACAAACATCTTTGGTTGTCTAGGTGTTTCTTTAATATCTGATCTTTATAAATATTTAAATCCACTAAAATTACAATACAGTATCTTAATAACACAATGATAACATATTTTTAATTTTAACACATTATAAAAGGAAAAATAAAATTCACTTTGTTTGTATATGAATAGTATCAAAATGATGATTTCTGATACATTGTGTTATCACATTGTTAAATACTTAATTTGATTTCATATATTATTATTATTTAGTAAAAACTGTGACCATACTTGTTAAAAATAATAGGTGCAGGTCTCGTCTACGAAAACACAGCACATTCTGGATCCTTATTGTCACTAGTTCGAACCTCTAAAAGTCATATAAACTTATTGAAATATTATGAAGTACAACAGTTATTAAAGTTGCAAAAACTAATATTAACGTTAAGGAAGCCCAATACTTTTAGATTAATATAATAAATGTTTCGAGATCAACTAAATCATCTTGTTGTATTGCGATATTTTACAAAGTATTTAATATTAATTCTTCAATACACAAGGTAGGCACGCACATTTTATATTCAAGCTAAATTTTGATGAACTATTCTATTCGCAACTATGTTGTCATTTCCATTGTGCAAATAAATATATTAACACTCTAGAAATGCAGGGGTAGAGGAAAGTTTTTGGTTTGGAGAGGGGTTAGGCCCAAAATGAGCTTGTGGGACCCTTGTAAATGAATTTGGCCCCCTAAATACACTGCCGACACTGCAAGGCAATTTGATCGATAACTGTCTTTTATCTTTTTAAAAGAATCAGTGGGTGTCCCAAGCATATCAATAATTTTTTAAAAGGTAGGGGGGCTGTGGCCCCTCCCTTACTCCCTTTCCTGCACCCCTATATAAATTTGTAGAAATTTTACAATAGCAAATTACACAAATTAAAGTCTAAATTACACTAAAAATCAAATTATAAAATATCACATAGCCATTGTATTGTCATTTAATTGTGAAGCTTTGATTTGGTTCAATATTTCTATCTGTGTGTGCAACTGAGAATTTCAGTTTTGTCTTAATAAGGAGTCTACAAGTAGTTGAATTTTGAGCTCATTATTTGTGCTGATGCCTCGAGTTTTGTTGTTTTTTGTGCAGATGAAGTTTGACATTCAAATATCAAGGCCAACAACTGAGTACACTGGTTTTGTTGATGAAAGGAAGCGATTGAGGCTTAAGGTGTGTTGTACAATCTACGATTAGAGCTGTAGCTACAGTACTAGAGCTGTAGCTACAGTGCTAGAGCTGTAGCGACAGTGCTAGAGCTATAGCGACAGTATTAGAGCTATAGCGACAGTATTAGAGCTATAGCGACAGTACTAGAGCTATAGCGACAGTACTAGAGCTGTAGCGACTGCTAGAGCTGTAGCGACAGTGCTAGAGCTGTAGCGACAGTGCTAAAGCTGTAGCGACAGTGCTAGAGCTGTAGCGACAGTGCTAGAGCTGTAGCGACAGTACTAGAGCTATAGCGACAGTGCTAGAGCTATAGCGACAGTACTAGAGCTGTAGCGACAGTGCTAGAGCGACAGTGCTAGAGCTGTAGCAACAGTGCTAGAGCTATAGCGACAGTGCTAGAGCTATAGCGACAGTACTAGAGCTGTAGCGACAGTACTAGAGCTATAGCGACAGTGCTAGAGCTGTAGTGACAGTGCTAGAGCTGTAGCGACAGTGCTAGAGCTGTAGCGACAGTGCTAGAGCTGTAGCGACAGTGCTAGAGCTGTAGCGACAGTGCTAGAGCTGTAGCGACAGTGCTAGAGCTGTAGTGACAGTGCTAGAGCTGTAGCGACAGTGCTAGAGCTGTAGCGACAGTGCTAGAGCTGTAGCGACAGTGCTAGAGCTGTAGCGACAGTGCTAGAGCTGTAGCGACAGTGCTAGAGCTGTAGCGACAGTACTAGAGCTGTAGCTACAGTGCTAGAGCTGTAGCGACAGTGCTAGAGCTAGAGCGACAGTGCTAGAGTTGTAGCTACAGTGCTAGAGTTGTAGCTACAGTGATAGAGCTGTAGCTACAGTGCTAGAGCTGTAGCGACAGTGCTAGAGCTGTAGCTACAGTGCTAGAGCTGTAGCGACAGTGCTAGAGCTGTAGCGACAGTGCTAGAGCTGTAGCGACAGTGCTAGAGCTAGAGCGACAGTACTAGAGCTGTAGCTACAGTGCTAGAGCTGTAGCGACAGTGCTAGAGCTAGAGCGACAGTGCTAGAGTTGTAGCTACAGTGATAGATCTGTAGCTACAGTGATAGAGCTGTTGCTACAGTGATAGAGCTGTAGCTAAATTCGGTATCTGTTATTGAATATTGTGTGTTAATCTATTTTAAAATGTTTAAACAACTTAGACTGGAGGTGCTAATGACCCACTCGCAGAATTCATTTTGAAAGCCATATTGTGTTTGTTCCTTTTATATGTTTCTATCCACCTTTCCTGTACCTTCAAATACAATACCTCATAAAGGGAAAAGAGTTTTTCACTATACAGATATATGTATGATATAAAAATTGATGTTTTGAAGATTATTTTTATAAAGTTACTTCAAAACCAGGTACCTATTGCAATGGTAGCTCATTCCATTCAAACAGGGTGAGTGATTTGATTTGGTCATTGGGTAAGTTTGGACTAAATCAGCAGAATATGGGAAATTTATAGGATATATTCATTTTATATTCCCTTTTAGTGGTTTGTACAATCTAAGATTTATAAAAAATACTTAAAACATTAAAAAAAAAGAGGTGTTTTAATAATTTGTCAAAAGAATTTCTCAAAATTTTAAAACAACTTGTACTTTAAATATAAAATATTCACTTTGGCTCATATTAAAATGGTTTGCGGTATAAATCTCTTGAATTGGTCCCTTTTTCTTTCTACTTTTCATATTTTATTTGTTTCATTTGTGTCAATTAATACTTATCAAAGACAAATACTTTTTTATTTTAGTTATTTTCAAAACTATTTGTAATCCAGTTGTATGTCAACGATCTTTGGAATCTTCAGTATTATATCAACACTTATTCACAGATTGTTGACATTTTTACATGTAATCATTGTGACACCCCTCACTGGTGAGCTCCGTCATAAAAACAACCCGTTCTTCTGTGACTAAGAAGGCTATGTTTAGACATGTTCACATAGGCTTGTTATTGTGTTTACAACTCACTTTCGCAAAAAATTAATTCTGTTTGATTGATAACAATCCTGCGAAAAAAGTTGGGTTAGATAACATTCAAGGCGTATATCCTGAGCGGGTAGTGAACCGCAGTGGCAAATTAAAACAAAACAAAATTGCTTTTGATTAACTAACCAACATTTATTTAATGAAGCTTTACCTTACCTAGGTTTAGGTTTGGAAAATCCCACAGGCTGATTTAGAAATGGTGTAAAAATAACATTCTAATCATGATTTGCAAGATGTAAAGTATGATATCCAAGTTCAGTACAACTAATGTATATTAACAATACTAAAAGTTAGTCCTTGAACTTTTAACTTTTACAGAAACTAAAAAGATTCACAATTACCAGTTATAAACATCACGAATTCAAAAACATGCCTTGCAAATGATTACAATTTTCTTTCCAAAAATATTTCACTTGTATTAAAATAATGCCTCTGTTAATGATAAACAATCAACAACCTTTGTCTCTTTGTTTTATATACCAATCACAACTTACGATTATTAAACATTCACTCATTGGCGGGTCAAACAGTGTTGCCAAGTGACTTGTTAAATTATAACCTCCCACTCTGTGTTCATTCCACAAATCACACAGTTCATCAATTACTAAGTTAAAAATGTTCATATTTACAGTGACAATATCCAAACAAATGAAAAAAGCAATTTATAATTAAAATCCAGTCAAGTGACTGATGACCCATCTGTAAAAAAAACTGGACTCAACAGAGCCAAACTTTTCTTCTTCTTTAATGCCTGATTAGCACATGTGATAATATTCTAAAACACTTTATTAGGAAGTGTATTAGTGGATACAACCAATAACATTATACCTCCAACCAGGTTCAAACGTGAGGTACAAATAATAGTATTGTGATCTTAATCTATAACACGTTTCTTCTCACTTCTTCTATGGTGAAAGCTTTGAGTCTTAGCTAGACGACCCTATGGCTCTACCATAGTGGAAACTAGCAAGGTAAGCTCTTAGTGTCAACTGGGTGACACGGGACACTTTCCAGACAATGTGGCACCATGTGACGGCACTAGGAACACTTTACAGACACTGTGGCACCATGTGACATCACTAGGAACACTTTCCAGACACTGTGGCACCATGTAACATCACTAGGAACACTTTCCAGACACTGTGGCACCATGTGACGTCACTAGGAACACTTTCCAGACACTGTGGCACCATGTGACGTCACTCGGGACACTTTCCAGACACTGTGGCACCATGTGACGTCACACAGGACACTTTCCAGACACTGTGACATCACTCGGGACACTTTACAGACACTGTGGAACCATTAGACGTCACACAGGACACTTTTCAGACACTGTGGCACCATGTGACGTCACTCGGGACACTTTCCAGACACTGTGGCACCATGTGATGGCACTAGGGACAATTTCCAGACACTGTGGCACCATGTGATGTCACACAGGACACTTTCCAGACACTGTGGCACCATGTGATGGCACTCGAGATACTTTCCAGACACTGTGGCACTATGTGATGTCACTAGGAACACTTTCCAGACACTGTGGCACCATGTGACGTCACACAGGACACTTTCCAGACACTGTGGCACCATGTGACGGCACTAGGGACAATTTCCAGACAATGTGGCACCATGTGACGTCACACAGGACACTTTCCAGACACTGTGGCACCATGTGATGGCACTCGAGATACTTTCCAGACACTGTGGCACTATATGATGTCACTAGGAACACTTTCCAGACACTGTGGCACCATGTGACGTCACACAGGACATTTTCCAGACACTGTGGCACTATGTGGCATCACTCGGGACACTTTCCAGACACTGTGGCACCATGTGACGGCACTAGGGACAATTTCCAGACACTGTGGCACCATGTGACGGCACTAGGGACAATTTTCAGACACTGTGGCACCATGTGATGGCACTCGAGATACTTTCCAGACACTGTGGCACCATGTGACGGCACTAGGGACAATTTCCAGACACTGTGGCACCATTAGACGTCACACAGGAGCCACAAGGTTA
Organism: Timema podura; assembly: GCA_033556935.1. Taxonomy (NCBI): domain Eukaryota; kingdom Metazoa; phylum Arthropoda; class Insecta; order Phasmatodea; family Timematidae; genus Timema; species Timema podura. The sequence continues at coordinate 10,875,408 of JAVRXN010000007.1, read as the reverse complement.
CTTCATTGCAATGAACTGGTCATTACTATGTTGGAGGTGAATATAGGATTGGGATGTTAGTAGCTTCAGATTGAACAGTAAAAAACACCTCCTTTAATCAAAATTGATGTGAACAATTATTTAAACCTATTTAAATTACTTAAGAATATTAACTGAAAAAAAGATAGGCCTTTAAAAAAACTCAAAATTTTAAAAACAATATAAATATGTACTTAAACTCACAAGAGAATGAAAAACATAAAAATGCAACCGTTCATCAAATTATTATTTATATTTATTTTTAGATATTTCTGCAGTTGTCTTGTGTGGATTTAATAATAAATTAATTTGAAAGTGTAATAGTTGAGCTTTTTTAATTTTCACAATTAATGTTTCCAAATACATTTTGAATAGCTTCTAATCAACTGTATAAATTTACATTTTTCTTTGATTTATTATTAAAAAATATAATCAGTCCTGAAAATTTTATTGAAATAAAATTATTACCTAAATAACTTAATTGCAAACATTCAAGAATGTTTTAATGATTTCAAAATATTGGTATAATATTGAACATGTCAGGTTATTCGTGTAGAAGATAAAACCATTTTAACATAAAACTGTGCATCGTGTGAAAGCTCTCATTCAACTGAAGTTGTTTAGTGTAGAGTGCCACTGGGGGCAAGGAGTGGAGTGCCACCAGTGGGACACAGAATGTCTGCCGTGCCACCAGTGGGACACAGAATGTCTGCCGTGTCCCCTGTGCAAGGGATCTAAGTGTATAAAGATAGAAAATGGAGTACCAAGTGAACATAGAAAAGTGTTTAGTTTTTTCATCAATACTTTCCAAACTTTTTAACATTTTTTTTTCTTTTCTCCAACAGTATATTTTTATTGACAAGGGATTGGTTGTCGGTGTGATTTATAAATACTATAGTTTCCCTTATTTAACTAATTGATTTGTTAGAGAAATGAGTAAAAACTATGAAATATTCATTTAGAAATGAACATTCCTTAGTCTTGTCTTCTTAGTGAGCTTGCTTTGTTTTGATGTACATCAAAGAGTGTTATAATATTGTATCTGTATGAACTGTACATGCAAATGTTCATAACACAAAATGTTTGTTCAGTTGTCTTATCTATCGCTGAATGGAATGATTCTGTGATCAACGAGCTCATCTCAATATAACAATGTCTATCTAAAATTCGAACAAATTTCTTATATCATGCCATGTAACATTACCAGCCTTTACAGGTAAAATTACCAGCCTTTACATGTAACATTACCAGCCTTTACATGTAACATTACCAGCCTTAAAACATGTGTAGTACTTTTAACGGAATATAAATACCGTACCGTGGCAGCTCGTTACTGCAATACTAATCTAATTCACAGCCTTCTCTAGAAATACTCTTTCAACTAACACCGCCAGTCAATACCCAAAGCTGAAAAGGCACTTTCAACCTAAAACTTGCTATCTTTACTCCCATCTATGAGGACAGGGTTAACCAAACCATCCTTAAACACCCTGCCGTTTTCATCCATGCTCACTATGGGTAACGCCGCACTGTCTTGCCGACCGACGATGCCGTCTATGGGCGTCTCCCGGTACTTCTCGTTAGTAGAGTCGAAACCCATCTTGAGGTGAGGGAAAGCATCCAGTACATCCCAACGGTCGGCCGAGAGCCAGTTTTGCTCGAAGATGATCCTCGCGATCGTGCTAGCCAGCAAGTGCGATACCAGTGCACACAACATGGAGAATGTTTTGAAGGGAAACCTTTGGATATTCGCACTCTCGTCATAAAATGGGAACTTTATGACCACCGGAATACCCAGGCCTAGTTCACCGCCTGAAATGGAATATATTTTAACATGAGGTTTCCCCAAGAACATAATTCAATGTGTGATATCACATTTGATCAAATGAATTTGTAAAGGGACTAAAATATAAATGGCATGGTGCCGATACTGATTGGAATTTGTTTCATAATTATTTGTGTTTTTAACGACTCATGACCTGTTTTAATCAACTCACCCAGTAATCTAATGACAAGACCAACTGCGTAGGCGGTGAGACTGCCATACTTATTGACCCCGTTTGGCCAATGAACTACTAGAAGCAGCTGTGGGAACAGGATGACATAGACGAGGTCCGAACACAGGTATCTACACAGAAAAATATGTCAATCAATATTTCAGAGATTTTAAATGTTTAAACACCAAAAACCAATCTAAATGGTGTGAGCCTGCAAAGGAGATATACCGACCAAACAGCCGCCGCCGTTAGCGATGATAGTGCCAACATTTGTGGGTAAAGGGTATCATGCTGTCGGCACAAATAGCCCTTCGGCCTTTACTTTCAGTTTTTTAAATCTGTTTAGATACTAGGTTATTTAACTACAGTATTAAAAGCACAACAAACACATGAATAATTTTTACTCTTATTGGATAACACAAAGTTTAAAAATGTGTACTTTTTTTCATTTAATTTATTTGAGGTATTTAACATGCCGTTTTTGAACCGACTGATTATATCAGTACACGACTTATAAACTAACTTCAATCTAGAACAGACACAACATCCAGTCCCCGGCCATTAATTTATCACTGTGAAAGGGGGAACTCACATTTAACCAATGATACATGTTTCAACCATGCCAGGAATCGAACCCGGTACCCTTAGCTCAGAAGACAGACACGCTAACAGCTGAGCTTTAGGGTCAACTGTATAGTTCCATTCCTGGATGACAAGTGTAACAGACTCTGATCCAAGAGGTCTGAATTCTATCCCAAACTGCTGTACTGGAAATTATATTTACATTTTTAATTCATCTTCTATGCACATGAGTGATATTAAAAAGAATACAGTGAATTATCATGTTGTTTCTGCGGTTGTTGATTGACATGCGTGCCACACAACATACTTGTGAGAGTGTGTTGATATGTGGTGTGGATTACTCACGATAGATAGTAGATGGAACCAATGAAGAGAGCCACACAGGCGGCGAGAGTAGATACTGTGACGAGAGCAGCTCTCAGCACCCATATACCTTCTCTTTCACTCGCCTGCAAACAAACATTGCTATATATACCTTCTCTCTCACTCGCCTACAAACAAACATTGCTATAGATACCTTCTCTCTCACTCGCCTGCAAACAAACATTGCTATATATACCTTCTCTCTCACTCGCCTGCAAACAAACATTGCTATATATACCTTCTCTCTCACTCGCCTGCAAACAAACATTGCTATATATACCTTCTCTCTCACTCGCCTGCAAACAAACATTGCTATATATACCTTCTCTCTCACTCACCTGCAAACAAACATTGCTATATATACCTTCTCTCTCACTCGCCTGCAAACAAACATTGCTATATATACCTTCTCTCTCACTCACCTACAAACAAACATTGCTATATATACCTTCTCTCTCACTCGCCTGCAAACAAACATTGCTATATATACCTTCTCTCTCACTCGCCTGCAAACAAACATTGCTATATATACCTTCTCTCTCACTCACCTACAAACAAACATTGCTATATATACCTTCTCTCTCACTCGCCTGCAAACAAACATTGCTATATATACCTTCTCTCTCGCTTGCCTACAAACAACAAACATTGCTATAGATACCTTCTCTCTCACTCGCCTACAAACAACAAACATTGCTATATATACCTTCTCTCTCGCTTGCCTACAAACAACAAACATTGCTATATATACCTTCTCTCTCGCTTGCCTACAAACAACAAACATTGCTATAGATACCTTCTCTCTCACTCGCCTACAAACAACAAACATTACTATACATACCTTCTCTCTCGCTTGCCTACAAACAACAAACATTGCTATATATACCTTCTCTCTCACTCGCCTACAAACAAACATTGCTATAGATACCTTCTCTCTCACTCGCCTGCAAACAAACATTGCTATATATACCTTCTCTCTCGCTTGCCTACAAACAACAAACATTGCTATATATACCTTCTCTCTCGCTTGCCTACAAACATTGCTATATATACCTTCTCTCTCGCTTGCCTACAAACAACAAACATTGCTATATATACCTTCTCTCTCGCTTGCATACAAACAACAAACATTGCTATATATACCTTCTCTCTCGCTTGCCTACAAACAAACATTGCTATATATACCTTCTCTCTCGCTTGCCTACAAACAACAAACATTGCTATATATACCTTCTCTCTCGCTTGCCTACAAACAACAAACATTGCTATATATACCTTCTCTCTCACTCGCCTACAAACAAACATTGCTATAGATACCTTCTCTCTCACTCGCCTGCAAACAAACATTGCTATATATACCTTCTCTCTCACTCGCCTGCAAACAAACATTTCTATATATACCTTCTCTCTCACTCACCTACAAACAAACATTGCTATATATACCTTCTCTCTCACTCGCCTGCAAACAAACATTGCTATATATACCTTCTCACTCACTCACCTACTAACAAACATTGCTATATATACCTTCTCTCTCACTCGCCTGCAAACAAACATTGCTATATATAGCTTCTCTCTCACTCGCCTACAAACAGACATTGCTATAGATACCTTCTCTCTCACTCGCCTGCAAACAAACATTGCTATATATACCTTCTCTCTCACTCGCCTGCAAACAAACATTTCTATATATACCTTCTCTCTCACTCACCTACAAACAAACATTGCTATATATACCTTCTCTCTCACTCGCCTGCAAACAAACATTGCTATATATACCTTCTCTCTCACTCACCTACTAACAAACATTGCTATATATACCTTCTCTCTCACTCGCCTGCAAACAAACATTGCTATATATACCTTCTCTCTCACTCGCCTGCAAACAAACATTTCTATATATACCTTCTCTCTCACTCGCCTGCAAACAAACATTGCTATATATACCTTCTCTCTCACTCGCCTGCAAACAAACATTGCTATATATACCTTCTCTCTCACTCGCCTGCAAACAAACATTGCTATATATACCTTCTCTCTCACTCGCCTGCAAACAAACATTGCCATATATACCTTCTCTCTCACTCACCTACTAACAAACATTGCTATATATACCTTCTCTCTCACTCGCCTGCAAACAAACATTGCTATGTATACCTTCTCTCTCACTCGCCTACAAACAAACATTGCTATATATACCTTCTCTCTCACTCACCTACTAACAAACATTGCTATATATACCTTCTCTCTCACTCGCCTGCAAACAAACATTGCTATGTATACCTTCTCTCTCACTCGCCTACAAACAAACATTGCTATATATACCTTCTCTCTCACTCGCCTGCAAACAAACATTGCTATATATACCTTCTCTCTCACTCGCCTGCAAACAAACATTGCTATATATACCTTCTCTCTCACTCGCCTACAAACAAACATTGCTATATATACCTTCTCTCTCACTCGCCTGCAAACAAACATTGCTATATATACCTTCTCTCTCACTCGCCTGCAAACAAACATTGCTATATATACCTTCTCTCTCACTCGCCTGCAAACAAACATTGCTATATATACCTTCTCTCTCACTCGCCTACAAACAAACATTGCTATATATACCTTCTCTCTCACTCGCCTGCAAACAAACATTGCTATATATACTGTGTGTCAAAGTATTCAATATACATCTACAACTCATTGTTTGACTAAATCAAACTTGCACTAGGAGTGTTGTACGTACGTTAGGCCTGAACGCGAGCTTGTAAACGTTCCTAGTGAACATTGCACTGGAGCCGAGAATACTGGCATCTGCCGAGGACATGACAGCAGCCGAGATGGCTCCAAGGCCGAAGAACGACACCCACTGAAAACAAAGTACAATTTCAATTCCATATTAGCCAATAAATATATCAAGTAATTTTAATCAATTTCTATTGGCTCAGCAAACATTCTTTCACATTTGGTTTATTTAGTTTATGATTTTACTCAACACCTTAGCTCAGTGGTTTAAGTTAGTTTATAAGTTGTGTGCTGATATAATCAGGCGGTTCAGAAAGTGCACTTTAAATACTTCAAATAAATGAAAAATGTAAAAGTTAATGATCTAGAATGGGTAACAGCCAATTTATTGTGTAAAACATTATTTTTGTCATAAAAACTTTAATAAATGGTACCAAATTATAGTAGAAACTTTCTCAGGGAAACAAACATATTTTCTCATTAGTCATAATAAACACTCTTGATTTATTAATTTTAAAGAAAATCATTTTATCAGACTGTAAAAAAAAATATCTTGTTTATCATGTAACATAATTTCTAAATCACACACACAAAAAAAAACTCAAAAAAATTCTAATTTTCTGAAATGTCATAAGTAAGTAAACCACACTCTAATTAATTTACTTCATGAAAATGAACCTACATTATTATTTGTTATGAAAAATAATCTTCAGATATCAATTTTGAACAAAATAATTATGAATCATTTTTTTTCAATTTCTAAAAACAAGTTATTAGTTAAATACTCTCACCTCCCAGCCCACCTTTGCATACATTTTTATTTAAATTATATATAAACTTAATAAATATAGATAGTTATCAACCAAAATCACAAGTACTAATTATTCATTTGTAAGGAAGCTCCAAAGCAATATATGTCTCACATATCGATTGAACTTGCTTTGGTTACCAATACATTAGACTCTCATCAACCAAAATTCATATTTTTAATTTGGGAACGCGAGAACCACTGTTGTAAAACTGATAACCCAAACTTTGCGTGTGATTTACCCAAACTATTAATCGAATCAGCCCTCTCAAGAAATGGACGGACATGTTTTGGCGAGTTAATGGGTCAAGCTCATTTATTATATATGTATTTGTTGCTCACACTGGGTGTTAGGAACCGAAGGACTAGAGGCAGGACGATTTCTCCTTCATTGGTTGTAATGTTTGTGTTGAAGCCATCCACTTTCTCCCAATCTATAACAACCAAACAAATACATCATCGGCAACTTTCAATACATACAATTATTTACAGGGAGTGCGGCAACATTTTCTAACTATTATACTGCACTATTTGTTTATATCTTTATTTTAAAATACAACTTGTGACAATTTTCTTCATTGGAGTTAAGATTTCCAATAAAATTACTATCCATAAAACCTCATTTATTTTGGTAAGCTAGAGTTCCATTGTCGGTGTTGGATATCTGCGACCAACCGTCCATATTAATGTTCTAAAACTCCACAGTTATTTTTCTGGAAATAAAGATGGGAAGCCACATCATAGAAAAAATCAGCACGGTCTGTTAGAGGATCGAACCCAGATCTGACTCAAAGTTGAGCATTCGACCACTCACCTAACCCTGCCAGTACAAATTAATTAAATGGAATAATATTGCCTTCAAAACTGTGTATTGCCTTTGAATATGCATATTTTCAATAACATAATTAAGTATTTAAAACGTATCCAAACCAGTTTCGGTGACCACACGGTCTGAGGCGCTAATCTTGCCTAAACTAGACTGCCGATGATAAAAAGGTCATGGTTTGATCTCGGTCAGGTGTACTGAGGGTCGTTTGTCCCTAACCTATTAGTGTAATTAGTACATAAGTGTATGGTGTATAGAAGCGGTGCTAAAAGAAATGTAAACACATGCATAGTTCAGATTCTTAGTTACAACCAAGCAAATTCTTCTTGTGTTGGTATTATGTATCCAGAATATGACTTCCTCCATGAAGGAGTTATACAACTGTTGCTCCTGTAACTCACCTGTGCCTCTGGCGATGATACCGGTGAAGGCTGCAGGGACGGCCATCGCCATACAACCTACCATAGCCACCACCGACAACATCTGAGCGACGCGGGTGCTTCTGATGGACAGGACTCTCTGGAAGTAGCTCTGTCAACAGACATCACCCTCTTGACACACAGTATAACAATACCTCATGTTCGTCCAGAAACAAACAAGGTTTATATTCTAGATGGTGCCTTCAGAGGAATTAAATCAACTCAGAAATGGAAGGAGGTACGACGTATAGACAGCCTCCTATGTTGTACCCTTTGTGCCACATAAAGCGACCTAATCTGGATGTAATGTCCCTCCTGGTCATATATACCATACATTAAAAAAAGTGCAATAGATCAGATATAAGAAACCACTTTTCAAAATCAAAGTTACGCACAATAACTTTGTTTGACCATGAGATTTGGTGCCTTAAGAGCTTATCTGTGGGTTGATTCTCAAATCAAGGTAGTAAATTGCTGGTGGTTGGAATTTGTTTAGTGTGCTGTACTAGGCTAAGTGATGTTCTAAATTATCTGATCTGTTAATTTACTCTAAATAAAAACACTCAAGTTTTATTCGTCAGGTCATTGCCCTTTTGAGGCACAGAATTCCCCCCTTCCTCACTTTCAGCCATGACTGGCAAATCAGGTCTTATTGACTGCGTATTGTATTTCACTGCATAATCGTCTCGCATATGTTAGGCCGTAATTTTTTGTGGAAAAAAAATGGGGTGCGATGATTATGTGAAGCCTTGGAAAAAAAAAGTATTACTTACTAATCTACCCGCCTAGGTGGCGTAGTTGGCTAACGCGTTAGTCGTGTTGAGCTCGACCGCCGAGGACGGGGAGATCAAGGTTCGAATCTCGGTCGGGTGAACTGGGGTGGTTTTTCCTAAATGGTTTTCCACTCTCCCTCCACGCAAATGCGGGTTCACTTCCTCTAAATTCAACCCTCCCTATTCCTAATCCATTAGGGTAATTAGTACTTAAGCGTATAACCCGAACGGGTAGTAAGACGCGGTGCTAAATAAATAAAAAAAAACTTACTAATCATTTATTACTAAAAGTGTCTTTGGTACAAGTTTAAGGTGCACGGTTTATTTGTGAATACACGGTTTAGTTGAAAAGTCCCAGTCGATGCTCATCATCTCTTGCTGCAGCTCAGCAAACACAATCACTTTCAGTTTGAAGCCGGCAGAATAGTTTTTATATTTACCCATAATCAGGGGATGGGGTTTGCCCGTTAATGTATCGCTGGCAGACGATCACTAGTTTAACTTGCGCGGGAAGATGCGATTCTAACCTTATCATGTGAGTGACGATTGGTATCTTCACTCCCCCCCCTCACACCCCTTGCTACAAACCACGCTACTCGGCTCTAGGAAATAAACCTAGACAATGCACATGCACTGAGAATTCTAGGCTCACAGCGCATGCGCAAGAAGACAACTGTGCATCCAAGGTCTATAGCTATAGATATTTAGTGGTGTGTGTGTGGACATGAGGAGGAAGGAGCCTGCTTCAGTTTACCTTTTAACTCTGTGTCAAACCCCATGAGAGGTGTTACCAGTGTAATATCTACCTGCCAAGGTATGCCACCAAATATGAGTAGCAGCAGAGTGTCAAGCCAGATGCCGACATCCTCTGGTGCAAGAGTTCCCACCCAATCGACAGTCTCCAACGAGTCGTGCTTCACTGCAGGATGGTAATACGCAAAGGGTACAGATATCACCTATAGGGGAAAACATCAAATATTTAGCTACAGAAGAACTACACCCAAACAGGGGTTTGAACCCCACACCGACCTCTCTACCAACAGGTATCTGGTATCAGCTCCACGACAGTATCATTCAACCTCTTGAAATGGAGGAGATACTGGTTAGCTCAGTTGGTAAAGCAGGACTACCAGAGTTCAAATCTCTGTCCGGGTGTCATATTTCTATTTTTACACAATCACTCCATCATAATGTAATATGAGAATATGGGTTTGTTTAAACATAAATTATCTTCCACAGGACTAATTGCAGCAATATATATCTATAATCTTGTCTCAATATTTTACAATTGATGGATATTAAATAATAAACAGTAAACAGGCTATATGAAGAGCGAATATTATGACTAGGCTGCAGATTAATATGCACACAAAAACTGGCAACATATGCATGAAATTATGCATTTAAAACTGAAGAAATAGGTAAGTAAAACACAAAAATATGCACAAACAAAAAGATGAGTATCGCAAAATGTCTCCATTCCCGATCACAACTTCCCTCACCAAGAATAGTGATAAAAGTTGGGCAGTGAGCATGTTGTCCTATGCACTGCCTACCAGGATCACTATATAATTACGGTAATTTGTAGATATCAACACACATGGAGTTAAACTAACTTCATCTGCTAAGGATTCCAAATTATCTTGAGAGTTTAGGAAATATTCTTTTATATATTTAAACTACTGTACTATTCATGGGAGGAAGTTCATCCGACACCTGAATCTACTCTCACTCTACTCTTTCTATGAGAACCTGACCAAGTGTTTGTTTCTTACCAGTCCAATGACAATGCACACAAGCTGAAGCACATCTGTGTATGAGACACTGTAGAGTCCTCCGACCATGGTGTAGGACGCAGCAAATATAGTGCTAACAATCACTGACGTTGTGATGTTTATTTCCAGTATCACCGTCAAGGAGGAACCTGTCAAAAGAACATATTCATTGTAGTTGATAGTGCTTGCTCTCTGGCCGTGACAACAGACTCTGGTCTTCATCATTCAAAGCCAAGTATATAGTAATATTATCCAGTACTAATGTACAGTGGTCCAGGGGACATCCGAATGTACTAATAGTACATCCTTTCCGTGGAGGATCTTTCCATGTCCTGATGAGATGAGTATGAGGGTGTGGAACCAGAAGAAACTCTTACACATAATCAACCAAATGCTGGTGGCCATTAGGATAGTTACCCTTTCGGTAAAATTACCTATATATATATATATAACATCAAGAATAAACTGACAGTTCCTAACACAATGACCTCTCCAAAGTGGAAGTGAAGCCCAGCCAACCTTCTTCACCGCTATCTCTGCCCTCAATCTGAATGTGTCCTTAATACCACTTGGTTGTAGCTATAAGAAACAAGACTTGGGAGCTAGGAACACCTGGCCTGTTATTGGAGAGGTCTAGAGGGAAGACACACCTTCAAGCAGTCAAAGTACCGGACATAGTTGACAATGAACTATTCATACACAAGGTACATAGTAGTTTACAATAAATGACTACTATTCAGAACGTAGGTTACTCACCGAGGGCATTAAGGATGGCACCCACCCAGAATAAATCCCCTAGAAGAGCCGGTAAGAAGAGAAGTGCCCCCACCCTGGGTCCGTACTTCACCTGGAAGGGATCCAACATGGTCACGTATTCTGCTTCCCTCATGGGCTTGATGAATAGTATACAGCCTGGAAACATAACACCATGTTCAAATACAGCCTTTACCCACTTCTCTCATGGGCTTGATGAATAGTATACAGCCTGGAAACATAACACCATGTTCAAATACAGCCTTTACCCACTTCTCTCATGGGCTTGATGAATAGTATACAGCCTGGAAACATAACACCATGTTCAAATACAGCCTTTACCCACTTCCCTCATGGGCTTGATGAATAGTATACAGCCTAGAAACATAACACCATGTTCAAATACAGCCTTTACCCACTTCCCTCATGGGCTTGATGAATAGTATACAGCCTAGAAACATAACACCATGTTCAAATACAGCCTTTACCCACTTCCCTCATGGGCTTGATGAATAGTATACAGCCTGGAAACATAACACCATGTTCAAATACAGCCTTTACCCACTTCCCTCATGGGCTTGATGAATAGTATACAGCCTGGAAACATAACACCATGTTCAAATACAGCCTTTACCCACTTCCCTCATGGGCTTGATGAATAGTATACAGCCTGGAAACATAACACCATGTTCAAATACAGCCTTTACCCACTTCCCTCATGGGCTATAACCACCAGAAACATATTAGTGTCTTAGGATATAACCACCTGAGACATGACAATGATATTACCTAGCAAGCTATGAGAAGTGGTGTTACCTAGCAAGCTATGAGAAGTGATGTTACCTAACAAGCTATGAGAAGTGGTGTTACCTAGCAAGCTATGAGAAGTGGTGTTACCTAGCAAGCTATGAGAAGTGATGTTACCTAACAAGCTATGAGAAGTGGTGTTACCTAGCAAGCTATGAGAAGTGATGTTACCTAACAAGCTATGAGAAGTGGTGTTACCTAGCAAGCTATGAGAAGTGATGTTACCTAACAAGCTATGAGAAGTGGTGTTACCTAGCAAGCTATGAGAAGTGATGTTACCTAACAAGCTATGAGAAGTGGTGTTACCTAGCAAGCTATGAGAAGTGGTGTTACCTAGCAAGCTATGAGAAGTGGTGTTACCTAGCAAGCTATGAGAAGTGGTGTTACCTAGCAAGCTATGAGAAGTGATGTTACCTAACAAGCTATGAGAAGTGGTGTTACCTAGCAAGCTATGAGAAGTGATGTTACCTAACAAGCTATGAGAAGTGGTGTTACCTAGCAAGCTATGAGAAGTGATGTTACCTAACAAGCTATGAGAAGTGGTGTTACCTAGCAAGCTATGAGAAGTGATGTTACCTAACAAGCTATGAGAAGTGGTGTTACCTAGCAAGCTATGAGAAGTGGTGTTACCTAGCAAGCTATGAGAAGTGGTGTTACCTAGCAAGCTATGAGAAGTGGTGTTACCTAGCAAGCTATGAGAAGTGATGTTACCTAACAAGCTATGAGAAGTGGTGTTACCTAGCAAGCTATGAGAAGTGATGTTACCTAACAAGCTATGAGAAGTGGTGTTACCTAGCAAGCTATGAGAAGTGGTGTTACCTAGCAAGAGACTGAGGCTGTATCCTACAGGTACCTGGCACCATGCCAGCCCCCTGGTGAACATCGCCTCTGCTGTTCCATTGATGTATCCTCCTCCGACCCAGGTGGCTGGAACACATCACCTCCATTATTACACATCACCTCCATTATTACACATCACCTCCATTATTACACATCACCTCCATTATTACACATCACCTCCATTATTACACATCACCTCCATTATTACACATCACCTCCATTATTACACATCTACTGCTATCATACATTCTGTCTGATACACTCCAATGTTTATAGGAAGAGTCTTTTAGAAATCACAAACACATCATATTGATAATCACAATAAATATTCTTCACGATATATTAAAAAAAAACACTAAACTGTTCAAATGTTTTTAATAAACGTCAATTTTTCCAAACTGAGGTAATTTTAAACTAGGTACTCGGAAAATATTACAAAAATAAATATAAAATCATATTATTATTTATCATCTATTACAATTCACTGATACCCATTTTGAACCAGATCTTCAAGACAGTTTTCTAAAAATTTCAAATTTTTTCTAATTTAATCAAATTAAGCTTAAATTAATTTGTTTAAGAACTATAAACATAATTATTATTTTTGAAGAAAACAGACCCCATAAGCGAACAGAATGGTTGTAGCTTTTCTCAAAAAGTTTCGGTTAATAAAAAAATCATTACTACAAAAAAAAAGATTTAAAAAAAAAATATATAAAATAAAATTAAGTATATTGTAAAAATTTAGTAGATACTGTACTCAATTTGAACCATTAGGGTTTTTATAGGGTTCCCTCAAATGTATTTTGGAATTATTTATCTAACCCTAAAATAAGGGTAGTTTACTTAAGGTCGAACAATTTTGAACTCGTATCTAGACACTGTTTAGTAATACAAACAAAATGGTGCATCTAATTTTACCATGAAAACTACTTTGAGGGTATTTTACATAAAGGGAAATCTACAATTTCGACCATATCTCCACAAGTTGTGGACCACAACTACAAAGTTGTAGGAATCTTATTTTCTCAAAATGTTTGTGTAACCGTGTTTAGTATGAATATATCAACTGAGCCCTTTTCTTTGTGTTAACCTGTCAAGTCATTTTTGAAAAATTAGATTAAAAAATAATCCATTATCAGAAACTAGATACCATTAAATTAAGGGCTAGAATATAAATAAAATAATCATCATGAGGTACAGCCATATGACAAATAGAAGTAAAGTTTGAATAAAATACATCAAACCGTTTATTATCAAGTCCAGCCCGGATAAGATACCAATATTTATAACAATAAACATATCAAATGGATGAAATAAACAAATAATTCATAGCATTGGTTCTTCTGAAGTCACACATCAATACTTGTTAGCTTGTTACTGAAACAAGGGAGGGCTGGTTCTTCTGAAGTCACACATCAATACTTGTTAGCTTGTTACTGAACAAGGGAAGCCTGGTTCTTCTGAAGTCACACATCAATACTTGTTAGCTTGTTACTGAAACAAGGGAGGGCTGGTTCTTCTTAGAGTCACACATCAATACTTGTTAGCTTGTTACTGAACAAGGGAAGCCTGGTTCTTCTGAAGTCACACATCAATACTTGTTAGCTTGTTACTGAAACAAGGGAGGGCTGGCTCTTCTTAGAGTCACACATCAATACTTGTTAGCTTGTTACTGAACAAGGGAAGCCTGGTTCTTCTGAAGTCACACATCAATACTTGTTAGCTTGTTACTGAACAAGGGAAGCCTGGTTCTTCTGAAGTCACACATCAATACTTGTTAGCTTGTTACTGAAACAAGGGAGGGCTGGTTCTTCTGAAGTCACACATCAATACTTGTTAGCTTGTTACTGAACAAGAGAAGCCTGGTTCTTCTGAAGTCACACATCAATACTTGTTAGCTTGTTACTGAAACAAGGGAGGGCTGGTTCTTCTGAAGTCACACATCAATACTTGTTAGCTTGTTACTGAACAAGGGAAGCCTGGTTCTTCTGAGAGTCACACATCAATACTTGTTAGCTTGTTACTGTCTGAAACAAGGGAGGGCTGGTACTTCTGAGAGTCACACATCAATACTTGTTAGCTTGTTACTGAACAAGGGAAGGCTGGTTCTTCTGAGAGTCACACATCAATACTTGTTAGCTTGTTACTGAACAAGGGAGGGCTGGTTCTTCTGAAGTCACACATAAATACTTGTTAGCTTGTTACTGAACAAGGGAAGGCTGGTTCTTCTGAGAGTCACACATCAATACTTGTTAGCTTGTTACTGTCTGAAACAAGGGAGGGCTGGTTCTTTTGAGAGTCACACATCAATACTTGTTAGCTTGTTACTGAACAAGGGAGGGCTGGTTCTTCTGAGAGTCACACATCAATACTTGTTAGCTTGTTACTGAACAAGGGAGGGCTGGTTCTTCTGAGAGTCACACATCAATACTTGTTAGCTTGTTACTGAACAAGGGAGGGCTGGTTCTTCTGAGAGTCACACATCAATACTTGTTAGCTTGTTACTGAACAAGGGAGGGCTGGTTCTTCTGAGAGTCACACATCAATACTTGTTAGCTTGTTACTGAACAAGGGAGGGCTGGTTCTTCTGAGAATGTGACGGTGCTGTACATGAAACCAACTGCTGGGGTGGGTTGGATCAATAGTTGTCGTCTGATTGCTTCCAGGCTGTCTGACTGTGTCAGTACAAGATTCTGGAGTGACGAACTGGCAATAATTGTACTAATTCAACGTCCTCTGTTTATGGCGGAGCGTCGGGAATCTCAGCACTCGAGCGAAGGAACTCTGGTCAGTTTACATTGGGACCGTTCATTTATCAGTGTAATAAACATGCATACATCCCTAAGGACACCGGTCCCTCGACAAGAAACTGTGCATACAGCTCAAAAAACAACAACTCCGTACTTAATCTATCCTCACTATCTCTCTCCACGGGGGGGAGGGGGCTTTCCAAACTGGTTTTCCACTCTCCATCCATGCAAGTGTGGGTATAATTACTCTAAATTCAACCTTCCTCATCCCTGACCCATTAGAATAATCAGTACATATACGTATAACCTGAGCAGGTAGTGAGATTTGGTGCCAAGTAGATATATATATATATATTAATCGAACATTTCTAATCTTTAAAAAGGGCTAGAACAATTTTGTTCAATAATTTATATCTGAATTGTATTTCCTATGATTATCAAAATATTGTTTGTTTATCTGAAGAACATTTACTAAGGGGCAGTTTACTGATAACAGATGTTTTAACACTTTCGTCACGGACTGTATGTATTATATGAGGAAGGATGCAAGATTGTGTTGTACCACTTTTTATTTTATTTATATTTTTACTCTTTTGTGTTCATAATGTGACATTTGTGTGAGCTTGTAAGTCGTCTGCCTCTGGTGTAGCTTTATGTTATATTTCTCAACTATTAGGTATATACAGTAGGAGCTGACTAATTCTACATTGGATAATTCGAGAAAGTGGTTAGTTCAAACTTATTATGGTTCCCCATGAACCTACTGTTTAACTCAATGGTAAAAATAACATTCTATTTTAATTTTGGAAGGAAATATTTGGCTGATTCGAAGCCTATGGATTATTAATTTTCAAGTTTGTACTCATTTCAAACCTAACCTAATGATCTTTATCAAATTACACCTATTTGCCAAGCATTCCATACAAATGTAGAAGTTATTGACACAGAGTAAAAGAGAAAGTGGGGATTTCTGAATCTGCGACGAGCGGGTTGCCTAGAATAGGGGATGTGTTATCTGTGACGCTGTACACTCACGTGACACCCAGTATGGACCTGAGAAGATTCACTGAAGCCCAACCAGACGTGAAATACAATCAAGTTAGTAAACTACAACAAACCAGGATAACTAACATTTTATAACGTAATGCCATTAAAGTGCAAAAACTTACCTAAGTATGCAGCAATTTTCTCGTGTTAATTTTTACAAGTTTTTATATTTAGTGTTTGGATGTGTCTTGTTCTCTTATGTACTGTGGATATATTGTGTAAGTGTGTTTTATAGAGGTAGTGTTGCTACCCCTCCTACTTGTCGGGATAGCTTAGTGGTATGGGTAGGCAGGGGCAAATAATTGTGGGGTTCGTTTTGATACTGTTTGTTGAAATATACTAATTACTATAAAAGTGTATAACTGTGATGCAGGTTTTAGAACAAGTTGAAAGAGTTTTAAAAGGTCCTCCTTCTGTCAATGTCCCTACTCAGCAGTTCCGTGCCCTGAACTATCTTAGTTGTTATAACCCTAGCTGGTGTCGAACACCCGACCGTCCAGTTGCGCGGTCGTTGTCTGTGACTCAGACTTCTAAGATGTATTGTCCTCCTCCAGACAGAACATTTACTCAGTCCTCTAAGATGTGTTGTCCTCCTCCAGACAGAACATTGACTCAAGCTGTAGAATATTCTCCCCACAAGTTCCTGTAACTCGGTAACTGAGTATGTAGAACACTTTGTACTAGTTCCCTAACAACTGGCGTCCTTCCTGACCCCCCTCTCCTATAAAGGTCTAAAACTCGCTGTTATTTACCAAAAAAAGAGTAGTGTTTCCGCTAAGATACTTGTTTTTCCAACACCCCGTGCTATGCTAATTGGCAAAACATTCTCTGTTTTTAAAAACATGACGTGACTGCTGATTCAGGACAGTTGAAATTATGAGATCTTTGGCTCACGTCATCCTTGCATGCTCTAGAATCTAGATTACCTAAGGCCCCAAGCTATAACAGGTGCATATATAAAGTGTTTATGTGTAGCATATGTGACGTGTACCAACCTCCTGGATACTCATTTTTGGTTGATTCAATTATTTTTCTTTAGATATCCCTTAGACATGGAATTAAAAAGGTTCCACCGTAATAAATGAACAAAACGAGATCTCCCCGGGGTTTGTGTGACATTTCAAAGTCGTAAGACAGACATGTTTTCTGCCAGGTCTAACGGACTGACCTGATCGATGTACATCCATCACCCAATGGTTGCCAACATAAGAGAGTTACGTTAAGTTGGCAGTTGTGTTCCCTCACGCGAAAACATTTATTGCGGCTTGAAGGCCAATGTTAATTTTCCTGATCTCATTGGTACTAAACAATAGAACGACTCATTTTACATAGTTTGTGTACAGTTTCGTGAGCAATGTGTTCTAAATAAAGACGGTATCTGATGGAAGTTTTCAATTCAAATCAGCCTGATTGTTACAAAGTAGTAACGTTATTGTTCGTTGTATTCAAATGGTTTGTTCTTTCTAAACAAATCTGACCAGTGTTCTGATTAGTAACAGTCTGGGGGAGGGGCAAGCAAAAATAAAAGTTGTTTAATGGACTCTTGTCTTCCACCCCCCCGCGACCTGTCCCTGATAAATGTTTGAAAATGGGATTACCCTAAAAGCTCTTTGGAGTGCCTTCCTCTCCTGTTTACAGGACTTGGAAAATTAACTCTGTTATCTTATTATTCGAGTTATTCGTTAAATGAACTTTATTTCCCCAATACTAGCCGAGTGACGTCAGTGAATCATGGGTAATATCGAACATTTACTCAGATGACCTGTTGAAGAACAATAATAACCACACAGACGTGTATGGAAGGAGGGGGGATTTCTACAAGCCCCGCATCGTTGGCCACACAGATTAAGGCATCAGTCCTGTGTAGTCTGTTAATTTAAACTATTTTAAAAATAACTCCTGGACACGGGAACCGAACCTAGGACCAAGGGAGTACAAAGCTTACTTTTTCTAGAGGAGGTCCCCTAGTATAAACGTGTTTATATATTTGTATATACCCCCCTTTCCCTCAAGGGTGACAAGACCCCCCTCCCTTGCCTGGAACCTTTGGCTTACCACGCCAATGCAATGGACATTCAGTTCAAGGCAGAGTCTGTGATGGACGTGAGGGATAGTCAAGTAGTTGAGCCACAGCTAGCGGCGGCTCAAGATCAGTTTTTATGTCGCAGATAGTATCCTCGGGCCACCTTGTCTTACCTTGACGGAGGCCGATAATACCACCGATTGTTTGGTTGTTACCAGCAGTTCCCAGATAATTGTATTATTACGGTGGGTAGGGGGAGGGGAATCTTCAAACTCATACTCTCACAATGAACATAAATAGTACGATGCACTGCACAAACTTTCTCTCGCTTTTATCTTAAAATAGACATTTATTAAAAAATCATAACAGTTGTGAAATAATAGGTCTATACATTGTTGTAGAAATAATACACCAAATATCATAAATGAAATAATATACACTGTTACTTACTCTATGGAACTAGGAACTAGGAACACTGTTACAGAAAAATTGAGAAAAGAGAAATATCTTTGTCAACCAAAGAGCACAAGAATAAAATTCTTGTTCAAAGTCCTAAATTTAAAAGTACATATATTTGTTTATAGCTCAGAAATGATTGGTTTAGTAAAAATATATTTCAAATAATAGTACTACAATTTTGCAATGATAAGTTATTGCGTATCTCAAATAGTTGCGGAGAAATGAAGAAAATAGGAAAATTTCCTTCATATAAAGTACCCTTATATATATTTTTTTATAATAATGATAAACAGTTTCCAGATATAAAATTTAATCAAAATCGTTAGAGTGGATTTCTAGAAAATAATTTTTTTTGCCCTTCTGTAAACTACCCTTGATTTTGAGGTTAGATATCTAATAATCAAAAACCCCTCGGGGGAGACCTTATGGAAACCCCAGATATCAAGTTTCATCCCAATCGGTAAAATAGTTTCGGCTACAGGTACAGACAGACGGTTTTGCGAAAACCTTTTTTGTTTGCTTCAGGGGTCATGAAACTTCGACATTTATCAAAATCTTGAGTTCTAAATTTTCCACAGTGGTGGCTTGCGGCCTACCAAGTAGGGGCAGAGTCAGGGTTCGGGGGACGCACGGAGGAATTACTGTGGGGGGCTTCAAAATTGTTAACTAAATATAAATCCAAACAAATAATGGCAACTTGAGATGGACATTTTTTAGATCATTGAATCCCAGGAAAGGGGGATTTATTTGTAAATATTTGATCTATAAGATCGAAGTACTTGACCAGACCCGGTTTAAGTTACACATTCAACCAACAAGCGCTATAGTCAATACCAGGTTGTGATGAGAGAAACGGAATTGTTATAATTTTATTGGAACTCATTTCATGTGTGTGTGATGTTAACACTTTTTTTGTTTTTAGAAGAACAATTTTGAACATTTTCCAAAACGGAATAAAATCTATGGAAAATTTTCCAAAAAAAAGTTCCCTCGTACATCTTTAATAGTTACTGAAATGGAACGAAGCTCTACTTAATGCGGGGGTCAAGGGATAATTGTTTGGTTCGATTAAAATGGATCAACTTGTATTCTGAACCGGTCCAACTCCGGTTATTTCTGCTTCAACGACCGTTAGCTGTGTCTACAAATTGCGACACTCGAATGACAGAAAGACAGAACCCATGCGCTGTTTTTACACATGTGCAATGGCTCCAGGCTTGACGTATGAACACTCAAATGTACCGTCGCCTAAGAAAATACTTACAATAAACATATAATTTGAGGAAAGCATAGTTAGTATCATTTCTAAAATCTTTGGTCTGATCCACTTTCCGGACTGCACAGATCTTTACACTAATCGAGTAATGATGTAAGTAATCTCAGAGGATGTGTACCCGCATTTGAATGTAAGGAGTGGGACATTGACATGGGACCAACGGCTTTACTTCCCCTCCATAGGAAGTTGTGCTACGGATTTTTATCGTTCAAGAGAAGTCCATTAACCCCATCTGGGTTTTAGCCCACGAAATCAGATCCTGAGGTGGGCCACTTTACCCCAAGAGTGGTCCTCTCCGCCCAACCACGGTAACAGACATAATATCTCCGGAGCTGTTGGGGTAGTAAGACATAATATCTCCGGAGCTGTTGGGGTAGTAAGACATAATATCTCCGGAGCTGTTGGGGTAGTAAGACATAATATCTCCGGAGCTGTTAGGGTAGTAAGACATAATATCTCCGGAGCTGTTGGGGTAGTAAGACATAATATCTCCGGAGCTGTTGGGGTAGTAAGACATAATATCTCCGGAGCTGTTAGGGTAGTAAGACATAATATCTCCGGAGCTGTTGGGGTAGTAAGACATAATATCTCCGGAGCTGTTGGGGTAGTAAGACATAATATCTCCGGAGCTGTTGGGGTAGTAAGACATAATATCTCCGGAGCTGTTGGGGTAGTAAGACATAATATCTCCAGAGCTGTTGGGGTAGTAAGACATAATATCTCCGGAGCTGTTGGGGTAGTAAGACATAATATCTCCGGAGCTGTTAGGGTAGTAAGACATAATATCTCCGGAGCTGTTAGGGTAGTAAGACATAATATCTCCGGAGCTGTTAGGGTAGTAAGACAGGTGTACTGGTGTTTAACTTACCTGTGCTCGGGAGATATGTGTGAATATTATTATTACCATACATCCAGTTTATTTCCGCCGAGTACAAGTTCGAACCCGGATGGGGCCGACTAGTATTTTCACTATTTAAAACACACAACAGGTTCGTTGTGCTTTCCGATTGGCTGTTTTTCCACCTCGTCTTATGAGGTTTATCCATGAAATTCATATTTACATTCGAAGCCTATATACATTGTTAATTTTTGAGTTGTCCTCAGTTCAAACCTAACTTGACGATGTTTATTAAACCACCCCATATGTCAAGAATGTCAAAGTTTCCTAAACTAGGGGATGTGTTGGATCGAATTTTAACTATGCGAGTTTTGAATGTATATTTTTTAGGGTTTTTATATTTTGTGTTTAAATTATTCTATTTTTTTGTATGTATATATTGTGTATGTGGGTTTTACATAACAAACATAAAATGTGTTTGCTTATATGTATTGTATTTTGAGGTTATTGACTTATTGTGTCCCAGCTGCGTAGATACTGATATAAAAATAGTTAGTTTGAATTTAGGATACCTCGAATTTTTTTGCATACTCCTTGAGCTTCTAACTAAAAATTTCTTCTGTATGAGTGTCTATACTCTAGAAAGTATACGCCACCCCCCTTTTTTAAAAATTATAAATTCACATATGACGTAACAATGGTATAGCCTACACATTTTAAAATTATTTACCGTAAAAGAACCGACCAAACAAGTATTTCATGGTTCGATGTGTTTTCCCATGTGTAATAATATTATGAAACAATGACCTTGAATGTGTGGGAGATTGTCCATCACGTGAGCTGCCACAGGTACAACAATGAGTATTATTATAGTTCATTTAAATGTTTGGTTAGTAAATAACAAGTGAACTTCGCTTGTCCAAGTCACGTGATTTGTTGTAGACTACAGAGCAGGTTCGGCCATTTTGTGAATCTACACAACTGTTACATCGGAACCCTGTCCCAATAGCGTCCATATTGTCTCCGAATAACTTCAATTATATATACAGGGTGTATCTGTTAATGTGGGACATAGCTGGGCTGTGGATAGTAGACCTCAAACCAACACAAACATGTCCGTATGAACATATCATTGTGGCATTAACTCACCTATAAGAGTGAGTATATTGTGGTATTAACTCACCTATAATATTGAGTACACTGTAGTATTAACTCACCTATAATAGTGAGTATATTGTGGTATTAACTCACCTATAAGAGTGAGTACAATGTGGTATCAACTCACCTATAAGAGTGAGTACAATGTGGTATTAACTCACCTATAATAGTGAGTACAATGTGGTATTAACTCACCTATAAGAGTGAGTACACCGACCACCATCCCAAGACTCCTGCCGGCCAACATAACCTCTTCCTCGCCATTGTTCTTCTGTTTGGTGCCGGCCCAGATACCCACCCCTAGCACAGCCACGTAGAACACCAGTATCCCAACCAGTCCGGTGACAAACACCGCCATCTGAAACAACGACATCAGTCATCATGCCTACGTAAACATCTGGTAAACGACATCTGTAAACGACATTTTATCACCGGAGTATGTTCCTGTGGTCTAAATGACATATCTAGCCAGAGGTCGAGAGAGCCCCTTGAAAGTTGTTTTCTTAAATTCTTGTCTAAATGTTACATGGGTAATAGAATTGGTTACTACTTATAATACCGATTACAAAATAATAAAAACAAAATATACTTTTTACTACCCATTAAAAATAACCAAACTAATAATATTGTCGTATAGCTATTAACCATGTACTGTACTTTAACTTGGCGGCCGGACAACTGAGACAGGCGCGAGTATGCAGCCCGCAGGCTATATGTGTTGTGAGGGATGCCTATGTTTGCTTCACTGGAACTTGGGACATTTCGGACATTTGACAAATCACCGAAAACAAACAAGGGGCGGTCCTTAAACTACACAAACTTTTTTTTAATGATTTTAGACTCCCGATTAACCCCTCTGACGTAATTTTTTTACGATTTCATAGATTATATTATTCGTTTAGTTAGTTTTATATATAAGTATTGGTAAAAAAGTGAGTAATAAGAAATTTTCAAATACTTTAATCGCAGCAAATAAGCATACAACCCGAACGGATAGTAAGACGTGGTGTTAAAAAAACAGCAAATAAATTAAATATAAGTGAGATTTTATCTTGATTAGTATATTTATTTTCTGCCAAAAAATAAGCTTTGGTTAAAAACTTACCCACCCCCCACTCTAGGAAAACCTTTCATAATTTAAGGAAACCCCTAAGCCAAGGGAACATGATGAGAAGGGTTGATTAAAATAGCAAATTATATTTTTTATATAAAATCAACCATAGTTCCACAAAATAGATCAAAGTCTCTTCAAATCTTATTTCCCTTTGAAATTGCTATAAAGGTTGAGAGTTGCTATAAAGGTTGACAGTTGCTATAAAGGTTGACAGTTGCTATAAAGGTTGACAGTTACTATAAAGGTTGACAGTTGCTATAAAGGTTGACAGTTACTATAAAGGTTGACAGTTACTATAAAGGTTGACAGTTGCTATAAAGGTTGACAGTTGCTTGCCTTTTCACCATATCTTAGTACCCATTCTGGCTATACGCTAGCGAAATAGGTATGAGAAAGGTAGAATTTTAGAGGACTGTATCCACATTTGCATGAAGAGTAGGAAACCATTTAAGAAAAAACACCCTCAGTACAACCAACTGAGATTCGAACCTCGATCTCCCCGTCATTGGCAGTCTAGTCTACTGCGAGAGTAGCGCGTTAGAACATTCGTAAAAGTATCGAGTAAAAAGCCATTGGTAGGATAAGGAGAATATTAATACTTTCTCCACAAGCATACCATGACCTCCACAATGAGGGGTAAGGTGAGTCAGGGGCCTATAGTATCCTCTATTCCCTCAGGACCTATAGTATCCTCTATTCTCCCAGAGCCTATAGTATCCTCTATTCCCTCAGGACCTATAGTATCCTCTATTCTCTCAGGGCCTATAGTATCCTCTATTCCCTCAGGGCCTATTGTATCCTCTATTCCCTCAGGACCTATAGTATCCTCTATTCTCCCAGAGCCTATAGTATCCTCTATTCCCTCAGGGCCTATAGTATCCTCTATTCTCCCAGAGCCTATAGTATCCTCTATTCCCTCAGGGCCTATAGTATCCTCTATTCTCCCAGAGCCTATTGTATCCCCTATTCCCTCAGGGCCTATAGTATCCTCTATTCTCCCAGGACCTATAGTATCCTCTATTCTCCCAGGACCTATAGTATCCTCTATTCCCTCAGGACCTATAGTATCCTCTATTCCCTCAGGGCCTATTGTATCCTCTATTCCCTCAGGGCCTATAGTATCCTCTATTCTCCCAGGACCTATTGTATCCTCTATTCCCCCTGACATAGCTCGCCAAGTATCCCAACTAGAGCTGTCTATAGTCTTGTGTCCTAACAAGCGTCCTTCATTGTCTGGAACTCAACTATCCATCTATCTTCCTTGTCCCGACCAATATTATGACGTATAGCGCTCCTATAACCTCGTCCGAACACTGGCGCAGCTGTTCCAATCACCGACATCATTGCAATCCTTGACCCTCGACGGATATATTCGACTTGACTCTTGAACACGTAACATAACATGGCCGCTTGAAAATACTTATTTTGTCTCAATTTGTGTTCACAAATTAAATGGGTCTTCAATTACTTACAATCGCGTATAACCTGAACAGGTAGTAAGACCCGGTGATTTTATATATGAGCGAGAGATTATTGTTAAACCATACTGGAGTTTCTCATTCTTTTTAAATTCAAATGTTGGTGAATTTCCTCTAAATCACCCTCCTAAATTGAACCCCTTTTAGATAAAGTCGCTAATAACCAGTGTGTTTAACGTATTAATAATGATAAAATAAGAAATTACAATCAATATTTCTGAATATTGAAATTGTTTACTGCGCGAAACACTACATAAACTATTGAGCGTCAATTCTGGCCGGGTCCACTATGGGCTGTTTCCCAAACCCTCTTTATGAAAATGCGGGTATACTTAACAAAAATTACACCTTCCGTTTCATATCTCTTAGATCAAACCATTAATATTTAAATAGTACCATAAAAAAACACTTTTATATGTTATTGTCCGTAAAAGCAGAAAAGAATATTTTATTTAAATACATAATTTCACCTTTCAGCTTGATATGAAGAATAGCAAATACTATTTCAAACTTAAGCCTGCTTTTAATATACATATTTATTTGATAATTTGTGGGTGAAGCTTGGCTCATAAATGACCATTTAATGCAATTGTTCATTTTAATATGAATATATTGTCTTAGTTCATCAACAATATGTTTTGGAACAATGAACTCAGAGATAAAATTTGTTTCCCATTAACAACAACAAACATATTTGTAATCAATTGTTAAATTCTTCAGTGGTAAGTGCAGCACATCCAACAATGTAGTTAATACAAGTTTGTTAATCAAACAAAGGCGATGAGGTCTAATTATAGCCAAAGTGGTCAAGTGAGGACGTAATGTACCCGGTCGGTGTAATGAATCGATAATTACTCGTGATTGTTGACTAATTGGTTGTTGTTCAACAGACAAACAAGAGCCACAGCATCGGAACTGTAGAGATCGACCTTCACACTTTCAGACAATACTATCTACAGTCCAGGGATGATCAAACTACGGCCCGCCGGTAGGGATGATTAGATAAATATGTTGCGTTGTGAAGCAATGTTTTTTAAACACAGAAAAACGGGATTTTTTTTATAAAACCATGCCAAAAGAAACATTCCCAAACTTGGTAAATCATGTCCAAAAATATATGGCATTGTTTGCATCCTCATATTGATCCGAACAAATGTTTTAAATAAAGAAACACTGGAGAAATGATTTCAAATGTTGAAAACAATGAACAGTCGAAATAAAATATTTTAGGACAGGATTATTGAAAACATCGGGATTTCACAGATCTACTGAGAGGAGATGGCGATTGTCTACTTCGAGTCTCAACTAAAATGAGACCTCATATAAATGTACTTAATGTACCTGCATTTGAATGGAAAAGCCATTCAAGAAAAAAAGACCCTCAGTATACCCAACCGGGATTCGATCCCTTATCTCCCTGTTATATTTATTTGGAATATGATCCTTGGACCCTCGAATTTTAAGAATATTCCAGATTCGAGAAAAATAATATGTACAAATTTTAAATGGTAAATTTTTCTCGAGCGTTAATACTGCTTATTTGTGGCTCAAACCCAACATGATTCTTAGGACGACCTTAAATTACCACTTAATTGATGCAAATATTAAGATTTAGTTACTATTTCTGTTTTTAATACTCTATTTTCAAATATACTAGCTGGTGTGCCAGTTCTTTTGGACCGACAGAACATGTGATATTATAACTTATTTAGTTTCTCACGTAATTAAGTGTGTGTGTGGGGGGGGGGGGAGAGGGGGATGTGTACCACTTTGTCCCCCCCGCTAACGACGCCCGTGGGCCGTGAACTGTCCATATTTTCGCGGACAAGACATCCCAAATACCGGCCAGTCCCGTTGAAAACCAGACATTTGGCAAACCTGTCCAACAGAATGTCTACCTTACGAGTGTTGATGACAGCTAGCTGAATATTTGTGCTGCAAACATTTGTTGAAAGTCGGTAATGTGGACATAATTATTATGTTCTTATTAAAACCATATCATCAATAAAAAGTGTCAGTAAACGAGTCTAAAAATACTTCACTAAGGATTACTGTTTTAGTAACTAATCGAAAAAACAAGATGTATTAATAACGATATTATGTTTTTTGTTTGTGACAGCAAAATATGATATATAGCACATCAATTATTATTATTATTATTATTATTATCACCGCGTCTTACTACCCGTTCGGGTTATACGCACTTACGCTAATGTGTAATGGTAGAGTGATTGTGAGATGAAATGGAGGACCTACAGTTTAACGTGGGATCCGAACCACGGTGGTAGGCCTGGCATTCCACACATTCACAAGTTGTGATTAATACACGTCTTGTCAGAGGTGAAGGAAGGGTTTGGCATTCAGATAAATCCGTGCCGGGACCGAGGATTGAACCCCGGACCGCCAACACAGAAGTCTGACACCTTACCCCTAGACCACCAGGTTACTTATCAAATAATAAATAGAGAAGTAGGCCTATTATATTCACACTTGGATCTTGTTCCAACTGGACACCAAAATAAATACATATTTTGTATAACTTATAAAAAGAGCCATACAAATATTAAAAACAGCAGAAGATGTCATCATCCACCTTCATTTCGTCATTTTAGACTCACATTTTTTGTTTGTTGTCAACAATGATAACATTTTACTGTGTTATTAATATTATACTAAAGGCATGGATAAAATACATCTAAAGTAAAAATTGCTCATCACATGACTTGACGTATGAATAAGTGAAAGTAGATCTAGTAACTTTTCTACCTTTACTATATATTTGTCAAAGTTAGAAATGTCCAGGGTTTTAATATCTCACGATTATTGTGTCCTCTGAAGACAAATATTTACGAATGTATCCCTTTTATTGAAGTTGTGGTAGGAAGACTCAATTAAAACATATTTACTCTTTGTTTTTGTATTCAATAACTATAGAATTTAACTTCGTTAAATTAATTATTTTATAAGCATTGATATGACTTGTCAAAAGTGATTGTTGCAGAATATTTGGTTTGACGTATGGAATTCGCTATAGTAACTTTAGTGACTGTCAAGATACCTGCTCCTGCCGCCATTATTGTATATTTTGTTTTAAGTGGCTCTATGGAAATCTAAGTTCATTAGAAAGTTCTCATGATGCAGGGATTCCCAACCTTTTTGTTTGGAGGAACTTTAGAATATTTAATTAATCTTGGGGAGCCCCTAACTCGTTGATACATACTAGGTTCGACAGGGGTAAATTACAAAACATATGTGTGAACCAGTAGGCTTGGGAAATAGTAATTAACTCAGGTTTTTGAATAAAAATAGTTCCACCAACAAAACAAAAGATTTAGTAAATTTTCGCGAAACTCAAGTGTTTCCCTCCTTTTCCCTAGTACCCTTTAATTGACAATTCATGACTGACTTACTGTTAACATAATTTTTCTTAGCACCGCGTCTTACTACCCGTTCGGGTTGTACGCTTATGTTCTAATTATGCAAATGGTTTTAAGGATTTGGAAGGCTATATTTAGACAAAGTGTACTCGAATTTGCGTGGATGGAGAGTGTAAAACTACCCTCAGTACACTCGACAAAGATTCGAACCTCGATCTCCCCGTCTAGTCTACTGCGAGAGTAGCGCGCTAGACCACGCGGTTACCGAACCGGATGTACACATAATTGACAAAACAAATAATAAATTTCCAAAGTTTTTAATATGATCAAGATTTTTGTATTTTAACTCGTCATAATGATTACTACTGCTTCCGGCGTCAAAGTCTGGGCTGTCCGTCTTTACTATACTAGGATTATGATAGGAAGGACTTTCACAGATCAAGATTGTTAACATTTGATTATATCATTAATGTTATATTATAGGTATCTATCTATAACAACAGCTGAAGATTACATTACTTGACGTATGAATGAATAAAATAAGTTTTAGTAACTTTTGTTACTGTCATATAAGTTTCTTCCTACCAAGAACCTACTTAGTAAAATATGTCTTGCACGAAACAAAAACATTGTACTGTAGTCGGAAATAAAGGGAAAAAACGAAACATAACCAAGAAATAAAGTAAAGTATGACATACCCTCTAGTGTGGCGATTGTCAGCGGTCAGCGGTTTGTTAGAAATAATATACTAACAGGCACGTAGCTATAATAAAACTACGATAAGAGATAAATGAAGCCGCGGAGGTAGAAAATAGCAAACTAATCAGCGCAGCGAGTCGGCCAAGATGACACCCGGTTGAACTACCTTGGCGGACTGACATGCCATGACAGAGTACCCCCACCTTCAGGTAGCGGCTATACGTAGTGCTTCATTTCAAGGTCAGGTCGGCCCCAATGTCCTACTCCTCCGATGATAATTATTATCACTGACCCTCTACCCTTGTTAGATTAAACCATGACGTCTTCTGAACAGCTGCTGTAAACTGAAAACCAAACACCTATTTACACCATTTAGCGGCTAATTACGACTTTATTACAGGGCCTTATCCGACACCTAGAGATCTACTTTCACGTATTCTTTCGCCTGGTCATGTGATCTTCAGCTGCAACTTTTATATCCTCAATAACTAAATAACGCTATTAAAATAGTAAAATGTTATCTATTTTGGCAGAAAAAAAAGTAACTATGCTGTTAGATTTTTTAAATTGTGTCGGAAGAAATAAAATAAAGAGGTTTTTTTCTGTTTGTTTTAAGGAAAGAAAAGTGTTGCCAGGGGATAGCCTTGTAGTATTATACAGGGTGGGACAGAAACAACTATACGATATATGCTGAAGAAAGTGATGAACAAAGTGCTGAGGTTTGTCTGACTTCCGGTAGAGCTCACACGAGTCACATTATCTTTAGAATAACCTAGATATAATGAGTACTCGCAGTATGCCATTGTGGGGGTATGACGTCAGAGCCTACAATGCTTTTCTTATGGAGAGAACTGAATTTTACACGTTAATTACGCATGTATTTAGAACTAAATAAATTATATAACGAATGTTTATGTAATCATAAAAGCTTAAAATATACGAATATTAAAGTGAAAGTCCATAAAAATTACACAACTTTAAGTAATTATCAACTAAGTATGGCAAGTTTTGGCGGCAATTCAAAATCTAGAGGGCCTTCCAAAATAATGTCAAGGCAATATTAGTCGTCATTTAAGCTAAATACTTCTGTAATTAAAACGAGCTATTATGTAATAGTAATAAATATTGGTACATTACTACATGTTTCATGTACCAAAATGTATTAGTAGTTTTTGTTTTTAATTAAAAATCAAGCAATCAAATAAAGTGTATGTAACTTGTGAAATATTATAAACAACAGCGGGGAAATTTAGGGGGGGATATTTGGGAAGAGGAGGGCATAGATTTAACGACTTTATTTTTTCGGGGAACCCACCCCTTCCTCTTTTATCCACCAGCACTGTAGCTCTGTGACCAAAATTGGGGGGGGGGGGGGGGGGGGAGGGTGGATGGGTTGTGTGTAAAATAAGGGAAAGACACATTGTTCTCACCTGACCAGATGGAAGGTCATATAAATGGTCAGTTTGCACCATTATTATTGTGGGACAGTTCTTTAAAATTCTCGCATGATATAATTCTTAGAAGGGGCCTTTGCCCCCTCTCCATATGGATATTTCTGTATTTTACAATCTATCGAGGATAGAGAGGTAATTTCTTATATGCATTATCTATATTTATTACAATGAATGGTTAATTTTATCTATAATAATAAATTTAATTTATCTACACATGAAACGTTAGATTAAGTTGGGTTTATAGAGTGTCATGATAATAAAAGGTAAGGTTAAGCTTGGTTGGATAAGTGTCATACCTAATAACGAATATAAAGTTGTGTTATTTCAATGACATCATCAATATTATGTTTTACTTTGTCTATAATTTGGGAGTTTTGGATAGGCCTACATGTCACCTACATATATTTAAATAATTAGAAGTTAAATTTACTTTGAAGTAAAGTAAGTTCTGGTCATCATAGACGATTATTATTCCCTCATAAAGATGGTAAAAATTGTGTTTGGGGCTTAGTGTAGTGTGATCAATAGTTCTAGAATGGCCGAAAGATATCCATCGCTTAGGTGAGTGGAACTTGTTATTTAATGTAAAGGTTTTTTCTTTTTGCTTCTTTTTTGGTTCATATTGATTCTATGTGTTTTAATGTTTGAAATAATGTACGGCTGATAACAATAATTTTTATATTTTAAGAAAGAAATGGCTTAAATGGAACAGTTAAGACATACTAGAGCCGTTGTCTAAGTTAATAGGGTCCAAAATTATAGGACTCATCAGTGGTTTATGCTGATTAGTTTTAATAGGCCTAGGCTATGTACGTTTTCTAATTACTTAAATAGCCTACTTTAAGTTTATTCACCTCGAACAGGCCTACGGTATTCATGCAAATCTAACTTTAATAACTGTCAAGATAGCTTGGTTATGTTTCTTACTCAAAATTCCGTAAGAAGATTAATAATAAAAATAAGATCATGCTTACCTCACAAATCCTGTGGTGTCCTTTACTTTGCCAATGCACCGGTTTTAGGTTAGATCCCCAAATTATACTCTCCTGGGAACCGCTGGAAATATTTTTAGTTTACAATTTTCTGTTGTGTGAATGCATTTCACAGCACAGCATATTTGTAGCATTTTGCTAGTTTTAACACTTGGTCACAAGGATGTAGAGCTCACATTAAATTATATTAAGTTAAATATAAAACATCATCAACATAATAAAATTTCAAAACGATTATCTTGCACTATCACAGGTATCACAGGACTACAATTGTGTGGCATTTTGCTTCGGTAATATTATATTAAATTTAATTAAAAGAGTTTAATATATAATAATTCGGGAATTAAAGTTAGATATAAAATAATTCAGGAAATTATTGAACATAATTAAAAAAACAACTGAAAAACCAGTGGAAACGAGAGACAACTGCACAGTGGTAGGCCGATATGAGCCGATATGAGCCGAGATGAGCCGAGATGTGACGAATCTCGTACGCCCTCAAAATGGCCGGTCGTTTTTCTTGCCTGCTTGGATATTAGCACAGCCATAAGACGGAACGGCTAGCGAGTACTCATTAAGGAACGCAGAAACGCATCGAGGTTACTCTAATTATCTTCACAAAGTGTAGTATGTAGTTTGCTTTTATCTTTCCAGTGAATATTTACTTTTCAATTAAAGTGTTGACTTTCAACTAATTGTTTGGGCCCCACCCTGTATAAATAGTAGAGATTCTGAGATCAACCAATCCCCCATTCAACCTGGATTATTCGTTTTAGCACCGCGTATTACCACCCGTTCGGGTTATACGCTGATGTACTAATCAAGCTGATGGTTTTAGTGATTAGAAAAGTTAAATCATTAGAAAGTGCACACGCATTTGGGTGAAGGGAGGGTGGAAAACCATTTTGGAAAAAAATAACCTCAGTATACCCGACCTAGATCTCCCTGTCATCGGCAGTCTAGTCTACTGAGAGAATAGCGCGTTAGACCATGTGGCCACCGAAGCGGATGGGATGTATGACTCGTCAGTAAGCCGACAGATTGGCTGTCTCCCGACACCAGACACCAGACACCAGACACCAGACACCACACTGGACTATAAATACCGCCCTTAGTATTTACAAACGGACTTGCCATTGTATCGAGATTTTTTCAGGGGAGATTTAACGTTGATTTTCTAAACCACCCGATTATATCAGCAGACGACCTATACATTATCGTGGATTTTGAAAAGACACAACATCCAGACCCCCTGAAAGGAGACACCTGCATTTAACCATACCAGGAATCGAGCTCAGGACCACTAGTTCATCTGACAAACACGCTACCGACTGAGATAAGAGCACACAAGTCGTGTGTTTGTATCCCAGACAAGAGCACAAGAGTCGTGTGTTTGTATCCCAGACAAGAGCACACAAGAGTCGTGTGTTTGTATCCCAGACAAGAGCACACAAGAGTCGTGTGTTTGTATCCCAGACAAGAGCACACAAGAGTCGTGTGTTTGTATACCAGACAAGAGCACACAAGTCGTGTGTTTGTATCCCAGACAAGAGCACAAGAGTCGTGTGTTTGTATCCCAGACAAGAGCACACAAGAGTCGTGTGTTTGTATCCCAGACAAGAGCACACAAGAGTCGTGTGTTTGTATACCAGACAAGAGCACACAAGAGTCGTGTGTTTGTATCCCAGACAAGAGCACACAAGAGTCGTGTGTTTGTATCCCAGACAAGAGCACACAAGAGTCGTGTGTTTGTATACCAGACAAGAGCACACAAGAGTCGTGTGTTTGTATCCCAGACAAGAGCACACAAGAGTCGTGTGTTTGTATCCCAGACAAGAGCACACAAGAGTCGTGTGTTTGTATCCCAGACAAGAGCACACAAGAGTCGTGTGTTTGTATCCCAGACAAGAGCACACAAGAGTCGTGTGTTTGTATCCCAGACAAGAGCACACAAGAGTCGTGTGTTTGTATCCCAGACAAGAGCACACAAGAGTCGTGTGTTTGTATCCCAGACAAGAGCACACAAGAGTCGTGTGTTTGTATCCCAGACAAGAGCACACAAGAGTCGTGTGTTTGTATCCCAGACAAGAGCACACAAGAGTCGTGTGTTTGTATCCCAGACAAGAGCACACAAGAGTCGTGTGTTTGTATCCCAGACAAGAGCACACAAGAGTCGTGTGTTTGTATCCCAGACAAGAGCACACAAGAGTCGTGTGTTTGTATCCCAGACAAGAGCACACAAGAGTCGTGTGTTTGTATCCCAGACAAGAGCACACAAGAGTCGTGTGTTTGTATACCAGACAAGAGCACACAAGTCGTGTGTTTGTATCCCAGACAAGAGCACTTCCTTTTAGTGTTCCTATATTCTCCTTAATAACTAATGCGGGTGAACTTACAATCCGTTATTCCTCATCATCATGTTTAACACTGAGTCGTTAACAAGGGTGTGGAAAGATGATTTTTCTTAAGGAGATCCACTAGAAAATTTTACTATAACTTTAGCCAATTAAAGTTTGTCTGAACTCCCAAGGGGGAAAGGGGTCCATCAAAATTAAGGGGGGATCCGAATCCCCCGACCCCCCTATTATTAGTAATCTACCTTTGACCAAATTTTCTCCCCAAATATAGGTATTCAATACTATTTTTCGTGTCGAATACACCCAGTGACTAATTTTAAACAAAATTGCTAAAGATATTTTCTAAAAATTTCAAATTTTTCATAAATAGTATTAAATTAAAATCCTATTGATATTTAAAAAAAAGGCTGTAGGTAGTACCATATAATAGATATCAAGTTTGAACCCAAACTATTAAATCGTTTTATGTTGTGGCCCCAGAAACAGATACCCAGGGGCACACACAATGTCCAGGTACACTCTTTGGGCTCGCAGTGAGAACATGGTCGAGACCATTGACGGCGACGTCGGGGTTTGAATCCCGGCCGAGTGTACTAAGGGTAATTTTTCATCAATTATTTCCCTTCATGCAAGTGCGGGTACATCGCCTCTAATTATACCTCTAACATTATTACAACAATAGTGTAAGTGAGTAGCCTATTTATAAGTAAATTCTAATAGGTAATGTTTCGTGGGGAATAGTTTGTGCCGGTGGTTCTAACCGGGTGTGTGGCGTATATCTGAAACATATATATATATATATGTAACTAGCACTGATATTATATTATCAACAGGCCACAACTATCTTACCACTGATTACCTTCTCCCAGCAACCTTTCACAAACTTGTATGCTGTTAACATTTTATGTGTGATTACAAACCTTTCATAGTTACAACATAATGTTTCGAGTAAACAGGTGTGTGTTGAAAGAATAGTTGAGGAAGGGCAGTAAACCAACCTACAAGAGCTACAAACTCCGTATCTGAGGAATGTTCTTCTATTTACCTGCTCTTTCCTCTCGTTAATTCCTCAAATAAGATCTTACAGGTGATAGTAAAAATGTTTACCTCATTTTCTTGGACCCCACTTAATCGACTCATTCCAAGAAACGTCCTTTGTTTTCCAATATTGAATGTAGGGAAATAAAGGCAGTCGAAATATTGACAGAGGTAATTTTACAATCGTAAGTTTTACAACCTGCATCTTGAAGGCGAATATTAAAATAATAATTAACTAGTATTTATGTTTGATTACATACACAATTAAAACTGTAGTAAAAGAAAAACCATAACATTAACTTTTTATTATATGAGGATATTATTTAAGGGGGGTTCAAAAAATCGCAGGGGGTTCAGACCCTCTCCCCCTGACCTCCTTTCTACACCCTTGATCGTCAATAGCCCTTGCGAATGCAAGCATAAGAAGCAAAATTAAGTTTAAAAATAATCAGTTTTGAGAATAGCACCCCCATTCCTAATCTTTTGTCAAACAGTTTGATACCTTGGCTCAGTCTGTAGTGCATCTATCTACTGATATAAAAGTCCCTAGCTCGATCCCCTTTAAAGCTAGTAAACTTACAATGGGAAGTCTATAACTTTCAATAGTTGTTAGATTACAGGGTTGAATTCTGGTTGTTGTGTCTGACTTTACATAGGCTGAATATGAGTCCCCATGAATATTTTATCTCAAAACTCTGTCATAATCTATGTTGTATGGAGTAGTAAAGTTACTTATTTCCATGACACGAAGCTACTTCAAGTTGTCATAAAGGAGTTTCCTCAAACACAAACGTGAGATTCCTTTCTGCATTCCAACACTATAGTATGACGTCAGAGAGCTTCTTCCTTAAAAACTGGATCGAACGAAACATCCGCGAAGGGAACAAGATATTCCAGTTGTGATCGCTACAAATGGTTAGATCCATTCACGACAAGGTCTAACGATCTAGACGGATCAGTAATAAACTAAATAAACTCATTTCTTACACTCTAACAAATGACGCGGCCATTGTTCAGATATAAACACGATATTTGATATTTTCTATGAAGAAAAATACAGTAAACACCAATCAGTAATGTTTTATTATAAAAGTTGTAAGTTATTTCGAATAGAGTATAGAAGGTTTTTTTTCTCTTACTATCTCTCGTGTGAACCGGAAAGTGGATAAAAAATATTTAAAAAAACTAGACACAATTAATGTTCGCGAACACACGAAGCCCCGTTGCTGACACACATGTGTGCTAACACATCAACACCAGCCGACACACATGTGTGCTAACACATCAACACCAGCCGACACACATGTGTGCTAACACATCAACACCATATTATTCATACCAGGTAAGTAGAGAGTGAATGTAAACAAAACCTCGGGAGGATTATCTACACCTGAGATTTAGATCTTAGGAAACAAGATACGTTCGAATTATAGGGTAGTGCACCAGCATTCGTCCATTTATTATGTGTGTTTTTAATCAAGCACCACTTCACACTAACTCTAATGTGTCAAGGATGAGGAGGTTGAATTTTGAGGAACTGTATCGGGTTTCGCGTGAAGGGAAAGTAGAAAACCATTTCGGAAGAACCACCATAAGTACACACGACCAGGATCGAACCCCAATCTCCCGTCATCAACAGTCTAGTCTACTGCGAGGGTAGCGCGTTAGACCACGCAGGTTATGACATAATATAATTCCGCCAAGGGGCGCTACCTTTCTATTCTGTTTACATCGCACGACGTCAAGATCTGTATCAGTTGTTTATCACATCTACAGCTGTTAGAAAATATGTGATAATAAACACAACTAGGTGAAGTCACTCGTTACGATTTCTCCTGTCCCGCGTTTCAATACCCGTCCGGCCTACCCTGATCTAACGACCCTAATGGGGTAGGTATGAGGAAGGTAAAATTTAGAGAAAATTTTCTTGCATTTGCGTAGTGAGAGTGAAAAGTCATTTTGTAAAAATAAAAAATTAAAATGTGTACACCTAGCCGAGGTTCAAACCCTGAGCATTAAGGGCATAGAAGGGGGGATCCATACCCCCTAGGGGAGCTTTGTGTACAAATAGTAGTACATGTAGTTACATTTTCTAGGGAGTCCCTTAGATAAATGATCTCTCTACGTGTTTGCAAGTGAACACCGTGTCACAGACAAACCAGCCGCGGGCCCCAGTTTGAGAACTATTTCTCAAAGATATCCTGCAGGTACAGTACATAGCTTGTAAAAAAAAAAGAGAAGAGAACCATAGTTACAATATTAACAAATACATTTCTCGAGGTTTCGATAATCTCTCTCGAAAGTGTGAATTGAAACCGACACTTGTATTATTACAAAGTATGATAATGTCGTGTTTTTGTCAGATTTCAGACACAGCTGAAGGAAGCACGGATCTTACCTCAGAATGTGGCAGACACTGTGGGATGCTGCTGTCGCCAACACTACACTACATCCAGACCTTGAACGGGACGCAAATCTATCGTCAACTGTTCGATTCTTAGTTCACTTCATTGAGTGGTCAGTCATTCACACGTGTTCACACAACATTGAGTCAGGCTGAAACTTGTCAGTTCAGAATGTACGTCAGACACAATCGATACACTGAACTGAACGCAGACATAGGGTCGAAATTAATTACATCGATTTTATAATACTCCAAGTATTGGTTAAAAATTGAAAACCTCTAAAGTCATTTATGTGTATAGTGCATGCCTTTTAAAGTTGTTCGTCAAATAAAGTTGAAAAAACTACTCCTTTAAATGTCAAGAAATTATCACCGTAGGCGGCAAAATAAGTCGAATTCATCAACACGTTAAAATGACGCAAATTAAAATTTAGTAACACTGTCATTTAATTTGTCGGAACATCAAACATTTGCCAGAGAAAAATCTATAATATTGACTTAAACATGTGATTAATTGATTTGAGAAGTCTTGCTTCTACCGTATTTCCCATTTTGGCGTTTTCTCTTCTAGTAAACTACCGCACCCTCCAGTTCTTTGAGACTGTGTCGACCGGCCGGCTTGTTACATAGTAGCCTGCAGACTTGGAGGCAGGCAACACACACGACAGCCACGCTAGGCGGGACGACTCGCTTCCACTGCGCAGGCGTCGCGAGGAAACTGTCTTGTGGTTGGACGAGACAGGTCACACCACACGGCTGGTGTGGCCAACAATCACACAAATAAAAGAAGCTAGACAGACTTTTACGATTACTTTCAAGATACAGTTCAATTTTCATAGGAAGGGACTTATGAAACATCTATAAAAATATTTTAGTATCACGTCTTACTATCTGTTCAGGTTATACGCATAGTTATTATTTACGCTAATGGGTTGGGATGAGGAAGGTTTAAATTTAAAAAAGTGTATCTGCATTTGCGTGGAAAAATAGCGGAAATCCCATTTTGGAAAAACTAGCCTCAGCACACCCAACCGGGATTCGAACCTCGATCTCTTCGTCATCGGTAATACGAAAATAACACCTTAGACCATCCGGCCGGCCAGCGATGCAGGTTCTAGAAGTCACTAGATCTACTTTAACGTGTTCATACGTCAAGTCGAGTGTTCTGTAGCTTCCACTTTAGATATATATTATTATTACCTATTAACTAAAGTTAATACTATAGTAATATGTTGTATTTTCCAAAAGGTCTTTCCTACAAAAATTGTACTGTAAAATACTTGGACCGATACAAATCAAACTTGTGTTTGTATATTTGGTAGAAACAATTGAGATGTGAGTCACGTGACGCTAGTTCCACGGTGGCCAGGACGTGTTGGAGTCCCGTGACGCTAGTTCCACGGTAGCCAGGACGTGTTGGAGTCACGTGACGATAGTTCCACGGTGGCCAGGACGTGTTGGAGTCCCGTGACGCTAGTTCCACGGTAGCCAGGACGTGTTGGAGTCACGTGACGATAGTTCCACGGTGGCCAGGATGTGTTGGAGTCCCGTGACGCTAGTTCCACGGTAGCCAGGACGTGTTGTAGTCCCGTGACGCTAGTTCCACGGTGGCCAGGATGTGTTGGAGTCACGTGACGCTAGTTCCACGGTGGCCAGGACGTATTGTAGTCCCGTGACGCTAGTTCCACGGTAGCCAGGACGTGTTGGAGTCACGTGACGATAGTTCCACGGTGGCCAGGATGTGTTGGAGTCCCGTGACGCTAGTTCCACGGTAGCCAGGACGTGTTGTAGTCCCGTGACGCTAGTTCCACGGTGGCCAGGATGTGTTGGAGTCACGTGACGATAGTTCCACGGTGGCCAGGATGTGTTGGAGTCCCGTGACGCTAGTTCCACGGTAGCCAGGACGTGTTGTAGTCCCGTGACGCTAGTTCCACGGTGGCCAGGATGTGTTGGAGTCACGTGACGCTAGTTCCACGGTGGCCAGGATGTGTTGGAGTCACGTGACGCTAGTTCCACGGTAGCCAGGACGTGTTGTAGTCCCGTGACGCTAGTTCCACGGTGGCCAGGATGTGTTGGAGTCACGTGACGATAGTTCCACGGTGGCCAGGATGTGTTGGAGTCCCGTGACGCTAGTTCCACGGTGGCCAGGATGTGTTGGAGTCCCGTGACGCTAGTTCCACGGTGGCCAGGATGTGTTGGAGTCACGTGACGCTAGTTCCACGGTGGCCAGGACGTATTGTAGTCCCGTGACTCAGCTCCTCTCTCCAGTCACGGGAAACTCTCGGTTCAATGTTCCACTGATAACACAAGCAACGTCAGCTCCTTTGGGCGAGCTGTTCTCACCAAGATCACCGACCTTTCGGATCAATGAAGACCAAGCGAACACTTGGCTTTTATCTGGTGGACGATTGTTCGCAAGACCGGCCCAAACAACAAAGAAATTATTTTCAAGAGGAGGTAAGAGAGAGCTGAGAGAAAGAGGGGGATGAAAGGGAAAGAGGGGGATGAAAGGGAAAGAGGGGGATGAAAGAGAAAGAGAGGGATGAAAAAGAAAAGAGGGATGAAAGAGAAAGAGGGGGATGAAAAATAAAGAGGGGGATGAAAAATAAAGAGGGGGATGGAAGGGAAAGAGGGGGATGAAAGAGAAAGAGGGGGATGAAAGGGAGAGGGATGAAAGGGAAAGTTACCAACAGAAATTTGCCACATCAACACAAGTATTA
Organism: Timema podura; assembly: GCA_033556935.1. Classification (NCBI taxonomy): domain Eukaryota; kingdom Metazoa; phylum Arthropoda; class Insecta; order Phasmatodea; family Timematidae; genus Timema; species Timema podura. The sequence goes on along the minus strand of JAVRXN010000007.1, from coordinate 10,835,521 downwards.
TCTTTTATAGTTAGTTATAATAAAATCATAACCTACTTCAATGGCCGCATGGTCTAAGGCGCTACTCTCGCAGTAGACTAGGATGCCGATGACGGGAGGTTGAGGGTCGAATCTCGGTTGGATGTTCCCAAGGTGGTTTTTCCCATTTTCTCTCATTTTAACCTTCTTTATCACTAACCCATTAGTGTAGTTGTTATATAAGAGTGTAACCCGAATGGGTAGTAAGACACATTTCTAATATATATATATATATATATATGGGTACCGTATGGGAACAAACTTGACTAGTCTATTATGAGAACGACGCCTTAGACCATGTAGCCCCAAAGTGGGTAATGAAAGTGTTAAGAAAGGTCTCAAACATTGTTTAGTTTGAACAATTAATCAAGAGTTTAAAAATAAAACAGTTAAAAACTTAAAATCCACTTGAGCATCAGTATAATATTAGAGGTTTGCGAAGGTCACTTTTTAAATGAGCAGTGAAAATTGAAACGTGAAGAAAAGTCACTGTCAAAGATAAGGATTTAGTTATCACATGATACTAATTATGAGAGTGTGACTACATAAACAACTTACCTGGGGTTTATACAGTTTAGTTTCATCATGAATCGTTTCCAACCTGTGACCGGGTCTGTTTAGTAAGATGCCTCCATCTCACTCTGTCCTTCCACCATTCTTCTCCTCTCGTTTGCACACTTGCTGCTATCTCTGCCTCGGTCTCTTCCCTACATACTTCATATACATTAATCTTCTTGGAATCCTCTCCCTTTCCATCCTCATTACGTGCCCATACCATCTCATCCTAACTTCCTATATTTCATGTACCCCATTTCTTGACCTCACATCTTCATTCCTAATCCTATTTCTCCTCGTGACCGCTAAAATGCTCCTCAAAAACTTCATTTCCATGACCTCCTCCACTTTCCTTGTTTCTCTTTCATCCAAAAACAATACCAATGTTATATGTTTAGTTATAAAGTTTTGAAGTTTAGTTTCATGTTGGTACAAAATATAAATTTTGTTTATTTAAGTTGGTATTGTTTCATTTTTAACTATACAGACAATATCTTCATCTTTTAACATAAAAATGACGAATGTGTTTTAAAACGGATGTTTTACGTAAACTGGATTCAAAGTTCAATTGCATAATAACAAGAGGTGAACGGAAAATGCTTTTAGTGCAAGATAGAAAAGTCACAGTTCAAGCAGTTTACTGATGGCCTTAACCAATTATACCAAAGGTCACGGGTTAATAAGTTTGATCGAGCGTTAATAGTTTCCAAACATCGGCACATAATAAATGACGTGGAACATTATTGTTGTAGGTTTTGGTACAAAGTTAAATAATTATTACTTAATATTTTATGGGGATTTAAGATAAGAACATGAACACATTATCTTTGGACTCAATGTCATGCAGTGGATAATTTATTATTTTTCGTATAATTGTTAGTTTGCCAGTGTGAGTAACCATTTAGGAATAACAACGCTCAGTGTACCCGACCAGGGTTTGAACCTAAAGCTCCCCGCTGCTGCAGTCTATGGCTAGCGACAACCAGAGAAGCGGGTCCTATTTTTATTCTAAGTTCAAATTAAACTTGTGAGGTGTAGATCTCTGTAAGGGGAAGATACCACACGCAGGACGTTTGTCTCAATCTGGGACTGTCCTAGCCAAACGTTTGGCACAATTGTAAAAACATTGTGTTTGATTACTTCTGAATCGCTTTCCTCCTGTATTCAGTGTCTGCTCAGTCGTTTGATGGTTGGATTAGGTCTGAATCAATGAAAGAAAGAATTCTGTTAGATTTTAGTCCATATATTCTATCTCGGTTGGTACGAGATCTCCCATTTACTTACTAATACTGCGCTAAACACCCTGTATATTGGTTCAAAGGGGCCGCTATATGGGGGGAAGGGGGTATATGTCAAATGTCCTACAGCTGAAGAATCCTCGTCCTTCATCCCCCCTCATGAACATAAATGTAGTTTTTCCATAATATATTAAAATATGACAATGGGTTATTGTTTGGCGGTAGCATGACACCAACTAGCAAGTAGATTTGGACTTGTTGTTCTACTATTGCCCTCCCTAGAGACAAATTACCCAAACCTAATTAAACAGATGATCACTAAAAAGTTGCTCTTCCTTCTTTTATAATAATCTGTGCACCCTTCCTTTACCTTCTTACAGATATAATACAAACCCCCTCAAACAGCGAAAAGAGGTTTTCCTTAAAGAGATATATTATAATAATTGTTGCTGAAACAAGGGAGGAAGACGGAAGGGGGGTTATCTTGATAAAAGTTTAATTAATACTGCTTTATTTACTGGCTGAACATTATAGGAATAAAGGTATACTAAAGTGTCCATCCTGATGTTTAGGATTAATGCCAGTACAACTTCAACAGATTGTGGATTAATCCTCTTGTGAATATGTTGCAGGTGTTAGGACATGGGTAAAACGCTAAAGTACTTAACAAAGGGAAAATGGTCTACAGTTTTCTGGTAAGTGCGTAATTCGTGTCCTTTATCCTACTTTCAATGTTTAGTTTAAAGTACTTTAACATTATAGAACCTAATAATTGAATGAAAAACTTTGACCCCTACTATTTATAGAATGCATACAAAATATGTATCAAAATAACAACAAACACTTTTTATTTAAAAAAAACAGGTACATATTTATTATTTATTTAATTTAGCTTCATTTCACTTCACAGCGGCTTTGTGGAGTGCAGGATCGTCAAAGATTAATTTTCTTTCAGAAGGTTTAGGGTCACTCTCAGCTGTAATGAACAGTTAAGGAAAACATTAAATATTCTGAACTAAATACCAGATATAATAAATCTTCAACATTTGTATAGATATGAAATAAGTTTTGTATATTATTTCTGTTGTCAACATCCCTTTTTCTCAACTAATACAAAACCTACAGCGATGAATAAGGTATCAGAGGATAGGACTTTTTACCAACTTCTGACATAGCATACTCAGTTTACGTTAAAACACATTGTTTGCTTAAAATAAATCTAACAATTTTTTGCATCAATTACCGGATATAAACTCTTTGCTATTTTGTGTATACACTTCGCAACAACCCAACAAAAGACTAAATAATTTTTTTTTGGAGAGGGGAGGGTTGAATGTGAGAAAGTTTCGCAAGGCCACTGTCATAACGAAGTGACCCAGTAGTTTCCTATCAGTCTGTCCACCTTTGTCTATCCTGGAACAAAACACAGATAATGGGTGACTCATCAATCACTTTATTTTTATAATCAGAGCTAGAGGATTGGAGGAAAGTTCAATTCACTCTTTCTGCTTCACAAGTGAAGGAAATTAGATAAGTTTTTTTAGAGTTGGGTCGAATCCTGAATCTCGAATCAAAATCCGACTCTTGGAAAAATTATAAAAAATAAGAGAAACAAAATATTAACTAAATAACTAAATGTTAAATTACTGGTCTGGGGTCTGGTTGTTGAGTTCATCACATATCTATAATAGGCTCTGAACCACCAATAAGCAATATTAGAGCTCCGAAACAAATTCCACTCGTGGAGTCTTGAATGTTCAAATCTCGCGCGTGCGTTGTAGTAAGTTATCGTAATGCCATCTATCAATGAACCACTGAACTTTTAGCCAGTCTTAATACTTCCTATTGAAGCTATTAGATGGAGTTCAATGCTATATAATGATCATTAATAAAGCAATAAACGAGAAAATGTGTAGGATAAGAGTGCACAGGAAGGAAAATGGTCATGACCTATCAGACAAGAGTCGATCGAACCAACACACACCTAAACTGCCACTTACAATAAGTTGGGACTGCGAGACAGATAGATTGGAAGAATAAGCTCCCAAACACATATACAGCATGCGTTCAGTAGTGTGTGTGCGCCTAATTAACTAGGTCATAGGTTTGAATCCTGGCAAGGTTGAAACAAATATTATTGATGTTATAGGATGTTTTATAAGTGATAAATTAACGGCCAGAAGATTTGTTGTTGTGTCTGACCTAGAATTAAGTTAGTCCGATGTTGATGTAGACAAATGGTCCAGAAATTCTATGTTAATCCATCTAAAACCACACAACTGTGCTTTGGTTAGATATTTTTTACGAGGGTATTAAAGGATATTTATGAAGCAGCTTGAAGATCCCAGTTCCGATGGCCATGGGAATCCCCATGATGATAGACTCACTAACTCCTGTGATAGCATCCTTCTGGCCAAAATACGCAGCATCAAACAGATGGTCAGCAGTCTTCTCAAACTACAAACACAAAAATCGTGGTCTTACAACTTGCTGTTAGACATTTTAAAAGAAACTTTGCAAGTGGTCAGAACAATGGAATCAGTAGGTCCCAGGAACAAGATGAACCTACCGAGGCGAGGTTGAGCACAGACTCCTTCATCTTGGAGAGTCCATGTCTGGTGATACCGAGCACCTCGCCACGGCTCGTCATCAGGTCTGCCACCAACATGGGGTGACGTCGGTCAATACTCATACCGTGGTTCTCCATCACCAGCTTGATCTCCGTCATGATGGTAGCTCTGGACATAATGTAGCATTAGCTCACAAAACTATGAAAACAGTTATTAGGTTGATGAAATTAAAAATAACAATATAATCATGATATCTAAAGATATGCATTCACACCTGAGACAAATGAATATAAATGTTTAAAAAAAATACTGATTTATGCTACAAAGTGGACAAGAATTATAAAATAATATGGCAATTAATAATGAGTACTGCCTCACCATTTTAAAATAAAGAAAGTTTTCTTAACTTTCTAGAACTATTATCTTTTTAATACAGAAATTTAACAAACACAATTACTTACCTTACTTATCATATCTCTATAGGGAAAACCTCTTCTCACTTTATGAGGTAATTGTATTATATTTGATCAGCGGTGACAATCGATTATCTTTAACAGGCAACCATTACCTCTTTGTCCAATGACAGCAGTGTAAAGTTCTTTTCACTGTAAAAGCCATTTTGTGTTCGTCCATTTTATGTTTCTATCCATCTTTCCTGTACCTTCTAAATATAATACAATTACCTCATATAGCAAAAAGAGGTTTTCCTTATAGAGATGAATTACTTTAATGAGTACATTAAATGTTACTATAATCTCAAACATATCGTTACCAATTTGTATTAGTTATTAATAGTCAAGATCAATTAGTGCTAATCATTGAAGTGTGATCAATTAGTTTATGTAATTGATAAGACTGAATCAGTACACCTCTAGACCACAGGTAGGTGACAAAGTATTTAACCTCGCTGAATAAGACAGGGGACATTTGAAGGTGAGGTACCTTGCGGCTTCTATTCCGAGCGTGGTGAACACCTCGTATGTGTTGTTTGAAGTTGTCTTGGTCCCCTTAACTCCAGGGGTGGCCATGACCTCCCTGAGATTGTCACCCTCAACAAACAACTTGTACTTGGTCTCTCCGCCAGAGTCGTCGTTGTGGATCACTGCTCGGTTCACAGACGAGAGGCCCTGGGACATGGAAGATACGTGTAAAATAGATAGAGAGGCGTTTGAATCCTTGACAATATTAGAGGATTTGAGAAAATTTCAAATTAGAGACTCAGCCCTAAACAATTTTTTTTTATGTTTATAATTTTTTACAAGATTTGAATTTGAATTCAGGATTTGTAAATAAATTAGAGATTCGAATTTGAGATTTGGATTCATAAAATAGTAGATTCTAATTATAAAAATTACATATAAATAATACACACACAATAAAGATAGTCAAGTTCTATTTTTATTGGATTCTAATTTAATATTCCTTTTTAAATCTGAAATCCAAATTTGAATACTGAAATGTTTAAAAATGTGTAATTTTAGTAAAAAGTAAACATATGAAAGCTAAACAATAAATATAAGAAAATTAAACTTTATTTGTTCATAAAATTAGTAATGGTGCGCAGATATTAGAGATTTACAAGTGACTACCAATCTCGAATAGTTGTTGCGAGTGCTCGAAAATTTGACTTTGAAAAGAGTTTCAGGAACTGCTTGAAATTGCGATTTTTACAAAACTTGAAAAATTTAAGTACTAGAAATTTTCAATCTTCTTCATGAAAATTCTTAGTTTGATTAATTTTAATCAATTTTAAGAATCTCATATCAAATAGTCTCTCTCAATATTTCCTTTATCTAGCTAAACAAAATTGTACAATAATTATATTAGATTTATTTAAAAATTTGAATTTGTATTGTTATACATTTTTTTCAAAAATAAATTTAATTCTAAAAAAAAATATGATTTATGGTTATGCATGGATCTATAATATAAACATTTATTGTAAAAAATAATGCTCTATACTACTCGAACTCGAAAAAAAAAACTTCCTCTTCATTCAGACCACCCCCCACACTAATCGAGTAGTATTTCGGCAAAGATGTCATTATCAAACAAAAAGAGAAGAAGGTATATATTTTTAGTCTCTGATTTCATTCTTTCCTTAATCATCAGATACTTATAAGGTTAGTTGAGAGGAGAAGATGGAGGTCACAGGCTGGAAACAGTTGATGGTGATGATGACGAGGATAATAATTACCGACACCAACATACCTTGATGACAACTTTCGGGACAGTCTCCTTAAGGGCCTGCAGAGCGTAGTTGATACTGGCGTGAGCTTTGTTGGGTTTTACTGTTATGATGGAATCACCAACAACTCTCACCAAATCAGGTTTAATCTTCAACCGAGATGTGCAAATACTGAAACAACAAAACAGTTGAGTAAAAACTACAACACTTTCACATCCTTTTATAAATTAGAAAATATACCTTGTTAGTTACAGACTTACCTTGCATTATTCCACTATAAGATAGGGTCATGGTGTAATCTACCAAGGTAAACATAGTACACTGTTGCACCAAAGTGTATTAGCTACAGTCTCACAAGTCCTACACTATCCTGTCTTTACGACCAATCAGTTTGCCTAGTTTCTGTCCCCACTACCTTATTTATTGGGTCCTACCTCCCGTAGACCCGCCACCCTGAACATTTTACAACCCACACAAGTAGACAATGAGCCATTCAGCACCAGACTCACAACGCAAGGCAAGGACTTGCCATTTTTCAATTAGATTCAAAGTGACAAGTTTACTATTTAATCTGTCAGCCAGAGCCTGAATATCTATTTATATCTCGCCGATATCTAACTAAATGTATATCAAACATTACTATCATTGGTTAAAATATAACGTAGCATGCTAAGTAGTCGTGTGGAATTCAACACTTTTTTTAAACCATCCGACCTGTAACGGATAGACTCGGCATCCACCTCCAATTTTAGTAGACGGATCCGCTCAATGTCCAGTTTCAATAGAAGGAAACTGTCGTCTGGTAGATAGTTCTCCTCAATGTACGCACACACCTGGGAAACAATATTACAATAATTTACAATCATATGCACAGTTTAAAAATGCTAGGACACTTAGATAGGAACATGTAAAAGAAATAACATCAATAATAAAATACAATTACCCCATAAAGCGAAACAAGGTTTTCCTTATAGAGATATGTTATGTATTTCCGCAAGCATAATATTTATAGTACAACAAGAGGCGATATTTTCCCAATCTATCAAATAAAGCAATAATTGCCTTTATCCAGTTTTGTGTCTGAAACTTAGCTTGATAGTTTACCTCTCCTAGAGTTGTTTTCTCAATACGACCCTTGACCCTGCGAGCAAACTCAGCGTCAGTGTCATTCTCCAAGTAAGCTGTGATGATAGGAGTGCTTATCTGCTTGCTTGCGTTGATGATTTCCTTGATCCTGACAAAACACAAGGTTTGTCTTATTTGAGTTGCTCTGGTAACGGTAATAATAACCAAACCTACCTAGACGCAGCTGGCCAGAAGAACAGGTTTATGAGCCACTCACAAATAGAACAGCTTTACCTTTTCACTTCCAACAACAAAGTGACTCGCCAGTGTTTGACGACGAGTGGAAGGGAGAAGGAAGAGGAAGTACAAGAATGGAATGAGGAAGTGAAAGAGTGAGGAATGAAATCTAGCATGGCAAAGTGTGAAGTGATGGTAATGACAAGGAAGATAAGGACTATAGAACAGTGGGGAGAGTTGTTCTATAGGTGTGTAAGAGACCTGCTATGGAGTGTTGTGCTATGGGTGTGTAAGAGACCTGCTATAGGGCGGTGTTCTATAGGTGTGTAAGAGACCTGCTATGGAGAGTTGTTCTATGGGTGTGTAAGAGACCTGCTATAGGGGGGTGTTCTATAGGTGTGTAAGAGACCTGCTATGGAGAGTTGTTCTATAGGTGTGTAAGAGACCTGCAATGGAGTGTTGTGCTATGGGTGTGTAAGAGACCTGCTATAGGGCGTGTGTTCTATAGGTGTGTAAGAGACCTGCTATGGAGAGTTGTTCTATAGGTGTGTAAGATACCTGCTATGGAGTGTTGTGCTATGGGTGTGTAAGAGACCTGCTATAGGGCGGTGTTCTATAGGTGTGTAAGAGACCTGCTATGGAGAGTTGTTCTATAGGTGTGTAAGAGACCTGCTATGGAGAGTTGTTCTATAGGTGTGTAAGAGACCTGCTATGGAGAGTTGTTCTATAGGTGTGTAAGAGACCTGCTATAGAGAGTTGTTCTATAGGTGTGTAAGATACCTGCTATGTAGAGTTGTTCTATAGGTGTGTAAGAGACCTGCTATGGAGAGTTGTTCTATAGGTGTGTAAGAGACCTGCTATAGAGAGTTGTTCTATAGGTGTGTAAGATACCTGCTATGTAGAGTTGTTCTAAAGGTGTGTAAGAGACCTGCTATAGAGAGTTGTTCTATAGGTGTGTAAGAGACCTGCTATGGAGAGTTGTTATATAGGTGTGTAAGAGACCTGCTATGGAGAGTTGTTCTATAGGTGTGTAAGAGACCTGCTATGGCGAGTTGTTCTATAGGTGTGTAAGAGACCTGCTATGAACCTACAATAACTGAATTAATAATTTGGAAACAAGGATGATAAATTTGCATGGGTTGTTGTTGAAATTTGATTTATTTTAAACACCATCCAGATAGAAAAAGAGAATGAAGAAGAATGTTCAAGATTTGCACCAACATTCTCTGAGTGCAGGATTGGAGCTCACCTCCCAAGATTGGAGGTACACAGATCTGGTAATTTTACCTGGGAACTCCTTGCGTGATGTTCATTGAGGCGACGCCAGCAAAGTGGAAGGTTTTCAAGGTCATCTGTGTGCCTGGCTCCCCGATACTCTGTGCGCCCAAGGCACCCACCGCAGTGCCTAAACAAATATGTAATTGAACATCTATAGAGTTGGGTCAAATCCACTATTTTATAAGCTTCTGAAAATTGAAAAATGACACCTGGACACGGGAATCGAACCCGAGAACTTTGGCTTAGTATGCCAATGCTTCTTCTATTTTATAATCCCAAAATCTCGAATACGAATCTCCAATGAATCTTGGAGTATTTATGAACATAAGAGGAAACATAAATATAATACCAGATATCTTCAATTATAAGACACACTTTTTATGCAATTTAAACATCTATAAAAAATGGGGTGCATCTTAGCATCTCAGTTCTTTTCAATTTTTTCTGCACTTTGCACTTTGGCTCAGAATAATCAGACTCTGAAGATTAAGTAGACCCTGATATTGATTCAGATGCAAATATTGACGGCTCAGAAGAACCAGACTGTATTGATTCTATTGATTCAGAAGGAAGTGTTACCACATAAGGATAAATAACTGTAGTGTGTTGTTAGTAAATTGAATTCTGTAATAAAAATATTTCTTAGATATAAGATAGCTATTTTGCTTTTTTCTGTTGGTGGTACCTAAAAATTAAGGTGCGTCTTACAATCGATTTAGAATCAAAGATATACGGTAGAATAATAGAAAATACAAGGAGTAACTAAATGCTAACATTTTTTCCTTATAATCCATTCATTATAACATTCATACAATCAGTTAAGTGTTAAATCACTGGTCTGGGGTCTGGTTGTTAAGTTTATTCGATAATTACAATCGGTTTTGAACCACCAATAATCAGTATTAAAGCTCCAAAACAAATTTCACCTGGAAAATTAATTTTTTTTTAGGATTTGAATCTTGAATCCAAAATTTTCTCGAATCCTCGAATGTCCTTAAGGACTCGAGGGCTTCGAAGTATTTAAGGGTCCCATCCCTAGTTTTAAGTTGTTATGAACAGTATTAATTTACTAAATTAATTTAGTTTCGGTTGACTGCTTATTCATGTATTTCTCTGTCTACTATATATTGTTAGCACAGTCAAGCTATTGAATACCAGTATCACTATACCTGGCTCTATCTTAGCTCTCATGTATTTCTCCTTGCAAGTATGGAAGAACTCTACCAGCTGAGTCACGGTCAATCTCTCCAGCTGCAAGATAACGGAGGGGAGCGTAGACGACTCGGAATAACCCAGTTTGTATCGTAGGTGTGTCACCCGAGATGCGAATGACTCCATAAACGCCCTAAGACCACAAAAGTAAAACCGCACGGTTATTACAGCAAAATATTTTAAGGTTTTATCCCCTTTTGATTAGGTGTTCTAAAACAGTGTATTGCAAACCTAGGGTCACGACCCCATTTGGGGGTCTGGAGTCATCAAGGGGTCATCCATTTTTTTTTATGGATGACAAAGGTATAAACCCTGTTAGGTAAGATGCAGCCTTTGTAATCCTGTAAGCAAAATTATGTCAAGTAAAATTATTTTTCCTTTAGCCATCCAACAGCCTTAAAAACATATTTAAGGCACCAAACATTGACTGTAAATGTGAGAAGGCGTAGCCAGGAGAAAAACTATTAGGTTAGTCACATGGTCTTCAGTGGGGCCGAAGCCAAAGAAAGCCTGAGGACTGTTCTAAGGTACAATAGCTCTAAAAACTTGATCAAATAAAAGAAATGAAGCGTTTACACCAACCTGAGCTCTTCTTTGAACTCTTTGCTGCAGCCGTCAAAGTCGTCAGTCTTGAGTATTTCCTCGGCGGCCTTGTTGATGCTCGGACCGTCCAGTGGCTCTTCGTCTTTGGCGGGACACTTAGCCCGCACGTGGTCCAGTACCCGCTGGCAATCTACTGGGCAGTCTTTACCTACAACAAAACATTTTTATTTTTTAAATAAATATTACTTTAGATTCAACTTCACGTGCCTCTGTCTAAAGTGAGCTCTGTACTATCGTTACAGACCCTGAATTGTGGTCAGTAAAAACCATTATTTTTTTTGGTAAAAATGGAAAAAAATATCTTCGCAAACTTAAGTAATATAGTAGTTATATAAATTACAAAAATTAGGGCTAAATCTCACGTATTTACTTTTGGTCCCAATATGACTGTCATAATAGCCAGATTAATTTTTCAAATATTTTAAAACATATCTAGAGAAAAGCTGAAGGCCATCAAGTAGTGTGTGAAACTAGGTTATGGTTCATCTGTACCTTCCATGTACGTCGGGTCGAGACCATCTCCTCCATACATAAACTGCACAATGTCGCCGATGGAGTTCCTCACTGTCATGTCATAATGCAGGCACAGGTCTTCCAGGGACTGGGAAACAGTCATCATGCATGTTTCAAGCTCACCACCATTTGTAATATATGTTTAGAAGAAAGTAAAGGAAAAGTGGATAGAAATATAGAGAAGGAACGAACACAAAATGGCTTTTACAGTGAAAATAAGAACACAGTTCATACTTTACACCTTTTAGAATCATGTTTTCCAAAATATGTAAATTGTATTATAATATTTGTGGCTTAAAAAAAATGAAGGCAAATCTTACTAATGTCACAATTTTAGAGAGAAGATATTTCTGTCCTAGACACAAATAGCTATTATCTATTACTGTCTTATGTTTATGGAAGTTTTCCTTTCACTCTATTAGCTCCCTAACATTATACAAGAAGGTACCAATGTTACATTTAATCCTCAAGAATCTGAGTGAAGGTTATTAGCCCCACCTTAACCAGCCTTCGCTGCATGTACCCCGTCTCGGCGGTCTTCACCGCAGTATCCACCAGTCCCTCCCTACCGCCCATCGTGTGGAAGAAGAACTCTGTCGGAGTCAAGCCAGAGTAGAAGCTGTTCTCTACAAAACCTTTGGCTGCTGGAATCTTTGCTGCAATGAACCATTCACACAGGATAGGGTTATTTACTATGGGTGTACAAAGTTTATATATAATATCTCAGAATGATAATATATTTGACCATAAATTGAGTACTTAAGCTGTCACCATTTTTATTGGCTAATCTTTGCAATTGACAAAGACAGATATGTATATATGTGTGTGTGTGTGTGTGCGTGTGTGTGTGTGCGTGTGTGTGCGTGTGTGTGTGTGCGTGTGTGCATGCAAGTTGGGTCCAATCCATTATTTTATGAATCAAGATTGCCAATTTACTTTCAAATTTCAAATCCGAATCTTAAAAAAATAAAAATAAAATTGTGCAATAAAACAAGTTTTAAGTGATTTTAGTGCAACGAGATATAATAACTAAGGTAATGTTTTTTCAAGCATAAAACAATTTGCAAAAAATATTCAAACTATAGTTAAGCTTCTAGAATATCTTATATAATATTCAATTCAAGGTTGCTTGACCTGTAGTTTAGCTATTGAAAAACAGCCACAAGGCCGCACATAAAACTATTTATAGTGATTAATGAGTGAAACTTACAATGTCGCTCAAAATGTGGCAGTGCTCGGTCTTCAAAGCCATTGGGTACCCTGTGTCCGCTGATGGCTTGTTGGCCCACACAAGCTATCATCTGGGAGATGTTGATGAAGGACCCTTTGACAGTTACAAGCTTTAAATAACTACTAGGACACTTTTCATCACTTTTAGAGACAGAACATGGAAGAAACCACTAATTGAATTGACCATAGTAGCTTGCAAGTTTAGTCATTATTTGGAGACAATTTATTGACTTTTAAAAAAAATTTAATTTGATATTTTCATTACAAGTTATTGTTTAAAAATAGGCTAACGCTAAATAATTTTATAATAATGGAAATTGATAAAAAAAAAAGGAAAAATAAACTAATCAGTGTAAATTTAATGACGAGGGAAAGAGGAAAATGTAGGAAGAATCCAAAACACTCAAAGGTAACATCTTCCTTTCTTCTGTCTTCTATAGTAAAGACTAGAGACTAAATAAAGTACCTACTTGTAGAAGACAGAAGAAAGGAAGATGTCACCTTTGAGTGTTTTGGATTCTTCTTACATTTTCCTCTTTCCCTCGTCATTAAATTTACACTTATTAGTTTATTTTTTGTTTTTCTTTATTTTTATCAATTTCCATTATTATAACATTACAAAATATTGAACTTGCATTTGATTCAAAATTGAAAATAGAAGATTTACTAAATCTTATACAAGGCTATTTATCTTCCTCCATGTTTCTGGTGATTGTTGACTGATTACTTACTCTTATCTCTGTAGGAATGATGTTTGTGAAATGTGCAGTTTAGATGAAGAATAATTCAGATTATGTAAATTAAGTACCTTTGGATCCACTAAGTGCCATAACCAGGGGACTGTTACTGGGGTGCAGTTCTCGAAGACAGGCTTTCCCCGCATGGTCTCGGATCACAGACAGTTCCTTCAATATGACGGCCTCCAAGGTCTCCTCCTCGCTGCAACCTGGTTGGCACTGAAGTTTACCTTCCTGCAGCGCTTGAATATACTGGTCGCACTTTGAGTAGCTAGGAGATACACGAGAAACAAAATATTTACTAAAACATTTGATATAAACAAATAGTTTTATTATTACTTAGGACACAGGAGGAGGACAAGGAATTTAAACAAGATACCGAGAGAAGTTGGGAAAACAGTGGCCCTGAGTCGGCCTCTTGAAGAAAATCAATCCTTACCGCCCAATCCCCCGACCTAGGTTTCATTCTATCGGAACTCATCAGGAGGGAGAGAGAAACGTCATTAGTCGATAATGTATGTAAACAAAGATCATTGGTTGTAGGGATATTTTCTTTACTGAAATCTAGCGATGAAATTAAGAAACTATTTTTAAAATTAAAATGGATGCTTAATACAAACATTACTAGCATAAACTATTGCATAATAAATACAGATTATGTTTAAAAATATGAGAATTTGTTTGAAAAACTTGAAATTTTGTAAATAATTTACCTTCGTTGTTATTTTGATGAAAATCATGAAATTAAAAATTCGTAATAATAATTAATTTGGTTCTTAAAATTTTTTTTCGTGGTTTGAAATGAGATTTTTTAACATATTTAGTGAAAACATGATTTGTGAAAAGTATGTTTCTTTAGTTATTAATACATCAATCAACTCTGATTTTGAGTCAAGAGCATATTTTTTTTTAAATCAGCAGAAAACTATATTTTTAGAGGACATTGGACATCATTATGGCATAACTTGAGCTGAAATATTTTAAGAAAACTTCCTGTTTCATAGAATGAATGACCCACCCTGCATCGAGTAGATCATGTTTAGCCTTCAGCAGCCCTTGTCCTGGGGTGACGTCTCCAATGCCGATGGAGAATCCTCGGTGCATGATGAAGTAGGACGTAAGTCTGGCGAGTCGCCACATGGCCTTGGCGGAGATGTCTTCCCCCCAATCACACAACAGCACATAGAAGATGTTGCTCTTAGAACCAGAGCCAAGAGTAGACTTGTCCATTGAACCGGCCAACAGTTCTGAGTTGCGGATTATAACGTCTGTAATGGATACAAATACAGACTTAAGTGCATCTTTAACAATGGATCCGGACAACTGGGTGTTTGCGAACTGGGCCATGGAAAGACTTGGCGCCAAGACAACTGGGCACCAGGGTCAATTTATTTGTTTTAATGTTATAGTTGTAAAAATTGAAAACATGCAACTAGTTGCCGGTTAGGTTAAGTTAGGTTAATTCATCTTTACGTTGTTTATTTCATGCAAGATTGCTATTTCTCATGGTTTTTGTGTTATGAAAAAATTCAAAATTGTATAATATTAAGTGGTCTAACTTTATAAATACACACAAATTTAATTTCCTCTGCTATTAATTTTTTTAAAACAACTCCAAAAATGAGTATTTAGTGAAAAACAATCATCACATTTTTACACTGGCGCCCAGTTCACAAGCACCCAAGTGGCCACACCCGATTTACAAGTGCCCAGTTGTTCTAGACTGCTTTAACAACTAATATGACATTTTGTTTGATGTTAATATGCTATCATACTTTATAAGGTAAACCTCTTTAATGAGGTGAATAATATTACATACGCGAGAAACTCCAATAAATAGGGAGAAAAAATTATAAAAAGGTGAAAAACCAATGTGGCTTTCTTCTTTGTCCAATGGCAGCAGTGTAAATTACAACCTGAGTTTCTATTTGCACTATAAAAGTCATTTTGTTTTTCTATTATTCATTCTTATTCAACTCTCCTGTACCTTCTTTCTGGTATAATTTTTCTTGAAAAGAAGATATTATTTCTTCCTCACCAGAACTATACATTGGAGAATATAAAGTTCACTATAAATAGAAGCATGTGGTTCAGTAGAATATCTTTCTTTGTGTTTTGTGTGTTTTTAATGTGTCTCTTCAAATGATAAAGGAATATTTCTGAAAATGTAAAACAATGTAGAAGTGTGAAGTGCAGCAGTGCAATAGTTTAGGAAGAGAATAAATGAAGAGATAAGTGTTTTTTTCTATCTAAGCTTAACCTAATTCTCCTTTCAAGTTGGGTTCCTTCATTATCAATTTCTTTACAATAATGTACAGTGTTTCTACACCGTCTTATTATACATTTACAGGCCATTAGGCACTAATTCTTTTACAAATATTGGTAAATTAGTTAGCACAGATCTATTTGTAGCATTTAGCCACATGAGTGGACTTAATAAAAATAATTAAACTTACCCCACCATACTGCCGGCGGCGTCAAAAGGGAACACTATCATAAATCACGATCGACCATAACTACCCCGCCGCATGTTGAAGTTAATACTGACCGTCGATTGTGGATCTGGTCCGTGCCAAAGATCTTAGAGACAAAGAACTTCGGTTGTGAAGATGTGCTACTCGCCCCTAAGTGTGTAAGAAGGTAGAACTGTGGCGATGATTCCAGAATGATATTATCATGCGCATGTTTCTTTCCCGAATATTCCAGATGTCCGCCCTCTACCACTCTTTCTGTCTCGTTCCATCTTCTGGGTTGTATTGTATATATAGTGGCGTCTGTGCTATCAAGAGACACTATTGGGCTTGATCGGATTGGGAGCAGGTGAAGCTCTAGCTTCAGTTAATATATAAAATGTAAGATCTAAATTTACTTTTTCGGCTTAGATAATAATTCTTAATTTGAATCATGTAACTTTTTATTCAAAATTCTTTTTCGGTAATTTAATTTAAAGCTTTATAATAACAAAAGATTAACTTGTCTTCACTTCTTATAATATTTTGTTACATATGGAAATACAAAATAACTTAACTATTATCAATGCGCTTTGATAAAACTCATAAAAGCAACTTTCTGAAGCTACCACCTCTTATAGTCCAACTCTGAATTAGTAAAATGAAATATTTAATCACAGCTTAGGTGGGTAATTTTGAAAAATGACATCTGTACATGAGGATCAAGCCCGATTTGACTAACTAATGAATATTTTGATCCCCCAAGTTTCGCTAGTAATGTACGACTAATTGTTAAAACGTATGCGTTCTCCTCAATCTAAGAGTTAAATGATAACATAAACTGTAATACTCACAAGAATCATTGACACACAGTTCTTCATTCTTGCTGTAAGCTCGGCCTTTAGTTTGAAGGTTCGCCTTGATGGGACAGCTCTTATTGGGTCGAAGGATCAGACCAAAGATTTGCTTGCCCGTCCACAGGGCCATCGGCTGAAATAAGCCAATCAGATGTGTTGTACTTGATGTGATATTGAGAAACTTTAATCTATACAAATATATGAGTTGGTTCCAAATATGTCGTTTAGCCTAAGTCTTAGTCTGTTTTAACTTTGATCATTAAATACAGCGCTATGACAAGTCTGATAGTAAGACTCAGCTGAGTTTCCTGTGTTTAGCAGTTCAGGTGAACATCTCATAGGGTCGAAGCTGAGCTGTACTTTGATCATTCGAGATACAAGCCAAGTGGGAAGATAACTCAATATTCTTAAAAAAAAAATTGTGGGTTTAAATATGTAGGAGTTGAAACAAAATTTTAACACATAACAACAATAATTAATACCAAATAATACCATATACCAATGGTAATATAATTATATTTAAAAAAGAAATGGCCCAATGGTTAAATTATTTTATAGTAAAGGAAATTGATAAAACTAAAGAAAAGGGAAAAATAAACTACTAAGAGTAAATTTGATGAAGAAAACCCACACAGGGAAAGAGGAAAATGTGATAGGAATCCAATGCACAAAGATGACATCTTCTTCCTTTCTTCTGTCTTCTATAGTAGAAATAGTAACACACATTTTAACATAAATAGAATAATATTTCGACCCTGCTGCCTTTATCAAACACAAATAACACAAACAATGGATTACTCCATTTTGAATTTAAAGGAAAACTGTTAGAAACTAGGTGGGCTTTCTTCATCAAATTTAATCTTATTAGTTTATTTTCCCTTTTTCTTTAGTTTTATCAATTTCCATTATTAAAAAAATCAAATAATATTTACTTATATTCTGTATTCAATTCAAACTAAAAAAACCAGCTTCGAAGATGTCTAATAAGGTTCGAATAATGGACTAACTTACTTTGCGTATAGCTGGCGGTGGTAGTTCTATGTTCATAGCAATGTCATCCCCTGCCAACAAACATGCAGCCAGTTGGCAGGCCTGACCTCGGTCCAGGAAGTTGTCTTTCTGTGTGAGAAGGTATGCTCCCGTGATGAAGTCCTGTGTGGCCGCAATGAGCAGTTCACCGTTACGAGGGGTCACGAGGTTAGACTTGTTCTAATGAGACAGACGAGAGGGCGGTTACAATGTTTCTAGGTGACTAATTGGGGTCCGTGATTTTTAACTCAGACTACTATTACTAAGCTACTGTACTACTAATTGTAAGCTAAGCAATTTTGAGTTTGCATAGTGAATATTCGATATTTACTTGAGCTGTTTATGTGGCCGCATGGTCTAAGGTGCTACTCTCGTAGCAGACTAGACTGCAGATGACGGGGAGATCAAGGTTCGAATCTCAGTCGGGTGCTTTGAGGGTGGTTTTTTCAAAATGATTTTACACTCTCCTCCACAAAAAATTAGTGTACACTTCCTCTAAATATAACCTTCCTGATTCCTAAAACCATCAATGTAATTAGTACATAGGCGTATAACCTGAATGGTTAGTAGGATGCAGCGATAAAAAATAAATAAAAAAATATCAACTTGATTCTGCTAGTCAAAAAAGCTATCTTCACTAAATGGGTTTTTATCCTCTTTCCATGCAAATGTAGGTGCCTGTTTACCACGTACCCCCATAAGAACCAGGGCCTCAGCCCGAGCCTCCTCTGTCTGCGGCAAGTGTAGGTTCATTTCGTCTCCGTCAAAGTCTGCGTTATAAGGAGTGCACACACATTCGTTGAACCTGAAGGTCCTGTGTTCTAGAACCTTGGCTTTGTGAGCCATGATGGAGAGTTTGTGGAGACTGGGTTGTCTGTTGAACAGCACAATGTCTCCGTCCCGCAAGTGGCGCTCCACTATGTCCCCGGGCTAGACGACAACACGCAACACACCGTTAGAACCAACCAGAACTGCTCAGTTCCTTTAACAATGAATAGTTTTTATGATAGTCAACAATATTAAATGTTGGATTTTGGCCTTTATTCATGTTTTTTCCCCCAATTATTTGAGGTATTTAAAGTGCACTTTCTAAGCCAACTGATTATATCAGCACAAAACTTATAAGCTACAGTAGCCCCATGGCTTCTTTGGTGCTGACTGACAGCTCACAGCTGACAGAAGATGGCTTTGAAAAGTTACCAGACCAAATTATGTATCCCTACGCCAAACCATATAATCTGCAAAAACATGTGTTTAACAGATGTCACTTCTGACAGTCAAAATTTAGGCATATACCTAAATGTTGACTGTCAGAAGTCAGCTATGAGCTGTCAGTTAGCACCAAAGAAGCCATGAGGCTACTGTAGCTTGAATCTATAACAGACACAACATCCAGCCCCCTGGCTGTTAATTCATCACTGTGAAAGGGGAACCCACATTTAGCCAATGGTAAATTTTTTGACCATGCCAGGAATCACACTTGGGACACTTAACTCAGTATCAATCCAGGAGAAACAACACAAACCCCTGAACCATAGCAATAAGTTAACCCAGCAACAGTGTTCAATAGTTGCCGAGACCGGTTACGGTTAGAACCAGGCCATACTTTTTCTAGCTCCTTTAATAGGGCTATAATTTTATGTGCAAGACTCAAAAATATCTTGAAGATTTTAGAGAAAAAATTATCTCAATCTTGTCTCAAAAGTTAAAAACGAATCTTGATAATTTGAGAAATTTGAAAAAATAAATAATGAAAAATCAAAATTGTGCATTAAGAAATTAAAAAACCAAACCGGGAATTTATTATTTCTAATAATACCGCAAGGACCTGAAAATAAGCCACAATTTTCTACTGAACGGATCAATAACTTGGTATTTTCTACGTGTAATCTACTTGCAGTGAGAAGTACCAAGCCACGGCGCTATGGCGTCGAACGGAGCCACGACATGGGTCAGCACCAGATAGCGTCCCGCCACACCGAGGATATCTATTTTGAGTATCTACACTGCCTGTCTACTCTATTTGGGCAGACGGTCCATTTATTAGGATTTTAGGATTGGAATCCCTCCCGGGACTATTGGTTTATTGCAGTCAGTCATTACACCGACTAAGATTTGTATACACTATTCATGATGTTGACTACTTCTTGGTATGTAAGGGTGGATCGCTTAATGACTCAGCCACATACGTATAATAGGTTTAAATTGTAATTGGTGTTAATTAGTTTTATATGAGCAGATGTTCCTGTTGATAGATTGCTGGGCAATTAGTTCCTTCTGAACAAATCTTGTTTGATATGGTTGTGTATATTTTGTAGGTTCAGTTTCACTGCTTGGCCTCCAGCCATGTCAAGGGTCAATTTTTAAACTAAAATAAGATTATTAGGAGGGAAATTCTTTTGTACAGCGGTAGCTCCAGGAGTAAACAGACTACATAGTGATAATTTAACTACCACCCAAATCTCTATATTTGGGGTTGAACAGTGAAATTGTTAAATAAAAATCACAAAACACAGCAATAGTTTATGCCTTATAAAAATACCTTATTAATTCATTCCGTAAAACCCTCTCTGGTATTAATCCTGCCACAGCCGAGTGAAAATGAAATGAAAACCAAATATCTCATTTATCACAGATTTAAAAAGACAACAAATCTCTTTGAATAACCGGACTACATAAAATAGTTTCTTGAAACTAGTTTTCCGCTAATTCTCAAGGCCTCACAAGACAGTCGTGGGACTCACTCTGAGTTCCTGAGCAACCTTACTACGGTTGGTAAACTTGAGGAACTTCTTGAACGCAACTCCTCTCTGCTCCACAAAGTTGGCTCCAGGATGAACGTCTGGGCCGTTCTTCACCAACTGCTTCATGAGCGATAAGTTAGCCTTGTTCACTCGCTCAGGGTAAGTGAGAATCTTCGCCACGTGAACAGGCACACCAACCTAAAACAAAAACACGAGCAATGAATGCACGACTGTCCAAATAAAACATTTTCCTAGTAGAGATACAAAAATGTTCAAAATAAAAAATTATGAAATGAATTGTTTATTTTAAATATAGATATATATCTCAACTCCACAGCCACATCCCACTTCAGGTTAAGAATTTTAAAATGCATGTCACCTGCTCTATGCGCAGGTTCGGGTCCGGTGAGATGACTGTTCGACTGGAGAAGTCCACTCGCTTTCCTGACAGGTTACCGCGGAAACGACCTTGCTTGCCTTTCAATCGCTGTACTAATCCGCGGCTGGACTTCTTTGGCTGAAATATTTATATTTTAAACACATCTTGTGAAAACGTTTATAATATCTGGAAGAAGGGACACTAAAGAGGGATGAAAACACAAAGAAGCGCGAACAAACACGATATGGCTTTTAGAGTGAAAAGAAGAACAGAGTTCACACTTTACACTGCTGCTACTGGACAAAGAGGTAATGGCTGCCTCTTGAAGAAAATCAATCATTACCGACAAATCCCCCGACCTAGGTTTCATTCTATCGGAACTCATCAGGAGGGAGTGTGGAATGTGTAACGCAACTTCCTAAGCAAGGAACTAAAAACTAAGAACAAACACAGGAAATATAAATTGGTTGTGACTATATAAAATATATTTCTTTATAAAAAAAGTTTTGTG
The DNA here is from genome assembly GCA_033556935.1 of Timema podura. Classification (NCBI taxonomy): domain Eukaryota; kingdom Metazoa; phylum Arthropoda; class Insecta; order Phasmatodea; family Timematidae; genus Timema; species Timema podura. The sequence continues at coordinate 10,814,107 of JAVRXN010000007.1, read as the reverse complement.
AACGTGATATTGTGTTTGTTCCCATTAATGCCCGCCTATCCATCTTTTGTGTACCTTGATACATTTATAACAGAAGAGAATTTCCTTAAAGCGAGGCAAAAGTTTATAAGATATTAAAAATGTTCAAATATCAAAAATAGATGGGATTTTGTATAAAATATGAAATAAATAAGAACACAGTACAAATTAGAACAAAGAGTAATTGTAATCAAATTTCTAACAAAAGTCTGTCATAAGTAATATATCTTCAAAATTGTGTATTGTGGATGGAAACTGAATGAAAATGCCCTGCTTATTAAACATTTCACATTCCTTCGGAAAGAGTTTCAAATGAATGACAAATGATTGTTGATGATTGGTTTTTTAAAGATACCCCTGTCTTTATCCAGTGAAACTTTAAAAGTGTTCTGTTCCTCTTTTTGATGGAAAAGCCATCTTTTATTTGTTCCTGTACGTTCTTTCATGTAAAAATCACTTAAATAAGATTATATTTTGGAAATATTTGTTGTTTGAAGCTAGTAATACACCCCAATATGTCGTTTCAAAATACACCATCAATATAGTTTTAAAATCAATTCAAACTGTTCCAGTTGTTCCAGTTGTTTTAAAAGAGTAAGGGAAGTAATTACCACAGAACTTTAAATGGGAAGTTTTGTTTTATTCACCTGCATATTGAGGGGAATCCCAGAAGTCTCACTGTTGATGTACAAGGCACAGTGAAGTTGCAAGAAGTCCCAGTCCTCGTTAATCATCTGGACTTTCGCCCCCGACTGACGGTGTTTCATTATCACGTCATTGATGAACACAATCTCTGACAACTTCATTGTCAGATCATCTTCGTTACTGTCAACAGTCGTCAAGAGAGAGAGAGTAAACGTTTTGACTGTTCGACTGTAGGTCAATAGTGACGCAAGTGACTTTAATCCGATAGTTTGAGGTTCGACCCTAAATCGAGTGTACTGCGACATGGCCAGGTAGCCCACACCACACTATCTCCCACGCTACACACCCACACCTTTGTAATAAATTCTCTATTATAATCTTATTGGATTCATTTAAGTTCAACACATAATTTTATCAACATAAATTGTAGAAAACTGGACATGTAGAATTTAATTTCTTGTCACTGTTGACAAGAAAATTCTAAGTTTTGTATGATACCATTGAGATATCACCTTAAAATTTGTACCAATTGTCTACAAAACATATTCCTTTGAGTATGAATTTTTTTATAATTTAAGAAACTCATAATAAATAATTTCGAAGAGTGGTAAATCTTTAAAAATAATAAACAAATATGTGAAGCTGTCTATCAAATGAAAGCCCTATTCATAAGTTATAAAACGACAACTGCCTCAGGTTTGTAGCTTTTATAGGTATCTAGTAAATGGTATTCAAGTTAATGGCGACTAGCAAATTTTGGGGGCTTTAGGAAAATCCATTAACTTAAAAACGAGCAGAGGAAAAAATGTGAAAAAGATAAATTTTAAAGATCTCATGGTAAGGTACAAATACACTAGAAACCAATCAAATCTATGACAAAGGTTTTATGCATGGGTTTATTTTACATGGAATGACTTTTACTACAAAACCAAGTCAATTACTTCCGGTTTCATCATCATCACTAGACGTTTTCACCATTGTGGGACGTAATACAGGTAACAGCCCAGAATAGCATTAGATTTAACACAAATGAGTGTTTTAGGTGTTAATTTTTTACTGGCAAAACTTCGTAACTGTTAAAAGACAGATTTGTATTTGAAGCAAAGTCGAAACTGATATTTTTTCAAGGCCAAGTCAAAGTTTTTTAAGTTTAAAATTGTCGAGCCTCTAAACCCGGCAAGCCCAAACCCCGATCTTATATTAAATAAAGGCTCAGGCTCAAGGTGGTCCTCGGAGGGTAACTCACGTGCCGGACTTGAGATCCGAGACAACCGATGGACGGATACAGAGTGGCGGGACGGGGATCCTGGTGAGGAGTAGATCCTGTGGACGACTGATGGAGGGGTTCATCAGGAGCAGAGGCACATCCTCCTCCGGGATCCTCTCCAGGAGTTGTAGTACTTCCAGAGGGTTATAGATGTGGGCAAGACCGCCGCTAACTGCAGACTCTATTTCCCGATTGTACTCCAAGACATCGTTATACGCAGCTGCAAGGAACCAAAGTTACCACTTTGTAAAGAGATCGAGGAACACAGGCTATGGATACAATAGAAATCAGTCATGTGACCACAAATGGCAAAAATCACTTACAGTAGTCATAATTTACTCAAAATTACCTACATATGATTACCAATGGCAGTGTGGTTAAAAATGTATGGTCCCTATATCAGTGGAAATGTGCCGTGACCAAATAAAAAAATATTATAATCGAAAAGAATAATTACGTGCAATGTTAGGAAAATATTATAGTGGTAAATCGTCTAATCAATTTTACCAATGAAATTCCTGACTTTTCCCCTAATTTCCCCTGATTGGTTCCTAATATTCCCGACTTATGTATGTCATACCCTTATCACCCACCCCGCGTTTTTTAATTTATTTCTTTAATAATAATAATAATAATTTTTAAAATTAAAATAAACATTTTTTATTTGTATTAACATAGTCTACTAGGAATTATAAAAATATAACATATATTAGACAGCTACAAAAAAAGTTTGTATCACAATGATTTCACTGATTTAATGATCACTATCCAATTATATTATTTCTGTTGTCAACATCCCTTTTTCTCAAATGATACAAAGACTGCAGCGATGAATGAGATATCAGTGGATAGGAGTGTTTACCGACTTCTGACAGAGCATACTCACTTTACATTAAAACACATTGTTTGTTTAAATATTATTATTATTTTAGCACCGCGTCTTACTACCCATTCGGGTTATACGCTTAAGTACTAATTACGTTATTGGATTAGGAATTGGGAAGGTCGAATTTAGAGGAAGTGAACCCGCATTTGTGTGGAGGGAGAGTGGAAAACCATTTAGGAAAAACCACTCCCAGTTCACCCGACCGAGATTCGAACCTCGATTTCCCCATCCTCGGCAGTCGAGCTCAACACGACTAGCGCGTTAGCCAACTATGCCACCGAGGCGGGATTTGTTTAAATAAATCTAATAATATTTATATCAATTACCGAAAATAAACTCTCTTTGCTATTTTGTGTATACACTTAGCTGAGTATTTAATTTCAACAACCCGACAAAATACTAAATAATTTTTTGGGCGGTTGGGGGGGAAGGTTGAATGTGTGAAAGTTTTGCAAGGGTTTACTGGTATCTCATATTTTGAGTAAAACAACATTTTTCTGGATTTTTTTTTTACGAAATTCACGACTTATTCCTGTTTTTTCATGACCGCTTTAGATCCCCGTTTTCCCGGATTGTAAACACCCTTTGAATAGGGGTTAGTTTAATTTGATATGATATACTTTGTCTTAGAGTTTAAATGTTTATGGGATATTTGTTTTAAAAACTGTCAACTATCATCCAAACGTGGGTTATTAATAGAATTAATAATTTACATTAATTTAATACAGTTCGAGGGATCCCCTAGACATTTCACAATTTTACAATGTGGTGCAAAGGTTAAATGGAAGATCAAATAAACCTCACATGAAAACGCAAAGTACAGATTTCTTTGTAAAATTCTCAGTTTTTATAAATTTGATAAATATATGTTAGATAAGGTATTTAAAAAAGCATGTCAGAATAAACTCTTCTCAATCATAAGATGGCAGTTTAACCAAGAAAGAATCTTCGTACTACGGATAGATACCTATTTTTTCCATTACTATGGGGTCACTGCTCTTCTTGTGACGGAACTTCTCGTGCACAATCTTGAGCAGTCCGCATTTCTTCACCACACCGTTAGCTTCTCGGCAATACGGACACGTGTTTACTTTCTTCGACTTGTCCAGGATCTGCTTGCGAAGAGCCTTCTTAGAAAGATACGGCAATGCGGGGTTCATCGCTTTCAGTCGATAAAGTTTCCGTTCTTTGTCTGGCAGGAGAACTTTGGAACAAGACTGGATAAACAAAGAAGAAACAGCCCAAAGTTATCACCCTCGCCCTTATGAGACACAGAAACCGTGACATCGCGGAGGTCGCGACAAGGAACATGGTAGAGACGGGTGGTGATGGACCGACTCTTCACTGGGCGACACATGAATACAAGTTTTGAAGCGGTAACATTGAAGGAGATGGTAGAACTTCAAAACTGTTTTGTGCATCTACTCACATACAGAAATTAATATTTGCGGGCAAATGTATGACTGCATATTGTTTCGCCGAGGATGGAAAACACATGCTTTGACTCCCCTTTGTACGGCCGTAGCAGGCAGACCTATGTTCATTGGTCAGTCATGTCTAGACCACTCCCAGGTGACCAAGTAACGGATATATCATTGATTTGTATTCCTTTGGCTTTCTTTTAGAGTTAGGATAGTTAGTAGGAACAGGGATTATCTGCCAGTGGTTTATCTAGCAAGTAGGCGGAGCACCATCTCCCATAGGACGCCTCCCCAGGTGGCTGAGAGGGGAACGCTCACCACTACTGGAGAGTGTCCAGTCCTGGAAATGGTAAGTGGGGAGTGCCAGGGGTGGAGGGTATCGTCGAAATAAAATATCCAGGGCGGATCGACTGGAGGCAACGGCATTACGTAGGGGAATCAAGTTAGGAAATAGTTTTAGTATTAGATAATAAGATTAGTTAAATAAGGAAAAGTGAATGTAGTGAGCACATTTGACTCAGACTCGGTGCTGGTAAACTGGGTCAAGTATGGGGAGTATGGGCCTGGAAATAGGACAGAGCCCAGGAGTAGCTATGTTAGGTTATTATGTTTTAAGGGTAGAATAGTTAGACATATAAGGTAATAGTTTGATGGGGTTAAGTCCCTGAAGTAACGAGTTGGACAGGGAAATAGGACCTCCGACTCTGCTGGTTCCCGAGGTAGGGATACCCTGGATGGACGGCGGAAACTGTGGCCTGGCATCATTAGAGGGGATCCAGAGGAGGATGGGAGTAACACTGAACCGGGTGGGGCTTGGGTGTAATGGGCCCCCAATTCTCAGATGGCCGAGAGAGTGGATTAAGGACAAAATGTAACTTATGGGTGTATGGTCAAGGTGGGAATGGTGGTATACTGGAGTGATGTGGTGATGATGTGGTTTTGTGAAAAGTAGGCGGAGCATCATCTCTGATAGGGCGCCTCCCCATGTGGTGGATAGGGGGATGCACTCTTCTTTCAGGGGGCCCATGGGCTCTGAAAACATGGACCCAGGTGGTCACTGGAACTCCTGAAGGGACATCCTGGGGGGGGGGGGGGGAGGGGGGGGTCGTACATCCCGGGGCAGACCAACTGGAAAGTAGGTGGTAGGACAAGTTAGTTAGTTTAGTATTTGATTTATATTTTATTGTTATTTTATTAATCTCTTTTGTTATATATTAATTTTCTTTCAGTATTTTGTTTTTTGTTTTGTGCCTAGCCAGATGTACTTAAATTCAATAGTTCTTTTCTTAAGGTTAGACGTTATAGGAGTGTAATAATTTAAATGAGCTCAGGCCAGTATTAAATAATATAGGTGACTGGCCTTAATAGATCTTAGGCAATGTAAAACAAAATGTAATAAACACACGGAGAAAACTTTTAACAGTAGAATTTTAGTACTCGGGTTAAATATTAGAAACCGAGTTAATATAGTCAGGGTTAAAAAAATCCTTTGTCTCTCAGACTATGGAGAGATAGGATTTTCAAAAAACCCTTGTCATGATTGATGATTTGTACCTCAGAGCAACAGCTAGTTGAAATATGACCAAGATCAATGGTCTGAAGTTGGTTTCTTTTATACAGACCTCTGGCCCTAGTATCAAATAATCCGTGGGTGTCATCCACATGAAATTCCTAAATCCAGCTCAGTCTTCAAACTTCAAATCTTACAGGAAATTTTTGGCAAACTCTATCCTCTATGAAAACACTTAGTGGCTTCACCACCGCCTTCATTTACTTCCGCTACCAGGTTAAATACACGTAACCAAATCAGAGTCCAACAGTTACCTTGCTCATTGTGTTTTATCAGTGTTGACCTTGTGGCATTTGTGTGCGGTTAGTGTTTGTTAGTGTGGACAAGCTCACTGCTGGATTTACAGGAGGGCTCAAGGAACTATAGCCCATGGTGGAATTTTTTATAATGTATGTATATAGGCCACTGATACTGAAAATGTTAACATTATCCATTAATCTACAGACAAAACTTTTTTAATAATAATAACTGTATATCATTAAGTGTATTAATTAATTCAATGCAAATCAGGGTTGTGGAGTCGTTACGCAAAGCCTTCGACTCATCAATTTTTTTTTTGTCAGACTCCAGACTCCTTCAGAAATGCTTAAATTATATTTAATTAGTAATACCAAATTGACCGCAGTAAAACGTTTCAATACAGATGACATCATGGGAAGCTCCCTTGGTGTTGTGAGTTTATATTTAAATAAATTAGTCAATCCAAATTACAAATTTTGGTCGTAAAGTATAAAAAAGTATAAAACTAGATTGGTATATTACTATTATAATGTTATAAATTCTTATTTTGAAGCCAGAGTTGGTGACTCCAACTCCCCGACCCCGATGCGAACCACCGCTGTTCAGAGAGAATCAGACCCGAGTTTTAAATTAATCATAATCACTGTACATCCAAGTATGACATCAGAGCTGTCTTACCTTGCATATTGTTTGTAGAACCGTGATAACGGCGCGGAAATAGCCCACATGATACACAGGTAGCTCTAGGTCGATGTAGCCGTAGTGGCCGATGCAATCATTCAGACCTTTCCCACACGTCGAACAGTTTGCATCTTTTTGATTGGTCCCTGGTTCGTATGGATACACATGTGTCACATTAAAGTGGTAAGATAAAACTAGATGGTTATTTAATAATTATTAAGAAAACGTATCATTTAACAATGAGTACATCGCAAAAGACTGGAATGTCGATGACAGAGATATCAGGTTCCGGTTGGGTGCACTGAGGGTGGTTTTGCCTTAATGGTTTTTCACGGTTTCTCCGCACAAATTTGAGTACACTTCCACTAAGTTCAAAGCTAAACCTTTGTCCCCCCAACACACTAACGTAAATAGTTCATATGCGTTAAACCTGACCATTTCGCAACACATACCGACAAAATTATGAATAAAAACAGGAGTAAATAATTGCAAAACATAGTAGCATAGTATAAATAAATAAAACAGTAATCGGATGTGATTTTCAAAGATATTCACCGATCTTTATGAGCCGATTACATTAGGCCCTACTTGTACATAATAAAATACACTATAGGACTAGTGCCTGATATTATTTAGGCCTATACTTGAAATTTGTGCAGCGTATTCAATAACATTACCAGTACCCAATACATTTTCTATACAACTTGTAGACTAACTTAAATCTTGAACAGACACAACATCCAGCCCCAAGCCGTTAATTTATCAATGTAAAAGGGGGGGAGGGGGAAACACATATGTCACTAATGATAAATTTTAAGGCCATTCCAGGAATCGAACCTGGGACCCTTAGCTACGCTACCAACTGAGCTAAAGTGTCAAACTACACATTTATATGCTATGATTTGTTATCAGATCATTATTAGCACAAGAAAATTGTATTAATTATAAATGCTAATTGTATTATTTAAAATAAGTAGAATAAGTTCTAGTCCTCACCATCCGTCTGTCGAGGACCCCATAGGGTACGGGTGTGCGCTGGGTGTCCTGGTTGTACAAGTTCTTGGCGACAACATGGAGGTGGGCTTGTTGTTGTATTTGGTGAGGGCTGTCTACTCCGAAACAAACATGGGAACTGTAAACAAGGGATGATGGTAGCCTTGTAGCATCGGATGGTTCACTAAACACACAACACCAATGTCAATAGATGGATCTTACCCCATTCTTCTGTGATCGAAGGCAGCGTGGAAGAACGACGTAAGTTCAGCTAGACACACCTTCTCTGACCCAAGAGAAAAAGACACTAACCTGGTGGGCTGAACGACTGTGTAGCGAGAGCCACGTGTGGACTGGACTTGCGCAGTGAGGATCTTCTCCTTTAGAAGATTCCCGATAGGAAACGAACCTTCCAGAGGCTTGTAGAAATGCGCAAACCATTGTTCTTTCGGTATTCCAGAAGGTTTCCCCGCTTGATTACCCGTCATTCCTCCCCCTGTGTTTTAGCTGTATATATATTTGTGTCTGACCCAATGAACCTCACAATTGGGACAGAGCTGGAACAGGGCTAGAATAAGCTTCGGCTTTCTACGACTGAAATGTAAGAACTGAAATTCTGTCTCGGCAAATTTAACTTTTTTTTTATATTTATTTATATATTTCAAAATTCCTTTTCGACTTCTTCATTTTTTTTTTTATTTAAAACTAAAACTTAAAATTTAAATATGAGTCTGGCTTTTTAACTTAGTAATGGCGTCTAGTCGCCGAATGAGATATAATAATTTGATTGTATTGATAACAATAGAACTCTAACATTTATTAATGTTTCGTATAAAGGAATATTGTATTATTGGACTTAGAGTCTATGTTGTCTTTTAACAACACGCCAGTGCTGATTGAGCGAAGTCATGATTTATGAATTGTACAAATTGTTATGTTAGTGGGACAGTTAACTTTAACTGTTATGTTGATATTAGATAATCTTATCGGTATGCAGTTTAGTATCTTTACTTAGATTTCTTGGGGTTAATTTGCGACCTGTTAATTTTACTTGAGTATCTTGTGAAATAGTTACTTATTGGACTTAGAGTCTAAGTTGTTATTTTGCAACTCGCCAGTGCCGGTGAGCAAAATCATTATTGGCAAGGTTAATAATTATTTGATTGATGGTATTGTTCATATTTACTGTTATTCAGGTTTTTATATACGTGGATCTTCGAGTTAACTTATTTGTATCCTTGCTTAGATTTCCTTGCGACTTGATCGCGACGTAATTGTTGTGAGCAAAGTTTTAGAATTTGAAAATGGTATTTCTATTGAAAATTAATTATATGCTATATGACTTTTTGAAATAATTACGGCTTTAAAGGTTCTCTATATTTTTCGACGCCATCTTGTCTAATTTTTTTTATAATAGTCAACTGCTTTCATATTTAATGATACTACTCTTATGTTAGCTTTTAATTAGGCAGAATATCATTCCTGCCCGGACCCATTCTTGTGGGCTAAAATTCTTGTAATGTTCCAAAGCATTTCTACATTATTTATTTATATTGTCATAACAACAATGTTGGTACTAAATAGAGCTGTTAAATATTGGATTGTGCTGTCCATAATAAATATTGACTCAACACGACTTATCCTTATTTTTTATTAATAATATATCACCTCAAGTCCTATGCTTTAGTTCTAATTTTCTTTTATTTTTGTAATTAGCAAGTATTAGGCAGGTTGATGCTTTTTAGGGCTCTCTAGAGATAAACGGCCCCCTTATTGTTGATCCTTTCAGTAACAGGTGGGAGTGGCGAGATTCGATGTGTAATGTTTCTCAAAAAAAACATTTCAGATCTTAAACTCATGAGCACTCACTCTTGTTGTTTCCCTTGTTTGGTATTTCCCTTGTATTATTTGTGGCCTCCTCTCTGAGGATGCTACAGCCTCTAGGTCTCAGTGGGCGAATATTGGTCAAACAACATGTACAAATATCGTACATTTATAAACAAACATGTCTGCTAGGTGCTAAAGAAATAAAACCAAGTTAACTTATTTAACTATATAAATTATTTAGTTGAAACTCTACTGCTATTAGAAGGAATTCGAAGGATCGAGATAGTTCAGTAAAATAGGACTCTATATGATCATGCATGAATGATACATACATAAATACATTATATATATATATATACACACACATACCTAATCACACCATTCCCTTACAGGGCCTACCCCTTCCTTTATTTCTTATATATCTCATTCCAACAGCATTCACCTTGCTCCTGTGTTTCTCCTGACAAACCCATGCTTTACGTCCGTAAAACCATGTTGGCGTTAACATACTTTTATATACTGCCATCTTTGCCTCTTCTTTGCGATAGTCCACATAGATCTAACTACTCTCCGAGATACATTCTGCCCAGATACACTGTATCTAGTCAGAGTTGTATTGTTAAAGCTATGATAATTCAGCCCCGTGGGGCGTCCATCCGCCATGGTAGTCTCGCTTCCCATTCCCATATATCAAAACACAGACGCTAAAAACTGATGTACTGATTGGCTAGCGGTTAGCGCCAAACCTCCCCTTTCCACTGTGAAGCTACAGGTGAATCTCACAGCTTCCGGGTATAAATAAAAAAAAAGCATGATGCTTAGCAGTGAAAGGTAAAAGTGATAAATTTAGATAATACTATATTTACAATAAAGACTTTCCAAGAATGAAAACTACTAGATTTAAAAGTTAAAGGCCTAAAAAAGAAGTTAACAAATTGGAATTTAGAGCATATGTTGCTTACAACTTTATTATAATTTGGGCTACTTATTACTAACATGAAACCCCACACTTTCTTATAATCAAACATTTGAACTGACAAATTTATTAATATTAAATACAGATTAAATTAGGGCTAGAAAAGAATAATACATTAAAGATGCTGAAGGCTATTTATTAAAATAGGCCTAACTGATTGGAAAACAATAATGTACTATAAGTTTAGTACTCTCAGCTTATCTTGATAGTGTTAACATGATTTCTAATAAACTTAAGGGGGGGATTTTGTAAAATAATATATAAACTGTTATTAAATGTCTTTGAATATTATAAATACTAGGCACTTGCAAGCCTATTACATCAATGGTGTTTTAAGAATGGTATTATTATCTTAACAAAATAAAAAATGGCAAACCAATATATTTTAGATAAAATGGTCGAGAGTTAAAGGCCTAAAACCCCGACCACTTTAAAACACACAATTATTCAATTGTTATAACCGTTTTACATTTATACTAAGTTGACAATCATTTCCTGATAAAGTTAATATGTTGTTAATGCGTGAAAGGTTTGTTTTTGTTTTTTGAGCTAGCTTATCATAAAAAAAAGTTAATCTAATTACGTAATAAAATACTTTTGATGGCATGTTGAATATTTTGATAAAATAGAATTATTTATCAATGTTCATTTTGTAACAATTGGAAATTTGCTTTTGTTTTGAAGCTAGTTATTATTATTTGACAAAAATTTTTTTTTAAGAATATCGCCCTCAACGCACACCCTGCTCGAGCCACCAACCCCCAAGTTCTGCTACCCTAGTTTCGAACGAAGGTTTAACCGTCCTTCCTTTCCCCAAAAGTAACTCGAGGAAACCATTAGATGATTATAAAATTTACTTACATTTTCCTCGCCAGATTTGTTTCACGATACTGTTCTTTAACCATTTTAGTTTTTAAGTTCAATAATTAATATCAATTAATAAATTATATTATTAAATTACAACACATTAAAGGTAGAAGTTTATTCGACAAGAGTAAATAAGGGAATGAAAAGCTCCACAGTCTACATACACAATAAACAAACAGCTTTTAGCCAACATTAGAAAAACAAATTTAACTATGCATGAATATGGTTCTAAAAAAAGAACATCATGATCGTATAAAAATTCACCATTACTGTTTTGGTAATAATTTTGTCGTTTATTTTAAAGAAGGAGTTTAGCTAGATTTTACATTTTATAACGTGGTTTATTTATAAAATAATGGCTATAGTTGGGTCCACCTGCCTATATTAGAGTGGCGTTTTTATACATTACTTATCCCTTGTCTATGGTAATATTTAACTTACACAACTGTTAGGTTAATGTTGACTGGCGTTCTTCTGGTCTCTTGTGTAGATAATCAAGACAATTAATTACGATAACTGTTGAACCCAAAACATATGTTTATATTTTAAAGACATTTCTTTCGAGCAGAATCCTACTATAGCTAGCCATATATTATTTTTATAAATTTTGTTGTTGTGCAGGTCTCTGGAGATCGTACCTAAGTTTTAGTAGTTGTAGTAATATCAAAACTAACATCATATGATGGAGAATAATACACTGAATTTAAAGATTGAAATAGAGAATACTTGTAATATAACCTCTATCAAGAGGAGAAGTTGGAAATGGAGGTAAAGATTGAACCAGAGGATAGCTTGGAATATAATCTCCATCAAGAGGGGAAGTTGGAATTGGAGGTAAAGAATGAACCAGAGGATAACTTGGAATATAATCTCCAACAAGAGGCAAAGCTGGAAATGGAGGTAAAGAATGAACCAGAGGATAACTTGGAATATAATCTCCAACAAGAGGCAAAGCTGGAAATGGAGGTAAAGAATGAACCAGAGGATAACTTGGAATATAATCTCCAACAAGAGGCAAAGCTGGAATTGGAGGTAAAGAATGAACCAGAGGATAACTTGGAATATAATCTCCAACAAGAGGCAAAGCTGGAATTGGAGGTAAAGAATGAACCAGAGGATAACTTGGAATATAATCTCCAACAAGAGGCAAAGCTGGAAATGGAGGTAAAAAATGAACCAGAGGATAGCTTGGAATATAATCTCCAACAAGAGGGGAAGTTGGAATTGGAGGTATAGGCCTATCTCTGATAACATTGGTTCATATTACCACAATTTGTATCTATGGTTCTATTTAGTTTCATTCACCTACTATATAGCTGGTAAATCTAAATAAAACAGCCTCAGAATTTACCAAAAAATTAATTAACTACCACTAGTTAAAATTGACCTAATATGGTTTGTGTGAGTTCAGTCATGTTGGCATTTTTCCTTATCCACTTAGGTTAAATCATGTGCCAACATATTTCATTGTTACTGGCTCTTCTGCTCAAAACAGTTTAATGAATAAGTAAATTAAAGTAATTCCACTTTATCACTTATGATTTAATTGATACTAAAGATGAATAATTTGCTTAAATATTTGTACTACAACACATTTATAAGTTAGTCACAAGCTACTGTATTAAATTAAAACAAAATTAAATTTTATTTAAGTACAGTAACTCCACCAGCCCTTACTTGACGTGAGATTGAGAAGCCACATTATGTAAAGAATCCTTCCCTCCTGGGATCAACCCTGGCCTGTTTGATCAGGATGAGCCACCATTACTGTTATTTTTACCTCTCTGATTATATAAATAGTGCTTGTAATCTAAATCAACTCTTTATTTATTTTTATTTGTTATTTATAAATGCTCAAAATAACTGTTATACTATGAACTCTGTCAATTTGTAATATTTATGTTATTGACTTTCTTAGTGTAACTATGTTCTGAAATTATTCTTGTTTCCTACTATTTTGAAATTGATCTTCATTTAAAATTAAAGGAAGGTTTTAAAAAATAAGTACTTAATTACCAACAGCCAGAATTGGTACAGGGGCCGATAAAATGTCCAATGTTATGGAGGAATTTGGAGTGAGTAATATATTTTATCTTAAACATTAAATAACATTTAAATGGTATTGATATTGAAAACAGAACTTTACTATTGATTGAAATTCAAATTTTGTTTATTCATGTTAACTACTTCCTATAATTTTTAAAGTTATAAACAATTATTATTAATTTACATTCTTTCCCTCTTAAGGAACCACGTGTAAAAAAGAAGACTGCTTTGGGAAGGCTAGGAAAGGAGGTAAATGTATTAAACATGGAGGAACTCAGGCTAGGAAGACATGTAAAGTAGGATGAGGTAAATGTACTAAACATGGAGGAATTCTGGGGGGAGATGAATGGAAGAACACAAGCCAAGAAGACAATAAAATGAAATAGGGGGAGGATGTGAGTGTATGCAATTGTATTCAACATTTTGAAAATAGCTAGCACATATTTAAAATGTAATGCACACACAAAATATTCTAATAAAGGACAATATATAAATTAAGATATAGTACAAAACATACATTTGTTATCAACTGTAATACTTATTAGTTTTTATCATCTTAATTACCAATTTTTGTGTTGATTAAAATTAACGAAATTATTAATGTTAGTACATTTTTCACTTTTCACTATTTGAATGATTATTTATTTTTATGTATTTTTTAAATGTAAAACAAAACTAGATTATAATAAAGGTCTCAAATAGCAACAAATGGAAGTTTGGTTTATTTATGATGGTTTTCATAAAAAAGTTTCTATTTAGAATATATTGTTAATCTATATACATGTGAAATGCTTTAAGTACCATCTTACTACATAAAAAAAGTACTTTGTTTATTGCAAAGTGGAAAATCTTGTTCCTATTCAAAACCGAGTGCATTCTTTATGATATCCTCTTGGAGCACAAATATAACATACCTAACCATGCCATTAATTTACAGGAAAGGTAAGAAACTGTAGCATATATTAAAAGAACTGCTCCTACTTAATCCATCCTCACTAATTTTCTCCGCATTTCCCTATCCTTCCTTCACTTTGACAACATCCATACGTGATCACTTTCATTCTCAGCCATTAATATGGTATCATCTACATTGAGCAACACTCCCGCGTTCATGTTGTCCATTTGTACACCAATACATTAGTTCACACTACACTAGTTCAATGTCAAACCATTAGCTCAAATGTGCGCTTTACTTCCATCATACACCGCCATAATTGCATTTACCAACCAGGCATCCACACACATCCCATTACATACTCTTATTCATCCACTTTCTCCAGATCAACGAATGCACCATATGCTTTCTTTCTTACTGCCATAAATTTGACACTTGTTGCAATGCATATATCTGATTCGCAGTTTTTTTTCATGCACCCTCATCTGAAATACGTGACAGAAATATGTTGAATCACACTTTTGTACCAAATAGTGCAAATCACACCATTTCTGTATGTCTGTTCCAAATAGCCACTTCCTACCAAGGTTCTCGTAAGAAAGGAAAGCAGCATTTGATCCTTCATTAAAGGTTATTGGAACATTGATAGGATCCTCGGTATATCCCTGAAGAGCTAAAGGACCTAAAGGCTTCACTACGTCAATGCGACTCCTTTGTGTAGGTGGATTGTGAAGTCCTACAGTCTACCAGGAACTTGGTTACAGCTGCGCTGATGTTGTTTCCAGTTAGTAGGGCTGCTTTCAGAGATCCCTCGAGAGTTTGTACTCCCCTCTCCGCTGAACCGTTAGGAGTGGGATGTTGAGGTGATAGTTACTTTTGTTTGATCCCAAGCTTAGAACAGATTTTTGAGCTGGTATATTGAGGTCATGGGGAAGACCAAAATTTGCAGTAGAAGTTATATTTTTCACAGGTTGAACACTACCCCACCTGCTGGAAGCATCAACAATAATAAGAAAATAAATGCCTTTAAAAAAACCTTTCCATGGGTGCTGAAGGGCATTGCCACTTGTGGTAGGATACCGTGGTTATTTTTTATCTGTTGGCAAGAAGAACAATTTGAAATCATTTGTTCAATATTTTAGTTCACCACACATAACTTTGTGTCAATGCTTTACCACATCCTTGTGTTCTTTGGTGTAACTTCCAATATTCTGGATCTTAAGACATGGAGGTATATACCTGCTACTCCCAGAAAATACAATCATGAAAAAATTAATATTCATGCTACTGGTGTCCCACCTATGACTGGGAGAGTAACACTAGTATAAAATACTTGAATGAGTTCCACAGCCTCTTTCCTGGAATAAGTTTTTAATGATCTCATAAAAGACCTACATTTGTTTAGCCTAAGGTAAAACCTCCCAAATCAATGTCAAAATCACCAGTTTGGTCCTGCACAGGTGGACGTGATAATCGTCTGTTTCTGTGTTCTGGGATATTAAATATCATAGTCGAATGCTTGAAGAAAAATAGCGTGCCTCTGGAATTATAAGGTGGACAGAACGGGAAGACCCTTTGATAGCCCAAAGTTTGAAAGTTAGGGACGATGGTCAGTTACAAGATGAATCAGTGAACTAATAGATAGGTAAAAAAATGTTTACCAGGCATAATGGCACATGATTCCTATTCCAATTGGATTAACTTTTGCCCACTTGGGCTCAAGGTTTGACTGGTGAAGGTGATTGGTCTTTCAGTGCCATCGATCATGCAATGGGATAGTACAACCACTAATCCATAAGGAGAGAGGATAATTTTTTTCCCTTGGGTCAAAATGAGCAAGTACCCTATTGGACGAAATTTCCTCCATAATTTATTTGAAAGCTTTGACACAATTTGCAACAAAATTAAAGTAAATCCCAACTTTTAAATTATTGTAAAGGGTGTGGGGTAATGTACCGAGGTTTTGTAAAAGATTCCCAAAAAAAAGTAACTGCCCCCAAAAATAATTTAAATTTGGTTACTTAAGTCCGAGGCTTTTTTGGATTAAATTTTTCCTTAAAAATCCAGAAAATAATTTTTCCCATCAGTTTTTCATGAACATACAATTTAACGAAGTTTGTAATTCTGAACAGGCCTAATAGTTTAAATAGTTGATCTTGTGATGACAAGGCATTACACATATTTCATTTTTAAAGTAGTATATTATGGTAAAATAAAATAACCAAGGTTAGTGATATTTTTTGAAAAATAAACATGGTTAAAACTAATTATTTTTTAACTATGTACGTACCACAACAATTGAAAGAACTAGAAATGTTTTGTTGCCAGTTGTTTAAATTGTAACCTTGGTTTCAAGAGTGCAATGGATTTTCTAAATTTAATTTATTTTATAGTATTTTGATGAAGTTGTTTCAGAATAGAACCATTTATGAATGCTCGATTTGTACTCATCAGGTAAGAAATAACTTATACAATCAAAATGTTACATTTGTTTAAATCATATTAAGAATGTTTTAATCCTTGCTTTTGTAACTACACTAAGTTGAGTTGAGTTTTGAAGCAAAAATACACACATTTACAATAAAAACAAGGAAAATCACAAATGGCAATACTTAGTTATAGAAAAAAAAATATTGTTTGAATACTGAAACTTAATGCAAATAGCTTGCAGCATTTGTGAAAAAAATAAATCAAGAAGAGCAATTTAAAACCCTCGTATGAATATGAAGTTTAGTGCTGCCTGGCAGAAAGAGACCCCTGTGTTTTCTCGACGACCAATGGCGGTTGTTTCAGGTGGTGTTTTCTCGACACAAGACACAAAATAATATTATTACTACATATATCAAATATCCATCTCATATGAAAGACTTTAGTTTGAATCTTTCTGGATTGAAAGTTTAATTTTTGCATATTGGGGCCAGTTACAAGTGAATTTGAAATTACTTAAAATCTTGTTCCATTTGATAACCAAACAATAGTTATAGTATCATCTTCTCATGTAGTAGTTAGTTGACTTCCTTGCAGATGTCAAGCTCATAATAAACACAAAGCGATGTCCAGCAAAGTGGCTCCAGAGCCCACAACAATGAAGCTGAGGACCCTCAAGATATTCACCGTTGTGGGTGCAGGACTTGTGATTGGAGATTTGTTGGGCAAATTCTTTGTTCAAACCCTCAAGTTGCTCACCAACATCGAGGAGTTTGTGCACTCGCACGACTGAACGTTCCCGGACGATATGAACCCCTTCAAGAAGGGTGCAAATTAGTGACGGCATCACCTCGACTATCTAAAGGTCTTTGTCACATTATGCTGCATTTAATTCAATTATAAGAGAAATTAAAAAGGTTTTTGCTTACATGATGAATGATTGTATTACACTACTTAGTAATATATTATCTGGAAAAACAATACTAAAAAAAGCCTTTTTTTTTAAATTTTTACTTCGCTTTCTTCATTTTGCAATTGTTTATAAAAAAGGTGCGATTAAGTTGGTTATTGTCTTGCCATAGAGTAACATGGTGTAGGATTAGTTCAGGTGAAGGGAGGAAAATAGTCAAGTCTAGTTACAGTGGAAATGTACAAAAGAGAACAGGTTTGGGTCACACCAAGTAAAGATGCCCTTGA
This sequence comes from Timema podura, assembly GCA_033556935.1. Classification (NCBI taxonomy): domain Eukaryota; kingdom Metazoa; phylum Arthropoda; class Insecta; order Phasmatodea; family Timematidae; genus Timema; species Timema podura. Next base: position 10,796,151 of record JAVRXN010000007.1, on the reverse strand, counting down.
TAGTTTTTTTGTTGAAAAAAAAATTGTTATGTTTTAAATATTTTTTTTAATAGTCTATAAAATAAACATTTCTACAGGAATTTTTTTGACAAAAACCAAATTTCTAAAATACATTGGCTGCGGCCCTGAAAGAGCGTATGGAAAGAATATAAAAATTTGATACCACTAAAAGTTTAATAAAACTTATTTGCCTTACACACTTTTATCTACTTTCAAATATCCCCAATTATCTTCATACCTCTAGGATAAGAGTATAATTGTGTTAAATCAAATACAATAACAAATGTGTGTAAAGCAAATAGAAAACCCTTCATTTCCTTGAGAAATTGTTCTATAATAATATTCACAACCACAAAGGATGAAAATAAATTCTCTATTAACAAACACTAAACAGCAATGAGATTGACATCTATTATACATTTATAAGACATTATAAAACTAAACTACTTTGTTCTTATATAAACACATTTAAATGCCATGGATAATAAACAGAAAATTATTTTTACAAAAATAGGATAGCCCAATGGAAGTTTGCCAGCCACCAAAATATACAAACATACACTGACTAATTCATTTATTTTCAAATTTTCATGTTTAAAAGGCTTCCAATAAGCAAGTACGTAAATTTCATAAGCTCCTACTTTAGAAAAATTAAAAACACATACAAAAATATTATCAACACTTTATCAGTGTAAGAGACATCAAACGCAATAGGGGAATGAAGGGGACAAACGCCACGATATCACTACAGATGTGTGGCGGCGCATTTTGCTCTCCATTCAATGTTTTGTAACAGTTGCCCTGATTACAATTCATGATACAAATACTTCCCCTTAAAGCCAGCCAATGGCAAGCTCTCATGATTAAAGTAGAAAAGTGGAAAAAGCCGAGACTTGCGCCATCGCTAGGTAAGCTACCTGAAGTCGACTAGATATTACCGAGCACAAGATGGTGTGATAGTCGCAAAGAGAGCATCTTAAACTCCGCCACTTAATATTACTACAAATATCTAGCATTTGTTTTCCCTTCCTACCGCCTATTTTGTACAACTAAAATTCAACATGAATGAATGTGTACAGTAAAAAAGGTCCAGTCTTTCAAATTATCACTATAGAAGAGTATTATCAGACATAATTCATTTAGAAAGAGAAGCCTCCGTCAGGGACAGAGTTGGTACTGCTGAAATCTAGTTGACCGTTCACTTCACTCGGAGCTGTATTTGGATCGAGAGGTTCCTGGAATAAAAAACTTATTAATCAATTTTGATAGTAATTTAAGAGAAATAAAAGCACCATCCCCAGATTTAAACCTTAAATTAGTTAAGACTACCCTTCACTATGATAAATAAATACGGTGAAATCTCTTGATAGTGGATACCTTCTGGGGTCAAAAAAAGTATGTAATTTGGAAAAGTTTTTTTATTTCGTGTGTGACCGGTTTAATTAAATGAACCTGTGAGTCAAGTTTATAATCTATGGTTAAGAGGTTTGTTTTGTTTACTTTGTGAGTGAAATTGTGTTTGCAGCATTATATTTTTAATCTGTTTAGAATGTTTATTTTATTAGTAAAGTGACTAGATTGTTAAACTTCTGAAAAAAATACAAGATTATTTAGATGAAAATGATCAAAGTTTTAATGATTCGGGATTGGATCTCAATTTTGCATTTGAAAGTGAATCAGGTTTGTTCAGCAGTAAATTTTATTTGGTTTTATTTTGTCACAACTTATATAACAAATTATTATTATTATTTTTTGTTTGTTTCATTCATACTACCCATGTTTATGAATGTCATATAAGGTAGAAATTTTGTTAACAAACTAGGCCTATTAGTTTGGTTATTTTTCTAATTTAAAAGTAAACAAAAAAATTTTGTTTGTGAAAAACTTAAAAAAAAAAAGTGTCTTTGAATAAATCTAATAAATTTTTGTAAGAATATAGGTAATTTGAGAAATACATGTTAAAGAAATTCCAAAGAAAAATTTCATTTTTTAAGTACCAATTTTATACTAAAAAATACCTTTATTGGTAAGATTTAGGAAATGTGCATGTTTTTAAGAAAAAAGGCCCGCCAGACTGATCAGAAGAGTATATAAAGGTTCAGTAGGCAAAGTGTTAAAAACTCTAGCATTACTCTATAATTACTTTAGTTAAATTCCCAACAAGAAACATTACCTTTTTTTAACAGTGCATTTTACTAGCCATTTAACTCATATGCCCATGTACTAACTACACTAATGTATTACGGATTAGGAAGATTGAATTCAGAGGAAATGTACCCAAATTTGCATGGAGTACAAGTGAACTCCAATCTCCCCGCTATCAGCAGTGTAGTCTATTATGAGTGTGACCCTTTAGACAGGGTTAAAAATATGTTTATTTCAATAAATATTGTTAAGGCCAATATAAAACGGATCTAACTCAACTTGCAATTAATATCACTGTCGTTCTTTAGCTGGCCATTCAAAAATAATCTTAGATCAAAGTTTATAATTATTTAATACAAATTATTGGTTATTGGTTTGAAAATTTAGACTAAAACAGTGTTTTATCAAACAATGTTTAAATACATACATACACACCTAATCACGCTGTTCCCTTAAGAGGTAGGCAAGAAACTGTGCATATAGCTCATAAAACAACTCTGTACACTTCTCTATCCTTGCATACTCCCTTCAACATCCATACATGTCCTTTAGGGCTCTATGAGTACTCTGCTTTCGAGCCGAGAGATCATTAAAGCTCGGGATTGAGATCGAAAGTTTTGTAGGCTCATCATCTTCGAGCTTTCCCTTATAAATTAATTTTTCAAACACGAAAGTAGGTATAGGCTACATTTTTCGCTATGTGAGGTAATTGTATTATATTTTGAAAAAGGTGAGGAAAGGTGGATGGAAACATTATAAATGCCATATTGTGTCTTCCTTTTTTATGTTTCTATCCACCTTTCCTGCATCTTTTTCAAATTACAACACATATTATCAAGTACATAATTAAGGAGGAAAATGTTTAGTTTATAGAAACATAGGACTTACAGATTCTGAGAAGAAGTTATCAATAATATTCAGAGCCTTTTGGTAAATGGCTTCATTCTCATGGTTTTGAAGAGCCTCCAGTTTGTCCAATCCCCCACACTCTTCAATCATAATGGCCACACGCTCCACTTCATTCATTTTATCCGCAGTCTGCGGACAAGGGGAATAAGACAATAACAATCAACATGAAGATTATACAACTTTTCAAAATTACAAATTAAACTCAACAATGAGAGGAGAGAAGGGCAAGGACTGCACACTTGCCAGAAAACTGCAGGCCTCAAAGATCACAACTAAACACATAATTATGTAAATTCCAGAGTACATCAGTCCCCTTCTTCAGCAGAAGAGAGTAACAACAATTGCATTGCAACTCTTGAGTACTCGTATTACTCTAGTACTATTATTATTATTATTAGGTGTTCTGTCTTAGGACAGACACTTACAAGGTAAAGAGCATGTTAGAATGTGGCCAGTTCAATTTCTGCATCTCTCCTGCGTTTGTTGGAAAATTAAATATGGATACTACCAATAAAGTTGTTTTCTACCAACTATTAGTTAATGATTTTGTAATCTTGAGAAGATGAATCCCAGAGATCTGGTTCACCTTCATGTAAGGTTACAAACCTAAGGTGGGATGGGAAGGTACACGAGATATGGCCAGTGTTTTTGCAGTTTTTGTGGAAAACTTTTTTTTTTGCCAAAATAAATCAAATATTGTTCCAGTACAAACATAGGGTTTAATTTTCTTCACATGTTGATAACAACAGTTCCTGAATATCTGTCATGAGCATGGTGGCATTATCTAACAGTGGCATTATCTAACAAACTTTTTAAAGGAAGAATTAAATTCCAGAGCATCCTTGACAGATATTCAAGAAATTTTGAGGTCACCATGTAAAGAAAATTAAATTCTATGTTTGTACTAGAGCAATATTTTATTTGTTTTGCCATAAAAACTGCAAAAACACTTATTCTCTCGAGTCCCCTTCCATCCCATCCTCTCCCCTGGACCCCTAATTTTGAAACTTGCGGAAATATTCGCTTGCGAGCTAACTCGCAATTTATGAACTCGCAAATCGCAGGCTGTACTAAAACAGAGCTAATTTTGAAAGGTTTCTACTATCGTGCGAGTTGGTGTAGTGTTGTTGCGCTTGCGAATGAGTTTTCAATCCGATAACACTGTAAAACCATGACGTGTGCCAAAGGATTGAGGCGATGAGATTCCACAACACGCCATTATACAAGATACGTAACTGAAAATAAACTCTATTATTGTGTTGAGTGCATCATATAAAACGATTTGTTTAGTTTTGTTAGGAAACCATCTTCCCTTTGTATACATCTACGCTTGTTGTAACAAAAAAATTTCAAGTTATATGAGTATATGCAAAACCGTCAATATATTTAATGTCCACTTTAGCACACTTGGTAGCGTGCTTGATTCATAAGCCTATTTCCACGAGTTCGATCCCACCCCTAGTATCGATATTTTAATTTTTTTTTGTCTGAACTCAAATCACTTTTTAGTAATTAGAATTCAATAAAATATTTTATTTTCGCCTCTATTTTTAAACATAAATATGCCCTAAAGATTTTTATTATTAGAATAATAATTAGCTTGCTTAGCCTTATTTTAAAATGTGTACATTTTTACGTCATAAAACCCATTAATTTAATTTTAAATAATCACCTACATACAAAATTTCAAAATTAATGTATATCTCAGACTCTGATGTGGGCCTACCGTTTTTAATTTACTACCTTTATAAATTATTTTTAAGGACTATTATGTTAGTTTACGCAGGCTCAAATACCTTGTATACTTCTATAAAAAATATTTAAAACAAATTATATGCTTACTAATACGATACTTTAAAATTAAAGTTTAAAGTCCCATAAATAAAAATAAAGAGTTGGGGTTGACAGGATTTGAACACGCTAACTCTAGATTATGAAACGGTCACTCTACCTACTAAGCCAAATTGACGGCTAAATAAAACCGAAAAATGTAGACTATATCATTATATTTTCACCCAAACAAATCTTTTTATTGAAGGATTGTATAAAGTGTACAAAGCAATCATATTTTTTTCTTCTGTAAACCTATTTTGTACAGTGGTAGGTTTATTTCAACAAAATCGCTCTCAGAAAGCTGCAACCGAAGAGGGGGATGGCATCCATTTTGTTATTTTACTGCCAACTCGATAGACAAAGCCTCTCTCGCACGGTGTTTGGCTGGCGAGTAGAATCCGCTCGCTATTCGATCGTGTGACGTCAGTTTTCGCAGCGCAGAAGTTTCAAAATTAGGGGTTTGAGAGATTGTGTGCGAGATGAGAGAAATACGCTAGCGAATCGTTACTCGCACGTTTCAAAATTAGAGGCCCTGCAGAGCCACACTTGAATTAAACAGCACACCAAACTACTACAATGCCACAGGATGAGGTCGCAGAAGAGGAGCCCATGTCTTGCCCAATGCGAGCATGCTAAAGACACATCTTTACACGCATCGTGTAAACCCCTTGCAAGCAAGACATTACTTTGGACGTTTCTCATGGCCTCCTCAATAGTTACAAATGAATGAAACCTAAATTGTGGGATCGGGCGGTAGCGATTTTTTTTTCTCTAGAAGCAGCCATTACTTCTTTGTCCAGTAGCAGCAGTGTAAAGTGTGAACCGTGGTCTTTTCACTTTCATGTGTACATTAATAATTTGTATAAAAAACCTAAAACTAGTAAAACAAAGTGAATATTCATTCGGCTGTCAAAAATTTAGTTTCAAACCTTTGTTACCATCCAAGTCAGAATTTGTTCTGAATCAAAGGGATTTTTTCAGCAACGTGTCTTACTACCCGTTTGGGTTATCCACTTATGTGCTAATTACACTAATGAGTTAGGGATTAGGAAAGTTTAATTTAGAGTAGGTGCACCCACATTTTTGTGAAGGGAGAAAGGAAAACCACCTTCAGTGCACCTGATCGGGATCGAACCCATATCTCCTCCTCTTGGGCAGTTTAGTCTAACACAGGAGTCGCGCATTAGACCACGCAGCGAGTAGAGTCTAAATGTTCAAGCTTTGTAAATGTGAAAAAAATACCTGCAAAATATTTGACACGCCATCTAGTACAACTTGAACAGTCTTTCCATCTTTACTGTCGAGAAGATTACAGAAAGGTTTCAAAATGTCCAGTTGAAGCAGGACTACCAACTGATGAGGGGAGCTACCGGAGGTGTAGTTTGTAACCGCCCATGCGGCTTCCTTCTGAGACTTGAAGTCACCCTGGAAGCATTCACAATAACACGAGGCAATAAACATGTACTATGTATGCAGATACTCAAGAGTTTTACAAAAAATTGCAATCAAGGATGGACAGTTCAAGGAATGACATTTTTATTGGTGGACAGGAAAAGGCAATTATAGACATCACACTTTAAAATAATTTTAGATTCATGATAGCCACATTTCACCAATGATACATTTTTTGACCACGCCGGGAATAGAACCCGGGAACCTTAGTTCAGAAGAGAGACACTATCAACCGAGCTATGGTGTCAGATTTAAAAATTGAATAGTTTACTATGAAAATGGTTTTGGCCTGACCCCCAGGTTGTGGACCTACCGAGGACAGCACATCGATCAAAGGCTGGAGAAGGCCACTGTTTACAACATGTTGGATCTGGTCGACATTCCCTGCAGTTATGTTGGAAACTGTCCAGGCAGCCTCCTTCATTATATTACTGCGGGGATGTTTCAACAGGTGAGATAACTTCGATAAAGCTCCAGCATGAATTATACTGTCAGTCTGAAACACCAACGAAAGTTCTGTTAAAACACCCACAAGCAACATTAAACTGAAAGCTGTATAAGAGTAAATGAGTATGTCTTAAAGTCTTAAAATATTCAAACTGTGTCAAATTTCCTTTGAATATACGGTAGGCTCAAGTGACACAGAATGATCTAGATTGTAAATTTACTAGATTTCTCTTGAAAGATTGGAAGGGCAGACTACAAAACTATTGGTCTCAAAAGTTCTAAATTAAAAACTCATAATTATGACATTTTTGGGGTACATCAGTCTCCTACGGGAGAAGAGTAAAACATGGCCAATATGGCAGCACGGTTACCACAGTCTAGTTCTCAAGTAGGAAGAATGGTGGAAGATGGAGGCATTCTCCTGACCCAACCACAGACTGGAAACTAGTTGCTAGTCCAGTCAAGTGAACTCCTGAGGCCTACAGTTTTCTGTTATATGTGTAGACCTTTCCTTCCATCCTCTGTTCAATGTTTCATTTAATAAAGTCGTTTGGCGCCATTTTTTATTTGTTTACATGGAAATAATGATTTTAAAAATATAATAAATCTATAAGTGAAATAATATATATTTACTGACAAAAAAAAATTTATTAGATTTTGTCTAACTATAAGCAATGATAAAAAAAACCTTACTTAAGATGGATTCTGACCCCTCCAACCCCCTAGTAAGAAAATACTGAACCCCTCACAATCCCAAAAAACCCTTGTGATTTAAGGACAGCCTCTTATAACTAAAAATAAATAAAATATTATTAATAGATGTACATCTTAGAGACATGTAAACACTATTTGTCTGCAGACACTTATTATCTCCATTATGTTTCGAAATTATCACTGACCCAAAACCTAATTAGTTTGGGTTAACAAGGGTCACTTAGGGACCAAACACTTTGTAGTGATATGTTTCTATGGATGCATCTTAGCTATAATTTCTCGTGTAAACTGTGCGTTAAAATATAGATTGTTATAGTCTTAAAACACCAGCCGTGTTACTTGCCTGCAGGTCGTTTCCCGTGACAATGTTGCCAACAGCACGGAGAGCAGGAGTGAGTACGCCCACCTCCTCCATACCCAATAGTTCTACCAACCTCGGTACTACACCGTTATCAACCACAGCCTGGATCTTGTCATTGCTGCCATCAGTCACTAAGAAAGGGCCCAGCAAGCGTCGGCTATACACAAATAAATGTCAACATTACATTCAAACCATCCTTACTCTAGTTATTTTTTATAAGAACTAATGTGAGGATTACATAGGGTAATTTTTAAAAAATGAGCAAAGGTTAGTTATGCGTTGTCTATGATTATTTAAATAAAACTACCTATACTGGTGGATGTTAAATATTTATTTAAAAAGGGATGAGCAAGAACTCAAAACATCAATTACACACTATTCTATCTTGGCTAGTTCTATCCAGTCCCTCATTACACCCTATCCTATCTTGAGCTAGTTCTATCCAGTCCCCTCATTACACCCTATCCTATCTTGAACTAGTTTATCAGTCCTCTTCACCTATTCTATCTTGAGCTAGTTCATCCTATTACCCTATCTCATCTGAGCTAGTTCTATCCAGTCCACCTCTTACACCCTATCTCTATCTTGAGCTAGTTCTATCCAGTCCACCTCATTACACCACTATCTGCTATACATTGAGTGCTAGTTCATAATCCATAGACCCCTCATTACACCCTATCCTATTTGAGCTAGTTCTATCCAGTCCCCTCATTACACCCTATCCTATCTTGAGCTAGTTCTATCAGTCCACCTCATACACCTAGTCCCTATCTTGAGATAGTTCTATCATCACCCTATTTTACTCCCTTATCCTATTATTGAGTAGTCTATCAGTCCTTCCCATCATCTGACTAGTACTCTAACATCAATTACACCTATCCTATCTTGATAGTTCTATCAGTCCCCCTCATTACACCTATCCTATCTTGAGCTAGTTCTATCAGTCCCTCATTACACCTATCTATCTTGACTAGTTCATCCAGTCCCCTCTTACACCTATCTCTATCTTGAGCTAGTTCTATCAGTCCCCTATTACCCTATCCTATCTTGACTAGTTCTATCCAGTCCCTCATTACACCCTATCCTATCTTGAGCTGTTCTATCCAGTCCCTCATTACACCCTATCCTATCTGACTAGTTCTATCCAGTCCCTCATTACCCTATCCTATCTTGAGCTAGTTCTATCCAGTCCCTCATTACACCCTATCCTATCTTGACTAGTTCTATCCAGTCCCCCTCATTACACCCTATCCCTATCTTGACTAGTTCTATCCAGTCCCCCTCATTTACACCTATCCCTTCCTTCTAGATTCTATCCAGTCCCCTCTTACACCCTATCCTATTTGAATAGTTCTATCCAGTCCCCTCTTACCCCTATCCTATCTTGACTAGTTCTATCCAGTCCCCTCATTACACCTATCCCTATCTTGAGCTAGTTCTATCCAGTCCCCTCTTACACCTATTTTTCTCCTATCTTGAGCTGTTCTATCCAGTCCCTCATTACACCCTATCCTATCTTGACTAGTTCTATCCAGTCCCTCTTACACCTTCCCTTCTGACTGTTCTATCAGTCCCTTTACACCCTCTATCTGAGTAGTTCTATCAGTCCCTTACACTATCTATTTGATGTTTATCAGTCCTTACCCTATCTATTTGACTGTTCTTCCTCCCTATACTTCCATTGATAGTTTATCAGTCCCTATACCTATCTTTGAGTGTTCTATCAGTCCTCATTACACCTATCTATCTTGCTGTTACCCTATCCCATCATCTTGATGTATCCCACCCTCTACCCTATCCTATCTTGAGCTAGTTCTATCCAGTCCCCTCATTACACCCTATCCTATCTTGAGTAGTTCTATCCAGTCCACCTCATTACACTTCTTCTGACTATTCTACCTTCCCCTCATTAACCTATCCCTTCTTAAATTTCTATCAGTCCCTCATTCACCCTATCCCTATCTTGAGCTAGTCCCCCTTTACACCCTATCCCTATCTTGACTATTTCCTTCCAGTCCCCTATTACCTTCACTATCTCCTATCTTCACTATTCTACCATCCCCTCTTACCCTATCTTCTTGACTATCTATCCGTCACCTCTCTCAACTATTCTATCAGCCTATTTATCACCCTTCCTATCTTGACTTTCTATCCAGCCTGTTCTATCCCTTCCTCTTACTCTTCTATCTACCAGTTCCTCATCCCACCTTACCCTTCCTATCTTCAGCATTCTACTCCATCCCTATCTTAACCTTTCCCTATCATTACCTCTATCCTATCCACTTTTACACTATCCCTATCTACCTATTCTATCGACCCCTTCTTACACCTCATTCCCATCTATCGAGCTAGTTCTATCCAGTCCCCTCATTACACCCTATCCTATCTTGAACTGTTATACCATCCCACCTCATTACACCCTTCCCTTACTTATTTCTATATCCCCCTCATTACCCCTATCTATCGTAGTTCTATCCCCCTCATTACACCCTATCTCTATTTGACTAGTTTTTATCCAGTCCCCTCATTACACCCTTCCCTATCTTGACTAGTTCTATCCAGTCCCCATTCACCTCCTCTTACATCTATCTCTATTCACCATCCTTTACAGTTCTCTCTTTACACCTCTATTACTATTCATCCCTCATACACCCTACCTCTTGAACTTTTACCGTCCCTTACACCTATCCTATCTGAATAGTTCTTCCAGTCCCTCTTACACCTTCCTATCTTGACTAGTTCTATCATCCTTTACACCTATTACACCCTATCCCATCTTGAACTAGTTCTATCCAGTCCACCTCTATTACCCCTATCCCTATCTTGAGCTAGTTCTATCCAGTCCCCTTGTTCACCTATCCTATTTACTAGTTCTATCCAGTCCCCTCATTACACCCTATCCCTATCTTGAACTAGTTCTATCCAGTCCCCCTCATTACACCCTATCCCTATCTTGAACTAGTTCTATCCAGTCCCCCTCATTACACCCTATCCCTATCTTGAACTAGTTCTATCCAGTCCCCCTCATTACACCCTATCCCTATCTTGAACTAGTTCTATCCAGTCCCCCTCATTACACCCTATCTCTATCTTGAGCTAGTTCTATCCAGTCCCCCTCATTACACCCTATCCCTATCTTGAGCTAGTTCTATCCAGTCCCCCTCATTACACCCTATCCCTATCTTGAGCTAGTTCTATCCAGTCCCCCTCATTACACCCTATCCCTATCTTGAGCTAGTTCTATCTGTGTCTAGGCCTCCCAATGGTCTCTTCCCATCAGGTTTGTAAGTCAGTATCCTGAACAAGGTTCTAGAATCTCCCTTGTGCTGCATGTCCTTCCAACCCTAATTTATTATTTTAACGTCTTGGTAAGAGTACAGGATATGTAACTCATAATTAATAGGGCTGGGCCGATGCCGATTATTAATCCGATCATCGGCCGATTATCGCATAACCGGCGATTCCGATGATCGGTGTTTGAATCTCCGATTATTTATGCCGATTATTCAAAATGTGTGAGTATATTATAAGTCCTAAAAAAATATATATTTTATCTCTGCTCTCTCGTATGTGATCTTTGAATAATTAGCTTGTTCTTAGCGACTTAGGTTTGAAATAAACAGCACATCCAACATTCCAAACAAAATATATCAAAATAAATATATTTACCATAGGTCTTTTTCCAATTTATGCACGTTATTAGAAATAAAGATACTCACAAGTAACAAATCTAATAATCATAAAATAAAATATTAGCAGATTAGCGTTGTTTTATTTCGATTTGTTAAAGATGCCCAAAAAATGAAACATCGGACGTAATAATCTCGCACATGCGCACATTTTGTTTTAAATGGAAACCGTGTTTCTTTTAATGCAAGTAGAAAACTTTCCACTGGCAGGGAATTTGTTTCGCTCATATTTCAATATGAATTTAATTAATATATATTAATATTTAAATTTTACACTTTCTTTAATAGTTAAAAGTAAATTAAAATAAGTTTTAAAGTATTTCTTAAAAAAAAACACGATAAATAACTTTCGTTGCACATTATGTTATTTATTATTTATTTTATCATATTGAAGTAGAGATGGGCAAAATCGTTCTTTTAAATGAACGATTCATTGTATCTGGTTGAGTTCAATGATCCGTTCATTTTGACCCGTTCACCGTTCATTCGATTTTCTAAAGGTAGTTTTTATTTAAATGTAGTTAATACAATGTTATTTTTCATTAAGATTATTTAAATTGTTAATAAAAAGATCGTATTACTGTTTAAAAATGGTGATGCCTTTTTATTATACTTTTTTTAAGAAACCACTTATTTCTATACGATATTAATTTTTAGAAGTTAAATTATGATGGAATGCTTTGTAGAATCACAAAAACCTATGTTATGATATATCTAAATCACAATTCACAAAAATATTACGATCGTTAAAATTTGTTTAATATTGAAGCCATATTTTAATAAACATTGGATGTAAAAAATCCTATTTCATCTAAAAACAAAATAGATGTAGGCCTATTCTCCTTATGTGCAAAAATATGTGTGCCTTGATTATTTTTTATCATTAAAATTAAATTTAAATTTGCTGATTATGATTTTTCTTTGTCTAATGAAAGGGTCAGTAGGCCTATTTAATCATAAATGTGAAATCATATTTTAATTATCTAACATGTACCGGTATATTTGCTATTCATTATTGTGATTTGTTTTTGTTTAGTGACAGGTTCACTTGTCCTAACAATAACAATATAAAATAATAATAAAACAACCTTTTCATTTTAAAATATTCTATTTAAATGTTATTAAAACAAAACTATATTGGACATTATAAAACTAGTAAAAGTAACTTTTTTTTTCTTTAAGGGTCATTTTACTTTATACACTTATTAAAATTGAAAACAAAAATAATCGGCATCGGTGATCGGCATAATCGGCAACAAATGATCGGCATCGGACTAATCGGCAAAATAGCTGATCGGCCCAGCTCTAATAATTAACCTCTTCCACTCCCCTGTAGCCTAATCCTTTTTTTGGCCTAATTATCTTCCTTAACACCTTGTCTTCGAACACCCTACATTGGTTTCTACTGTGTAAGGTAAGAGATAACGTTTCAAACCAATATATAGTAAATAAAGTTAAAATTTCAAATGTGTGGACGTAGGCTAGTCGTTTTCACCTAAATTTATCTTTCTTAATATTTTTAATTTGTATTACATACAAATAATGCTCAATATTATTAAAATTCAAAATAAACTATGTTTTCATTTAAGTTCAATTTTTTTTGTGGTCAGTTATAATTAGATAAAAGTGTGAAAATAATGTTTTAGTTAATTATTTCAGTAGTGTAATATATCTTGTTGCCACAACCTAGAGATAAAAACATGCCAATCGTATAGTAATCCTTGTAATGTTACCCAGCACATCCTTGTCTTGACAGTAGAGCAGTTTGTTGAGCACCGGTAGACAAGGTTTGATGCAATCAAAGGGCGGGGGAGGGTTCTTGTTGCGACACAGGTTAGACAGTGTCCACACGATGTTGCGCATCAGACTCTCCTACAAACATTCAGGGTGGAAAAACTGTTACAACCATTTTCTAAGGATTTTGAATTTAATAAACACACACATCAATAAACTTACTTTAGTTTGATAGGCCTGGGATCAGAGCTTTTTTTTACTTAATCAGAAAAAAATCACAGAAAAATGGAAAATGTTTTAATTGCTTTATTTTGAGGGTCTAATTAGCATACTAATTTTTACCCCCAAAACAAAGCAATTCAAAACATTTTCCAGCTTTCTGTGATTTTTCCCCCCCCCGACACCTGGCCTATGAGGGCTAACATCCAAATAAAGAAAAATCTTTGAGGTACTATAAAATCTAAATATCAAGTTTGAACAAAATCTATCATGTTAACCCAAATGTAAGACGACCCCTAATTTGAGACTTGAAATTGGGAAAAAAAGACCTTTATATTTATTTTTAGACAGCCCAGGAAAACATATCCTTGTGGAATGAGCACATTTCAGCCGCTCCAATGCTGTACATTTACTTCAGTGATTCCATAGTGCCCTGCACCTCCACTGTCGTAAGATTGTTCAGCGAGGTGAACCACTCATTTAAAGTTAGAATCCTAACTACAGGATGACACAAAATTCCTTCAGTAAACGGCCGAACATTATATTATGCATAATATAAAGGCTTCATACACTCAAATGCAACACTAAACTTTTAACAAGATAGCAGACGTACACCTTGTCCTTGGTATCACAGTAAAAACAGACAACTTGTGGCTCACGCATGGCATCATGGGTGACTTGGACATTCGATGCGTTCGCATTTTTACGATACGTGAGAAATTCAAACAATATTTTCATGACTAAAATATTGAAAATACATGACTTTTTTACCTTTATTGCAATTAGTCACTTTTTCATGACTTTCAGGACCCAGGAGACACCCTGAACTATTACAATGTCCAAGACTTATGTTCTGCTCTATATGGTCAACTATTGACATTAACTTAAGTTGAACTTGGCCTTTCCACAATGAAAATTAACTAGATTTGAAAATCCAAGTCTTGAAAAAATAAGTTTTAGAATACAAAATGCATATGCCAAGCGTCACCATGCTAATTTATCGGCAACTTATGAAGCCGTGAAGTTGTTAAAAAGTAACGCTATATTGGGTTTGCTGTAGTACTTTATAGCGATATATTTCGATAGTAACTATTTGATATATTTTTCCGGACACTTTGTGAAATATCGTGAATGATAAGGCGTGTAGTTGTATTTGCGCGTTTAGAATGTTATGAAAATGCACAGGACATCTAGTCTTTGACTTGTTACTTCCTATTTTATATTGCGCATCGGCGTTAATTGTAGTGTTTAAGTAAGCCTCTTATCAACTCTTTAACAAATGGATCAAAGCTATCAACTGCGATTTAGATGGGGGAACGATAATGGTCCATAGGAAGTGGTTAAAATCAACCAGTGAATTTGCCGCCGCCATTACTGCATTCCTTCGATAAATCACACGGAAATGTTGGTTGTCTCAAGCCTACAACAGTGTGGAAAACATTTTACAGTTCATTTTTAACTATAAGATTGTTTTCTGTATTTATTTGTTGCTTTACCATCTTTTTAACAGTTTCAAGTTTTTAGTATGGTTTTTGAGCTAAGAAAGCGGCCAACATGGACTTCCTTGGCATAATACATAGTAAATTGCTAAAAACACAAAAAATTGTTACCATGAAAATATTTTAAAACCAGAAAAATGCTGATTTGTGTTAGAATTTAAACATTACAAGTACATGCCTTTTCTTTGTAAAATAAACATATCAGTATTATACCACATAAACATGTTGACCTTACAATAACATTTTTCTTCATGTGCGAATATAAGACTATTCCCGACTTTACGAGGATAAAAACTGAAAAGAAGACTCGTCTTATATTGGGAAAATACGTTAGTTGGTTTGGATCTGTAGTCAGGGACAGACAGACTTGTAAAATCCACTTTTTTTGGATTTGGTTTCTCATAAAGCTTAAGATTCACCAAAATCTTATGAAAGATTTGTTTATGATTACAATACTTTCTCTTGATATGAGACAGTAAAGATGCAAACACATTTTTAAGGCCATTCTTTCACTACCATAGATTACTCTCTTAACCTGAAGAAAGTGTATGTGACATTTTAAAACGTTTCAGTGTTTTATCCCAACAATTTGTACTCTTAGTATTCAGGTTAAGTGTGCTGGCAATAGTGTACCATGATCCTTCAGAGTAACATACCCACTAATACAAACAATATTCATAAGCATTAAAACCAGTCATTTACCGTTTCATGAAGCTATTTGGAAAGCATGAAAAATACAGAAACATTTATTAGAGAGTTTAACTATAAATTCACAAGGTTATTTAAAACATGCAATAGATTTTAGACTTGCGTGGAAATTATTTGACTTCAGGAAATAATTTCCAGCAAGAACAGGACAAAAAGTATTTTAAAAACAATTTTCCGCTTAAAGGTTACATTTGTGTTCCAATAAACATGAAAAAATAATTTTATAGAATTTAAATCTTATGGCAATTTTATCATAAAGAAATCAAATCTTTTAGTTAAAAGCGGGGTGGATGTGAAAGGAAATTTTAAATTGGGTCAGGAAAAAGGACCAAAAACTGCCATCCTCTTAACATGAGCAAACTATATCTGGTTTATTCCTTCCCATTCTTTTGTTCAGATTTTCCAGTCCAATTATCTCCTTACTTAATTTCTCCTTGTCTCGTGTCTTAAAATATTTCATCTTTGCCCCCTGGGATCTACTTTCATCCCTCTCCTGATGTCCAGGTCCAAGGTTTGGGGTAGTTTGGGGCAGGAAAAAGTCCAGTCATGTGGATCTGTTCAAGCTACAGGTAATCAAGTGGGGTAGGGAATATGAAGAACTGCTCGCATTAGCCAACGAAATATAAGTGGGGTATTAGATCAAAAATCATTCCAGGACAATGTTTTGTTCAAAGTGAACCCAAAGTTTACAAAACATTTCAGGGACCAAGTGGTTTTTATTGATACACAGAAGAAGTTCATTATGAGAGTATGACAAGGCAATAACACAAGATGCTATAAAGACTTCTCATGTGAACTGAACATTTTTAAAACCTTTGAATGAATTTCCTTAAATATGTAGTAATCCCTTGAGCCTCCAGAAAATGTCCAATGTTTTATTTTGTGCGCCATGGTTTTCAGGGAAATATTGGCTTCCTTGAGTATGTAACTCTTTACACTTCCTTAGCATGTCCGTTTGTGATTAGAAACTGTATGCTTTGGTAAAAAAAGTAGTTTTCTTTTTAGACCCTCTTACCAATCTCCATATCTAATGTTTGCTATAAACTAGCAGGGTTGCCACTAATTTTTAACATTGAAATTTCCTGACATTTTCCAGGTTTTCCAGACAGGTGGCAGCCCTGACTAGTGATGGGCTCTCGAATCAACTCTAATACTTAAGGATATTAGAGGATTTGATACTAAAATCGTTAAAAACAATTCTTTGGTTTGCTTTAGAGTTCTAATTTTTCTTATTGGTGGTTCAGAAATAATTTACATTATAGTACAAACTTGACAGCAAGGCCCCAGACCAGTAACTTAACACTTGACTGAATGTATGAGTGGATTATGAGAGAGAACGCTAACATCTTGTTACTAATTGTATTTCATCTCGTTTGAGGTAGTTTTATTATAATAGTTGGAAGAAGGTACAGGAAATGTACAATGCACATATATATTTCATAATTTATTCAAAGATTTGTAGTCAGGATTCGACCCAAATGTACTATTAACGTTCAAATTTGAGGCGTTGTCTCACGTTAGTGTCAGGTTTGATGAGTCCGATGAGCGCCGGTAGAGCGTCCAGACTCAACACCAGATCTCGAGCCACTGGACCGTCCCCGGCAATGTTCCCCAGGGCCCACACTGCCTGTTCTGCCACGTGCATGTAGGGTGAAGCCAGTAGATTGATGAACTTGGGGACTGCTCCTTGCTGCACCACAGCATTGGTCTGCTCGGTGGTACCGGAGGCAATGTTCGTCAGCGCCCACGAAGCTTCAAACTGAAGGGATGGACTGTGGAAACGTGTATTTAGTAGCCAGGGTGTTTTGAACACTTTGGAAAGTGATAATGTAAACTTAGACTTAGTCTCTTACATAATGCTTCCTTGGATTGTATAGTTTTATTATATATAGCAGGATTTACTGCCAAACCTTACAGACTGACAGATTATGACGAGTTAAAAATTTATAGTGAAAAAAAAATGACACAAATATGGCTTAAGAGTAACTCCAGATTTTTTTTTTTAAAAACTAAAAATGTGAGAAGATAAATACCCCAAATGAAAGCACAAAATGTAAAGTTTCCTAAGCAAATACGCTCTTCAATTATTTCCTGGGAAAGTTTGTATTTAAAATATGGGAAATTTGCTAATGGAGATGGTCCAGGCCAAACATGTTTGTTAAAAGTCAACATTGATAAGATTCACCATTTTATCTATCAAAAGTGACAGCTTGATGTATGGTTATATTAAAATGGTTTTAGTAACTACCAGATAATGTCCTTCCTACCAAAATCGAGCTATAGTTTACCTCTTGAGACACAAGTTTTTATAGCCAGTTAAGACTGACTTAGGGATGACTAATATTGATGATTTTTTCCTAATAGCTAAATTTACAGCTTTCATAGAAATGTAAATAGTCTAATACATCCCATCTAGATCCACCGAGGGTTATGTTTTCGCCCCAACCCCCTCAATTGTTGTTTAAAATATCAAATTTAAGATATAAAACAAATTTGAATAATCTTTTTAAGATTTGTAACTTTTATAAACCTTAGTGGCGGTTTTAACTTATAATAGGACAAACTTAACAACCAAACCCCTGACCAGTAATTTAACATTTAACTGAATGTATGAACGTTATAGTCAACGGATTATAAGAAATGATGTTTACATTCAGTTATAAGTTTATTTTAACCGCCTTACTTTTGGTAGTGCGTGAGGAAGCTGACACATTTTGGCACAATGCCAGACTCGATCATGGCGTCAATGGGAGGGTTGCGTTCTCGACTCAGCGTCTTTCTCGCAGCCTGTGTAGCAGTCAACTGTTTTGTTTCATCGCTACTGTCCATTCCTTTTAACAAAAATAAAGGTAGACATTAATACAAGCAGTCACTAAGTTACAATTCCTATCAGTAATCCATCCTATTTCCTGGACGATGTTACCGTACCTTCCATGATTTGTTGAATCGACATGATAGGTGCGTTAGTCTGGCCGTTGTTCTCTTGAAGCGGGGACCCCGCATCATCAACAGAGATATTCCGTCTTTTCAACAGTTGATCATCTTTACGCGCTTTACGAAGTTCCACATTCACTTCATTGCGTCTCCTGCGCATCTCCTGGAAACGTTGGATTACTTCAGTACACGCAAATGCGCTAAGAAACTAATGTCAGTGTTTGAAGTGCGAGGCTCTACCAGACAATGGATGTTTGTGATTTGAATTTAGGGTCCAGTTCTGATTGGATTGTTTGGAGCCATTTCCCCTTTAGATTGTATGTGTATTGTAGAGTGTGAGGTTAACACGATGAGATGAAGGAACAAGATCACAAAGGAGACCAAGAGATGGAAGGAACAGATAATAGAAAGTGTATAAGTGAAAGAGAGGATAGTTAGCAGAAGGAAGAATAGAGGAAGATGGAGGCATTTTGTTAAAAGTGACCCACCCACAAGCTCGAAAGTAGGAACACCTCAAATCCCTTTCATGGAACTTGGTACGATTAGTGTGATAAATTAACATCAAAACAGATTGTAATTTTCTAGATCAAAGCTTTAAAATTTAGGCTTAACATAGAAAAATAATATATAATGACTTCCAAGGTCCTAACAATTAAATCTACATTTTCAAAAATAATTGTAAATTTTAATATGTAATCTTTGCTATCATTTTAATAACATCGCTCTTTAAGGAAAACTTTTTTTTCCGGGGATATTTTATTTTTGTATTTTTAAGAAGGTAATACAGAAGGAAAGGCGGAAACACAAAATGGCTTTTAAAATGGAAAGAACACAGTTCACACTTTACACTGCTACCACTGGACTAAGAGGTAATGGTTTAACGGTTGTGTCCTATTTTTTCTTCACCAATTTTCCTTTTTTCTCTCCTTTTGAGTTTTTGCTTTTTAGACTTTTAGGAAATTGCGTTGCTGCACTTTTCACACTCCCTCCTGGTGAGTTATGATAACCGATATTCCTTTGTCCAGTGGCAGCAGTGCAAAGTGTGAAATGTGTTCTCCTGTATCTTATTCTCAATACATATCACAAGTGATATTGGTAATAAAAGCCTGCGAGAAAGGTTAGTAACAAGAAAAGAAGTGACTAAACCAGGAATGAGTGATTGCATCAAGCCAAGGGTCCTTCGTTTCTTAGTGGTAGTGAAAGGTCGGTTAGGATGTGTGACAATCATTTGAGCTGTATCGACCCCCTTAAACTCTGTTTAGAGGTCGAGAAACAAAGCAACTGTGGGAATGTTTCGCAAGGCATCAACTTACGTCAACATTCTTGCCCATGTTCTTGAACGACTGAAGCCTGGTGGCGACTGCATTATTTTCATCTTGGGTTATCAATGGCATCTTCAGTCCGCTGAAACATTTCATCAATTAAAATATTTGTTTGACAAAATCCCTTAAATATGATAAATAAACTAACTCTGGGTGACCACAAGCTTGCGAGAGAAAAACACACTATTTTTGTAAAGGTTTTTCTTCCGGTTCCCTTTTAAACACATGATTATGATTAAAAATTATTGGTGAAAGATGTGTTGAACACCACCAAATTCTAGTACTTGATCAAGTATTATTAGTAAGTATTTCTACTCAACGCCCAAGTAAGTAGATTAATGGACTCCTTAATCTACTATAGGGTCACTTCTTCATGAGCCATTACAAAAATAACCTCTCCTTTCTTTTACCCCCTCCCCCCCCCCACCAAAATAAGTTGGATACGACCTGGAATTACTCCACATCCTCATCGCACTTTTTTGGACCAGAAAGTAAATTGTTCCTCAGCTGCGAGTAGAGAATATACAAAGGTGCTGCTTGCAGACGAGCCCTGTGTGTGTAAGGGGGAGTTTAAAAAGTTTATACAAGCTATTGGTAATAATTGTCCTTCAAGGGAAATCCAGGATATTTGACTTCAGTAAACCTAAATAATTTTTGGCCATAGTACACTCAAATAAAAAACAAAACATTTTAAAATCTTCTGTATTCTGCCACAACAGTCAACAGCAGCTGAATGCGGATTAAGTCGCTTGACGCTCATCACACAAAACAAGGGTCATTGCCAACCGCTGGAGGAAGAAGAAACATTTCTCACTAGCTGTTTGGCACTGTCATTGCAGTGTGCAAGATTGAATTACTACATTTTTCTAAATCCAGGAACTACTAAACATAAGAGATTCAAGGATAGTCTGGGCTAGACCTGGATGCATCTAAGCACTTTGATCAACTTTATTAAATACCTTAAGTGATTAGATTATGTAAAAAATATGCATCATTTATAAGCTTTCTTAGAAAACACCTACAATATAAAGAAATTAAACATAATTTTAAATACACTTAGTGGGGGAGACGTTTCTATAACTATCGTTAATGATTGGCCTATGAATCTCAAGGGAGCTGCAACCTGATCAAGTTTGGGAACCCTTAGCTTAAAAGAAAGCGACGACTTAAATAACGCAAACATTTTCGACTTTGGACAGAAATTAAACCCGCATTTCATAAAACATAAAGAATTATCCACTTACTCTGTAAAAGACCTTTTGCAGCAAACAGGACAATAAAAGTTAATGTATTCAGGACAATGTTAACAAAGAACAATGATTAACAATATTTTAGTTATTATCCAAAGATAGTATATTTACTTTGTCCTACCAAACAATCTTACAACTAGTAAACACCCATGGAGTAAAAGTTCCTTCACAAAGCCGAAAATATAAACCGCAATCTTGTGGTAAGTCTAATTTATTTAATAATCCACACCTTGTATTAATATACCCCCTTTCTATAAGAATTTATAACAAACCAGTTTAAGTGAATACTTACCAGAGATTACAATTTAGTTTAGTTGAGAGAAATTTCGAGAATAATTTAGTTGAATGTAGAGACAAATATAACCGTCACGTTCAACGACCTCTCTTATATCAGCTAAATAAAAAATTATAGCCAATCAGATTCCTATGTTTCATTTTAAAATATAAGATTCGATCGTGATTGGATATTGTGTTTTGTGTTCTACGAAACTGATTGGAGAATGTTACGATCGTCATTTCTTTTACATGAAACCAACATTTAAAAAATAAATACGAATCTCACTAAATTTCAGTTAATTTGGGGTATATTATATTTAATTGGCTTATTACTATAATTTTTACAGTATAATAATAATAATACTTTATGATGATTTAAGATTTTTAAAACGTTATGGTTATTATTTCATGGAAGTATTTTTTGTATACAATGTATTATTATTTTTAATCTTTACTTACTTTACTTGTATTTTGCATGGATTGGTCAACAATCTTTTTTAGCTATTCCTATTGGTGATTTGTAATTAAAGTTTTTGTTCATGTCAATATATTATTTGAACCGCGTCTTACTAACCATTCGGGTTATACCCACATGTCAATATAAATGAGAATAAAGGATAAAAACAAATATTTTAGCACACTTCAATTGAAGCATTTATAAAATTGTTTATTATATTAAAATGAGGGAAGTAGAGTGGAGATTTCAGGTATTCAACCCCCCCACCCCTCCCAAGGAAGTATATAATATGATGAGTTGAGGCGGGAATAGTACACAAAGAGCGAGGGATTGTTTAGTTTTGTATCTATGTCATAATGAAATATATATGTATATATCTTCATCTAAATCACAAAGTCAAAAATTTGTTCATTGATAAAATTAATAGGCTATTAAAAACCCACTTGATTGGCCAAACAGTTAAAGGCTTGACTTTTGTCTTAGACTGGCCTGCTGATGACTAAGAGATAGGGGTTCGAATCCTGGTCGGTTGTACTGAGGGTGGTTTTTCCTGACTTGTTTCCCACTCTATTTTCACGCAAATGCGTGTAAATTACATCTTAAATTCATCTTCATCCATACCCTATTGGAGTATAACATGTATAACCTGAACAGGTAGTAAGACACGGTTATAAAAAAAAGAATAATATTGTAAAATAACTAACTATACTTACTCTGTGGCATTATGAAGTATGAACTCGAAGGTTCACTGCAGCAACTTGTCCCTATCATTAGCAACATAAATTCTATATAATTTAAACAAATCAAAAGAAGCTACCTTAAATCACAGTTGAACATTAAAATGTATAATGTAAATATTAAAAATGTCATAACATGGAACCAAAGGTTTTTTTAATAACTTATGCAAGTTAACATGTTCATAATTATAAACTACCCTCATCTAACAAAACCTAACCTCCAGGTGTCAAAAAAAAATTGTGAAATTATGGGATCCTGAAATATATTTCACTAAAATACAATATTTTCATATTTATCCTGTGATCCTTCCTATATAAGTACGGAGCAGAGTCCAGCCTTTACGTATTTCACACGTCCTGCCTTTTAATGCACAGGTGAAAGAAAATGGGGGGGGAGGAGGTTCTTGGCCCCTTTTCAAAATAAATCCTTATAAAGTTGTTTATTTTGCATTCCAGAAATTTTACCAGGTACACTGAGATACAAAAGATGTGAGACCAAATTAAACTTATATATTTTTGTTTCAGAAAGATACTGCCCTTGATAGGCTATTTTTACTATTTTTCCAAGGGACAAGGTGGTTTATTGGAACACATATTTTGGTCCAGTGGGCCTGAGAAAAGGATTCCTATTTGTTATACTTCAATTTTTTTTAAATATCAACTTAAAAATATCAGACTTGAAGGATTCAACATGAAGAACAAATTAATCTCAAGAAATTCACTGGTATTTTAATGTTCATACAAAGGACATTTACTGTAATACTAAAGTTTAAATTTCAAACTTAGCTGTATGTTTTCAATGTCTTTCCAATCCACCACTACCTTCTTCAGTGAGCACATGGTCCATGGAGTTCTCCCACCTGTACCTTGATCTTCCTCTTAGCCTCTTAGTTAATATTAGAATGGTAAGAGGACAGATGGAAAACATAATGAATACGTTGCTAGTAAAGTGTCACACACATGAATCTGAATCAGTTGTGAACATAGTGTTGGTGAAGGAGATATTATGTTGTTTCAACCAACCCTATGTGACTATTTTATCTGCAGAAGTTGTTGGTTGGGGGCTTGAGAAGTTTAATATTGTAATAAGGGATGATATCAATTATTAAAACACTTGGGTGCTTGGTTGGAGATCAGTTTGTTAGAGAGGTGCTAAGTTGGAGATCAGTTTGTTAGAGAGGTGCTAAGTTGGAGATCAGTTTGTTAGAGAGGTGCTTGGTTGGAGATCAGTTTGTTAGAGAGGTGCTAAGTTGGAGATCAGTTTGTTAGAGAGGTGCTAAGTTGGAGATCAGTTTGTTAGAGAGGTGCTAAGTTAGAGATCAGTTTGTTAGAGAGGTGCTAAGTTAGAGATCAGTTTGTTTGAGAGGTGCTAAGTTAGAGATCAGTTTGTTAGAGAGGTGCTAAGTTAGAGATCAGTTTGTTAGAGAGGTGCTAAGTTAGAGATTAGTTAGAGAGGTGCTAAGTTGGAGATCAGTTTGTTAGAGAGGTGCTAAGTTAGAGATCAGTTTGTTAGAGAGGTGCTAAGTTAGAGATCAGTTTGTTAGAGAGGTGCTAAGTTAGAGATCAGTTTGTTTGAGAGGTACTAAGTTGGAGATTAGTTAGAGAGGTGCTAAGTTAGAGATCAGTTTGTTAGAGAGGTGCTAAGTTGGAGATCAGTTTGTTAGAGAGGTGCTAAGTTGGAGATCAGTTTGTTAGAGAGGTGCTAAGTTAGATATCAGTTTGTTAGAGAGGTGCTAAGTTAGAGATCAGTTTGTTAGAGAGGTGCTAAGTTGGAGATCAGTTTGTTAGAGAGGTGCTAAGTTGGAGATCAGTTTGTTAGAGAGGTGCTAAGTTGGAGATCAGTTTGTTAGAGAGGTGCTAAGTTGGAGATCAGTTTGTTAGAGAGGTGCTAAGTTAGAGATCAGTTTGTTAGAGAGGTGCTAAGTTAGAGATCAGTTTGTTAGAGAGGTGCTAAGTTAGAGATCAGTTTGTTGAGAGGTACTAAGTTGGAGATTAGTTTGTTAGAAAGGTGCTAAGTTAGAGATCAGTTTTTTAGAGAGGTGCTAAGCTAGAGATCAGTTTGTTAGAGAGGTGCTAAGTTAGAGATCAGTTTGTTAGAGAGGTGCTAAGTTAGAGATCAGTTTGTTTGAGAGGTGCTAAGTTAGAGATCAGTTTGTTAGAGAGGTGCTAAGTTGGGGATCAGTTTGTTAGAGAGGTGCTAAGTTTGAGATCAGTTTGTTAGAGAGGTGCTAAGTTGGAGATCAGTTTGTTAGAGAGGTGCTAAGTTAGATATCAGTTTGTTAGAGAGGTGCTAAGTTGAAGATCAGTTTGT
The DNA here is from genome assembly GCA_033556935.1 of Timema podura. NCBI lineage: Eukaryota > Metazoa > Arthropoda > Insecta > Phasmatodea > Timematidae > Timema > Timema podura. The sequence continues at coordinate 10,771,154 of JAVRXN010000007.1, read as the reverse complement.
TAGAGAGGTGCTAAGCTAGAGATCAGTTTGTTAGAGAGGTGCTAAGTTAGAGATCAGTTTTTAGAGAGGTGCTAAGTTAGAGATCATTTGTTTGAGAGGTACCCTAAGTTGGGGATAAGTTTGTTTTATGGTCAATTAATGCAGGAAGTAGATACATGATTACTCTCAAATTATAAAGTACCTACATTAAAGTTTTGTTTTCTTCTCTAATCAATTGACAACATTGAACTTGAAACCAATATAATAGGTGTTTTCATTTTACACTATAAATTATTTGTATTTTTAAAAACACAGTTAAGACAGTTTCACTGGCCTCAACTCTTCTGTTTTCTAAAGTTATATATATATAACTGCACCACGATACGAAACCTGCTTGGAGCTGTATCCCTGCCAAAGAAACTCACTAACCCTTGGCTCTTAACAAGAATATATTAAAACTAATGTGAACACAAGACAATATTATAAAGATCATTTTTTAACTTTATTATTATGTTCTGTTGTTTGTCAGAACTGCTAAGTTGAGGATTCATTCAAGCTTAGAAAATTAAATTTGAAAGACTTTCACGATGAGTTTCACATCGAGTACACGGCTGCTTTACAAATTTGAGGCAACATTTCGTCACATGGTAAGATTCATTCACAAGAATTACTCGTTATTACTATATTTATCATCCACTGCATCTCCAGATAGACCTATGCTAACTTACAATTATTGGCCTCTGTATAAATATTGTAAAAACTTCCTAATGACTATATTTTTTGTTGGTTTTAGGTAAAGTAATTTTATTTAAATTTAATCAATTATTAATATCAACAGGAAAATTTATGTGGTAAATGCGTTCATGAATATAAAATATTAATATAATTGGCCAGACTGTTTTTGAATTGGCACATTAATTATAAAAAGGTGGAACTAGCTCATTCTCAACAATGTTCTAGGCGAATTGGTGCAGCTCTGAGTTCATTTGTTAGAAACATAGATCCAGACTTTCTCAAACAAATAAAAGAAGGTTAAATATTAAACAGGTTCATAACAGAAAACGTTAAGCTAATTAAGGCTTGTTTTAGTTGTTTATAAGTTTCAGAACTGATATTCTCATTTAAGAAATACCACAGTCTGAGGATACTTATCTTAAAGTAAGCGATGCCTGTAAATATAGATCAAGGTCATGTAACAATATTTAAAATAGACCAATTTGAAGAAAAGTCTGTAAACAATTTTGAAGTATTAATTTTTATATTGGGTCACGTGTGACTCTTATTAACCACCGCTTTGTGGCTTGGTACCTTCTTTTGATAACCAACCTAATCTAACCACAATATATAGGGGTTATCTTGGGATTTCGGGCTCACACGACCTATAAAATATTACTTAACCCCTCACACAAGTGAGATTAAACATAATCATAGTTATTTAGAAAAAAATAAAATTCAATTTCAAGTGTACAAATAAATTTTTAGTGTTTGTTGCTTCAAACAGAGTCCCCTTGCTTGTTTTACTTCTGTGATTATATTTATTATTATTATAAGCTAAATAAGTAGCCATAAATTAGGGCAAACAAACAAATTGATACAAAAGTATTTTTTCAGTGAAATCTTGAAATCAATATTGTGCGGTTCCCACAGTGCTTTATCTATACTCCATATAATATATTTTCAATCATAATATAGAACACATTTTTATAAATAATAATATTTAGATTATTTTGTCCATCTTGATAATTTGTGTACAGTTTATCTTACTATTTTAGAATGTGGCTTATTTTACATCCATCTTGCTTTATGTTATCTGTCCAGGTACGATACTATTCTTCTCGTCGAGCTATTTTATATGTCCCAGGAGATGACATCAGAAAATTGACCAAGGCTCTGTCCCTGGATGCTGATTGTATAGTCATGGATTGTGAGGACGGAGTCGCAACCAATAGAAAGGTGTTTACAATCTCGTGATTAGTTCACAAGTGTTTGGCACAGTAATGTTACGATAATATGAATTATTGGCCTAAGAGTTCATTTAGCCACTGAGCTACCAAGGAATTGTCTTGTGAACGAGGCTGAGTGCGGTGCATTTCCTGGATAGTTTGTTTGCGTCTCAACTATTTCAATAGTTGCATTCCTTGGGCTATTGCTTAATTAGCTTGACATAGTATCACAAACTTGACTAAAATTTATATAATTTCTTTCTTCAACTGAATTGTTGGCCTTTTTTATTGTTGTAAACTAGAAGGTTTACAGTAAATAAACATAGTGACACATAAGAACTATTTTATTTAAGGTATTATGCTAGTCCCAATAACACATACAACATGGCTACTTATAAGATGTCAAATGTTTAAATCTTGTTTACTTTCCACGGCAACTCAGATACTCACCCTTACCACAGCACACAATAAACCTATACCTCTTTGTAAACATATTCATATAAAACTCAAAATACATCCAACATTGGTTATATCAAGCTCATTGGTAGAGCATTGGTGTGTTAAACCAAGGGTCCCAGGTTTGATTCTCGTGACATTTTTCAAAGTTACAAATGATACAGCTACAGCTGTAACTAAACGATTATTTCCGTCTTCTAAACTTTGCTGGTCATGTACAATTAATTGTAAAAGCAGTTGCTTGCCTCCATTGCGTTAAGTAGCCGTTTTTAAAATCTGCTTCAATATTTAAGTGCAGAAATATTTTTAAAAAACCATTAAGATCATGTATTATATTATGGTTCTTAAGTTTCAACTGATCCTAAGTGAAACAATGATCTCGTTGACACTGAATGATTTCAGGAAGAAGCGAGAGTAACAATTCGACAGTGGCTCGACGAAGGTAGAGCGTCCAACTCCACGTCTGAATGGAGTGTTCGAGTTAACTCGGTTGAAAGTGATTTATGTAAAGAAGATTTACAAACAGTTCTTGGCGGAGCTAATAAACCTCCAACTCTTCTTCTACCTAAAGTCGAATCAAAGGAACACATTCAATGGGTATGAATACATTTGATGTCAAATACTGAATTCTCAAAATTCAAAGTGCTCATACAATTTATCTTTAATATTCCTTTGCTTCTCCAGTCTTTCCAAAAAATAAATTGCAATTTACATTTATTTATCTACAACTTCCGAGTATTAGAAACTTCCAATATAGTGTTAATATTTTGTTCCTATATGATCTTTTTTTACATATATCAAGTTTTCGGGTATAAGCAACAAAATAAACCAAAATTAAATAACTCAAGGAACACTGTATATCGCTATTGAATAAATTTGTCACCGTATTTCAATATTTTTTTTTAACTTTTCTTCGATCAACTAAATTTCCTACTTCAGGGTATGTAGTTAGTTACCCGCTAGATCAGTGGTTAGTGCGACAGCCACCCTGAGTTACATAAACTACTCCCTAGTGCCCCCTAGCATCTGACCCAAGGACACAATAAAACCTAAAATAGTAACATTTAATGATAAATTTATTAAAATTTCAACTAAAACTCTTTATTTTAGTTGTCTTAATTTAACAAAATTGATGAACTTACCCAGTGATACCAAATTTTCAAAGCCTGATAGCTACACAGCATGTTTATAGTTACCGCATTTAGTAACTATTCCCCTGCCCAGCACATCCGTAAAGTGATGAATCGGCTCGATGAGATGATGAAAATCCTGAATGCAGCAATAACTAAAATTCAAGTTCTGGTTAATTTATCAGCTACTTTAATTAGAATACATGTTTGCAACAACTAACAAAACTAAATCAAAAATATTAATCGTTGAAAATGTTTAATATGGTTTTGGAGATTATACTGAACAAACTATGTATAAAATACACGTTCCTGCGACAAAATAAATTCAGCGTTGTTATACGAGCAGTAGGAAGCCTGGTTGGGAGCATGCGTGACACCACAGTTTAATTCCAATGCTTTGAAAGTTTTTCTTCTACAACATGACCTCTTTTCTCAAACTTTCTCAAGGTCAATACTAGTGTAAGTCTTTAAAATCCATCCTTTTACCTTTGAACCAAAACATTTACGCTACCCAAAAACATTAGCATGTTGGCATAAGTTCATTTTTTAGCTAGATACTATGCACAGAATAAACAACACTTCATTATAAATATTTGTTCATGGGTTCAACCCCAGCCGGGGCCAATGGATTTTTCTTGAGCAATTAAAAAAATCCATATCACAACTTTCTTCAGAAGGGAAGTAAAGCCGTCGGTCTCGTGTTGGTTGTGGCGTGTAAAATAACTCTGGAAGATGTGTGGAAATACCTTTCTCGTCAAAATATTAGGATATTTTGCTCTCGCTCATAGAAATTCTTGTGTGCTGATATTATCAGTCGGTTCAGAAAGTGCACATTAACTACGTCAAATAAAAAGTTTTCAGACGCACTGTCTCAGCACATGGGTGGCTGCCAGAAGATAAATCTTATAATGTACATAGAGTCAGCAAGAGCAGTGGTGAACCTCCCTGACATCTGCAGGACAGCCGAGCAATTGTCCTCCACTGCGCCTCTCAAGCCAGCAGCTCTAGTCTTTGGAAGTGATGACCTCTGCGCCAGTTTAGGTTGGTACAGTGTCACAGGAGATGGGTGGGGGACTATTCTAAATATCCAGACTTAACACCCAATCTTCCACCATGTTTCTAATAGCAATAACATGTTAATCAACTCATTAAGTTATTGTTACTCATTAGTCAGGATAAGGTTGAAAATAATAAACACAATCAAATAAACAGGTTTTTAATCATTTATAATTGAACTAGGTTGTCATTTAATACAGTTGGTGTGTCTACATTTGATTAGAAACTTACGCGCTTCAGTGGCCACATGGTCTAAGGCGCTACTCTCGTGTTAGACTAGACTGCCGAATACGAAAATATCAGGGTTCGATCCCAGTCGGGTGCACTGAGGTTTTTTTCTTTCTAAATGGTTTTTCACTCTCCCTCGATGCAAATTTGGGTGCATTTCCTCTAAACTAAACCTTCCTAATCCCTAACAAATAAGTGTAATTAGTACATAGGCTTATAACCCGAACGGGTAGTAAGACGCGGTGCTAAGTTATAATAATTATGAGTGTTAAAAAGTCAACATACGTCAATACTTGTTATGTGCTGTTTTGCCAGGAGTGACTCGAAGTGACAACGGAACAGAGATCTTGTACGCCAGACAGAAACTGGTGTTGGTGGCCAAGGCCTTCCACTTGCAAGCCATTGATATGGTGCATATACATTTTAAAGGTACGTCAAGTTTTTATCAAAGTTTAATTTGACATAAAAAGATTTTTGTAAATTATTCTCATGTTACGAATACCAAACACTGATAAACAGGCCCTCTGGTATAATGGTCAGTGCACCTGTCTACGAAACTAGGGTGCCTGGTTCAATTCCCGGCTGGTATCATGGGTAATTTTTCCCAAAAGAGGAACTATCCCAGCGATCACCAGGGTTTGGTTAATTAGACTTAAGTTGTCTCAACACCTTTATAATAACTATCATCACATCAACTCATTGCGGGTACGACAACCTCCTCCACAAGTGTACCCTGCACAACTTTCTGTTCCACACACACTGGCGACCAAATTAGATAATATATCTCTCCTTGTCAAAAATGCCATAAGCCCAAAAAAAAAACTTGTACCAATGGTTCACATTGAAGGAGTTGGTTTTTATTACATATGGTAATTAATTAGGCTAAGGACTATCATAATAAGAATAATTTATTAATTATGTATATTAACTATCCAAAGAAAGGTTTCAAGATTGCTTAAGTATATATAAATCTAGGGATACAATAAGTGTGTGTGAAGTAAAATTACTATCAATAGTGTCGAGATGTGTTTGTTGGAAGAGATAATATATCACCCATAAAGTTGTAGTCTTACAAATATAAATAGTTCATGTGTTAGTTAATATATTTTAACTACGCACTAAAAGGAATATATCCGACACCTTAGCTCAGTCGGTAGCGCATCTGTCTTCTTAGCTAAGGGCCCCTGGTTCGATTCCTGGCATGGCCGAAAAATCTATCATTGGAGAAATGTGGGTTTCCCTTTTCACACTGACAAATTAACGTCTGGGGACTGGATGTTGTGCCTTCCTAGTTTTAAGTTATATTATAAGACATATGACGCTATGACAGGCCTAACCAGCAGGTAGTGGAGAATAAATGGCTTGAATAAAAAATTGATCCAGGCGGGAAACAGTCTTGGATGTAAAGAAGGAATATATAATAAGTTCTTGTTTATTTTTTAATCCCCGTGTTTTACTACCTGTTCAGGTTATACACAAACATATTATTACTCTAATGGGATTAGGGATGAGGAAGGAAGCATTCTATAGGTAATATACCCGCATTTGCCTGGAAGGAGTGTGTGAAAGCGTTTAGGAAAAACACACTTGCTGTTATCTGCTCCTCTCCTCCCATCATTTTTTTTTTCTTGTGGTTCTAACCCGGATTAAAAACTTTTTTAACTGTGGAGATGAAAAATGTAAAATATTACTGAGAAGAGAACAAGGTCAGCTTGGGGCTTATCATGTGACGGTTACTGATAACATTTCTTTAATGTGTATCTACTTTCTTTTTTTACGGATGGTGCTGAGCAAGTTCAAGGAACTTCTATAAAAAGCTTCGAGACATTTAATGCTCTTTTGGACAACATATTTATGTGATCAAGCTGAAAGTTTTTAACAGCTTTGTGTTGAAGGTCAAGTCAGATTGGTGGTAGCAAACATTAACCCAAACCTAACCAACATATATATAAACAACGAAAACAGTCCCATTTTTCTTATTGAGGACTATAAGACTGAAAATCATCAGTTTTATATATAACTGTACCTTAATTTACTATTTTATATATCTTTATGTAAACCAGTAACATTCTTATTTGAATTCACCATATGTTTTGTTTAGTTCTTACTTTAACACTATTACATGTGTGTAATTTACTCTTAGACATTAAGAACTGGAAAGTTCATTACCACACTTACAGAAGTATGCCAACTATCCCTAACTTGAGCTAGTTCTATCCAGTCCACCTCATTACACCCTATCTCTTTCAGGTCCATTCTAATGTTATCCTCTCATCTACACCTAGGTCTACCAAATAACCTCTTTCCATTGGGTTTACCAGTCAATAGGCCTACCCTGAACAAGGTTCTAGAATCTCCCATTCACACTGCATGTCCTGCCCACAGTAATCTACGAGACTTGATCATCCTAACAATGTCTTGTGATGAGTACAAAGAATAGAAATAGAAATTTCATCAATTATGACAGTGTCCTTTAACCCTTCAAATTTTCAGATTCCAGGCTTTGCCTCTATGGGGTTCTACCAATGCATGAGTTAACAAAAAGTGGATCGGTGGTGTTTTAAAATTTGAGAACTACTCATATCAAAATATTGGATATGATCAGAATCAGCCAAAGACATCCAAGACTTCTGTTCAATAGTCCTTGAAAGGAGGTTGATGGATCTTGAGTAGTTAATAAATGTAACCAGTAACAGTAGGATCTTTAGTAGTTAATAAATGTAACCAGTAACAGTAGGATCTTTAGTAGTTAATAAATGTAACCAGTAACAGTAGGATCTTTAGTAGTTAATAAATGTAACCACTAACAGTAGGATCTTTAGTAGTTAATAGATGTATAACCAGTAACAGTAGGATCTTTAGTAGTTAATAAATGTAACCACTAACAGTAGGATCTTTAGTAGTTAATAGATGTATAACCAGTAACAGTAGGATCTTTAGTAGTTAATAAATGTAACCAGTAACAGTAAACCTTCTCAAACCAAACCTCTAATTATAAATGGCTGAAGGGAATTAAGCTTATGTTCAATAGCGTGTGCAAGTGTTGTGTTTTGACAACATTCCAGACTTGGATGGTTTGCAAAGACAATGCGAGGCTGGAGCTAGGATGGGGTACACCGGCAAACAAGTGATTCACCCGGTACAGATTCCAATAGTTCAACAAGCTTTCATGCCCACTGCCGCCACCGTAGAGTGGGCAGAGGGGCTCATTGCGGCATTCCAGGAGCATCAGAAACTTGGGAAGGTACGATCCTATGTCCATCCGAATACATTTACAAGTAATAACTTCTCACCCGCTACTCTCGCAGTAGACTAGACTGACGACGATGGGGAGGTCAAGGTTCGAATCTCACTCGGGTTTACCGAGGGGGATTTTTCCAAAATGGTTTTCCACTCTTGCCCCACATAAATGGAGATACCCTTCTTCTAAATATAACCTTTCTAATCCATAAAACCATTAGTGTAATTAGTACATAAGTGTATAACCCGGATGGGTAGTAAGAGGCAGTGCAAAAAAAAAACTTCTCTAGTACAATCTTTTAAAAATAAACTCCAGGGTCGGAGCCATACTGACCGAGTTGCTGCTAGCGATCATAGTGCCAACATTTGCAGATAGAGGGCATCATATGGTCAGCAAGAGGCCATTAGTCTCAGTTGTCTAGACCGGAGCTGCTATTCCTTTATTCCATTGGTTCCTCATTTGTCCTCACGAGGCTGAGGTGACCTTGTTACAGAGCCATTGCTTCACAGATAAATTTCGGAAGTGCCGGGGATTGAACCCAGGAACATTCATCAAGGCAATAAATACAAAAATTAAAAACTTGCCATGACATAATATTTAATGAGATAAAATCACAGAGTACAATAATTGACAGTTGAATACATGTAATTTAATTCAACAAACATGTTATAGGCAATTTTTTTATTATTTATTTTTTTTGGAACATGTAATTGACATTTTGAGGTCCCGCCAGTTTGAGTGTGACGTACGATAATATTGTCATAGTATGGACCAATGGAAGAACATTTACATAGCGTCGACACAAACACACCAACATCAATATTTGTCAACATTCATACATAGTACATACAAAATTGCTTTGGTAGACATATTGATAAATAATTGATATGAACATTGTAGAAAAAATATAGTATACCAGTGAATATAAAACATTCTTAGGAAAATATATACAAAGTACTGTAATATGGTTATTTAAAAAATTTGAACATTACAGAAAAAATGTATTATTCATTTATAGCATGGACATTTGTGTTATTGATTAGGTTATAAAAGTTTGTCAAGAGTTGAGCAGGTTTATGTTATGTGATTGTTTCCACAGGGAGCGTTTGTTTACAAAGGAAGTATGATAGATATGCCACTGTTGCGCCAAGCTGAGAACATAATCAAGTTGGTTTCATCAAACACGAGAGAGTGATACTGCGTACCTCGCGGAGGAGTTTGAAACAGTGTTCAGTCTATCGGTATGGTCATGAAATAATATTAATTTGGTCATCAAAAGTTTTACCCGCTGGCTTGATACTGAGCGAAATAAACAAACATGAACTGAAAGATTATTTAACAATTTGCCACAAAACTAATACGAGAAGAGTTTGTCAAATAAATAATATTTATCTCCATAGATGAAATATGCTACCCACACAAACAAAATGTTTTATTGTAGTTCATTTTCAATAATGATGCACCTTTTAGAAAATTTTAAAATATAAAATATTGAGTCATGTATGTTTATGCTAGCTAGTAACTGCGAGAAAAACATTATGTTATTGTTACAGGAACCTTTCCTGTACCCATGAATACATATATTAGTGAACTAGTTGTGTTTGGCATTCAATAGTTCTTAACGAAAGTGAGAGGGATTTGTATATAATTGTGTTTAAAATAAATCTTTGTAAAAATTCTTGTTTTTCATTCAAAAACTTGTCCACTCAAAATACATACATTTTAAATTTAAATAATATAGAATACATCGCAAGCAAACAACTGTAAAATACTGGGAAAATGGCGCCTAACGGCTAATTTAAACTAAACCTTGAAAATAGGATATAAGTGCAAGATAAGTGCAATAAGTGTGCAGGCCTTTCTCTTCTACCCTCTTTCCTACGTTTAATTTAAGTGTAAAATACTGACAACAATACGTGACACTTGTCACATTGACGAGTTGTTTGTAGCAGCCCTAGTGTTGTGACACAAAGAACTGGAGCCAATTTCAAATTAATGTTTATTTATATTGAGTTTATCCCATAAATAAACCTACTGAAGTATTAAAATGCTTAAAAAAATATTTTACATCCCTTAATCTATTATGTACTTTGTGATACAAATTCAATAATAATAACATATATATTTTGTCAGCTTCTTTCCTGGGAACTTTGAATGTTTGACATCTCCGAAAACATATTTTTCATCAATTGTTTTACAATCATAAATGGCACCAAATGAAAAGACACTCTCGTAAGTCGTATCAAAGTTAATCAGTTGTCCCAGCATGCCTTTAGCTATTATCTGATCTGTACACAGTAAAAGGTTGTCGGTAGGGATATTTTCTACCAGTAAAATACATCTCACCTTAAGATCACACAGCGAGTAGTGTTCTTCATGTTATGTCCGACATCTCACATTCAAAGGGTAACATTAGTGAGATAGAACAAGAATATAGGGGAAACTTTATTTGGGTATTAACGAATATAGGAAAAGTTATCAGGCCAGGGCCAATTTAGGGAAAGATTATAACCTGATGGCGAGTACGAGCGAGGCTTTGAGTACAGGGAACAACCAGTTCAGGAATATGTTGAATGTTTGTCAAGTACACAAATTGGGTGAGGGTATTGAAATCCATATTGCTGAGCCACTATTCCCAGAGCCAAATATCAGTGTGGTCAAAGAAGCTAAAAAACCCAAAGCTCCAGGTGTATATTCGATTCCAGCAGAGTTAAAAAAGGGTGGTGGTAAAAAGTTAGCAAGAGAAATTCATAAACTGCTTTGTTCCGTATGGAACCAAGAGGTATTACCACAAGTATGCAAGGAAGGTATTATAATACCCATTTTCAAAACGGGAGATAAAACAGAGCAATTACTATAAAGGTATCCCAATGCTACCAACATGTTATACAATTTTTTATAACATCATTTGAATGAGAATAGCGCCGCGCTATATGCAGAGACAATAATTGGGGATCTTCAGTCTGAATTTTGACAAACGAGATCAACAACGGATCAGATTTTTACTATCCGACAAATATTAAAAGTGGGAATACAACTTGATGGTTCATCAATTATAGATAGATTTTAAAAAACAATTCAGTTAAAAGAAATAAATTATGTGTAATCTTAGTTAAGATAGGGTGGACTATATAGAATGAGCTCAAGAGAGTAAGTGCGGCAGTGAACCTTTGAGTTCCTCGTTCCATGGCGCGAGCGTTCACAAATATCCCTACCAACTGTGTCCGTTACTGCAGTACAAAACTTTGGTACAAGAAAACAAAATACTAAAGATACAAAAAATTGATCATTATTAAAAATATTAGTTATTAATAAGCAGATATAAAAATATTATTTTAGTTTAGACAAAATTATAGAGATTTTAAGATTTATGACTCATGTGGACTAATATATTACGAAGGAAATTTCTAATCTAGTCATAGTTTTCAAAAGTTTCTTAAAGTTCTCACTTTCATATCCTCAAGGAAGCACAGATGAATGAAATTGTCACCATACAATAGGAGCACAGTATTCTTTTGGAAGTATTTACATTCCTTTAGGGGTGTGAGAAGATACCAAATCTTTGACTTCACTTCATTTATTTGTCAGCATCAACTAACATTTTTTATTTATTTTTTACTTTTGGCTTGAACAATTATTATGAAGATTCATCAATTAAAATATCTCAAGTTAAAATATACTTTTATTTGCAAGTTTTGACATTTTGTGCTATTTGTACCTCTTTGTTTGCCCTAAAAGGTATCAGTCGTCCCTTGGTGTATTTAACTATGACCCTAAGCTATTCCATAGTGGAATAATGCAAGGTTAGCTTGCTGCCCTACAGCGAACGGGTGTACCGTACGGCCACAGCCTAGAGAGCCACACACTGTTCAATAGTAACATGAATGAAATTGTTATATGTGGCAGCCATGCGTCGTTAGAATTTCTTACTTACTGATATAGGTATTAAATACATTTCACAAAATCAAAAACTTTGGTGCGAAGTTAGAACTATGGTTTGCTCAAATTACTAATGATTTGAATTAAATGTTACCAAATGTTAAAAATAAGCAAGCAGAGAAAATAAACTTCAACCTTTAATTTTGGAACATTTTAAATTACTTCAGGGGGGGGAAATCGTGTGTACTTTCCAAATTCTGACTTAGTGCACAGCCGTTGGGCTGGATGCGTGATACATTTTCTGCCGCCAAAACAAAGAAATATGCTGACAAAAAAATAGTTTAAACCTTTTAAAATAATTATATTTAGTGCCTAAAGTTTATTTTCAATATAAAACAGTCTTTTAACTTCACCTCAAATTTAAAAAAAGTTGACTTCACACACCCCTACATTCTATAAACATTATTTTATACAACTTTTAACAATCAAATTAATTCAATACTAACTTTTGGAACAGTTCTATACAATCAAACAGTAAAAAAAAAAAGAAGTATGATGCTGCCATACATTTTGGAACATCAAGTAACACCATTATAAGATACATTAATTACATTTATAATGTAAGCACACAACAAGTAATCTTAGCCTGGAGGAACCATGTAGAACAAATATTACTGAAAAGTAATAAAAAACACTATTATTTGAAGAGTATGAACTAGGGTTACTCTAAACAGGTAAACAAGGATAGTCCAATCTGTGTTCTACTCTTTTCTGCTGATGTACCCTGAAAATGTCATAATTATGTATTTTAATTGTGAACTTCGCAGCCTACTAGGCGCTAAACTTATTCTTTAAACGACAAATTGCTAACAAAACAGTAATTGCAGATTTTACATAGACTTTACACTTCCCTTTCTCTGGACTGCACATCCACACATGCGGCGTCATTGCAAGCTGCTCCTCGTGATAATGCCCCAAACTAGTTTACGGGATCAGCTTGTCCTATAAGAGACTCCATAGAAACTTACCTTGCTTGGTTTCACTATGGTGTAGTTTATAAGATAGGGTCATAGTGTAATTAGTCAAGGTAAGACTTACATTTCAGGGTAAACAGAAGGTATATGAGTAAACCAGCTTTCTAAATTATTTGTTAAAAATAAGTCATTATTTTAACAAAACAACTCAATAAAACAATTAATTGTCGATGTTAATATGTATTAAACAAATATGGAATTTTAAAACCTAAGACATCATCAAATCTGAAAGTTTAGTTAAAAAGTAAGATGTGGAGAACGATAAATAATAAAGAGAGAGAGAGTAACTACCTACATGATAACTCCAGGAAATTCAGTTACCTTTTATAACTCCAATAATTGTGTGAAAAGAACACCACTCTAACCATATACCTATATTTACATTTCATATGTACACAAATGACAGTAAGGCACAATAACTACACATAAATCACGCACAACGTAGTATTCATTCACAGTTTTTTACGCAATACCTACTATTAATGTGGCTCCAAACCGAAGTTACATTTTGTTGAAAATATTAATTGTTTAGATTCAACAAGCACCTGTAATCTTGTTTTGCTAAAACTGTTTGTTAACTAAAAATATATGGTTTTAACCGACTGTTTACAATCTAAAGTGCAAAAAAATAATTCAAGTCAAATCAAATTTCCAGAAGAAAAACAAATTAATATAAAAGTTCCAGAGCGAGTTCTGACTCAGACAACGCAGGAATGTGTCGACCAATAGTTACAAAACAAGGGCATCATAAAGCGGGGAAGTTTTGGGTCCTGTTGCCTGATTGTTGCTCCCACGACAAGGCAACGTTAACTCTGGTCGCCAGGAAGATGCAAGGAGCAGCCAGTGATCCTTCGATACAGACACTTCCAGGATATGAGCTCAAGGAGTCCTGGTAGGACGGACTGAACGTCGCTGCGGTCCTGGTGTGTGATTGGTTGAATGTGAGACTGTCGAGAAGATCTCCTTCCTTACTCTGTTGAGTTGTGAACTTTTCACAAATGTATTATAGTGTATACAAATATACAACGCATCAGGAAACATCACCCTAGTCATTAATACAGCAATCATACACCCATTTTAATTCAATAACAGAAGTGAATGATGGATGGACAGGAGAGAGAGAGATTGAGGTGGTATGGACATGTGAAGAGGATGGAAGAGGGGAGGATAGTCGAAATGGAGGAAGACCCAGGGACAGGTGGAGGAAGAGAGGTGGTAGGAGGAACAAAGTAAATGGAGATGCTAATGTTCGAGACAGGCTGTGCATGATTATGATGATTAAAATCAAGGGAATTGGAACTAAGGAATTGAGGCGGAGTGGAGTGGTTTCTTGAGTGACCTACGGATGGACTCGCCAGAGAAGATACCGATTAAAAACATGAAACAACGTGAGTTGCAACTTATTCCTATCTCTTATATCTGGAAGAAAGTACAAGAAAGAGAAATAGAAACATATAAAGGGGAACAAACTCAATATGGCTTTTACAATGAAAAGAACACAGTTCACACTTTACACTGCTGCCTCTTGAAGAAAATCTATCGTTACCGACCAATCCCCCGACCTAGGTTTCATTCCATCGGAACTCATCAGGGAGGAGTGTGAAAGGCTCAATGAGACTTCCCTTCCTAGCAGAGGTTTTCCTTATAGAGATATATTCTCTACAATACTCTGAGTAACTTCAACCATCACGTTTTGACAAGACACAAGCATACCTAACTTTGACACAGGAAGGTGGTCATTTGTTCATAGACGACTGCAATGGAGATTGTTTTAATGATGTTAACTATATTTAAAATATTCACCCTCCACATACAGCTCCCTATATTAGATAAATTACTTTTACTTGGAGAGACAAAAACAATCATGTGATAATCTCCCCTTTCCTCCCCAAAATGTATTCACCAAATCACCGATAAGGAACTAAAGAGTTGACCGAACATGCTAACAATAGGTTTGGAGCCGCTGTTCTAACACATTAGTTGATTACATCACTAATTACATATAGTGTTTATTAATATATTTTAAATGAGGATTACTTTAAACATGCTATACAAAATGTTGATAATGTTCTTTGTATCAAATGTTGATATAAATAAGGTAACCAGATCCTCAAGCTGCCAATGCCCGTTATAATAAATGAAGCGATATAACAAATTTATATTTAAATTATGTAAATATTTGCGTGATGACTTTTACTCCAATTAAGAAATGAAATTATATACAATCAGAATTTAAATTAGCCCTAGACAATTAATTGAGAATTATGGCTAATATGAGTGGTGTGGGCTTCAAAATGTCAAAGGTCAAATATCCTTTGCTTTGACTTCCGGCACCCACAATAACCTTCGCATCTTCTAAACATTCCTTAGGAAGAAAAAAATTTTGATATGTTATCAACAAATTTAAAATATCTCACTAAATATGACATATTTTAATAATACAATAAGTTTTAGAACAGCTGCTAAATAGTATCTTAATGCAGATTAGTGATTAAGTTATGTCTATAGCATGAGAAAAATAGAGCTGATAGGTAAATAAAAGAAAAGATACTATACTATATTAAAATATGTAACCAGGATTATTCTGTCCGAAATTAAAATACCTGACAAGTTATAGCACCATGAATGGTTTGAAGCAAAGAAAATATAGTAAACAAGAGTTTTTTAGTTGTGTTATCCTCCTCGCATGCATTCAGTTTATAATACACCAAAATTTGGTCGTGGAAATATCTCTTTGGGACTATCCATGGCAAATTTACAAGTACATTTTTGTTACAAAAGATAAATACATATAAATAAAGATAGTTAAAATTCAGATATGCAAGCATAAAAAATGCAATAGGTTTTTTTTTCCATTTACACCTTTGTATTTACTAGATGTTGCCTCCTTAATAGATAGTGAAAAAGTAAATGTTATATGAGAAAAAACAAACATTATCTTCGTCTTAGTCTTTACTTTGCCTGATTCAAACTTCACTTTGCATTTAAAAAGTGACCTTCACACAACCCTAGTTTTGGTAAATTATATTTTTAAAGTAGGTCTTAAGGCCAAACAAGTTGATGGAGATCACATATATTTAAAATATAAATTTATGCATTTAGCATCCAATTTTGAGAATCTCGCTAATGTCAATACAGGCAGTATTCGCAACAATTAAATTAAGCTTTGCAACACTTTTGATGTACTGTCTTAAGGTTTGGCCAGACTGACGAGCGAGCGACTGGGTGGCCAAACTGGGCAGCGAGCATGTGAATAGCAGATAGCTCTCGATAGTTGTTGACGAGGCGGCAACTAGCGTCTGTAAACTAGACTGTACCGGGTCGAGCGCTCCAGTCTGGCCACCTCTCATTACAACCAATGTGTTCTATTTTATATTTTAGTCGCTCCAGTCTGGCCACCTCTCATTACAACCAATGTGTTCTATTTTATATTTTAGTCGCTCGCTCAGTCTGGCCACCTCTCATTACAACCAATGTGTTCTATTTTATATTTTAGTCGCTCGCTCCAGTCTGGCCACCTCTCATTACAACCAATGTGTTCTATTTTATATTTTAGTCACTCGCTCCAGTCTGGCCAGCTCTCATTACAACCAATGTGTTCTATTTTATATTTTAGTCGCTCGCTCAGTCTGGCCACCTCTCATTACAACCAATGTGTTCTATTTTATATTTTAGTCGCTCGCTAGCCCAGTCTGGCCTTACCCTTACAGTTAAATAAATTTCCATTAAATGACAGTGCCTACAAATTATCTTTGATATTAACACTATATTATTTATCAGAAATTAGAAAAATCTCTGCCAACACCAATAATTGGGACAGTGAAGCAATGGCTTCCGGAACAAAACTGTCCCAACTTGTGCCTGATGTCTGGTTACCTTGGATATGAATTTAATATTTCTACTCAGTCTGTAATATCAAAGTAGGCATTCAATAAAATGGAATTATTTAGTTTCTCTATCATATCAAATAAAACTGCACAGCATAGATTTAAACAAACAGGCTTCAGATAGAATATTAATCAACAAATAAATGTATTGTATTAACATCTTTGTGAAATATATTTATAAATAACACTAACTTTTTTTTTTAGTATTAACTCAATACTACTAGGCTTTGTACAATAAAGTTAGACGGAAGACAATTATTTCAACATTATAAACTACGAAGACATAACATTAAATTACTGTATCCTGAATATCATTCACACAATATTTTGCTGATCGAGCAAACCATTATTGATATTTGTGTGCTTGGATTTATCATTATTATTATTCCATACAAATTTGTGCATACACACACAAACATATAATAGATTGGCACTATAAAAAAATACTTGCCAAACCTTTCTTTGAAATTTCTATGTACATAAATTGACATGAATGAACATTAGGCCACATAAATTATGTTTACTGCTGAGCACGGGTATTTCCTCGATGCCGCACATGGAGAAGAAAATGTATTTTGATACTCTAGAACGTGACTCGCCAAAAAACAGCTAAACCACCTGAAAATAAATAAAGACAGAGTTGGAAAGATAAAGTATTCTTTCCACACACTTTAACACATCAAGTTTTAGGGATTAGGAACGTTATATTTATAGAAAATGTACCTGCATTTGTATGGAGGGGAAGTGTAAAACCACCCTCACTGCATGCTACCAAGATTCGAACCTCAATTTCCCCGCCATCAGCAATCTGGTCCACTGTGAGAGTAGCGTATTAAACCACACGGCCACCAAAGTGGGTTACTGAGGTTTATCTTGGGCTCAGGGTCATACACCCATAGTTTAAGGCAAAGTCTGTGATGGACATGTGAGATCATTGGCTATTAGAAACAGAGCCAGAGGCGAGCAATGAGCAGCAGCCCAGCGCTACCAATGAATGGTGTTTAGAGATATAGAGTGAGAGAATGCTCACCTTCAGAGCGGTGAAACATCGTCTAGGCTATGCAGGAAGAGACGGTCTTCTTGACAGCATCCCTAGCATACGGGATGTAAGAGAGGGAATACCAGGTCATGGCCAAACATTGCAATATCACAAACAGTAACGTCAGACCTGCCTTGCCCAACTGAAATCAACACAAACATTCAAGTACACTTTTCATTATTCTCGCATTAAAAGGAACCTCACCTTAAGTTGTTTGACGGAATTCTAAACTAAAAGTATACTATCAAATTCTCCAAATAGGAATCTAACTGTGAAGCTGTTAATTAGATATCATAAACAAACTGTAAATAGCTTGACCATCATTTAGAACTAGTTAGATGCTCAAAAACTAACTCATCTTCATCATTTGTTTCTAGCCTGTGACCGGGTCAGTTTAGTAAAATGCCTGCCATCTTCCTCCATCTTTCCACCATTCTTCCTCTCTTACTTGTACACTTCCATTTATCTGCTCTTCCCATCTCCCTACTATCTCATGTACTCTTGTTTCTCCTGGTGACAGCTAACATGCTCTCCTAGTCTCTCTTACATTCAATGTCCTTGTTTCTCCTGGTGACAGCTAACATGCTCTCCTAGTCTCTCTTACATTCACTGTCCATGTTTCTCCTGGTGACAGCTAACATGCTCTCCTAGTCTCTCTTACATTCAATGTCCTTGTTTCTCCTGGTGACAGCTAACATGCTCTCCTAGTCTCTCTTACATTCACTGTCCATGTTTCTCCTGGTGACAGCTAACATGCTCTCCTAGTCTCTCTTACATTCAATGTCCTTGTTTCTCCTGGTGACAGCTAACATGCTCTCCTAGTCTCT
Source organism: Timema podura (assembly GCA_033556935.1). NCBI lineage: Eukaryota > Metazoa > Arthropoda > Insecta > Phasmatodea > Timematidae > Timema > Timema podura. The sequence goes on along the minus strand of JAVRXN010000007.1, from coordinate 10,752,455 downwards.
CTTACATTCAATGTCCTTGTTTCTCCTGGTGACAGCTAACATGCTCTCCTAGTCTCTCTTACATTCAATGTCCTTGTTTCTCCTGGTGACAGCTAACATGCTCTCCTAGTCTCTCTTACATTCACTGTCCATGTTTCTCCTGGTGACAGCTAACATGCTCTCCTAGTCTCTCTTACATTCACTGTCCATGTTTCTCCTGGTGACAGCTAACATGCTCTCCTAGTCTCTCTTACATTCACTGTCCATGTTTCTCCTGGTGACAGCTAACATGCTCTCCTAGTCTCTCTTACATTCACTGTCCATGTTTCTCCTGGTGACAGCTAACATGCTCTCCTAGTCTCTTACATTCAATGTCCTTGTTTCTCCTGGTGACAGCTAACATGCTCTCCTTGTCTCTCTTACATTCAATGTCCTTGTTTCTCCTGGTGACAGCTAACATGCTCTCCTAGTCTCTCTTACATTCAATGGTCCTTGTTTCTCCTGGTGACAGCTAACATGCTCTCCTAGTCTCTCTTACATTCAATGTCCTTGTTTCTCCTGGTGACAGCTAACATGCTCTCCTAGTCTCTCTTACATTCACTGTCCATGTTTCTCCTGGTGACAGCTAACATGCTCTCCTAGTCTCTCTTACATTCAATGTCCTTGTTTCTCCTGGTGACAGCTAACATGCTCTCCTAGTCTCTCTTACATTCACTGTCCATGTTTCTGCTACATGTGTGACAATGGGTACAAAGTACACGCTGTACAACCCTTCCTTACACTTTGTCTATCTAAAGCTTTCTAAATTACCTAAATATGTATTTATTTAGAGAACACCGAAACAATTTATTTAAGAGTGTATCAAGAAATAAGGCAGCTCTAATGCGTCTATTCACATAAGAGATCTTCTTACCCTATTTAAAGAAACACTCTCATATAACTTTAAATAGCCGTAAGCTTCATGAAACAATTAAAACACAAGTGACACAAGAATTATCATAAAACCTCTTTAGCATGTGCGTGGTTGAAATGTTGCGTTGAATTAATAAAACAATGAGATACGTACCCCGACAGCTGCAAACAACGTGAGGCCAAACAAAACTATCACTAATATGGTAGCTATTACTCGTGTCGGGGCAAACATCTTCTTAACTTGATTAACCGGGCCCATCAGGAAACATGTGCTGAAAAGATTAAATAAAACACAAACCTCAAACAAAGAGATTATATCTAATCACATATCATTTTCATTTTATTTATTTGGGGTATTTAATGTGCATTTTCAGAACCGACTGATTAGATCAGCAAACGAGAATTTCTATGAGCTAGAGCGAAAGGTTTTACAAATTTTTCCAGGAAAGGTATTTTCCATAGCCTCCAGGGTTCTTTTACATGCCACGATCAACATGGGACCGACAGGTTTACTACCACTCCAAAGGAAGGTGTGCTACAGATTTTTATCAATTAAGAAACATTCATTGACCCTGGCTGGGTTTAAACCCACAAACATTGGGTTCTGAGGCGAATAATTTACCCCAATACCACATATAACTATTTGTAAACATTAGTCTATTTTCTTCATCAAATGATATCTTCCCTCATTTCTAGACCTAACTAAATACTTCTACAATAATTTATTTTGATTATAAATTGTAGAATATTTATACCTATGAACCAAAAGGCAAGAGTTCAATACCAACTGGCTATTAAGGAGTTTTTTCCCCTCCACTTTATTATGTTATATCTGCTCTAAGTGTAATCGAGTACAAGGTTATTATTTATGGTTCATCTTATATTGTTGCATTTTACTTTCTTCTTACCTTCCGATTGAAATGATGTTTCCGAGTGTGTAGAAAACTGCAAACATCACCATTCCCTTCCCCAAAAACATGGACAGTGATCCTAACAAGGAGCAGAGGATACCGCACACAAAACAGATTATGAAACCTTTAATCCGAGTTGACCAGCTAAGGGTTGTCGCATCCATCAACTGAAACAACATTTTGTTATTACTAAACACTACCCGAGTAGAACAGTGCTTGCCTTCAGTGTTTTAGATGTAAGGATAGATGAGATATCCAGAGCCCGTCTCACGACCAATGATACAACTCTAGTGTCCTAATAGTGAAGTACGCATCAGAGACCTGGGGGATGAAGGATAAGGAGAGATTGAGGTCGTATGGACATGTGAAGAGGATGGATGAGGGGAGGTTTCTCAAACTGGAGTTAGCGGGCAGGAGGCCAGAGGAAGACAGGTGGAGGTGTGTGGAGGGGAGTGGAGGAAGAAAGGAGGTGGGAGGACAGAAGAATGGCTTATGTTCGAGACAGTGGCAGGAACCTATGCATGATGATGTCTACACCCAAACCAGAAATCAGATCAAAGTGTGGTTTTTCTTCTTTTGGGTTGACAACACCAATTTTGGGTTCAGTTTAGTAGTTTTGACGTATTAAATTAATTATTTTTCAATGTTGTAATATTTTTTAAACATAGTAATAGGCCTATTTCCAATGTGTTTTTTTTTAAAGTAGAACATAGTAAAACATACCACAATACAATATCTGGCTCGAGCTGTGTAACCTGCCTGAGTTAGGTGCTCTCCGGAGGGGTGAGACGGGATTTATTTTAGCATCGCATCTTACTACCTGTTCAGGTTATACACTCATGAGTTAGGGATCATAAATGAAAACCACAGTGAGTAAACCCGACCGAGATTTGAACCTTGATCTCCCCAACATTAGCAGTCTAGTCTATCACGAGAGTAACGCCTTAGAAGATGTGACCACCAAAACAGGTAAAAGACGTTGTGTTTGTTGCATGGTTGAGGTGGATGTTTCTCTCGTGTTTTTGACTATTCTTGGTTACATCCTAGGAGGGAAATGGAGTCTGTTTAAGCTTTATGTTGTTTGTATTAATACACAAGGTATAAAGTGATTAGCGACAAAACCTTGTTTCATTTTGTTTGCTCAGTGAACTGAACACACCCTGTCATTGTCTTACAGAGGACACATGAGATGGTGATAGAATGACCTGACTCGCTCTCTTACAGGCGACAGACATTACCGAGAAAACAACGTGGCAGGTGTCTCGACAAGTGTTGTATGTAGCGAGGAGTAGAAGAGGAGCAATAACACGAGCGAAGCAAGTACCTCGGCAAGGTACACCACAGGACACTTTCCAAAGATCCACCCAGAACCTGTCATGTTTTCTAATTTAATATACTTAAAAAACTTAACTGTTGTTATTGTGTGTTCATGATATTAGTGTAAACATTTTTATGAAGGTACCACAATATGCATTTTTTATGATGGAAGTGCTTCTCCTGTCTAAAAAGTTTGGGAACCCCTGGACTATACTGCCGATGATGGGGAGAATGGGGTCCAAATCCCTGTTGGATGAACCGTGGGTGACTTTCCCCAAATAGTTTCTCCCTCACCGCCAATGAAAACGTGGGTAAAGTCCTCTGAACTATACCTTTCTAATTGCTAATCAATTGGTGTATATATGAAGCGGATAATTCAAACGGGTAGTAAGACACAGTGCACAGTTGTTCTTTTATTATTAATTGCCTTGTGTAGGCCTAAGGGAAAACATAAAAAACACATGCTGTTTATTCAGTTGTATTTACACTAGCAAGGGTAAACATTAAGTCATATTTAAATGAGAGAAGACTTATTACAAAAAAATTATCGAAATAACGCCTGGCTACAACATTTAACAAAAGTCATTAAATTTGGGATATAAATAATTAATTTGTAAACGTTATGAAATAATCTACCTGAGGCATAATTCCAGTTTCTTCTTCGGCGTCATCACCACTCAAAGCTCGTCTTAGCTTATCCATTTTTAACTCGATTTAAGACTGATTAGATTCTCGATTATGGTGAAACCTGTTGTCAAAATCTTTGACGTTTAGCCTTTAATCTGTAACAAACATATTGTCTTTAGAATAGTTTCATCTCAACATAGTAATATCGAGATTAAAAAATAATAATATATATTATATATTAGTACCGTAGTTAAAATTACACCAATGTAGCGTACACATACAACAATTCACAAATAATAAAAGGTGTTTCTAAAGAAATGAAAATTTTGATTTGATGACCAACTTCACTTGACGCATTTCATTATTTTGTTTATTTTATATGTTAATAAAAATTCCCAAATCCCAATTATAAATGTCAATTTTATCTCATTTATTTTTAAGTGATAATAAATTAAACAATACAATTTTTTTAATAATAATAGCTTAGATTTAGATTTAATCAATTCAAAAATTTAGAAACAAAGAGGAAAAATTATATCTCACATCTATTAACTAGAAATATTGTTTATTGATATTGGCACCACTTGAACTATATAACTAGAAAATTATTACTACTACTATTATTAATAATATATTTTGTGAACTAAATTTTGAGCTGTCGTCTGATGGTCATTGTACATGAGAAAAAACAAAATCTTAAAATAATTATTTTTATCCTATACACATAGGGTAAAGGTGTCTTTTGTACACTGTAACCTACGGTATAGAATAACCTTGTTACTTTTAATCTTTAATCTATCATTATTATGATCTATGCAAGAGAAAAATACTTCATGGTTCACTTGAAAAGTCACTTTCTTCAGAATGTATCTTTTGAAACATAACATTAACCTAATATAAGAGGTGCCTGTATTGTTAAATCAAATTTTATTTTGATTTTTTATCGACATCAATATTATGGTAGACTTACGTCTCAGTAACAGAATAAAAAATATAAAATTTCTTCTTTTTTCAATCATGTTTACAATCGTAGTATTTGACATTAGAAATAAAACCTCGTTTATCACAAACAAGAATGATATTTCAAATATTAACAGAATTGCTATCAAAAGTACAACATTTTCCTTTTATTTTCAATTATAATATATACCGGTATGCTTTAGATAATATACTAATGTTATTCTTATAATTAATCTAGTTAACTGCTGTTATTGAAAATTGGATTCCTAGTAATGCAGTTCTTTCAAATGAAATTGAATTTTCAAAAATCGTGGTCATCGACGCTCAAAAGAGAAAATTCCTTTATGGCAAACAAGAATGGCATTTCCATTGTGAACCAAAAACTATTCTATTTTTGCTGTTTCTACTGTTCTTTAGGCCTATATCACACTAGGATGCCATGGCAGCTCTGCCAACAGGGGTGCCGGTTACAGAACAAAGAAACCAATGGTGTATCACACACCTGACATTACTGCCAATCCGGGTGACAAGATATTACTAGTGCCAGCGCTGCCATACCATAAGAATACATAGAGTCAGGTCAGGGTGGGCACTGGGAGTCTCCACAAACGACAACAACGCTGCATTGGCATCTTAGTGTGATATGGGCCTAAATTGGCTAGAGCCTATCCTCGCATTTTTATTCGATTATGAGTCTGAAGTTCATTGGATACCTATGTGCATCGCAGTATTATAGTATTACTATATTGGATGTACATAAACACACACCTTTTAAAGGACCAAAGCGTGACGCTAAAGTTTGTTCATATCTGTTACGATATTGTATGTTTACTATCATCTGTATCTCCTAAGAGATTCAAAATTTTGCCACATTGACGCCTCATGCATTTTCACTAGCGCCATCAACGTCTAAGCATGGTGCCTATACAGAACTCATTTTAATGTATAAGTGCCCAAAGTTATATGAATAAACTTCATAAATTGATTAATTATATAACACAAGACGTTTTATAATTTTCTTCATTTTATTATTTAAATATTAGTAAGTCAATATCATAGATAAACGTCACACAAACCTAATGAAAAAACAAGTATTATTATCTTAGATGCCTCCTTTTTGCCTTGATAGTCAAGAAATTTTATATTAATCCGTGTCTTGTAAAGTTTATGTGTTTATCATTTTCTTTGCTCTCTCGTTGTATTTTGGTAATTTGTTTATTTACTAACATATTTTAGTTTACATTCAATGGAAACTATACTGGAACAACAAAGGCGCTATCATGAAGAACGGGAACGACTTTTGGATGCGATGGTGAAAGAAATGCTTCATAAGAAATCAGGAGTAAGTTTTTATCCACCTTTTAAAATATGTTCCAAATGATAGGAACTAAGGTCACGTCAAATTCTGACAAATAAAGAAAAATCGGGTGTAGTACGCAAATGATTTATTTTTAAAACAAATATGTTCACGAAAATAACATTATTAAACAACGCTATAAATTGCATTTAACACACTGAAGGGAATAACTTACTAATTATATTTTGCTTTAATTGTGAAATAATTAATATGTTGGCCAAATAAAATACCTATACCATATCACGTCATGCTGGCTTCCATTTATTTCCTCAAGTGCACCTTGACAACTTAAAATTAAAATAACTAAACTCTAAATAAATGTGTGTACCCATTCAAACTATTATTAACATTATTTTTTTAGACATAGAAGGTTAGGTTAGGCTAGTTTAAAATTCATAACATATTAACGTTTATTTTAAACAAACTATTATTATTAAATAAAATATATACGTTTTATTTAAGTGTAGGCCTATATATTAATTTGTTTTATCTTATGAATTACAAATTAACCCAACCTAACCATGTCTGAGAAAATTAAATGATATTCAAAGTTGGAATTGGTATATACATTTATTTAGGTGGACATTTGCTGGATAGGCCATATAAGCGTTTTAGGAAATGTCGAGGAATATGGCTCAACAATACCCTGCAATAACTTAAGGGCAAGTCAAGTCGTGACTGTCTAAATTTTGACTTAAATAGTGTCTCCCTCCAACTCTAAAGAGAGTTTTCCCAGTTGTGTGTACAAATCTCAATTCTCATGTGTGGTTTACTTGTCAATCCTCAATCCCATGTCTTTAACCAAAGTTTAGTCATGGTTGTGCGCATGCATGAGAATTCAAGTATGTTCTAGAAAGAAGAAACTAGATAATATCTTGTCTCATAACACGTTTTAAACCGTGCTGCTATAAGGCGATATTTTAATGTCTCGATATGATCTCAATGAAATAAATCTAACTTTTATCACACAACACAACAGCCCATCTCTTTATGTTGAAATCCTTTAACCTCCTCATACGACACAATCTTTTTATGTGTATCTGTCTAAAAATATGATTACATTTAGTTGTAATTTCAATCAAATAAGGTTTGTTATATACTTAAATATTTAGAGTAGATAGGCTTATATAGTAGCTGGAAAAACATATTGGCTCTGGAAAATGTGGAATTCGGAGCATTTTAAAATACAGTTTGGCTGTACACCCTGTTTAAGCATTATATTTCCATACTTATATCTCTGCAGGGCGCAATCCAACAAAAATTTTTTTTTAGTTTTTAAAAAATAAATATTTAAATTAAATAAGCTATTTATTTCTAAATAAAGAAATAAAATCTATATATTTTACCCAATACTAAGATTTATTTATTTTAATTTAAATTAACAACATGATCATTTTTATGGTGTTGTGACATTTGGGGTCGCCTTGTCTGTGAATCACTTTGATATTTAACTAAAATATTCCGAGAATATTAAGAGGGAAGAAGGGGTCATATTTTTGCATGGGGTGGGGGAAGGGCATCACCACTTATTTTTTATTTATTTTTCTCTTTTTTTTTGTCTGGTATTTTGTCACTTTTTTGTTTGCGTCACGCAGGGAGTGTAGTTTATTTATATTATACAGAATACAACTGAGGCACATATTTTGAGTCTCGCCCAGGGCGCACAGAACCCCTTGGGCCAGCTCTGTCTCTCTGTCACATTAAATAAACCTGGTATGTATTAAAGAGTTGTAAAATAAAATATTATTTCAGACACATCAATGTGGGCTGGTAGCGATGCCTTGAAGTGAGGGATCTATAATTGCTGTGAAGAGAAGATTATGTAAAAGGGTAATCTTTGTCGTGTTGGCAGATAGTACAAACTATGTGACAGTATTATCTTGTGCTGAGACTCTTCTTGTCCTACAATCAGTGTCGTCAACCTGATCGTGCTAACTTGTTTGTGCGAGCTGTTCTACCAATTCATCCCGTTCCAATGTTAGTCCACTGTTTAGGTTTGTTGCAATAATAGACTGAGGATTGAAATATTTTATACCTTAAGCACAATATTTTCCTCGCCCTACAGGAGGAAATACTACATTTTCAACACGGAGCAAGCTGCGTTAGTTGGAGATATAATCTGTGTTGTTATAACTTTTGGTGTTAGAAAAATATATTATTCTTTAACAAATTTATGTTTACAAGAACCAATTGTGTAACAAATGCCGGTATCTAAATGGAATATTTTGATAGCCGACATGTTTAGTTAGGCTTGGTATTAAAGAATTATTTTTAGTACCACAAAAATTCCATTTATTTGCCTCCATGGATCAATCCATAAAGTGCACTGTTTTAATTACATTAGGCCCTAATGCTTAAGGTACTTGTATTCAAGCTGTGAGCTAACCTATTTCCAACTCCACAATCCGCTAACTATGGTATTCCTTGTAGATACTGTATTATTACTGGGAATGTTTTGTGACCTCGTAAGTTTTCTAAAAATGTTATTATTCTTTTTCAGTATCGAGAAATTATAAACTCGGATCATCGACTAAAAATGTTACTTGATGTGAGTACTTATTTAACCTCTTATTGTTTTTGACCATCAAAGTAATACTGGTAGTTTTTACATTTTAACTGTGATGTAAGCTACAACAATACAGCTTGGCCTGTCAGCTTTGTAGTTTTATTGAGGCCTAAACTTATTTAACGATACAAATAAAATTGCCACGCAACTTTAGTTTGCCATTAGACTAAATTAGTTTATATATAATTTGTTTAAAACCCACCTTGGTGGCGTAGTTAGCTAACGTGCTAGTCATGTTGAGCTAGACTGCCGAGGACGGGGAGATTGAGGTTCGAATCTCGGTCGGGTGAATGGGGGGTGGTTTTTCACTCTCTCTCCACACAAATGTGAGTTCGCTTCCACTAAATTCAACCTTCCCATTTCCTAATCCACTAGTGTTATATAGTACTTAAGCGTATAACCTGAACTGGTAGTAAGACGTGGTGCTAAATATGCTTGTTTAAGATGTAACCTTATCAGACACCAAAAGCTGGTGCAGTTCTTGCTCAAGGTCATCCTTCACTCACTTTTTTTTAGCACCGCGTCTTAGCTTACTATCCACTCGGCTTATATGCTTATGTACTAATTATTCTAATGGTTTTAGGGATGAGGGAGGTTATTTTTAGAGGAAGTGTACCCGCATTAATGTGGAGGTAGAGTGGAAAATCATTTATTATAAACCACCCTCAGTGCACCCGACCGAGATTCAAACCTCGGTCTCCCCGTGATGGACAGTCCAGTCTACTGCGAGAGTAGCGTAGCGCATTAGACCCCCCCCGAAACAGGTCACTCACTATTCAACACATGAGAGTGTCAGCTAGTCCTAGAATCTTATGTTTGTTGTTCGTTGTTTCAATATTATATCTGGTAAATATTACTTGCACTTTTCACCAAATAAATATCACCAAAGGTGGTGAATAAACACTGAAAACTGGTGAAGAGAAGTATAATTTAAAGTGTTTTTTTTAATTGCTGTATTTTACTAGAATGTTGAGTTTGATGATGCTTTCTAAGATTTATTAAATTTAATACATATTATCTCAATTATTTTAATAAAATGCTAGGGCCATAGAAATAATACTGCTCTAATCTGAGCATTCATGAGCTATGTGGGAAATGCATTAAAATTCACAATAGATTTAAACAATATTTAATTTTGCTAAAACTTGTCGCATAAAAAAATAATAGAAATTACATGTTGAACCAAAGTGGACCTAAATGGTTAAAACCCATTTTTGAGAATGTATATTATATTTTTAATTTTTCAAAAGGCTCATCTCCACTTCTCGTTTATCATAAAAAAAAAAGTTTGTGCAAACATTTTAAAATGTAAAGCTGTTCCATTGGTAGTTTAGTTGTATTGTGGCTTATTTTGTCAGCACCACATGGACAGTACGACTAATCTACGAGAGCTCTACGAAGATAAAGATGGTCAGAGAAAAGAGGAAGTGGCAGCTTTGTCTGGCCCCAACGAGTTCGCAGAGTTCTACTTACGTTTGAAAGCCATCAAAGATTTCTACCGACGCTTACCAAATGAGGTTAGTTTAGAAATATAATGTCTTTAACTTTCATTTGTTTAATATACTTTTAAATAACAAACTTACTGTTCATGTCTCATATCATGTGACTTAATTTGCTGACTAAGATCGGCGCCGTAGAGAGTGAAAAGAAGAAATCATTTTACTATTCACTCTTCCCCTTGTTTCAGGAATCTGAGGAAATGCTAAAACTATGTTTACAATAAGTTTGTTATCTTTTGAATATCTCTCTTATAGAGTAGAGTCCGAACTTTCCGATCTAAACGGGGTTGACAGGTGGTCGGATAGTACAGAAACAAGGGGAGGGGCTGGAACGAAACAAATCCAAATTAAATGGAAGTACAGAACAGTATTAGTAACTACTACATAATAAATTACAAAACTATTAATTTATTTGTGAAACAGAACAAAGAATTTTAAATCATTTAAATATAACTTTTATTAGACTACTGTAATATGAAAAATGCAAAAGTCACTGTTTAAAAAATTGGCGATTGAAGTTTGTTTCCACGCTTTGCTTCTCTTCCTTGTGGCGAGGTCACGCCAATAGCGTTTTATATATATGTCGGACAAAACGGAATGTCAGATAATCGGCAGTCGAATAGTAGGGACTTTGCTGTAATTTAATCTTATGTAAAAAGCTTATAAATACTAAACAAAATCTGTAGCAATGTTTTTTTGTTTTTACACTTTTCATGTAAATTTTAGAATATTTTTTTGTCTGATTGATTTCTTCTACAAAGGTGTAAATCAACAACCTAAATTGATGTTGAATGGAATTAAAAAATTTTATCCGTAATATAAGCCTAAAGTTGATTTTCTTATGCGTTTTAGATAAGCATTCCCATGTCAGTTGAGTTTGAAGAGTTGGCTAAACTGAGGGAGAACCCAACAGAAGAACAATCAAGTGAGTTGAAATAAAGCACATAATATTTGTTATAAAATATCTCTGAAGTAATAGGTTTTAGTATAAATCATAAACTATCGTAATAAATACATACATATTAGGTACCTAATCGCTCTGTTCCCTTACAGGGTAGGCAAAAAATAACCTCTGTACTTAATCCATCCTCACTAACTTTCTCCACACTTCCCAATCCTTGCATACTTTCTTATCTTCAACAGCATACATACACCGAGTCATACATGCTCTTTTATTATTAAAACTCTTAATGGTTCTATTTTCCACACATTCTTCTACAACATTTAGCCACGTCTTACACGGCCCACCCCTTCCTTTATATCCACACACACTCTACCTTCATATATTTGCTTCGTCACTCGATACACACTCATCCTATCAACATGCCCAAACCAACGTAAGATATTTCTTTCACGTTGACCTTTTAAGACAAAATAATTACAGTTGAATATTACCAATAATTAAAACATTGCTTTCTTATTTCCTCTTATATTTCTTATAATAGCTCTGCACTTTATTTACTAAAGTTATTTCCATTTCCTTTCAGACATTGTGGAGTTTACAGACGAAGAAGGCTATGGGAAGTATTTGGATCTTCATGAATGTTATGTCAAATATGTCAACCTGAAAGGTATTGAGGTGAGTTGGTTAAATACGTTCTCACGTTGCTGATCTTTAGATTTGGTGTACGGTAAACTTTGGTTAAGAGGTGGTTTCAAAGAACTGTATCACCACTAACCTGGAGAGAGTATGAAAAATCACAGTGAGGAAAACAACACCCTTAATGCTATCAGTCAAACCCAGGGTAAGACTAGGATGTGCTAACTACTCATTTAGCCTGTTGATTATTATTGTACATTCACTTGTCTGAACATTCAGTAATACTGTGTGTTGTTGATTCCCAGAAAGTGGATTATATCACCTACCTGACAACATTCGACCACTTGTTTGACATTCCGAAAGAGCGCAAAGCGTCCGAGTACCGCAAGTATCTGGAGTGTCTGTTAGATTACCTCCATGGCTATATTCAAAGGATCAAACCTCTGTTGGACCTCAACACGGAGATGGAACATGTACAGAAGACCTTCGCACAGCAGTGGGAGGCAGGGACCTTCCCAGGATGGCCCGTAAGTCATGTCACGTGTTTATTGACCAGTTACAGTTGTATTGCGTGAGCGGCCAAAAATAATGTCCGATCATAATTGTGACAGGGAAAATGGCTGTTGAAATGAAATAGTGGTTCTTTCAATATAAAACATGCTATTTAGTTTCAAGCGTGTCTCTTTAGTATGTTCTATGGTCATTTGTTTGGGAGGGGTGCAGGGGCATGTTAGTCACCTACACTAATTAGTAGATAGGACAAGAAAGTGACAATCACAAGGAGTGTAAATAGCTTCAAAAACTTTGACTTCATTTTGACTAAAATTCTGGCTTTGACGATTACCAAGCTTTGGTAACTAGAAATATTGACAGCTAAATTACACATTAATGTTTAATGTCGGTTGACACGAGGATGGAAAAAGAGAGGATGCCGAAGAAAATGATGGAGCTGAAGTATGTAGGAAAAAGACCGCAAGGGAGGCCAAGAAATGGATGGGAGGAGCAGATAACAGAAAGTGTTAAAGTGAGAGGAGAAGAATAGAAGAAATTAAAGGAGGAAAATGGTGGAAGGATAGAGGAAGATGGAGGTATTTTACTAAACTGATCCAGCCATAGACTGGAAACAGTTTATTATTATTAGCTTATTTGAAAACTTTGTCTCCAGCCCTTGAATTCAAACTGTTTTATTTGATACTGCCCTCAAACACTATTTTTGTCTTGTAACTTCTCTGGTTTGATTGTTTAGAAAGAGACAGGTAGTGCGTTGACCCACGTCGGGGCTCATCTCGACTTGTCGGCTTTTTCATCGTGGGAGGAACTGGCGTCACTGGGGCTGGATAGGCTCAAGTCTGCGCTCATGGCGCTCGGACTCAAGTGTGGGGGGTGAGAACAGCTATTTTAAAAAATAAAATAATTCTGCGGAGATCTGGTAATAATACAAAAACGTGTAGGGAAACAATGGCTAAAAACTCGCCAAGGGATAAACATCGGCTGGAATGACAATTTGACTTTTGGAGATAAGTAGTTTTTATTTTTACTAACTTGATATGTGTTCATTTTCCAAATTTAAACAAATGTTTACTAAAAAACAATGAAATTTAAATTTAATTATAGGAAATCTGACGCTATGCTGACATTATATAAAAAATAAAAACATTATAAACATTCTAACGTTCTCTTGATAGTAAATTAAATTTCAATTGTTCAGATTTCTCTTATACAGGGTGGACCTAATAAAACCGGCCCCTACTTCACAGATTTGAAATGAAACCCTCTTGTATGAGTGTTGTGCGTGAATTAAAACAACTTGAAAAGGGTAAACGTGTAAATTACTGCCAGTGGTTCTTCGAGAACATTCATCAACCCATTTCTCCTCATTTCCACAGACGAAGCACGGTTCCATTTACATTTCTTGGGGCCGGTTTTATTTGGCTATAAGTGCTAATGAACCATTTAACTCTAATAATGTTATTTGTTTGCACATGGACATACGGTGATTATCGGAAGCTAGATAGCTTACACAGGGTTTGTATCGTGTCTGCGGCTCTTGTTGACAGTACCCTAGAAGAGCGAGCTCAGCGTCTGTTTAGCACCAAGGGTAAGAAGTCCCTGGACCCGTCCTTGTTCACCAAGAACAAGCCGGGCAAGGTTGGCCGAGGTAAAGAGAGCGAGCGACAGAGAGACGTTGCTTTCCTCGAGGCACAAGTGTACAGGTATGTACTGAGAGAACGCAACCATTAGAAGTAAACACCCTGTATCGTGTATGGTGAATAAAGATTTGATTGTTTGTCGTAAAAAATGTTGTATCAGATCCTCAGCCTTACAGAAGTCTTGCTGTGCTTCTTGAGCTAGGTTGAGTCTATCAAAACTAGGGTTCGCTAGTGTCATTGCGCTCATATAATAGCAATATTTTTTATCAAAAGAATTAAAATGAATAAAAGTTTTTATTCATGTAACCAATAAAATGCCACAAAAGTCTCTAGAACCAAGTGTAGTTTGACAATTTTATTTTGGCTTGAAGCTAAATTTTATTATTCCAGTATTACCTGTTGTGAAGTTCGACACCTTAGCTCAGTCGGTAGCGTGTCTCTCTACTAAGCTAAGGGTCCCAGGTTCGATTCCTGGCATAGCCTAAAAAAATTATCATTGATGAATTGAGAAATTAACAGCTGGGGACTGTAGGTTGTGCCTGTCCTAGTCTTAAGATAGATTATAAGTCGTATGAAGCTACGACAGGCCTAGCTAGCCGGTAGTGGATGTAAAAGTAAAAACCTATTGTGCAGATTATAAACTATTTCTATACGTAATATTTCTTACATATTATCTAAGGGCTCAATTATTGGCTGCATTATAAAAAAATTTAGCCTATAAAACATGAATTTCATTTTAAAATATGAGTATTGACAAGAATTTGTGCGAAAAAATTGATTTTGTGTATAAATACCTTTATCTCTAGAACTCAAAAATTTTTAATAACGATTTATTTGACCTTAAAACAAGTTTTGGTGCTTTTGAAATTGATTTTTCAAACGGGTCCTAGTTATAAACATATCCTGTTGATTTTAAATATTATAGGCAAAAAGATTAATTTTTTTATAGGAGTGTGAAGTCCACCTTTTCAATTCAAATCAAACCCAAAGCAAATATATCAAATATTCTCGAACCCAAATAAAAACAAGTTCAAATATTTTTAGTTAGTTTTATTCTTGTAAACATATAATATTATGCTTATTTCTCTAATCCTATGCATTAAAATAACTTGGAAAATATTTTATTACACAATTATTCATATTTCATTATAATATGATAAATCAAGCAACTACAAAATATTTTTTTTTGTACAAATTCTAGTCAAAGCTCTGCGCACCACGTTACAGACTTCACATTTCATGACACTCCAAACATGTAATTACTGCTATAACAGATTCACAGAGTTAGTGTCAGAGCAGCGAAACGCTACCAAGGAGAACGTCCAGCGCAAGCAGGCGCGCACAGAGGGCGAGAGAGATGACTCAGATGCTGATGCCAGCGCTAGTGAGTCAGACGATGATGATGACTCAGATGTGCCCTACAACCCAAAGAACCTTCCCTTAGGTTGGGATGGCAAGGTGGGTGGTTTCGAGAGGAATAATGTGCAAATAAACAAGAACAATGTGACCCGCTCCAGTGGCCGCGCGGTCCAACGCGCTACTCGCGCAGTAGACTAGACTGTCCATGACGGGGAGGTACAGGTTCGAATCTCAGTTGGGTGTACTGAGGGTGATTTTTACAAACTGATTTTCCACTCTTCATGCAAATTCGGGTACACTTCATATAAATATAACCTTCCTAATCTGTAAAGCCATTAGCTTAATTAGTACATAAACATATAATCTGAACAGGTAGTAAGTTACAAAGAAAATTTAAAAAAATGAAACTTGTGTATTATGCTGCTTCATAATTAATTATACACACACACAAATCAATAGCTCAGAGTTGTTAGTTGTTTTTACAAGTAAGAATATAAATGTAATATTAAAGACTTTGTTACAGCCAATCCCATACTGGCTTTATAAGCTCCATGGGCTGAACATCAGCTACAACTGTGAGATCTGTGGAAATTTCACTTACAAGGGGCCCAAGGCTTTCCAGAGACATTTTGCCGTAAGTATTCACACTGGTTAGATTCTATACACCTTTTGAAAAAATATATATTTTTAAGCTTGTGTAAACCTAAAAATTTCAAATCTGAATTAAAATCTAACTAAGATTCAGATTTGATTCAAAATTTTGAATCTCAATAAATTAGAAGTTTGAGAGCTTTGTTTGTTTGGTTTTTGTCATTCAAGTCGAACGTGAGTCGAGTATTTCAAAAAACTTCTGAGTATATTTAAAATGTCACTAGTCTAAGCACACCTTAGCTCAGTCGGTAGAGTGACGTTGAAGTTTTCAGATATTCATACATCCCTATTTGTTTTTCAGGAATGGCGTCATGCCCATGGTATGAGATGTTTGGGGATTCCCAATACTGCCCATTTCGCTAATGTAACGCAGATTGAGGATGCGTTAGCATGTGAGTCAAAATATGTCAAATATTGTCAAGAGTGGAACAAAATATAATATTGTGGTTGATTTACTGAACAAATGAAACAAATTGTCTTGTTTTAACTCCACCGATTTGCATTTGTCTCTCGTGGTGGATATGTCTCACAATATTTGAACGCATTAATCGCTTTAATTCAAACTTAGCACAGTTGTTCCTGTACCTTTATTCAGGTCAAGTTCGTTGGGGAAGAAAATGGAACAAAGGGTTGAGGAGAAATCAACCCTTATATATATAGAAAAACGGCATCTAGTATTAATAATTACATTAATAATTAGGGCATTTCCTAATATCTTATGTACCTGAAAATTGGTATATAGGTGCAAACTACTGTAATTACATAAGTTTTTTAATGATTTTTTTTAAGGGAGGGGCAGGATGAGACCAAATAATTGGGGGGCAAACTATGTCTTCCCAGGGCTAAGGGTGACCCTAGGAAGAAGTGTGTAAGAGGAAGGGAAAGTATTCCCAAGATATACAAGAAATAATTATAAACACTCCAAACAAGCCTTTGTCCCATCTTACAGTCCTATGAGCCCTTTCCCTGGCCTTATATGCCCTTTAGAGCTTACAGGTGTATTAATTCACCCTGTACTCTTTAACTCGACCTTTTTTTTTTTTACCAAATATGGGTAATGCCAGAAAACAGCCCGAGGCTATTCCATGGTCAATCCCAAAGTAAAAACTAGAAACGTTTAGCTATGATATCGTTTTAACCTTCTGAAGTATGGATGGTTTAGTTCTGAAAGTCTTTCATATATACACGATTTTTAAAACTCTAGTCCAGTGGAAACCCTTTCCATACATGATGCAATTTCGGCAGCTTCATCCCTTTGGGGATTGTTTTTAAACTTATATCATCATCATCATCATTTGTTCCCAGCCTGTGGCCAGGTCAGTTTAGTCCTCATGACATGCCCATACCATCTCACTCTTGCTTCCTCTACTATCTCATGTACTCCCTTTTTCCCGGATAACTCAGATTAAAGGACCAAAATAGTCTGAAAGTATTATAATAGAATATAATTATTTATCTTAACCTTCAAGAAGAAGACTTAGTCTCATAATCTACCCTGACACAACGCCCCTGTTCATAATATTTTTGATCGATTCTGAACAATGTATGTTACTACATTTTCCCACCCTGATGTTTGAATACACTGACAGTGTGTTGTTGTCATGTTGGTAGTGTGGGAGAAGTTGAAGTCCCAAAAGCAGTGCGAGCGCTGGCAGCCGGAGCAAGAAGAAGAGTACGAGGACTCTCTCGGCAATGTGGTCAACAGGAAGACTTTCGAGGACTTGAAAAGACAAGGTTTACTCTAGAGTGGAAACCACTCATATCTGTACACACGTCTTTGTATTAAACATGTGTCTATCTGAATGTGTTTTTTTGTTCGTGTACGATGATTTTGAATGGTGGAGTATTTTTTTATCATTTAGTAAAAACATGAGTTTGAGTATTATACTTGAGTTCGGCCGAGTGCACTGGAAATGTGCATCTAACCTTTCTCTAGAAGTAAATTGGTGTATTTTGTTTTTAATTACCCTTCGAATTCTTACCCCCCACTAGACTAGGTTGTTAATAAACTCCTGTGTATCAATGTCAATAAAAGAATATTCTAATAAAAACTTGATTGTTTGAATAGTTTTTATAACCTCGGGAAGAAGTGGGATGGAGTTAGGTTTGCCAATGCACAATTTATTGAACCTACCACTATGAGCTGCAATCAATACACCGCACCGCATACACTTTAAAATATACATTTACTATAAACTCGTAAGAATTGTGAAACGAAATGATAGGTCCATACATTGTTGTAGAAACACTACACTAAAGATCTTAAATGAAATAATATACACTGTTACTTTCTCTATGGAACTAGGAACATTGTTACAGAAAAATTGAGAAAAGAGGAACATCTTTGTCAACCAAACAACATAAGAATCAAATTCTTGTTCAAAGTCCTAAATTTAAAAGCATTTAGCTTTACTTATAGTTCAGAAATTATTGGTTAAAAAATATATATTTCAAATAAAAATTTGTATTTTTAACAGTACTACAATTTTACACTGATAAGTTATTTCGTATCTCAAATAGTTGATGAGAAATGATGAAAATAGGAAATTTTATCTCATGTAAAGTAACTAAAGTCATTTTCATGAAAAAATGAGAGTTGCCATCTTGTTATTAATAATAAACAATGTCTACATATAAAATTTAATCAAAATTGTCGGAGCAAATTTCAAGAAAATTAATTTTTCTTTATTTGCCCTTCAGTAAACTACCCTTAAATTTGGGCTGGATATTTAATTTCAAAAACCCCTCGGGGGAACCTTATGAACAAGTTATAGCCCAATCAGTAAAATAGTTTTGGCTCTAGTAAAAGGTACAACGCATATGTACTAATTACGCTAATGCTTTTAAGTGATTAGAGGAAGGGTACCCGCATTTGTATGGAAGGAGAGTGGAAAACCCCCCTCAGTACACCCTACCGAGATTCAAAACTCAATCTCCCTGTAATTGGCCGTCTGGCCTACTGCGAGAGTAGCGCCTTAGACCATGCGGCCACTAAAGCAGGTCAATTATATTATATATTGGCACACTTTAAGGTATTGACTTAGCAAACTCATGTCACTAATAAGATTTTATAATTTTCACTTTAGAGCTTTTAAAATATGATCCACTTTGACACAAACTTATTGCATATTTACTAAAACAATCTACTCCCCCGGTCCTATACTGTTAAATCCCATGTTCAATGCTCGTGCCATAACTATTCATTATGAAATGAATTCAATTTTTATTCCCTTTGTTCTTGTAGTGTTGATTGTCCTGACTAGGTCTTGAGTCAATAATACATAAGGAATATGGCTACTGAATAAATCAACACAATATAATAATCTTTAAATTGAAGACTTAATTTTATTAATTATTTGTGACAAAATGCTGTTACTTTATAAATAAAAATATTTCCTCCCGACATGACACATATTGTCCATGCAGCCAATCCAAATGCTGGGCAGCGATTAAACTCAAAACTTGTTAGACAGAGCAGGAAGTCGGCTCGAAAGTCAGGCTGGACTGAAGGATCGTGGCGTGAGGAATTCTGGGGTCCCTTGGTGATAAAACATGCTTTGAAGTAAGGTGACAGTGAGTTGAAGGCGAGATTACTCTCCTGGAATAAGTGGGTCTAGGGAGATGAGAGCTAATCCGGGAGGGGGGAGGAAGAGAGAGTTTTAGGCAGAGGAGAATCATTTTTGGAATCAGGATTAATTTTAGAAGGCAGCTCACCATCTATGTCTAGTCTATAAAGACCATCTGTGTTCCTATAACTCGACCATTAATTGTACAGTCTTGATACTGATTGATTCTGCTCTTTTGATGAAAAAATAACTTTGTAAGCCATTTTTTCACCATCTGATTGATTGATAGCAAGTTCAAACTCAAGTTCGGCACATGGACTACGTATATCAGATATATTTCATTGAACCATTATTAATATTTATCATAACATCTCCACTGCCTCCACTTTCAAGCTTCTCGTTGTTTGCTGTTCTAACTTCAAGACCTGTTGATTCATCATTAAAATCAGAAATCTCATATTTACGCATCGTTATGTGTGCGGTAGCTCTGAACTTGTCTTACTCGTCATAGTAGTAAATAAACTCCAATTTTTTTCTGACTTTTTTGTTTTAGCTGCTACTAGATAGCAACTTTTTTTTTTTAAGCATTCAGAAGCTTTATGCCCAAGTTCAATTCAAAAAGGATTTTGAGAAGTCCAAAGCTCCCGACACAGACTCCATATCCGTAGTCCGTACTCTGTGTTCCTGGTCCATAAGAAATTCTATTCGCGATTACAGAGTCAATATTTGTAATCACGTGACTGTTTCAACCAATAAGATAATAAGAGACTTTGTCTAATCAAAAAATTAAAAAGAAAATCGTCTACAGTAAGGAACGAGCGTCAAGCAAACCCTGAATTTAGTAATAATCCCAATCTGTAAGGCTTCATTTCGTACCAGAATACTATCATATATATATATGTAGGATAAAACGTCCATTTAGAACGGAAGTAAAAATGTTCTTCTGGAAGATCTTTTAACTTAACTTAAAACAATTATAGGGTAGGATTCTGGTACCAAATAAGCCCTACAAGCGAGCTTCCTTCAAAAATCATCGCATATATTAGGCTACATTAACTTATTCAAGGGAAAAACTAACCAGTTTCGAACTTTGCTATCCTCTTTAAACCTTTTACTAACATATTTATTTCATTTAACTAATCACACATTGATGTATCTCATATATTCAATCAAATTAATGAACGATGTCAAAATGCCACATTGCCTTGTATGGGTGTAAGAGAGAAAGAGATATCCGAAAGTTTCTTTCTCTCTTACAAAATGATATACAGACGACAGCTTTAAAATTTCAGCCACAAATGTCCATCCAGTTATTTTATAGAGAACAATGGTCTTGACTTGTAGAAGTTAAATGTAATGGTTAGTGTGTCAGTACTGCCTGGCAGGAGGTAAATGAAATATTTGGGGGTGTTAGTCCTGCCTTGTAGGGGTAAGAATGATTGTTTGAGAGTGTCGCGGTAAAAAAAAGTAAAGATTACACGTCCAAGATTAAATTTAAAATTTGGGAGGCTCGAATTATTTTTTTTTAATGTTCTCTCTCATCACCTTAAAGTTTGATATTTTATTTTAAACCAAGGTTCTTCGTCTCCTTCACACATAAGTGGGTTTAACCGATGGTTTTCAGTTGATATAGTTAGAACTTAATAAAATATAGATATAGGCCTACATGGTTCTAAATAATTGCAGGGATTTTAAGGAAATATTTTTATAAGCCCAGCTTCCAACAATTTTATGTTCGTTATAAATTACTTTCAAGTTTTGAAAATATAATTTAGACTTTGGCCAATTTGCTTGGACTTAATTAATATATTTTTATTGTGAATTCCTAAATATAATATTTAGCTTTTATAAATTGATTATGGCCGTATCCGAATAGTCAAGTACACTTGACTTGACGCAGACTTCATGCAGACTCGATAAAATTACACTTTACACCCACTTGAGATCGAAAACTGCAACAGACTTTTCGAACGGCAATTACCCTTTACACGCCCTTGAGTCTGCAGTGCTGCTTCCTACCCGTGATCTTAGAAACTATTTTAAACACCATCTATAATCAGGGAATGAAAACGAATACAACGTTTTAATATCCAAACCCACTTCTTTTCACTAGACATTTCCAACACAAACAAAAAAACACTACAACATGAGCAGTACCGGTATAGTTAAAATACTTTATCATAGATAGCAGACTACACATCACAGATCACATTACTCTAGCAGACGAAAAATTAAACAGTTGCCAGTCAAACTCCGCATCGACGGCGTGTGAAGGGTAACTTGCCGTCACACTTGGTCTCAAGGGCTTGTGCAGGGTGCAGCGGCTCACTTCGTGACTATTCGGACGGTTGTTCACTCGATCACGTGATTGCCAATGCAATTATCGAGTGAGCGTCAAGGGTCGACGGCGCGTGAAGACTATTCGGATACAGCCCATATTTCCAATTCACTAGTTAGTAAAGAGCGGGATTTTTAAAAGTTATTTGTGTGTAAAAGCTAGTTGATAAAAAATAGTAAATTGCTGGAATTGGTGAAGACCACTCGATCACAGTATGTTCATGTTCTAGTAGTTTAGCCTTTATCATCGGGAGAGTTTGACACAGTGGCGTACTCAGAAACTTACTTTGGGTGTTGTAGGGGGTGGGTAGTGAAATAAAGGTTTTTTTAAAAAGAGGTTTGCCCTCCAACCCAAAAGAGAGGTCGAAGATCCTCTCCAGTAAAAAGTAAAAAAATGTGGATGCCTCTTGAAGCTATTTGGAGTGGTCTTAGCAAATTGTTGAAATTATTTGCCTATTAGACTAAAAAAAAAAGATTAATTCATTTAACACATCTTCAGTGCTTGAGTTTATAGTTTAACTTTATATACTATTTTAAACTTTTATTAAAATTATTTGGGTCTTGGGAGAGGAATGGCAACTGCCCCATTTTTCCTCCCCTGTGTGTGCCTCTGGTTTTTGACACCCCTGTTATATTATAACAAAGCAAAATAGTCTGTTGTTTATTGACATCACACAAACAGGTTCATTGACCTAGCAACAGAGACTGGCAACATTTTGAGCTTTGTTTAAACTTTACCTGTCCGACCTGCCATTTTATTTGCTTTCTCCGTGTAAACTTGGAAAATATTTGGTGCTAGTAGGTTAATATACCGTACTATAGTTTGAAAATCTACACTAGAATTAAGAAGGATATGTATGTGCTTTGAGTTGGTTCCTATATTCATTATTAAGATAATACTATTTGAAATATTGTTTTTTTTTAATGTTTAGGTAGGTACTCATCAAGTTGATTAAAATATTTTATTTAATAAAATAATATTTAAATAGGTAAACTTTATAAGTACTTATTCATGGTTTTATTTGGTTGTGTTTGTAATGCCCTATAAATTTATTAAAGTTAAACTTTTTTTTTTTCATTTCCAACATTGACTTACACAAATTCTCCTCAGTTATAAAAATAGGTCCATGCTATTAATTTATATAATGGAGGTTTAAATGTCCCAAGACAACAGTTTGTACACCACTGAGGCACATATATTTGTGGAGGGAATAGATTAGATAGGACAAGAGACCAGATACAATTGTTTCATTACAAATGTGTACTTAGTTTAAGATCAAAGGTTTTCTCACTATTTTAGTGGTCCTAGCGTATTCTATCAACTGTTTAAAAGTTATTAATTGTCTGATAGCTCCTGTATATATATATAGAGAGAGAGAGAGAGAGAGAGGAGCTATCAGACAATATCTCTATCATAGGCACTGTAGTGATATTTTTAAAAATGGTGGAGCCCCTTGTATTGGTCCATGGAGGTGCAGGTGATATACCTGAAAGTGCCGTGGAGGGTAAACTGAAAGGTGTCCGAGTGTCTGTTAAGAGGGGCTATGAAGTCCTGGCTTCTGGTGGTTCTGTCGTTGACGCTGTTCAGGCAGCCGTACAGATAATGGAGGACCTACCTGGGTTCAATGCAGGTACCAAGATAAGTCTTACAAACATACGTTAAATGATGTGTACTTTACGGCTAATATTATTGCTATTTCCTTACATGTGTAACTAAAACATTTAAAAACATAGTTGTTTGCCTTGATATTATGAAAAACATTTTTTATGGATGTGAAGTGTAGGTTTGTCAGGAGAAACACAGGAGTAAGGTGAATGCGTTTGGAATGAGATAGCTAAGAAGTGTATGTGGAAAAACTTGTAAAAGTCAGTAATGAATGGGTGCTTACGGAGTGCGGTTTGAAAGGGAATCCAATGGGTCAATGTGAAAGAAGCGTCTTACGTTGGTTTGGGAATGTTGAGAGGATGAGTGGGGATTGAGTGACGAAGCAAATATATGAAGGTAGAGTGTGTGTATCAAAAGGAAGGGGTAGGCAAAGACGTGGCTAAATGTTGTAGACGAATATGTAAATTAGAGAAACATTAAGAGTTTGTATTACTCTGTGTATGGATGTTGAAGGAAGGATGCAAGGACAGGGAAGTGTGGAGAATGTTAGTGAGGACGGATTAAGTACAGAGTTGTTTTTTGAGCTACATGCACAGTTGGTTGCCTACCCAATAAGGGAACGGCGTGAGTAGGTATATATCATATATATATATATATATAGTTTTTTATTTAATACCAAACAGCTCAATTTATATCCATACAAACAGTGTAATTTAAAGTCAATAGAATAGTTTGATATTTTGTTGTCGTTTTTTACAAATATTTGAACAGTTGCAGCTTATGATTAGGTAGTGGATTCTTAGGCACCAGAATAGGCACTAAAAACAAGCCTACAGTAAGCAATGTAAAATTGATTCTACTTCCTTCAATTCTATTACCTAAAGCCAATTAAGATTGCTTTTTTTTTAGCACTGCTCGTCACTTATTTAGGTTGTACGTATATGTACTAATTACATTAATGTGTTAGGGGTTAGGAAGGTTGAATTTAGAAGGAAGTGTAGCTGCAATTGACTGGAGGAGGAGTGGAAAACCATTTGTTAGAAAACCTCTTAAGTACACTGGACCGAGATTCAAATCTTGATCTCCTCGTCATAGAGAGTCTGAGAGTGACTCCTAAGACCAGGAGTTTGAAACTCAAACGAACACATTTCAATTCAAATGACATCACTTGTTTGCATATTACATGATCAAAGTTTATATGTTCTCTCGTAGGTCACGGTTCTGTTTTGAACCTTGATGGTGAAGTAGAAATGGATGCCATCATCATGGAAGGAGCTGACCTTAAAACAGGTTTGTTTGTTTGTTTGTTTGTTTGTTCTGGTTGATACATTCTACACTAGCAGAAGTAACCGGCCATGCTTTTCTTTGCTTCAAACAAACACAAAAAATACATACATTTTATTTATTTTGACCCAGTTTATAATGAATTTAAAAAAAACCTAATCAAATTTGTTTTAATTCCAGCTTCTAGGTGCACATGTTTATGTACAGGAGCTCTTATTTTTTAATTTAATTTAATTTCACAATGTGAAATGTCAACAGACAATCGTTATATTTATATTGCATGTTCATGTTGCTTTGAGGTATCTATATATTTATTATTTATTTTAAACTAAAGTTAGTTGTGATTGTTTTAATTTAATAGAATATAGTTTTAACAAAAATAATATACTACTTCTGTAGAATAAATATTTGAGCGATGATCACGCATGCCAACCTAACATGTTTGCTCTGATTTATTTGTTTTTTAACCATCTCAATGGCATAGTTGGCTGACGTGCTAGTTTCGTGTTGAGCTAGACAGCCGAGGACGGGGAGATCGAGGTTCGAATCTCTGTCGGGTGAACTGGGGGTGGTTTTTCCTAAATGGTTTTCCACGCTTCCTCCACACAAATGTGGGTTCACTTCCTCTAAATTCAACCTTCCGAATTTCTAGCCCATTAGCATAATTAGTACTTGAGCATATAACCCGAACGGGTAGTAAGACGGAGTGTTAAATAATATAAAAAAAATTGTTTTTTAATAGCTTAACTTTTCAATTAAGACCCATATTTACACAAAAAGTAGGGTAAACTAATTATTGAGTTTAAATTTTTTAAATCATGTAGACGTACCTTTTGGAATCAAGTATTTTATCAATTTAATGAAATAAAAAGCTTTACAGTACCTCTTGATTGAACACTTCTGTAATTTACTGTTGGAACAGAATGTAGAATACTTGCACAAGATTGATGTGGCCACAACTGGCCCCGTGGTGTAGTGGTCACTGCACCTAGCTACAAGTCTAGGGGTCCCAGGTTCGATTCCTGGCTGGTACCCTAGGTACCTATTTTTACCAAAAGGGGTATTACTCCACACAGTTCCGGATTTAAAATTTTTGCGCCCCTAGGCACAATTATAATATGAGCCTCTCCCCCCCCCACACACACCTTTTTTTGTCAAGGGCTTTAGGAAGTTTAGGAGTAAAGAGGTGTTGGGGGGGTAGTATTCGAGAAAAGATAATCACACATGTAGATGTGTAGATGTTGAGTTAACATTATGAAGATGGGGAAAATGAAGTCAATTGCAAAGTACGGTTATTTAAAAATAGATATTGTCATTCTGACTTTAACTATTTCAATAATGTTAGTCAATATTTTTTAAACGTAATTATTATAATAAAACTAATGCTATCCCAAATGTGCCGGCCCCTAACGTCACCGCCCCTAGGCTCGTGCCTTGTGGACTTATAGTGTAAATCAGCTTCTGGTTCCACACCCTCATACTCGCTATCACCCTCATACTCGCTATCACCCTCATACTCGCTATCACCATCACCTCATGACATGTAACGAGCCTCCACGTACAATTAGTACATTAGTACATTAGTACATTAGTACCAGCTAATCCTCCCACAAACTGGGCCACGGATGATGAGGTAGTCTTGTGATTTCTCCCCAGGCTCCGTCGGCGCTATAAAGAACGTGTCTCACCCAGTGGACGTGGCACGTCTTGTCATGGAGAACACCCCTCACGTCCTACTAGTTGGACAAGGAGCCAAGAGGTTTGCCAATGACATGGGCGTGCCGGACGTGCCCATGGAACAACTGGTTACCGAGTCGGCAAAGGAGGCCCTGGAGAGCGCTAGAACTTGCAAACTGGTGACTACCACAGAACTAGGGTGTGTACATTCACTTCTAACTTAGAGTAGAATCAAGTAGATCTTTAGGGAACTTGTTTTAGTCATTTTAGATGTATTGATAGCTTTAGTGGCTCAAAATAGCATGAATAATAGATTAATATGATGCGTTGTCTGGGAAGATTCTCCTATCCCTGGTGGTTAGGCTACGTGTGGTAGCAACTGTCGTAATCGAGGTGGTATTGTTGATTCGTTTCTTGATGTGTACGGTAGTATCAACTATCCCTGGTAGTTAGGCTACGTGTGGTAGCAACTGTCGTAATCGAGGTGGTATTGTTGATTCGTTTCTTGATGTGTACGGTAGTATCGACTATCCCTGGTGGTTAGGCTACGTGTGGTAGCAACTGTCGTAATCAAGGTGGTATTGTTGATTTGTTTCTTGATGTGTACGGTAGTATCGACTATCCCTGGTAGTTAGGCTACGTGTGGTAGCAACTGTCGTAATCGAGGTGGTATTGTTGATTCGTTTCTTGATGTGTACGGTAGTATCAACTATCCCTGGTGGTTAGGCTACGTGTGGTAGCAACTGTCGTAATCGAGGTGGTATTGTTGATTTGTTTCTTGATGTGTACGGTAGTATCGACTATTCCTGGTAGTTAGGCTACGTGTGGTAGCAACTGTCGTAATCGAGGTGGTATTGTTGATTCGTTTCTTGATGTGTACGGTAGTATCAACTATCCCTGGTGGTTAGGCTACGTGTGGTAGCAACTGTCGTAATCGAGGTGGTATTGTTGATTTGTTTCTTGATGTGTACGGTAGTATCGACTATCCCTGGTGGTTAGGCTACATGTGGTAGCAACTGTCGTAATCGAGGTGGTATTGTTGATTCGTTTCTTGATGTGTACGGTAGTATCAACTATCCCTGGTAGTTAGGCTACGTGTGGTAGCAACTGTCGTAATCGAGGTGGTATTGTTGATTCGTTTCTTGAAACCGTTCTTCATTGAAGTGTGATGTGGCCGGCTCTGTTTTACTCCGATCCTGACCCACTGCTTCACAGATAGATTTTGTAAGCATCGGGGATCGAACCTGGGAACTATGGATCTGTATCCAGCCTTATTTTCTCAACAACTTATAAATCTATTACCATATATTTTATGGTATACAACACAAGTATGTAAAAAACTGCACACTTATATGTTTTGTGCAACACATTCACCACTATCTACAACTTTCAATAATTAATATGAATACTTAATAATAATAGGAGAATGGGTTTTAAATGAATGCATCAGCATTCACATGAAGAGGGGATTTAAAACTGATGATGGGAAAAAAATTATTATTGTGAACTTGGTGGAGATTGAACATCAGCCTTTTGGATCAGTGCCGAGAAAGAAAATTTCATATCCCTACATTAATTCCTATCTCTATCTTACTCTAATGCTCAACAAGTATTTTCATGTTTTAGGGGTGTAGGCACTGTGGGCGCTGTGGCCGTAGATTGCCACGGCCATGTTGCTTGCGCTACGTCCACTGGGGGCACTTCCGGCAAGATGGTTGGTCGAGTGGGAGACACTCCGCTCCCCGGTGAGATTACAGATAGCGAAGTTATAGCACATTAGTATGAAGAGAAATAATATGGAAAGTACATAATGAGATGAGGGTTTTTTTATATTTAAAAAAAAAAGAAGTTTTGTAAATTGACACAATAGTCAAATAAAAGTTAATTATATCATTAAATTGTTATATAAAACATCATGGAATTTTGTAAATATGATTCAAGAAATTTATTTATATTTATCAAAGGTGACATTTAAAAAATAGATAGAGACTGAACATAGAATAACTAAGTTGACACCAATTAATTGACTGCTCAACTTAATTTTCTTTCTTTTTTATTCAACCCAATCATTCAATAATTGAATTATTTAAATACTCATAAATTTTCTTGAGGACCTTAGCTAAAAATAAATTTGAACTTTACCGCTGAGTTCTATGGTAAGATAATTTTTATGGTACTTACCATTATCATATGCACTATGAGTTTTATTTGTAGATGTTTTTACATATTTATTCGACTTATAAAATATATTATCTCTTTCGAAATCAAACTTAAAAAGGCAAATCAGATTGAAAAAGAACTTGTTCAAGTTTATAAATTATCTAACCGTACCATATGGAAATATTAAATATCCCATGTATTATATATATATATATTGAATATAGAGGAAGTGTACCCTCATTTGCTTGGAGATAGGTATAGTTGAAGACCATTTTGAAAAAACCCGCCTTAGTACACCCGACATTGATTGAACCCCAATCTCCCCGTTTTTGTAATTCTAGTCTATTGCGATAGTAGCGCCTTAGACCCCGCTATCACCGAAGCTGGTCATTAGATATTGTCCTTTGTTTCAGGGTGCGGAGGTTATGCTGATGATAGTGTTGGGGCCGTGTCTACGACCGGTCACGGAGAGTCCATCATGAAGTTCTGTCTTTCACATGTTATTATCAACGCTATGAGACAAAGTAGGTTATATATTCACAGCGGGGTCCCTACAGGGGTCAAATGGGTCCTTTCCCCTGTACCTCTAGGAACACAAATAATTTAGTAAAAATGTGTAACATATTAAGTAGGTACCTACATTATTACAATTACTGAATATGTGTGCATAGGATACATTTTTAGATTTTACTATTAAAAAACCAACCCTTTATACACATTAATAATTTCCCTAAAATTCCCATTTGGTTTAAATTAGGAGGGATAGCCAGCACACTTACCTTGGTGATACTGGAGTAGAAATTGTTTAGATAGAACACTACAAATCACACAAACACATAAATCATTAATACCTTATACAGGAGATAAATGTGTAGACTATTTCTCTTTATATTTAAATCTACCATATTGGTCTTTACTCACACATGTATGATAGTTAACTAACAAATAAATATAGATCCAGTATATTATATTTGGCTCCAGGACGGACTGCACAAACAGCCACCGCAGAAGGTTGTAAGACAATGACGCATCGAGTTGGCAACACAGCGGGTGCAATCGTCGTGTCAAATAGCGGGGAGGTTGGTATCTCCTTCACTTCCAAAAGAATGGCCTGGGCTTATCAGCTGAAAGATCAAGTGTATTACGGTATAGAACCTGATCAGGTGCTTCAAGAAAGCGCGTAATTGTCCAATAAAACTGGTTCATTATCCTGCCAAACTACCAAGGTTGTACTTAAACAGCTTTTGCTGTTATTTTAACTATCATTTATAATCGTGGAGTGTTTAACTACGCAGTTAAAATAGAAAACTTAACAAGCGTTAGTTGTATTCTGTGATAAATATGTGTTGAAATAATTATGTTTGTTTGAAACTGGAAACTATGATGATGTAGGCTTTAATTCTTACAAATATTTGTAGTGTTTTGGTGAATTAGATCTATTTAGCTCAAATTTCCAGCCATTTTTGTTTATTACTATCTTTTATCAGAGCATAATTTACAACTTAATTCAGATGAATAAGAATAATTTGCCCATGACTAATGTCACAGCGATCATACAATTTTCAATAGATATTATCTTAGTTTGACCCAAAAGTTGTGTATGTGTGTTTAACCACTCCCACACACTAATGATGTAGGGACAAGGAAGTTAGAATTTAGAATAAATGTATCAACATTTGTGTGGAAGGAAACTGGTGAACCAACTAGGAAATATCCCTCTCAGAACACCAGGTTATGATTTGAACCCAAACCTCCTTGTCATCAGTATTCCGGTCCAAAAACGGGAGGGACACCTCATACCAGGAGTGTAAAACTCGTTTGGCCACACTGAAAACTGAAAGTTCTGAGTGGGCCCCGTTTCAAAGCGCTCAGTATTATCGTCATTGTAATTCTTACGACGACATTGTAAATTAAGATCTAACCATCATTTTTACCATAAATATTAAACCTTTTATTTGAAGCAACGATGTAAGTGTTAGGGTTTAAATACTGTCCCGAAGTCTCTTTCAGAATTGATGACAAATGTCCGTAAGATGTGATCTCTCGGGTGTTGGTTCCTTTTCATAAGAGGAAACTGTTTACACATTCATGTGCTTACAAACATTGCACATATTTGGTGCGCAAAACTTCTGGTGAGTAAAGAACACACATTTGGTACAGCATCCTCATTAGCAGGATTCACCCAAATAATGGTCAATTCACAAATAGTGTATTTCCACAAGGTTTATGAATATGTCAGCTGGTCAGAAGGTCACATGTTTGACCTTCCTACCTCAGACCATACAACCACTGATAAAGATGTGTTAAATTATTATTAGTCTTACTATTTTATTTCACTGTCCTATTTACTCGTTTTCACGACATTTTAACTGATAAAAACTAGAGAGAAGATTGCCTTAGTTGGCTAATGCACCAAGTAAATGGTGATCTGTTAAGTGGATACCCATAATTCTTATATAAAAAAAATAGTTTGCTTTAGAAAATTGTTTTTATAAACTGCATAGGTATTTTTTCCTTCTTATCGTACAAATAATAATGTAAAGTTCAAATAATTTTATTTTGTCTCGGTACATATTCCAAATTTAGATGAAACTCTTTACACTACTTTTACATGGATTAATTTAAAAATTATTAAATAATTGAATTACATTAAATTCGAGTTAGTAAAATGTCCATAAATAATATACCAGAAATTAATAAAGATACACAATCAATATTATAGTAATAAACTCTTTCGTATTAAAATATATATTATTCGTTCGAAGGGGGAAACTTAAATAATAATAAAATCCTACAAAATCAAGGAAACGGGACATTGTTTAGAAATGATTCAAAGAAACACTACACAATAAAATAGAACAAAGCTTGAACTGAGTTATTTAAAATTACTGGCAATAATATTTTAATAATCACAATATGATGTTTATATTAATTCTGTTGTCTATATGCAAAATTTCATTGAATAAAATGTTGGTTAGTACAACTTTATACAGATGGATGATTTATTTCCTTTGATTACTTCATTATGAATTATGTAAAAATATATTATTCGTTACTAGTGGTACAAAACATTGTAATTAATAGCCAAGTACATCCTGCCGACGGTCATAATATGGAACATTCTTTGTTTATAGAATTGTTGATTGGCACAAAGTTGTTTTAACTGGTGAGTAAGAGGGAAGAATCATTAGAGCTAGGCTTGCGATAACTTTGTATCGAGATAGGAGAAAGTCAGGGTCGCCACCACGCCAGGAAAACTGAGCGAACACAGCAAATTTTACCAAATACTAAAAAAAAAACTTGAATATTTGTGAATTTGGGATATTAAACTGCATGTAGTCCTTAACAAAGAAAATGAAGAAATAAACAAACTGCAATGAAAATATGTCTTATCTCCAAAACATCTCCCTTTTTCTCTTTAAATAAATAATACATTTCCACATCAAAGTAAAATCTTCCTGCTACAAACCAATGTAAAGAGAATATAAAGTAGCGCCAGATGGAGAAATATATCTGATTGGCTGACCTTGTGATGTCACTCAGTACACAAGACAGCGCTACCTACACAAAGAAATATGGAAGACAAACTAAGATGTTAAAAATAAGGTCACATTTTGGAACTTTCATTAGAAGATAAACCTTTAAAATACATATCAATGTCCAATTAATGTAATTACTCCACTTATTCCTAAAGGTATGTATGTGTTGCTGTCTTCATATTAAAATATAACGTGTACACTGAATGGCGTGAGCAATGACATAATAAAACTCCTTCATGTGGCGTTATATTTATATTCTCTTTACATTGGTATAAACAGTATTGGCATGACTTTACAATAGTCAATTGTATGAAAAGTTACATTTCATTCCTCTACTCTAAAATCCAGGAAACAAGAAACTTTGTGGTGATAAAATAGTGCCAACCCTAAAAGTGAAGGTGTAAGAGATCGGAACATGCGTATTGATAAGCTACCCTGTGAAGACAAGTGCTCTCCTTGCGCTAAGATGATTGCTCTTCTCCTTTGAGGAGACATAGGGACCAAGGGTGCTACTGTCACAACCACTGGCTACTCTCTGGATTGTCCGAGTCTAGAAATATGGTCTACACAGGCTCACATAACCAGTGGTTGAAGCAACTGGGGAATTTTTGTTACTAAAATAATAATGGTTCAGAATATCAATTTATATTTATACTAGGAATAGAGTAAAATGAAAACTGTTTTAAAAATTATATACTCCAGTGATTTTTTACATACTTTTCATACTTTAAAAATTTAAAAATCTATAAAATGGTATCAAATGGGTTGTTTGAGAGAAAGCACAAAGAGAAAAAAAATATGAAGGGTTCAAAAACAAGGAAAGGCTTTGATAAAAATACAGTTGTGCGATGATCCGAAGGACGCAGTCTTCTCACTTCCCAAGCAAGATCTTCCTGGTGGCACCAAAGCTTTGTCCAGCCTGGGTGGCACCTTTGTTGTTCCCCGCCTGTAGTCCTATGATGGTCTCCCCTGCACGCAGCTGTTCCTCGGTCCACTCACGTTTGTGTTCTTCAGAGGGTCTCGGCCCCAAGGATGGGCCCCGCCATTCGGGGTGCTTGTAGGCCTGTAATACAGGGTCAGTGTGTGACTGGTTGTCGATTCAAACTGTCATACATCATAATTACATTAGTAATGTTCAGAAAGAATGGTGTGTTACAACTGCCATGTTGATATGCTCATTCACAAACGGTATCACAAAAACACTACACAATATGTCGCATTTTTAAATTACTACGGTATGTGGCATTATAATTGAAAACTGTTTCAGTGACTGCATGGTCCAAGGCGCTATGATCACTATAGACTAGACTGCCGATGATGGGCAGATCGAAGTTCGAATCTCGGTCGGGTGTACTGAGGGTGTTTTTTTCCAAAATTGTTTTCCATTCTACCTCCAAGCAAATATGTGTACACTTCCTTTATATATATTCTCCTTATCCTTAAAACCATTAGCGTAATAATTAATACATTATCATACTACCCAAACAGGTAGTAAGACACTGTGCTAAAAAAAATTATAAATAAGGACAAACAATTTTTTTAAATATTCTGTGAGAGGACCACTCTAAATACCTGTTAAAATAATCTATTTTTTGAAAGAAAAAAAAAATCAGGTTAGTACTACAAAATAGCTTCTAAACATTTTCAAAAAAATTCCTAAGGAGGGCCACTTCAATAAGCTTCTAAAGGACGTTCGTCGGGAGAGGTCCAACACTTAAAAACAGATCCTTTTGCCACTGCAAAGTTCCGCTCCTTAAACTCACAGTCCTGCCGATAGCAAAGATGGTGGTGGTGACTGCTGCGATATTCTTGAAGTCCCACAAGTCCACAGTTTGAAACAAGTCAACATCAGGTACTCCATAAGCAGTGCAAGCCTTTTGAAACCTAGGGACAAAACATATCAACACTTGACAAACTTTCAACATTAAAAATAAAACCACAATTCATTTATTTTAAAATAAATAAAGGGAATGGGTAATGCAATGCAGTGAGAAAAAAAAACTAGTATGTTAAGAGGCCTTTCAACTAAAAGCTACTCAAAAGTGACGCGAGTAAAACATAAATTACCAACCAGTAGCTTTAGCGGCACTGTTGATGTATTTCACGGAGCTACTGTTTGCTGACTGGTTTAGGACGTGTCCGTGATTAGTGACTGGACACTCAACAAGCTATAATAGTCGCCGGGCTATCAAAGTTACAAACTCGATCAGCATGAATGAACAATTATTATTGAACATTTAATGTGGGCCTACTGGTCAAGGTAGCTTTCTTTCGACATTCTGTAAAACTTTATACATTTTGAATCAGTTTGTTGCAGTTTCTTTGCCGTGACAAATAGTCTACAGTTTATATTCTTTTGATTGTATGGATGAATCCTAAATCTTCTTTGGATATGTCTCTTATGTCTGCAATAATAATAGAATGTAAAATCCTCCCGGCACTCGAATCACCAGACATTGTATTTATAAATATTAAATATTCTAGAAGTCTGAAGAAGGTGCTTGCAACTAGATAGCATGAAACATTAATCTTCCATCATTGGTATCAAATATCTAAACATCTTTCCAATAAAAATAAGTGCTTTTAACAAATGCCAACGATTCACATGAGGAATTCTTTAAAACTTAATTTTATTGCAAAGGTTAAATTTAGGATGCAACTATCCATGATCTAAAATGTTGTTCCAAACAAGGCCAAAGTCGGGGGTGGGTGGGTGAGGGATGGGGTATTATGAACAAAATATATATGGCTTTATTTATGGTTCAAACAATATCAAAATTAAAGTACAAGTACAAATTAGGGTGCTGTATTACCATAAAATGCACTTCAGAGAGCTTCTAGAGGTGTTTAATATAAAGAATTTTTTCCAGCCTCCAGCAATTGGGGGATGTGCCCAATAAACTCCCCCTGAAATTATTGGCTGGCTACGGCCTTGGTTCCACAGTTCTAATTAACTTCTTTTTTCTTTAACATCTGTTTGCTTTCTTTCTTTAAACTCTATTTTAATTGAGCTTAACTGGAAGTTGAACTACTAGGAACTCAGCAATGTAAATATGTGTATTTGTAAACTACCTCCTATAGAGTTATGTTATCCTAGTACTGTGTCGTAGTTTAGCGACTGTCTGGAGACCGATTACCGTTTTGTACTTGTAGCGATGGGTAAACTAAATTGTTTGTCGGGTGTTTCGCAGGTATTTTCATATCTTGTTCCATGTTAGATAGCACGAATATGCTTCTTAAATACCCGCTACATAGGCTCAGTTAGCAACGAGCCTCATAACTTACGACTTGAATAGGGGGAGACCAGGACAGTCTAGGAGGTGTATGCAGTCTCTTGTCTTGAGATTATTGAAAGCACATCTGTACTACTAGCAGTGGCTCAGCTAAATTACGAATAACTGAAATGTTAACTAAACTCGTCCTACGCTACCTATTATATAATGTATTAGTTCTAGTAATATTATGTTAATCAATGATTTTTGTTCACTCGACACGTCAGATTTATAATGGCACATTAAAAACAATATAGTGTATATTTATCAGCTCTTCTTTAAATTTAAAACTTAGAAACTAAATATGTTTAAATTTATTATTATTATTATTATTATTATTATTATTATTATTATTATTATTATTATTATTATTATTATTATTATTATTATTATTATTAGCACCGCGTCTTACTACCCGTTCGGGTTATACGCACTTACGCTAATGTGAAATGGTAGGGTGATTGTGAGATGAAATGGAGGACCTACAGTTTAACGTGGAATCCGAACCACGGTGGAGGCCTGGCATTCCTCACATTTACAAGTTGTGATTAATACACGTCTTGTCTATGTTTAAAATAATTTGCGCGCGCACGTTACACACAACACTGAAATAATTCATAGTCAAATTTGAAAGTATTTGCTCAAGGAGCTAATATATTTTGTTTGCTAACTTATAAATTACATTGTAACATTGATACTAAAATTGTAAATTATAAACTTAAACTGTAATAAACTTTAAAGTTTAAACCTAAAAAGAAAAGTGCCCAAACGGTAAATGTCAAGTTGGTCACCGTGTGCCGTCGACTGGTTAGTAAAGATAACATGTTTAATATAATCTGGTTGCATATTATTTTCAAATGTTTTCAAGGATAGACCCCTTTACCGCACACATACAGTAATCCGCGGCGGGAATCGATCCATGAACAGTTAAGCTGCCAGACCACCTACTAGATACTTATGCTTTCCTGGTAAGAAGTTTGTTAAATCTGGATCCCGAGGATTATCTCACGCATCGTGGGTATAATAAAAACTTTTTTTTTTCGCCTCATACCGCGGCACAAAATAGGAGACATTCTGAAACCTCTTCAATTCTATGTTTGCCTAGTGTTGGTATAAGCAAGTGCGCCACTTGCTCAACTCCTTCCTTCCTCCTCTAGTGTGCGTCGAAAAATGTCATTTCACATTGTTTGCTATAAAACAAAATTCGATGATAAAATAATCTGATGTTTGATTTTAATTAAAGTAAAAAATCTGTTAGTAATTGTTTTAGTCCACGCCACCATTATCTTCTTTAGACAATTATTCTTTAAAATTAATAATAGTAGTGGTTTTTAGTTTATGTTCAAGTTTAATTAAATTATGAACTGACAATACTACAATATTAAGTTTTGATAAATTTATTTCCGTCTTTTTCCTTTATAGTACAGGCAAAAAAAGTTGCAAATTAAAAGCACGTAGGCAGCCAATTTGATTTTATTTGATTAATTTTGCAATTTCTTCTGGCTTTGTGCTCTTCGGAAACACGTGCTTTATTTATAACAATTGACTTTTATTGTACCCTCAAGTGTTTGAATGTACATGATTGTAATTATATTATATTAAAAACTATCTGTAAAAAGTTGATTATTAATCTAGAAATCAGCGTCTAACCCGAATGGGTAGTAAGACGCGGTGCAAAAAATAAATCTAGAAATCCCTGTTGAATCTTGCGGACTATAACACCTCTGTGACTAGTATGCGTCCCTGGTACCTTGCGTACAAAACAGTGGTGTTCGAACGCGCTTGAAGATTGTTTGTCCGCGCGCTCCTCCTCCTCCCTCTTGCTGCCTTGCCTCTCTTATCGTTTGAAATAAAATAAAGAAGGTAACGCAAATTATTATTGTTTTGGTTGGTTGGCACTTTTACACTTTGAGGAAGCATGTATATAGTATGATAAGAATGATAGACAAGAACAAAATTTCGTCCCTTTCTTTAATTCTAAATATTCATATTGATTTTAAGACTTGAAAAATAAATTATGGATGATATAGATAGATATATAATTAAATTGAAATTATTTAAATGTTATATTAGTGATTCAAGAAATAGACTAAACATAACTAGACTATCACAATAGTAAACAATTTGAGTGAATATGATTGTTGTTAAAATGTACTGTATTTACAATTATTTTGGAGGACAATGAAATAATTTCGTTTCTACAAACAGTTTTAAAAAAGTGAGAAAGACTTTTTACAGACAGCGATACAGTACATAATTAGTGGTAATTAAGTAATCCATTTAATATTGCAAATAATATTAAATAAGTAGGGTCTATTGAAGGTAAAGTGTGCTATTTGTAGATCCTTACTTTGTATTATATTTTTAACAAAAGCACAAGTTGCAACAATAAGTTTTCCCCCCAACTGACATCCTTGTGACAAAAAAACACACCACCAAACACTTGAACGTCTTTGAAGTTCGCGAGGAGGAAGAAGAGAAAGTGAATGAGGGGGAGGGGAATCAGGTGGGAGGGAGTGTGAGCTATCCATCCCCCCTTGGCCACTTCTGGGTAAAATGGTCCGTCTGGAAGGGATGAAACTCTCGGTAGAAGGGAGGAACACACTCTCCTCTTACATCACATTTTATCTTCGTTGAAGAAATCATATTTTCATTTAAATGATGAATATTATTGTGTACATCCGTCACTTCGTTTTAGAAAAATAGTTTATTCAATTTGTTAAACCTTCTGGTTGTGTCTAAATTAAGTTTTCTTATGAAAGAATCGACGAATTCGAAGGAAAATGATACGCGGGAATGTCCTGTACCATTTCAAAGTTGGTCTGCATTGCAACTTCTCCACATAGGAGAGGGGCCATGAGGACTTGGAGATATCAGGCAAACAAGAAACTACAGGAGGTTACATCCAAACACGTAGACTGTCATGAGAGGGGAACAAGATTAGACAGAGCACATGCTCTGAAGGAAAGGAGCGGTGCGTTATGTAGTTGTAATATTTCTTTCTTCCATTTTACCTATTGTAGAAAAAATATCGTTGATATTTTCAATCAGTTCTCTCTTAAAGTTTTTAACAAATCTATACAAATATTCAACTCACGTCACATAAAACTTTTAAAATTTTTTTTTGATCTCTGTTTGCGGAACGAGCAATAATCAAAACTATGATTGTTACTGCCAAACTATACCACTAGATCGCAGTAGTAACAACAATACCACTGCTTTTTCAAAACATATGTGGATATCTAGGGGATTGTGTTTTGACGTTAGTTTATTTGTGAAAATATTACTGATTCTGAATTTTTATATAATATATTAATATAAGCCTAACTTTGTTTCCGAAATGAACAGAAAATAAAATAATTAGTGATCTGAATATGCTGAAAATGATATTTGCATGGAAAGCATCATTTGTATCACGAAAGTTATATATATTATTATCATTAAATCAATACTATAATTTTTTTTAAGCTATGAAATATTACTATTAAATTCCAATTTAATTTTACTATCTATAAAATAATAAAACTAACGTAAACAAATTGTATCTCTGGCTGAAGGAATTGCGCAGCTATTCAAGGGTCCGCTTATTTGACTTTTGGGGTCAGAATAAAAATGTTGTATTAATAAATAACAGTTTTTTTAACAACAGGGCATTTTCATAGTTACTAAACAATACACCTACGAACTTTTATTTTAATATACCGTCTTACTCCCCGTTCGGGTTATACGCTTAAGTACTAATTACGCTTATGGGTTAGGAATAGGGAAGGTTGAATTTAGAGGACGTGAACCCGCATTTACGTGGAGGTAGAGTGGAAAACCACTTATGACCCCCCACCCAGTTCACCAGACCGAGATTTGAGCCTCGACCTCCTCGTCATCGGCAGTCTAGCTCAACACGATACCAGCGCGTTAGCTAACTACGCCACCGAGGCAAGTTGTGTGCATATAATATTCCACCACTACTGGATACAAATAATTGTTATGATTCAACATAACTTGACCACAACTGTTGAGTCCCAGTTCAGGAGATGTGGCGAATTACTAATAGTGTGAGCTTTAGTATATAATTATAAAACAATTCTCCACATCTCTTCACTTCATCCCCTCTTCGACACACTTTCATCGCTGTAAATATCTCTCCCCTCTCCATTTCACAACTCATGACGTCATCAGGCAATTATTGCAGTTCATGCCGCCGCCATTTTCTCTCTAGCTGCGCGGGGTTTTCAAACCTCATTTTCGGACGGCTTTGCCCAGGAGCCCGTTGTCAGTGGTAGCTGCTGTGTCAAGAGCGCCGCCATTTTGAACAAAGAGTTGATTGGTCTGTGTACTTACACTACTCGGGGCGGACCGGAGATGGCCGCAATATGTGTAGGAATCAAATAACCAAAGCTATTATTTATGCTTTTAGTGAGGATTACTCCATCTAGATATCATAGTCTGAAAAATTGAAAAATGACACCTGGACACGGGAATCAAACCCTGGACCTTTGGCTTAGTACGCCAATGCTTTAACCACTGAGCTATCCAGGAATCGTCCCGTGCCCAGGGTCATTCTTTACTCATATTTTAAGGCAGATTCTATGATGGACGTGCGGAAATCGTCGGCTACAAGTGTGTGATTATATTAATATCACGAGCTATCAGATAACGCAGCCATCTTCGACTCAGTAGTTGGACTATTGCTGCCAGTTGTACAATTATTATAATTGTACGGGATTGCATATTAAGAATTAAATAGCCGAAGCTTGGCAGTAATAAGCCAACTACCGAGTCGAAGATGGCTGCGTTATCTGATAGCTCGTGATATTAATATAATCACACACTTGTAGCCGACGATTTCCGCAAGTCCATAATAGAATCTTCCTTAAAATATGAGTGAAGAATGACCCTGGGCACGGGACGATTCCTGGATAGCTCAGTGGTTAGAGCATTGGCGTACTAAGCCAAAGGTCCCGGGTTCGATTCCCGTGTTCAGGTGTCATTTTTCAATTTTCATAGTACGTAATATGTGTGTTATGACTGAGGTAAGACTTTCTTGCTATAACAGAGATGTTTGGGGGGTGTTCAGGGATCCCCTAAGAGACGAAGACTTGGAGCAAACTGCCCCATGCCACTGCCACTCCCCTTGACAGTATTACATCCAGTCCTATGTTCATGGGGAGAACCTTATCTGACAGCTAGGAAAGTTGTGTTATTATTATTTGAGGTAATTAACGTGCACTTTCTGGACCGACTGATTATATCAGTACACGACTTACAAACTAACTTAAATCTAGAACAGGCACAACCCACATCTCACCAGTGATTAAGTTTTAGCTATCCCAGGAATCGAACATGGTATATTTAGCTCAGTAGGAAGACGTGATATCGACTGAGATAAAGTGTCGGACACCAAAGAGGCTACTGGATATATTTTCACATGTTCATACGTCAAGTCATGTTATCTGAAGTTGTCAGTAAAATGTTAGCAATGTTTGTATGAGAATTGGACTGTAACTCACTGGCTGAGGTTGTCCATCATCTTGTAGTCTCCTCCAGACAAGTTGATCTTGGGGACCAGGCCTGGCTGCAGCTTGTTCATCAACTTGCACAGGATCACCCCGTTCCTGAGGGCGTGTTCGTAGGGCTCCCCTGGAGGGAACCTCTCCCCAACAACCTTCTCGATCCACTCCTGGGCCTCCTTCTCCTGGTCAGACTCCCTCTTGCCGGCCACCTGAGACATTGTGACACATATTAACCACTCCTGGGCTTCCTCCTGGTCAGACTCCCTCTTGCCGGCCACCTGCGACATTGTGACACACATTAACCACTACTGGGCCTCCTCCTCCTGGTCAGACTCCCTCTTGCCGGCCACCTGCGACATTGTGACACACATTAACCACTCCTGGGCTTCCTCCTGGTCAGACTCCCTCTTGCCGGCCACCTGCGACATTGTGACACACATTAACCACTCCTGGACTTCCTCCTGGTCAGACTCCCTCTTGCCGGCCACCTGCGACATTGTGACACACATTAACCACTACTGGGCCTCCTCCTCCTGGTCAGACTCCCTCTTGCCGGCCACCTGCGACATTGTGACACACATTAACCACTCCTGGGCCTCCTCCTCCTGGTCAGACTCCCTCTTGCCGGCCACCTGCGACATTGTGACACACATTAACCACTACTGGGCTTCCTCCTGGTCAGACTCCCTCTTGCCGGCCACCTGCGACATTGTGACACACATTAACCACTACTGGGCCTCCTCCTCCTGGTCAGACTCCCTCTTGCCGGCCACCTGCGACATTGTGACACACATTAACCACTACTGGGCCTCCTCCTCCTGGTCAGACTCCCTCTTGCCGGCCACCTGCGACATTGTGACACACATTAACCACTACTGGGCCTCCTCCTGGTCAGACTCCCTCTTGCCGGCCACCTGCGACATTGTGACACACATTAACCACTCCTGGGCCTCCTCCTCCTGGTCAGACTCCCTCTTGCCGGCCACCTGCGACATTGTGACACACATTAACCACACAAAGGTCTCAATCTCGTTATGTCTGACTAACCGCCGACCAGGAGGTCGGTTGTTCTGGCGTGGTTATAACCTAATAACCTCCCATCATTCCTTCTCGCAAATACGGGTACACTTCCTCTGGATCACACCTCTCCCATTACTACCCAATTATGCGGGTAGCACAAGCG
Organism: Timema podura; assembly: GCA_033556935.1. Classification (NCBI taxonomy): domain Eukaryota; kingdom Metazoa; phylum Arthropoda; class Insecta; order Phasmatodea; family Timematidae; genus Timema; species Timema podura. The sequence goes on along the minus strand of JAVRXN010000007.1, from coordinate 10,710,493 downwards.
AATAGTAAAACTCGAATCATCTAATTCCAACCAGGTCGTCGTGTTTCTTGTTTCCTCCTCAGGGAGGGCCCCTGAATGAGCATAGTGGCGCTCTTCAAACATGTCGAGCAACGATCTCAAGACCACCAAATGGGAATACAAAGTAACATTAGCAAACTATTCTCATCGAGTTTTTCCATGCCTTACTACCCGTCCGGGTTATACGCATGTATTTTTGTAACGCTATCGTGTTAGGGATGAGGAAGTTCGGCAAACTAGACTAGGCGAGCTCAACATTTAATCCGCGTGACCACCGATGCGGATCATTTTGTTTCCTGGATGTGGATATAAACTCGTGACAGAAGTTGAAGTCTACAGTTAATGTACAGTCCAATATTCATAATAAGAGTCTTCTTATCTCGTGGGTTCGAACACTAATAGTATAGTAAAATGTTATCATTGGTGGCTGCAAAGAAATGTTTATATTTTATAAAAGGCCCTTCCTATAAAAATTGGACTGTTATATTATAATTTTAGCGGGGTTTAATTTTTATGAGTGATGAAGATAAATATATTTGTATTAGTGTCCTTTGTAACCAACTGAAAGTAAATAAACCTGTTGTTAAACTTAAAATTTAATTTTGTATCACTTTATTTTCAAACCTTATTGATGGATTTTAAAGTATATTTTTACATCCCAACATAGTTTTGTCGCTTGTAATATAGAAACAATATTACAAGTCTCAAGAGAACATGTAGAAATGTTCTACAAGCTTTATATTGAAACCATATCCCCACCCTGTTCTTGAGAGTTTGAACTCTTTCGTCAGTTTACTGTTGGAACTCGAGCTGTGCCAAAAACACACCAGTTTGTTTGACATGAACAAAGTTTCATTAAACGTGTTTCCATTAATAAGTGTCTTTTGTAAGGATAAAAAAATGTAAAAAATTGTAGACACTACAAATAAATCAGAGAAGGGAGAGTGAAAGAAAGTTAGAGGAGGACAAACTTTAGACAAGATATGGATAGATCGATAGAGGGAGAGATAGCTGTGGAAGATAGAATAACGTTAATATTTGTGTGTAGGCCTATGAAGATTTAAAAAAACGAATAAAATAGTCATATTGGTTGTCATTTGGATAGGTAAATACATATATATGTACTATACAAATATATATATATATACAGAACTATCGAGCTACCTATCTAGTTGCAAATCTATTTCTAGATTTGTATAAAATATATATATATATATATATATATATATATATTAGTTTTATTGATAGCTAGGTTTATAAATGTTTGGTTATATATGTTTATTTATATTAATGATAAGGTATATACCTGAAAAAAATAGGGTGTAATGAGGTGGACTGGATAGAACTAGCTCAAGATAGGGATAGGCTGTAATGAGGTGGACTGGATAGAACTAGCTCAAGATAGGGATAGGCTGTAATGACGTGGACTGGATAGAACTAGCTCAAGATAGGGATAGGGTGTAATAAGGTGGACTGGATAGAACTAGCTCAAGATAAGGATAGGGTGTAATGAGGTGGACTGGGTAGAACTAGCTCAAGATAAGGATAGGGTGTAATGAGGTGGACTGGGTAGAACTAGCTCAAGATAAGGATAGGGTGTAATGAGGTGGACTGGGTAGAACTAGCTCAAGATAAGGATAGGTGGGGTACCTTTGTAAGTGCGGCAATAAACCATCGAGTTCCTAATATCATAAGAGTAAATAAATAATGATTAGGTATACGGATGGTTGAGTTAGGTATATAGATATTAATTGTTATATATACTATATAATATATTTTATATAAGACAACTCTACATTATTATTATAACTGTCATTTACTATTGTCATATTTAATATAGGCTCATTTTAATTTAGTGTTCTTTTGTGAAATTTAATTTTAAAAGCAAGTTATGTGCTTGTAGTAACTAAATGATAGTAACTCTATTTATTTAATTGTATTTTATGTGTATATTCAATACTTGTTGGATTTATGACCTGAAGCCGGTCAGCTCTAATGTAACCTATTATATTATCTGTATCCTTTGACATAAATATGAATATGAATAAATTATAAAGTTAGTTAATAGGTAAATGTATGATTACGTGAATAATTAGATAGTTTGGTCAAGAGAGGGATATAAAAAGGAATTGGTGGAGATGTTGCCAAATTAGAAAAGAAAGACGAATATAAATGAAATAATAGGAAGATATATCGATGAACGAAGAGGTCGGTTTGTTGCCAACGTGTGGATCCAAGAAAAGATGCAAATTGTGCACCCAGACTTTCGACAAACCTGGCACAACAGCCCGATAAACACGGGGTAAGTCAGCGTCACAAGAAACTGTGTAGTAATGTGTCCACCCACATCTGAGTAGAAAGCAACATTTACACGCTTATTGCAATCTTATCAGGGAGATTATGTTGTTAGTATGATTTAGGACTTTCACCCACGGAATGAATGCGGCTACACTTCCTCTCAACTCAACCTTTCTTGTCTCTACCTCATTAGTGTAATTAGTGCGTGTGCGTGAAACCTTAACAGGCGGTAAGACGCGGTGAAAGAAAGTATAGAACATAAATGATGTTTTTATCACCACGCCTTACTACCCGTCCAATCTACGTGCCTATGTGCCAATTATTATAATGTGTTAGAGATTAGTAAGGTTGAATTTAGAGGAAGTGTACCTGCGTTTGCGTTGAGGAAGAGTGGAAAACTATTTAGGTTTATCTCTAGAGTACTACCAGATACTCATTCCCTCTCTAGGTTTATCTCTAGAGTACTACCAGATACTCATTCCCTCTCTAGGTTTATCTCTAGAGTACTACTAGCCACTCATTCCCTCTCTAGGTTTATCTCTAGAGTACTACCAGCTACTCATTCCCTCTCTAGGTTTATCTCTAGAGTACTACTAGCTACTCATTCCCTCTCTAGGTTTATCTCTAGAGTACTACCAGCTACTCATTCCTTCTCTAGGTTTATCTCTAGAGTACTACTAGCCACTCATTCCCTCTCTAGGTTTATCTCTAGAGTACTACCAGCTACTCATTCCCTCTCTAGGTTTATCTCTAGAGTACTACTAGCCACTCATTCCCTCTTTAGGTTTATCTCTAGAGTACTACCAGCTACTCATTCCCTCTCTAGGTTTATCTCTAGAGTACTGTCAGCTACTCATTCCCTCTCTAGGTTTATCTCTAGAGTACGGATAGAACAGTCGGCAATCGAAATAAGGAGGATCGACGGGTTTGTTTAGAAAAACGTTCCGGTTTGGCTCAAGACGCATGTTTATTATTTTTTAATTGAACGACGTGATTGTAGTTTGATGGAGGAGGGGTGTAAGAGGCTGGGAAGATCTCGTCCTAACGTCCGAACCTTGTGGACGTCAGATCTTCCCAGTGACGTCCGAACCTGACTGAACAATCGTCCAAGAGACCGGTCTTTCCCTCACGGTCCACATTATAACATGTTATTATTCCGTCTCACATCCTCTCTCCAGGCAAATACTGATCTTCCTCTTAGGTCACACTAGCTGAAGCACCCGGAGTTGCCCGGGAGGTTCGTCTGGTCGTGTCGGCTTTTAATCAATTTAAAAAATTATAATCCACATTTTAAATCTCATGTTAACTAATTTATTCGAAATATTTAACGTGCTCTTTCTGAACCGACTGATTATATCAACACACGACTTATCAACTTGAACCTAGAACAGACACAACAACCAGCCCCCCTGCCGTTAATTCATCTCTGTGAAAGGGTAAACCCACATTTCACCAATGATAAATATTTCAGCCATACTAGGAATCGAACCCGGGACCCTCAATTCAGTAGACAGACACGCTACCGACTGAGCTAAGGTGTCGGACTCACATTTAAAACTCCAACCTCGTGCAAAAGAGTTAATAATTCTTAAAATTTCAGAACTCTCAGGGCGGTAGATATCACTCAAAGCTCATGATAGACAAACAAACAATTCAGTCATATATAACTTAAATATCTACTAACCAGAACTAGAATGGCCCAGTATAAGCAACTAGTTGAATATCTGCTAACCAGAACTAGAATAGCCCAGTATAAACTAGTTGAATATCTACTAACCAGAACTAGAATGGCCCAGTATAAGCAACTAGTTGAATATCTACTAACCAGAACTAGAATGGCCCAGTATAAGCAACTAGTTGAATATCTGCTAACCAGAACTAGAATAGCCCAGTATAAACTAGTTGAATATCTACTAACCAGAACTATAATGGCCCAGTATAAACTAGTTGAATATCTACTAACCAGAACTAGAATGGCCCAGTATAAGCAACTAGTTGAATATCTACTAACCAGAACTATAATGGCCCAGTATAAACTAGTTGAATATCTACTAACCAGAACTATAATGGCCCAGTATAAACTAGTTGAATATCTGCTAACCAGAACTAGAATGGCCCAGTATAAGCAACTAGTTGAATATCTACTAACCAGAACTAGAATGGCCCAGTATAAGCAACTAGTTGAATATCTACTAACCAGAACTAGAATGGCCCAGTATAAACTAGTTGAATATCTACTAACCAGAACTATAATGGCCCAGTATAAACTAGTTGAATACCTACTAACCAGAACTAGAATGGCCCAGTATAAGCAACTAGTTGAATATCTACTAACCAGAACTAGAATGGCCCAGTATAAGCAACTAGTTGAATATCTACTAACCAGAACTATAATGGCCCAGTATAAACTAGTTGAATATCTACTAACCAGAACTAGAATGGCCCAGTATAAGCAACTAGTTGAATATCTACTAACCAGAACTAGAATGGCCCAGTATAAACTAGTTGAATATCTACTAACCAGAACTATAATGGCCCAGTATAAACTAGTTGAATACCTACTAACCAGAACTATAATGGCCCAGTATAAACTAGTTGAATATCTACTAACCAGAACTATAATGGCCCAGTATAAACTAGTTGAATATCTGCTAACCAGAACTAGAATGGCCCAGTATAAGCAACTAGTTGAATATCTACTAACCAGAACTAGAATGGCCCAGTATAAGCAACTAGTTGAATATCTACTAACCAGAACTAGAATGGCCCAGTATAAACTAGTTGAATATCTACTAACCAGAACTATAATGGCCCAGTATAAACTAGTTGAATACCTACTAACCAGAACTAGAATGGCCCAGTATAAACTAGTTGAATATCTACTAACCAGAACTAGAATGGCCCAGTATAAACTAGTTGAATATCTGCTAACCAGAACTAGAATGGCCCTGTATCTGCTTACGTCCTATTGTCTAGTACAGTGGTTCCCAACGTGGGCTACGCGTACCCCCAGTGGTACGTGCCGGGAAGTTTGAGGGAACATGAAAATATTTGAATAATGGCGGAAATAGCTCCATATGAAAGCGGTGTAAGACAAAAGATCAGTCAAAAGCAATGAAATTAACGCAGCGATATGGCGAGGGCCGAGATGAACCTTGAGAAAATGATTTCAATTTAATATAACCGTTTTATAATTAATAATAAATTAATAAATACATTATATGTGTTAGTTTTTAATATAACTTTTGCTTTTTGGATGTATATATTGCAGCTCACATTGTTTTTTAATCCCATTACTAGCCGATTTATTTTCAGTTGAAACAAATAAATTAGAACTAACTATGTTGTAGGAAGGTGGAAGGTAGACTTTGGAGTAAGAGTGCCAGCATTTTCGCGGGAGGAAAGTGAGAAACAACGTAGGAAGAATCCAAACCCACCCAACCACCCAGTTAACGGCAAACCAGACGACGAGGTTCTGTTTCCAATGGTCGTTGATCCGTGTTAGAATATAACTATATTTTTAACTTTAATTCTAGCGTCACCCCCTCCAACAGTAAACAGTAAACTTCCTATTCGTGTGGACTATTTTAACCTGTTCCGCCCTTCAGTCCGGATACGAGACAGCCATAGACCCTGAACAGGCCCTCAAGGGATGTAAACAGGGCTAAGTCACTTACACACGTACATTTCAGGTCTTGTATGAGTGAAATAGGTTTGAAAGTAAGAACCAAACTTCAATTAAATGCAAACTGTTGTTTATTAGCAAAATGGAAAATATAAATAAATACGTGAATATTTTTAAAATAAATAAAACACATATAAATATATACTAAGTTTAAATAGTTGAATATAAATATGTAGGCCTACAGTACAATTTTGACAAAAAAAAATTTTTTTTTTACAGTTATCAAAGTTACTAAAATAATGTTCATATATTCATAAGTAAAGTTATGTGATCAGTAACATTTTATAACGTTTGATATCAATACCTATATAATAATAATAATAATAATAATAATAATAATAATAATAATAATAATAATAATAATAATAATAATAATAATAAATACTAAACTATAATGGTATCATTGTTGAGCGCAAAAATAACTGTCGGTATTTTCTAACAAAATCCCCCTGTATGTCATTGTAAAAACCTAAGCTGCCAGTTCATTTATTCACTAGATCTACTTTCTTTTATGAAGCCATAAGCCAAGCCATGTTTTCTGAAGTTATCACTGCGAATGTAACGCCTTAAACCATGCGGCCGCCCTAACCATTTAGAGGTGGTAGACTGTTGGCTAATAAAGGGAGATGAAAATATTTAAAAATTACAAGTAGTGGTTTAAAAAATATCTATCAGCAATACATATACTCGTATGAGGTCCTGTTAAGCACAAAATCCCTTGTTCGATTCCCGTGTCCAGGTGTCATTTCTCGATATATTCGAGCAAGCACAAAATACTTGTCAGCTGGTGCCTCACCCTACATATTATCATACGTCCAGTTCATAATTATAATAGAATAAAAATATGATGAAAATGTTAGGCTGTTTTGTTTCTTGTCAAAATAAAGGAAAATAAGACTAGACTGCCTAAGACGGGGAGATCGAGGTTCGAAACTTGGTCGGGTGTACTGAAGGTGGGTTTTTCCTAAATGGTTTACCACTCTCTCTCTACACGAAAATGCGGGTACACTTCCTATAAATACAGACTTCCTCGTTCCTAAAACCAAAAGTGAAATTAGTACAGAGGCATATAACCCGAACGGGTAGTAAGACGCGGTGCTTAAAAAAATTAGAACAAACACAACATCAGGTCCCCGGCCGTCAATTTATCGCTGTGAAGGTGGTAACCCACATTTCAACAATCATGTATTTTTATAGATCATACTGGGTATCGAATCCAGGACCCTTAGCTCAGTAAGCAGACACGCTACCGGCTGAGCTAAGGTGTCGGACGATATTAATGAATTTGTCTGGCGAGAGATCAAAAAACGAAAGAAACAAATGTGTCACATATGTCGCTCTCGCTCTAATCTGTCACAGTATGAATTATTTCAACTTAACAAAGTTGAATGCGACCCGTCCGACAGTCACTAGACAGGTCCTCATCAACTTGAAACATATTGGAATCATTCATTTTGTGACAGAAACAACATGTGTTACTTATGTCCTTGTGATCCTAAAGTCATCCTTTTTGTGACGCAATAATGTATTTTTTCTTGCGGAGTTTCCAAAGAGGAGGGAGAACGTAAGATGTGCCAAGGTGGTGGGTAAATAGTTTCCTGCAAGTTGTGTGAAGTTTCGGCTGTCAGTTGTTCGGCTGAAGCGGTCACAGTAGGCAGTCCTCCAGTGTTCTCAACCTAACTGTCAGTGCTAACAAATTAACAGCTGTCAACATGCCGGTAAGATATAAATTAATAACAATTAATTGTTTGGTAAAGTTGGGCAAATGACGGTCAACCCAATTTGATTTTTCGAAGAAAAAAAAAAGAATTCAACAATTAACTTTAAACGGCGTTAACAATTTTAAACCTGAGTGGATTATTGACCATTTCGAGTGGTTTTTCCTCTACATTTAAGTAGGGAAAACATTCAAAATGGCTCTCTATGCACTCGTGAATATCTGCTTATTTACACTTATCAGGCAGGACTAAAGTAGATAGAACTTGAAGAAAATGTACCTACATTTGTGTCGAGGGAGATTAAGAAACCATCAAGGGAAAATACATCTCATTACTCAATGTTTTCACGTTGACAGTTTTACAAAACAACCTCGTTTAGCTGAATTAGTATTGGGTGTTCTGTCTCACGACAGGTCCATTCTTTGTCAGTGAACTTAGACCGCCAATGCACCCTGTCCTCTGCCTCCTCCTTCAGCTCCCAGAATTTTCTTCTTTCCTTCAAGTCATCCGATATTTTAATCCTCCTCCTTCCTAAGCTCCTCTTTCCCTCAACCTTTCCTTCTATGACGTGCAGAAGACAGTTCCTCCTAAGGATGTGCCCGATCCAGTTTACTTCGTACCGAAGAATCACATCCAAAATGGTTCTCTTTTCACCCATCCTTCATTTGTCCCCCTGTCTGTCCTCCTGATCTTCTCAAGTCTTCTCCATCCCCAAATTTCAAATCTCTCCAAGTATTTCTTCTCCATTCTCCTAAGAGTCCAAGCTCCTGCTCCATAAAGCGCGATGCTCCAAATATAGTTTAGCTGAATACTCCCTAATAATAGGCTAATTTGTACACACAAATATAATGATCCCGTAGACATTCAACATTCGACATGCAAAGCAGAGGAAGTTTCAAAGTCCCCTCTGCTACATCTAATGCTAAATAGAAAGTAATAGTTACTGGCTGGATGGTTTTTATATTTCAAAATTCTTATCCGGCAAACCAAGGCTCAAATCCCGACTGAGTGCATTGGGAATATTTATTTCTTCAATGTGTTGTAACATTCCATAAACTCTCTCGCGTAATTTACACCTATGATATATAGCATAAACTGTTTGCTATCAAAGCACACACAAATCAGCACAAATTGCACAAACCGTCGTAATAAAAATAAGTCTCTTTTGACCAGTTTTATAAAAATAACTTCAGTCATTTATGGAGCTAAAATGTAAAATAAAATTTAAAATATTTTCATTTCCCAAGTTTATACATTACGTTTTTCTGGACTTATCAAGATTAACGAAAACAAATGAAATACATAATATATCATTTTGTTTTAAACAGATCGTTTTGTTGTGATGGTAATATTTCCTTAGTAATTTAAATAATATATTATTTAATACTGACCTTTTAAGAGCTAGTCCTGTGTGCCACTTGAGGACTAGCTGAATGTTGAATTAGTCTTGTGTGCCACTTGAGGACTAGCTGAATGTTAAACTAGTCCTGTGTGCCACTTGAGGACTAGCTGAATGTTGAATTAGTCTTGTGTGCCACTTGAGGAATAGCTGAATGTTGAACTAGTCCTGTGTGCCACTTGAGGACTAGCTGAATGTTAAACTAGTCCTGTGTGCCTCTTGAGGACTAGCTGAATGTTGAGCTAGTCCTGTGTGCCACTTGAGGACTAGCTGAATGTTGAACTAGTCCTGTGTGCCACTTGAGGACTAGCTGAATGTTGAGCTAGTCCTGTGTGCCACTTGAGGATTAGCTGAATGTTGAGCTAGTCCTGTGTGCCACTTGAGGACTAGCTGAATGTTGAACTAGTCCTGTGTGCCACTTGAGAACTAGCTGAATGTTGAACTAGTCGTGTGTCATCTCTTATTTAATCTTTTTCTTTAAAAAATTTTAAAAATCTAAACCTATTAAATTATTATGAAATGAAATGAATAATTGAAATTTAATTGAAATAGTATAGTAATAATAATTTATAATGCCTAAATTTTAATGAAGGGAAATCTATCAACTTATCAAAATGAGTGTCTTAGACAATAATAATTTCAACAACTCAAAGTAAAAACAATGAAAGTAATATCTTAAGTAAAAAAAAAGTCAATAAAATAATTGATGTACGCGTGTCTGTTAAAATAAAAAACCATACATAATCTCTTCCATATTAGTTTGAAATAATCTGTTGTGTTTTTCTATCCAAGATATTTATGTTCGGTTCACAACTTGTGTTCAAAACACACAACATGCATTCGAGTACGAACCAAGACGATCTCTAGCCGTTGACTTCATCAAGTCCATTGTGACATCACATTGCTGTCCAAATATTATTGACTTTAACAAAATCATACCCACTATCACCCTCATACCCACTATCACCATCACCTCATCTCATCAGGACACGGAAAGGATGTACATTAGTACTGGATAATATTTCCACAAACTGGGCTACAGATGATGTAGCTCAGACGAGCAATATTTTACCACCACAAAGTTGTCATCACGGATATTGTAGCGCATTTATGAGTTAATATAGGAGAAGCTCGGATTTCTCCAACAATTCTTTCGACCAAACTGGACACTAGAAATTACTTATAAATATATTATTCCTGTCGATTCTATTCAAAACACTTTAAGGTTAATTTGTTTGTATTGGATTAAATAGGTTTTCATGCCAACTTCCTATAAATTAGTTCGCTCTCGCCAAAGCAGCAGACCAGACCATTGTTTCTGGACATGAGCCAAATATTGGGCAACTTACAAACATAGGACGTAACATTATTGGATGAAAAGGACTCAAAATAGTCTGTAGCACAAACTGGATGAAGATGGTCCTTTTTTAAGAATCGCTTAGAAACTTTTCAACTACACTTTAGCACAAATACATAATCATCATCATCATCATCATTATTATTATTATTATTATTATTATTATTATTATTATTATTAGCACCACGTCTTACTACCCATTCGGGTTATACGCACTTAAGCTAATGTGTAATGGTAGGGTTATTGTGGGGTGAAATGGAGGACCTACAGTTTAACGTGGGATCCGAACCACGGTGGAGGCCTGGAATTCCACATATTCATAAGTTGTGATTAATACACGTCTTGTCAGAGGTGAAGGAAGGGTTTAGCAATCTGTGCCGGGACCGAGGATTGAACCCCGGACCCCAGCACAGAAGTCTGGCACCTTACCCTAGACCACCAGGTCACCGAGCACAAATATAAAAATTTTAACGTTAAATGTTGCAAAACTTTGTATTTTATTGTCAAAAGTTCTTTAAAAGCATTTAAAAAATTGTTTAAATCTTTAGGTCAGTTGGTACACACACGTTTGCCTACCGAGTTTAGGGGCATGGGTTTGATTCCCGGCATAGCCTAGACATTTATTACTGGTGAGGTTGGGCGCTGAATATTGACTGAAAGACTGAACTGAGTGAGTGTTTGTGTTCAGCACCGCGTCCCACTACCTGGTCAGGCTATACGCATATTTACAAATTACGCTAATGAGTTGGAGATGAGGAATGTTGAATTTAAAGGAAATGTATCTGCATTTGCGTGGAGGCCGAGGGAAAAACCACCCTCAGTACACCCAACCAGGATTTTAACCCCGATCTCCCCGTCTTCAGCAGTCCGGTATATTGTGAGAGTGACGTCTCAGACCATGCGGACACTGAAGCAGGCTGCTGTAAGTCAATAACTTGATTTGAAAAGGGCTCTATTAAATAAAGTTACACATATTTCCCGAACGGCTGCTTTCGTAACTTCCTCGGTAGGTGTCCATCTAGAGCCATCTAGAGCCATCTAGAGCTTCTGTCCTAGGTTAGGTTGGTTTGTAGGACGTTTTATTATAAAATTATCACACAAAAAACAGCTCCATTGTGTGAGTCTGCAATCGAGTTACACCGACCGAGCGACCGCTACCTTTAGTGATGGTAGTGCCAACATTTCCCGATAAAGGGTGTCATGTTGTCGGCACAACGAGCTATTAATCTCAGTTTCCTATACCGGAGCTGCTACTTATTTATGCTATTAGCTCCTCATTTGTCCTTGCGGGGCTGAGTTTGACCCTGTTCTAGACCCACAGATACAGTTTGTAAGTGTCGGGGTTGAACCTGGGACCTCTGGGTCTGCAGACCACTATGCCACATATATATTTCATCCAAATTAAACTACATTCGTCCACAAACCATGATATAAATTAACAAACGGTTGTTTAATTCTTGCACGTAATTCCACCGAACGTGTCTCTAGGTTCGCGTACGTTCCTCCCTTCAAATTAAATTATTCAGAACGGATGTTAATTTTTAAAAGTTATTTAACCAGATCTACCTTCGATAACGTTAAATATTTAATATTATCTTTCTTTTATAATTCTGGTGTTTGGCCATTTCACGGTGTCATGGCTGCTATGAATGTCTGGTTTACAACTTCACATGAACACAGTTGGCACCACTGTCATGGCTGGCTCACAATTCTTCATGAACACAGTTGGCACCACTGTCATGGCTGGCTCACAATTCTTCATGAACACAGTTGGCACCACTGTCAGCCAGTTGCAAACACGTTGAAATTAATAGACACGTCAAGAGTTTTCAAAGATGATGTTTTGGAACGCATTCATTAAAAGTTATTATTTTTAGTTTAAAAAAATTAAATTACACTGGGTTTTAAAAAAATTGGCGTGATTTAGAGGTAAAAATAACTTAATGGAGTAGTTAAAAATACACAGAGAGGAGTATTTTCACTAAAGAGAAACACTTAATCTTCAAGATGTAATTATTATATTCGTTGGTCCAATTCTTTCCACAAATTATGACTGTTCGTAGAAACCTCCATGTATGCCAAAAAAGCTTTTAAATCTAGAAACTTGAACTAAAACAAACCTAGAATCTAAAGTAAGAACGTGAACATTTGAATACATAGAAGTGTTTGGAATAATCTAGCCTAGAAGTCAAAATAGAAACTTTTATAAACGTCAATTATATTCAAATAAAAGGTCTCACAAAACTTGAAAACATTATGTTCATCATCATCATCATCAAATGTTTCCAGTTGGGCCAGGTCAGCTTAGTCAAATGCCCCCATCTTCCTCTGTCCTTCCATCATTCTTCCTCCTTTAATCTATTCCACTCTTCTCCTCTCACTCGCACACTTCCTGTTATCTGCTCCTCCCATCTCTCTACTATCTCATGTACTCCCTGTACCTCAACTCTTCCCTGAATAACTCAATTCCTAATCCTGTTTCTCCTGGTGACAGCTAACACGTTCCTCACAAACTCAATTCCTAATCCTGTTTCTCCTGGTGACAGCTAACATGTTCCTCACAAACTCAATTCCTAATCCTGTTTCTTCTGGTGACAGCTAACATGTTCCTCACAAACTCAATTCCCATGGCCTCCAATTTCCTTGACTCTCTTACATTATACTGGTGTGCCTTTTAGTTATTTAAAGTTTAAAACACAGTTTATTTTCAAATAAATGCGTTTATTGGTTACATATTAATCATTTGGTTGCCTTGACCTCTATCATAGATTATAATTTATAATATAGTATACCAATAGGAAACAATACGACACTGTAATTTTTATTTTTGAGTCCCCGTGGGTTGTGAGGCTCTATGAGGCCCTGTGGATTGTGAGGCTCTATGAGGCCCTAAGCTGCAATTAAATGAACAAACCAGTAACTACAGTAAGAACGAGGCTGAAACTACTTCTTAGAAAATACAAATAAGTTATATTTTTTTGTTGTCAACATTGATTACGTTTTAATTATCATCAATGTTAGTTTATAGGTATGTATATCAAAAGTGACAGATGCAGAACACACGACTTGACGTATGCATATATAAAAGCAGTTTTAGTAACTGTAATATTCCTATCTCTCAACCCCACAAATAAACTTTATGTGATTTTCAACTTTAAAAGCCAAAATTCAATTCTTAATCCGATTAATTGAGGGAAATTCAAAATATTGGTTTTCCATTCCTCTCTTCAAGCGTATGATAGTGTGTTTTATTTCAATTCTTCTTTATTATCGTGTTCGCCTTAATACAATAGTTTAAGCCACTGTTATTGTAATCATTGATCCCAATTAACGAATCAAATAAAAGAACCAAATATATATTAGAATTAAACTATCTAAACATTTAGTTAGAGAATATTGTATTTTAATTAGTTACATAAAATATAGTTTTTTTAGCACCGCGTCTTACTCCCTACCCCAGACGAATAATAAACAGTTCCGGGATAGTGTCATAGCGTGCATCCTTAGGTAATCTAGAACATGCAAGGATGACGTAAGCCTAACAACTCACACTGTCAACAGTCACGTCATGTTTTTAAAAACAGAGATTGTTTTGCCAATTTGCATAACACGGAGTATTGGCAAAACTAGTAACTTAGGGGAAACACTACTCCTTTTTTTTGGTATATAACAGAGTATTTTAGAACTTTATAGGAGAGGGGGGGTGTCAGGAAGGAACACCAGTTGTTAAGGGTATCTTTCAATTAATTCTAAAACCTACATAACATTTATATACGTTTCTAGTAATTAGTATATTTCAACAAACAAGATCAAAACGAACCCTACAATTATTTACCGCTGCTTACACATCCCACCAAGCCATCCTGACAAGTGAGCCCCAGGGAGTCAATATATTATTGCATTATTTTCATTTAAAAAAAATTTCACTGTAATTTTACTAACAGTAACAAAGCCGTATGTGCGTGATAGAAAACCCTTTTAAAATTCGAGATAAATATCTCCGAAAATAAAAATGTACACTTGAAATAATATTAGTTTTGGAACTTTGAAAGTTCTAATTTTAGTTGTAAGACAATCGAATGATGGTATCTTGTGTCCCCTCAACACAAATGTCCAAGAAACACATCCAGCTGCCAAAAGGAAGCTGTTGGTTCAGGTCCATCAATTATACCCACACGGCTCGTTAGATGTCAAACAGAATCTTAGAGGGCAGGTCTGAAAGGACAGGAGCGCTCCGTTTGCAGCCAACATTATGAGAATACCTCCTACTAACTTATGTTCTACTGCTCCAGTGCATGTTCACAACCCACACCGTGGCATCGTGCGTGGCTCGTGGGCGACCGGGGGAGTGATGGTGGGCGGACGGGCGGGCTATTTTGAGGGTGAAACAAACCTAAAAGATGGTGGTGGTTTGACAAACCGATTCGGCTAGTATTAAAAAATATATATCTGATTAAATTGTGAATATATAGAATACCAAGTAAAATACATAGAATACAACCAGCTTGTGGGCCACGTGGTCTAACGCGCTACTCTCGTGTCATGATAGATTGCCAAAGACGGGGAGATCGGGGTTCGATCCCGGTCGGATGCACTAAAGGTGGTTCACTCTAAATGGTTTTCAACTCTCCTTCCACGCAAATGCGGGTGCACTTCATCTCGATTAAAACTTTCTTAATCCTAAGACCAGTAGTGTAATTAGTACATAGGCGTGCGTATAGACCGAATGGGTAGTAAGATGCGGTGCTAAATACAAAAGACATACCATTTTAAAATTCACACACACACTCAAAACCTTTGTATTTGTACTTAAATGGCAAACACTCTTAATTCTTTTAAAATACATTTTAATTTTAAACTTTTGTATTATACATTTGTCTAACACTATTTATATTCATTTATTTTTCTTTATCTTTCCATATTTCTAAAAAAATATATTATTTACAGTAGCTCATTCATACCTCTTCTTATGATATATATTTAAAAAATAAAAAATAAATAGGGATTCGAACCATGGATCTCAACCTGTCTCTAACATTTACTATAGTCCAATTTTTATAGGAAGGGTCGTTTCTAAAAAACAAACTTTATTGCTGCCAAAATGGGCAACATTTTACTATATAATGTTAATGTTATCATATATAAATCTAGTAACCTTTCTAGCTGACAAATAATGCTCTTCCTTTAAAAATTGGACACTACTAAAAAACTTCCGGTGCCAGGAAGCGGACGAGCCGAATACTTTGTTTCTGAATTCCTCGCCATGTATTTCCCTCTCACTCTTACTAACACCTCTTGTAATAATTATGTGTTCATACATTCAGCCCACATGTTATTTGAGAATCAACTACTATGTAATTTGCTTGTGCTAATTTAAAATTGGCAAGCTCCGCCATCAACACGTGTTTTATTTCTGAGCGCTCGTTGGATTTAATTGCACCGAGAGTTGTCAGTGAGTGCCAACATAACAAAAACAAGACAAGTTTAAAAATAACGTTCAACTAAAGTCTTATAGTATAAGGTGTCGGACATTAGTAGGGGAGTGTTTAGCACACCTGAACAGGATGATCGAAGGTTTATCCCATGTTGTGGCTTTAAATTATTCCTCCAGACGAATTCTGGATCATTTTCCTAACATTGGCCTTCCTCGTCTCTATGCTATAGTAGTATTCTGGTAAGAAGACACTTTTAGAAAATGTACCACTCGCCCCAAATGGAACATTTCTTGAGAAGGCTCTGACCTATCCCCATGTATAAATGGTTAACGCGGTTGACCTCAAGTAAAGTGGACACTGGTTCGATACCAGGTAGGGCTGGCGTAAATATTTATTAATTGTATATTGGTTCCCGTGCTATGACAATAAGATGGGTTTGAGAAGTTTCGGGTCGACCTGGGTAGTTTTGGGGTAAAGTGATCGCTTCAGGACTCGATGTTCATGGGTTCAAACCCAGATGAGTTTAACGGATTTTTCTTGAGCGATAATAATCCGTAGCACAACTTCCTTCGAAGGGGAAGTAAAGCCGTCGGTCCCATGTCAATCCTTAGCTTGTAAAATAACCCCGGAAGGTATGTGGAAAATACCTTCCCCGGCAACATTTCTAGACAAGTCCTTTCGCTCTCGCTCATAGAAATTCTCGTGTGCTGATATAATCATTCAGTTCAGAAAATGCACGTTAAATACCTCAAATAAATTAAATTAATAACTATCCGAATAAAGCACAGATTGGGGGGGGGGGGGGGTCTGTATCCCCGAACTAACACCGCCAGTTCAATCCCACATTAAATACATTTTATAAAAAAATAAAGCTACTGGAGATAAATAATGTGTGGACTATTTGTGAATGATTGAGCAGTGTATACCTAAGAAGTAAAACACTGGTGTATATTTTCGATCAACTTGACACGTCCGCCATTATTTTCCTCCGCCACACCCCGACGGAAACAGCTGCCTCGAACACGGCTGCCAACATACACACACACGGCAGAGATGATACACAAGAAATAGTGTGGCTATTTCTAGACTCGAGAGAAGCTTTTCGACACCATGAACCCATTCACTCGCAAAATGACGCAACTCCAACAACCACATCAGAATAAAAAGGGGTGTAAGGGGGGAGGGGACAGAGGAGCCGGCCACGAGGGGATCCAAACATAGACTCCAAACATATGACATAGTTAATGTGGTGGTGTAATGTTCTGTTTACTCATTCAGTTCTCCCCCTTTTTTTTTATTGTTATTTTAACTGATATGTTTTATTTATTGTCCATCGAACGTCGCCTCATTAGGCTGTGATGACAGTGACTGTATTTTTTCTTTAGTTTTTAAAGCAAACATAATTTTTTGACATAATAAATAATATTATTTAAGTTGAATTATTATTATTAGCACCGCGTCTTACTACCCGTTCGGGTTCTACGCACTTACGCTAATGTATAATGGTAGGGTGATTGTGAGATGAAATGGTGGACCTACAGTTTAACGTGGAATCCGAACCACGGTGGAGGCCTGGCATTCCTCACATTCACAAGTTGTGATTAATACACGTCTTGTCAGAGGTGAAGGAAGGGTTTGGTAATCAGATAAATCTGTGCCAGGACCGAGGATTGAACCCCGGACCCTCAGCACAGAAGTCTGACACCTTACCCCTAGACCACCAGGTCACCTTTTAAGTTGAAAAGTGACAGCTGGACACGGGGATCGAACCCGGGACCTTTGGCTAAGTACGTCAATGCTCTAACCACTGAGATATCTGGGAGTCATCACGTGCTCAGGGTTATTCTTGACTCATATTTTAAGGCAGAGTCTGTGATGGACGTGTGGAAACCGTCGGCTACAAATGAGTGATCAGTTGAAACCACGAGCTATCAGGTAACGCAGCCATCTTTAACTCAGGACAGCTTTATGCACGTATCATGATGGACGCTTTAAGATATGAGTGAAGAATAACCCTTAGCGCGTGACGTCACCCGGATAGCTCAGTGGTAAGATCGTTGACGTACTAGGCCAAAGGTCTATAGTTCGATTACCGTACCCAGGTGTCATTTTTCAATTTAAAGAATATAATATTTAGATGCAGCTATAACCGTAACTAAGAAATATAGTATCGTGGCTATTTAATTCATTATAATGAATAAAATACTGACCCGCATCGGTGGGTGTGTGGGCCAAGTGGCAGGCTCATGTAGACTGGTTTTATGGTGATGAGAAGGTCAGGATATTGAGCGATGTTTTTTCCTAAATGGTGTCTCCCTCTACCTTCATGAAAATGCTGGTACGTTTACTCTAAATTCTACCTTCTTCATTTCTAAGTCTTATGGTCCGGACGGGTAGTAAGACGCGGTATTAAAAATAAACCATGTTTTCCCTTGTAAGAACCAAGTGCAGTCGGCCGGGATTGAACTCGGGTCCTACCAAGTGAGAGTCAGACAGCCTGTTAGGATCGTTCCAAGGTCTTGTGCCGGTGTTGCCCTAACTTGCCCCGTTTGACTTGTTGGCCCGAGCACAGGAGTAGGCCCACACCGCACCCTGGGTATTTCTGGAGATGAGATTGTTGGTCCCTCCCACATCTCTATACAGGGTGTTCCATAACACCGCACCCTGGGTATTTCTGGAGATGAGATTGTTGGTCCCTCCCACATCTCTATACAGGGTGTTCCATAACACCGCACCCTGGGTATTTCTGGAGATGAGATTGTTGGTCCCTCCCACATCTCTATACAGGGTGTTCCATAACACCGAACTCTGGGTATTTCTGGAGATGAGATTGTTGGTCCCTCCCACATCTCTATACAGGATGTTCCATAACACCGCACCCTGGGTATTTCTGGAGATGAGATTGTTGGTCCCTCCCACATCTCTATACAGGGTGTTCCATAACACCGAACTCTGGGTATTTCTGGAGATGAGATTGTTGGTCCCTCCCACATCTCTATACAGGGTGTTCCATAACACCGAACTCTGGGTATTTCTGGAGATGAGATTGTTGGTCCCTCCCACATCTCTATACAGGGTGTTCCATAACACCGAACTTGACACAAATATGTTTACTAGCATCATAAACACAAAACTTAAACGACAAAGTGAAGTCCTAAGTTTAATAGAATATAGTCTACTGTGGTGGTCTTGGGGTAGAGTGCTCGTCCGATGTTCGTGGGTTCAAACCCAGCCGACGTCAACGGATTTTTCTCGAGCTATATAAATCCGTAGCACAGCTTCCTTCGGAGGGGAAGTAAAAATACCTTTCCCGGCAAAATTGGTTAGCCCTTTCAATCTCGCTCATAGAAATTTTCGTGTGTTGGTATAGTCAATCGGTTCAGAAAGTCCACGTTAAATATTTCAAATAAATAATAATATTCCTGAACTACCTAGTTTGTATCGTAATTTGTAAGTTGTTGTTCTTCCTGCGCAGGCTCGCAGCAAGGAGCAGGAAGCTGAGATCCTCCAGTGGATCGAGGATGTCCTGGGTGAGAAGCTGCCATCAGGACAATACGAGGACATCTTGAAAGATGGAGTCGTCCTTTGCAACCTCATAAACAAGATTGCTCCTGGCTCCGTCAAAAAGATCCAGACCAAGGGTACCAACTTCCAGCTCATGGAGAACATCCAGAGGTGAGTCAAGAAGAACCAGACCAACTTTCAGCTCATGGAGAACATCCAGAGGTGAGTCAAGAAGAACCAAGGGCACCAACTTCCAGCTCATGGAGAACATCCAGAGGTGAGTCTAGAAGAACCAGACCAACTTTCAGCTCATGGAGAACATCCAGAGGTGAGTCAAGAAGAACCAAGGGCACCAACTTCCAGCTCATTGAGAACATTCAGAGGTGAGTCTAGAAGAACCAGACCAACTTTCAGCTCATGGAGAACATCCAGAGGTGAGTCAAGAAGAACCAGACCAACTTCCAGCTCATGGAGAACATCCAGAGGTGAGTCAAGAAGAACCAGACCAACTTTCAGCTCATGGAGAACATCCAGAGGTGATTCAAGAAGAACCAGACCAACTTTCAGCTCATGGAAAACATCCAGAGGTGAGTCAAGAAGAACCAAGGGCACCAACTTCCAGCTCATGGAGAACATCCAGAGGTGAGTCTAGAAGAACCAGACCAACTTTCAGCTCATGGAGAACATCCAGAGGTGAGTCAAGAAGAACCAAGGGCACCAACTTCCAGCTCATGGAGAACATTCAGAGGTGAGTCTAGAAGAACCAGACCAACTTTCAGCTCATGGAGAACATCCAGAGGTGAGTCAAGAAGAACCAGACCAACTTTCAGCTCATGGAGAACATCCAGAGGTGAGTCAAGAAGAACCAAGGGCACCAACTTCCAGCTCATGGAGAACATCCAGAGGTGAGTCTAGAAGAACCAGACCAACTTTCAGCTCATGGAGAACATCCAGAGGTGAGTCAAGAAGAACCAAGGGCACCAACTTCCAGCTCATGGAGAACATCCAGAGGTGAGTCTAGAAGAACCAGACCAACTTCCAGCTCATGGAGAACATTCAGAGGTGAGTTTAGAAGAACCAAGGGCACCAACTTCCAGCTCATGGAGAACATCCAGAGGTGAGTCAAGAAGAACCAAGGGCACCAACTTCCAGCTCATGGAGAACATCCAGAGGTGAGTTTAGAAGAACCAAGGGCACCAACTTCCAGCTCATGGAGAACATCCAGAGGTGAGTTTAGAAGATCCTGGTCCATCTAGAAGGTACAGCAGGACCACCTCCCCAAATATATTTGCTGCAGTAAGTAAAAGGAAGTCGCTGACCCGTTAATGTGAGGTTATCAATCATCCTACTTCCAGCCCACCTACTCTACTTGTGGCGCTCACAATGTTGCTCTTGAAAGTGATTTCATTTAGCGATGTTCGTGGTTTGACTCTCGAATCTACTCAAGATGGCTTTATCACCGCTGTTCAATTGTTATTGTATGATACAATGCTACCAAGAACCAGGTTCACTATACAAAGGTAATAAACCCACTTTCTGAAATATGTTATCATGGGTATCCTCTTGGGAACAGCTACCCGCAGTGGTGGCCAGATGGTATTAGGGCGTCAGGTTCATACTAGCCACAGTCACTATCTGGAGGTACTCGCGGTTCTTTACATATTTAATGGTTATGGTTGTTTCACTAGACCTCCTCATGCATTCATCTGAACTACCTTTCCCTGATACCGAGTAGTTTGTGCCTCTGGATCATCAGGATCATTTATCATCTTCTCTCGCGCTGAATAGTTCACTTTCTTCATCCTTACCCCCTAAGATTACAGTAAGTAATTTACAGCCATTAATGTCAAACACATTAATTACAAAATATCAAGACCAAAAGTTATTTTGGTTTATTTTAATCAGGAAGTTTTAATTTTAAATAGCCCTATTGTATCCTCAATGCAATTTCACGAGGGAAGCCACTTCTTGATTAGACTATACTTGTGAACTGACCAAACATGATTAGACTGTACTTGTGACCTGACCAAACATGATTAGACTGTACTTGTGACCTGACCAAACATGATTAGACTGTATTTGTGACCTGACCAAACATGACTAGACTGTAATTCTGACCTGACCAAACATGATTAGACTGTAATTCTGACCTGACCAAATATATTGCTCCAGTTACAAAGTAAGTGCATGTGCTTCCAGCTGACATGTGATATTGCTGGTATTAAACTCTCACATCCATTTTATAAAAGTTCTTTGGTTAAATAAATGTATTGTAACTTGACGATCCATCAAATATATTTTACAAATCTATAAATCATCAAACAGGGTTTTATCAAACAAAACGATGAACTCTGAAATATTAACCTGGATGTATGATGTAGTTAATAGCTAGCCTAGATCATACTCTTTTGGGGGGAAGGGGCAGAGAACTTGAAGACCAAATATGTAAAAGTTTTACAATCCATTCGCATATATTTTTGTTTACACGAATGTCATCCATTTTTGTAATTACATATATTATTCACTCTGCATACGGGAAAAGTTTACAGTCTTTGAAGCTATCATACAAGTTGCGCCATATTGGAAACAAGCAAGGTAAGCGTTCCAGGGTAAACAAAGTGTATAAACATTGAAACATTATGTGATGTAGCCTACTTTCATAAAACGTATTTTTGTAAAAGGTTTTGTCGACTATTTTAAAATATATCTAATAAAAAATCAAATTCGACTGTTGATAAAATAAATAAGGCAGTGTAGTAAGAAAGAGTCCAGAGGGAGAGGGAACAGTTGAATAAACCTTCACAAGACGCCACTGTCTGTTATAACAAGTGTCGTTATGTTGTAGGTTCCAAGCCGCCATCAAGAAGTACGGGGTGCCCGAGGAAGAAATCTTCCAGACGGCAGATCTGTTCGAGAAACGTAACATCGTGCAAGTGACGCTGTGCATTTACTCCCTGGGGCGAATCGTAAGTCTATAAACAATATCTATATGGACAAAGTCCGATGGCATTGAATTATAAATTGTGATGATAGCTGGATCTATAACCATACATTATTATTATTATTATTATTAGCACCGCGTCTTACTACCCGTTCGAGTTACACACACTTACGCTAATGTGTAATGGTAGGGTGATTGTGAGATGAAATGGAGGACCTACAATTTAACGTGGGATCCGAACCACGGTGGTAGACCTGGTATTCCACACATTCACGAGTTGTGATTAATACACGTCTTGTCAGAGGTAGAAGGAAGGGTTTGGCAATCAGATAAATCTGTGCCGGGACCGAGGATTGAACCTCGGACCCCCCAGCACATAAGTCCGACACCTTACCCCTAGACCGCCAGGTCACCAAGAATAAATTGAAATATTAAAAATAATTGAGCAATAATAAGATACTTACCACCGCGTATTACTACCCATTCGGGTTATACGCTTAAGTACTAATTAGGATAATGGGTTAGGAATTGGGAAGGTTGAATATAGAGGAAGTTAACCCGCATTTGCTTGGAGGGAGAGTGGAAAACCATGTAGGGAAAAACCACCCCCAGTTAACCCGAGTGCGATTCCAAACCTTGATCTCCCTGTCCTCGGCAGTCTAACTCAACACGAAACTAACGCGTTAGCTAACTACACCATCGAAGCGGGTAATTGAGCAATAAAACATTTTCCAAGTAATCTTAGTGCATAAAGCAATATAAATAATTATAAAAAATATTATTTCAAGCATAAAACAGCTAAGAAAAGATATTCTAACTTCGATGCTTCTTCGAGAATATTTAGTATATTAGTTTCAAGTTCACTTATAATTGAAAAAAAAATTGACTTCGCACTTCGTTATAATACACATACATCACGTTCTAAGGGACCATTTTCATAGTCAGACTTAGTACTGCTCAAATGTAGGGTTATACTAAATACAGGACACTACCTAGACCAGAGTGAAATGGGCCCATTCCATTCGACCTTAGAAACGTGTCATCTTATGTTTAGTACAGGCACCGTGTTTAGATGTTGATGGCGCTAGTGAAAACGTATGAGGCGCCGATGTGGCAACATTTTGAAACTCTTAGATGATACAGTTGATAGTAAACGTACAGTATCGCAACAGAAATGTACAGATAATAATCAAATATAGTTTTCAAAGTGTTAATATTGTGTGTTATTTACATCAATCCTTGGAATCGGGCTTATTTAAAGAAAGTCATGTAAACGAATTAAACGAAATTCAAGATGGAAATTCAACTTTTGTAAAATCGAAAGATGTAGGGAGGACTTGTGTTGGTTTAACATCTTATAATGTTAAAAGTGTATAATCTTTGTCCAACACAAAATGAACATTTTGGACTACTTTTAATTCGGAATGTCACAGTGTTGTGATAAAGACATATGGTGAAAACATAAATATATTTTTCTTCAAATAAATAAGGTTATTTTTAACGATCACAATAGGAATATTTGAGTGGTTTTTATGCTTCATAAGAAACACCGTAGTGTAATGATATTTTCCTTGAATTGGCCGGCACCCTTAGCACCAGATGGTGAGAGTATTCCTAACATTAACAGACACCTTCATGGCATTGCAGACCCAGAAGCATCCTGAATACACCGGGCCCCCTCTTGGTCCCAAGATGGCGGACGAGTGCAAAAGGACCTTTACGGAGGAGCAGCTAAGGGCATCTGAGGGCCATTTGAACCTCCAAATGGGGTACAACAAGGGCGCATCGCAATCTGGCCAGGGCAGCTTCGGCAACACCAGACACATGTAGAGGGGGCAGACCAACAAACAAACATGGCGGACAAGTTTCCTTTTTTATATCTAAGTTATTCTTTGTATACTGAATCATTTGATAGGCAATAATATTTCATGTGAAGATATGTTTAGTTACATTTGAACAAAAATACATGTAATTTGTGTGAAATTAGGTAAACGTTTTGAATAATTTAAAATTATAAACAAACAAAAATAATGAATAATTTTCTTTAAAACATCTAATTATATAAGTAATATGTAGCATATGTACTGTTTTTTGCTTTCTGGAGTGATTAGTTAATGATAATCTTTCAAGATGCAAACACCCAAATGAATGTTTGAAACACTAAACGCAGTAAAATATTACTTCCAAACTGTAAACGCTGTACTGTCAGATATTTTTCCTAAACAATATAAACACTCAGACATTAAACTAAACGCATTTCGTACAACACATGTTACCCTAAGCACACACACACACACCTTAGTTAATAACACTGACTCTATATTTCAACAACTTAATCCTAAAATATAAAGAACTTACAATTTCATTAGTGAAATATAATGCTGTTCTTTAAATTACCATTTAGTTATATCAAGCCGTTAGATGATGTCTCTGTTAAAAGCTTTCAGCAGTGAATTTCTAAATATTATAAAGGCACGAGGAATATATCCCTCAAACTTTGTATTTTGGGCCGTGTTTAAAATATAGTCCCGGGAGTCGACCAATCTCCTGCTAAATGAAATAACAAGCAGTTCGGGTCGAATGGGGGATTGGTCTCGTAGTAAATGAAACAACAAGAAGTTCGGGTCGAATGGGGGATTGGTCTCGTAGTAAATGAAATAACAAGCAGTTCAGGTCAAATGGAGGATTGGTCTCGTAGTAAATGAAATAACAAGTAGTTCGGATCATCGCCCATCTTTTGTCAACTGTTTTGGTGCTCTCTCTAATCTGATTGGCTAAAGCTATTTGACTTGATACTATTTATTTATTTATTTACACTATTTATCCCGATTCCTAGCATGTAGCTCGGGACCTAGATCTACATCTTGAATTAACATTACATATTTTAGCTACGTTAATTTTTAAAAGAAGTTATTTGACTGTTATCAGTGTGATAAGAGAGCCGACATGCTTTCTATGCTTTCCAACACGTTCGGACCCTGTCGCAGGAAACTGACAGATATAGTCGATTGCAGGAAACTGACAGATATAGTCGATTGCTGCCAATCCTATTCGTTGACAGATAATATCCGTGAAACATCTGAAAACTGAGTACCTCATGACGTAACGGGAAAATACGTGACCTGACCATCGTATAGACGTACCTTGGTTAGATCCAAGTTCGTACAAATCATTCATGACACAATAGTTATAATTAAAATAAATGATTTTATCAGTGGCGTCTGGTGACCTGAAATAGGTTCAGGGATAACGAAAATACTAGCTCTTGCTGGGTTTCCTTTTGTCTAAAGTGTAATTTCCCCAACATACTAGGTTGGAGGCTCAAGGTCACAGCGTTATCACCGAACATAAGTGACACATCACATAGAGAGGTCAAGGTCACAACATTATCACCGAACATAAGTGAACATGCTATGCTTAGCAATGCAAGACACAGGGACGTTCTTGAAGCTTCTTAGATCCTTTAGTTTGTTGTTTTTTGGGCTCTAAAGAGATCTAGACGATTATTTATATCAAAAACAAAATAAATCTTCGCTAATTTGTGACGCGTGGCTGACTCCTGGAAGTCCCAATGGCCGCCTCTGATATGTATAGTAATTTTAAGTTTATTTATTTTAAAAATACACTATAAAATAATACTAATGGAGGTGACGTAAGAGGATGTTTGCATCTATTTAAAGGTTTTATCTTCTTTCAAGACAAGTCAACAATAAATACATATGATACATATTCGTGTAGAGTCTTGAATGTATCTACCAAATATTAGTTTCTATTTGCATGTTATAACATATAGCATAAAGTCTAAGAATAATATCAAATAATATTTCGTACTAGTTGGTGAACTATCCTGTGTTTTTTCTCCTACAACTACCATAAAAATATAAAAATATTTGTGAACATGTTTTGGTAGCGTAGTTCATCTAAAGTATTAATAGTAGTTTGTTTACACAACTGGTGATAATACATACATTTAAATAATCACATGAGTGCCATTTATAAAATGTGGCGTTTGCTACTTCGAGATAATTAACACTTATTTGTGTCTAACTACCTGTAAATAATTTGAATTGATATTAACTTATTAAAGTAATCTATGCCACACGCAGTCATTGTTAGAACGGTAGTACCGTACTTGTGGAATATTTGGACCACATTGTAACAGTTAACTCTAAAGTGGCTTGCGGTGTTCCCATAATGTCGGGATCACGATCAAATTAACGTTAACTTAAAGTTAACTTAACGT
This sequence comes from Timema podura, assembly GCA_033556935.1. Lineage (NCBI taxonomy): Eukaryota > Metazoa > Arthropoda > Insecta > Phasmatodea > Timematidae > Timema > Timema podura. The sequence continues at coordinate 10,683,895 of JAVRXN010000007.1, read as the reverse complement.
AACATAACGTAAAGGACCTCCTCGTGTGTTTAAATGGAGGCGATCACGATGCAATTAACTTAAAGTAAGAGATGTCCTGGGAGTCTTTTACTTTAAGTGAACGTTACTTGAAGGGTATCACGTGATCTAGCCAGCCAATCATTATGCGAGTGACGTCAACAGGGCTATTTAGTAATTAATTTGTTGGTATTATGACCCATGTTTACTTTTTAGCTTAAGTTCTAGTGATCAGCCATTGAAACAAAATAATTAAACTAAAATAGGAATGCTAAATTTATCAAAAAAGTTTTGTAATATATATTTATTATATCGATTGAAAACTGTAAACATTCACAGATCATCACTTTACAAATAGTACAAATCACAGTTCATACTCGAGAATGCAGATGTTTGGCTCGAGTTGTTATGTTAAGTTACGTGAATCGTGATCACACATACGTTAAGTTAACTTTAAGTGAACGTTACGTTAAGTTAACTCTAAAGTGGCTTGCGGTGCTCCCATTACCTGGAACGCAACAAGATTTACGTTCCCCATATGAAACATGTCACAAGTTTAATTGTAGCTACTAATAAACAATTAATTTAAATATTAGAAACTGTTCCATTTCTATTAGTTGGTTCATCCTGAAACGTAGTCCAAGTATTTCCACATTTCATAAATGATGACAGTTTTTTTGCTTTCCAACAAATAAATATTTATAAGAACGTAACTGTGGCAAGTAATTTGTCGTCAAGTGTTACATGGTGCTAAACATAAGGTTATGTCTATAAGGGCCAGATTCACGGTCAGACTGTGCTAAACCTAAGGTTACGTCTCTAAGGGCCAGATTCACGGTCAGACTGTGCTAAACCTAAGGTTACGTCTCTAAGGGCCAGATTCATGGTCAGACTGAGTGCTAGAGGCTTATTAAGACTTACTGTTAAACTGGCCCTTAGATTACAATATGTGCCATAACTGTACTACTGTACTACCGTACTATGCAAGAATGGAGCAGTATTTGTGTTAGTTCAAGTAAAAGGAGTCAATATCGGTTTTCGCTTAAACTATTGATTTCGCTAGGATTTAACTTGATCTAAGATTAATAATAAACTTATTGTGTGTTTGTTTATTTTACTTAAACCCAGAGTCTTGTACAGATGTGATTATAAACTATATATATATATCTTCTTTTTTCTAGTTACTGTGCGTTTTATTTTCCCTCCATACTCCACCGACCAGTCAAACAGAGGCTTCAATACTACCTGGGGGGGGGGGTGTTTCTTCCGTGCGTCCTGGGCGAAATGATCTCCAGTTGTATGTTCGACGGAAAATAATAATAATAATAATAATGTGCCAAAATACCAGCCAAGAAAAATAGTAAATAAAACGATAAATGAGTTCAAAATAAGTAGTGATCTCCTCCCCCCCTTCCCTTGATCGCTGTGTGCAGAAATGGTATTTCTTCTTACCTTTCTTTCCTCTTGGTATTTTAAGAAGCTTTTAAATTAAATATAAAAAGGATTCGCCAACAAAACGACCCCCGATGTCATGAAACCATAAACGTGATTATGTTGTTAACCTAAATTTTAGTGCTATTTATTTATTTAGAAATAATAATTGGGTTATTTAAGACTGCGCCCCTAGTACCTTTGCGCCCTAGTCTACAGCCCTGTATTCGGCTAGTGGACCCTTCCTACCATGGATTTTCAGGGCTAATATATATATATATATATATACTTGTGATTTGTTAAACCATAAAAATAAGAGAATAACACCAAAGTTTCCATTTAAAGTTTGAAAATGTATACTCTTTATTATATATTTCTTGCCGTGCTTGACCGATCGAAATTTCTTGGGATTTATGTGATGCTTTTCCCCTGCCAAGTCTGACTACTCGCCCCAGGCAATACAGTATAGTGTGGGCCTGACATCTTAGACGTTGTGACTACCGGTACTGGTGATTTTAAGTGAACATTCTTCTCACTAAGTTCTATTGACAGTACTTATTATCAGATACTTGAATTATTTAGTTTAAAGCGAGACGACTAAGGAGTATTTTATCAAACGAATTCTTCTTGGGAAAGTCTAAGAGTCCATAATGTCGATACATTAATCATTGATAGTGAACCCGGTCGGGATTTAGTAAGGACCCCTGGATCAGAGTCTGCTAAACTACTACAGGCAATAGGATAATATATCACTTGTATTTCTAAACTCTCTTCCCAAACTTAAACCACAACTTGTGTGGGCAGAAATAAAGAGAAAATACTAGTTAAAAATGTCCGGAAAAGTCATATTGGACTACTAAAATGTAAGTCGAAGTTAAACGCAACAACGCCCGGAGAACGCAACTGTATGTACGTACGTGTATAGCAAGTTGCATACCATTAGGAGGGCAGGCGTGCCCGGCCGCGATCAACGTTGCCGAACGATGAATGCAACTGAAGAATACTGTTGTGACCAAGTCGGGGAGGGGGGGGGGGAGGAGGTTAAACCTGCTGTGGTATGTACTTACAACTGCGTTCTACCGGCGTTGTTGCGTTTAACTTCAACTTATATTTAGTAATACAAGATTACTTTTCAAAACTTATTTTTAACTATGATTTTCTGCTTCATTCTGTTCACAGACCCTATGGTTTAAGTTTGGGCAGAGAGCTTATAAACACCCTGTATAGACCCAAGGTAAAACTGTACCGCAGGCAGTTGTCTATAACGGGGGGGGAGGTTTGAGTTTGGTATTCAATAATACATTTAACATCGTGGTATAAAAAAAGATTGTCTTGCAATTCTTTAAAAAAAAAAGCTCATACCAATGATTCGTGACGTCACCGGCCGACACACATTACCTTGAAATACTTTATGACTCAAACGTTTAAGCTGCATCCATACCTATCATAAACAACTATATATATATATATATTATAATTTATAACTAAATAAATGCATATATTAGTTTTTCCCTAACTAGCTTCAAAAGTTGCATTTTTATTTGCATCAAATTGTAATAAGTTGACATAAAGCGAAACGGCCTGATCTAGAGTTTAACTTCAATTTGTTTGTTACTGCAAGTTCGAGTTATACGAGAATTAGCAGAAAGGCTAGTTCCATTACACCAACCTTGTTCTCCACCTTCTTATGGATCATTGCGAGGTTCTATTGTTTCAAGGCTATAGAACTGTTGGGACTTGTCTATCATCCTATAGCCCCCTCTCCCTCTTGTAAGTCAGGAAGGGACGTTGTCCGAACCTGACATTATAACTTATACGCATATTTACCGATTACTCTAATGTGGCATTGATGAGGAAGGTTTAATTCAAAGGAAGTGTACCCACATTTGCGTGGATATGGAGTGTAAAACCATTTAGGAAACCCCATCCTCAACACACACGACCAGGATTCGAAGCCCGATCTCCCCATCATGGGCAGTCTGGTCTACTGCGAAAGTAACGCCTTAGAGAAGATAATTCTTCCACCAAACTAATCTAAAACTAATTGTCACCACACTGGCACTAATGACTGCTACGGCGGTCAAATGGGACAGAGGTCAGTCCTGTATTTGAATTGGCCGACACCTCGTTAGAACAAATATCCATTCTTGAGGTGTCTGTGTGATCTGAGCCGGGGAAGATGGAGTGTCTGTGTGACTGTGTTTGGAAACAATCGGGCGCATTGTACCTTTGGCCAGGAGACCGGGACGGCTCTGACCAACGGACCGTGTTCGAGACCAGGGACGACCTTTCCTTTGTATCATTGTTGGTTTTTCGAGGCCACACCGCCCGTTTTGTGGCGTGAGTTTTCATAGAGGTCAGTTACAGATCAAGAATAACACTGTTCAAACCCGTGGGGGGACCAAAATTATATAAAACTGAGCTACGTATGTATTAGCGTGTCCTGTTAATTAATGTACACTCTGTTGATCCTGAAACATAACAGTATTACCTTGAAATATTACATTATGACCTTATATTTTAAGCTACTCCATAGAGTAATGCTGTTCAACCTTTTTGTTCGCGTAGAGCCAGAAAAACTATTCTTCACATTTGTGCCCTCAAAGTTGTTTGTGCATAAGCATAATTCAACTAAACATATTCTATAATCAACATCTAAAAGCAGTAAATGGTGCTCCCAGATCACATTTTCTTACGTCGGGGTCTTGTGGCTAACCCAAAATCTGCCCCTGATTATTTAATACGTATCATGAAACATAGGCGTGCCTTCAGAGGGGCCAATATTGTTTTCAATGACACAAATAGTGTAAGGAATCATTATTTGATGAGAGAATGACGCATTGAACTATAATTACGATTAAAAACTAACTCTAAATAAATTCTAGAGGCATTTTATTAAAATAAAGCCTGGTGAGGATCGCTAATAAATTACAGAACCGTCGAATTTAAAAAAAAAAGTCTGGGGGTGGACCACTCTAAATAGCTTTTGGAGATATTTAATATATTTTTTAATCCAGACAATAACCTCTTTAAATAGCTTCAAAGGTTCTTCATATTTAAACAATTTTTTGAGGCAGGATCCCTTCGAATAACACCCAGACCCTAACCCTTTGGCTTGGGGGTCCAAGTCATTCAAACCTGTCTTGTTTTGGCTGATCTCCGCCTCCCCCCTTCCCCTCTTCTCAACACTAAAAAGGTTCCAGTGTCACAGCACGCATGGCCCACCCCATTGATGACAATCAAAACCAATCAGAAATGTTTGGCTAATGGCGCACAAACAATGTTCAACATCTTAAAGATAGTGATGGAAAAGTTCATATTAATCTGCCAATCTGTGCTGTCAGTACGTTTTGATGGCCGACCAAACTATATGTGCATACATTGTACATTACTTTGCACATTCCCGAGATCTTGAGTGTTGTCTATTCTTGCATTTCGCGAGTTATTTGCTACTGTGTACATTGCTAGGCAAATTAATAAAACCATCACACTTAGGCCTGCATGAATAAAAGATAAAAGGAAAGGCATTCTTATTAAGCTTCTCAAGATCAGCATAGATCCTTAAGATTCCATATTGAATCTTTTGGCCGCACATCATTTTGATGATACTTTTTGTGGTGAGCCTTACATCAAAATTTTAAGTACTTTAAAATAAAATAAATCTGAAATCCTTGCGGTTGAACAAAGACCAGTAGCTTGATGCTTGGATGACAGCTAGGAAAACAAAAACTTTGGAGAAATAAGGAAAAATGAAATTAATATGAATGTGTTGGTTCCTTATTTCAAGGTATGGTATTGAGCAACGATTTTATTTCATATATATAACAACCGAAGATAAGAAGTTTAAAGTAGACATCGACATAGATAATATTTCACTTTTATTAAGCTTCTTTTGGTAGTTCTTCTAAGGTATGAAAAGGATAAATAAGATTTATAAAATAACGTAACAAATATACGTATTGTGGTTCACTTTCCGAACTAGTTTCAGACTATTGGCGTGGAAAATGTGTTTACGAGATTTATGAAGGCTACCAAAGATACTCTGTCACTAATACCTCCTGTGAATGAGCTTTTTCTAAACTGATTCAGGTCAAAAGTAGACTTAGATCTACGTTAATCCAGAACCACCCAAATAAGTTGAAACTTCCATTTACTAATCAAACTCCTGCGACAAATTTGGAGGTTGATCAAATTATTGAAAAGCTCTAAAGCTTAGTGTCATTATAACGTCGCCTGTGTCTGTGAACACTATTTATGAACATTGGAACTCTCTCGAAATCTAAACATTAACTCAAGTAGATATTTCTGGCTACGATTCAACCTTCTTCGGGAGGATATTTCAAGGACACGAGTGGTGAGCTATTTCCAGTTGACAGTCGGCATCACAGGAAGGCAGGAAGCATCACAGAAGGAAGAGATAAATAAAACAGAAATAACCAAGAACGTTCAGAAGATAGGATGGGTTTTTTTCTCTGTATTCTCATTTTGTCTGTATAGAAAGTGATCGTTTGTCAGGGACTACTTTGATAGAAATAAATCACCGACCACTTAGTCAGTCTGAGACTACTTTGTAGAGCCGACTTAATTGGTAGAAGATGAACACAGCGGTTCCAAACGTGTGGTCCGTGAGCCTACAAACGTCCCGCGAACCTTTTCGGTCGAGTCTATAAGTTTTAGCGGAGTTTAAACAGTTTTTAAATTTGTTTTAATCAAATGTTTTACAGGTGCTTAGCACAAGTGATGTTCTAGACACCCACTGAGCTCTGTATTAATATGATAAATCTGTTTGATTCAGTTTGGAATCATCATACCACTTCAAAAACAAAGGTGGAGTTAAATTTAATACGATCAAGTTAAAGTAGGCCGATGTCAAATGTAAGTCAAATAATTTCAAAGATTCAAATTAAAGGGTTGGCTGCAACAGTCAATCAAGTCCATTTTTTACTTATTATTTCAAGGCTATCAGCAAGAATCAGCTAAGTCCATCTTTTACCGGTTATTTCAACGTTATATAGTAACAATGGACTTGTTTGGTTCTTGTAGCCAGCTCTAAAGTTGCCCGTGACCCTAAGTAGACCTACAGGGAGGTGGAATGACATTTCTCCCAGGAAGAGACATTCTATAACCGAGACAATGGTTGTGGCTCAATTAGGGTCATTCCCTTGAATTCAACACGGGAGTAGTTTCACCAGGTAATGAGGACAAACTGGTAACCCTGAGACAGACCTGGAGTAACAGGAACAGAATGTGTAGGACAAACTGGTAGCCCTGAGACAGACCTGGAGTAACAGGAACAGAATGTGTAGGACAAACTGGTAGCCCTGAGACAGACCTGGAGTAACAGGAACAGAATGTGTAGGACAAACTGGTAGCCCTGAGACAGACCTAGAGTAACAGGACCACGAGGGAACAGAATGTGTAGGACAAACACGTGCAGAGATTCCACCCGCACTGGCGCAACGTTCATTGGCAATCCATTAGGGTACATTCGGGCAGACGGCCCAGTAGCAAGCAAACCAATGTCAAGTCACTTCTCACTCACTCTTCACTTTTACTCACCCTTCACTCTCACTCATCTTTCACTCTGACTCATTTTCACTACCCGCTTTGGTGACCGCATGGTCTAACAGCTCTCGCTGTAGACTAGACTGCCGTTGATTGGGAGATCAAGGTTCAAATCTCTGTCGGGTGTACTGAGGGAGGTTTTTTCTAAAATAGTTTTCCAATCTCTCTCCACGCAAATGCGGGAACACTTCCTCTAAATATAACCTTCTTAATCCTTAAAACTATTAGTATAGTTAGTAAATAAACATATAACCTGAATGGGTACTAAGACACGATGCTAAAATAAACCTCATTCTTGTTCTTGCATTCGACCTTTAGTTTGGAAGCAAACTTAGACGCCTATTCAAGATTAGGAGCAAATTGCATACGTCACTTCAATCGATTACAATGGAGACACATTATCTTAAACCCTCAGAACACACTTAGTCAACTGTACTCCAATTAATGATAGATACATTAAAATAACACACGCCTTGCAAGCACACAATTTGTTTCAATCTAGAGTGAGCAATGGTGCTATTTACCTGCTATTGTTGCAGTCATTATTATAGCACCATCACATTTATTTCATTATAAACAACATAAAATAAAACAAACTAAATTTAGATGCATTAACCAAAGAAGTTTTGTATTCCCCTAAATTCAAACACGTCTCGTCACTAAATTTGGCATTTTCAAAACCTGTTTTAAATTTTCTACAAATTTTTCTTTTTCAGTACCACGAAAGTGTTGTTTTAAAAACACTCGGATACAAGCAAGGCCGTAGAAATCTATTTTTTCTACGGGGGAGTGGAAAAGTTTAGCCTATGGAAGTACCTCAAATTCCAGGGGTAGGACAATCCCTTCCTTTCTGTGTCCTTGATATTTATCATCTAAAACACTGCCTGGATGTTCAATTTTAACAAAAACGTTAAAAGCCATTTTAGAAATATTTTTAATTTTAAAAATAATAGTCAAGTGTAATCTACCTATAAATTAATTTTTCTCTGAAAAAAAGCTATTTAAAAAAATTAATAATGTAAAACACACCTGTGATACACATTTTAAACAAAATCGTAGACCAATTTTCGAGAAACATCTAATTTTCAAAAAGTAGTTATTAGTGAACTACCCGTTAGCGAGTTTTCTCAACAAAAAAAAAAGTATACAGTGCTATTTGTTTTTCCAAGTGAATGTTGGAACATTAAAAATGTATAGAGTATCATACCTGCATCGGTAGGTCCGTGAACTAGGACCGTTTAGAATATATAACCATATATTTGGCGGCCAAACTTGATAACATTTTACTATATTATTATTGTTACTTTATAGTTTTTAATAATAGTATTATAATAGTAGTAGTAGTATAATATATATAGTGACACACCACTACATGAAAGTAGCTATAGTAACTTTCTAGCGGTCAGATAAGGTTCTTCCTATGAAAATCGGACTGTTACTCTGCTGGTTTATTGGATGAGACAATAATCTACGTCTTGCCATGAATCTATGTTTATTTCTATCTACACATTCGTTCCGTCTAAATAATCACTCGCTAAGCTCACAGAACCAGAGCATACACAAATATATAATAGCACCGGCCCATTTTATTTTGAGATTCAAAGTAAACAAAGAAATGAAAGTCCCTGGTGACTGGAACACCAATCTCGCATAGCAGCACTCTTTCAATTAAATGATCATTTATAAGTTTGTAATTATTATTTTCAACACCGCGTTTTACTACCTGTTCAGGTTATACGCATATGCACTAATTACACTCATGTGTTAGGGGTGAGCCAGGTTGAATTTAGAGAAGGGTACCAGCATTTGTGTAGAACAAGAGTGGAAAACTATTCTCGGGGGAAGGGGGAACACCCTCAATAGACCCGACCGGGATTCGAATCCCTATCTCCCTGTCATCGGCAGTTTAGCGCTGATCCTAGAGTGATGCCTTAGACCATGCGGCCACCGAAGCAGGTAAGTGTGTAATTAATTAACTCAATGCATAGAAATACAAAATTAAATATGTGAATTTATATTCGGAATATTAATTTTGATAGGCCTATAATGATGAAAAAACACAGACCCGGACACGGGAATAGAACCCTGGACTCATAACAAGGCGTTATTTTTAAACATAAAAATATATTATTCAAACGAATATCTGTGAGAGGCATTTAATGTTAATTTCATTATATTGAGATTTTTTTAAATAAATTAATAATATCAAGTCCCGACACCTTAGTTCAGTCGGTAGAGTGTGTTTATACTGAGTTTAGGGTCCCGGGTTCGATTCTTGGTATGGTCGAAATATTAATCATTGGTAAAATACAGGTTTCTCCTTTCACAGCGATAATGTTGTGTCTGTTCTAGATTTAAGTTAGTCTGTAAGTCGTGTGAAGAGATAATCAGTCAGTTTAGAAAGTGCACATTAAATATTTCAAAAAAAAGTAAATTGATATCAAACTATCTAAGGTTTCATTTTCGTGTTAGATTGGTCTGCTGTTGACGAGGAGATCGGGCTTCAGATCCCGGTCGGAGTTACTGAGGATGTTTTCTCCTAAGTGGTTTTCCACGCCAATGCGGGCACACTTACTCTAAATTCAACCTTTCTCACTCCTAACACATTATAACAGTTAGTAAATAATGCTTATAGCCTGAGCGGGTAGTAATACACAGTGCTAAAATAAATAAACGCATAGGTAGAAAAAAGTATAGAGGGGCAAATGTAATTGGGTATAATTTGTTATTTCGATTGTCTTTATTTGGTTTATTTAACGTGCACTTTCTAAACCGATTGGTTATATCAACACACGAGAATTTCTATGAGCGAGAGCGAAAGATCATACCAATTTTGTCGGGAAAGGTATTTTCACAAACTTTCCAGGGTTCTAAATATGCCACAATCGACATGGGACCAACGGCTTTACTTCCCCTCCGAAGGAAATTGTGCTACGGATTTTTATAGCTCAAGAAAAATCTGTTGACCCCGGCTGGGTTTGAATCCACGAACATCGGGTCCAGAGACGAGCACTTTACCCCAAGAGCAGAAAGGTGTACAACGTTTGCAATCCTAAACAGCGGCTTTGGTAAAAGTATCGCCATTTCAAAATTAAAATGTATGTAAAGTATTTCAAGTTTTTTTAATTGGTAAACATGTTAACAAATATAATTTTGTGTGTTTCAACAAGAAAATGTAAAAATATGTATTGTCAATCTAACCTTAAAGTTTGTGATCTATTTTATTTGTTGGTTAACATTTATGGCTCTTTATTACTATCATTATTTTATATCTATCAATAGTGTTGGCTGCGGAACTCATGACTTGATTTATGAATATATGAAAGTAGCCTTAACAGCTTTTTTAACTGTATTTTCTATCACAATCCTTACAGACACTTTTTTTTATTTATTAATCGTGCCTAGTTGTGAGCCGGATGAACGCTAACATACGAATTCATATTACTCGACAGAATTCTGTGGTGACATTTAAAAAAAAAAAACTGTGTACTAATCCCCATTTTGCGCGAAGCCATTAACACACTCTTGTGACGTCAGCGGACCTGATTGCTTTACTCAAACTCACGAACTATTTTTGAAGTTACAAAATATCCAGCAGCGGACGGAAAGCACTTGTGAAAAAAATAAATCTTTAGCACCACATGTTAGGATCTGCGCCCTAGGGCCACTTCCAAATACGCGCACTGGGATCGTGTTGCAGCCCCCCCCCCCCGCCCCCCTTGCCTATACTGCCAGGAAAGCCAAGAGCTGTGACGTCACACACTGACAAACTCCTTGATGTGAGAAAGTTTCGATAATCTACCAATATAAATATTTTCCTTTCGATACCAACAATTTTTTACTTTATACTTTTCCGTGGTGGTGGAACTGGGGGGTAAGGGGAGCATTAACCCTCCTGGAAATAATTGGCTCACCTCTGGAATAAATTTGCCCTTTAGATATATTTCAGATCACCTGATATTATTGAATATGAAGCTGAAAGATGAGCTTAAGTTTAACTCCAAATGACCTCTAGATGCATTCAAATTTCAAAAATTTCTTGAAAGAAAACTACTCCAAATAGCTTCTAAAAGCATTCAAATACAAAAAATAATAAAAATAAGAGAGGACTACTCTATAGAGCTTTTTTTAAAAAAGTATAATTTCTGAAAATTGGGGGAAGAACCATTCCAAATTAATGACAGTAAAACTGTGGAGTGGGGGAGGAGGGGGTAATTGCCCCTCCTGGAATGAATGTGTCCCCCTTAGATATATTTAAGCTCATCTGATATTCTCGAATATGAAGGTGAAATACATGCATTAAACTACAAATAACTTCTAAATACATTCACTTTTAAAATAAATGCAAGGTAGGGACCACTCCAAATATCTTCTAAATGCTTCCTTACGTACTCTCTGGTGTTAGGAACTCGTAAGTTCATTGTCACACTTACAACAGTACGCCACCTATCTCTATCTTGAGCTAGGCACTAATTTACAACACTGTAGCTATTTTAATATTAGCACTACTGATTTAATATAAGGTATAGTTAAATTATATCATAATTCTAATATTTTTATTTGTTGTTAAAAGAGACGTAGAAAAACTATAAGGATAATATAGAGAAAGAATTACTTTTTATATAAATACTAAAAATATGATATGAAATTCCCTGTTCATTCTTTCGATACCACATTCCTGGACATAAATAGATTGGTAACTGCTTTTGCCCCCACCCTCTAACCCCCAAGGCCCCACCACCCAAGGTGAATTGGGCACTGCTACCTTGCAGTACAATTATTTACCTCCCAAGGTAGATTAAACCTAACATAACCTAACCTAACCTTGCTCCTCCTTTCATTAATTTTAGCTCGGACACGGAGTAGCTGACGTTCAGCTGGATGACTTATACCGAACTGTATTCTGCTGGCTATTTATTGTATTAGTTTACAATTAATATTATACCATGACCTGCCCTATCCACCTAGCAATAACTCAACATATGGTCTCGTAGATCATAAGGTTTGGCGAATGGATACATGATAACTTTTCCTAGCTGAAAGATACCGCCCTCCCACCGTAGATTTAAACTGATAGCTAGGACACGTGTAATTAGTGGAACTAATAACAATCAGGTTGTGTGTTATTGACATCCATTTTAGTAATACTCTAGAACGTCGATAATTCTGACGTAAACATCCAGATCACCAATAAAACATATTATTTATAAAAATAACCACTGTGGTATCAATATCAGAGACATGTCCGCCAAAAAACGCACCTCAACTCTTGTTCAGAAAAAATTGGGGACTTTTTTCGTCGTAATATTTGTTCCTTATTATATTCCTTCATATTCTGTGATAAGTTATTTAACAGCAAAAAACAATATGTAGGTTAATTGTTTGAATAAAGTGAAAATGTTTCTACCTTAACACTGAGTTTTGTAAGTATCCCGTCTGTGCCTATTTTTTAAATTTTTGGTATAGGTATTGTATTTTCTAAAATCCGGACTGGCTCAATCCTCGATTGGTCCGAATTTTCAACGCTCTACTGTACAAAATATAATATGTAAATATGTAATTATATAAAATTAAAGGGAAAATGTAACTTAACATCTTTACAATAACAACCATTTCTAACAATGCCGTACCCTGAAATATATTGTTGGTGTAACCCCCCGGACCCCTCGGCTCCACCACTACACCTCCACAACAATAGATGGAAATACATTATATTAACACTAAGCCCCTTTTGAAGAAATTTAAAGTTTTAACATTTTTGATTTAAAATATAATTGGGGTTGTTGCCAAAGTCAAGGCATTGAGAAGGAATAATGTATTTGAAAAAATAATGTTTAGGGGTGTATGAACACCAAAAACACCGATTAATGTAGTAGTTAATTAATTTATCTAAAAAGCGAATGTAAATAAAAAATATAATATAGTAATTTAAGCCGACTTATTATGACGAAAAATCATTTGAGAATACAAAGGAAAAAAAATGTTTGATTTTAAAAATAACAAATAATGCTAAATTTTGCCAATAGTTAAATATAAGTATAGCCTATTATTATTAAATAAGCCATTAAATGGTTTACATTTCAAACTCTAAAATAATATTTTAAATCTTAAAGAATGACACTATCAACTACCAAAATAGGGTTGTTTTATCACAACCGGTCCCAAGTCTCGCATCAAGGTCCATCAGTGAGTCAGGTGATGTAGACTCAAACTATGACAAAAACAACTGAAGAGAAGGATTTTTAACCAAACTTGTTTCCCACTTCCTCTCATCAGACGAATCCTAGTGCATTTTCTCTTAATTCTCCTTCATATATCTAGCTAAGTTAAGTCGCTAATTACCTTTGCATTAAATATATCATTTAAAAACCAGAGGCTGTGTTAATGTTTCTCTATTTTCATGCCAAAGAAATAAAATGTTCTCGGCTGATGAGCGAACTAAGGCTGAGAAAGTTTATTACTTTGCTACTAGATGGCACTGTCAGCGCTTGTTTTGAGGCGGGAGTTTGAAAACTGTCACGTTCGATTTTCCATGTTTATTCATCATTATAGAGAAACATATGTAAAACTCAGGCAATAGTTAAATCTTAGGTAAATGTGCACAATCCCTTCTAAAAGCATACAAAACTAAAATAAAAGTAGATTATACCATTCTTATTTGTATACTACAACAATAGTTTGATAATAATGAATTATATTATACCACTTTATACATAACCATTACCATGTTTAACAAAGGAAGTTTTCTGCATGGCTGATAAAATAAATATAACCTTTTTTTAGTAACTAGTCACACAAAATTCATTTTAAAGCAAAGAATAGACACACGTAAACAAACTCCCTATTTCCTAAACTATGTATCTAACTATCTATCTAAGAAAGACCTTTTAATTTCTAAGCACACGTATTTACAACACCACATCAGCCAGAAAAACCAACAAGAGTAAATAATAAATGTCACCACTCTGTGAAATTAGATTTCAATATAATACTTTAATATAACAATACTAACCTGCCACAATGGACGTCCAGGCATGTTTTATGTCAAAAATAAGATAACTCGACTGACTAAAATAAAATGGATTGTATAAATTATTCACTAACTTAAAAGTTTTCACCCCAAATTATTCGAAATTTAAATAAAACGTTCGAAGAGGAAGAGAGATATTTTTTTTCCTTCTTCCAAGGAGGACTGGAGCGAACTGCAGAAAATGAAAATATGAGTAGACAGAAGAAAAAGTGTAGAAAGAGCAAGAAAGTGTGTCCAAGAGAGAACAAAGTGTGTTAGCCAATCTGCAAGAAGAAGAACAGAGAGAGAGGATGTTGGGGGAGTGAGGAGTATGAATACACAACAGCTCACGTATAATATGGCGGCGCTGCGTCGTGCCATTAGGGCAGGTTTGTTTTCATGCCGGGGGGGGGTGTGGTGGGCGGTTTTAGGTGGAGTGACTAACGCCTCAAGGCGTCGTTCCAATGCCAATAAATGTTGGGAAAGGAATGTGGAAATCAGTCGCGCGTGTTGGAGTTTAGACAAACTATTTTTTTTTTACACCTTCTTGATTTTTTTTTAAACTAAGGAACAGTATCTTTTCAACTGTTGAACGTGGGTTTTTAAGTTTGTATTTTTTTAAAAGAAGAAATAAACACGTATCTGCTTGGAGAGGGAGTGAAATACTTGGGGACTTGTTGGACTCGTGTGTGGATATTAAAAAAAATTACTGGTCGTAAGAATCATGATTAAATCGTTGCACACTATTTATTTTTTTAACTTGCCCCCGCCCCTCCCCCTCCCCCCCCCCCCCCCGTCAAGCGAGAGATAAGGGAGAAGGGTACCATGTACCCATAACCCCACCTCCCCCTAGTTCCGGTACCTAATGACAGAGAATACCTAAGAGTGAGACTGACATCTAGCCCACGCGCCCACTGATGCGGATGAAATAGATGCTAATTTAAAAAGGTTGTTATACTTTTTATTTTAAATAAAAAGTATAACAACTTGTTTGTTACGATATTATCTAGAAAAATTATTATTTTAATTACCGACTTACATTTCCAGCGCGGTAAATAAACTCGCTCAGAAGGGTTGGATATCCACTGAGGATTGAAGAACAATTCCAGGATGGACCAAATGAGGATGAATCAATCCATGTTTTGATATAAATAATAATAACTCTACCATTTTTGAAGATAAGTCGTTTATTCCATTGACAACCTTTTTATAAAGCTGGTATGTTTAATAACTTTATTGTATCTTATTACTGTAATATTAACTATTTAGTGCATCGGGTTTCTCGAGTCTTGTCTTGTATCCGCATCGGTGGAAACGCGGTCTAGACACCAAGCTCGTCTGTTTTGTTTAGGCACCACGTCTTACTACCCGTTCGGGCTACACGCTCATATACTAATTACTCTAATGTGCTAGGGAGAGGAAGGTTGAATTTAGAAGAAATGTATCCGAATTTGCGTGAGGAGAGAATGGCTTTATATGGTCCTAGCTCAAATCATGAATTTGAATCTGGCTCTAAAATTAAGGGTAGGCGTAGTTTATTGATGATACATTTCTGAAAGTTCAAAATTTTTTGAAAATGGTAATAGCGATTTTGATCAAATTTTATCTAGGGAGTGTTTTACATGGTAAATAGCACTGTGTCTTTTTTGTTTTCAAGAAAATTTGATTTAAGGGAAGTCTACTTACTAATGACTGATTTAAAAAAGTTGATAATAGCTGTGGCAATTTTATTCGAAATGAGTATTCGTAGAGTGTTTTACGTTATAAATAGCAATGTAACCTTATTTTTCAAAGCAACTTAAGAAAGTGTACATACAATTTTAAAATAAACCTACCATTTATTACTTGGTTAATACGGTTCGAAATAATATTACAATGTGGACGACCAAATTATTATGAATACTTTCATTCAGTAGCAGTCAATAAAATGTTTGTGATTTGAAGGTTATATTCTTCAGTGATGTTAAATACAAGTATATTTGCGAAATAAATACCTACTAGTATTTAAGTTTAGACTATAATAATAATGATGATGATTATTATTATCACATCGCAAGGTGAATCGACCTTTCAAATAAGCGGAAAACTTTAATTTGAGAAGTACACCCCATTTAAGGTAAGAGAGTTGGTAAGTGACAGGACAGATAGCAGAAGGTTATTTATTTCTAACACTGGCTGTAAGTAACTACTCACTTACTACTGTCCACTTATTATGAAATAATCATTATTCTCTTAGTAATACCATATTATTGACAATTATGTTCTTAATAATGCTATAGTATTGATAATTTATTTCCGAATATGTTGGTATTAGCTACTTTCAGCCAATGTGTACAGTAAAAATCTTCTTCCAGCTGCCATTACCTCTCCTACCGTAGATAGGCTATAGTTTAGTTTGGGTAAAGTGGATCTAATTTATAAAGTTCTGCGTAATTTTTATACATGATTTATAAATATGGCAAATTATTCTAAACATTTTGTAAAAAGAGATACAGAAGAAAAACCGTTCTAATTAGTCGAACTAGCTCACATACGTTTCTGTGCCATTTAAAACAATGATCAGTTGCAGCCATACAATTATTGTTTAGGTAAAACAATATTACTTAGTCTACTTATATGAAAGTACTATATTTTTACCCTTTTTGGAAACACTATATAAAATTATCTACTATGTTTACAGATACCGAAAAAATGTCCGAAACATCCATTATATTGTATAATTTAAACAAAAAATCGTTCATAAAATTTATGGATGTGAAAAATAACGGAATTAGGTCATTTAAATATGAGTCTAGAAAATATGTAAAAGTTAAAATATTCATTATAATTTAGTCGAATAGCTTTGCGAATGCTATAAGTAATGGATAAACAAATACCTTTATAGTGGAAATTATTCTAAAAGTAAACTTTTATTCGAACTTCGATGTATTCTTTGGTCAATCCTCATTCACTTGAAATAACTAACGCACTCTATGAGATAAATAAAGAGATACATGTGTCTGTAGCTCATAGCAACCACTAGATAGCACTAGTGTACAGAGAAAATAATCAACGCTCGCTTAATATAAGAAGTTAATTTTAATTTTAAACCATGTAGCGGTCAGAGCTTTACAACAACCAGAAAACCGTTTATTCCAATGAGGAAAAAAAGGCAATGCGTAGGGTTCCAACATAGGAATTTTCTAACCAGATTTTAACCATAGTTTAAAGTTTTCCCTAAAGAGGGCATTACATACACAAAACTATTTAAAGTTCAAAGTTTTACCGGTAGATGGTAGGAAGATAATTTAATTATATACAAATTAATGAAAGGAAACGAGAGTTTAATAAAGAAATTTCCTGGTTTTTATATCAAATATTGTTTGGGGGCACAATAAATAAAATATTTATTCTGTAGAAACATTAAGTTTAATTTTCCACAAACAAATATTATCAATATCGTTTTTGAATATCTGTCATAGGCATAACAGAATATGATAACTTTTTCTATTCAATCAAAATGATAATAAAAGTTTCTAGAACAATAATTATTTAATTAATTGTTGAAAATTATTTTTCAAAATATTGGTAAAATACCGATAATCCTATTTACAAATTGTAAGTTAAGCTACTGGAATGTGGGAAATTACTTGTCGGGCACCTCTACTATGACCCCATAAGGGTGATCAACCTAATTTAGATCTTGTTTTCGAGACGAATGTTCTTGAATTTCACATTTTCAAACGCTTGGCAAACCAAATGACCAATGTGAAAACCTCAAGTTGCAAAACAAGCACACTTCATGGCATTGATAGTAGGGCAACTTTACAATGACCTTATTTGGTTATGCAACCTAACTTAGATTTTGTTCTATCCACATCGGTGGCCGCATGGTCTAAGGCGCTACTCTTGCAGTAGACTAGATTGCCGACGATGAGTTTGTGGCTCGATCTCGATCAGGTGGTTTGCCCTAAAGGGTTTCCCACTCTCTCTCCACACAAATGCGAGTACACTTCCTCAGAATACAGCCTCCATCAACCCTAGCCCATTACCATAGTTAGTATATAACCTGAACAGGTAGTAAGACGGTACTAAAAGAAATGTTCATCATCTCCACATTCCACACAGACTAGAGTTCACCGTGGCAACTAACTCTCCCAGTATTGAAACAGGATGAGGATGGTAGAATTTAGAGGAAATGTAACCAGATTTACCATAAAGCATGGAAAAACATTAACGAAAATCCAACTTAACGTATCCAACCAAGATTTGAACCCTAAACCAGACAAGAATGATGACTTTGTCCCGAGCCCATTGATGCAGGTAATGTCTCATGTTATATGTTAATCTATATCATCATCTGTTTCCAGCCTGTAGCCTGGGTCCATATGATTCCACTACCGGCCTGGCTAGGCCTATCGTAGTTTCATACAACTTATAACACAACTTAAGACTAGGACAGGCACAACATCCAGTCCCCAACCATTAATTTATCAATGTGAAAGGGTAAGCCCATATTTCACCTATGATAAATTTTTCAGCCGTGCCGGGAATCAAACCCGGGACCCTTAGCTCAGTAGGCAGGCACGCCAACGACTTAGCTAAGGTATCAGATATTCTTTAAAATATTATTAAGCACTATATCTTATATTTGGCAAAAATAAATGGAAAGCTTTAGTAAAATATAATTTATTCCACAGTTATAAAAAATATATATATTAATATTGAAAGTTTGCTACCAGAAGTCATCGTCCTCGACATCAGCGTCCTTGCTATCACGCCCGACAGAAATGGGTTGGTCACTGCTTAGTTCCATGCTTGACAATGATACATCGTGTTTGTTAACTTTGTTAGTTTCATCCGACGTTATGCTCTGCCCCATTTGTTGATGGCTACTCTCCGCAGAACTTGTACTGCTGGCTAACACGCGAGGTTTGGGGACCTGCCTCGCTACAGTCGGCAATATTTGGGGTACTTTTTCCTCAGGCTCATGCTCCTGTACAAATCTTTCTGTTGGTACAGGAAGATCATTATCTACTGGCTCTAAGCTCTGCGCTGACTTTAAAACTTCTTGCGCAACAGTAATTAGTTGAGCCGATTGACCTTCTGTTGCGCCCATTTCACCAACATGTGACTCGCTTGATGAACCGCTCATTTCTTTCCTTGGGGAGTAAATAGTTGCAAGTTCTATCTCGACTTGTGCTGACAAATTTTGTTCTAATACTTCATGGCCAGATTCATGTTTTTCTTCCACGAGTACCGATTTATTCTGTAAATTAGTAGTGTCCACATTAGAGATGTCTGTAGAAACATTTGCTGTAGTATTCAGTGTGCTAAGGGGCTGGAGTTGGTCATTACTTTGATTTGTACCTGAATCTTTGTCGAACCCTTTCTGAACCCTAATATCTGGATCAGTTTTCCCATCAATCACACTCTCGGAACATTCGTCTCCCAATGAGCTAAGAAAAGGAAACGGTGCCTTGGAAGTGTTACCTACTTTGACAATGTTGTTTGCGTTCGAATCATTCTTTAATTGAGATAACACAGTTTGTGATTCTGATCCATCACGAATAAACATTTGCTCACTACTTTCTCTCCGAATTTCGTGTTCAGAGTTATCAAGTGAATTAGATAAAATTGGGGTTTTATAAATAGTTGTGGTTTGCAAAGAGTCAACATAAGAGACACTGGTATTTGTTGGTTGACAGTTGGCAACTGCTACATCAGGACTGTCCAATCTCCTCCTGTAAGAGGACAGATGCATGTTAGAAGAATGTATCGGTGATGACAACATGCCCATAGCGGGTCTACTGTAATGGTTTGATAACAAACTGATTGGTCGTCCTGATGTTGGGGCAAAACTGACTCTCATCCTAGAAGGAGTAGATATCGGGGCAGATGCTATGGGAGGAAATCCTGCTCCTCCAAGACTAACTCTTGCCCTAGAGGGGAGATCCATCGAGACCGCCGGTCTCTCGCTACACACTGAAGTTTCAGCCTGTACCCGGCGGGGGAAGGTAGACTGCCTCAAGAGGTGTCGACACCTCGAAGCAGACCGGTACGGCACAGAAAGGAACAGGCTGTCCGACTGGCGCAGACGGAAGTTGCGGTAGCTGCGATCCACGGCATCGCTCTCTTCTTCCAGCCTTCTCAAGCGGGTGTGGGCCTCTCTTAGTATCTCATCTGTGGGACTGTTCTCGTCTGAGCTGCTCCCAGTGTGTATGATGAGTCGTGTCGGAACTCCTCGACCACGAACAGGCGCACTTCGTGAACCATCACCGACGGTAGAGTGCCGCCTGGATGGCAGAGGGGGTGGTAAGGGCGGGGAAGGGCGAGCTGCGAGGGCTTCCTGAAGTTGGGCAGACAATTGTGCTGCATGCACTGTTAGTTCATCTATGCGACGTCTCAGTTGCTGAGTGTGGCCGCGGAGTTCCGTGTTCTCTTGTCGTAGCTGGTCAACAAGACTTGTCGTTATCGCGTTGTCATTGTCCTAGTAGGAACAAGTACAGATAATAATAAATAAAAAATTTGTGGACTTGCTAACACATTACAAGTAAATATCTATTTTATATCATAAATGGGAGACCGATGCAGGAAAGAGTGATATGAAAAAATAGGATAAACATCATTTGAGTTTCCCTTTACACTGCTGCCACTGGACAAAGAAATATTAACTGCCCCTCAAAGAAAATGTATCATTTACCATTACATATTTATTGTTTTCTTTAATTCTCTTTAAAGTTTGTTTCCTCTTTTAATGGATCTCAGTACCCGTTTCATTCTCCTTTCTGAAGAATAAAACCAAGATTACAGTAAGTATGATTGGTTGGTTTCTTCTCTTTATTTGGTGGCAGCAGTGTAACGTGACAGAATATTCCGAGTGTAGGATGAACAGTAAAATATCTCGACAAATTACCTGGTCTGTGCGAAACCAAGATTTTAAATCGTGAATAGAATATTTTGAGTTAGAAACTTTTCAATATGAATATGAATCAAATGTTTGATAATAAAAAATGTTTTGCATATATTATTTTATAATCGATTTTATTTAATCAAATCCAAACATAATACTAGGCTATTTTAAAGTAGAATTAAAAATACCATAAAAATAGCGTTCAAACCCAGAGTTGTTGAAATAAAATGTAAACACTGGCCTCATGACTTTTATAAAATGTCATAATAAAGTTGTTTTATATATTTTAATATAAGATTGAGGTTAGTTTCAATATAAAGTTTGATTACTCAAAAGTTTGATTTTGGATTTTATTTTGAATAACATCCCATCAAATTTGAATCTGGGACATGGTTGATTTGAAATTACAAATCCTATTCTAATTTTCCAAATAAAATGATTTGAAATGTTGGAGCTTTGCTGGATTCAATACACACGAGGACAAGGGTTCAGGACGCCGCTACGAGGTCCCCACTGGGCAAGTAACGCCTCGGGAAACCTTGGCAATCCCTAAGGTTGAGTTCTTGACTTCCTTTATAAAGCCGGCCACTACACAAGAAGGGGCCGACTCCCTTGGAGGGTTTTCTCGGGCCACCCAATGAGGTCCGAGTCATCAACTGACAACCAGGGCACGTCTGCGGTGGGTTAAGGAAGCCTCAGGACGGTGGATGCCAGACGTTCTGCCGACTGTGGCATTGGGTGGCTTACCACGGCTAAAGAGCCGGTGGTTCAGCCACCGGTAGCTAGATGAGTATCTCTGGTAGAGACACACCGCGGCCGTCCCGGTCCTTTAGGCGGGAATTCTATAATGTCAATCACATCAAGACTACATAATTAGGTGCATGTGGTAGTGATAAAAGGAGTTAGTTTATTACCATCGGCTCGGTTTGTTGGCCCCTGTGATTGTCCGAGGCCTTCCTGAGCCTGTGCCGTGTGGCGTCCAGTTCCTGTTGCAGGAGGTTGCACTGTTCTTGCAGGTCGTGGGACTGAGACAGCGACTGAGACATGTGCTGCACTCTGTTGTAGCTCTCCTCCAACTCATGTTGGACACTTGCCATAGAGTCGCGCTCCGCCTTGAATCTAGATTCATACAAACAAGAGCGCCGACATTCAAGAGAGAGCTATACGATGTCACTGTATGACTAAGAAGCAGCACACTAGGGTATGGAGGCGTTCAAGTATTATTCAAGCACATTTTTGGCCATTTTTAGCCCCTACACCCCTCTTGTAGGAAAAAATTTGTAAATACCTGACCCCCCCTACCCCCTTGTTTATGTAAGATTTGTCAACTTGTTTTCAGCTATTCAAAGGAATTTAACCATTTTTTTAAATGCAATTTTGCCTATAACCTGAACAGGTAGTAAGACGATACATAAATTAAAAATTCATGCCATTTATAAATTGCTGGTGGTTTTTACATAGAAGTGTAAATTAATATTGTGGAATAATTGACTATTGAAACTGGTATACAATGAATTTAAATTTATTGAATTGGTAAAATTAAAGCAAGTTATGACATTAAAAAAAGTTATAAATTTTTAACTTACTGTTAGTTGAAGTTATAAAAAAAGTATTGTCAGTGAATACATGAATATAGTATTTATAAAAAAAAATACACCCTAAACTTTATTAAATCCCATGACCAAGATCCTTGAATCCACGTCTAAACACGTTCAATAAAATAATTAATATGTTTCTATATTTCGGGGGGTGGGGGTAGGGGGGCTAGGTCACTCAAGCCTTGGCTTACTTCTACAGGCTTCTCCACTTCTTCCTCGTTTAGCCACTCGGCATGTTCATTGCTGCCCGAAGTCCTAGCGGCTTGCGATGCGCCCTCCCACAATTTTGCCCCTCATGCTCTGTCTTACATAAGCATTGTTCTGAGCCCCCACAGCCCCTTATCAGCAAAAATAAGCAAAGCTAGAACCCCCTTACCCCCTAAGGTGCTTACGTAATACTTGAACACCCTCTATGGGGCTTAGACCCTTTTAACACAGGTTTATGAAGGCCAAATAGAGTTCAATGGGACTTTGAATAGAGCTCAAGAGGTATCTAAATTAATTTAGTATTTGTGTACGAGTGTGTCCTCTACCAATATTAAAATCTTTGTCGGTACCATTGGTTGTTTTATTTCAACAAGTTCTGTCTTATATAAGTTATTTTGTAAGCAGGGCCATATTTAAATATTTGACGCTCCCCCCCAAATAAATGTATCTTAGTGCCATCCTCGGCACAATTGAAGTAGTGGCAACATCGGTGGTCAAACAGTCTAAAGTACAGGTTTTTAAAATTTGAGTTGCGGCCCCTCCAAGAGTGCCCAAATAAATTATATGGGTAGGCAGGGTCATTGTGGTATTATTCTCGCAGGAGACCTACTCTATATTCTAATGAGGGGATTTTTGCAAACAATTTTTTGGACAGTCAATTTGAATGATATCTGTTAAGGAACAGCGTTCAACGCTTTAAAAAATGCGAGTACATAAAACATTCCCTTCCATTTGTGTCAACTTTGGGTTCCTGTCCCTGGTCCCTTTTTGCCAGCTATGCCATTCCATCCCTTCTAATAATAATATAATGCGATAATAGTTTATATTAGGAGCTGAGAGTGTTGTGTTTGTTCATTCAAGCACTCAGTGACTGGATTCTTAAATGTGGCAACTTGTTGTCCAAATTTACCTGTTACACTCCTGATCTAGAAGCTGCTGCTTACGGTCCAACTCCTTCTGCTTCTCTGCGAGTTGTGCCAGCTCATGTTGACTGCTCTCTTGGAACCTTTGTTCCTGTTGCCTCACCTCCCCTCGGTAGTCCTAGAATATACGATCTGGGGTCATGTCTTACTCTGTCTGATCTAGTTCACACTTTAAATTTTAATAACACATAATGGTAAATTCACTTTTGAAATGAGCACAAAGTGCTTTTTTGTATGGATGAGTCCAAACCATTTTTACTCTAATCCAAATCCTCATTTTACGGACAAATCCTGAAACTTGGAAAACGTGATAAACAAAGAAAGTTAGCTTTTCCATTTTTAAAATTTTTTTTTTCAATTTTGTTCAAATTAATTATTAAATTAATGGTCTGGGGTCTGGCTGTTAGGTTTGTAATATTTATTTGAGGCATTTAACATGCACTTTCTAAACCAACTGATTATATCAGTACACGAGAATTTCTATGAGCAAGAGCGAAAGGGCTTACTAATTTTTCCGGGAAAGGTATTTTCACACACCTTCCAGGGTTATTTTACATGCCACAATCAATATGGGTCAGACGACTTTACTTTCCTCCAAAAGAAGTTGTAATATGGATTTTTACCGCTAAAGAAAAATCCGTCAACCCAGGCTGGGTTTGAACGAGCACTTTACCCCAAGATCACCGAGGTCAAGCTCAAGAGATGTCAACAATAGTAATAGTTTGATTGTATGTCTGCTGAAGCTCCCCTTTATAGAGTAATAGAATGATTGTACTGCAAACCTCACCTCCAACATGTGTAGCCTGCAGCTAACTTCACTCTGCTGGTCCTTAAGTCGCTGAGCCATCTCCGAGAGCTGCTGTTTCCTGGTGACCAACTCCGTCTCCATGATCTCTTTCTGTCTCCCCACAGCCTGCTCGGCACGGCTCAGCTTAACGCTCATCTCCTCCTCGTGGCGTGTAAGCTGCGCTTGTATGCGCGCCTCACGCTCTACTGTCTCGTGTCGGTGCCGAGACTCAATCTCCTCCAATCTACGGCGATGTGCCTCGTCTCTGCGGGACAGTTCCTCTGAGTGTCTGTCTTTCAGTTCAACACATGCCTGGGCTACCCTCGACTCGTGCAGACTGAAACAGTCGCACTGGCATGAGATGCTCGTTTGTTGGCAGTAAACAACTATTTAGAGAAGAAGACTAACAAAATCTAGAATTATAAAGCTACAGCAAATATGTTTAGCATGTATAGGTAGAGCAGGGGTCTGCAATAGGTCGATCTCGCAATAATGTTCAGTCTATTGCTTAAGAAAACTACATTGTCACGAAAAGGCAAGCTTACTTTGCATTATTACACTATGGTACAGCTCATAAGATAGGTCCATAGTGTAATCAGTCAAGGAAAGACTGATACATTTCATGGTAACAGAGTGTACATTTTATGTAGTTTCTATAAAAGTATTATAAGTAGATATAAGTATTGGTGAAAATACAAAATGTATAAAGAAACAAGAATTACAAATAGTGGCGGATAAAGGGTGACCTTGGGACCTTGGATAAATGTAAAAGTCAATCGGTGCCCAAAAAAGTTTGCTAACCCTTGAGGTATAGAATAGACAGGGGTTGAGTCCTATATCTCTCCAAACCCAAATTTGTAATTTTTTTTCAAATCTCAAATCATTAAAAATGTTTAATTTCAAAGTGAAAATAATTAAAATTAAACTATGAAAAAGTTATTTAAGGCTTAGTATCGCTGAAAATTTTTTTTGGTCATATATATGAGGTCATAAGCAACAAAGATAACAATTTTTTTAGTAAATTAATTATTGTTAATACAATGTTGTCCTTTATTGTTATTCTTACAACTACACAAGTCGATATTTCTTTTACCATAAAAAATCGTTATTGGAATTCAAGGCCTTCAAAGTAATTGTATTTGAGATAATTTTATAAATCTTTTTACGAATCTTGAATCTCTCAAATACAAGAGGATTCAAGGGATTTGATTGTCCCATCTCTAGTAGAGAGTGGACCATCGGAACTAATTTGTTTGGATAAACAATAGTACCACTAATTATTCACCTGAGACAACATTGTTTGTGTGGACTAAAGCTAAACAAGATACTATCTATCTATTTATCTATCCTATGTAGGTCAACAACGATCTTGTCGCGCAGTCAACAACAATTAACTAAATACACCCACATTTTTGGGGCTTGGGTTTTCAAGAATACAAGTTTGGATAATCTACGTTCAACTGTATTTGTTTCCCAGAAAACAACATTTAGTTTGTTTGGTTACGAAATGAATCATATTATGGTTTGACAAATGATAGTTACCATACTCAAGTATGTAACCTCAATCCACCCTAAAGGGTAGCAAGTTTAACTTATGCGTAAATATAAAAAAAATTCACCCATACACTAGACAGGGATTTGAACCCAGGATATCTGGTTAGATGCGCCGACCACTTGAACAACTGAACTATCCGATATCTGCTCCCTGTCCAGGAGTATTTTTTACATATTTATTACATCACTTAGTCAGAAACTCATCTGAAAAGATGTGTTTATGTAAAAGCGCAACTTATTTGGTTCCACTAGAGTGTCATCAATCAAGGCCTGACCTTTCAGAGTAGGTACACACAGGTCTGTAGTTTGCGCTTAGTGAGTGTAGATAAACAAGTTCCAACAAGTAATAAGCTCTGTATATACCATACATTATATCTATTCATGAGAATCACGTGAACAATGTATGCTCTATTTAACTAGGCTGGTTGCTATTCAAACAAACAAGCTACCCTGTACAGTGATTTAGCACCAAGCTGCTAATGATGTACTTCCGAAATAGGGGTTAACTCACTCTTAAACTACGCACCTATGTTCACTCAACAACATTAGCATTTATTAGCGGTACAGTTTTATCATCTTCACTGGAGGATTTTTGCTAAACACTTGGCCTAAAATATTTTATGTAAATATGAACTACATAATTTAACACAATTTTACTAGAATTATTTAGATTATTTCTTTATTTGAGGTATTTAACGTGTACTTTTTGAACCGACTGGTTATAGCAGCCAACGAGAATTTCTACAAGCAAGAGTGAAAGAGCCTACCAATTTTGACGAGAAAGGTATTTTTCCCATACCTTGCAGGGTTCTTTTACACACCACAATCGACACAGGACCGACAGCCTTACTACCCCTCCGAAGGAAGATGTGCTACTGATTTTATCGCTCAAGAAGAATCTGTCGACCTCGGCTAGGCTTAAACCCATAAACAGCGAGTCCTAAGGCAAGCATTCTACCACAAGACCACCAAGGTCAACCTGGACCTAAATTAAACCTGTTCAAATTTAAAACTAACAGATTTCTTCACCCCGTTCTAATATCAATCACAGTAAACATGTGGTTTGATATTTTATTTCTGGACCCAAAGGTGTGCAAATTTCATAATATAAATTGCAGGGCTGTGGTGTCAGGGTCAATTTTGGGTGGAATTGGTACTTTTTTATCGACTTCGACTTCAAAGTAAAAACTTAAAGTATAATAACAATTTTATACTTTTTTTTATTATTTAAGACAAAATTTGTAATTTAGATTGATAGATTTATTTAAATATAAATTCACAATGTCAAATAAGCTTCCCATGAAGTCATCTGTAATGAAGCATTTTACTGCAGTCAATTAATTTATTGCTAATTAATATACATTAGCAATTTATGAAAGAGTTCGAGTCTAGCAGTAGAAAAATAGAGCAGTCAAAGGCTTGGCGTACTGACTCCACAATAGGGATGTGAAAAAAAGTATCGATACTTTACTAATTTTGATATTTTCCTTTCGATACTAGTATTTTTTTACTCAATGCTTTTACTGATATTAATACTCACACTCCGGTATCGGATTGGTATTGAAAGAAACAACTTTTTTGTTATCTTTACTCATGTTGGTATTACATTTTTACTAGAGTGGACTGTGGAGGAAGAACAAATGACACTGCTTCAATTATCACTCATTTTCTGCAAGACAAGCAAGAAGCAACTCTAGCATTCAATCTCTTTTAGCTCATCATAATTCATAGCTGGTTTTTCGTCTTTATCAATACAGCCTGATGCCTGCCGGAGTGAGTAGCGACCAGTCTACTATTCCTTCCTTTATCAATGAGAAAAAGGGTGCCCCAAGCAGATGAAGCAGAAAAGTTCATGTGTGTTGTTTAAGCAGATAAAGCAGGGGAGGTTAATAATCTATAATGAGAGTATATAAATGACGAATGTGGTTAAAAAATGGCACCTCAAAGAAGTGAATTATAGAAGTTTTTTTTAAAGTTGGGTAGCGAAAAATCATCTTGTAAAATTTGTTTTAGATTATTAAAAACCATGATAATTTTCAGGGTTTAAATAAATATGAAAATATAATTTTGATGCAAAAGTTGGAATTATTATTACTAGATAAGAAAAAATATTTTTCAAGATTAAAATTTCGATACCGATACTTACTGTTATCGATACCATATCCCTACTCCACAACCCTAGTAAATTGTTAAACCTGAATCATGGTATTAGTCTACCTGAGCAGTAAAAATCAGCCATATCAGACTGTGGCCACAAACATCATCTGGTCGATCAACCCGTGAAAACCTGTCTAGAATGCCGGTATTAACATTTTACACGACTTGCTAGACTCACCTTTACACTCACCTTTTTATTTTCTCCAGTAATTTACTAACATACTTATTCTTGATGTTTGTTTCAAGGATAGTTTTACGAACTTCCTTAACAAACTCATCATCTCGACTCATCAACAAACTATCGCTCTCTTCCGCCGGTTGTTTAGCGGAGTCTCGGCTGGAACTCGACGGAGTTTTATCGGCTGCAGACATAGTTTCAGAAGGGGAGACTTTGCTACGAGAAGAAGTCGTGTTGTGACTGGTCTCAGAGATGGTTCGTATAAAACATGTCAACAAAGGTTCTCTTTTGGACCGGTACATGGAATAGAGTGCCTTCACTTCATCAGAGTCGGCGGGGAAACCCAGCGCCTCCATGATGTCGGTAACATCGCGATTTTGGAAGTGTGACAGTCCTTTGCCACCGTCTACTTTCACAGCGCCCGCTACCGAGCCAAGAGTCACCGAGAACTCGGGCAGGTTCCGGAGCAGTGGCACTTCGCTTGTGAACACGGACAAAGTGTAGTGGTATTCCTGTTGAAGCAAGAATTCTGCTATCAGTAAATTGATGGCATAGCACTTGGGGGAAACAGCACACCACAAACGACCCTCTGGGCGCGGCCCTAGAGGGGTGTCCTGTAGAGCGGATATCATCTGCTGTCTTAGCAGGGTCTGGAGCTTACCCAGGTAACCTCGGTCATTAAACCTGCAAGGAGAAAGAGTCGAATGATCAGTCACCGAGTAGACCGGTTCTTAGAACCAAGACAAGGACTAGATATTTGAGATTCTACAGCGCTCTTCATGCAGCCAACTTGATCATGCTGGAAAAAAAACTCTTAAGAGATTCAATTTATCATGTGAAAGTTGAAACCACGGTTAGAGAAGATCTAAACTAATAATTAGAGAAGACTCAGCCTATTCTAAACTGCAGCATAATCTGCAGAATTTGTTTTTACTAGCAGGGTGTCCGGTCAAACTATATTTTGAAATTCCCTGATTTTTACGGGTTTTCCAGAACCAGTTTCAACCTTTTCCAGTTAATATAATATTAATTTTTTTTTATTAAGCTCACAATTCAATGTAATAATATTTTTAGACACATACACATTCTTAAATAGTGTTACTCTTTGAAGGGGTTAGCGGACTTTAGCCTCCAGCGATGGAATATTGGGTGCAATCTAAGTTAGATTTCAGTTAGATCATATTGAAAGCTTACCTTTAACACCAGTACAGTTTAAAATTGTTGCGAGCTACATTATTTTTTTAGTTGCTTCTCCTTAAAACATAAGATTATCATACACGCTCATAGCCGTGACTCAGCTTTGGCCAAAGATACGCGGTAGAGGGGCAGAAAGGCATGTTGACCTTATGAATTCAGATTAGTATGCTCAACAGGCACGAAATTAGCGGTGAGTAACCGTAACAACAATGTTATTTTGATTTTTGTAAATGAAACTTGCGTCTTAGTTTAGTGAATATGTGAAAGTTCCAGAAATTTGATCAAATTCCCTGAGTTTTCCTTGACCAAGCATATTCCCTGGATATCCTGATTAGATATAGCAGTATATAATACTGTGATTATTTGATTGTTATTTTCATAAAATTACTGCACAGTATTGCAGATTGAATTTCAGTCTAGTGTAGTGAAAACGTAATATTTGTTAGTTCCAGACGGGGAGGCCAAATAGTGGGTCCTGATGTTTTACAAAATGATAAATTGGATTAAAATGTTCCCCGAAGGTTTGAAGACCTATGGTCTACCTCTTGATCAGAAAGTGTTCCCTACTAATGGTAGAGGATTATATACTCTTAAACGTGAAAACTTAACTTACACTACGTGCGGTAATAAATATCTCTGATGAATTCATAATTTACCCCACTAATGCATCCATGTCTACTAATTTTGTTCAAAATGATCATTTTAGTAAGGCGTAAGCTTTCAGTAAAAGTTAATATAGTATTTTTTTTACTTTTTTTTATCTTACGCATTTATTCCCTTTATCAAACACATATTGTAGATCTGTTAGTGAACTAACGTTAATCAAACTCTCGCACATAGCCCTCTTACAAAAACTACAAAACCGCCCATTTTAAAAACCTTGATACACTATAACATCTATTATATTTTAATCATAGTAATCAGATACAAATATTTTTGTGGTTTTTATAAAAAAAATAATCAAAGAAGCTTAACCTAACCTTCCAAAAAAATAAACAAACTTAACCTAACCTTCAAAGTCTATTAAAATTCGATTAAATTACTATTTTAGATGGATTAGGCCTATATATTTAGAAAATGGGGCTAGTTATTTCGATGCAAGTTGTCATGTGTGTATTCTGCTAGATATATTTTAATTATTTTTTTATTTAACTAATCAATCAAAATATTTTGATGGGTAACGAACGCTTTTTTGTGTCTTATGGAATAAATAACCCTATTAGGTAAGATATATTTTTTTTGTAAAAAAAAATATTTTCCCAAAAGGCACCATAAATGTTCCTTAGGCCTATCCGAGAATGAGATAACTTGGAAGTCAGGGCTGAAAACTTGTATTTATACTTCAGTATTTAATCTTAATGTTGCCACTACAGGATGCAGCATCCCATTAAATCATAAATGTCAAATAAACATTCCAACATAACCTCTTAGCTTGGTCACTTCTTACCATTTGTAAAGCTTGGATCTAAATTCTTCTGTTGAAAGTTCCTTTGGGCAGTTTATTAGCATTGGAAAATTTTCTTCAGCCATTTTATTTTTTAATATGCAAAGCTAAAATTCATCGTTCTTAACAATTAATTTTAAACCTAAAACAAATCTACAAGAAAAATTGTTTATTTCGAGAACTTTTTTTTTAATTGTTTACCTAAAATTTAGAATAGAAACGAGGAATTGAAGCGCAAGCAACAGAAGTAGTGAAGTAGTGCGCATGCATGTAATTCTGCGTGGAGTTAAATAGATAATATTTTAATTTACTAGATCATTGTCAGACTTCTTTTTACTATTATAATAAAACATGTTAATAGACAAGAGATATTAGAGTGAATATATGGATTATTGCTTCTTATAGGTTTAAAGCGTGCTATGTTATGTAAGGCTCGTGTGTAAAATAATTAATTTTGAAATGTTTCTGTTTCTTATTCCGTACACACGCATGCGCACAAAAATAAATACACGTGCTCAGATAGAATTTCTCGCTGATCTCCCATTAGAGTACCACTAACAAAAATTAACAAATTTCAAACTTTTTTCTTGTCTTTTTTTTCCTATCCAATAAAAATAGAAGCACAAACTGCCTTGTTGTGATATTTTTTAATTTATCAGTACTTATAATTGAATTATTACTTTTAGGTTAAATTCAAGATAGCTACAATTTTAGAGGTAAATTTATTAGGTTGGCTAAACAAAATTACCTACGTCTGTTTAAACAAGTTTTGTTAGGTGTTATTTAATAGTAGTTGTAAATTTATTTCGTCTCAAATGTTTTAAAATTATCTATAAATATTTATATTACAATGTCTTTATTATACATCAAATCTGGATTCAAGTGTATTTTTATGTTAACATAATCCCAATTTACTCACAATGTCCCTGTGGCGCAGAGGATAGCGCGTTGGACTTCTAATCCAAAGGTCGTGGGTTCGATCCCCACCAGGGATGCAAGCATTTATTTTTAATTATAATAAGATGAGAAATTAATGATTTCGCATAATTAAAAATAAAAGAGAAACTCGCTTAGAAAAAGTTTCAATTTTCTAGTCTTTTTTTTAACAGAAGCAACAAAGTTCAAGTTGCATAGACATCTCCCAGGCTATTTCGCATTTAACATGTTGATAAACTTGAGATATTGAGGAATGAATAAAATGATTAAATAATGGTTAAGTAAAGGAGGGGGAAAAATATCAAATTTCCAAAGGGTAATTTATCTACATGGATAAAAATAGAGAAACAATCTAAAAACCAATTTTCTCAAGCAGATTATTTCTAGATTATAATCATTTTGATAAATTATAATCCTATAAATAAATAACATAAGCAACTGAGCAAATTAACATAAAACACTCACTAAATGAACAAGTTGATTAACATAGCCAACTTTACAATACTCTCAAAATAATTATTAATACAGAATAATGTATTTAGCCCGAACGGGCAATAAATAACACTTGGTGGACTTTATTTATTTTACAAAAGAGCAGTATTTTGTTTTTTTCAAAAATTAAGTTTTTTAGACTCGATGTCTTAGTTAAAACCTTTTCTATATCGTACATAGTGATTTTGAAAACTTATTAATATAAATAACTAGGTTAATTGTAGGTAATATAGCTAAGCTATAACGACGAGAAAACAATTTGATCCGGGAGGCCGGGCGTGGTCCACTATTGGTGGGGGGGGGGGGGGCGGGGGTCGGGGTTCTGTCACAGTAGTGCTTTATACCCATTTGGGTTAAATTAAGGCCTACCTTGTGCACGATCTTACCTAAAAAATTGGCGGTATTTTAATAGGGAAGATTGGTCATCGTGACTGTACAGTACACAAATTATCGAAGCGATGTGACACCTCAGCTCAGCCAGTAGTGCATCTAGCTTTCTGGTCAGTGTGTCCTGGATTTGATTCTTGGTCGAATTGAAAAGTTTTTAATTGTGAATAAAGATTTAATTTTTTCCCCGCATCACCACCGATCTAGGTTGCTACCCACTGGTACCAACAACCAAAGCGAACAATGAATCAGAATTTACGTGTCGGAAACCTTAGCTCATTCGGTAGCGAGTTAAAGGGCACGAGTTCGATTCTTGGCATGGCTGAAAAATGTATCATTGGTGAATTTGGGTTTTACCCTTTCACGGTGATGAATTAATGACCGGGTTGTGTTTGTTCTGGATTAAGTCTTGTGCTGATATTATTAGTTAGCTCAGAAAGTGCAAGTTAAATACTATTTTTAGCACCGTGTCTTACTGCCCGTTCAGGCTACACGCTTATGTACTAATTACACTAGTGTTGTTAGGGATAATGAAGGTTATATTTAGATGAAGTGTACCCACATTTGCGTGAAGGGAGAGGGTGGAAAACTATTGGAAAAACCACCCTCAACACACCCGACCGAGATTTGAACCACGATCTCCCCGTCATCGGCAGTTTAGTCTACTGCGAGAGTAGCGCTTTAGACCGTGCGGCCACCGAAGTGGATGTTATATTTATATTCTCGCTCCTGGGTTGGAGTCTGTCGGCCAATCGTGGACAGGAACGGGCTCCGTCAGGAAGTCCCAGTTGTGTAATAGCCCGTGAGAGTACAGCACCCACGTTGTGTTCGAGTGCGTGTGTCGTCACGTGTGCTGTGACGTAACTCGCGGGAAATGGTTCTCAGTGACGTTGTCGAGGGCATGGAACACATGACATATATCTGACCCCTCCGCCCTATTTGAAGGACCACCAGACCGTACCTGCATCAGTGAGAACACGGACGAGACGTCATGCTCGTCTAGTAAGGTTTAACCAGTGTAGACAGGTCGGGGTTCGAGTCCTCACTGGATAGTTTACCACTTTCTGTTTGATGGTCGAATGGTCACTCTCACAGCAAAGTGAATTACAGATGACCAGGAGATCAACGTTCGAATCTCTGTTGAGTGTACTAAGGGGGATTTCTCCTAAATGGTTTTCCATTCTCTCTCCACACTAAAGCAAGTACACTTCCTCTAAATTCAGTCCTTCTCATCCCTAACACACTATCGTAATTAGTATAACGTGCGTATAACCCGGACGCAGTCCTAAACAGAATCTAAAAATACTAATTTATTCACTTGCGAGGCTAAGAATATCCCATTTGAGGCTATAATTGTAAAAGTGAGGGGGAGGGGGCGTGTCTCCCTTCTTAACGATGCCAGTGGTTAGACAATTAGAGATTTGAAACTATGGCACAGTCCAACTATCATAGCTCTAGATCTACGGTCACGTATTCATACGTCAAGTCAAGTTATCTGCAGTTGTCACATTTTATATACATACACTATTAATACCTATAACATAACACTAATAAAATAGTAAAATGTTATCAATGTTGAAGGCAAAATAATGTTGGTTTTTCTAAAAGGCTCTATCTATGAACGTCGCACAGCCCTCTTTTGTGTTCAGCATTGTCCTATCTCCTTGCAGCTCTCTACAGTCACCACTGTCCTATCTTCTTGCAGCTCTCTACAGTCACCACTGTCCTATCTCCTTGCAGCTCTGTACAGTCACCATTGTCCTATCTCCTGTCTCCTCTCTACAGTCACCACTGTCCTATCTTCTTGCAGCTCTCTACAGTCACCACTGTCCCATCTTCTTGCAGCTCTCTACAGTCACCACTGTCCTATCTCCTTGCAGCTCTGTACAGTCACCACTGTCCTATCTCCTTGAAGCTCTCTACAGTCACCACTGTCCTATCTCCTGTCTCCTCTCTACAGTCACCACTGTCCTATCTCCTGTCTCCTCTCTACAGTCACTCTATCTCCTTGCAGCTCTCTACAGTCACCACTGTCCTATCTCCTTGGAGCTCTCTACAGTCACCACTGTCCTATCTCCTTGCAGCTCTCTACAGTCACCACTGTCCTATCTCCTGTCTCCTCTCTACAGTCACTCTATCTCCTTGCAGCTCTCTACAATCACCACTGTCCTATCTCCTGTCTCCTCTCTACAGTCACTCTATCTCCTTGGAGCTCTCTACAATCACCACTGTCCTATCTCCTGTCTCCTCTCTACAGTCACTCTATCTCCTTGCAGCTCTCTACAATCACCACTGTCCTATCTCCTGTCTCCTCTCTACAGTCACTCTATCTCCTTGGAGCTCTCTACAATCACCATTGTCCTATCTCCTTGAAGCTCTCTACAGTCACTACTGTCCTATCTCCTTGTAGCTCTCTACAGTCACTCTATCTCCTTGCAGCTCTCTACAGTCACCACTGTCCTATCTCCTGTCTCCTCTCTACAGTCACTCTATCTCCTTGGAGCTCTCTACAATCACCATTGTCCTATCTCCTTGAAGCTCTCTACAGTCACTACTGTCCTATCTCCTTGTAGCTCTCTACAGTCACCACTGTCCTATCTCCTTGAAGCTCTCTACAGTCACCACTGTCCTATCTCCTTGTAGCTCTCTACAGTCACCACTGTCCTATCTCCTTGAAGCTCTCTACAGTCACCACTGTCCTATCTCCTGTCTCCTCTCTACAGTCACTCTATCTCCTTGCAGCTCTCTACAGTCACCACTGTCCTATCTCCTTGAAGCTCTCTACAGTCACCACTGTCCTATCTCCTGTCTCCTCTCTACAGTCACCACTGTCCTATCTCCTGTCTCCTCTCTACAGTCACTCTATCTCCTTGCAGCTCTCTACAGTCACCACTGTCCTATCTCCTTGGAGCTCTCTACAGTCACCACTGTCCTATCTCCTTGCAGCTCTCTACAGTCACCACTGTCCTATCTCCTTGAAGCTCTCTACAGTCACCACTGTCCTATCTCCTGTCTCCTCTCTACAGTCACTCTATCTCCTTGGAGCTCTCTACAATCACCATTGTCCTATCTCCTTGAAGCTCTCTACAGTCACTACTGTCCTATCTCCTTGTAGCTCTCTACAGTCACCACTGTCCTATCTCCTTGAAGCTCTCTACAGTCACTACTGTCCTATCTCCTTGTAGCTCTCTACAGTCACCACTGTCCTATCTCCTTGAAGCTCTCTACAGTCACCACTGTCCTATCTCCTTGTAGCTCTCTACAGTCACCACTGTCCTATCTCCTTGAAGCTCTCTACAGTCACCACTGTCCTATCTCCTGTCTCCTCTCTACAGTCACTCTATCTCCTTGCAGCTCTCTACAGTCACCACTGTCCTATCTCCTTGGAGCTCTCTACAGTCACCACTGTCCTATCTCCTTGTAGCTCTCTACAGTCACCACTGTCCTATCTCCTTGAAGCTCTCTACAGTCACCACTGTCCTATCTCCTTGTAGCTCTCTACAGTCACCACTGTCCTATCTCCTTGAAGCTCTCTACAGTCACCACTGTCCTATCTCCTGTCTCCTCTCTACAGTCACTCTATCTCCTTGCAGCTCTCTACAGTCACCACTGTCCTATCTCCTGTCTCCTCTCTACAGTCACTCTATCTCCTTGCAGCTCTCTACAGTCACCACTGTCCTATCTCCTTGGAGCTCTCTACAGTCACCACTGTCCTATCTCCTTGAAGCTCTCTACAGTCACCATTGTCCTATCTCCTTGCAGCTCTCTACAGTCACCACTGTCCTATCTCCTTGCAGCTCTCTACAGTCACCTGTGATGCAGCTATTTCACGCCTCACTGTACGTCAGTACCGCGTGGGAGCGGTTACCATGACAACGCAGCCTCTCTCCCTTTCTCTGTGGCACCAGCCTGTCTCCCGCCTTCTAAAGGTCATCGCACAACAGAACATGTGAGTCATCTCTCTCTCTCTGTCTCCCGTGGTGGAGAGCGGAGATCAATAGGCCTCTCGCTACATCCGACTGAAGGTCCTGAGATGAAGCGGCCGTGAGGTTGGCTGAGCTCTAGTTAGCGGGCCAGGGGCACACTGCAAGCCGCGCTATAGTAGGACCGACAGAGGAACAAGCGGGCCAGGGGCACACTGCAAGCCGTGCTATAGTAGGACCGACAGAGGAACAAGCGGGCTAGGGGCACACTGCAAGCCGTGCTATAGTAGGATCGACAGAGGAACAAGCGGGCCAGGGGCACACTGCAAGCCGTGCTATAGTAGGACCGACAGAGGAACAACCTTTTGGAGCATAAAAATAACTACACACTGATTGTCAATACAAGGGTCTTTTATAAAATACTAATATCTTTGTTGCGGCCTACATAGATAACATTTTACTAATATTATTTGTGTTATTTTATAGGTATTATAATATCTATTAAAATAACACTCGCAAATCACATGCTTTGATGCATGAATTATTATTATTAGTATTAGGTGTTCTGTCTTACGACAGGTCCATTCCTCTTGTCAGTGAACTTAGACCACCAATGTGTCCTGTCCTCTGCCTCCTCCTTCAGCTCCCAGAGTTTTCTTCTTTCCTTCAAGTCATCTTGTAGAGTCGAACCTGGATAAGTGAGAGTCGTTTCTCACGTCCGGACCTCTATAGGCGAGAGTGTCTTCCAGGAAATACAGCGCGATTGTGCGTGTTTTGACAGGTCACACAAACACACGTGTGGTCTTTTGTTTCTCTGCGAGGGGTCAGGTCTGCATTAGTAAACAAGTGTCGATCGCCGAGGGAGGTGCGTCGCGCATTCCTCATCCTGTTCCCTGTGTTATCTTATACCTCCATCGGTGAGAGAACCCGATCCTGAACCTCTAGAAGTGAGAGAAGTCGCTCCTGAACCTCTAGAAGTGAGAGAACCCGATCCTGAACCTCTAGAAGTGATAGAAGTCGCTCCTGAACCTCTAGAAGTGAGAGAAGTCGCTCCTGAACCTCTAGAAGTGAGAGAAGTCACTCCTGAACCTCTAGAAGTGATAGAAGTCGCTCCTGAACCTCTAGAAGTGAGAGAAGTCGCTCCTGAACCTCTAGAAGTGAGAGAAGTCACTCCTGAACCTCTAGAAGTGAGAGAAGTCACTCCTGAACCTCTAGAAGTGATAGAAGTCGCTCCTGAACCTCTAGAAGTGAGAGAAGTCGCTCCTGAACCTCTAGAAGTGAGAGAAGTCACTCCTGAACCTCTAGAAGTGAGAGAAGTCACTCCTGAACCTCTAGAAGTGAGAGAAGTCGCTCCTGAACCTCTAGAAGTGAGAGAAGTCGCTCCTGAACCTCTAGAAGTGAGAGAAGTCGCTCCTGAACCTCTAGAAGTGAGAGAAGTCGCTCCTGAACCTCTAGAAGTGAGAGAAGTCGCTCCTGAACCTCTAGAAGTGAGAGAAGTCGCTCCTGAACCTCTAGAAGTGAGAGAAGTCACTCCTGAACCTCTAGAAGTGATAGAAGTCGCTCCTGAACCTCTAGAAGTGAGAGAAGTCGCTCCTGAACCTCTAGAAGTGAGAGAAGTCACTCCTGAACCTCTAGAAGTGAGAGAAGTCACTCCTGAACCTCTAGAAGTGATAGAAGTCGCTCCTGAACCTCTAGAAGTGAGAGAAGTCGCTCCTGAACCTCTAGAAGTGAGAGAAGTCACTCCTGAACCTCTAGAAGTGAGAGAAGTCACTCCTGAACCTCTAGAAGTGATAGAAGTCGCTCCTGAACCTCTAGAAGTGAGAGAAGTCGCTCCTGAACCTCTAGAAGTGAGAGAAGTCGCTCCTGAACCTCTAGAAGTGAGAGAAGTCACTCCTGAACTTCTAGAAGTGAGACCTTGCAACTTAACACAAATAAATCTTACCACCCGCTCTCATTTGTAATGTCGTGATTTTTAATAAAAGTGCGAATTATAAATTATTGGTTGTATAATTCCAAATCATTACATCTTGTCCACGTGCCCACCCCAATTGACACCATCTTTCAGAAGTGATAGCGGCAGAACAAATGACTTGACGTATGAACATATTATAGTGGTTCTAGTAACTTTTTGGACTGTCAAGTAAGGTTCTATCTATAGCGATGCTATTTAAATTTCCTTTAAAACCCATAACTAGGATTTGAGGGTGTAAGGATGTAAGGGTGCAAGGAGGTAAGGTTGTAAGGATATAAGGATGTAAAGATGTAAAGAGGTAGGGTGTAAGGATGTAAAGATGTAAAGAGGTAGGGTGTAAGGATGTAAAGATGTAAAGAGGTAGGGTGTAAGGGTGTAAGGATATAAAGAGGTAAGGATGTAAGTGTGTAAGGGTGTAAGGATATAAGAATTTAAGGGTATAAGGATGTAAGGGTGTAAGGAGGTAAGGATGTAAAAATGTGAGGGTGTAACGATGTAAGGATATAAGGATGTAATGATGTATGGATGTAGGGTGTAAGAATATAAGGATGTAAGTATGTGAGGGTGTAAGGATGTAAGGATATAAGGATGTAAGGATTTAAGAGTGTAAGGGAGGAGAGGGAGGACTGAAACCCCCCTTTATCACTTTTCAATAATATTTACTTTTTTGTTAGTTTTTAAGAAAAGAATTGTTTATTTAGGATTTGGCTACAATTTGATAAACAACTTTGAATTACAAATATCCAAAGTTAACAGATAAAAATGATAAAATGTAGATTTCATCTCATTCCATCTTCAACAGCTTTTTTTTTTCATTTTGTTATGTTCTATAAACTTGGGTAAAATATTATGTTGGTTTTCAAAAACCTAAATTAAGAAGTATGTATATTTGCTTTTAGCTCAGAAATTATTAGTTTTATAAAACTATATTTCAAATAAAAGATGTTTATATTTAATAGTATTGTATTACAATTTTACAATGATAAGCTATATCGTATTTCAAATAGTTGCGGAGAAATTATGAAAATAGGATATTTTCCCTCATGTAAAGTACCCTCAAAGTAATTTTCATGAGAAAATGAGAGTTGCCATCTTGTTTATTACAATAAACAATGTCCAGATATAAAATTTAATCAAAATCGTTACAACGAGTTTTGATGAAATCGATTTGTTTCCTTTTTGGCATTCAGTAAACTACCTTTAATTTTAAGGCTGGATATCTAATTCCGAAAACCCCTTGGGGGGGACCTTATAAAAACCGCAGATGCCAAGTTTCAGCCAAAACGGTAAAACAGTTTGGGGTCAAGCCCGAGGTACAAACAGACGGACAGACAGACAGCATTGCGAAAATCACTTTATTTTTTGTTTCATGGGGTCATGAAACATCAACATTCATCAAAATCTTGAGTTTGATCTTTGTGACGATTCCAATACTTTCTCCCTGAGTTGTCGAGAGAAAGTAAAAATCCCTACCGGTGAGATTTGACCTGGCCCCAACAAACATAAATATCACGCACCGCCGTTGGAGGGTTCCTACAACAATGTATGGACCTATTATTTCGTTTCACAAATGTTACGAGTTTAGAGTAAATGTCTATTTTAAGATAAAAGCGAGAGAAAGTTTGTGTGGTGCGCCGTACTATTTATTTTAATTTCATTATTACGCAGTCTTGTGGTAATTACCTCTCAGAGAGTTCAAAGAGCTCAGGAGTATGTTCTGTCTTATGTTGAGGGTCTAACTGGGGGGCTTTTAGCGGCAAGAGGGGAATGCGAGAATATCCCTCCTTCCCCTCAATTTATTTGAGGTATTAAACGTGCACTTTCTGAACCGACTGATTATAACAGCACACGAGAATTCATACGAGCGAGAGTGAAAGAGCCTACCAATTATACTGGGAAAGGTATTTCCACATACTTTCCAGGGTTCTTCTAAATACCACGTTCGACATGGGACCGACGGCTTTACTTCCCCTCCGAAGGAAGTTGTGCTACGGATTTTTTATAGTTCTAGAAAAATATGTCGACCCCGACTGGGATTGAACCCACGAACAATCGGGTCCTGAGGCGAGCACTTTACCCCAAAGGTACCGAGGTTGGCAACGCAAGAAAAGGTCCGTGTTTTTGTATTTTTTTTTATGGCAAAACATTATTTTGGTCAAAATAAATCAAATATTGCTCCAGTACAAATAAAGGGTTTAATCTTCTTCACACGGGGATATCAACAGTTGTTGAATATCTGTCGAGAGTGTTCTGGAATCTAATAACAACTTTTTGTCTTCATTAAAAAGTTCCTCATCTAAGGCCGCCAAGCTCATGACAGATATTCAACAACTGTTGATATCACCTTCCACCCAACTTAAGATGCAACCCACACAGCACGATCACTCAAGTCACGATACAGGTAGGTCACACAACTCCAGGTGAAACACCTGTCCTATTTTCCATCACGATCACCCAAGTCACGATACAGGTAGGTCACACAACTCCAGGTGAAACACCTGTCCTATTTTCCAGCACGCTCAACCAAGTCACGATACAGGTAGGTCACACAACTCCAGGTGAAACACCTGTCCTATTTTCCAGCACGATCACCCAAGTCACGATACAGGTAGGTCACACAACTCCAGGTGAAACACCTGTCCTATTTTCCAGCACGATCACCCAAGTCACTATACAGGTAGGTCACACAACTCCAGGTGAAACACCTGTCCTATTTTCCAGCACGCTCAACCAAGTCACGATACAGGTAGGTCACACAACTCCAGGTGAAACACCTGTCCTATTTTCCAGCACGATCACCAGATAAAACACACTTCGATAACTCGAACATTCCATGCAGGCAGGACATGATAGGGTGGGACAGCTCTTTTAACATGACTGCCCTTGCAGTTCAAGGCGTGTGACCATGTGAATGAGTATCTCCTTGGGAAAGAAACCATCAAGGCCTAATTTGATCTGTAGTTCGTGTTCGATAGTATCTTTCTGGCTATTATCGTGGCTAGTGGAAAGATACGTCTATAGAAATGACCTTGTTCGTGCTCTGGCAGATAAAACAAAACACTGTTTTATCTTAAGTCCTGACTTAAGTTTATCTTAAGTTTATCCATAATTGATACGTTGTAAAGAAAATAATATTATTGTTTGTTTTAAAATATAAAGTAATGAAAACAAACTGTTGGCAGATTAAACAGTTTTGCTTTACGTCTATTAACTCATTCGCTAAAATAATCAGTGATTAGAACTACTTGTTTTTCTACAGATAAAGATAAAAAAGCGTAGATACACCATTAATAATAATCAACTTAATACAAGTTCGACAAATTAATATGGAAGCATGTTCTGCACATTTTGTTAAGTGTAGTTAATATCCTGATGTTACATTCTAAGTGGTAATAAGAATCCCAGTTTTTACTTCTCATAATTGCTGGGCCCCTAGAATCGGACAGTATTGGGAGAAATAAAAACAAATCAGACTCGGGGTAAAAGACATGGTGACAAAAAAAAAGGGGGTGTGGGGGGGTTGGAAGGTTAACATTTCAGATCATCTGCGAGTTTTAATCTAAAGTGCGGGAATGTTATGCTCCTCAGTTTTGTTTGAGATAACTTAAAACAAATATTCTCTCTTTTAATTAATAGAAACTAGTGGTTCTACAACTCATCCCATAACAGTGGCCTTATCATGTAAACTACAATCTATAGTGGAAACAAGCAAGGTTATAAGATGGTAGGTATAATATGGCTGTCATAAGATGGTGGCTATAATATGGCTGTCATAAGATGGTGGCTATAATATGGTTGTCATAAGATGGTAGGTATAAGATGGCTGTCATAAGATGGTAGGTATAATATGGCTGTCATAAGATGGTAGGTATAAGATGGTTGTCATAAGATGGTAGGTATAAGATGGTTGTCATAAGATGGTAGGTATAAGATGGCTGTCATAAGATGGTAGGTATAAGATGGCTGTCATAAGATGGTACTTATAATATGACACAACCAAATAATAATTTCTTAATGTGTAATTAATAAATTGATGGTATTTTTAATGTAGACTCTGTTATTTGGTAGGCTACACATTTAGTGGAATAGTCAATGGGGTTAGAATGAGTAAGAGGATATGTAAAAATGTACCCGCATGAGTGTGAAGAGGTGATTGTTAAACCACGGCGGTAAAGTTTCCACATGGGGGTAAACCACACACCAATGTATCTGGCCAAGATTCAAACCCGAACCACTCTGTCAAAGACAGATCCACTTCATGTCGATGTCGGAAACAAACTCGCGATGGAACTCACCAGTGACCAGTTCCGCGACACTCCGACCTTTCTTACTGCTACTCTTTTTATCGCGCACGACGATCTTCCACTGTCGGTCGTTTGCCCAATATTTACATTTATTATCCGTTCTATTATTCTCCTTAGGTTGGTGCTTTGTTTGGCACCCCCTTTCCTCCTTGGGCCATCTTGTATGGGGAATACATTTCTTCTAAATTCTACCTTCTTCCTCCCTGCGCCATTAGTGTAAATATATGCCGATGTCCTGGACCAGTAGAAAGACGCATCGCATCAAAAAAGATGAATCTATCTCGTCTATCTATTGAGTTAAGTATGATTCAAAGATTCTTTAAAGTGTAGTCACAAGTGGCAATAGCCCTCAGATCTAAGATTGGGCTATAAATGCCTGGAAAATAAAATAAAATAGACGAACCTTAATTCCAGAACTTCCCATTAGACATTGCGTTACAGCAAATAAACAATATATGTTATCTATCAAAAGTGACAGCTGCAGATGACAAGACTTGACGCATGATTATATGAAAATTGTTTTAATACATCATGTAACTATCAAAAAAAGTGCCATCCCCTCTGAACCAGACTGTATCAACTACCACAACATCAGCAGTTTTATATTTACAGTGTGAACTAGAATCCCCAAAAGAGGCGTACACGGATTACATCCCGACATTCGGTCCGAACATCCGGGTGTGGTCCGGAATTCCAACCTGCTCGCGTTGTTTGGCAACACGAAATCAAACCAGGACTCGAGTAAAGTTATAGGAACAATAATCTTGTCCATTCCATGGTCAATTATTCACGTCAAATAATTCATATCTCGTCCTTCGGAGCAACATTTAACTTTCTAAAAATAGCTCGTACCGGCCTGAACAGGTAACGTTAGTTCTCGTGTTAATCTTGATGTGCGTCACAATGAAATGGTATTTATACCTTCAAGTGTTCTTATCATTGTCGAATGCTAATGTTCACGTAAAACTGGTCACGAATCACGAACCAAGACGCGGTTATATTTAGATCAAACAGTAGAATATGACGTCACACCCGGTGCCTGTGGGCGTGTGGTCTAAATGGCAAAACTAGCCTAGTCTGGTTTTCTAATGAAGAGAAGTTCTGAGTTAGAATTCCAGCCAGATGTAGTTATGTTGATTTTTCCTAAATTATTTCACACTCTTCCTCCACGCAAATACAGGTACATTTCTTCTAAATTCTATTTTTCTCATCCATGCCCTGTTTACGTAATTAATATACACGCGCATAGTCCGACCAGTCGGGTAACGAAAAGAAATCTTAAAACTTTAATATTTTTTAGCATCGCGTCTTACTACCCGTTCGGGTTATAAGCTTATGTATGTACTATTTACGCTGATGGGTTAGGAATGAGGAAGGTTGAGTTTAAAGGAAATGTACCCACATTTGCGTGGAAGGAGAGTGGGGAAACCATATAGGAAAACCCACCCTAAGTACACCCGACCTAGATTCAAACCTTGGTCTCCCCGTCATTAGCAGTCTAGTCTAGTCTATTGTGAGAGTGACGCCTCGGCCGCTGTCGTGATCGTTGAAGTGTTCAATTCCATACATATCCTGGTGGTGTAGCTCGTTTTCAATTGTGTAAGTTATTCGGAGTTCACTATAAGCGGGGTG
The DNA here is from genome assembly GCA_033556935.1 of Timema podura. Lineage (NCBI taxonomy): Eukaryota > Metazoa > Arthropoda > Insecta > Phasmatodea > Timematidae > Timema > Timema podura. The sequence goes on along the minus strand of JAVRXN010000007.1, from coordinate 10,639,310 downwards.
ACCTGGTGGTAAAGGGGTAAATGGTCCGGGGTTCAATCCTCGGTCCCGACACAGATTTATTTGATTGCCAAACCCTTCCTTCACCTCTGACAAGACGTGTATTAATCACAACTTGTGAATATGTGGAATGCCAGGTCTACCACCGTGGTTCGGATCCCACGTTAAAATGTAGGTCCTTCATTTCATCTCACAATCACCCTACCATTGCACATTAGCGTGTGTATAACCCGAACGGGTAGTAAGACGCGAAGCTAATAATAATAATAATAATAATAATAATAACTCTAAAAGCGCTGTCCTAGACGCTAACGTACCTTAGCTTAGTTTTCTTACGAGGGAGGAGGCGTCAGAATTCATCTTGCTTAAGTTTTTTTTATCAATTTGTATAGTAAAACAAAATAAAAAACTGTCCGGAAATAAACATATTAATAATTATAAACTTTCACTTATATTTAAATTACTTGTTATGTGTTGCACCTAATTTTACTACAGTTTAAGTATTTTAAAATAATTAAATCACTCTCTTTATTACCGATCCTTGTGTCTAAAAATAACTAAGCGATTAAAATAATCTGACTTACAAAATCGTAAGAAAATTACGTAAGATAGAGGTATTAAGGGGGAGGGGTGGGGCAGGTGATGGAAAATCTTACGAACTTTTGTATGAGGATGTGGGGGGGGGGGGGGGTTTGAAATCATAAAAAAAAGGCCTTGTGTCGTTTAAGAACAGTCCCTTATCAACTTGACAATCAACTTTCTTGGCACCCTCACCAGTGATTACGTGGGTTAAGGAGTCAGACTCAAAAATATACTCGATTACATGTTACTCTGGGATCGAATCTCGGCCGTGTGCATATGAGATAATTTTACCTAAAGGAGTTATTAATGTTTTGCCCCCTCTCTCTTTTACACGCTAATGCGGGTGCATTTCATGTAGTATCATTCATACCTTGTAGATTAAGCCATTAAATAATCCTGTATTAATAAGTATAAACTATAAAAATAAATCATGTTGGGCTAATTTTTGTCTTAAATCCTAGTTCCCAGACATTATGTTTACGTCATCCCCCCCAAAGAATATTCCTGGAACGAGTTCACCCTCAATCGGTCACACACTTCTCACGAGTGTGACGTCACTGACGGCGTCAACAGACACGAACTGTTATTGTAGTGATATTAGAGTAGAGACATCACTTTGTTAAACAAACTTTGCCTCCGTAATTTACGTAGGATTTGACGTAGCTCTGATTGGATCACCACATTGCCAAAAATAAAATAAAATGTGCAGTCTTTTGTGCTACGTGTGTGCTCATATGTGCTCGAACATGAACATTTGTGATATGAAATTAGTTCTTTTAAAGAACATTTCATGTTGTGGGTCAACCTGGGTGCAAGCTATTCCATCACATGTGGGGGGAAAACAAACTAATAAAACTGTTACATAAAATGTCAAAGTACAAAGATTTATATTCGGTTCATTTGAGCAAAAACTTTTTTATTTTATTTTAGGAAATGTCGTAGGACAATTTTAGTGATGTCATCATTTGTTTTTTTTAGAACATTGCTGACGAAATTCTACTATTGATTCTGCATCCTAAGGTTTTCATTTTTATAGTTTTTGTTGTTTTATAATCTATATCCCTGGTTCGAATCTCGGTTGGGTGTACTGAAGTTTTCCTAAATGTTTTCCCACTTTCCCTCCATGCAAATGAGGATACACTTCCTATCAATTTAACATTCCTAGTTCCTAAACCCATGAGCGTAATTAGTAAACAAGTGTATAACATGAACGGGTAGTAAGATGCGATGATGAATTTAAAAAAAGTAAGACATTCATTGGTCAGGTACCTTGGGAGGTATGTGATTGGTCAAATGGGGAGCGAGTGTGTATAGTTTCAACTAGTTCTGCTTACCCTGGCAACCCTCCACGTCGCGCCACTGAAACATTCGCCCATCCCAGTATTTATCATCTGCCTCTGTCACGGCAGAGCCTAGTTTCAAAATGAACGGTTATACTTCTATAAAGAGTTGCCGTACATTTGAAACGTTTACAGAAAGTTTGCGCGCAGAACGTCGTGTTGGAAATCACTTGGTCGACAAAGTACTCGTTTCCGGTGTTTTCGGGTTCCACGGACTGTCCAAATATTTATCTGTGCCTTGCACTTTGTAACTAAAGTCTCTTTGGGTCAGCTGTGAATGATCTGTTCCTCGGGTGAAGATAAACAGATGTTATTTATGTGAATATTTTAGTAGACTTTTGACCGAAACATTAGCCCAGGTGGTAGTGCGGCGAACTATTTTGTCTTTTAGTGCGCAGGGTCTAATGACCTTTACAGTCTTACACACAGGAGCTAGGATACAATTTCACGGGACGGTGGCCACATGGTCTAGGACGCCACTATCATGTTAGACTAGACTGCCGATGATGGGGAGATCGAGGTTCGAATCTCGGTAGAGTACACTGGGGTGGTTTTTCACGCTCTCTCCACGCAAATGCGGGTACACTTCCTATGAATATTACCTTCCTCCTTCCTAAATCCATTAGCGTAATATAACCCGAATGGTTAGTAATACGTGGGGCTAAAAAACTATTTAGAAGTGTTTTATAGTAATTAAGGGCGGAGATTTAAATTATCGGCGATCTTTGGGAAGGGGGGGAGTCAATTGGCCCTGTTTCGGTGCACCCCTGCCTGTCACAGATAACAGAAATGGCAGTCGGACAGACATACGTCACGTAAACTAATTAACGCCCGTGTTTCCATGAAGTGAAACATCCCGGGCCGCCAATTCTTCCCTCCACGAACACATGTGTGTGTGGCCTGAATCCGTTCCTTCCAGGAAACAGTCGTCGGGACTGCGCCAAGTTTAGTTTCCACGCCGGGTTTTAATGAGTACAGCTCGATGTTACTGACTGACAATCCGTGACATGACTGATGGAGGAGACAACAATACTTGTCTTTTTACCTCACACGAGGGGTTTTCTCGACAGAAATACTCCACGCTGCAAGGAGGTTTATTACTCGAGCTTCAATTGTTTGGTTCTGTTTGTTTGAATCTGGAATTGGGTCAAGCGCGTTGACGGAAAATGCAAGTCAATAGTAATCAAGACGTGTTCCATTTTGTTAACTCCACGTGAAAATAATAATGGCCCGTACACAAGGAACTATATTGTTCGTACTGAGTTTAGTACAAGTTGATCTGTACCGCGTGAACGACCCACTGGCATGGTTACTATTAGTGACGATCATAACAGTGATCCAACATTGGTTGGCCTGCATTAAAACCAACAATGGTGGTTATGTGCGACATCTAAATAACGTCGAGACAAACCGGGAGATATCAACTCTATCCGAGTGCAGTGGATAAGGTCACAAATAGAAAGGAATCTACCTCATTCTCGACCTTAACCGCAATACTTGGCTAAAGTTGAATACTATTCGTATAACTAGGCACGTTTCAATACGGATTGTATTTAGGAACGTTATTTCGGTCAGGGACCTGAAATTGGATCGAGGAAATGCACTAACATTTGAAACGCCTAATTTTGATGGTTTATTTACCACTAAGCTAACCTAACCTAACCTAACCTGTTTATTTCTGACCATCCTCTTCTACCTCAACTGACACAACTTGGGATCGGGGATTAGTGAACCTTTTTCGAACCCTCACTGATGGTTACATTTTTACGATCAATATTGATTACTTTTTTTTAGCACCGTGTCTTACTACCCGTTCGGGTCATACACTCATGTACTAACTACGCTAATAGTTTTAGGGATTAGGAAGGTTAAATTTAAGGGAAGTGTACCAGAAGTTGCGTGGAAGGAGAGTGTAAAACTATTTAGGGAAAATCACCCTCAGCTTACCCGACCGAGGTTCGAACCTTGATCTCCCCGTCATCGACAGTCCAGTCTACTGCGAGAGTAGCGCGTTAGACCACGCGACCACCAGAGAAGGTTATCTATCGTTAGTGCTGTTTTATAGGTATTTATCATAACTATCAAAGTCTACAGCAGTAGATCACATGACTTGACGTATGATTACGTGACAGTAGATCTTGCAACTTTTTCTAGCTATCAGATACGTCCATTCGTAATAAATTTGGGGTGTACACCAAGGCCGTAGCCAGCCAATAATTTCAGGGGGGGGGGGGTGTTTGGTGGGCCCATCCCCTAATTGACGGAGGCTAGAAAAAATTCTAAATTAAAAACTGTTCTAGAAGCTATCGGAGGCTAGGACAAATTCTAAACGGCTCTAAAAGCTCTCTAAAGTGTTTTTTATGGTAACATAACACCATAACTGCCGAAGGCTAGAAAAAAATTCTAAATAATAAACACCTCTGGAAGCTCTCTGAAGTGCTTTTTATGGTAACACAGCCCCCTAATTTGTATTTGTACCTTAATTTTGATATTGTTTGAACCATAAATAAAGCAATATATATTCGGGGGGGGGGTTTGAACCCCGAACACCCCCCCGACTACGGCCTTGGTATCCAAATGAGCACTTTCTGCCAAGTACGATGGGAATATATTTCCATGTAGTAAACTGGGGCAATCATTATTGATCCCGCGGGCTTAAGGAGAGTGTGTGTGTGTGTGTGTGTGACCGGAAAGGGAGATGATATCTGTTGATAGCTGTGGCTGCTCTACTTTCAGCCGACCATACAAACATCTCGGAGGGAAGGATAGTTATTGCGTCACGGATGTTGAGGAGCGAGCACGTCAGAAGCTGTTTCGCTGCAGGATCCGAAACCGGAGGGGCTGAGGGAGGCTTGGGCCCTTGATGCTTTTACTTTATGGAGGGGGAGGCTTGGGCCCTTGATGCTTTTACTTAATGGAGGGGGAGGCTTGGGCCCTTGATGCTTTTACTTAATGGAGGGGGAGGCTTGGGCCCTTGATGCTTTTACTTAATGGAGGGGGAGGCTTGGGCCCTTGATGCTTTTACTTAATGGAGGGGGAGGCTTGGGCCCTTGATGCTTTTACTTTATGGGGGGGAGATATCTTAATATCAAACTATATTTCATGTATTTAAAAACACTTCAGTGGCCAAAATGGTCTAAGGCGTCACTCTCGCGATGGGCTGGGCTACTGATGACGGGGAGATTGGGGTTCAAATCCCGGTCGAATGTATTGAGAGAGGTTTTTGTTTCTAAATGGTTTTACACTGACATTGTACCGAGCAAATGCGGTTACACTTCCTCTAAATCCAACCTTCATCATCCGTAACACGTTAAAGTAACTAGTAGATATATATTATAGTACGAATATTTAACTACTTTTAATTTAAATTAAATAACAGAATGTTTACGTATTTTCTAATAAATCCGCAATAATTTGCCGCCTTTGTCATAAAACAAAATGAACTGGGCTGGTGGCAAGTTTGGTTTCCAGCACCGAGTCTTACTACCCGCTCGGGTTATACGCTTATTTGCTAACTACGATAATGGTTTTAGGGATTAGGAAGGTTATATTCAGAGGAAGTGCACCAGAATTTGCGTGGGGAGAAAGCGTCAAACTATTAAGGGAAAACTACCTTCAACCCACCCGACCGACGTTCGAACCCCGATCTCCCCATCATCGGCAGTCTTTGGACAGTGTGGCCACAGAAGTGGGTTTGTTGGTCAGTGTCTAAGAATGATTACTTGAGTATAACACTGTAGCTACAGTAAGAACACTGTAGAAAATACAGCAGTTGACAGTTACTGTATCTATAGTAAGGACACTGTAGAAAATACAGCAGTTGACAGTTACTGTATCTATAGTAAGGACACTGTAGAAAATACAGCAGTTGACAGTTACTGTATCTATAGTAAGGACACTGTAGAAAATACAGCAGTTGACAGTTAATGTGTCTATAGTAAGGACACTGTAGAAAATACAGCAGTTGACAGTTACTCAAGCTACTACTACTCCTAGTGATGTGATCCTCCATCCCTTAGTTTCAGTAGCTCCTAGTGATGTGATCCTCCATCCCTTTGTTTCAGTAGCTCCTAGTGATGTGATCCTCCATCCCTTAGTTTCAGTAGCTCCTAGTGATGTGATCCTCCATCCCTTTGTTTCAGTAGCTCCTAGTGATGTGATCTCCCATCCCTTTGTTTCAGTAGCTCCTAGTGATGTGATCCTCCATCTCTTTGTTTCAGTAGCTCCTCCCTCCGAAAAGCCCCTGTCTCGCAGTGTTCTGTTAGAACTAGGTCATCATCTCGCTGTTCGGAGTGTCATTAGACGCTCGCTTGTTACATAGCACTCAACTCAAAGCCTTGTCACGTGGCTTCAACTCCATTTGACCCAAATAATGGAGAGCATGTATTTCTTTTGTGCGCTTTGAACGACATCAAGTCTAGTTCCACAAACTTTTATTAGTTCGTTAAAAGCACCGGAGTTTTTTTTATTGGTACGTTCAGCCACACAATAGTTTTATTTAGCACCGTGTCCTAGTACGCTTTTGTACTAATTGCGCTAATGGTTTTAGGGATGAGAAGGGTTATATTTATAGGAAGTGTACACGCATTTGCGTATAGGGAGAGTGGAAAACCATTAAGGAAAAATCATCCTCAGTAGATCCGACTGAGATTCGAACCTCGATCTTCCCATCATAACAGTCTAGTTTAGTCTCTTAATTTAAAAAGTTGGTCATCTGATGCCGCTATGCTCTTGACAGATATTCAACAACTGTTGATATCACCGTGTGAAGGAAACTAAACTACAGGTTTTTATTGGAGAAATATTTGATTTGTTTCTGATAAAATAATGTTTTGCTATAAAAACTGCTAAAAAACCCACTGCCCTTAGCTCGCGTCCCCTACATCCCCACCTTAAGTTAAAATACCATTATTTTCAGGAGTCGGTGAATGAGAGTCTAATGTCGAAAAAAAAACACCCTCAGTGGAGCCACTATGTGTGAGTATTGAAACAGGTGTAACAGTACAAACTACAGAGAGTCAGGTGTGTGTAACAGTACAAACTACAGAGAGTCAGGTGTGTGTAACAGTACAAACTACAGAGTGTCAGGTGTGTGTAACAGTACAAACTACAGAGTCAGGTGTGTGTAACAGTACAAACTACAGAGTGTCAGGTGTGTGTAACAGTACAAACTACAGAGTCAGGTGTGTGTAACATTACAAACTACAGAGTCAGGTGTGTGTAACAGTACAAACTACAGAGTCAGGTGTGTGTAACATTACAAACTACAGAGAGTCAGGTGTGTGTAACAGTACAAACTACAGAGAGTCAGGTGTGTGTAACAGTACAAACTACAGAGAGTCAGATGTGTGTAACAGTACAAACTACAGAGAGTCAGATGTGTGTAACAGTACAAACTACAGTGTGTCATGTGTGTGTAACAGTACAAACTACAGTGTGTCATGTGTGTGTAACAGTACAAACTACAGTGTGTCATGTGTGTGTAACAGTACAAACTACAGAGAGTCAAGTGTGTGTAACAGTACAAACTACAGAGAGTCAAGTGTGTGTAACAGTACAAACTACAGAGAGTCAAGTGTGTGTAACAGTACAAACTACAGAGTCAGGTGTGTGTAACAGTACAAACTACAGATAGTCAGGTGTGTGTAACAGTACAAACTACAGAGAGTCAGGTGTGTGTAACAGTACAAACTACAGAGAGTCAAGTGTGTGTAACAGTACAAACTACAGAGTGTCAGGTGTGTGTAACAGGACAGACTACGAAACAATACAATTCTGGCTCGGTCTGTAGTCTCTGGATGTATGGGTCCTGAGTTTGACCAACGAATATGGCCAAAAATATTAGTTTTGTTTAATCAAGTAGCACATTAATTTTCTTTTAAATTGCTATGTTTATATTTATGGATATCAATGGCTTAGTTCGATAGATATAACTAACCTCGGTGGTCGTGTGGTTTAAGGAGTAAAGCTCGCCTAGTCTGGTTTACTGGTGAAGGAAAGGTTGGGTCTATAATTCCCAGCCGGTTATTTTTCATGGTTTCCCACTTACCCTCCACGCAAATGTGGAAACATTTATACTAAATTATACCTACCTTCCTCATTCTTACCTCATTTAGGAACCAGGAGGACAGTTTGGAAGAAGTTTATCCACAGACTCGAAATTTGACCTCCCAGTCATAGGCAATCCATTGTATTAAGATACCGATGCCTCAGACCGTGTGACCACCGGCTTGGGTAGGTACTACATTATAGCTACCCACTTCAGTGTTCTAAGGGTCACTCTTTTAATAGACTGGGTCTGCCTATGATGGGGATATTAGGGTTCGAATCTAGGTCGGGTGTATTGAGGGTGGGTTTTCCTAAATTGTTTACCCTTTCTCTCCAAGCAAATATGGGCACAATTTCTCTAAATTCAACCTTTCCTATTCCTTCCACACTAGCTTTATATATATATATATATATATAATCAAGTCACACGCCTGCAGAAATATATGTTAACCCGTAGCACTCTGCAGCACAAACTTATAACAGCTGGTTATCAATATATTTGATTGTATCGTGTCCATACAGAGCCATTAGATACTGTCTCGACGAGCCATTTCAAATCATTTCCCGACAGTAGACGCAGCAGTCTGCTTGTATAGGCGCGTGCGCACAAAGTAAGTTGGTTGGTTTTGAAATTTGATCGGTTCTTCCCCGCCGATTTTATGGAGAAGCGCGGCCAGAGCTGAGTTTCTATTGGATAGTGCAGACCGACGTTACGCTTCCTTGTGATTGGTTTAGACCTCGTCACGTGACGGGTCTGCAGACTTGTGAGTCTACAGTAAGCTAAACGTGCTGGGAGAACAATGCAAGGAGGATAATTGTGATCGTGACATGATGTTTAGACTTTCCACTAGATCCACGATACATTGATATTTTACACAGTAGTGGGGGAACTTTATTTGTATGACAGGGGCAAAGGGAAGGGGGCAGGTTATAAAATAGTTTTTAGGGACTTTTTACCCTCCTCTCCCCTCAGTTAATGTTAGAAAAGTGGATGCTCCTAGACCTCGAATATTATTATTTGAAGTGGTACTCAACCAGATTGTTTTTTTAAATCTGGAATGCCTACTAGAAGCTATTTGGAATTATCTTAACTTTTTTTTTTTCTAATTAGATGCCTTTAGGAACTATTGAAAGTGGCCTTCCCCCCCCCCCCCCCCCCACAACACATTTTTTTAAAAAATGGAATACTACTTCTAGAAGTTCTTTGAATTGTTTTCCATGGAATTTTTGAAGGAATACCTCTTTAAGTTATTTGAGTTGAACATGCATTTTATCTTGATACACAAAACTCGGAGGGGTTAGCTTGGTTTGAACCCGCATCCCACCTTCCTACCTCTGATAGCCCATGAACATCCAGTGTGTCCACAAGTTTACCAACACTTATAATTCTACCACCGAACACACGTAATAAAGATCTTGCAATAAAAGAGGGCGTTGCGATCCAACTTTGGCCTCAACACTCGATAAAACGCCAGGAAGTTCTCACCCAAAAAAGGAATCCTTGACTGAATCATTTAAAAATAGAACGCCATTCAAGGAAATAAATAATAGTCAGAGAGAGGTGTTAAAAAACCACGAGGAAATTAATAATATACGTGACGTCACGGGACGAGATGTCTCGGACCCCCGCTGAGTTGATGACGTCACACTCGCACTTTCACTCGGGGCATCACCGGGCATCTCGGGCGAACAATGACGTCACTGGGCTTTGCAATAATAATAATAATAATAATAATAATAATAATAATAATAATAATAATAATAATAATAATAATAATAATAATAATAATAATAATAATAATCGCAAGTCGAGTTCTTGCGGATTTTTTGTTGGTGACAAAATGTTGTAATATAATGTTTTGGACGGTGGCTGGTATCCGGCTGCGCCAGGGGCCATTTTTATTAGCACCACGTCTTACTACCCGTTCGGTTTATACGCTTATGTACTAATTAAGCTAATGAGTTAGGGATTAGGAAGGTTATATTTTTAGAAAGTGTACCTACATTTGCGTGGAGGGAGAGGTGAAAACCATTTTAGAAAAACAACCCTCAGTACAACCAACCGAGATTCGAACCTTGATCTCCCCGTCATCGGCAGTATAGTCTACTGCGAGAGTAGCGCGTTAGACCATTCGGCCACCAAAACGGGTTCCAGCCAGTGATTGATTGTGATTGTACTCCTACTAGGTTGATACTGTGAATACTTGCCGTATGACATTATGTAGGTCTGTAATATTAACCTGATGGGGTGGACTCCAATGCCTTAGCAACTGGTTTGATCCCAAGGGGGCCTGAAGGATCTAAGTAGGTTCTATCTGACTTCATCCTGTAACCCAGATAACTTAGTATTGAGTGGCCTGTCTAGTTTTAACTGCTAATCTCCTACATTAAGCTAATAGGTGACCTGGCGGTCTAGGGGTAAGGTGTCAGACTTCTGTGCTGAGGGTCCGGGGTTCAATCCTCGGTCTCGGCACAGATTTATCTGATTGCCAAATCCTTCCTTCACCTCTGACAAGACGTGTATTAGTCACAACTTGTGAATGTGTGGAATGCCAGGCCTCCACTGTGGTTCGGATCCCACGTTAAACTGTAGGTCCTCTATTTCATCTCACAATCACCCTACCATTACACATTAGCGTAAGTGCTTATAACCCGAACGGGTAGTAAGACACGGTGCTAATAATAACACATTAAGCTAGTTTGTAATTATTTTACTGAACAGGTACCAGCTTCCAAGGTGTTGGGACCTTTGTGGTAGGCCCAGGAGGGGACCATTCTGATCGTACCAGGAGGGGACCATTCTGATCGTACCAGGAGGGGACCATTCTGATAGTACCAGGAGGGGACCATTCTGATCGTACCAGGAGGGGACCATTCTGATCGTACCAGGAGGAGAACATTCTGATCGTTCCAGGAGGGGAACATTCTGATAGTACCAGGAGGGGACCATTCTGATCGTACCAGGAGGGGACCATTCTGATCGTACCAGGAGGGGACCATTCTGATCGTTCCAGGAGGGGACCATTCTGATCGTACCAGGAGGGGACCATTCTGATCGTACCAGGAGGGGACCATTCTGATCGTTCCAGGAGGGGACCATTCTGATCGTACCAGGAGGGGACCATTCTGATCGTACCAGGAGGAGAACATTCTGTATTGACCCGGCATCTTGTAAAATCGCTCAATCAAACGACACCTGAGGGGAGGAGCTGTTGATTTAGTTTGTTTTCATACTTCCCTTTTGGAAGCATCAGAATTCAGAATATGCGTCCGGGCACGCCATTGGTTCTTTGCTGATTTAGTCTTGTGTACTGAAACCGCATATTAAATGTCATCCTTACCCGTAGCAACAAGCAGGACTATATTTAAGTATCACTCATCGTGAAGTCTGAAGTGACACTGGAACTATTTATACAACAGAGCTTTACGATCCTCACGTGTTTGTCGTTAGATCTACCACTAGTTATGTAACCATGAATAAGTTATATTGTGAGAGATTTCTTCTTGAAATATCATTGTAGAAAATCAATAAAGATATCAAATAACTACCCAGAGTCGCGATTATCCGGCCCGGCCTAAAGTGGCGGTATTCCGGGCCGAATTACGGAAAAGCTGGATAATACAGAATCTGAGTGTAAATAACTTTCAGTACGGGTTTAACTTTACAACTTTACATCCATTAATGTTTTCATCCTGTAGCCTGGGTCCATATATTCTCCACTACCGGCTGGCTAGGCCTGTCGTAGCTTCATATGTCTTATTATCTAACTTCAGACTAGGACAGGCACAACATCCAGTCTCCGACCGTCAATTTATCAATGTGAGAGGGTAAACCCACATTCCACCAATGATACATTTTTCAGCCATGCCGGGAATCAAATCCGGGACCCTCAGCTCAGTATGCAGACACTCTACCGACTGAGCTAGGAGAAGAGTATAGGTTTTACTACTTTTTATAAATTTCCATAGAACATTTAACTTTGTTTCAATCGAATCTGCCCAATTTTCTGATTGCGATGTAAAATAGGAATACAGTAATTTTAGGGAGACAGTAAAAATTAAACAAAAAGGACATTTTTAAATCTTTATAAACAGTATTTTATTTTGGAAATTGAACATCAGCTACAAATCAAGAACAAGTGTAAAATTAGAACGTCAAATGGAGTACATTATAAATTCAGTTAATGTTTTATAGTGGATATGTACCGGTTTATTTGTTTTAAAACGCACTAGTTAACACACCTAGAACGGGGCCGGTTAATACGGAGGGCCGGATAATCGCGACTCTAGTGTATTAAAATCACCCGCATCGATAGGCGCGTTTAGCAAGGTCACAGCTTAGTCTGATATTGTGTGATGGTGACAGAGAGGTCACAGCTTAGTCTGATCTTGTGTGATGGTGACAGAGAGGTCACAGCTTAGTCTGATCTGGTGTGACAGTGACAGAGAGGTCACAGCTTAGTCTGATCTTGTGTGATGGTGACAGAGAGGTCACAGCTTAGTCTGATCTTGTGTGATGGTGACAGAGAGGTCACAGCTTAGTCTGATCTTGTGTGATGGTGACAGAGAGGTCACAGCTTAGTCTGATCTTGTGTGATGGTGACAGAGAGGTCACAGCTTAGTCTGATCTGGTGTGACAGTGACAGAGGTCACAGCTCGAACCCTTGCTGAGTGTAATAAATGTTTTCCCATTAAAATCCTACCTCACTCATCCTTATGTCGTCAGTGTGAAAATATAAATAGCCCACCTCACACTTGTTTTAGTGGCTGAATGGTCTAAGCCACATGGATGGACAAACTACGGCCCGTGAGATAATGTGTGACGCCGTGTTCCGCGCTGGAAGCCCATTCACACTTTCACAATTTCACCCGTCTCACACCTCTTCCTATCACATCTTCTGAACGAACCTTAAGACATACCAAGCCACTCAGCTATTTATCACACTGTTTTACATTATCATTGTATTTAAACTTATTCATGTCAAATAGCCGAAGCTGGGTTCGATTCCCGTGTCCAGGTGTCATTTTCCAATTTTCAGAATATTATTCATGTCAGTCTATTATGTGTGTTTATAATTTTTTTAATGACTTTTTGAAGAAAAATTAATTAAAAAGAACTTTAGGCTGCCAATTTTTTCCCCCCTCTCTGTACTTCCTGTAAGTAGGTTTGTATATCCCTGGTCTAAAGCGTCACTCTCGTGTTGGAATGGTCTGGGGTTTAAATCCCGGTCGTGTTTACTGAAGGTTTTTTTAAAATTATTATTTCCCGTTCTCTTTCTATGGAAATCTGGGAAGATTGATTACCTCTAAAATGCTTCCTTCGTCATTCCTACCCCATTAGAGTGAATATCATAACGGGTATAACCTGAACAGGTAGTAAGACGTGGTGATAAAAGAAAAGACATCACAAAGTTTGACTCGAGTAACGAACGTTTCTTAAAAGAAATTGACGTTCGACCAATTTGTTGTGTTTATTGATCCGTCACAAATGACCCAGTTACGGAAGTGTCCCAGCCATTGTTCCCGTTGTTTTGTTGTTGTGATCAATCAATTCTGTTTACATCGCTCAGTAAACTGCCTCATACCTTCAACATTGATGTTGATATTCTCCCTTAGCGACTGACGTCGTCTACCGAGGCTTGACGTGGCAGGAGGGGTGGGCAAAGAACACATTTTAAATGAGAGGTAAAGTTGAAGTGAAGCCTGAAACACGTAAAGCAAAGTCAAAGCTGAAGTCAAAGATAATGTATTTGTTGTTATCACAACAACACTACATTTAATGTTTAAACTGTACATTAACTGCACCTAGATAAAGAGAAAGTTTTAGACAGGAAAAAAAAAAGCCTACTGAATTATTTTACATTATTATTAGCACCGCGTCTTACTACCCGTTCGGGTTATACGCACTTACGCTAATGTATAATGGTAGGGTGATTGTGAAATGAAATGGAGGACCTACAGTTTAACGTGGAATCCGAACCACGGTGGTTGGCCTGGCATTCCTCACATTCACAAGTTGTGATTAATAAACTTCTTGTCAGAGGTGAAGGAAGGGTTTAGCGATCAGATAAATCTGTGTCGGGACCGAGGATTGAACCCCGGACCCTCAGCACAGAAGTCTGACACTTTACCCCTAGATCGCCAGGTCACCATTATTTTACAGAGTTAGTAATGAATGAGTGTTGAAGGAGTGTGGTTTGAAGGGGAATACAATAAGTCAATGTGAAAGAAGCGTCTGTTGGTTCGGGCATGTTGAGAGGATGAGTGTGTATCGAGTGACGAAGCAAATATATGAAGGTAGAGTGTGTGGATGTAAAGGAAGGGGTAGGCTGTGTAAGACATGATTAAATTTTGTAGACGAATGTGTGAAAAAGAGAAACATTAAGCGTTTTAATGATAAAAGGGAATGAATGACTCGATGTATGGATGTTGAGTATGCAAGGATTGGGAAGTGTGGAGAAAGTTAGTGAGGATGGATTAAGTACAGAGTTGTTGTTTTTTAGATACATGCACAGTATTTTGCCTACCCCGTAAGGGAACGGCATGATAAGGTATGTATGTATGTATGTATGTATTATTTTATGCTGACATTGTCAGTGAGATATTTCAAATGTGTTCGGATTATATCGACGTTTTCTACTTCCTAAGAAATGTTTCGAAGATGTGAAGGTCATTTGTGGGTGTCGAAGTCAATGCGAAGGAAATTTGACCTCTGACCTTGACATTTCGAAGCATCGCGTACTCAATTCTTTGGACCAACACAACAACTAGACTCCACACGGATAATTTACTATTCAACAAAATTGGAGAGAAAAAACTTATTTTACGTAGATAAATATTCGGTTCTTACTGGGATACAAATTGGGATCTTAAGATCAGAAGAAAAAGAATATAGCCTATCAGTTGGGATATCAAAATCGAGTTCCTAATATTTTCAAGTATAAATTCTTAGTTAAATGTAGTTTATTTTATTTTATTTCGGTACTTTGCACATTTTATTATTTACAAAATTGATATTCGGGCGCTTATTCCTCGGGTGGTTACCAAGCGAGTACGTGATAAGCCAATTGGAAAGGATGAACCATTATTAACAATTCATGACAAAAAGAAAGAAAGAATAATTTGATAAGCTGCACCTTCTTTCTTCCCCCATTTATCACACCAATATTTATAAAATCAGGTCTATCCGGGGGGAGGGGGGATGTATACTACCTTGACAATACTATCCACGGATACCTTGACGTCCTAGATTACGTGATCACTTAAGCGGGGATTTTTACAGCTTTGTATTGTGTAATTAATAGGTTTTACCCAATGACTGTTGTGATTTGTTTCACGTGATCGGCTCAATAGACCTGCTGTGGAGAAGAGAAGTGTCCTTGAAGTGTTATACAGGGTGTACCTTGTACTCATCAGACATGCAGCAGAAACAAGGACAATGAATGTAAGAGAGACTAGGAGAGCATGTTAGCTGTCACCAGGAGAAACAAGGACATTGAATGTAAGAGAGACTAGGAGAGCATGTTAGCTGTCACCAGGAGAAACAAGGACATTGAATGTAAGAGAGACTAGGAGAGCATGTTAGCTGTCACCAGGAGAAAAAAGGACATTGAATGTAAGAGAGACTAGGAGAGCATGTTAGCTGTCACCAGGAGAAACATGAACATTGAATGTAAGAGAGACTAGGAGAGTATGTTAGCTGTCACCAGGAGAAACATGGACAGTGAATGTAAGAGAGACTAGGAGAGCATGTTAGCTGTCACCAGGAGAAACATGGACATTGAATGTAAGAGAGACTAGGAGAGCATGTTAGCTGTCACCAGGAGAAACAAGGACATTGAATGTAAGAGAGACTAGGAGAGCATGTTAGCTGTCACCAGGAGAAACATGGACATTGAATGTAAGAGAGACTAGGAGAGCATGTTAGCTGTCACCAGGAGAAACATGGACATTGAATGTAAGAGAGACTAGGAGAGCATGTTAGCTGTCACCTGCAGAAACAAGAGTGCATGAAATAGAGAGATGGTAGGAGCAGATAACAGGAAGTGTGCAAGTGAGAGGATAAGAATGGTGGAAATACACGGGGAGATGGTAATTGACCCGGCCACAGGCTGATGATGATGGTGATGGTTACTACAATAACTCTTGATCGTTGTCCGTCACTTGAGTGCAAGTAATCTTCCACTAAGTGTCTCTCTACAGGATACAAAGGTTGACACCCACAGGTTCGAGCGATGATAATCACCGAGGTCTCAGTCTAGTCACGTGTCAAATACAAACCACACGAGGTCTCAGTACACTCACGTGTCAAATACAAACCTTACGAGGTCTCATTACACTCACGTGTCAAATACAAACATCACGAGGTCTCAGTACAGACACGTGTCAAATACAAACCACACGAGGTCTCAGTACACTCACGTGTCAAATACAAACATCACGAGGTCTCAGTACAGACACGTGTCAAATACAAACCACACGAGGTTTCAGTACAGTTACGTGTCAAATACAAACCACACGAGGTCTCAGTACAGTTACGTGTCAAATACAAACCACACGAGGTCTCAGTACAGACACGTGTCAAATACAAACCACACGAGGTCTCAGTACAGTCACGTGTAAAATACAAACCTCACGAGGTCTCAGTACAGTCACGTGTCAAATACAAACTTCACGAGGTCTCAGTACACTTGTGATTAAATAAAACTAATACTATATCAAGTTCTAGTGACGTCACTCTCGCAATAAACTAGACAAACAATACAGGGGTTTGAATCCCGGTCAAGTGTTTTTTTTTAACTCTTTCTCTCTTTCCACACAAATGCATATTCACACTAATGGACTACTAATGAGGAAGGTTGAATTTAAGGTAAGTGCACCAGCATTAACGTGAAAGATAACGGGAAACCGTTTAGGGGAAAAAAGGTATCACTACACCCGTCCAGAGAATCAAACCTCAACCATTTGCAAAGTAGACCAGACGAGACTGACTCCTTGATCCACGTGCCCACTGGTACGGGTGTTCCAAGAAACTGTGTAATACGTCAGCCGTCGAGATCTCTCTCCTTGGTACGATGACCAGCAGGATTGGTCCATTGTTCCACAGCATCTGGGAAAGTAGCGGACCTTCTCATCTTCTGAGAGCTGCAACACTTGGAGCTGTTTCTGGGAGGGAAACTCATATACAGTCTGTCATAGGTACTGTACATTGTCTGGAGGGAAACTCATATACAGTCTGTCATAGGTACTGTACATTGTCTGGAGGGAAACTCATATACAGTCTGTCATAGGTACTGTACATTGTCTGGAGGGAAACTCATATACAGTCTGTCATAGGTACTGTACATTGTCTGGAGGGAAACTCATATACAGTCTGTCATAGGTACTGTACATTGTCTGGAGGGAAACTCATATACAGTCTGTCATAGGTACTGTACATTGTCTGGAGGGATACTCATATACAGTCTGTCATAGGTACTGTACATTGTCTGGAGGGATACTCATATACAGTCTGTCATAGCTGTACATTGTCTGGAGGGAGACTCATATACAGTCTGTCATAGGTACTGTACATTGTCTGGAGGGAGACTCATATACAGTCTGTCACAGGTACTGTACATTGTCTGGAGGGAGACTCATATACAGTCTGTCACAGGTACTGTACATTGCTTGGAGGAAAACTCATATACAGTCTGTCATAGGTACTGTACATTGTCTGGAGGGATACTCATATACAGTCTGTCATAGGTACTGTACATTGTCTGGAGGGAAACTCATATACAGTCTGTCATAGCTGTACATTGTCTGGAGGGAGACTCATATACAGTCTGTCATAGGCACTGTACATTGTCTGGAGGGAGACTCATATACAGTCTGTCACAGGTACTGTACATTGCCTGGAGGGAAACTCATATACAGTCTGTCATAGGTACTGTACATTGCCTGGAGGGAAACTCATATACAGTCTGTCATAGGTACTGTACATTGTCTGGAGGGATACTCATATACAGTCTGTCATAGGTACTGTACATTGTCTGGAGGGATACTCATATACAGTCTGTCATAGGTACTGTACATTGTCTGGAGGGAAACTCATATACAGTCTGTCATAGCTGTACATTGTCTGGAGGGAGACTCATATACAGTCTGTCATAGGTACTGTACATTGTCTGGAGGGAGACTCATATACAGTCTGTCATAGCTGTACATTGCCTGGAGGGAGACTCATATACAGTCTGTCATAGGTACTGTACATTGTCTGGAGGGAAACTCATATACAGTCTGTCATAGGTACTGTACATTGTCTGGAGGGAGACTCATATACAGTCTGTCATAGGTACTGTACATTGTCTGGAGGGATACTCATATACAGTCTGTCATAGGTACTGTACATTGTCTGGAGGGAGACTCATATACAGTCTGTCACAGGTACTGTACATTGTCTGGAGGGAGACTCATATACAATCTGTCATAGGTACTGTACATTGTCTGGAGGGAGACTCATATACAGTCTGTCACAGGTACTGTACATTGTCTGGAGGGAGACTCATATACAGTCTGTCATAGCTGTACATTGTCTGGAGGGAGACTCATATACAGTCTGTCACAGGTACTGTACATTGTCTGGAGGGAAACTCATATACAGTCTGTCATAGCTGTACATTGTCTGGAGGGAGACTCATATACAGTCTGTCATAGGTACTGTACATTGTCTGGAGGGAGACTCATATACAGTCGGTCATAGGTACTGTACATTGTCTGGAGGGGTTCACTAACAAAGGTAGGGGGAGTGTAGGGGACGCGGGTTAAGGGCACTTTTTATAGCTAAAAATGGGTGACCTGGTGGTCTAGGAATAAGGTGTCAGACTTCTGTGCTGGGGGTCCGGGGTTCAATCCTCAGTCCCGGCACAGATTTATCTGATTGCTAAACCCTTCCTTCACCTCTGACAAGACGTGTATTAATCAAAACTTGTGAATGTGAGGAATGCCAGGCCTCCACCGTGGTTCGGATCCCACGTTAAACTGTAGGTCCTCCATTTCATCTCACAATCACCCTACCATTACACATTTGTGTACGTGCATATAACCCGAACGGATGGTAAGATGGGGTGATAATAATAATAATAATAATAATAATAATATAATAATAATAATAATAATAATAATAATAATAATAATTTATAGCAAAACTGTTTTTTGTAAATCCAGTATAAACATAAAGTTTAGTTTTCTTCACGTGGTGATATCAACAGTTGTTGAATATTTGTCAAGGGTGTTCTGGAATTAAATGACAATTTTTCCTTTTCATTTAAAAAGTTCCTCATCTAATGCCGCCATTATCATGACAGATATTCAAAAACTGTTGATATCACCGCGTGAAGAAAATTAAACTTTATGTTTCTACTGTAGTAATATTGTATATATTTTGACCAATTAAAGTTTTGCTATAAAAACAGCAAAAATACTGGTCTTTTCTCTCGTCCCCTACATCCCCTTGATCCTATGACATAATTATATATACAAACAGATCCAGTACGGTGTTTGGGAATGGGGTATGGCCTGGAAGGAGGGAGTCAAATCTGTTTGTAAATACTTAGAACAGCCTTTACGTTATTTTATTGATTCCTACTGAGTACCGGGGAGGGGGGATGTAGTACTAACATATGGGACACAATGCTAGTTACACACTCGACCACCAAGCGCTGCTGTAGTCTATACAGGAGTTTGAGGAGAGAACTGAATTCCCTCTTCTGGTCTTGCTACCTTACCACACCTGCGGGCTCTCTTGAAGCTCTACAACACTAACCGTATTGGTGGACACACGGACTAAACGTCACGCTCATCGAGTCTAGTTATCTGGTAATAGAGAAGCCATGGTTCAAGTCCCCCCCCCACCAATTGTACCGAGAGTTTTTATTTCTTAAATGGTTCACCAAGCTTTATCTACGCAAATGCGGGAACATTTCCTTCTCCAGCGGATAGATCGGACGTCGTGCATTCAAACAAAATGTATGCACGGATCATCACGTGGATAACCTTATTTGACAGTTTATTGTCACTAAAGTTTTCATGTGTTCATAGGCCAAGCCACGGCTTCTTAGTATGTCACTGTCACTTCTGATAGATGAGGTTAAGAATTTCCACAGACACAAGATAAGAGCGTAGATATTGGGTCGATTAGGACCTGCGAATTTTGTATGTTCATTTTTACAAGTTTTGATTTTTTCTTGTTTTTTCATGTATGTGTATGTGTTTTATATGTAATAAATAAAATATGTGTGTTTATATGTATCATATCTTGAAGTTATTGATTTATTGTGGAGCAGCTGCCTAGTGAATCTTTCGGGATATCCCTTGGACTTGGAATTAGAACAGTTATATTGTATGAGGAAGTTGGCAACCCTGTAGGAAGTGATGCAGGCTACTGTATCGTCACACCACCAGACTCAAACTGTACGGTACCCTACTTCCGGTACCTGTAGGGGCGGGGGCGATAAGGTGTCACCGTGTTCCGTGAACCACAATGCACCACGTGCTAGGACTGGTCGCGAGGTTAGCTTGTGTTACTTGAGGGCCGGGGATTGATTCTCAGAGAATACAGTGGACTGTTTAGAGACACGATGTGAAACATAAGGTACATCTTTGGTCCGAGAGCGGTGAGGAGTCGCGATCTAAACACTGACCAATCACCTCTAGGATATTTAGTTTGGATAGGATCGGGGGGATTTAGTTTGAATAGGATCGGGGGGATATTTAGTTTGAATAGGATCGGGGGTGATATTTTTAACACAAAGGATGTGTTTTCTTCAACTCGGGGACATCTATTTCTGACGATATATTTAATATCCTTCTGAAGATCCGATTTTTGCCAACTTTTGATATGTTATTCTACATAATATAAGCTACAAAAGGAAAATACCCAAACTAAAATGTTTTCTTGCAATGTTTTGGAGGACACAAAGCATATTTACCGGATTAATAACACGTACATTGCACAGTTCATAATTAGAATACAATGGTCTATGATGAAACGTAGTGATAAGATCTTACTTTAATATATTATTTTTATTCACAGAAATTGGCCTAATCTTTTTTATTTACTAGATAAGGTTTTAAAAAAATGCTTCCCTAAAGTGTTCTCACTCGATGAACATCATCATCGACTTTCCAGGCAGGGTAAGTTTAGTAAAATTCCTCCATCTTCCTCTATCCTTCTACCATTCCACCTTTATTTGCCTCCATACTTCTCCTCTCACTTGCACACTTGCTGTTATCTGCTCCTCCCATCTCTTTCTTGGCCTACTTTGCGGTCTTTTTTTTCTACATACTCAATAAACAACGTTCATTAAATTATCTTTTTAAACATAAAATTAATCTAATTTAAGTGATGCCTGCTCAATTAAATCAAATTTTATTTTTATTCTGTTATGATTTTATTATTGTCATGAATATTATGGTAGAACGACTTATCAATAACAAAATCCAAAATGTCATATTTCCCCTTTATTTTCAATTATACTTACAATCGTGCCCATTGACGCCAAAACAAAGAAAATTCGTTAATATCAAACAAGTCTGGCTACTTACAAGGCATTTAAAACGTGAAAAGAAGATATTTTCCGTCTACTGTGAATGCTGGCCTTTGATTGGCTAGAAACTCTTCTTATATTCTCAGTGCCTGATACGTATCAATTTAAAGAGTTATCAATTCTAAAGTCCATTCATAAAACGCATTAAAAGCTCAAGTTAGTTCAACTTTATGCACTATGCATTATTCATAATGTATCGATTATAAATGTTATAATTGAAAATATTGTGTTTCAACTCAATGCTATATACTATTGGATTCGTTATGTGTTATTCTTGGATATAAACACAATCTAAATATGAAAATTGTCCCGTCAAGTATGCAATGGAAAACGTTTCGGTAAGTTTTCAACATACATTTTGACGGTAAATTCTAAGATAAATTTTCAAGTCTTTGAGTGAGAGGTGAATGGGATGTATTTATACAGATTTTAGTTTCCGGTCTGCAGCAGACCCCATATTATGTCTGACTACTCGAACACTCTTAAGATCGTTCATACGAGTTCTGAATCACTTTTAATAATTAAAATTCTATTTCATCCATTTGTACTCTCCAAATTAACAAATTTTCGATCCAAAATAAACGCTGTTGAGTGACTTTTTTCTAAATTTTCATTACTATCAAAAAATATTATTATATTTACTTAATTATTTAATATTAAAACCTCAATTCATCTTAATAAAACACATTAAAGTTGTTTGTATAGCAATGAAAATGTAAAGGGACGTCACAAACAGTGTTTATTTCAGGACAAATTTGTTATTAACAATAGTACATAACCAACAATGTATATTTCAGGACAAATTTGTTATTAACAATAGTACATAACCAACAATGTATATTTCAGGACAAATTTGTTATTAACAATAGTACATATCCATATCCTCAGTTACCTAAATAAAATAAAAGTTACACAAAACTTTCTTGAGAGTTTCACTAAATATAGCGAGAAAAAAAAAACGAAACTGATCTATTTATAAAACGAGTCAGATATTTTAACGTATAATATCTTATTCACACGATTATTAACAGCTTGGTTGGACCTGCCATCAAAGAATGTGAACGAGGAATATGCTTTGAAGAGAACAAATTTTGTAAAATTTATCTATCTAGAATAATTTAAACACAACCATAAATAGCAGACCAAGACGGGACTATCCTCAAAGGCGATTGCAAATGTTAAACATAACTATATTTCATTTACTAAATATATCCAACGTCAGAGGAGAAAATGTGGTCGCACTTGTGGAAATCTCTCAAGGAGGTGGTCGAACTAAACAAACATTTCGAAAAACCACCTGTTCAGGGAGCTTGACTTGGGAGGGGGGGGGGGGGGGGCGATTAAAATAATTTATTATGTTGTGTTTGGGTTCATCGTACTATTGAGATATTAAGATGCTTGGCGTTACGTTGGTTTGTAAGTTGTGGGAAGATCAAACACTGTCTATAAATCGCTCGTTAAATAACCGGGTTAAAAATATATGGCTGGCGCAACGCCACGTTTATGTCACCGGTTTACGCGGGAAGTCCTTCCCGACCTCAATTTACAACTTCGTCAGAAACGTTTTCTCGGTAATTTATTTACAAACCTAGCAACTTCTTGGACAGTTCAGAGCTGTGACTACGCACTTGTCTAGGAACTAAGTTTGTCTCATAGTACACTACACTGACTGGCAGAGTTTGTCTCATAGTACACTGCACCGACTGATATTGAAGACTTGTTCTCTATCTCACCCTGAAGTAGAAGTCTTGTTCTCTATCTCACCTGAAGTAGAAGTCTTGTTCTCTATCTCACCCTGAAGTAGAAGTCTTGTTCTCTATCTCACCCTGAAGTAGAAGTCTTGTTCTCTATCCCACCCTGAAGTAGAAGTCTTGTTCTCTATCCCACCCTGAAGTAGAAGTCTTGTTCTCTATCTCACCCTGATATTGAAGTCTTGTTCTCTATCTCACCCTGAAGTAGAAGTCTTGTTCTCTATCTCACCCTGATATTGAAGTCTTGTTCTCTATCTCACCCTGAAGTAGAAGTCTTGTTCTCTATCTCACCCTGATATTGAAGTCTTGTTCTCTATCCCACCCTGAAGTAGAAGTCTTGTTCTCTATCTCACCCTGAAGTAGAAGTCTTGTTCTCTATCTCACCCTGAAGTAGAAGTCTTGTTCTCTATCTCACCCTGAAGTAGAAGTCTTGTTCTCTATCTCACCCTGAAGTAGAAGTCTGGTCCTCGACCATATTCCTATGAGAAAATATTATTCTCGTTTACAAATCATACGTCCACCTCGCACCACCTCGCTCCACCTCGCTCCACCTCCCACCACCTCCCACCACCTCCCACCACCTCGCTCCACCTCGCGGTGTTGAGTGACTCCTAGTCCAAGGACAACTATGACACGTCAATGTGTTCAGTTGGAGAACCTCGCTCCACCTACTTCCACTCTCAACTTAGCTGACGTGCAGTGGAGTTGAACAACCAAACATTTCCTTTGGAGATTACCGCTTCCTTAGAAGTTTCCACCGGCCTGAGCCGCCACGGGACAACTTACGGGAAGTTAACCATTTACTAGAAGACTATTTTATCTCCGAGATGAGGAAGACACTCCAGAGATAATATGGAGATAACCGACAGATCAAGCAGAGATAGTTCAAGGACAGCTGGAAGTCAGGATCAGGTCATTTTTTTATTTATTTTTCATCGCCACGTTTTACTAGACGCTTAGCGTAGCTAGGATGTATACGTATGGCCCAATGTGCTAGGGATGAGGAAGGTTGAACTAAGAGGAATTGTACCCGCATTTGCGTGGAGAATGTAGAACCATTTAGTAAAACCCAACCTTAGTACACCCAACTGGGATTCGAACCCCTATATTCCCATCATCGGCAATGTAGTTTATTGCAAAAGTGACGCCTTGGACCAAAGGGTCAAACTCGTTTGATGTTGAGGGCCACATTTAAAACTAAAAATAATGATGAGGCCAAATTTAAAAACATAAAACATTATCAATAATTTTAGTAGTAAGAAAAGAATAAACCCCTTTAATAAACAATAAGATTCACCCCAAATATTTTTACCAAAAACTTTGAAACCTTTTACTCGCAGGAATGTTGTGATTGTCGTGCGAGTCGCTTTGATTGTTGAAAAATGTGACCCGTAAACCCAGATATATCGGGAGTTTGGTTCTATTTCATGTGAGAAAACAGCTGTGAGCACATTCATGTGTTACCAAACACTGTACATCCAGATATATCTGGAGTTTGGTTCTATTTCATGTGAGAAAACAGCTGTGAACACATTCATGTGTTACCAAACATTTCACACATTGGCCCGGATATTCAACAACTTTTGGGAATTGATCCACGACGAAGGAAGAGTAGTCTACTAATTAAATAGATCAACCCTTAGATTTCCCAAATTATGCCAAATCCTCAAAGGTTGTGTTCCTACGATGTTTATAAAAAGAAAAATATGGTGTTTTTATCTAAGGGCTCATCAAAAGGTGAATGGGTCACACAAATTCAGGGATAGGGCCGTATGTTTTACACACCCTCCCTATACTATATTGCCACCGAATCGGGTAGGACCAGGTTCAAATCCTGGTTAGGTACGTCCTTTTTTTGCCTTCTCATCAAATTATAGTGTTCAATGTGTTTATTTTCCTATTATCTCGCCAGATGAATGCGTTGGACATTTCATTTTGAAAAAACTCATCTTCTTCGCCCTGAGTCAACGAATTAGCCGATAGTCTGACCGGGCAGTAAGACGCAGACCCTTAGTAAAATAAAGACTGTAAACATAATTATTATCATATGTTGTGATGCTGTGCTGAATTCGCTAGGTTGGGTGGATATTATATCATTGGCTAAATTTAATGCGATGTGTTCGTAATAATTTTAAGATTTTTTTTTTTACAGTTTGACTTTATTATCCTCATTAATTTTTTTAGTTAGTTTTGTTTGATAATATATAATGTCCAAATAAACTTTTTACTAAACATGTTTATTCTAAACGTTTATCGTGTTTTCTATTATAAAACCTTTTATAAGTTGTTTGAAACCAAAATATCTTACCCATTTTATCAAAATACGACAAATTGAAATCCCAAAGTCGGACTCGCCTACAAAGCTTGACCTTAGAGCGACATTCTGGTAAACATTATAAATGTACGCCGTAAAGAAAGGAAATGGAACAAGCATTTTGACTGAAGGTCATCGCGACCAATAAATTATAATTACTATTTGCTTATCTGAAAATCTCGGTGCTCGAAACAATGCGAAGGTTTTCAATAATTAGATGTCTCTATAACATACGATTACATTTCTTGCCAAGGTTTTCTATTTGAATTCCTTGTGAACTCACGCACGCACACACACACACACACACACACACACACACACACACACACACACACACACACACACGCACATACCTGCTATGGCAGTCGAGATTCTTGTGAGTGATACATTACAGATGTATGTTTTGAAACATAACATCTATGGTAATGTAAATCACTGATATTTGTTAGAAGCATAAGTTGGCTCTATTATAATATTTTGTGTAGAAACAAGGGCGCCCATGTATGTTTTCCAAATTGGGGGAGGGGGGTTTTGGAGTACCATATGCTGGGGGTACGGCACCCCTCCCCCCTCTCCCCCCCTCCGTCCTCGAGAGAAAAGGAACTTAACCTTGTTGAAGGGAATTTTAGAACATCTGAACATAATTTTGAACTATGAGTTTCAAGAACCAATCTTGGCAAAAAAAAAAATATATTCTGAAAAAATAACAAAACCCATTGAAAAGAAACATTATATTTTTCACGAGTTTATTGAACAGAACAAACTGAAAAGAACACTATTGAAGAGGGAATGGGAGAAAATCTATTTTATCATTTTGTTATTTTTATCAGTTAGCTCAGATATTTATGATTCAAAGTTGTTAGTAGCAAATTACAGCCAAATACACAATACACAGTTTTAATTTTTTCATAAAAATCAACAACAAAAAAGTAAATACTGCAGAGGGGTGAGGGGGGGACCCAAGCCCCCCTTATCATCAATTTATGGGCACCCATGTGTATTAAATCAATAAGCGTTTGACATCATGTAGTTTCTACCTAGTGGGAATAAGTGAAATTGTTATTCAATGTTTAAATTTAAATGTAGGCTCACATGTTAGGAATGTTCTAGAGCCACAATCTTAGCTGACACTTTGTTGTTAGTCTGGTGGTCTTTGCTGACTTTTCCTCATTTTATCTCCAAGAAAATGCGGGTACATTGACTCTCAATTCCACCGTCACTATTACCTATCTTTAACTTAACTTTTATAATGCTTACAGCCTGGATGGGTGGAAAGACTCGGTGCACAATAAAAAGTTCCTGCTGAGCTAGTGATGCGGTGTATTACAGCCAGTGAATGTAAGTAGTGAGTCACCACTCACCAGTGAACTGGCCAGGGAAGTCCCTGACCTACTCAACATATTACCGCCCACTCTATACACAGTGCAGGAGTTCACTTTCTATAGTACTATAGTAGGCTCGACGTAAAAGGATCTTTAACAAACAAATAAATAAATACATACATACATACATACATACATACATACATACATACATACATACATACATACATACATACCTAATCACGCCGTTCAGGGTAGGCAATAACCTGTGAATATAGCTCAAAAAACAACTCCGTACTTAATCCATCCTCACTAACTTTCTCCACACTTCCCTATCCTTGCATACTCCCTTCAACATCCATACACCGAGTCAAACAGGCTCTTTTATTAATAAAACTCTTAATATTTCTCTTTTTCACACAACATTTAGCCACGTCTTATATGTCCTACCCCTTCCTTTAGGTCCACACACTCTACCTTCATATATTTACTTCATCACTCGATCCACACTCATCCTCTCAACATGCCCAAACCAACGTAAGACACTTCTTTCACATTGACCAATTGTATTCCCCTTCAAACCACACTCCTTCAGCACCCACTCATTACTGACTGTCCATTTCTCGGCCTGGATCTGGAATCAATTTACCAATCGGGCTAGAACTTGGTGTCCAGGATTTAGATAAGGTGTTCCTAGAGGATTTAAAAAAAAATGAGATATCCAACCCTAAAATTAATGATAGTTAATGATGGGTAAAAAGAGATAAAATCGATTTAATCAAAATTCGTTTTAACGATTTTGATTAAATTTGGTATCTTAACGCTGATTAACATTACAAACAAAATGGTTACTTAGATAGCGCACATTTTCAATCGTATCTCCGCAACTACGAAATAACTTATTGTTGTAAAGTTGTAGTATTATTAAAAATAAAAAAATAATTTGTTTTAAATATATTTTTATAAAATCAATAGCTTCAAAGCTATAATTAAAAAAATATATATAATTTTATGAAAGTCTGAAGATTATTGAAATTGATTGTTATGCTCTTTAGTGGAACGAGATGTTTCTGTAACAGTATATATTATTTCATACGTGTTCTTTAGTGTAGTGTTTCTGCAACAATGTATATTATTTAGCTTAACAAATCTTACTAGTTTCTAGTAAATTTCTCTATATTACTATAAAAGAAGAGAAAGAATCTGTTCGGCGCGGCGTACAATTTTTTTTCATTTTACTTTTATAATTATTTGACTATCAACCTGAGATAACGCAGGCCTGCCAACCTAGGACAGCACACCGCTAATCCCCCCAGGCCTCGTCAGGCCAGCCCGGGCCACCCAACCCATACATGGTCATGTTTCATTCATAGCACAATACATACCTCTCAGGAGAAAGTGGTATTTCCACTCCATGCTCGGACAACTCGCTTTAGAAATCGCCAACGATAACTTTTCAAGGAGAAATAAATCTATAGGCCTTTTTATACCTTTGGTTACAGGTCTAGGTGACTTTGGTTCGATACTAGCCGGTGCTTTTCGGAACTTATAATTTAAATATAATTAATACCAAAGTCATGCCCAGAAAGGGGAGACAGGTGGAGGGAAGCCTACCTACCTGGGGTGGCTCGTGGGGAATTACCTCAGCAGAAGATGGCAGAGCCGCTTCGCCCCCCCCCCCCTAAGATTATCTACCCCTTTAATCAATTTAAATATTTTCTTTAAACATATATGGGTTCGTAGGTTTTTATTAATTCTATAAAACTCCAATAAGCTTACTAGCCTAGCCATTGGCAAAGAGTACAAAAGTAATTATCAATAAGCCTCCACGAAACTTCTAAACTTTCAACCCAAATTTTAATTTTGCTAGTATTCGTATTCAGTTCTGAATTTTGAACTAATTTTTGAAAGATTCTAAATTATAAATTAAAATAGGTTTCAGATTCGGATTTTATGGAATTTATTTCGAAATCTAAATTTAAAAATCAAACTTTTTACTAAAAAAAATTGCGAATTTTGTAATATTAAAAATTATTATTCATTTTAACACTTTTTTAAATTTTAACTAACATATTTTTTATTGGATTTTGTTCCAAAAAAGTATATAATTTACAATAATTTGGTTACATCTAATCATCACATATTCGATCGGAATTTGATTTTCATTTTAAAATATTAGATTCGAATTAGATTTGAAATTTAAAATAATGAATTCGAACAGACTGAACTATTACTAATACTTTGAAATGAAAGAGGGTTTGGATCCCCAACAACCCCCCCCCCCTCCCTTTGCCCTGGCAAGGCCCTGAATTAACTCCGTGTTAAAATGAAATATTTCAATACACAGTTAAATGTCCTACAAGTGACGTACTATCTCTGTCTCTCTTGATTTGGCAATAAAGATGTTTTAAGAACTAGCTCGAGCTGAAAATTAACATTTTGTTAAACATTTGATACAATATGTTGTATCTAAACCGGTTGGATAATTACCGGGGGAGAATGAAACCGGTTCTACATAAATAGGGGTGCCAATTATTTCGTGAGAAATTATACCTCGTCTAACGGGAATATGTATAATTATCAGTCGGCGCTTGCAACAACCTAAGAGTTAACCTAGTTTCACTTTACTAACCTTATCTACCATTTTTTTCTTTAAAAAAAAAGATTACTCGTTTCTGTTCAAGCACGAAACCATTTTTAAAGTTTCACTTTACTGTTTGCGGTTTCTTATATTTTTTTAATGTAATTTTTTTTAGCAGAAATATAGAGTGCCTAGCCAGTCTGTTTATTGTTCTTTACCCTTTCATAGATCTGAAATGAAGTAAATGATAAACTACTTGATATAACTACTATGATCTACTTTATCTCAACTTGATAACTACTATGATCTACTTTACCTCAACTTGATAACTACTATGATCTATTTTATCTCAAGTTAATAACAACTATGATCTACTTTACCTCAACTTGATAACCACTATGATCTACTTTACCTCATCTTGATAACTACTATGATCTACTTTATCTCAACTTGATAACTACTATGATCTACTTTACCTCAACTTGATAACCACTATGATCTACTTTACCACAACTTGATAACTACTATGATCTACTTTATCTCAACTTGATAACTACTATGATCTACTTTACCTCAACTTGATAACTACTATGATCTACTTTACCTCAACTTGATAACTACTATGATCTACTTTACCTCAACTTGATAACTAATGTGATCTACTTTACCTCAACTTGATAACTACTATGATCTACTTTATCTCAACTTGATAACTACTATGATCTACTTTATCTCAACTTGATAACTACTATGATCTACTTTATCTCAACTTGATAACTACTATGATCTACTTTACCTTACGGAAGTTATGTCTAGTTTTCTTTTGTTTGTATTATTTGAATATTTTGAAGCTACCGTTATTTTTAATTGCCTCTTACTATATATTTATACTGATTATCAACATTTTTAATTACAATAAAGAGGTAGACATTATACAGGTATAATTTAAAGGAAATGTACTTACATTCGATTGGAGGGAGAGTGTAAAACCATTTGGATCGACCTTTTATTTTTATTTAGTGTCGTAATGCTTTTTCAAGATTGTAAATTTTTTACTAGCGTAGCTTGATTTCTTACGTTTCATTTTGAGTACAAAATTTTTTCAACCTTTTTTTTAAAAATTGATACCCCTTTACCTGTTTTATGTGAATAAAAGCTACAAATATGATATTATTAATTACATACCAAGAGAGTGATACATTCTTGTCTATTTTGGTAAAAAATCAGATGAAATTTCGTCACATTTTTTCAGCCTTATCTTATAATCCAAAATAGTTAGTTAAATTTTAATTAATTATACATCTTATAGTCTAGCATTTTGCATAAAGGCATGATCACTTTAATGATTGTAAACAAAGGATTAATTTTAGGGTTTTAGCGCCAAAGATACCCTAAGTCTGCAATTTACAAATTCTCTATTGGCTTAAGACCCACTTAAATCCAAATACATAGGTATTTGATGACTCACAAAAAAGTATATAATTATATAGTGTTTTATTCTAGAAAATGTTAGCAGTATCAGCTAAAAATAATTAATATATCACAAAAATAATATTTTGTGGTTTGTCAGTCTTCTATTTTGCAAACACCTAGGTAGTTGATGCCCTATTTGTGAGCTGAATGATGTAGCTTGGTTTTAGAAAGGGAATCTATTTCTGGATCAAAGAGATTATCGGATCAATTTCAACACAAAGCATGGTTTTATATAATATTTTTTTAACACCAAATATGAAAACAAACACTCAATAAAAGTGTAAATCGTGAAAAACATAATACATTCCCAGCTCAGTCAGTAGTTTGTCTGCCTTCTGAGCCCAGGGGCCCGGGTTCGATTCCCGGCATGGCCGAAAATTCTATCATTGGTGAAGTGTGGGTTTACCCGTTCACAGTGATGAGTTAACGTCCGGGGGAATGGATGTTGTGTCTGTTCTAGATTTAAGTTGCGTTACAAATTTAGTATTGATATAATCAGTCGGTTCAGAAAGTGCACGTTAAATACCTTAAATAAATAATTAAAAAATGACTCAAATTTGCCTGTTTGTTTGGGAAGGTTTGATTACTCATGCTGGACTTGTAACCAAAAGTGTAGTTACCCTGGTTTGGGGGAAATACAATTGGTAACACCCCCTCACAACTTAAATAACGCTTTGACCATAATGTTCGAGCCACCAGAAAGGAGTCCACCACCCATCAGTGGGTTGCGACCCACTGTTTGGGAAACGGCAACCCTAAATCATTATTAATTTGTGTCCTGAGATTTAGACACACAACACACCGAAATACAGGAAGTTACTCGACCAAGTCGTGGAGGTCTTGTTAGAGTATTTGTGTCCTGAGATTTAGACACACATCACACCGAAATGTAGGAAGTTACTCGACCAAGTCGTGGAGGTCCTGTTGGAGTATTTGTTTTTCAAGATCAGTTCGAATACTCTGACACAATTTATTACAAACGAACCAAACTAAAGCCACGGGAGGGCCTTTATTTGACAGGTGGATAAGTTTAATTACTTAGGCCTGCTTTGGCGGCCGTATAGTCTAAGGCGTCACACTCCTGTTAGAGTATACTGCCAATAAAAGGGAGATCGGAGTTCGAATACGGGTCGGGTCTACTGAAGATGGTTTTTACAAAATGGTTTCCCACTATCTGTCCACGCAAACGCTGGGACACTTCCTCTAAACTCGATCTTCCTCGTCCCTGACTAATTTGTGTAATTACTACACACGTGTATAACCCGGAGGAGTGCACTGGGTACCATCTTTGAGGGCTTGGAGGGTGTTTGGGGGTTGGGGGGGCTGTTTTTATTGTTTTAATGACTCAACACTAGCTAAGTCACACTAATAATTAAGTTACGTCAAACCCGTTTCGGTGGCCCCATGGTTTAGGGCGCTAATCTCTCTATAGAATAGACAGCAGGTGGTTGGAAGGTAGTGACTCGATTCCGGTCGGGTGTACTGAGGGTAGGTTTTACATAAATGTTTTCCCACACTATCTTTCGACGCAAATGGAGATACACTTCCTCTAAGTCCAACCTTCCTAATATTAATTATAACCATTATTGTAATTATAACCATTAGCGTATAACCCGAACGGTTAGTAAGACGTGGTGTTAATAAAAAGGATACGTCAGTTGTTTTTTCTATCGATGAGCATATTCCACTATTTCTTATAAATGTTGCTTTTCCTGACTGACGCTCCTTGCGGGGGAACGGAACACATCGACTCATGGGGGGGGGGGGGGTTTCCCCTCAGTACTCCTCCCTCTGATAAACACAATCGTCACATTAGTCAAATAAAACATGACTTGCCTTTTTTCTTGAGGAAGTTGGAGGTGGAATAGTTCTCCCAGTTGAACGGTGGTTCTTGAGGAAGTTGGAGGTGGAATAGTTCTCCCAGTTGAACGGTGGTTAACAAGCTGCGAGTTTTCCTTCAGGAAGTTTCTCTGTGTGATGGGAGGGGGGGGGGGAGTGTTAGTACGTACTACTGGTCTGTATCTATCAATGAGAGCCAACAACGCAAGTCACATGACGTATAGGGTCAAGGGCATGGCCATCTAAGTTGCGTTCGTTCTAAAATAAATTTATACTTGCGATTTTTTTCCACAAGAAATTAATTCAAAATTTTTCCAAAACGGAGAATTTTCCAGCTCATATCTGTTGTTACGCTATTGGAGTAAGGATGAGACGGATACAATTCGAGGAAATATACCTACATTTGCGTGAAGGGAGAGTAAAACCATCCAGAAAATCCCACGCTCAGTACACATGACGGGGATTATAACTCTGGCCTCCTCCATTACCATCAATCCACTCTATTGCAAGCTAGACGCCTTATACCATGTGACCATTGGTGCGAGTATATATATTTTATTAAGAAGCTTATGTCCATACACGTGGTCCAATGAGAGACAACAGCGCGTACATTATATGAACCAGAACAGAACCAGTTTGTTTGATATTTTTATGTCCAAAACTTTAGTTCCATCTGTAGCGCGTCCACAAGCTCAGTTAAGGATTCCTGAATCTACTCCCGACATGGCTGGAAGATGTTTTATTGATGTAATTGGCGGTCCCTTGTAAATGAACGACAGGATTGTTTGTTGTTTCAGTTCTAGAGCTAAGATAGTTTGTTTCGTTGTGTTCTCCAGTAGGTGGTGGGCTAAGTTGACCTTAAGCTAGCCCACCACAATAAATGTTAAATGAAAGAACTAATTTTAGAGCACAAATGTTCATGTTCAGGCACACATGAGCACAAACAAAGCACAAACGATTGAACAAAAAAAATTTTACAATGTGGCTGGCCAACTTAAAATCCAGGTTGGTGTATTAAAGGAGGTTTTCCACTCTCCCTCCATGTATGTGTGGATACACTTTATCTAAATTCAGCTTTCCTCATCCTAAACAAAGTAGCATGATTGGTGCATATTTATACAACTCTAACGGGTACACTGGATATCATTTCTGAGGGCTACTATTGGGACAAAGCGTTGTCATTCTCTCGTTTTAATGTGGTCAATCTCCCCTCAAACATAAGATAAGTTTGGCAACGCTGGTTAGTGGAGGTTGCCAGTAGCTCCTTCTTACCCCAGCACACCACCTTCAGACATAACTGAGAGCGAGGAGATTTGGCCAGTAGCTCCTTCTTACCCCAGCACACCACCTTCAGACATAACTGAGAGCGAGGAGATTTGGCCAGTAGCTCCTTCTTACCCCAGCACACCACCTTCAGACATAACTGAGAGCGAGGAGATTTGGCCAGTAACTCCTTCTTACCCCAGAACACCACCTTCAGACATAACTGAGAGCGAGGAGATTTGGCCAGTAACTCCTTCTTACCCCAGCACACCACCTTCAGACATAACTGAGAGCTAGGAGATTTAGCCAGTAGCTCCTTCTTACCCCAGCACACCACCTTCAGACATAACTGAGAGCGAGGAGATTTGGCCAGTAGCTCCTTCTTACCCCAGCACACCACCTTCAGACATAACTGAGAGCGAGGAGATTTGGCCAGTAGCTCCTTCTTACCCCAGAACACCACCTTCAGACATAACTGAGAGCGAGGAGATTTGGCCAGTAGCTCCTTCTTACCCCAGCACACCACCTTCAGACATAACTGAGAGCTAGGAGATTTGGCCAGTAGCTCCTTCTTACCCCAGCACACCACCTTCAGACATAACTGAGAGCGAGGAGATTTGGCCAGTAGCTCCTTCTTACCCCAGAACACCACCTTCAGACATAACTGAGAGCGAGGAGATTTGGCCAGTAGCTCCTTCTTACCCCAGCACACCACCTTCAGACATAACTGAGAGCGAGGAGATTTGGCCAGTAGCTCCTTCTTACCCCAGCACACCACCTTCAGACATAACTGAGAGCGAGGAGATTTGGCCAGTAGCTCCTTCTTACCCCAGAACACCACCTTCAGACATAACTGAGAGCGAGGAGATTTGGCCAGTAGCTCCTTCTTACCCCAGAACACCACCTTCAGACATAACTTAGAGCGAGGAGATTTGGCCAGTAGCTCCTTCTTACCCCAGAACACCACCTTCAGACATAACTGAGAGCGAGGAGATTTGGCCAGTAGCTCCTTCTTACCCCAGCACACCACCTTCAGACATAACTGAGAGCGAGGAGATTTGGCAACAGTTAACTGAGAGAGCGAAGATAAAGCTTTCCTCCATAAGACTTGGAGTTCCCTCAGAGGTGATATTTGGTGTAGTAAGACACGGCCATAATACATGCTAGTTACGTTCCCACCGTGCTATTAGTTACCGGTCTGTAGTATGAGCTGAGTGGAGAAAGTGAAAGCTGATCTTAAATCACGAGCGGACACACTATATGGCTGTATTGTAGATATGCAAACTTGGACCATTGAATAGATGTAGCACCCAGGAGGATATATGCTGGAGTGGAAACAGCTCGTCATATGGTGTAGGCCTAGCACCCAGGAGGATATATGCTGGAGTGGAAACAGCTCGTCATATGGTGTCAACCATACAACACTAGCATATTTATCAACAGAGGGGATAGAAAGTCCCGTTTTAACTCGACTGTTTGGCATTTAGTCTCTCTGTCTGCTACTGCCAAATGCATGGACCAATTTTAACGAAATTTGGCAGGGATGTTATTTGGAACCTGGGCTGAACGACGTGTGTAAAAGTTGTTTTTCTCAATTTTATTAAAACATAGTGTACAGCCCGAGATGAAGCGGCCATCAGATCCCAAAGAGACGTGCAAGAAGCACCCACATGGACTAGAGCGTCAACCTCGTCTTATCTGGTCTGTTGATGAACAGATCGGGGTTCGAATCCCGGATGCTGGTTCTATGAAAGTGGGGTGCAGGGGGCAGGCCTGTATCGTACCCGGGCGTCTAAAAGGGACCTTAAGTCTAGCATTCACATCTACAATACTAGTACTCTTACTAAACTATTAGTTTATTAATTTTTTGTCTTAATATTGTTTAATTTTTTTAGATATAACTTAAAAGGTAGGGCTATAAATTATATATAACTATTTTGGTTTATTTATTTTCTTTTTTTTATATAGGATTAAATAAAACCAGGCCGTAGTCAGGGGGAGGTTTTGGGGGCTGGCTATGGCCTTGGGATTAATAAATTATTATTTTTTAGACAGGATTAATGTAAAATCGAAGGTTACACGAAAAAAACTTATAGTCCCTGATACATTTCCTTTCAGAGTTCCTGCCAGGATGGGTCTATAGAGGGCAGGCTTTTCCTCCAAATTCTCCCTTCTCACCCCTGACCCAGAGAGTTGTGACTCTGCAGATAACCCGGAGCAGTTAGTAGCTGCAAGTAAAACAAGTTTCGCGAGGGAGATTCCAGCCAGTTGTCATGTCCTAATGATCAGACCTTGCCAACTTGTGATCTGCACTTCCCACTGTCGTTCCGTGGCTAATATTGTCACAAATTGTAACGGAGTGTAACTAACCAAGAAACCTTGATGGACAAGGCTCGGGTCGAACGTGTCATGTCACGCAAAGCGACTAATAATGGATTTAACGGCTTTGGGAAACTTAGTTATCTGGATGTTTGGGCGGAACTCTGGTCAAATACGACATCCTAGGTCAGGGCTCTTCAACCCATGGCCCACTGGCTCATGAAAATTATAAAATTATTTCAAGAGAAAAAATGACAAATACAGATGTATCTTTTATATAATCAACCAATAAAATAAATACGTATTTCACGTAATTTTGTAAACAATTTTTTCTTTTTACGTTGAAATACAAATGTACTTTAGGCAACTCTAGTGTACTTACGACCTTTATAAATCCCCTAAAACCAAGACGTAATTTGAATTGATCCCTTTGTTTGTTACTTTTATACCCCTCTCTCCACGCTGATGATGGTACACTTTTTCTAAATTCAACTTTCATCTTATGTTTTAAGTTAAGAGAAGTGTATTAGGACAATTATATTTTTTTAACTATCGTGAAATGATCCTCAAGGAATTTTTTTCAATCTCTCTCTCAACGCAAATTATGGTAAAAAAAATCAACCTTCTCACGTGTGGGGAAGTCGGTTCGAATCCCAGATAAGGTGTGACAAGTCTAAAACTAGCATGTTTTAGGTTTCTCGACATGAGTTGGACCAAATCCCCTGTTTCAAGTTTAAGAGATGAGACTAATCAATAGAATACATAGGCTAAGACTACCGAACGGGTAGTAAGACGTTGCGCTAAATTACATATTGATATTCAAGATAAATGCATGTCAAAGAACATTTCGTATGTAATGTGTTTTTATTTAATTAGATTGTTCCATTTGTTAAATTTAAGTTCACACATTCTTCTTTTGCTCCATCAAAACGAAAAGAAGTTCCAACAATTTGTCTTCGTATTTAATCCAAAAACTATCTGGGTTGAGTCCCCGGTGTAAAACGAGGCTAGATTAACCTTGATATTATTTATGATACCGTTTAGAAAGTTAGACTTGCCGTCCCACTTGCCTGCTCGAGTCCGTGGTAGAGCAGAAAGATGTCCGATTGGCTAGTTTTGATAGTGAGTATGATGGTGATGGTGAGTATGAGGGTGATGGTGATAGCATGATGGTGATAGTGAGTATGAGGGTGATGGTGAGTATGAGGGTGATGGTGATAGCATGATGGTGATAGTGAGTATGAGGGTGATGGTGAGTATGAGGGTGTGGAACGAATGGAAACACTTAAACCTAACTTAAGTCTAACTAACCAAACACTGGTGACCGTTGGAGTGGTTACCTTTTCGGGAAATATACCCAAGGTACCAGCCGAGAATTGAACCCGGGATCCCTGGGCTCGTAGTTAGATTCACTGACGAGTAGATATTAAACCGTTCAATGAGCTGCGACTTGTACCGGTAGGTTCTAAAAACATACTTTCAAACGCACCCGCAAATAGTTGTTTGTCAAGTCAAGTTAGTCAAGTTTTATCAGAAATTGCCCACTCTATATATTCTGGGGACATTTTTTGACATCACTTTATATGTTTATTATAATATTTTCCCAGAATAATCTTGAGTACACGCAAAATAATTATATGAATATGATCTAATCCCTGAACTTGGGACAATACAGTAGTGCTTCGATAATTCGGACTAACTGGGGATCAACCCAGGCCTGATTATCGAAACTACAGTATCTAGATACCAAAAAATAAAAAATAAGCATAGACGGGATAATTAGGAAAACTAATTGTTGAGGTAGAAACATTTTCGCTTTATCTAAACAATGAACTTACACTTTTTTTGTTGTTGATAAATATCATAAATTCTCAAGGACTTTAATAAGAAAAATAAAAAACAATTAAAAAAGTCTCCAATTTTTTTTAACAAGGGTTGAGGTGTGTTTTTTGGCGGCCATGTCTCTGATATTGACCACTGTGGTCATTTTTATAAATAATATTTTTTTCTTGGCGATCCGGATTTTTGACGTTCGAACTATCGACGATCTAGTTTATAATTATAACCATCGGATACTTTCATGTATTTTTACGTCTAGTCATGTTGATATTATCAATAGCTATAAAATAACAATAACATTATAATAAAGGGTTATCATTTTTGACAGCAAAAAAGTTTTGTAATTTTATAAAATGCCCTATTTAAAAATTGGATTACAACTGTGTTTTGAAAGTAATCTTCTTGCACATAAACAATAATATATTTTCATAGGATTAGTTAGCAACTTTGAATGAAATGTCGCTTTAACATTTTGCATCACGCGAATGACATGATTGACGATAATTGTTGTTAATTTACGACCCAACAGTCGTTCTATAAGTTCACAAGAGCTGACGAGTAAACAAGTGTTTCAGAGTAAACAACTTTTGTAGCGGAACAAACAAGTGACTGGACACAATCATCTCATCAGAGCTTCCTGATACAATAGAACATTTTCTAGTAGGTCTATACGCCATTCGATGGTTGAAGAAACATTTCTACCGGTTAGAAACGTTACTATAATCAAACAGATGGTTGAAAAACCTTTTCTACCAGTTAAAATATTTACTATAATCAAACAGATGGTTGAAGAACCTTTTCTGATGTTTCAAAACTTTGCTATAATCGAACCGATGGTTGAAGAACAATTTTCTGCCGGTTCAAAACTTCACTGTAATAATTCCACCGGTTGAAGAACGTTTTCTGACAAATTTAGAAACTATCTGATCTGTTCTCTTTTTAATTTATAATTATGACTTAGGATTTTTTCTACAGCTCTCATTTTTTAATATAAATTGTGTTTATTTTTGTAACAGGAAGCACTTTTGTAAAATAAATACACCGCATCCCACTAACCTTTCGAGGTATACGCACATACACAGTATTAATTACGCTAATAAGCTAGTAATGAGGAGGGTAGAATTTAGAGAACATGTACTCGCATTTGCGTATAGAGGAGAGTGATAAATCATTTAGTTAAAACACCGTCAGTAGATCCGACCAGGATTCAGACCCCAACCTCCCCGTCACTGGTAAACCATACTAGATTATATTTAATTTGATTGAAAAAATACTGCTATACGTGGGAATCGAACTCGGGGCCTTGTCTTAGGGCGCCAATGAGTGAAGGACGACCCTGAGCACGGGATGAATGCTGGATAGCTCAGCGGTAGGGCATTGGCGCTCTAGAACAAGGGTCCAGGGATCGATCCACGTGTTAAAGCATCATTTTTAAACTAAATTAAATGTAGAAGTGCAGTTTGAAAGGGAATCCAATGGGTCGATGTGAAAGAAGCGTGTTACGTTGGTTTGGGAATGTTGAGAGGATGAGTGTGGATCGAGTGACGAAATAAATATATGAAGGTAGAGTCTGTAGATCAAAAGGAAGGGATAGGCCATGTAAAACATGGCTAAATGTTGTAGATGAATGTGTGAAAAAGAGAAACAGTAATAGTTTCAATAATAAAAGAGCATGTATGACTCGGTGTATGGATGTTGAAGGGAGTATGCAAGGATAGGGAAGTGTGGAGAAAGTTAGTGAGGATGGATTAAGTACGGAGTTGTTTTTTAAGCTAAATGCACAGTTTATTGCCTACCCCGTAAGGGAACGGCGTGATTAGGTGTGTATGTGTGTAAATGAAATGTAATACCAGTAATAGCTGTATCCATGACCTTATATCATTCCATCTTCAGACGTGACGAGCCAGACGTGTGATCCCCGTGTCCATTGATGTAGGCAGGTTTCATGTCCTCCCACAATTTTTAATACGGGTTCCTTTATTAAAGGTTCCATGTCCCTTCTTATTGTTTGGACTAGATAGTTCTCTTGCAAATAATGAGGGCGAAAGTGAGGCCATTGTTCCTAAAACCTTACAACTGCGTGTTAGACCCAAACATCGGCCAGTGAGTCACCCCCGCCGCGCCGGGTCGGATTATCACAGCTCTCTATATCATCTGGTTGTTATCAGTGGACTGTGTCCTGTTCAGTGTCAACAATGTGGCAAGTTGTATTGTTGTCACAAACCAGAGTCACTGCCCATGCAACAAAGAAAAACACTATCACGATTTTTTACTCTTACAACAATATTTCATTGTTTGCACCCAATATCTTCGTCCTCAAATTATTATCATTCTTCAAATATTTCTTTAAAACGCATTGTATATAGGCCTATACGTTACTATTTAGTTGTGTGTACCAAGAAATGTTGGCTTGGCTAACGTTATTTAGTTATTGTAACAAAAAGCTTTGTTTGCTTATAATTATATGAATAACATTCGCTTATAGTGGAGTTGCAGGGAAAGAGAGAAAAGACCAGTGTTTTTGCAATTTTTATAGCAAAACTTTTCTTTGGCCAAGATAATTAAAATATTGCTTCTATACAAACATAGAGTTTAATTTCCTTCACGTGGTGGTATCAACAGTTGTTGAATATCGCTCATGAGCATGGCGGCATTAGATGACAAACTTTGTAAATGAAGAGAAAAAGTTGTCATTAAATTCCAGAGCATCTACGTCTGACTACGAAACTGACTCAAACTGACTCGAATTGAACTAAAGTTTTTTTTAATAACAAAGCAGATTAACTCAGCTTAACTTTGACTCGGGACCCCGAGGTTCAAATATCAGCCAAGTGTAAGTATGTATTTTATTTCTCAGTTTTCCGTCCTATCTTCATAATAATGCTGGTGCATCTGTCCACAAATATAACCCCTTCATCCGGCGTAATTATGTTGGTTAAAATTAGGTTGCTGGATACGCAGTTATTCAGGAACTAACACTTTGGAACTATTTGAACATGTATGTTATTGTTGTGGAACTTCTCCGATCTGTGGACTAACAGTTCAATAGTAATTCTAAAAACAAATATTATTGTAGAACTACTTCATCCGTTTCTGTCATTGTTATTATTATTACTGTTTTTATTATTATCCATGTAATCAGTTGAAATCAATCTACAGAAACAATAATCGACAATGTTCCGCGTCACATCTCTAGTTGAAGCAGATTGGAAAGAAGCGGCCAACATGGAGGTGGCGAAGAAAATTATAAATAATTCATCTTAATTGTTTGTTAAAATCTGTAAAGTTTAAAGGGCTATTTCATAACACCCCGTCATACTACCCGTCCGGTATATATGTATTTTAAATAGGAAAATACCCGCTTCGTTGGCCGCATGGTCTAAGTCGTCACTCTCACAGTAGATTGTATGGCCAATGATGAGGAGAGGTTCGAATCTTGGTCGGGTGTACTGAGGGTTGGCTTTTCCAAAATGGTTTTCCACTCTCCCTCCACGAAAATGCGGGTATATTTCCTATAAACATAGCCTTCTTAATCCCTAAAACCATTAGCGTAGCTAGTACATGAGCGTACAACCCTTACGGGTAGTAAGACGCGGTGTTAAAAAATGGGATAGGGATGATGAAGGTAGAATTCAGAGCAAATGAGCCCGCATTTGTGTGGAGGAATAGTGAGAAGTTGTTTATAAAATAAACACTCATAACACCCGGTTGAAGATTCAATCCCCGATCTGTCAATCGTCAGAAGTCCAGTCTATCGCGAGGGTGACGCCTTAGACCATGCGGCCACCGAAAGTTATAGTTTTACCGGTGCAGATACTGAAAGAGGGAATTTCAACTAAAACAGGCTTTACATAACAATCTGGGGGAGCTCCAAGTTAAGATAAATGGTATTTTGATATAGATTAGTGATATATATTGATATACACGTCACATTCGTCCGTAATGTCTGATTGCCAAGGTCACGTGATCTGACAAACTGCTTCCAAGGGCGACTTGATGGCTGGACGCATTAACGCGCATGCATGCCTTCCAATTAAAGGGTCTTCAGTTCAACTCCCAGCTGGGTGGAGAGGAAACAAAGAGGGGATGTTATTGGGTGTTCGTGTTCTATATAATTAGTTTGGAGTCATTCCGGAAAAATCTCGGTCACTTAAGGCGGGCTCAAGAGCGGCACGTCAGGTCAGCGGGTCACTCGGGTCAATCTACGAGTCATATAACGTGCATTTTCTGAACATGTCATATCAACACACGCGAATTTCTATGAGCGAGAGTGGAAGGGCCCACCAATTTTGTCGGGGAGGTGTGGTCACATCCCTTCCAGGGTTCTTTTAAATGTCCACAATCGACACGAGACCGACAGCTTTACTTACACTCCAAAGGAAGTTGTGCTACGGATCTTTATCTCTCAAGATCAACCCGTCGACCCCGGCTGGGTTTGAACCCACGAACATCGGGTCCTGAGGAGAGCACTTTACCCCAAGACCACCCAGGTCGACAGCTTCAAGTCGGAGGTGAACAACTATACCCTGATTTTGGTAGGAAGCCCATCCTGGAAGGTCTTATTTCGTACTAGAGTGCTTCTATATACTAGTATTTTGGTAGGATAAAAGGCCTTCCAAAATG
Source organism: Timema podura (assembly GCA_033556935.1). Lineage (NCBI taxonomy): Eukaryota > Metazoa > Arthropoda > Insecta > Phasmatodea > Timematidae > Timema > Timema podura. The sequence continues at coordinate 10,596,430 of JAVRXN010000007.1, read as the reverse complement.
GACATCCCTCTACCGTTCTAGAAGGCCATTTATCCTACCTAAATACTAATATATAGAAGGACTCTAGTACGAAATAAGACCTTCCAGGATGGGCTTCCTACCAACATCAGGGTATAGTTTTCCCCTGCTTTGGTGGCCACATGGTCTAAGGAGCCACTCTAGCAGTAGACTAGACTTCCGACGACGGGGAGAATTGGGGGTTCATATCATGGACAGGCCTACTGAGGTTAATTTTTTCCTAAATGGTTTCCCAATCTTCTTCCACGCAAATGTGGGTAGTTTACCTCTAAAATGCTTCCTTCCTCCTCCCTACTTCATTAGAGTAATTATCATATACATATATATATATATATTTATAACCTGAACAGGTAGTGAGACGCGGTGATAAAACTAAACTCTTTAGTTGCAATAGAAAATAAATATATTAACTAAATGTTGACCCGCCTCGGTGGCGTAGTTGGCTAACGCACCAATCGTGTTGAGCCAGACCACCAAGGACGGGGAGATCGAGGTTCAAATCTCGGTCGGGTGAATTGGGGGAGGTTTTTCCTAAATGGTTTTCCACTCTCCCTCCACGGAAATGCGGGTTCACTTCCTCTAAATTCAACATTCCCCATTCCTTAGTGTAATTAGTACTTAAAAGTATAACCCGAACGGGTAGTAAGACGCGGTGCTAAATAATAATAATAAATAATAAAAACTAAATGTTACCACTTTTTGTTATAATAATGCATTCATTATCATATTAATACATTCAGCTAAGTGATAAGTCAATGGTCTGGGGCTTGGTTGTTCAATTTGTCCTATAATTATAGAAATAAGCATTAACAAGTCCTGTGGAGATAAGTCGCTGTAGCACTGAGCCGTGTCACGCGCCAGCACGACGTAGAAACGTGCGCGCGCAGCCAGTCAGCAAGAGGTTATTGTTATTAGTCGCCGCGAGTAAACAACAGCTGTTTGATCAGCCCGAAATGGTAATATAATGAAGATTGTTTTCACGTGTGAGCCCACGTGGTTTCTTATGCACAACTTGTGGTGTAGAGTTCCGTCAACAAGTAGGCCTATTTAGAATATGGTCGGGCCTCGAGAAAGGACCGGCTACACGGAGCCGCGCCGCGCCGCGCCGCACTGGCGTGGACGAATCGTTGAGAGAGCATTGCTCCGAACTTTTGCGGTGCGGTGTTGTGCGGACCGTGTAGCCACCTACCACCGGAAATAAAGTGTTAGGAACCTTCCGAACTTTGTTTTCATGGTAGCCCCTAAGCACTGTAGGGGTGGGCGAAACAGTAATTTTACAATATCGGTGATCGCAGTGACCTTGATTTTAAAAGGGCAGTGATTATTCACAGTCACTGTGTCAGAACTTGTAAAACTAGGCATTTCTTTCACACGTGTGACGCTGTAGTCATTGTTTAAAACATTACGTACAAGATAAACAATATTATATACAACAACTTATTGAACAACAAACATTCGTCTTCTTAATTATTAGCTAACTTAAAACTTTATTCTTCGTAATTAATAGCTACCTTAATTTTATAAAAATAGGTGAAAACCTATGGAAGTAAAAATAAAAGTAAAAACTTATTTTGTAATAGAACTCGGTCCATAAAAAATATAAAAATGGTTATAAAATGCGGTGCGGGTCGGCTCCCTGTAGCCGTACCTTAAGCTCCAAAAAGTTTTAGGAGGCAAAGATTACCACACATCGGATCGGAACAGATCGGAACCCGACGAACGGAAACGAGTTTTTGTCCGCACACCGATTCGAAATTCAATCAATCAATTACCTGAATGGTCTTGGGTATAAAGTATTCGCCTCAGGACCCGATGTTCTTGGGTTCGAAACCAGCCGGATTTTTCTTGAGCGATAAAAATCCGTAGCGCAACTTCCTTTGGAGTATAAGTATAGCCGTCAGTCCCTGTGTCGATTGTGACATGTAAAAGAACCCTGGAAGGTATGTGGAAATACCTTACCCGGCAAAATTGGTAGGTGCTTTCACTCTCGCTCATAGAAATTCTCGTGTACTGATATAATCAGTCGGTTCAGAAAGTGCACGTTAAATGCCTCAAATAAATAAATAGTTCCTGTCAGTCTGAAGACAACAATTCAAGAGGGTCCATCGATTTGAGTGATAGTGAGTTGTTATCGGCAGTAAAGAGCACGACATACAATTACCGGGATTTCCTCCCACGCATTTTTGACGTGAATACGTCTTTAAATTTGCTACCATACGGGGGCAGTCCAAAAAACCTAATGATAACAAAATCGGGGGATACAGTTTGGTGTTGTAGTTTCGAATCTTTCCTCTACATCCAAAATTAAATTATACCACTGGATAGCTAAAGGATCAAAGAATTCATTACGATAAGCGAGAACAGTGACGCATCGCGCGCGGTGGAGGGGGAAGCGCCGCCATTTTGAGGTTATTTTGCTGCGTATCGAGATTTGCAATTAGTATAACTTTTGACTCGGAGAAGCTACGATGTTCTTTTAAGTTTTAATCGTCAGCTGTTACATAAACGTATTCACGTACAATACACTGCCGTGTCCATGACACAGCCACACCCCAGTTTTTTCTTCAAAACACAGTCATAATAATGTTTGTTTTAGCAATGTCATAAATTTAACAGTATTGTTGAATGACAATAACTATCTCTTCGTCTAAAGACTTGTTTTAAATACGCAAAAAAACTGGAATCTAACATCAACAGATGTAAAATGGGTGCGGGTGTAGATTATGAAACAGTTCAGTGCTGAGGGCGCATGCGCATAGCTTCGGAATCCGTCAAAATATTACCTCCTGGCGAACCGATCCGTTCCGCAGCAATCTTGTTAACGATGTGGGATGAAATAATTGTGTTCTGTCCCACATCGGTGGATAAGTGGACTAAGCTCATCGAGCATGTTTCACTAAATAGTTTCTTACTATTCTTTTTTCAGGCAAATGTGGGTACATTTCCTCTAGAATTCTACCTTACTCATCTCTATTCCATCATTGTAGTTAAAATACTTAGAGACCAGATGGTTTGTAAGTCGCGGTGAAAAAACTAATAAAAAACCAGTTAAAGTAGTTTATACTTTCGATTTTAGTTCTAAAGACTTGAGTTCATTTTTGGTCTGGTGCACTAACAGTAAAACCTCCTATATCCGGACCGATAATATCCGAAACAGTTAACAGCATTTTTGTTTATGTATTGTTTTCAGTAACTGAACTGCCAAATAAAGGTTTTAAGTCGGTAAAACCTTTATTTATTATTATTACTCTTTAGTTATTTGTTATTATTGCTATTTTTTATTCTTATCACTATTATTTACTATTTTTTTCGTAACTATTCATCGGTATATTTAATTATTTAGCTCCTGCTGCTACCGCTACAACCTGGCAAGTGGCTGCAACATTTGTTAAATAATGGCGGCTAAACGAGTGCGAGGAAACAGATGGTGTCACGTGGGCGCAGAAGCTCAGATGTCTTGCAAGTACTGATTTCGGTGTCTGCCAAAATGTGGTCTATAGTTGGGTACAACGGTTACAAAATTTCATTTATTGTACTCACATTTTAATAATATGTTCCTATATAACTATAACTCTACAAATAGCTTGTCATTTTATATAAAAGTGTGCATTAAATGTTCTAACTTTATATAGTTAGAGCCTGCGCCTGTGCTTAGTAAACACGGGAACCAAGATTTTAACCTAAAAACAGATTCTGAAAGGCGAAACCTCATTAAAAACAATGCATCACTATGGCAACAACCATTTTAACTTTCAGATAAAAGTTATCAGGTACTTAAACATCCTGATAAAAATGTGATGGATAAATACATTTTATCTGGCAGATAAATGCTATCGGGCAGTCATAAGACACACTTTTAACTTATCGACCAGATATAAATATTTATCTGCCAGATTAATATTAATCCAGGAGTCATTAGACCGGCCCTTAATAATTAAAATTCACTCCCTATATCCTATGTCTATATCTCAGGTCGTGGATAATTAAAAACGGAAAGAAGGGAATTTAGCACTTGAAAAAAACTTTAAAACATCCTACATTCAGTTACAACAATTACTTTTTGTCAATTATATTTAATCCAAATTTCAAAACAGTAGACAGTGACCACTCAAAACAAAGATAAGGAAGTGACGAAACGGATAACGAGTTCAATAGGTCCTGAAGGTCAACCATGTCCTCCTCAACCGGACAAGATGTCATGTCTTCATTCATTTCGTCAGACAGCTCGCTGCTGTTCACTTACCTCATTTACCAACATTGTTTGAGGTAGGGCCTGAGGCGAACGTGAGTTGAGGTACATATCTATTGCACTTTTTATAGCAAAAAAAACCTTTTTGGTCAGCATAAATAAAAGAGTCCTTCTTTAGACACGTTTTAATAAATTGTTCTACAGAAAGTAATCCCAACAGTCCTTGAATATTGGTCGCGGACATCCTGGAATTTGAACAAGACTTTTAGTTTTTATATTCGTTTAAAAAACTATAGTAGAATTAAAGGATGTTTCTGACAAATATTCAAGGAATGTTGCTATTACAATGTGTAGACATTTCTAAACTGAATCAATATTTCATTTGTTTTGGTCAAAAATGTGATTTTCTATAGAAAAAAACTGTAAAAATCCAGACATTAGTCGCGTTCCCTTTGATTCCAGTTTAACTTCCACGTCTAGGTTGATTGAAAACTAATTTTCTAACTTAATTTAAAACGTGACATCTGTCTGATATTTAAATATTTCTAATGTAGTGTTGAAATGTTTCAACCCAGTCTTTGAACAAACAGAATTAATATATCACCACCAGTTTCTTCACAAATAACATTCTCGATATTTCTATTCAAATACAACTGGTTTGTTTGTTTGTTTGTTTGTTTGTTGTTTTACTTTTAGAGGCTCAGTAGAATATCTTTACATATGTTGTATATAAATAACAATATAATATTGAAAATAGACGCTGTCACCTACAAGTTCAGTAAGCCATTGAGAAGAGTACCTGAAATTAGTTTTATATAATGTACCAGTGAAGGACAAGGAGGGTGAAGGACAAGGAGGGGAAGGATAAGGAGGGTGAAGGATAAGGAGGGTGAAGGATAAAGAGAGTGAAGGATAAGGAGGGTGAAGGATAAAGAGGGTGAAGGGTAAGGAGGGTGAAAGATAAGGAGGGTGAAGGATAAAGAGAGTGAAGGGTAAGGAGGGTGAAGGATAAGGAGAGTGAAATGTAAGGAGGGTGAAGGATAAGGAGGGTGAAGGATAAGGAGAGTGAAGGGTAAGGAGGGTGAAGGATAAGGAGGGTGAAGGATAAGGAGGGTGAAGGATAAAGAGAGTGAAGGATAAGGAGGGTGAAGGATAAGGAGAGTGAAGGGTAAGGAGGGTGAAGGATAAGGAGGGTGAATGATAAGGAGAGTGAAGGGTAAGGAGGGTGAAGGATAAGGAGGGTGAAGGATAAAGAGGGTGGAGGATAAAGAGGGTGAAGGATAAGGAGAGTGAAGGGTAAGGAGGGTGAAGGATAAGGAGGGTGAAGGATAAGGAGAGTGAAGGGTAAGGAGGTGAAGGATAAGGAGGGTGAAGGATAAGGAGAGTGAAGGGTAAGGAGGGTGAAGGATAAGGAGGGTGAAGGGTAAGGAGGGTGAAGGACAAGGAGGGTGAAGGATTAAGAGGGTGAAGGGTAAGGAGGGTGAAGGATAAGGAGGGTGAAGGATAAAGAGAGTGAAGGATAAGGAGGGTGAAGGATAAAGAGGGTGAAGGATAAGGAGGGTGAAGGATAAGGAGAGTGAAGGGTAAGGAGGGTGAAGGATAAGGAGGGTGAAGGATAAGGAGAGTGAAGGGTAAGGAGGGTGAAGGATAAGGAGGGTGAAGGATAAGGAGGGTGAAGGGTAAGGAGGGTGAAGGACAAGGAGGGTGAAGGATTAAGAGGGTGAAGGGTAAGGAGGGTGAAGGATAAGGAGGGTGAAGGATAAAGAGAGTGAAGGATAAGGAGGGTGAAGGATAAGGAGGGTGAAGGACAAGGAGGGTGAAGGGTAAGGAGGTCGTCAAGGATAATAAAGGTGAAATTTAAAGACACGACCCAGCACTCGCCTGGAGCGACGATGAGGAAACACCTGTTTATAAAACAACCCCCTCCTCACTCGCCAGAGCACCTGACTAAGATTCGAGTCCTGGCCTTTTGGACCAGAGTCAGCGGTCGTTACCACTATACCAACCCTCTTTACTCAACTCTAATATGTTACAACGAATAGTTTAATGTTCCAACTCGTGGTGTAATATGCTGTAGATTAGAAACGAACTGGAAATATTTGTCTGCGACTCTTGAATTAAAATGATTGACAGCTCAACAAAGAATTGACGTCTGTTCCTACTACTGCGCATCTTGTATTTGTTTACATTGAAACAGATATAAAAAGTTAGATCAGTGACACAGTAAACTGGTGTTGTTGGTCTCCATCGGGTCCAGGGTCCACGGCCCCTGCGCGAGACTTTAAACTTGCGGTATTCTGTATTATATAAATAAACCACACACTGTGTGACGAATAATAATAATAATAATAATAATAATAATAATAGGTTGCCAAACTAACGGAAAATAAAGGATAAATAGATCAAAAATAAGTGGGAACTCCCGGATAAACCAATTTCCGTCCATGACTGTTTCCAGCATGTGGTCAGTTTTTTATTCAAGCCATATATTTCCTACTACCGGCTTTCTAGGCCTGTCGTAGCTTCATATACCTTATAATTAGACTTACCATACGTCTCGGTTTGTCATTTTGTCCCGGTCATAAGAAAAATGTTAAGGATATGAAAAACTAACAAAACAATATTGACTATAGAGAAAACAAAAGCAAGTGCAACTGATATTGGTATCGAACTTAGGAAATTGAAAACAACTTTTGGGGAAAGGCGGAATAACAGACTTATACCACAAGGAGCCAAAAAAAAAATGTTCAAGGCACTAGAGGAGGCTGGAAGAATTAATGTTGATAATAGTTACGAAATAATGTACACATTTTTATGATAGATGTGTGTCCTACATGGCTCTATGGGAAAATAGTTTCGGTGGAGCAGAATCTTTTGTCTGGATGGACAACATTGGAGTTATATGGCCCCGAAATTGAAAAATCAGCGGTAAAAAATTAATGAAACACTTGGAAATGGTGCAATAAACTTAGATGAACCATTTGATGAAATGGTAGTTGCCAATGTTTGGTTTAATATTAAATATATATATATACATATTACATATATTCTTAATATAAGATCAAACATCTATATGTTATTTCTTTATTTATATATATTTATCAACTTATTTAATTTAAATAGTTATGTTTATAGACACTCCTTGCCAGTGCTATGTTTATAGACACTTCTTGCCAGTTTTATGTTTATAGACACTCCTTGCCAGTGCTATGTTTATAGACACTCCTTGCCAGTGTTATGTTTATAGACACTTCTTGCCAGTTTTATGTTTATAGACACTCCTTGCCAGTGCTATGTTTATAGACACTCCTTGCCAGTGCTATGTTTATAGACACTTCTTGCCAGTTTTATGTTTATAGACACTCCTTGCCAGTGCTATGTTTATAGACACTTCTTGCCAGTGTTATGTTTATAGACACTCCTTGCCAGTGCTATGTTTATAGACACTTCTTGCCAGTGTTATGTTTATAGACACTCCTTGCCAGTGTTATGTTTATAGACACTCCTTGCCAGTGTTATGTTTATAGACACTCCTTGCCAGTGCTATGTTTATAGACACTTCTTGCCAGTTTTATGTTTATAGACACTCCTTGCCAGTGCTATGTTTATAGATACTTCTTGCCAGTGTTATGTTTATAGACACTCCTTGCCAGTGTTATGTTTATAGACACTCCTTGCCAGTGTTATGTTTATAGACACTCCTTGCCAGTGTTATGTTTATAGACACTCCTTGCCAGTGTTATGTTTATAGACACTCCTTGCCAGTGTTATGTTTATAGACACTCCTTGCCAGTGTTATGTTTATAGACACTCCTTGCCAGTGTTATGTTTATAGACACTCCTTGCCAGTGTTATGTTTATAGACACTTCTTGCCAGTTTTATGTTTATAGACACTCCTTGCCAGTGCTATGTTTATAGACACTCCTTGCCAGTGTTATGTTTATAGACACTTCTTGCCAGTGTTGTTATTTGATGTCACCAGAACAGGAGAATGTCAACTTAGTTCTCACGTGGATGACATCCTCCCAGAGTTGACACCCGAGAGTAGAGTTTCATGTCAGACACTCGAGCCGTGACCGATGTCTGGGTCAGACAACATTCTTCAGACAAAAACACGATCCAGTCAAACATATTATATTTTTACTTTCTCATACAGACATAGTATTGTAATCGTGTAAAGTTCGCTCGCAAGATTTTTATTTATTTATTCGAGATATTTAACGTGCACTTTCTGAACCGACTGATTATATCAGCACATGAGAATTTCTATGAGCGAGAGAGAAAGGACCTATCAATTTTGCCGGGAAGGTTATTTTAACATACTTCCCAGGGTTATTTTACATGTCACAATCGACATGGGACCGACGGCTTTACTTACACTCCGAAGGAAGTTGTGCTACGTATTACTATCGCTCAAGAAAGATTCACCCACCCCAGCTGGGTTTGAACCCACGAACATTGTGTCCCGAGGAGAGCCCTTTACCCCAAGACCTCCGAGGTTGACTCTAAGGGAGGATGAATAGTGATATAATAATAGCACGTTCATTGAACAAAGTCTGAACTTGAAGACGTAACCTTGGAAATGAGATAGATATCTCTGTTACTGAGTGAACGGAATGCTATATTTATCACTTCGCTCACAAGTGTTAGATAAATGTGATAAAGATAGCAAATAATATAACAACGGTTCATGGAAACCTTACAGATAACTGTCGGCAATTCTTGCTCGAGGAAATCCAGCACTAACCAAACATGATTGCGTTGAACCTATTTCTAGCACTCGCACAGTTGGTCATACGGTCTATGGTGTCAAGTTCACAACAGATTGAACTGCCTGTGACGAAGAGATTGACTTTCGAATCCCGACTCAGAGCACACTGGTTTTTTGTTCCACGTGTGATTTATTTATATGTTTCTCTCGTGTTCTTCACACGCAAATTCGTGTACATTTCCTTTTAAATTGTACCTTACTACCCGAATCAGTGGGCACGCAAGCCTGTTTTTCTGGTGATGAGAAAGTCGTGGGTTCAAATCCAATCGGCTGTAGTCTATCAGGATTATTTTACCGAAATGGTCACCCCTCTCTCTCCACGCACATGCGTCACATGTGTAAATATATGTGTGATACACGTAAAAAAAACATTCATTAAACCCAGGACCAGACATTAATTTAACTTTTTAACAAACACACTAACTTAACCTAGAACAACACAGAAACTTACCTATGGCAACAGACCAAATTAACCTAAAACAACATTTACCAATAAACACCCAAACTCAGCGTTGGGAATTAAAATACCCATGTGATTGTACGAACATAAGCTATGCACGAATACTAGATTAGTTTAGTCCTCGCCTGGGATCGAACTGGAGTATACCTAGACTTGTAACCGACTTCCTTGATAAGATACTAGCTAATTAGTCGTTATTTGCACGGAATGTTTTATATCACGTATCTTATCTAGGAACCTCACAAAGCTGATCTAATGAAAATACCATAAGCAGAAGATGAGAAAAAGTCCAAAAAGTAGTGTTTTGTAGCCGGCACACTAAAAAAAATGGTGGACGTAAATTTTAACTGGTTTTTCTACTAACCGAACATCCAAGTTGTACATGCAAAATTTAAGAACAATCGGTACAGTGATTTTTGCTTGAAAGAATAACAAAGAAACACCAATTACTGTTTGTGTAGGTTTATTGGTAGGAGAGGATTATCAAGACATAATAACTTTTATATAAACATTTAAATAGTAGGTAAATTGTTAAATCTCCATCTAAGGATTGTCCCGTGGTTCGACTCCCTGTGGTGCTGTATTATGTGTAGCTATACCAGTAGTTTGGTGAGAAGAGCCTTTTAGAAAATACAAACATTTTGGTGTCAACATCGATAACATTTTATCATAACGTATTATTGGAGTTAATTAAAGGTATTGATCCTGTCCAACAAAATTGACAATTGAAGATCACACGACCTATGACTAGATGAAAATAGTTGTAGTAACTTAACTGTCAGTTACGGTTATTCATCCCAGAATCCTTTTAAGGGTTGAATGTGTTGTAATTAGTGCGTTGTCCTAGGTTAAGTAAGTTAGTAAAGTCTTGTGATGATACAGATGTGTTTAGAAAGAACACGCTACAAACCAGATTGATATCAATCGGGACATTACAACATGCTGTGCAACTAAAGAAACACATACTCTCGTAAGTTTCTTACACAAGAATAGTTTTGTGAACTAGTCCTGACTTGTAACAGTTCAAAGAACTGATAGCAATATTTTATTTGATGTATTTTAGGCACATAGTTTAGATAAACTGTTTATTGTAAGTTGATAATCAATTGTGTATTTGCATCCAGTTTGTGTATAATATAGCTCTGAGAAACCGCTCGGCCGTGCTGTGACAACAGTGTCTGTCTATCTATCCGACAGTTGGGAGGCTCTTGTCTGAAAGAAATACGTTCACACGTGTTTGTTGTAGGAATTGTCAGGTGATGTTCTACCTTGAACTGGATCAAGGAAGTGTTGACAAGATTGTGCTGTGAACGTTGCATTACGTAACAACCATCACGTAACTTAGAGACAGAGCTATGCTACGAGACGGGAATATATCACTGGAGGGAAGATAGGAATATATCACTGGAGGGAAGATGGGAATACATCACTGGAGGGAAGATGGGAATACATCACTGGAGGGAAGATAGGAATATATCACTGGAGGGAAGATGGGAATACATCACTGGAGGGACGATGGGAATACATCACTGGAGGGAAGATGGGAATACATCACTGCCAGTCGAGGCAGGAATACATCACTGGAGGGAAGATGGGAATACATCACTGTAAGTAAGATGGGAATACATCACTGGAAGGAAGATGGGAATACATCACTGGAAGGAAGATGGGAATACATCACTGGAAGGAAGATGGGAATACATCACTGGAAGGAAGATGGGAATACATCACTGCCAGTCAAGGCAGGAATACATCATTTTAGGGAAAGCAGATACTATTTTTTTAAACATTCGCATTAACTTAAAGTAGTTTTAAAACTCCTAGTACTGTTAAATACTAGCCTCTGTTTTATATTATACGTTTTATTAGCTTCCAGGTAAATATTGTATCGTTGAAGGCGGGAGCCTATTTCGGATACTTGCACCTGCGGGTGCATAACACACCCGTCTGTTGCGTTACCAGTCATCTTTCTACTGACCTTGTAGAGATACTCGGCATTCGGCGACCTCTAGGTTGAATTCAGGTGCGTATAGGTAACAATTTATCTTGATTGGTAAATTAAGAGAGGATCACGCGCGTCGGTGAGCACGTAAATAAAAGGCGTCAGTCTCATCTTGTCTGGTTTTCCGGCCACGATTCGAATCCCGGTCAGGCGCACCGAGATGTCTTTCAACGTTTTCTCCGCGCAAATGTGGGTTCACGTCCTATGACTTCTCCCCTCCTCATTGTTATCGCAATATTATAAATAATATGCTGATAGCTCAGATAGATATCTTTTAACACAATATGTATCCTTGGTAACGCGGTATCGTGTCAACTAATGAGAAAGTTTAATTCTCTCTCAAATCGAATTCATTGAATGAAAATAGTTTCCGCAAATTCTGTAGCTACAACCATGGTTTTCATTCTTATGCTGCAGGATTGGGATGATTCGACGATTCGACATTAGCTAGTTCGACATTAGCTAGTTCGACATTAGCTAGATCGACATTGGCTAGTTAGACATTAGCTAATTCGACATTGGCTAGTTCGATATTAGCTAGTTAGACATTGGCTAGTTCGACATTAGCTAGTTCGACATTGGTTAGTTCGACATTGGTTAGTTCGACATTAGCTAGATCGACATTGGCTAGTTCGACATTGGCTAGTTCGACATTAGCTAGATTGACATTGGCTAGATCGACATTGGCTCGTTCGAAATCACCATGATTCCCAAGAAATTTTTATCTACATCAATTATAAAAAATATTTTTATTTATTTAGCACCACGTCTTACTACCCAATCGGGTTATACGCTTAAATACTAATTACGCTAATGATTTAGGAATTGGGAAGGTTGAACATAGGGGAAGTGAACCCACATTTGCGTGAAGGGAGAGTGGAAAACCATTTAGGAAAAACCACCTCCAGTTCACCCGACCAGGATTCGAACCTCGATCTCCTCGTCCTCGGCAGTCGAGCTCAACACGACTAGCGCGTTAGTTAACTACGCCACCGAAGCGGGTTATAAAAAATAACATTTAATTCTAGTTTCATAAGGAAATATTTGGATAGTTCGAAGCCTGTTGATTTTTTTCTAGTTTCCAGTCATTTCAAAACTAACTTAACGACGATGGAACGCTGACAGATGAGGGGGGGGGGGGGGATATTCTCGAAGAAGTCATCATCATGAACTGTTTCCAGCCTGTAGCCAGGTCTGTTTAGTAAAATGCTTCCTTCTTCCTCTTGCGCTCTCTTCCTCTCTCCTTCCCTCACTTGCACACTTGCTGTTATCTGTCCCTTGGTCTCCCTAGCGGTCTCTTCTCTACGTACTTCATATCCATTGATCTTCTTGTTGAAGAAGTAAAGAAGGAAACTCTCCAAGAATCCTCCGATGAAGAAGCGAGCACAGACATCCAAGGAGAAGAACCAATTCCATCACTTCCTGAAGAACTTACAATGATGGGAACCCCGACAAGATTCACTACCAACTGTTTAAAGCAATCAGTGGTGAGATGGAAGATTGTATTTATTGTTTCAAGATAAGTCAATTCACAACAAATCAAGGTAGATAATGTTTTTTCAAACGTAATGGCGAAACCTGATTTAAATCTGCAAGGTTTCTATATTAATTGTTTTTTTCAAGTTTTTATATTTTTTATTTTTTGTCTGTCGTGTATGTATAGATTATGTATGTGAGTTTTATATACCATATAAATTATAAAATATGTGTGTTTATATGTAGCATATTTTGAGATTATTGATGCATTGTGGACCAGCTGCCTGGATATTCATACAAATGGTGAGATCAAATTCAGGATATTTCTAATATTTTTATATATCCCTTGAACTTGGAATAAATAAATTCTACTATATTTCAAGTTTTAATTTAATAAGTACGAAACTCTAAGGAAAATGGCGATAGATTACTTTACACTCGGTTATAACCTAATTACGATTCGCACCTCGATGTTCATTTATTTGTATAGCAATGAAATGTTCTTCGTAGCCACCAGTAGCGGCGATTATTAGAAAGTTAGAATTGAGCCAACTCCTGCGTAATCCTGCGGTTACAAAGTAGTTAGACGTTGCTTCATTCTGAAGAAATGTCAAGCTAAACTTCTGGGCTAAATAATATATATATATATATTTGCTTCTTTCTGTCTCTGTACGAATATACTTATAAGTAAGGGAATGATGGAAGAATAATTTAGAGGAAATTACTAGCATTTGCTTGGAAGGAGAGTAGGAAACAATTTAGGAACTAACCACCCTATTGATCATTCCCAGACCACTACTGCTTTCCACGGGATGATTAGGACAACGATCTTATTGATCAGCCCTCTGTGGGCGGAGTGATATGTTGCTGTTCTTACAAGCTACGGACTACAGACACGGGGTATTTTCAGTAATTCATAAGATATGTTGGTGATGAGGTGGGACAGTCCATTAACATTTCTTGTCGAGATTGAACCAAGGTCTTCTGAGCTAGGGTCGGTAGTGCCAACCCCTCCCTGCACGCACCTTGTAGGTGTGATGGTTCATCCTCATCATCCTGTCACCTTGGACAGTAGTTTAGACAGCTGTTCTAGTCTAGTTACCGGGCTCACTCCCGTGACGACAAGGACCAACTTCTCAGTCGCTCGGTGACGTCATCACAAGATCTTGGATTTCATTTTGAATCCGTGACAGCAACAGTGGGGCAAGGGGGCCAGTTAGCAAAAAAAAAAAAAAAAAAAGAGGAGGATTTTGCGGTGGTTTAGTAAAAAATTAGTGCAATTTCTTTAAAAAAAAATTGCTACAAGTCTCAACCCCGTCCGGGATGAAGAAGGTAAAATTTGGAGGAAATGTACCTATATTTGCAATCTAATCCCTCTCTTTCATTTTCTTTCTCTCACTAGTTTTTAATCAACAACCAAGTTACCGTGACCGACCGTTTTCCCACCTCTGCCGGGGACCTGTGCTGTTGGTACACCTGCTTCACAAATCAAGACACCAGACTGTGTAGCGCTAGTATCGCCAAGTGTTACAGTTTCGGTTATATTAATTGTATTAGAATCAATTACCTGTCGATGTTAATTAAGCTTACAGGAGGAATAAAAAGTAACGTTAATTAATTTACCTTATTATTAGGTGTTCTGACTCATGAAAGGTCCAATCCTTTTGTCAGTGAACTTTGACCACCAATGATCCCTGTCCTCTGACTCCTCCTTCAACTCCCAGAATTTTCTTCTTTCCTTCAAGTCATCCAATATTTGAATCCTCCTCTTTCCCTTAACCTCTCCTTCTATGACGTCATGCAGAAGACAGTCCCTCCTAAGGATGTGTCTGATCCAGTTTGCTTCGTACCGAAGAATCACATCCAAAATGGTTCTCTTCTTAGGACTTGTTCATTTGTCCCCCTGTCTGTTCACCTGATCTTCTCACCCACTCTTCTTAGGACTTGTTCATTTGTCCCCCTGTCTGTTCACCTGATCTTCTCACCCACTCTTCTTAGGACTTGTTTATTTGTCCCCCTGTCTGTCCACCTGATCTTCTCACCCAATCTTCTTAGGACTTGTTCATTTGTCCCCCTGTCTGTCCACCTGATCTTCTCACCCAATCTTCTTAGGACTTGTTCATTTGTCCCCCTGTCTGTCCACCTGATCTTCTCACCCACTCTTCTTAGGACTTGTTCATTTGTCTCCCTGTCTGTCCACCTGATCTTCTCACCCACTCTTCTTAGGACTTGTTCATTTGTCCTCCTGTCTGTCCACCTGATCTTCTCACCCACTCTTATTAGGACTTGTTCATTTGTCCCCCTGTCTGTCCACCTGATCTTCTCACCCACTCTTCTTAGGACTTGTTCATTTGTCCCCCTGTCTGTCCACCTGATCTTCTAAAGTCCGATTAGCACACCGGACACACGTGAATGAATAACAAATATGTGATAGAGGGGGTAGTGGCAAAATGAAAGTTCTCCCGGGCACCAAATCATGCACCAGACAGCCCTGTCTGGCTCACTTGCACCACTGGTTCAAAGTATTTACTCTATGGGTACTAAATAATAGAAACCTGTCTCACAGAATGGTATTATAAATTACATATAATTTTTAAAATCCTAGTCTCTTTACCCACGAGCTTATGTTTGGTGTAAATTTGACCCCGATGAGGTCACAAGCCTGGTCCATCCATCTGCTTGTTATCAGTTCGGTCCGCCGAGAGATGAACGATATCACGGTAGTACCAACTGTTCGCACAGAAACCCGCTAGTCATCACAAGGTTCTTATAGCAGTATTAGTACTTGGCAGATGGTAGGACTATTACGTCATTTGTCACGTCAGGTCTGAGATAGATCAGTGGGTTAATTGACTGATTATATCAGTACACAACTAATGAACTAACTTAGAACAAACACAGCCAGCTCCGGGGCTGACAGTACCTGTGTGAGGGAACATCCCAATTTCACCAACGATACATCTTTTATTCGTGCCAGGAATTGAACCCGAGACCCCTTAACCCGGTAGGCGGACACGTTACCGACTGAGCTGAGGTCCCCCCCCCCCCCCCATTGTTACCAACGCGAGCACTTTTTTTCATTTAGGAACACGAGAAACAAACTGTTAGTCATTGGAATGTTTGCCCAGTCAGAATTAACGTTCCACAGATTATTATAAGGCTACGAGCCGCCCCTGGGTCCCGGGTTCGATTCCCGGCCGGTACCTGGTAAAGGGGACCACCCCGACGGTAACCAGGGTTTGGTTAGTTAGGCCTAAGGCGTCCCCTGGACAAAGGCAGTGCTGGATTCAGCTAGTTCGGGGTCTGTAGCATAATACCATAGAGGGGGCCCCAAATGTATAAACATACACATGAATATTATAATATAATTCATTTACTATTCAGCCAGTTAAACGTCCGTATATTATCAAGAGGCAGTTCTAGCCTGGCGTGGTTTTGACAAAAATAAAGTACTGCGCCTGCGTTTAATGAATCAAGCAGTGAAAAAAAGCATTTTTCCTAGTTCAGATTCAAATTTATTATCTAATAGAAATATCGCATTATTGTAAGGGAATCTTGCATGAACAAATAAGTAATTAGTATTAAAATATCCCCCCCCCCCGCCTCCTCCCAGTTTATAGCCTCTAGAACCACCACTGTTACTATTTACATGTAAGTATTCATGCTAAATGTCAAAAGTAACAAAACTACAATTTAAAATTCTGAAAATTGAAAAATGACACCTTGACACGCAATTTTCAGAATATGATATCTAGATGGAGAATTCTTCACTAAAAAGCATAAATAATAGCTTCGGCTATTTGATTCCTACAATTTAAAAGTTAACTTTTCTAAATTTAGCATTAGTAAATTGGTTGATGATGCTGGAAATCTCTATTTCACGCAGAGATTCATGTTCAATGCTCATTAGAGTGAGATTGTTCAATCTGTTTTGATCCATGGTGCTCCTCAGTTCATGTTCAATGCTCATTAGAGTGAGATTGTCCAATCTGTTTTGATCCATGGTGCTCCTCAGTTCATGTTCAATGCTCATTAGAGTGAGATTGTCCAATCGGTTTTGATCCATGGTGCTCCTCAGTTCATGTTCAATGCTCATTAGAGTGAGATTGTCCAATCTGTTTTGATCCATGGTGCTCCTCATTTCATGTTCAATGCTCATTAGAGTGAGATTGTCCAATCTGTTTTGATCCATGGTGCTACTCAGTTCATGTTCAATGCTCATTAGAGTGAGATTGTCCAATCTGTTTTGATCCATGGTGCTCCTCAGCTAGTTTTTCATCCTTTTCAGTTTTGAAACTGAACGTTCTCCACTGCAGCTGGTAACAAATAGATGCGCAAAGCATTTTATACATTTGGACTCCAAAGAATTGTTAGCTACCAAACGAACCCACAATATCCTAATACTATTCAGCATGGCGTTATTTCGTCAAACAGCAGCGTTGTCTGATTGTTGATTGATGGGATGCAATTTCACCCCCACTGTCCTCACAGGGGCGCGTCACTCGGAGGTTCTCCAAGAGGAAGGTAACAGCCACCACCTACTGTCCTCACAGGGTCACCCGGAGGTTCTCCAAGAGGAAGGTAACAGCCACCACCTACTATCCTCACAGGGTCACCCGGAGGTTCTCCAAGAGGAAGGTAACAGCCACCACCTACTGTCCTCACAGGGGCGCGTCACCCGGAGGTTCTCCAAGAGGAAGGTAACAGCCACCACCTACTGTCCTCACAGAGGCGCGTCACCCGGAGGTTCTCCAAGAGGAAGGTAACAGTCACCACCTACTGTCCTCACAGGTGTGCCACACCCGGAGGTTCTCCAGGAGGAAGGTATCAGCCACCAATGGTGCTGTTACAGGACAACGACTTGGCATGACTCAGTAAAAACCTCGTCAGCCATGCGAACAAACTTTTTACAAGATTACAGGTACCGGTGGCCGGACAGCAAGAAATGATTCACCTGAAAGGTACGTGGTACCAGGGACGCCTCATAGGGGTGTACAAACTATGTGGCCGCACAGAGTCCCGTGATGTGGGGGGCCCCACGCTTGCTCAGGCGACAATGGGGGGGGGGACAAGTTGGGTTGGGTTAATTTCACGATCGTGTAGTTGTAAAGGAGATCTAGAAAATATTGTCAAAAGTGTAAAAACAAATAAAAACATGGCCTTGTGGTTTGATTTATTGAACGAGTGAAGCAAGTTCTCAATTTTAACTCCAATTTGCATTTATCTATCTGTGCCAAATATGTCTCTCGATAACTTTTGTACGCATTAATCAATTTAATTCAAACTTGGTAAAGCTGTTCTTTATATCTTTATACAGGTCAAGTTCGTTGGTAAAGATAATCGAACCAAGGGTTGAGGAGAAAATAATCAACCCTTATCTGTATACAAACACGGCTTCTAGCGTTAATTATTACATCATTTACCTGATACCTTATATGGCTGAAAACTGGTAATTTATTTCAATAACAAAGTAATCACAAGGAAATCGTGAAAATGAACAATAAATTACAATTACCAATTAAAATCTTAGAATAAAAGGTTAGTATAGAAATTACAATATGGTTCCAAATCACATTAATATTTAAATATGAATTTGAATCATGGACGATACATAATATAGTAAAAATAAAATATAGCATGATGTTAAAACACTGCACAGGACTATAATAACAATAGCAATAATAATGATGATGATGTTGATTTGCTTCGTAATATTGTCTTTGTTACATAATATAGTATACCAAATCGTTTTATTATGTAATTATTATTTTTCGTTGTGATAATATTAAGTGTTTTTCATTGTGTTTTTTTAGCACCGCGTTTTACTACCTGTTAGAGATATACGCTCGTGCTAACTACACTAAAGTAGAATAGGTGTAACCGCATTTGCGTGGAAGGAGAGTGGAAAACTATTTAGGAGAAGCCACCCACGTACACCAGACCGAGATTCGAACCCCCCGTCCATTACGAGAGTGACTCAGTACTACGAGCTCGTGTGCCAAGGTAGCAGTCTCGTTCTGTCCGGCTTTCCAGTGACTTACAGATTCAGGCTAAAGCCTCGGGTGAGTGTTCTGAAAGTGTTTTTTTTTCTTTCAAATGTCTTCCCACTCTCTCTTCACGCAAATGCTGTCCCAGTTTCTCGAAATTCCCCCGTTCTCCTCCCTACTCTATTAGTGTAAATATACAGGTGTTCCAGACGGGCAGTTCTACGCGGAGCGAGACAATATTTGTCTTTGTAAACTGATTGAAAAAGAAAGGCCGTCAAAGAGAATGACGGAGATGAAGTATGTGAGGTCAAGAAAGAGATGAAGGAGAAGATAACAAAGGTTGCAAGTGAGAGGAGAAGAATGGTTGAAGAATAGAAGATGGAGACATTTGACTAAACTGACCCGGCCACAGGCTGGAACTACTTGACACAGTTTGTCAAGCGCCCAACAATGTCAGTTGTCCATCTGGAGGATAGTTCGTTAGCGGCAATGGACTGATCTTTGATTCCAGCGGCCGGTCACAGCTCCAGCAGCTGGCGATCAAAGGACGACAGCCGCGCATTGACCTAGAAGACGGCGGATCATGCAATAATTACACACAGACACACTTCTATTGTAACACCGCGTCGCGTTCCTAAGTCACACCATGTTTGGCTTCAGTGGCCATATGGTCTAAGGCGCAGCTCTCGCAACAGATGGGACCTCCGAGGACGAGGAGATCGGGGTTAGAATGCCGGTAGGATGTACTGACGGCAGCTTTTCCTAAATGGCTTTTCCCTCCCTCCCTTCACGCAAATGCAGGTACACTTCCTTTTAACGTATAAGTACATACGCCTATAACTCTAGCGGATATTAAGACGCGGGGAGAGAATAGAAGCCAATGTGTGTGTATATTTGTCGAGGTGTTATTGTTCATGCGCCCCTCGGGACTATTTCGCGCGAGATCAGCAACCTCTAGCAGCAGCCCGCGATGAGTCAGACAGCAGACAGGGACTGCGCTGTGTTAGTTTGGGTGTTTGGTGAGTCAGACCTGCCCGCCTGACTGCTATCGATTGTTTTAACAACTCACACACTCACACACGGTGATATCGCTGTTACCGGAACAAAGTAGCGCGTGTTCGCGTGTCATTTGTTCACAATACTTTCATTCTTTAACACGTGGTCTAAATGCCAGGCTCACACAGTCTGATTTGCCTGTAAAGGAAAGGTCGAGGGTTCGAATTCCAATTCGGTCTACAGAAGGTGGTTTTTCCTAAATGGTTTTCCACTCTCCTTCCATGCAAATGCGGGTGGATAACCTTTAAAGTGCTTCCTTGCTCATCCCTACCTAATTAGAGTAATTATCATAGCATGCCTGTTACCTGAACAGGTAGTAAGAAAGACGGTGATAATTTTATTCATCCTAAGTCAGTCGATAAACGAAGCACCACTTAAAATAAATTAATTTTAAGTTTCAGAAGAAACAATTTAATGAACGTTGTTTTTCGAGTTTGCCTTTGGTTAAGTATTTTTAGACACCTTATATAGCAATGCAAAGAGGTTAGGTCAAATTATGTTATTAAAATCAATCGATCGAGTAAGATTTTAAACACTACGTTCCAATACAAGCCGTTGTATATTTCTTACTCGCCTTGGTTGTTGGGGGCTCCACCCCCAAACCCTCAGTGGGGTTTCTTTGCAAGTTGATGTAAAATAATATAATTCCAGCGTTGTTTTGAACGTAACAACTTAAAGTTACCGGTATTGTATTGTATACACCGCACCGACTTTAAAGTTGCTCCACCATTTTTAGTTTTTTTCGGGGGTTAAAAATTAAATTTTTAACTTTTTGGAATTTTCCCATCGGTTACAGGCTATAAGTTACAAGTTTGCCAAATTTCAAGTTTATAGCTCATCTGTAAGTGGGTAAACATTAATGTCAGTGAGTGAGTCAGCCATGTGGCTTTATAGCAGTATAATGAATTGTGCGCTGTGCACTATTAGGTATACGTTCTTCATTAATACAAGCCCAGTCTAAGCCAGTGCCGAAAGGCACACAATACAACCCTGCTCGCCTCTAGACGTCCACGAGGACTGGTGTAAAAGGAAGACCCGCTAACCCTGGTGCTAGGAAGGCCAGAGACAAGGACGCCGGACGCTCTCAATGTCCTCCTATCCCGACGTTCTGAGGCGAAGGTACCTCACTGCACAGGTGGACGAGGTCCTGACTATTTATACCTGATAGCGCTGAGACAATGTCACGTCACAATCTCATTGTTCTGGATATAGAGGGAGTGACCTAGTTGGCTCTTTGAGCGTCAACAGTTCCCTCGGGATATGACGAGCAGTGGTGGCACATTAGGTGTGCCGTGGAGCCCCGGTAGGTGTGCCGTACGGCCACAGCCCGGAGTCCCCCGCATAGTTCCAATAAGAACACGGACCAAGTTGTTACGAGCGACAGCCGTGCTTTGTCCACATATATTACTTAATAATATTTTAAATACGTCTGACAATACAATGAGTTTTTTACGCCAAGTTAAAGTTGTAGTTTAGCGTAAATTACTATTGGTTTTAACGAAAATTATGCAAATGTTAAAGAAGTGGGCACAGAAAGATATCTTAAAAATTTCTTTGTAATATTTGAAGCTACTCCAGGAAACAAGACTAGGTAAAATTAAGGGTTCCGCGAAACATATATATATACATAAAAAAAAGGTGCACATTAAAAGTTTAAAATATTGTATATCTGGCGGACGAAACAATATTTAGCTCAGGTCGCTTTTACTGCATCTCGCAAAATATCGAAACAG
Source organism: Timema podura (assembly GCA_033556935.1). NCBI lineage: Eukaryota > Metazoa > Arthropoda > Insecta > Phasmatodea > Timematidae > Timema > Timema podura. The sequence continues at coordinate 10,574,737 of JAVRXN010000007.1, read as the reverse complement.
CTTCAGACATGTGAATAGTTATAGTCAACAACTAAACCGGATATAAGAAGTAGAAGAATTTAACAAAAAAAGAAAATACCGTATTGCACCATGCTCACTAAAATATACTGCATGTTGACTTTTTTGTATTTTATATTATTAATAATAATAATAATAATATAAATAATAATAATAAACGAAGAATATGATACCATAAATCATCTAATTAAGAGTAAAACCTTATAATTATTTTTCCTGAGAGAATGCATTTATTTACGGGACCCTTGAAAAATCTAATTTACAATCAAAAGGGATTTGATCTTGAATCAAGAAAATGTTTCTCCAGCGGCGATTTTTTTTTTAGCTGCTACGCTAAACGTATTAAAAGGGTTTCGTTATGTTGTACGAAATTTAAAAGGATTCCATGATTAAATTTAAATGGGAAACGCTGGTATATCCACTAGGGGTGAGCGAAGCTTCTAAACAAATTTCAGCTTCGAAAAAAAAAATCCTACTTTGACAATTACGAAGCTTTGATCATAAACTGAATATACTAGCTCTCAATATTTTGATTGGCAATTTTAATCATATCCTGAGCTGTTGTATGTATATTACAGATTAATATTCGTGAGGGGGGGGGGGAGGGAACTGAAGTGATTGTGTTGTAAATTGTGATAGTTGTGATATTACACACAATTGTGTTATAAACCTATTTCAATTCATTTCAGTGCATAAAGTTATGTATAAATAACCACAATATATTATTTAAAATAAAGAACTAACACAAAATATTCGCGCTTCGATTCTTCTTTAAGAATATTTTATTTGATTCGAACTGAAAAAATGGACTTCCCCCTGCCCCCCACTATACTTTCCTAATTCTGATTTACCGTACAACCGTTGGAACGGGTGCGTATTCCATTTACTGCAGCCGCGTCGCGTATCCCCCAAAACAACAATGCTGCGAAAAATATATATACTTATTTAGAATAAATACTGTGAGCTTGAAAAAAAGTTTGCCGACATAGAATGCAGCCCTGTTCTTCTTTTTACAAACGTCATAGAAGTACAACATCAAGGAATTATACATAATTTAACGGAAATCAGGTTTATCAAGTTGGTATGCCAGATTTGTACTTTTTTTTTACCCCAAAAGTTGTTGAATTTAAGCACCAAATATGTTAACATTTGTTTCTCCACATGAAAAGGTACCTAAATCCTAAAGGTCTCAACTTTACAGACACACGTATTGTAGCCAACAATGAAAAGTTACTTGGAAACCAGATTTCAAGACCTCTTTGTTGCAAATAAATGTTTTTAAATTGCTACTAAAAATATATTGTAGTGTTTCTCTTATTGTTTTGTATAGGGGCTTACTATTTACTTTTTGTAATGATAAGGTACTAAGTTGGAATTATTTTTACTCAAGAATAGAGGAATATTGATTATTTGTTTACAATGCAGCCTTTATTTCAATTTGGCCTGTAAAATTAAATGAGTTGGACAGCCTGGTTTGAGGGTAGGTTTAGACCGTTACTAAATAATATATTTGGCAGCTGTGCCTGCCTTCAGATAAATATTATAACAATAATAGTTACATTTTGCCATTGTTGGCAGCAACAACTTATATGTTCTAGGTTCTAAACGTAGCATTCATGTCTAGAACAATAGGTCTACGTTCCATTATCTGTACAGTGAAATGTTGATAGGAATAACCTTATCTGATTACTAGAAAAGCTACTAGATCTACTTTCACGTATTCATACGTCAAGTTATATTATCCGCAGTTGTCACTTTTTGAGTTTTGATATATATTATCAATACCTGCGTAAAATATGGGCATGAGCGCAAAATATATATTTATTAAATTGAGCCTTTTCCTTCCACAGTAATTAATTAACGGCCAGGGGACTATGTAATGTGCTTGCTTTAGAATTGAGCTAGTTTGTAAGCCGTGCACTGCTCGGTTAGTAAAGTGTATGTTAAATATCCCAAAAGCTTCACTTTTCTCTAGGATTTCAGGCTGATTAGAGTTTATTTTGATTTATTGAATTGTATTATATATTTAATTAAAATAAAGTGTTATATTGTAAGAATCAATATCGCATATTTTATTATGTTGATGGTTTCAAGTTTATTTCAAAGATATATTGCTATTAGAAGCAATCAATAGCATAATAGAAATAATGATTAAATGTTTTTATAAAACGTTTATAATCATCTTAAGTTGATTTATGATTTTTGACAAATGGCGAGGTTTTAAAATAAATAATATAGAATCAAAAGCTTCAACGTTTTCTTAATATATTTATTACAAAAGATATGTTCACATTGTTGAAGATTGACATGTATAAGATTACATAAATACAGTCACAGGTGAATAATTGTTGCTACACACAAAACACTGATCCAAGTTACTAGAAAATAGAGCCTTGAGTCACAAGAGGCCAATTTTACAGGAAATTTGAGGTTGATATGGCTTTAAATTAAAAACAGTAGTAGATAAAATATTTCCAATATAATCGATATTAGAAAATATAATTTTTTATATTGTTATGTTTATTAAAAGACCAGTAAAATGTAAAACTGGTATCAATATTTTCAAACTAAAAAACTAAAATGAATAATCTAATTGAAATTTCAATCAATTTAAATAGAATAAAATTTTTATCTTTTAAAGTTTTAATTTTTCCACATTGTAAAGTAAAAAAAAAAAAAAAAGGGGGAGTCCAAATGGAAAAAAGCTACCCAAATTAAGTTTTTCAAATCAATATCAGATAGTAATTTAATTTTTTAAAATTAATACAATATTATTTATTGTCTCAGAAGTTTCAATACAAGGTACATTTATTTTAGTTTTTTCCAGTAGTCAATATCCAGCTTTTTTTTTAATAAAGAAAAGAAGACGGTTCATTAAAAGTCGCCAATTATTGTTACGCACATTGTCACCTGAGGGGTAAGTTATTGTTATGAGCTACAACAATGAGTGAATTACAATAATGTTACATTGAAAACACAACACATTTGCTAACGTTTAGTTGATTGGAATAAAAACTAACACGATTCTTAAAATATGGTAGCATTTGTGTGAAAGAGATAACGTCATTCAGATTAAAACGAAACAGGCTATTCTAAAGGTATCAGAATTGATACACAGTAGTTTAAATTGTAATTTATAAAGCATTTTTTTATGTTGAACAATGTCAAATTGTAAACATCTCGATTCTCGATTACACACGTAAGTTTCACTTGAAAAATAAGAGGTGAGGGTAAAAAAAAATTGCGAGATTCACCAATTTAAGAGTATTAGCTGCCGGAATATTTAGCTTCTGGGGAAAAGTTGGGCAACGAATAGACGTAGAACATGGCGTGTCAATTATTCACTAACACAGAGAAACAATGAAGTAACAAATCTACTCTGTAAACATAATTGAAAAATTACGCATGAAACCATAAATTATACATAAGTTTAAATAATTATAATTAATATCACAGACTGGCATGCTTAAGTTGCACTATCTTTTTTTTAAATATACAGTTTACTACCAAACAATCGCACACCCACATATCAAATAAAAACGAATGTGAAGAGAAAAAAAGAGATTTTTTCTTCAGAAAATAGAATAGGTAGGTATTTCCCTCGTAGGTTGTAGTGGGTATGTTAAATATACTTCTAAAAGCTATATTTCTTGAAAAATTTGGGTAATTGTGTGGAAATATATTGCCTTTATCTAAGTACAAAAAAAGTTTTCCTAATAATCTTTGGTTATCTAGCATTTTCTTCACAAGATTAAAATTGATATAATCCACATTCACTTTGAGAAGAATACTTTTTATATCACGATATGAATTGTTGGAAGATTGTGTATTCTCACACACTACAGGTAAGTAATGTTGTAATTTAATTTGGATTGTTGGAGTGTGAACGAGCTCACTTCAGTCGTTTAGGCCCTACACTTCCTCGTCCTCCTCCAGTATAGGCAGTGGCGTCTGGTGAACAGTCGCAGGGGATGTCCTCGAGGTGAAGGCATGAACCCAGGACTCCAAGTCTCGGGGAGATTCTGTGAGGAACGTGAGTGACATCGGGGTGTCGAACCCTCTCTGTCTGACTGAGAAACCAGGCTGATTGTCTCCCGTGAGCCTCTCGAGCACAGTATTGCGCAAGTTGAGGACTCCAAGAGGACGACACACTTTCTTCTGTGGGTACAGCACGGCGAAATGTTCCAAAGAAGTGTGGTACACCTTCACGGTGACAGATTGGCTGTGTTTTCCCGGTCCCACCAGCTTCAATGACCCGCTCATGACCTCTTGAAGATAAGGCGGCGGTATACAGTTTGCAGGTGACGGCGTAGAAACACTCGCAGGCAAAGCGCCAACACTACCACTTACACTCAACAATACTTCGCTTCGCTGAGGCATTATAGCAACAATATCACTCTACCTATGCGCAACAGCGACTAGTAGCTTTACCAGATTCGCTTCCCGTCTTTATCGACTTTCTAATCGCAGCGAGCGCCTCTGTCGGCTGAGTCTTGTACTAGAATTAGTTCAAGCGCTGGCAACTCGCCCGACCTTGGCGCTGTCATACGAAGAAGCATTTTTTTTATCCGATATTTAAGGAGAAACTACCCATAAAGCAAGCGTTTGGTCAATATAATGTGAAACAAGTAGGATCTAAATTTAATATTTTTACAGGTTTTATAACTGAAAAAGTGTGATATTATTTCATTGATATTCTTTACATAGTCTCAAAAGTTTAAACTTTTTAGAGGACTTCAAATGACAGCAAAAAGCTGAGCTTAATTTATACTGCACATTGGTTTACGTATTTTTATTTTCATAGTGTATTTTAAAGAACAAGTAACGTAAAATTATATAAGTTTAAGTGTTTTTATATTTTAACTTAATTGAGCTAGCTAACTATACCTAGACGATTTCTCACGGATATATTAATGCGAGCATCAACTTAAACTACTGTGTTTGAAATAATAATCACTCTTATATTATTCTCAAACACATTAGTCTTTAACCATTATGACTTTATAATATACTTTACTTCAAGTTAATTATATATATATATATATATATATATATATATATATATATATATATATATATATATATATATATATACATAAAAATAATTCATGAAACGTGGTTTATATAGCGAAAAAGTTTCCTGATTTTGAAAGTAAAATAGTTTATCGTTGACTAGGTACCATTTTTGATTAGTTACAAAAATTAAAAAAAAATCTCCATCCCAATAAACTAAATTCTTGGTATTAAGTAATACACATTTCTTTGTTTTCAATTTGCAAAAAATTACACATTATTTGGTAATTTCCATACTTCACTTCAATTACTGTATGGCAGTGAAAATCATCAACCGTTTCCAGCCTGTGGCCTGGCCAGTTTAGTAGAATTCCTCCATCTTCCTTTATCCTCCAACAATTTTTCTCCTCTCACTTATATAACAAACTTATAAACAAACCCATATTCGAGAAAACAAGGTAAAATAACAGTAAAAATGCCAATCTTAATCTAGGGGGTACACCCCCCCTTAAACTATAACGAGAATAAAGAGGAAAAATGTTTCAGAAGAGGAAAATGACCCGGACTACGTCATTGTTGTGAGGAAGTGGAGCAGGCAGTTTTACCCAGTAGCGGTCGTAAAACTTCCTTGTGGTCACAACACAAATAATACGAGCAATGTTCTTTACCTGAAAACCCAGCCAACACAGCTCAAAGAGTTTCCATTGTTCACTTCCTATTTACAAAGTTTAAAAGAAAACGACCCTTTCTTCTCCCTCCCTCCCTCTCTACGTCATCACCCCCTCGCTTCAAAGTAACAAGCTTGTTCCTGAAACTAATCCTGTTGCTTTACTTGGGGGGGACAAGTCTTGGTTTTATATAAATGTCCCGGTCTAAGATGGCAATAGTAAAGGAGAATTCATGCTTTAAATATCCCGATCTAAGATTCTATTACCAACTTCTTGAGGGAAAGGTGAATCAAAATAAAACCGTACTGCGCAACAATTGCTTTAATTTTTGTAAATAAGTGAAACTTATTGTATTAAATAGTAGCTTGGGATATAAGTCTTAAGATCACTGTCTTTAAAACAAAAGTTGCCCCATGTCCTTCAAAAATTGAAATTATCTATTAATATATTATTAAATACTACACTCCATGCATAATGCATAAGTAAAGTTATGAATTGTGCTCTCGACACTATATATTGATCATAAACATTGTCATTGAAAACAACGTATTTCAACTTCTTGTGTTGTGTTGAACTAAAATGCCAATGACGGGAAGATCGAGGTTCGAATCTCGGTTGGGTGAACTAGGTTTTTTCTAAATGGTTTTCCACTCTCCCTCCACGCAAATGCGGGTTCACTTCTTCTAAATTCAACCTTCTCAATTCCTAATCCATTAGAGTAATTAAAACTTAAGAGTATAACCCGAACGGGTAGTAAGACGAGGTGCTAAAATAAAAACCAAACTTCTTGTGCACTACCAACAATTGACGCAATGGAACAAAGAAAACGCTCGTTCAAACCTAGGCTGTACTCGGAAACTAATTTAGGATGGGGGCCCCTCAACAGAAGATAGGAAGGAATATGTATCTCTCGAAAAGTAATCATTAGTTTTTTTAACTGATATAGTTGGAGTTATAGGTGTTGTGTTATTTATAATACTCTATTCAGCTACTAGCCTAGGCAATGGGGTGGAAAACAAAAATTAGGTTATTAATAATAATTTAAGGGAGGTTTGAACCGGGCAGTAATCGTTTAGTTTTGATTCCAGCATTTGATGAATTCGTGTGATATCACATACTCTGAGCTTTATACCAATCTGTAGTTTAATCTATGAAGCTGTTGTTGAAGTAAATACTTGTTTATGATCCAATTTTACTTTATTGGCTAAACCCTGATTTCTATAGCACTTCGTCTTGCTACTCATCCGCGTTTTACACTTATGTAGACCTACTAATTACGCCAATGGTTTTAGGGCTGAGGAAGGTTATATTTAGATGAAGTGTACCCAAATTTGCGTGAAGGTAGGGTAATTTATTTTTGGAAAACCCACCCTCAGTACACCCGACCGAGAGTTTAACCTTGATCGCCCTATCATCAGCAGTCTAGTCTATTGCGAGAGTAGCGCCTTAGACCATGCGACCACTGAAGCAGGTTTTGATTTATTAATTATAAAGTTAATAAAAATTAACAAAAGCTCCTAGTAATAATAATTTCTATTTGCATCTATAACTACACAGACTAGGAATTAGAGGTGGGCGATAAATCACTGATTGTGATTTTTTCACCGACAAACAGATCACTAAATAAATTACACAATTACAAGAGTTCCTCATAGTACGTCAAATAAGTTTTAATATTGGTATTCAAGTTTAACATAATGTTTGTTGGACCACTAATTTTGCCCAAATTACATAACATTTCACTATAAAATATTAAATAACATCTTTTGCTTTCTCTTTTTATCAACTGTATAAAAAAAACTTAAAACACATACTTTTGTTTTGACTGTACATTAGTCAGGCAACATGAAACCCGGATGAAACCTTGAAATATTAGGTAGCTGTATGTCAATTGTCAATGTCAATGCCGACAGGAAGAGTTTATAAGTATCGAATTCCAGTGCAAGCCGCCAAACACCCGAGTAATTAGTTTCCTTCCAACTGATACTCATGGGACTATTCGAGTAAATACTAAATACCCAGTACTCAAAAATACTCCTTACTCGATTGTACTCGCCTACTCGATCAGCAGCTAAATACTAGCTTTGATCGTGGTTGGAAAGTGAAAAAAATATCAGTCCGTCAAGACGCTGTGAATACCAATCACAGTGAAAATTCACTGGTATAAATCACCGATATTTTAAAATCACAGTCACTGTATTCACTGATATCGTAAAATCACTTTCACCCATCTCTACTAGGAATATTAATACAATAATTGTGATATTTTTATTTCTTTCACTGACCCAACATGAGATTCCTGTTTGCAAATAAAGAGCTTTGTTTGAAAATCAGACTTTAATAAATATTTTTTCAAGTATTTAAAACAATTAATGCAGTTGACGTCGAACGCTGGGACAAAACTTAGTGAATTTAGAACCACTCTAATTTAGCCACACACGAAGATAATAGACCAGACAGACACCCAGAGTCATTCATCGATGGGGACTATGCTATAGGCTTGAAACTAATTAGGCCGTGGCAGTCTTGAAAATGGAAAGGGTGGATATACAATAACATGTCACCTATTGCATAATTTGTGCCAACTTACAAAAGTAAACATTATATATAATGTCGTTTGATTTCCCGAGAGAGACTTCCGACTGCTCTCCATTAAAATAGGATCGTTACAAGATAATTATGGTGTAGTATTAATAATTTTACTGGTTGTTTTCTGTGGGTTTGAAACGTGGTAACTTACCTTTCATGACAAAAACAAATATAGGATGTTCAAAAACAAGGTATTTGGTCTAAAAAAGGATGAGGCTACCGGGGAGGGGAGGAGATTATTTAACGATGGGCTGCATACCTTGTACTCATCATTAGACATAGTTAGGATAATAAAGTCTCGTATATTAAGATGGGCAGGTCATGCAGCACGAAAGGGAGATTCTAAAACCTTGTTCAGGGTAGGCCTATTGACTGGTAAACCCAATGGAAAGACCTAGACAAAGATGGGAGGATAACATTAAAATGGACGTGAGATTGGGTGTAATGAGGTGGACTGGATAGAATTAGCTTGATAGGAATAGATGTAATGAGGTGGACTGGATAGAATTAGCTTGATAGGAATAGATGTAATGAGGTGGACTGGATAGAACTAGCTCAAGATAGGGGTAGGGTGTAATGAGGTGGACTGGATAGAACTAGCTCAAGATAGGGATAGGGTGTAACGAGGAGGACTGGATAGAACTCAAGATAGGGGTAGGGTGTAATGAGGTGGACTGGATAGAATTAGCTTGATAGGAATAGATGTAATGAGGTGGACTGGATAGAATTAGCTTGATAGGAATAGATTGAATGAGGTGGACTGGATAGAACTAGCTCAAGATAGGGGTAGGGTGTAATGAGGTGGACTGGATAGAACTAGCTTGATAGGAATAGATGTAATGAGGTGGACTGGATAGAACTATCTCAAGATAGGGGTAGGGTGTAACGAGGAGGACTGGATAGAACTCAAGATAGGGGTAGGGTGTAATGAGGTGGACTGGATAGATCTCAAGATAAGGATAGGGTGTAACGAGGTGGACTGGATAGAACTAGCTCAAGATAGGGGTAGGGTGTAATGAGGTGGACTGGATAGAACTAAACCCTGATTTCCACTTTTGTGGTTTTACATGACAGCTAGCAGAAGCGAGCAGATGGTATCAGTAATGCCAACATTGTCTGAAAGTAACTTTTGTCAACATATTTGTAAATAATAATTATTTGGTAAGTGTCACTATTATTATCACTAAAAATATTATCAATCACTTTTAACAATGCTTCCCCAAGGATTAGAGTATAATTTTCTTGTAGATAATCTAATTTAAGAAAAAAAAGTCTAGTTAATTCATTCTAGTTTTTCTTTTAATTCTTGTGGCCATTACAGTTTAAATAGAGCGTGAAATTTTACATTTAATAGTATTATATTCAGTTATTCATATTTTTATAACGGGCCTCGCATATCTTTAACATAAATAAATGGTTTGTGATAATAAAGAGTAAAAAAGATACAAAATGTTTTTGAAATTATATTAAGTTTAAATTTTGTAAACACCGTGTATGGATACGATTCGCCGTTAAAACTGAAATAAGTTCCCTACGTCATCACCGGCAGGATAGCTTTTCTATCCAGTGGCCATATTTGTTTTCAGCATTTAAGGCCACTTTTAACGTTCTCTTGCTTTTAATAATTAATTTGAATTAAACAGCAAAAGAAAACTTCAAAACTTAACAACCAACCAAACGGTTATTTTCATAACCAAAATCTAACAATTTTAAATAGACATTATAACAGTGAATTCTCGTATAAAATACAGTTAATAAAACCACGTGCGCGAGTAAAAATTTTGAAGCGAAAAAAATATTTAATACTTGTAAAATTGTAGTTGAGTATTTACAGGCGTATCTTTGCTACCTTTAATAATTTTATTACAACTTTGAATAATACAGTGACTTTTTTGAATATTAATTCGGCTACTTAGTCTGTGTGTTCTTTTGAGAATATTATTTCGGTTGTGAACATATTATCCTTGGAAAATAAACGTTTTTTTAGTGATCTTAGAATAATTATTTATTAAATATAAAATAAAAGCGTGTGATAAAAAGAAAAGCGAGTGTTTCTGAGTGATCGATATACATTATTCGAAAATTTAAGTGTATCAAGACTATTAAATAAATATTTTAACCCCAAGATTGTGTTGTGTTGGCCTCTAGGCTAAACCTCGAGTTTTATGATGTTTATATTATTCCAAATACATCTGTGAAGTGTAATAAAAAATACTTGCGAGTGTTTCTCCAGTGTTGGTAAATAAAATACCAGGCTAAGATTTCAAGTTATAAGTAATTGTATTTTTATTAGAGACTTTGTTATAACTGTTTAAAAGTAGTGAATTTAAAATAGATTTTTGTTGGTTAGGATAGCTTTTGATTTGTCATTGTCATTTATTTTATAGGCCTAAACATATTTTCTTGGATATTGATTTTTGTTTGTTAAATTATTTAAAGTTATCATAAATAGGCCTACATATTCAAACAAAATAATATAACAGATTGTAAAGGCGAGCATAATGAATATGTTTTCTTCGAGAATTTCTCTAGAGGTAAGAATATTATTTTTCATTTTATAAACAAAAGTTTGAATTGTTATATAGTACTCATACAATAGCACAAAATGTTTAATTTTTAATTATTACACTACTAATCGGCGTTGACATTTAGTTGCAAGAAGGTCCTACATAGCCACAAAGGTTTTAGTTTTTAAACAGTAGGCTACCACTAGGTTAAGGGACTTAATACAAATATGCTTAGACCTTTATGAAGTGCTCAAAAAAAGAATTAAATCTGCGAGTAAAAATTGTTTTTCCACATAACTATGCAATATTTAAATAATTAAAGCATTGTAAAGGCCCACTTTTCAATTGATATGACTGGCTTCCAAAATATCGGTTAGGCCTACTTATAATCCTTCAGCCAAATTATTCAATCATCAAAGAATCTTGCATTAATATTTGGTTTAGTACTAACGATCACCATAAGTCTATATATTTTTATATAGGAATACTAGTACATTCAGATTTTTCACATTTATAATGTTATTAATAATACTATTTGTAAAAAAAAACTATTAAAAATTATTTATTTATAATTATAAAAACTAATATGGGATTAAATGCAAAATTTAAATTTTTTTTAAATAAAATATAATATTTTAAAATTTTATAAACAGTAATATATTATCACATTTATAATGTTATTAATAAAACTATCAACAAATAATTATTAGTAAAATAAATAAAATTTTAAAAATTATTTATTTATAATAATAAAAACCAATATGGGATTAAATACTAAATTAAAAAAAATATATATAATGGAAAAAATAAATAATTAATACTAGCCCTAACATCAACATATCAAGGTCAACAATAAATAAAAAAATAATATATATAAATACAAATTAAATAAAACAGTCAGATGTTTCTTGTATAGACCTCAATTTTGGCTGTCAGAAGTGACAGCTGATAAACACATGTTTTTGCAGATCATATGGTTCGGCGGAAGGATACATAGTAACTTTTCAAAGCTATCAGAAGTCAGCTGTGAGCTGTCAGTCAGCACCACAAAAGATAAAATTGAGGTATAGCTCAAGATAGGGGTAGGGTGTAATGAGGTGGACTGGATAGAACTAGCTCAAGATAGGGGTAGGGTGTAATGAGGTGGACTGGATATAACTAGCTCAAGATAGTCTTGAAATATGATGACCACATATGCCACAGCAATTAAATAAACTATTTACTATTAAAATCAATATAAATGTAAAAAAAAGTATAAAAACGTATCCCAGTACAACCAAGCCCAACCCAAGGTGAACATGCACGCATGAAATAAGGATTAACTAAAAACAAACCAGAACAGGGATTGACAAAAATTATTTTATTGTAATATAATATTTTTTTAATCACATAATTTACTCCTGACTGGTATCTACATTTTCTGTCTGAAGGTTCTTGAAAGAAGCGACCGGGACAAAGGTCACCAGCGTGTACAGCTTGTTGGGCGAGTCTTCGTCATCGTTGCGGCGCCGGGACAGACGCACTCTGATACGGAATGGTACGTTTCTGCGGGACGGTTACAAAATTATTTTAGTAATTATTCAATAAGAGGGGGCTCTTTGAATTCAACATGGCTAATATATAGTTATTGCTGTTAATAATAATCATAAATGCTCAAATTTACTAACATATATTAAATCGGTGAGCTAAGACTTTTTTTGGTGCCATGTTGCAACTATTCCATTCGTTTAAATATTTAGGTTTAAATTCTTCTGTCAATTTAAGTGAGTTTTGTTTAAATTTTATAATTATATGGATTAGAGAATTTTTACAAATTTAATTTTAACATTGAAAACTTACTATTGTGTGTAGCCCTATAGATGATAGAATATATTTATTTTCCATGATATGACATAAAAAAGTATTGAATTTCCATGCTCTGTGTATTTTCATTAGTTTTAATCAGAGAGGATTGATCTATAAACCCCTTAATGCTGTTGGGCTTAGGGTGAGAGTTAGTGGGTACATCGCAGTATTATCTAACACAGACCTTATAAGTTAACTTAAATTCTTTAATCTTGAAATATTGTTAATGTTTTCACCTTTAGTAACTTAAACATAAGCTTAATACTTAAGATAACTTCCTATTTTGTATAGGCCTAGTATCAATTCTGAATAGGCCTGTCTTTTTAAGAGCAACAAAAACTTCCATATGAAATAATGACATTTACTCTTGATATGAAAAGTTACGTAACACCTAGAGTTATCTACGTGGTGTATGGATAACCCTAAAGATGCTACTAGCATTCACATCCAAGTAAATGAAACTATTTATTTATTAAGACCACAATAAATACGGCCATATCAATAAAAAATACAAAGATGTTTTATATTCAGATAATTATACGATTGTACTAGTGACAAAATGAAATAGTGACTGTGACAATTACAAGGATTCTTTAAAGATGGGCACAAGCAGTGTTGATAACTTTCCCACTATTTTATATGTAAGGCAATGAAAGAATAACATTATTTTCTAATTTAAGAAATAATTTACAAAATTACATGATTTGTAGATAAAACCAAGACATTTAATGGCTGTCAGCCGGGCTATTATATCTGCTTTCCCCCCGCCTACATGTCCTCTTTTTGATAAATAAAATAAAGACCCAGGCACATTTTTTTCTTTTCAAGTCCGAATCTGCCGGGGTTTTTATTTTTAATAAGTATCCCCAAGAATAGAAAAAAATCTATGATAAGAATAATATTTAAAAATCTTATTATTCATTCAAAATTATATATCCTCAAAATAATATGTATGAAAAAAGTGCATTGAGCATAAACATTTAGTAATAAATAAAATGATAGAATATTAGGAAAATGGTAGAGCACAAATAAAAGTAACAACACTGACACATATTTACACACACTTAAATATTTCGATGCTAATATAGCATCTTCCTCAGGAAGTAGTAGTAATTAGACCAGTAATAATGTAGTAATTCCTTAAGTAGACCTATTCTAAAAACAATAGTCCTAATGGTGACCTGGCGGTCTAGGGGTAAGGTGTCTGACTTCTGTGCTGAGGGTCTGGGGTTCAATCCTTGGTCCCGGCACAGATTTATCTGATTGCCAAACCCTTCCTTCACCTCTGACAAGATGTGTATTAATCACAACTTGTGAATGTGAGGAATGCCAGGCCTACCACCGTGGTTCGGATTCCACGTTAAACTGTAGGTCCTCCATTTCATCTCACAATCACCCTTCCATTACACATTAGCGTAAGTGTGTATAACTCGAACGGGTAGTAAGACGCAGTGCTAATAATAATAATAATAATAATAATAGTCCTAATTTTTTATTTATCTTCACATGAAAGGTTGGATTAAGATCGGTAAGGTTTTTATTTTTGAATAAAACATTATATAAATGTTGTAAAAAAAAAACACGTGAAATCTTTAAACCCTTGAGATGCGTAATGTTCTACTTCCGATTGTTTCGTTAGAAGATGTTCAAAGTTTTATTAATCAAGATAATAAAACAATAATTAGGTATGTTACTTAAAAAATTAAACTGGGTTATAGTTCGCTGTATTAGTCTCATTTTCAGCCATTACTTTCTTGAAATATCCAAAATATTGATATCAGCCTGCATTACTCCAAACATAAAAATGATATGAACCAAAAAAGAAGAAAAAAACTAAGGAAAAGTTATAATCCAGCTCACTATCTTGGAGCCCACACATAAACCATGTCGAAAAAAAAAATTATGGGTCCAGATGGGGTGCTAAAAAAACTCTCCTACAAATTCACCCCGAACGTGTTCAGGCCCATCTACTTTGCTTTGGTTAACTCGCACTTGTCCTACTTAAATGTAATCTGGGGTAATACTTTTAAACGTCATTTAATACCACTAATAAGACTACAAAACACAGCATTGAAAAATATTTTTCGACTGCCCAGCGGTGAGGACGGCAACATTAAGCTCAAAAGGTTGGGTATTTTGAAATTAACAGAAGCTATTTTTTTATACGGTTGTAATGGCATATAAACTTGAAAACAACCTAACTATTAGTAACCTAAAAATTTGGGAACACAAAAAAAGGAACTACTTTACAAGAAGTCTGAATAATTATTTCCAGAACAGAGTAAACACCACTACTTTTGGACTCTATTCAATAAAGATTAAGGGCCAGTTTCATAGTCAGATTTAGTACGCCTAAAGTACCAAAATGGAATGGGCCAGTTTCGCATATGAAACTGGCCCATTCCATTCAGTTTCAGGTAGGTGACGTCTTGTATTTAGTATAGCGCCGCACTTGAGGCGTACTAAATCTGACTATGAAACTTAAAATTTTTCAATATAATACCATAAGAAATAAAGATGAAGAAACTTAATCATTTTAAAAAGGAAGTTAAGAGGTACATTTTGGAAAATAATTTTGCCCAGGTGATATGTGGGTGAAAAGGTATCTGTAATTTTGTAGCAACTGATGTGATAATTGGAGCAGAATGCGTATGTATACCGTACTTTTTTTTTTTTGTAAAGGTCTTTTTTTTTATACTATTATGTTTATTTGTAATTTTACTATCATTGGGATGATTGCATCTAAAATAATGCGGCCGGGTGAGGACAAATAATGTATACCCTGTAATAAATCTCACTTTCCTAAATGTATGTAACAAGTCAGTGAATGAACCACGCCTACATTAGGATGTTTATATGTATACGAGCCGATTTTAGCTCTTTTTATAAACAAATTCTGAATAACTAATAATCACATAAGCGACAAGGTTGTATCTTTTGGCCGTTCTAAAACTATTTGGAAACATTACGCCAAACCCCAAACATGATACAATGATTTAAAAACTGTCTATAATGAGCACAACTCGTAGTAAATTTAACTTCAAGCGATTTGACTCAATTTAGGCGATCACAAGTATCCTTAACTAGATTCTAGAGTTAAACAATATTGATACCATGGTAAAGAACACGATAAATTGTTTATATTAATTATTATGACAGTTTCCCAACACGGCTTAACTTTACCTTTCAGATAAAATATGCTATTCAGTGGGACGCAAAGCATTATGGGATGACCGTCATCCATCCAGTACACAGGAAAGTTACTCGTTTGTCAATATTTACATTTTGAAAGTGATTTGGGAAATGTATTGTAAAGTTTGGTATAGATATAGTATTTGATAAAAATGTCAAAATCTTAGCGTCTTACAATTCTACGTACGTACTCCCGTGTGCATGATAAAATGAACCAAATGTATCTAAACATTGTATCATAGCAATGAAAAAAAGCCTATAATGGGACGGATTAAGCGTAATACACCTAAAAAAATGAACTACTTGTGGCGTATTAATATATAGCCCCCCTCCCACGTTAAATCAACACATTGACAGGTTTATGTAGGCGGACATCTCCATGAGAAATCAAATTGAGGCATTCCACACACTGCTACGTGATATGGCAGAACTCAATCTAGTTCATTTAGTATTTTTTATAAGATTTAGAATTTCTCACAATATTTGTTTTGTTGTAATAGTAAATTTGAATATGCTTTATCAGTGCTAGAAAAGATTAAATTCCTAATTTGACGCAGGAAAAACAAAATAATCCCGCTCTTGGTTCATACTATCCAAGTAACATGTCCTATTTTTTTGCTCTCACAAATATGGTAACACTGTCTGTCAGTAGAAATTAGTTGAGGTATAATTCATGTTTACCTGATGCCCTTTGACCAGACTTGTTTGTTAAGACGGGTGTCAACTCTAACATCAGGCGTACCCATCTGTTTCAGGGCAAACTTGCGGATTTCTTTAATGGCTCGTGGGGCTCTCCTCTTAAAGCCTACCCCATGTAATCTCTTATGTAGATTGATGGTAAATTCACGGGTCACTACTTCATTAATAGCGGACTTGTTTTTCTTTTCTGCCTTCGGTTTCGCCATCTCACACTGAAACGAAAGTATATACTTTAGGTAAATACAAATGTTCAATACATATATAACTCACATGGACTTACAAAATGATAACATTTAGTGATTTGATAAAACAACAAACTTAGTAGGTATAACTCAAACAAACAACCCAACTATATGGAAGCTATAAACACAATAAAAAGTAACTTATATAGATAAATGATAGAAGATGGATGACGATTTATATTTAATAAAATACCTTTCTTCAAATATGATGGATGGCGACTTCTGAAAAAAACACACACAAAATGGCCGCTTGCATGGATACCAATTACCTCAATAAAAGTTTAATATTTCCTCTATTAAGTTAGAGTATTATTTAATCATTATCCTGTAGAAAAGTCAAGCACGACAGCCATTATGGTTTAAATTTTAAACCTGAACCTTTAATTTACTACTTTGTCATAAGGTTAGGTTTTATGCATAACGCATTAATAATAGTAGTGTATAGCATACAGTGCACAGTTAACTATACAAATACAATGGTTATAATGAAACGTAGTGTTTAAATTATTACTCAAATCGATTATTTTTAATCTATAATAATTAGCCTTAACTCTTTGCTCTACTAGACGAGGTGGTTACTAAACGTACTTTGCTTACGGGGTTCATTAAAAAAAAAACAATATCTTAAGTTTTGTCTTTTGAAACATAAAATTAAACTCATTTTAAAATGCATTTATCAATTAAAATAAGGGAAGGTTTGAAAAGAAAAATACCCCATCGTATATAACGTGATCTATTTGTGACAAGAACATCATACTAAAATTATTGTCAGTGGCGTTGAACAAAAATGAGCCAGTGGTTCTGAACATCATATCCAAGGAACATCTCATGCCATCCCGGCTGTTTTCCTTTTCCTTACATATAAGATATTATAAAAATTCAGGGCTGGTCCTAGGCAATTTGGGGCACCTCTGTGAACTATTGAATGTGAGTCCCATTAAAAAAAGTTATGTGTCAGTAGAGCAGTCAAATCGTATAACAAGTTAAACAATATGAATCAGTTTGAACAAAAAACATAATAGGATAACTTGGTCTTATATTTTCTTTAAATAAACTAAACATGTGAACTCACTCAAACTACTATTTAGAATTATAGATAGATGTATTAATCGTCTATCTCTGTTTCAATATTTGCATCTATCTCTCTTTAGAGACACATAAGAGTTGCATGTCATCTTTACTTGAGTGCAGGGTCCTGTTAAAAAGAGATTTATACTCTACCGGCTGTTGATGTATCTGAGTGTTATAGCCTGCCCAAACCACGCCAAAATTTAGGAGAAGAGAACTATTACATTTCATGTTGAATCTTTCTACAACAATAGGATACAGTCTATACAGTTTATTTTTAAATCGATTTTACTCCACGCTGCGGTGACGACACGAACTGATATCACTAGCGCTACAGCGGCAGTTTAGTCAGCCAAACCTTTCAGTGTTGGAAGTTAATAAGTTTGTTCAAAGGTCGCGCTAGCACCAACAAGCAATGACAAGGTAGATTTATAAGCGGTTTTGTCCGAATAATTAAACAATTAAAATGTTAAACATTGATACAAATGTTAATTACTGATGTTCTTGCTAGCTCAAAAGACCATGAGTAGCACGGTTTGGGTTTTAGAAGGATGACTCGCCCCAACAAAACTTTTCAGCCTTGTGGCATGGATACGGTCGTTCAAATGCCTCAATGAACTATGAAATAATTTTAGAGAGATTTAGATAATTCCATTTTTAGATGTAGTCTCAGGTGATACGTAATAAGAATTAGACGATTCTGTGTTCACAATACTCAAGCAGCTGCTACCACGTGCTATGATTTAAAAAAAAAGTTAAATCACTAAACTTTAGTCGTATAAATATTTTTTATGGGATTATAAAAATTATAATAATTACTAACTTATAGTATTATTTAACTGAATGAAATTGTAATTAGTTTCAATATATTACTTAAATTGTGAGAGTGCGGTGGAGGGGACTAGGAAGAGATGGGGAGAGAGAGAGAGAGAGAGAAAGAGAGAGAGAGAGACTGTGTAGAAAATTATTAAGTATAATCCCCCCTCAGAACACTTGGCCGGGATTTGAACCCTGATTTATCGGTTACTGTCAAACCATAAGCCTGACATTTAGTCTGCGTACCCATGGATGCAGGTGGTCAGAACTTAAAAGTACAATTTGTTTAATTGCCTAGTATTAATATTCCTTGTACTATTTAGTGTTATTTAAATGTAACTAGTGTTTGTTTATTAGTTTATATGTCACACACTAATTTAGCATTATATTTAGAAAACAAACTTCAAATATCTATCTAGCTATGCATACACACTCTTTTAGAGTTGCTGCAAATTCACCCTATTTCTATGTTGTTATTAATTATTAATGTTATTTTTGTAATATTATTGAAAAAAAGAAAGAAAAGTGACTTAACCATCTTTTATTTAATAATGTGTTTTTTCGTGTTAATTATAAAAACTGTGTCTCGACATTAACCAGATATCAGAGTGTTTTTCATACTTCCGACACACTTCCAATTGAAACTGTCTCAGTTATACTGAAATATCGTGGCATGAAGCACAACCATTTTATGTTCAAAAGTATTTCTCGGTGGCGGTGGAGTGGCATTTTAATTTGTATGTTGTCTTACTCAGAATTTCACGCATATATATATATATATATATATATATATATATATATATATATATATATATATATATATATATATGAAACATGTGGATATTGTCATTTAATGTTATCTTACATCAGTAATCTGATTAACCAACTCATTAAGTCCACGCTTGATATTAATTCTGATTACCGTACTTTTTATTTAACTTGATGGTACAATTTTTTATTCTACGTTCCTGTTAAGATGCGGTGCACAGAGTATAACAATAAACAAAGCTAAAGTTGAGGTCTAAGTTGAGATTATATTGTCCAGGCGATCATATCTAGGTTTGTACAAGCGTAAACAATGTTTTGTCAGCCTTTAACTAGCCCCGGCCAAATGGGATTTAATTATATTATTCCAAATATTCTTACTGAGTATGACCCAACGGTTAGTAAGACGCATCAAGAGAAAAATAAAATCGTATTGCCCCATCAGCCATTTTGGCGATTGGGTAACCTCTAAGGTTATATCTTCCCCACAAAGCAGGTCGATAAATTCTTCATGAGCCTATTTATAATTCTCGTTGTTGAAGTATACACGACTAAAATAATTTAGACTTGCAGGTTCTTTTAGAAAAAGAAAAAAAAAAATTCTACGAATGAAACTTTTTTTCCTTATGTAAACAGATGTAAATTATGATTAAATATAAAATTAATTTTCTTAATTCACCAAAGAATTAGATGCTTGTTAACATCGATAGTCGACCTGAATGGTCTTGGGGTAAAGCTCTCGCCTCAGGACCCGATGTTCGTGGTTTCAAACCCAGCCGAGGTTGACGGTTTTCTCTTGAGCTATGGAAATCCGTAGCACAACTTCCTTCGTAATGGAAGTAAAGCTGTCGAACCCATACAATCAGTCGGTTAAAAAAGTGCACATTAAATACGGTACCTTAAAGCAATAAAAACCTACATTAAAATTTTTTTTTTACTTAAGATGCTGACAATATTGAAATTTTTGAAATTCATTAATGCTCAGACGATCAGACAAGTCTGACATAACTGCATTAAAGTATTCGACCACAGAAACAGCTTTGCCTTTATTAAGTGTCACAAAATGATCAAATGGTTGAGAAAAAAAACCCCAGTAGTTTTGAATAAAAAAAACAATCCCAAACGACTTCAGTAACACATTTAAAATCGGTCATAAACGTTCGAAGCAGGCGTTCGTTGGTACGAAGAGATGAAGTCGAGCTAGTTCCCGCGTGATTTAGGACCTTATTATAGGCCGTCGCATAATATCTTGTTCCAAGTGAGGACCGGGTAAAATATTTATCTCTCTTTCTCTCTCTCCCTTCCCCTCCCAACAAACTCTATCCCTAGCCCGACCGAAGACTCAACTGACTTTTTCTTCCCTGTTTGCGGCGTGCGTAGACTGCTGTTGCGTGTCCTTCAATGCCCTCTGGAGTCTGTAGGGTCATTGAATTTCGACTCTTGTCCCCCCCCTCCCCCTTATTTCAACTTCAAACATTTTATTCTCTTCTTATTTCGTCTTTCGCGGTGCAACGCCCTCCCCACCTCTCTCTCTCTCTGTCTGACAGACAGACCCACACTCGGTGCTGATAATGGTTTGTGTAAACTCTTGTGTGAAGGGAACATCTCTAGAATGTGATTGTTGACGTCAACGAAATTATTGTGTTCGAACTTAATCCTAAGATAGCGACATAATTTATCACTTGTAAGATAAAGCAGATTCGTGGTTAGGGTAGATTCCCTCCTCCTCCTCCTCTGACCTCCAAGTGTTGAGGAAGTAACGCCCTATTTATAAAGAGACGTCGTTAAGTGTGGACAGCTTTGATTTTACGGGACGGGATTCGATTCTCGTTCGGCTGTACTCTAGATTTTCTCAATTGTCAATTAGTCATATCTTAAAATTTTTATCTTTATGTGGTCAAATTTTGTTTCCACTAAGATTTTTTTTTTTTAGCACCGCTTCTGACTTCCACTAAGTTAAATTAGTTTAATTTTCCCGAAAAAGCCAATACTTTTTTTCAAAATTTGAAATATTAGTTTTTTTGTACTGATTAAATTTCATTTAACTGTGGATATTTTTTTTTATCCATGGTATAGTAAGAATTTAATTATTACATAGTTAAACTTATACAATCAGAATAATTTAAAAAATAAAGGACTAATGCCAAATAATGTATTTATTATACTATAGATAGGCCTAATCATTATAATATATATATAAAATCATAAAAGTATTTATATTAATATATATTAATAATAAAGGAAGTGTTTGTCTCTGTGTGTGTCTGTGTATGTATGTGTGTCTGTGTGTGTATGTGTTTGATTGTGTGCAATCCCCAGACAAATCTATTGCACTCAGAAATCTGAAATTTTTAACATAGGTGGACGGAAGGGGGTCCGAATGCACCTCGAAGCCGGATTATTAAATTATTAATCAGCTTTTTAATTAGGCAACCTTAAACAAATTTTTGAAGAAAATATTTTTAATCTGGTTTAGAATTACGTTTCAGAGATAAGGTTTCCATTTGAAATGGGGGGGGAGGGGGGAGGGAGGTATATAATTCTTATACCACAGTGGGTCACGGGCAACGCCTTTCGGGATTGCTAGTGTACTATAATAATATATTATATAAGTTTAATATATTAACATTAAATTATTTGAATAAATTTACTAATCAATCATTATATATATATATAATATGTATATATATAATATGTATATATATATATATATATAATATGTATAGGTGGTGCACTCCTGGCGTCTAAAATGTTGGCTGTATGGATAAAGAAGGTCCAACCAAGTTTGGTCGAAACTAAGTGAGGAAAATGTTTGGAAAAGTGAAAGGGGAGGGGTCAGATTTTCATATTTTAAGAAAGTTCTCAGCAGGCTGTACACACTATAATAACGAATAATAACGAATTAATCTCTCTCCTCCAATATTGAAATACAAATTTAAAATATTTGAATAGGGGTCCCAAATTTCTTGACCTTGAAAAAAAATTAATGTAATTATATAGATTTTTAGGTTTTATTTATTATTTATATTCTATTTATTAGGAATAAAACCTCAAAACAAATATGATTGGTTCAAGAAAAAATATAAAAGTATTCCAAATTTAAAAAGTACACTAGAACCTGGTTAATCCGAACTAATTGGGATCAAGGTCTGTTCGGATTAACCGTGAGAAAACAGGGCTAGAGTATTTTAAATTACAGTTGAGTAAGTTTAGTCAAATTTTCATTTATTTAACTGATGTATAACATTTAAATATGTCCTGTGATTATTTGTAGTTAAAGGAAAACACATTTTGTTTACTACAACAGGTAAATATTAAACATTTATGATCAGATATCGCTGTTTCTTACAATTCTCTTTTAACTTTGAGCTTGTTAACCAATCAAATATATTTTGATTTAATTGTTTTAACTGTTTTCCGAAAAGTGTGTTCGTATTATCCGGAATTTGGAACTAATTGAGTTCGGTCTAGCGAGGTTTTGCTGTATTAGGAATAGAACCTCAAAACAAATCTAATTATTTGTATCTTCCCTGAGCTCAAGCTGTAAAAAGTGCGACTAGTTTTATCACCTAAACCTAAACAATGTGTGGACAGCCAACACAAACAACAGATATGTCACACAACATTAGAATGTACGTCAGAACAACGCACACACATAAGATCAATACACGACTCGTAAAGGAAATACTCCGGCACACGCCTGGAAAGAGGACAGGAAACACTGTTTTGTTGAACAAACCCTGACTTTCAAGGTTATCGCGCGGAATTTGTCCGTTGCTCTTTTGTTATTTTATCACCGGGTGATACGTATAGGGCCTATGTACGAGTCACGCCTATGTACTAAGGATGAGGAAGGTCGAATTTTGAGGAAGCGAACCCACATTCACTTGGAGGGGGAGGGGGAAAAAACCCAATATCCCCGTCACTGGCAGTCGAGAGTGATGCCTTAGACCATGCGGCCACCGAAGAGGGTCCCGTTGCTGTCGATGAGAGAATCTTTAAGGATCGTTTTATTTTCCACCGAAATAGGTCATGTTATGTTTTGATCTATCACATTGGTCGAGTGGTTAGGAAGATCAACTAAATAGGCCAACAGGAGTCTATTCCGTTCCCCCAGCAATGTAGTATTTGTAATAAGTTCGTCATACTCACCGTGTTGTAGCCCTCTTGGGTGTACACTGTACACGGTGTTGCTCTGCGGGTTGCGTCACGAGTTACACAGGCTGGAGATCCCTTTCTTCCAACTCTTGTCACCTGAGCGCTCACTCCCCTAACTAAAGAAGCTATAATACTAATATACTCGTTGATCCTATTCTCTTATTTACCCTCTTCACCTTCTCCATACACACAACACTGTTTGTTCCTGCACAGCATCAATTGAAAATTAAAAACAAACATTTAGTCTAGTTTCCTGTTAACTACGAACCTGGTCCCCCGAATATTTTAAAAATATACGCTTAGAGGAAGATATCTACCGACAATTTTCATGAATAACTCAAATATACCGAGTAGTGAATAAAAATAAAAATCTTTACTTACTTAATTATAAGAATCAATCATCAGATCATGGTTGGATCTCAGTCGGGCGTGCTGAGGGTGTTTTTTTTAAAACAGTTCACTCACTCTCTCTCTAAGCAAATGCGGATGGAATTTATATAAATTCAGCCTTCCTCATCCCTAACCTACTAACGTAATTTAATGAGTACATGAGAGTATAGTCCGAAGGGTTAGTAGTAGCCGTTGTACGCCAGTATTTTTTAAATGGTTTGTTTTATTGTTAGTGACTGGAAAACTGTCTTTGTTAAAGTGAAACGGGCGGATATTGATGAAAAAAAGTCCAATATTTATTTGACTTGTTACTTATGGACAACATTGTTAATTATTAAGTTGTGCGATGATTATATTATCCTGATTTTAGAAAATAAGCGTTAACTACGCCGATAATATTACACATTTATATATAAAATTTTCGCCTTGCAAAGCTTGTAATATGGGTTTGTACAAACAACATAATTTTAACAATACTAATAGAGATTCTCACAGTGGCGGTTCTTTGACCGTTTGCAAGGGGGAGCAAGGCTTGACGAGACGGAATTTTTAAATGGTACCCTCCTATTTAAATAAACATATATATGTATACATATATGGCATTCCTTCGATCCTCTTCGGAGTTTTTAGACTTCATGTTATGGAACATGTTAAGGATTCGAAAAACCAGTGGCATAATCAGAAAATCTTAAGGTTAGTTGGCATTACATCCGCGAAAAAAAACCACCAGTTGGATGTGCGATTAGATTATGCCAGATGAAAAGTTAGATCTTGGAAAGTCATGAAAGCCTAAAAATGCAATATTATACCGTCCTATACAGTAAAATCCAGCCATATCTCTCTAAATGTGTTCCAGAGCCAGTAAAATCCAGCCATAGCTCTCTGAATGTGTTCCAGAGCCAGTAAAAACCAGCCATAGCTCTCTGAATGTGTTCCAGACCCAGTAAAAGCCAGCCATAGCTCTCTGAATGTGTTCCAGAGCCGGTAAAAGCCAGCCATAGCTTTATGAATGTGTTCCAGAGCCAGTAAAAACCAGCCATAGCTCTCTGAATGTGTTCAAGAGCCAGTAAAAACCAGCCATAGCTCTCTGAATGTGTTCCAGAGCTAGTAAAAGCCAGCCATAGCTCTCTGAATGTGTTCCAGAGCCGGTAAAAGCCAGCCATATCTCTCTGAATGTGTTCCAGAGCCGGTAAAAGCCAGCCATAGCTCTCTGAATGTGTTCCAGAGCCGGTAGAAGCCAGCCATAGCTCTCTGAATGTGTTCCAGAGCCGGTAAAAACCAGCCATAGCTCTCTGAATGTGTTCCAGAGCCAGTAAAAGCCAGCCATATCTCTCTGAATGTGTTCCAGAGCCGGTAAAAGCCAGCCATAGCTCTCTGAATGTGTTCCAGAGCCGGTAAAAGCCAGCCATAGCTTTATGAATGTGTTCCAGAGCCAGTAAAAACCAGCCATAGCTCTCTGAATGTGTTCAAGAGCCAGTAAAAACCAGCCATAGCTCTCTGAATGTGTTCCAGAGCTAGTAAAAGCCAGCCATAGCTCTCTGAATGTGTTCCAGAGCCAGTAAAAGCCAGCCATAGCTCTCTGAATGTGTTCCAGAGCCGGTAAAAACCAGCCATAGCTCTCTGAATGTGTTCCAGAGCCGGTAAAAGCCAGCCATATCTCTCTGAATGTGTTCCAGAGCCGGTAAAAGCCAGCCATAGCTCTCTGAATGTGTTCCAGAGCCGGTAAAAGCCAGCCATAGCTCTCTGAATGTGTTCCAGAGCCGGTAAAAACCAGCCATAGCTCTCTGAATGTGTTCCAGAGCCGGTAAAAACCAGCCATATCTCTCTGAATGTGTTCCAGAGCCGGTAAAGCTCCTCCATATTTTCCCTCCATAAGAATGTCGCCAAGGATAATATAACAATGCTAATAATAGCGCTAATGTAAATGAAAACATACAAGTCGGTCCGCTGGATCTGTTTCCCCCAATTTCTCTTTGACTCTCATTCATCATTCTCATTACAGGAGCAACAGTGTCAGGACGAGAAGGGCCTGAAGGACAGATGTAATCACCCTCCCTCTCTTCCTACACACGTTGCTGAGGATCTTCAGTTTGTACCAACAAACTTTGACGGTTCCTCAGATTGATGTGAGGAGGTAGACTGAATGTCATGTTCATGTAACTCAGTCCGGTTCGCGAGGTGACAAGAAGGTTGGGGGGTTGTAATCCTGGTCGGCTGTATTGAAGGTACCTTTTTAATCAATGATTTCCCAATCTCCTTCCATGCAAACTTATTAAGATATATCTATATATATATAGTCCGGATGGGTAGTAATAGCTGGGCCGTTAGAGTCAAGCAAACTATCTCACATCCAACTCTCAGCGTTATTTGACTTCAAGTAAACTGGAAAGTGATGGCTTTACTTTCGGCTAGGGGAGCGGTTAGAACTACTGTCTCTGACTCGGGACACCGGGGTTTATTTCCCCAACAAATACACCGGGGGATGTTTTTTCCTGTAATGTGATTGCCAAACCTTTCTCAAGAAGAATTTCGGCGATGTCTCTTAAAATTCCCCTTTCTACTCCCGTCTCTTTAGATTATCTAGATTAAGTTACCAATCACAGGTGCGGGATTTAGGACGGGAGGACTGAGACGGGCTGGAACCAAACATTTTAAATATCTTCTCTGACAGCTGATTCTCCAGGAGTGGGCTGATTCGCCAGGAGTGGGCTGATTCGCCAGGATTGGGCTGATTCGCTAGGAGTGGGCTGATTCGCCAGGTGTGGGCTGATTCGCTAGGAGTGGGCTGATTCGCCAGGTGTGGGCTGATTCGCTAGGAGTGGGCTGATTCGCCAGGTGTGGGCTGATTCGCTAGGAGTGGGCTGATTCGCCAGGGGTGGGCTGATTCGCCAGGAGTGGGCTGATTCGCCAGGAGTGTGCTGATTCGCTAGGAGTGGGCTGATTCGCTAGGAGTGGGCTGATTCGCCAGGAGTGGGCTGATTCGCCAGGAGTTGGCTGATTCGCCAGGAGTGGGCTGATTCGCTAGGAGTGGGCTGATTCGCCAGGAGTGGGCTGATTCACCAGGAGTAGGCTGATTCGCTAGGAGTGGGCTGATTCACCAGGAGTGGGCTGATTCGTTAGGAGTGGGCTGATTCACCAGGAATAGGCTGATTCTCCAGGAGTGGGCTAATTATATACACTACAAACAAATAGGTTGAGAGTGAATATAAACCAATCTTAGCTAGTTTATAAGATGCATGAGTGATCTCATGGTATAAGGTGTCGTTCTTATAGTATAGTGGCTTGCCGTTGATGAGGAGATCTCTGTTCGAATCCAGACATTTGTGTTGAAGTGTTTAAAAAAAATTGTTTCCCATTGTATTTATCTCCACGCCAATGCAGGTACATTTTCTCTCAATTATACCCTCCTCATCCCCACCCTATTAGAGTTAATATGCGGGTATAATGTCCAGGTAGTATAACGCCGCACACACACAAAAAATACTATTTAATTTCAATTATTAATTTATTACAAGAGTGTTTGTCCCGCTCGGTTTATAATATACACGCATACTTTATATGCATTCACATTAATTACGCTAGCGTGTTAAGGATAAGGAAGGTAGAATTTAGAGTGAATTTACCAGAACTTCCGTGGAGAGAGAGTGGGAAATCATTTAGATAAAAATAACTCGGTACACCAAACCGGGATCAAACGCCTACCTCCCCGTCATCGGCAGTCTATTATACTGCGAAAGTAGCACCTTAGACCATGCGGCCACCGAAGTGGGTTGCTCTTAATAATCCTCAGACTACTAATCCATAACAAAGGGTTTTAAACTAATGTGTATCTTTTAATTATTTTCAAATGGTAAATTTATCTACTCATGTTTTTGATTGCTTCTTTAATAAATAATAGATCAAATTCAATCAGCATTAATTAAATTTCGTTTTTGCTATCATTTGACTGATCTCTCATTACATTACATCCATGACAAATTAGCGTAATTAGTACATATGCTTAGAACCCGAACGGTTAGTAAGACGTGGTGCTAAAAAAAACTAGTAGAGAAACAAATGAATGCGAGCCTCTGTAGACCCGTCATGTCCATAAATCATACTACAATTTCTTATCATCAATAAGTTAACCAAAATAATGTTAAGGTTGGCCCAGTATTTGTCTCTACCCCTATCCTCCGTGCTTCCTAACTACCCCTCCCCCTTCTATAACCCTCCCCTCTCTTAACACACTATAGTTTGAAGTACACCTCCACAATTTAAACCCTCCCCCGCCACTACGGAACATCTTCATCTCTAGCAGTAATACGCGGTGTTAAAAAACACACCGGGAGATATAGATTGGAACAACCTCCACCCACGTCATGGGCACACAGACTAAGGTGTAAGTCTCGTATGGATTGGTTTAGTGGCGATAGAGAGATCGGGGTTCGAATACCAGCTGGATGTACTCAAGTATTATCTACTAAATATCCCTCTACGAGAATGTGGGTACATTTACTATAGTATTATGTCCTCCTCATCCCTATCCTATCAGTGTGTGTATGTCTACAAACCGGACAGAGAGTAAGAGCGCCGCGCGGCGGGAATTGACATCAGGAGCTTTATAGGCAACCCGCTATGCAGTAGTGTGTAACTGGTTGACGGTATGCGCCTGACACTCGACTTGAACCTGTAGATTTGTATCCTAGACAACTCGCCCCTAATTCTCGAGTCATAGTTTAAATGAGTGTTAGTGAGAATATGGAACTATAAAACCTGCACAGGTATCTTGAACATACAAGATTACCACAAATAGTGATATACCCCAATTCTGTTAAGGATGAGCATATTATCCTACAGCTAGAAAAGTTACTGTATCTACTTTCACGTATTGATACGTCAAGTAATTGATATGGAGCTTTTTTTTTTTAGATATTCAACCTCAGTTATTTTGGGGCAAAATGCTCGCTTCAGGACCCGATGTTCCTAGGTTCAAACCCAGCCAGTGTCGATGGATTTTTCTTAATTGATAAACATCTGTAGCACAACCTTCTTCAGAGGGGAAGTAAAGCCATCGGTCCCATGTTGATTGTGGCATGTAAAACAACCCTGGCAAAATTGGTCGGCCCTTTTGCTCTGGCTCATAGAAATTCAGTGCGGAAGGCACCACACCTCCTGAACTCTGGTAGTACATGTGATTTCTACCAGATGGTGCAGGCAGCACTAGCCTGCTGAAAGGAGTTCATGCCGAGCTCTGGATGAATACAAATCGGGTTGTTCAATTTAAAAATAATAGGGGCTGCTACTGTAGTAAAATAGTAAAATGTTATCAATGTTGAGTGCAATTTTTTGTATTTTCTAAAAGCCTCTTCTTATGAAAATCAGACTATATTTGAAACCACGAGGAGAGCTACCCCATCTTTACATCAAGTTAAGTGAACATCAGTTAATCGTGATCCTGGTATCTTGTTTTGGTTAAGTTAGGTTAGGTTAGGTTAGTTTAGTTAGTACCGCGTGTGTCTGCCAGCCATGTTGCTAGCAACTTTAAAACGGTAATTTAGTGTTTTTATCTATTCACTTGCGGTATTATTAACCGACTGATTATATCAGCACACGAGAGTTTCTATGAGCGAGAACGAAAGGGCCCACCAATATTGCCTGAAAAGGTTCCAGGGTTCTTTTACAAGCCACAACTGACATGGGACCGACGGCTCTACTTCCTCTCCGAAGGAAGTTGTGCTACGGATTTTTATCGCTCAAGAAAAATTCATCGACCCCGGCTAGGTTTGAACCCACGAACATGGGGTCCTGAAGCGAACACTTAACCCCGCAATCCCCGAGGTGTAAGGTAATTTAGTAGCTCAATTGTTTGTTTGTGTTGTGCAGACCCCGTGGTTTAATTTGCTAACACCAAAGTGTTGTAAGACTCTTCTAAAGTTCTATTTGGTAGCTCCAGGGAACTCCAATCTGAAAGTACATATTTGAAGCCTATCAGCCTTAACTGCTAAAGTTAAAATGTTTGACAATTCATACTATGTTTGTTTAAGTTAGTTAAACGTTAAGTGGAGGTTACATTACTTTAACTTTCAAGTTGATTGTGATTTCAACATAAAGTGCGTAGTGATGGCTTCTGTTTGAAAAAAACAAAACATTATGGGGACCGTTAAGTTACGTTATTCTAACATTACGTGAACTTTGAATTGATCGCGATTCCAGCATAATGGTGTTATGCTTGAGACTTGTAACCAGCCTCGTGGTGTAGTGGTCACTGCACCTGGCTACGAGTCTAGGGATACTGGGTTCGATCCCCGGCTGGTAGCGTGGGTATTTTTCACTAAAAGGGGAAATACCCCGACGGTCACCAGGGTTTGGTTAGTTGGGCTTAATTGTTTCCACTGGTTCCACACCCTCATACTCACTATCACCATCACTTCATCTCATCATGACACGGAAAGGATGTACTATTAGTACATTCAGACAAGGGTACATTAGTACTGGATAATATTTACACTACTGGGCTACGAGGAATGGTAGCCCAAACGAGCAATATTAAAACACTTGAAACTTGTAACATTCTTGTCCTGAGTGAGTTCAATTTAATGTGTTGTTGGTCGACGAGTTTTCATTTGCTATTCCCTTGTTTAAGGAGGGGTGTGGTGGGTGGTTTCCTTTGCACCCCACCCTGTTCCATCCCCTTCCCCATTTCCCCATCGCAATCAGGGTGTATTATCAGAGGCCAGTGCTACCACAACTGCAGACAGACAGCTGGCGGGATATGACATCATACCTGGTCTCACAGTTGAGCCAACCTTCTTCAGTTTTACGTTCACTTCTTACTAGCCTCACATGTCAACTTTATCATTTTCTATTAGCAAGGCTTAAAATTATATATATATAACCATATATATAAATAATGTACACACACAATTTAAGAACAGATTAAATTTATCTGTAAGGCTTTTCTAAAATAAAATAATTAGGACTAATACACAAAATACGTCGTAATTTTTTTTTAATTTGTTTGAATCCGTGGATCCCAATATCACGTGGTATAGGCCTACATTTTCCTATTCACACAAACAATAGGGGGTACTACTATTAAAAAGGCCTACGCTTACGTGTCGCCCAAATATTATAAACCTATTTGCGAGTGATGAATTCCTAAATTGACGTTTCCATAACTGCGGTTCAATCAATTCACTTTTCATGAAAAATAAAGCTTTCCTTCCTTAGTTTGATTATCCTATTATAGGATTTGACGGGAAAGCATTTTATGTGGCCTCTCTTTATGTCTCAGTGGTATAGTGATCATCTACAAGTCTTGGAAACTTTGGTTCGATTCCGGGTAGGTCTGACGAAGATATTTGAAGAAGTATTTGTATGTATGAGTATTCAATCTGGTATCCATTTAGTATATATTTAGGAGCTAAGAGAGTACCTCAGTCAAACTAACTTGTATATTCTTCTTTTGTTTAAACCTATGACTACTAACCACTTAATCTAAGAGGTAGTCTAAGATGACGGCCAGACTGGGCGAGTGACTAAAATATAAAATAGAACACATTGGTTGTAATGAGAGGTGGCCAGACTGGGCGAGTGACTAAAATATAAAATAGAACACATTGGTTGTAATGAGAGGTGGCCAGACTGGAGCGAGCGACTAAAATATAAAATAGAACACATTGGTTGTAATGAGAGGTGGCCAGACTGGAGCGAGCGACTAAAATATAAACTAGAACACATTGGTTGTAATGAGAGGTGGCCAGACTGGAGCGAGCGAGCGACTAAAATATAAAATAGAACATATTGGTTTTAATGAGAGGTGGCCAGACTGGAGCGAGCGAGTAAAATATAAACTAGAACACATTGGTTGTAATGAGAGGTGGCCAGACTGGAGCGAGCGAGTAAAATATAAAATAGAACATATTGGTTGTAATGAGAGGTGGCCAGACTGGAGCGAGCGACTAAAATATAAACTAGAACACATTGGTTGTAATGAGAGGTGGCCAGACTGGAGCGAGCGAGCGACTAAAATATAAAATAGAACACATTGGTTGTAATGAGAGGTGGCCAGACTGGAGCGAGCGAGCCGGTACAGTCTAGTTTACAGGCGCTAGGCAATATTATTGTATGTTGGTTCATTGAGTGCTAGGAAAACTTCTCATTTCGACATTTTTATTATTATCGATAGGTTTAGCACACTTGCTACTAACGGTCTAATTTAATTGGTAAGATCATAAACCATACTTATATATATATAACTTATATGTTAAAATACTTCAATATTATCAAAGTAGGCCTTTACAAATAATAATCACTATTAGCGTGGAGAGAGGATGAGAAAACCACAACAATAAATCACTTGTTAAAACCCCCCTCAGTTCACTGAGCCAAGATTCGAACCTTTGCCTCCTCGTCAACAACTATAGAGAGCTATCTGCTAATCACGGGCTCGCTCGCACGCTTGTCAGGCTGACCGAACCCTAAGGATGATAAAGGTTATTAATAATTGATGTGTTTCACAAACTGATACGTGATGGCTATTCAAAGAATCAGTCCTGAGAACTGAATAAAATTCAAATTAAGTGAAAAATGACAACCCGAGCACGGATATCGAACCTGGGACCTAATGAAAGATGGCTCAGTGGTTAGAGCGTTGGTGCATAAAGTCAAAGTTCCCGTAATCGATTCCCGTGTCCGGGTCGTCATTTTCCACTTAATTGAATATGAGAAAGTTTGTTTTTGAGGAAGTGCATCCTCATTAGCTTGGAAAAGACGTAGGTAAAATCACAGTGATGCATCATACATAATATGTGGAAACTCCCGAAAGTACACACAAAGATACGAACCTTGACCTCTTCGTCTGCAGCAATCCAATCTACTACGTGGCTGACGTCTTTGTCCACGTGGATAAAACCGTTGTGGCTAAGTTAGTTTGTAAGTCGTACAGTATGTACATTATATTTGACACTAAGCCACTGTTTTATTACTTATGTACGTACTCTGATGCGCCATGTGAAAGAGTTGGTTTTTTAAAAGTTGCTTTAATTAGTTTTAAGTGTTCCAGTCGACACAAGGGAATTAATTGTTTGTATTAATAAGGAAGGGCCGTGGAGGGTTGGCGAGATGAACAACCATGAGAAATACTCATCTTAGTTCGAGCCTTGGATGGGTCAGGCACACTATTCGTGAACACATATCTCTCCCTCACTGTTGGATCAACATGAATCTCCTAAGGTAGTACAAATCTCTCCCTCACTGCTGGATCAAGATGAATCTCCTAAGGTAGTACATATCTCTCCCTCACTGTTGTATCAACATGAATCTCCTAAGGTAGTACATATCTCTCCCTCACTGTTGGATCAAGATGAATCTCCTAAGGTAGTACATATGCCAGGTATATTGAAACTACCCGCGTCAGTCCTAAGTGCCAGCCTCATATATTCTGGTTTGCTGGTGATGGTGATTGATATCGGGGGTTCAATCTCTGCCGGTTGAATTGAGAATGGTTTTTAATAAATGTGTACCCATTCTTCTTCTCTGCACATGCAGGTACACTTCCTCTCGAACCCTACCTTCATCCCTGGATACAAGGACGTGGTGGAATCTCGGCAGGCCTAGAAAATACAATACAGTTATTTTGCTGTCAATATTAAAACAATATAGCTATATTTTAATTATCATTTTACTATCGATACTAATGTCAAAATTGACAGTTAAATCACATGACTTGACGTATAAATATATTAAAGTAGATCCTGTAGCTTACTATAGCTCAGCGCTAGTGTACTCACCTCTGATTGGAGGAGCCGGGTATCGAACCCGTGTCGCCCTGTTGGACACACTAGAGAGAGAGGAGAGTTGTTCTCCATCCTCATCCCAAGCTAATGAGAATA
Organism: Timema podura; assembly: GCA_033556935.1. Classification (NCBI taxonomy): domain Eukaryota; kingdom Metazoa; phylum Arthropoda; class Insecta; order Phasmatodea; family Timematidae; genus Timema; species Timema podura. The sequence continues at coordinate 10,540,892 of JAVRXN010000007.1, read as the reverse complement.
TCAGACTCTCTAAGCTTCCTCCCTATTCCTACGATAGTGCCTTTATTAAGGTGGGGATGTAGGGGAAGTGAGAAAGGCTCAGTGTTCTTGCAGTTTTTATATCAAAACATTTGTTTGGACAAAATAAATCAAATATTGCTCCAGTACAAACATATAGTTTAGTTTTCTTTACACGGTGATATCAACAGTTGTTGAATATCTGTCAAAGGTGTCCTGGAATTTAATGACAACTTTTTATCTTAATTTAAAAAGTTCCTCGTCTAATACCGCCATGCTCATGACCAATATTCAACAACTGTTGATATCACCACGTGAAGAAAACTAAACTATAGGTTTCTGCTGGAGCAATATTTGAGTTATTAGCTTCAGTGGCCGCATAGTCTAAGGTGCTACTCTCGCAATAGACTAGACTACCGAGGACAGAAAGATCAAGATTGAATCCCGGATGGGTTTACTGAGGGTGGTTTTTCCTTAATGGTTTTCCACTCTCCTTCCACGGCAATTCAACCCTCCTAATCCCAAACACATTAGTGTAATTAGTACATAGGCGTATGAACCCATAACGGTACTAATATTGGATTTATTTTGATCAAAACATGTTTTTTTGTCATAAAAAGTGCACATTAAAATAGTTTGGTTCAAATGTTGATGTTAGGTCTGTGAGCAGGTGGGGGGTACGATATTCGGAGTTCACTACAAGTACAGTCTAACCCGACCCACGGCTGTTCCAGAGCTGTTGGTGGTTGGTAAGTCTGGCCGGCGCGACTCATGGTTCACGCACAATGTAATATGCGTGTGCGTGTGTGACACCCCTATTGACCTTCCCCAGTGTTTTCAAGGTTACACTGTTTACATCACTGCTCGTCTGGCTATTTCCCCTCCCCCCTTTCTAAACTTCCCCTGATCTCCCACCCCTCCTTACAACCCTAGCCATTGCTGGCTTCTCCTTGCTATTCAATTCAATCTTGGCGGAGAGAATAAAGTGCGTGACTTAGGCCGGGTCCCGACTTGCTCTCAGCTCGCTGCTATGGGAGATGGCAGCCATTGCCTCCCTGACTCAGTTATAATATAGGTGTAGTAAAATAGAAACTACCGCCTGACTCAGTTATAATATAGGTGTAGTAAAATAGAAACTACCGCCTGACTCAGTTATAATATAGGTGTAGTAAAATAGAAACTACCGCCTGACTCAGTTATAATATAGGTATAGTAAAATAGAAACTACCGCCTGACTCAGTTATAATATAGGTGTAGTAAAATAGAAACTACCGCCTGAATCAGTTATAATATAGGTGTAGTAAAATAGAAACTACCGCCTGAATCAGTTATAATATAGGTATAGTAAAATAGAAACTACCGCCTGAATCAGTTATAATATAGGTGTAGTAAAATAGAAACTACCACCTGACTCAGTTATAATATAGGTATAGTAAAATAGAAACTACCGCCTGACTCAGTTATAATATAGGTGTAGTAAAATAGAAACTACCGCCTGACTCAGTTATAATATAGGTGTAGTAAAATAGAAACTACCGCCTGAATCAGTTATAATATAGGTGTAGTAAAATAGAAACTACCGCCTGAATCAGTTATAATATAGGTATAGTAAAATAGAAACTACCGCCTGACTCAGTTATAAGCTATGAAGGCTACATTGGAATATTGGAAATTATTGCCTGAATAATTTCTAAACAGACGTGATATGATGTTCCTTTTTTTTTAAGCACCGCGTCTTACTACCCTTTCGGGTTATACGCTTACGTACTAATTACGTTAATGGTTTTAGGGATTAAGAATATTATATTTAGAGGAAGTGAACCTGCATTTGCGTGGATTGAAAGTGGAAGACTATATTGGAAAAAAACCTCTGTACATCCGATTGAGATTCGAGCCTCGATCTCCCCGTCATCGCCAATCTAGTCTACTGCAAGAGTGGCGCCTTAGACCACGTGGCCACCGAAGTGGGTGATGAGGTTAATTCTAAAAGCAGTATTACACTGTGATATTTCTTTAATAAAAGAAGAGTATTTATTTTATAAAGCAATATATTTTAAAAGATCCGAGACAGTCTTTGATGAAAGGAGTATTTATTACATTGCCTCACATTTCTTTCAAAGTTTGTACAACAGAGGTAGGAAATAAGAATCAACAGCTGTTTGCTATAAGATCTTGAAATTGAATAATATCCAAATTATATAAGAATAGACCGAGAAACTCTTAAAGATTTGCTCCATTAACTAGGCCTATTACAAGAAACACTAACTTATTTTAAAAATGACATCATCTTGGAGTTTCTCGATCTATTCGTACGTAGTTTTGATAATATTCCGGCTATGTAGGAAAAGGATAGCAAGGGAGACCAGGAAAGAAATGGGAGGAGCATATAACAGAAGGTGTGCAAGTGAGAGGAGAAGAATGGAAGCAATTAATGGAGGAAGAATGGTGGAAGGATAGAGAAAGATGGAGGCATTTTATTGAACTGACCCGGCTACAGGCTGGAAACAGTTGATGATGATGATGATGATGGAATCGTAAGAAGACATTCTGTTCACAGAGTACAATATTACGTTTTTAACTGCTTCGTATGTTTCAAACATCATCATTTTCTTCGATAAACCCCCAACGCATGTTTTAAAACGTAAATATTTTATTTAAAAAATGGTAAAATAGGCTTACATCATTTTCTAAATTATCTTTGTTGTATCGTCAAAACTACGTCCTATTTTGTGATCAAATATCTTTTTTGAAATATACATGGCAGTGTAATATCGCCCTAATAGACTCAACTCAACCAATTTTGAAATGGGAGCAACCCCTTAAAGAGGATAGAGAAGGTGATGGTGTCCCTACATCCCCCCCCCCCAAAGACGCCACTGAATTATAACCATGTGGGGCGCCATTTAAATCTGTTATAGCCCCCCCGGGGGATAGTCCCACCCGTTCTGACCACAGATACCCACCGAACGCACAGTCAGCTGAAAATATGTGATTTTATCTTCACTCTCCAGGCGAATACCCTCAACTTTGGGCAGGTGGATTGTCTCGTCACTCGAATCCCGGCTGCATGTATTGGGGAGGGATATTTATAAATGGTTTCCCCCTCATTTTAGATCCAATTGTAGTTTAATAAACCTCATCCCATTAATTTATTTAAGTGCGAGTAAGCCTGACGTGATACAAAACATTAAAGTTGGTGAATTCCAGCTCCCCTCATTAAAATTTACCTCACTCATTTTGTTCCTCCAAACTATCTTTATATTTAAAACGTTTGTTTTTTAAAAAATTAAAGCGATTCCCTTAGTCAATGATTTCCAGAGTTTTAACCAACCGATTACAGCCACCCCTTCCCACCAAAAATAGAAAATTAAATACCATAAATTTGCCCAAAAACGTTGTATTTCTAAAATATTTAAAGAGAGTTGATTTTTTTAAAATTAAAATTATAATGTATTCTACCTGGATTAATTGATTTTCCATTTTCCATTTTTAGACCCTAAAAACTACGGTCGTCATTACTAAAAACCGACGCACGGTCAACGAACCAGATGATATAGTCCAAGTCACAGATATAAAAAAGATTCATTCGCGTGTCCGAGTGGTTAGCGAGATAAATTATAGATCTTTGAGGTACCGGTTCGATTCCAGTCCTACAGTAAGTCACACATTTAAGTCCCTTATAATAACACTAATAATGATATTGTCAGGGTCGGTGTAAGGGTCCCCGGCGCCCTGGGTGAGATTTAAAATTTTCACCCAGCGTGACGCAAAATAACGATAAAAAAGGCGCCAAAATACCGAACAAAAAAGAGAAAAAAACAATTAAAGAAGAGATAGATAAAAAAACTAGAGGCGATGTCCACCCACCATTAGCTTTGTCAATGATTGAGAAAATATTATCCTTTCTTCCATTTATTTTATCTTAATATTTACGGAAGCGTTTGATTAAATATCAACGAGATTCGCAGACAAAGCGACCCCGAATGTCATTTACTTGTTTACTTACTCAATGGCAATCTGAATTCTAGAGTTCCCCGCGTAGGTTCAGACCTGTCCTGGATATTGTGCTGTTTGGAACCCGCCCTTACCAGTCCTGGACAGGTGAATATTACAGGCAGGTGTGAGATCTAGATGTGTGTGCGTGTGTGAGAGTAAGGACCCAGTTTCGTACTCTTTCAGATTCACGTACAATCTCGTTGGGAGATATTTAGATAAACATTATATTATTTAGATCACGAGTTAAGATTTACTTAAAATCCCCCACGTGCGGTCTGAACATCAAACTCATCCTGTCTGGTCACGGGTAGGTTTAGGGTTCTAATATAAGTTGGGTGAACTGAGAATGGTTTTCCAATAGACCTCCACGCAATTGCGAGTACATTTATTCCAAAATACCATCCATCTTGGGTAGATTGACAATTTCTTGGGCCAATCTGGGCTAGAACAAAAATAAATCTATAGAAAATATAATTTTTAATTTTTTTTCTTTCGTTTGTTTAATTTGTTTTAAATAAATGATACATTTATATTTATGACAAGATAAAAACTTTTAAATACATACGCCTATATAATTTTAATTTTTTTTTAGGGAGTCGAAAGTTAGTAAATATTTAAACATAATTCACATTTTCAGCTATTTTTTAATGACTGGATGATTTTTTTTCTCCCAAAAATCCAGAATTCAACCTCCTTCATAAAATATTCACAGGAATGAACTAATGGGTATTTTGTAATAAATATTGCCCACGTAACAGATTTTACCCGGAAATTAAACAAAAAATTGGTTTCTTTAAAACCGGGTGGTTTTTAAAATTTGGAGCATTTTCCGGGACATTTACTGATACGGAACAACGGAACAAAAACCGGGACAGTTTCCCCACGAGCGTAGAAAGGTTGAGGTTGGGGTTATTCAAACCCCCCTCCAGCCCCCTTCGTTGGACCCCCCTTGAAATTGAAGTATCCTTCAAAATGGTGGTTTCGTTACACAAACTCGTACTTTCACTATTAAATTTGTGTAACATCAGTCAAATACTAATTAATTATTCCTTTAATACCCGAAGATTTTTATTGTAAAAATAGTTCTGTCAACATTTAAAATAACATTTTTTTTTATGGAACGTTCAAATAGTATCGAAGAACTAAAACCGTTTCTAAGAATGTGCCGAGCTTTGTGCTATCAACTTTTTTTTAGCACGTCTTACTACCCATTCGGGTTATACGCTTATGTACTAATTACGCTAATGGTTTTTAGGGATGAGGAAGGTTATATTTAGAGGAAGTGTACCCGAATTTTAGTGGAGGAAGACTGGAAAACCATTTTAGTAAGAAAAAACCACCATCATTACACCCGACCGAGATTCGAACATCGATCTCCCCGTCATCGGCAGTCTAGTATATTTCGAGAGTAGCACCTTAGACCATGCGGTCACCGAAACAGTTTCTAGTATCAACTGATCCCGTTTAATTTGGTACATGCTATAATAAGCACATACCCCCTCCACCCCTACACACACACACACACACACACACACACACACACACACACACACACACACACACACACACACACACACATACACACATCATGATATCTTGGGAGCCCGCTATGGAAGGCCTTGTTTCGTACCAGAATCCTACTGAATAGCAGTATTTTGGTACGATAAAAGGCCTTCAAGAACGGTAGTAGAAAATCCGTTTTGGAGAAGACCTTTCCTGCCACCTATAAAAATGATCTTTCTACCCCATTGATTGTCCGAGAAGAATAATCAGCCTACTCTCGATTGACTGACGGACTGCGCCGGACGCCTTGGACACCCCTGACACGAGTGCGCTAGTGTCCAAACAACAATACAGCTGCCATTGTGTTCCACTAGAGCCAATATTTCTACTAGGGGAATGATATTTACCGTGCACTTACTGCACGAACTGATTACATCACCACACGACGACTTACGAGCTAACTTAACTCTGGTACAGATACAACATCCGGTTCCGGTCGTCAATTCATCATTATCGACGTGGACGCCCCAATTTGACCAACCACAACATTTTACCGGAAATAAGGATGTGGTATTGATATAAAAGTATCGATAAAAGTTGTATCAGTATCGATAGAATAAAGCGGCTCCGTGGTGTAGTGGTCAGGGCACCTGGTTACGAGCCTAGAGGTCCCGGGATCGATTCCCGGCTGGTACCTTGGGTATCTTTACCTAAAGGGTAACTAACCAACTGTCAACGGTTAGTTAGACTTAAGTTCAATTTAAGTAGTCAACTGGTTCCTCACCATTACCCTCATACTCACCATCATAAGAGTAAAACTACAGGTATTGAAAAGAAAATATCGATAAGCCTATTGTACTTCTTTCTCATTCCTAAACGTGAATTAAGCCCGCTGTCCTTAGCTCAATAGACAGACGAGCTAGCGACTGGACACCCACACTGGTGGTCACGTTGTTCAGGGCATCCAGCTCCCAGCAAATCTAATGACCGGCAGGTCATGGCTCGAATCCCGACCAGGTGCTCTTGGGGGAATTTTCCGCACGCGATATACCATTGTGGTTCCCAACCTCTTCTCCACACGAATGCGTGTGCACTTCTATTCTCTTCATCCTTATTACTTATATTAAGCCATTATAAGCCATGTTCATTTTTTGACCCGCTATCATGATTATTTACCCTTACGAGTACGATATGGCTACATTCAGAGGGAGTGTATCTCTGATGGAAAGTGTCCATTTGACCAGATATAAAACATATACTTACTGGTCAATATTGGCCACAACTAACCCTTATTGTTAATATTGTTGACTATAGTTGAGATGAGGACTCGAACATTGTGGAGACCCTCATCAAAGTGTTCCGGATTAAAAGATACGTACGTTTATCACGTGGTCAGTCTTTCCGGTGGTGTCTGTTGTTGAAACAATGTTATTAAGGGAGGGTAACCGGGGGTAGTGCAACATAATGGCATCCCTCCGCTTGTATACGTAGTTTATGTAGTCGTTCCGGATATAAATACCACACAAGTTGAGAAGGAAGGTCACCAACCAGAGCTATCTGCTGGATACTTGCGTTGAATGCGGTTGGAATGAGATATCTAAGAGATGTATGTGGAAAAACTCGTATGGACAGAGACAGTAATGAATGGGTGCTGAAGGAGTGTGGTTTGAAGGGGAATTCAAGAGGTCACTGTCATAGAAGTGTCTTACGTTGGTTTGATAATGTTGAGAGGATGAGTGTGGACCGAGTGACGAAGCAAATATATGAAGGTAGAGTGTATGGATCTAAAGGAAGGGGTAGGCCATGTAAAACGTGGCTAAATGTTGTAGTTGAATGCGTGAAAAAGAGGAACAATAAGAGCTTTAGTAATAAAAGAGCGTGTATGGCTGTTGAAGAGAGTATCCAAGAACAGGGAAGTGTGGATAAATTTAGTGAGGATGGATTAAGTACGGAGTTGTTTTTTGAGTTATATTCACAATTTCTGACCTACCCCGCTGTGTGCGGTGCTAGAGAGTCAGTCTCAAGCTACTCTGGATGACCTGTATGTAGTGCTAGACAGTCCCAAGCTACTCTGGATGACCTGTATGTAGTGCTAGACAGTCCCAAGCTACTCTGGATGACCTGTATGTAGTGCTAGACAGTCCCAAGCTACTCTGGATGACCTGTATGTAGTGCTAGACAGTCCCAAGCTACTCTGGATGACCTGTATGTAGTGCTAGACAGTCCCAAGCTACTCTGGATGACCTGTATGTAGTGCTAGACAGTCCCAAGCTACTCTGGATGACCTGTATGTAGTGCTAGACAGTCCCAAGCTACTCTGGATGACCTGTATGTAGTGCTAGACAGTCCCTAGCTACTCTGGATGACCTGTATGTAGTGCTAGACAGTCCCAAGATACTCTGGATGACCTGTATGTAGTGCTAGACAGTCCCAAGCTACTCTGGATGACCTGTATGTAGTGCTAGACAGTCCCAAGCTACTCTGGATGACCTGTATGTAGTGCTAGACAGTCCCAAGCTACTCTGGATGACCTGTATGTAGTGCTAGACAGTCCCTAGCTACTCTGGATGACCTGTATGTAGTGCTAGACAGTCCCTAGCTACTCTGGATGACCTGTGTACTAGTGTATGCAATGCACCCCTCTCCTGCCAGCGACATTGAACTTGGCTGGCAGTCTCCCCTCCTGAGGCTCTCAACACGCACCAAGAGAAGGGACAGGGCGCTGCCAGCGATGCGTGACCCGGACGAAGCAAGGTTATACGGTAAGGTACAGAGGTAGTGCACCTCCATTACACCCCTCCCTCGCAGCCAACAACTCACGCACCTAATGGCCGGATTTAGGGTGGTATTTAACTCGCAACCAACAATGTTAGATGAACAGTACATGAGCCTGACCTTGACCCTGGATCTTTAAGACCCGTGTGTCTGTGTCCTGCTTAGCTACCATTGATAGACTTTGGTTCGAACCTCGACAATGGACTGAAGCTAGGGGGGTCCAAATAATTCAGAGTTCTTACGAGCCCTCGTCCAATAAATGTCTGTGAAAATAAATTGTGTGACAAAATCATAAAATAGTTTTTCAAATATAGATTTCAAATATTCAGAATCAGTTTTAAGTAAATGACTCTATTCAATTCTCCACCAATAATGAAGTAGGCTATTCAGTACTGTAAGTTATAACGCAAAACATTTTCTAGATTTCCAATGTGCAAGGCCCTAGCCATCCAATAAATTCAGGGGGGGAGGGGGTTGAACCTCCAAAATCCCCGCTGACTATGGCCTTGACAATGTGAACAAATTTATCAGAGCAATTTTTGAACAGATTTAGAGTTGTCTAAATTAATTTTACAGCTTCAATAAAAATCATGATTTTGCCTCGAGTGAGTGAGCATACAATATTTGAACATAAAATATGAACGAAATCCACTACGCCGTTTCGGTCTTATTCCCAGTTACAGACAGACAGACAGACAGGCAAACATGAGGTCAGGCAGAGTTGTAAGACCAACTATTTTGAATTCAGGAGCACAAAAAACTTCAAGATACATAATAATTTCAAGGTTGAAAACGTTCAAGAGTACAGTTATTATTTTCTGAAAATTGAAAAATGACACCTGGACACGGGAATTGAACCCGAGCTTCTTCTAGTTATCAGATATGTCTATTTTCAGGGAAGATGAGAGTCAAGTAACTTCTTCTAGCTGTCAGATATGTCCATTCATAAGAAACTCAGGCTCCATCTACCCTGAAAGTTGGTAAGCTCATTTCACTTGGTTTCACTATGGTGTTACTCAGTGATCTCCAAGAAAAACCGGCTTAAGAGCCAGTTCCACAGACTAGCGGCGTGTTGCGGGCCTTACTACCCGTCCGGAATATGCACGTGAGCAAGGGACGAGGAAGGTATCATTTAGAGGAAGTGTATTCGCAATCGTGCGATGAGAGAGTGGTAAGCCATCTAGAGGGGCTCTCAGGGGAAAATTGACAAAATGACAAGAGGACCAAACGTGTCGTGCCAATAACAACACTGCTCGCGTCATACGAGCTCTTCTTTCAAACGTGGCTCGCAAATAGAGGCAGTTCGGCACGTCTGTGCTCGCTTCGGCTTTAAATGGCTCGTCCTTGTAATCGGCAAGGCCGTAGTCGGTGACTAAATATATATGGCTTTATTTATGGTTCAAACCATATCAAAATTAAGGTAGATTACAAGTACAAATTAGAGGGCTGTGTTACCATAAAAAACACTTCAGATATCTTCTAGAACTCTTATAATTTTTTTCTCGCCTCCGGCAATTGGGGGGATGTGCCCCTCTCCCCGAAATTATTGGCTGGTTACGGTCTTGATAGTCAGGTCATCGTAGAAATAACACTTTTAAAGGTATAATAAATAAATGTAGGTTATTAAACAATGACTCTCAAACGGAACAGCTTTAAGAATACATAGCTTGGCGTATGAATAGTGAAAAAACATTCAACAAAACAACATAATGATCAATTAATATATAATGTTCTTCTTATGTCATTTCGAGCTGAGACCCTTGTTATATTTACTACCGTCAATTTAAGTCAAATGGTTAGTTTATCAAGCTGATTAATGAGTCCAGAGTTTGAACCCGTGTGGGTACATAAAAGGCAGTTAGTGATGAATAGTTGTGTAGCATTAAAACTCGCTCTCTCGTCATGAATTTTTAAAGTTGTATAGTTTTATATCACTGATATAACACTACACTAGAGTGTATTGCTCTTATCAGTAAAAATATTGATTCATGGTCTCATGAGTTGGATGTCGGTTGAGCCCTTCTAGTTTCGAGAGCGCCGCCACGGTTCGCGTCAGTCGACTCAAGATGCGTCTCGTTGCGTAGAGCTGCGTGCGTGTGCGTGTGTGTGTGTGTGTGTGTGTGTGCCGCTTGAAGGCCATTGACCCGAGTAGTTGCGTTGCGCTGGTGAGTGAGGGCAGCACTGTTCCCCCTTTACCACCCCCCCCCCCCATTCGAGATGCACGCACAATCCGCTTCCGATGAGACCAGGCCATGATTCTTCCTTCCTTTCCCCTCCTTTGCCCTCTTCCTGATACGTCCACAACCTTGATTGCGAGGAGAAATACACTGGCGACGGGTACCAGCCAGGTCTCGAACCTACCCCCCTTCTGGTGAGTTGTCGTGATGGGTACCAGCCAGGTCTCGAACCTACCCCCCCTTCTAGTGAGTTGTCGTGATGGGTACTAGCCAGGTCTCGAACCTACTCCCCCTTCTGGTGAGTTGTCATGATGGGTACCAGCCAGGTCTCGAACCTACTCCCCTTCTGGTGAGTTGTCATGATGGGTACCAGCCAGGTCTCGAACCTACCCCCCTTATGGTGAGTTGTCGTGATGGGTACCAGCCAGGTCTCGAACCTACCCCCTTCTGATGAGTTTGTCGTGATGGGTACTAGCCAGGTCTCGAACCTACCCCCCCTTCTGGTGAGTTGTCGTGATGGGTACCAGCCAGGTCTCGAACCTACCCCCCTTCTAGTGAGTTGTCGATATGGGTGCTAGCCAGGTCTCGAACCTACCCCCCCTTCTAGTGAGTTGTCGCGATGGGATGAGTCTAGCTTTGATCCGGGACGTCAAGGAATGGACTTGGAGGATAAATTAACATCGTGTGCCAAACACAGAAGCTGTGGAACCAAGAACACCGGTGTGTTATTTGCCCACTAAATAACTGTAACTGAAGAGCGTCTATATTAACAACCGGCCCCCTGCAGCTGGCCACGAACCTTGGGGTCCCGGGTTATATTCCCGGCTGGTACCTTGGGTATGTTTTCTGAAAGAGGAATCACTCCAACGGTCACCAGGGGTTGGTTGGTTAGGCTTAAGTTAGGTTGAAGTGTTTCCACTGGTACCACACCATCATACCCACTATCACCATCATAACCACTATCACCATCATACTCACTATCACCATCATAACCACTATCACCATCATACTCACTATCACCATCACCTCATCTCATCAGGACATGTAAAGGATGTACTATCAGTACATTTGGACGTCCCCTGGACAACGGTACATTAGTACGGGCTAATATCTCCCCTAACTGGGCGACCTATATTAATAAAACGAAGAGTTTTTTGTTATAATAATTGTGTGATATCTAACTCACGGATATAACTGAAATTAAAAAAAAAAAATTAGTCCCTGTACACGAACATGTGTTTATGTGAGGCTGAATTTTAGAATTTTGATTATATCTACTTTTTATCCTATCTACCTTCATTTTACCCATTTTTGACCCTCAAAAAACGAGGACATGATGCAGGGTTAGGACACTTTTATGTCTTCAATAAATGTGACACAATGCAGGGACACCTTATAAAACGGGGGACATGATCCCAGAAGCTGGAGAGACAGACCATTTCTTATTTTCTCTCAAATTTATTTGAACCCAAGTTATTTTCCACACGCGAAAAGGAGCTGACAAATATTTTTAAAAAAACGGGGTGTGGCTGTGTCATGGACACGGCCGTGTGTTGTACGTGAATACGTTTATGTAACGGGTTATATTTTCCCCTCCACCGCGCGCGATGCGTCACTGTTCTCGCTTATTGTAATGAATTCTTTGATCCTTTAGCTATCCAGTGGTATAATTTAATTTTGGATGTAGAGGAAAGATTCGAAACTACAACACCAAACTGTATCCCCCGATTTTGTTATCATTAGGTTTTTTGGATTGCCCCGTATGGTAGCGAATTTAAAGACGTATTCACGTCAAAAAAAAGTGTTTAGTTTTTTTATCTATTTCGATGAATGGAGTTGATGATGTGAATTATGAGGTGAGAATGATCTTTTCAACAACGCTCATACAACCCCCCCCCCAATATTCACCCCATTGGCTGGTCTTATAGTCATGGGCAGGGCTATAAAGAAGTTGGGCTCAGATTATACCGTATTTATTTTAGTGTTACGCTTCTGGGCAGTTCCAGTTTAGATGAACCAATAATGGCACAGGTTTAGGTGGTTGAATTATCAGTAAATGCTCCAACATTCAGTTAAAGAGAGCGAGTGTGTGTGTGTGTGTGTGTGTGTGTGAAGCCACTAAAGATCCAACCGGTATTCGAGCTTCAACTCTTTGGGTCAATAGATCGATCTTAGTGAAGTTGATCACACGATCGCGTGCTCTGGACAAATATTCGCGCCGATATGTAATTGCGCATTCTTCAATTATAAAGATAGAATTAGTAGAGTGTACAGGTGTATTTTAATTGATGTGGAATATTCTAGGGGCGTATTCCCTTCCACCAACATGAACAGATCATGTAAACATGGGTCGAAAAACTCTTAGTTTTAGAGTTATTTAAGGTTTTCCTCAAAGATGTAATGACTGTGAGTTATCCATTGAATGTTCTGCTCAATCACCAGATTTAAACCCGATGGATTTTTATCTCTGGGGACATTTAAAGTCCATTGTTTACACCACGTGGTCTTGTGCCTTATGTTGAGGTCTTAAAGAGATAGATGTGAGAAAATACGTAACAACCCAGGTATACTCAACAGAGAATCGAACTCAGGACACCATTTTGAATGAGTTTTGAAACAAAATGTTCTTTCTTGTTTTTTTGTTTGTTTGTATTAAACTTTGTCTTATTTAATTATATTACTTCTTCTGTTGGATTTCTTGTTGAGTGAACAATATTACCTCAGAAACTAAACGTTTCTAGACTCATGTTTACATGATCTGTTCATGTTTGTCGATAGGAATACACCCTTAGAATATTTGACACCCTGTATATGGTAAAATGATTTCATTCAACTAGATCCTAATGTCATTTAATGAGGATGCCTCAAACATGAGACGCCTAACCTAACCTAACCTACCTAACAATAGTAAGATTCACGACCCAAAGGTTCGTTAGATGTGATTACTACCCATCCATGTGCTCTCAGTCCTTCAGCTAGTTAGTGGTGCTCGCACCATCTGGTAGAAATACCATGTACTGTACTATGAGAGTTCTGGAAGTGCCTTCACCAATGAATTTCTATGAGCGAGAGCAAAACGGCCTCCCAATTTTGCCGGGAAAGGTATTTCTACACACCTTCCAGGGTTATTTTACCTACCACAACCGACATAAGACCGACTGCTTTAATTCCCCTCCGAAGGAAGTTGTGCTACTGAGACCAAGAATTTGTTTTTCATTTTGTTTTTGCATTGCTTTACTTTTAACCTTTGTCTGACCTCAATGAGACTTTTAATAAATTCTTATATTGTAGTATGTTAAACAAAATTGGAAATGCGGGTTTTGAATAAAAGTTAAGTCTAATCAATCTTGTTCAATATCATTGGTCGCAAGAATCATGAGTAGATTGCTAAAGGTTTTTTTCAAAGACCCTTGCCTCCCTTTTTTCCTGTAAGAAGAAACCCGTGGGGGGAGGGGGGTTATGTATCCATGCCCCCCCAGTTCCAGAGCCTATGTAAGCCATCAAGTTGGTTACCAAAGTATGGCATCATTGACCAGAGTCCACTACACCATAACCTCCTGACGTCATGAATAGCTCTCCAAGATGTTGCGAAGATCACATGTGAAACCTCCCTTAAAGCGCACATATGTTTGTTATTCTCTAAGGAGTGTAAATACCAGTTCATGACGAAATGGAGAGCTAGGGAAGAAGTTGGGGTCATTGCAGGAAACGATAAGAAGTCCGTTCCACACGTTTAGTTCATGGACGTCGGTCGTCACACAGATAACACGACATGGAAAGTGGATTCACGACTGCGCTGCTGTCTCATGTTTTACTGACTATGTACTACCTCAAGGCTATGATGGTTTATTGACGGTCTATGCGCTCCTGAATTGGAAACAAGGGCCTTACAATTCCATCTCCGTGTCTGTATGTCTGTATGTCCTTCTGTATATCTGTCCATATCCGTGTCTGTATGTTTGTCTGTCCTGTATATCTGTCTATCTCCGTGTCTGTATGTTTGTCTGTCCTTCTGTATATCTGTCTATCTCCGTGTATGTATGTCTGTCTGCATATCTGTATATCTCCAAGTCTGTATTTCTGTCTGTAACCAAGGATACAGTCGAAATGATTTGGTGGATTTGGTTAAAACTTGATATTTAGATGTTAGTTATATAGTTCGAGGTGAAATCAAGATTTTAACTATAGCTATAAAATTAAGAGTAGTAGATTGAAGACTTTTTTTTTAGTTCAAATTTTTTATAAATGATTCAAACGATTTTCTTCAAAAAAGATACATGGGTAAGCTTTTACATGGTAATAATACTATATAACTATGTCCTATCCCCCCGTTTCGGTGACCGCGTGGTCTAAGGCGCTAGTCTTGCAGTAGACTAGACTGCCGATGACAGGGAGATAAAGGTTAGAATCTCAGTCGAGTCTACTGAGGGTGATTTTTCCAAAATGGCTTTTCACTATCCCTCCACGTGAATGTGGGTTCACTTCCTCTAAATATCATCTCCCCAATCCCTAGAGACATTAGTGTAATTAGGACATAGCCCGTCCGGGTTATCCGCCGATTTAAATTAATAGGCTAAGGATGAGAAAGGTACAAGATAAAGAAAATGCACCAAAATTCGCTTAGACAAAAAGTGGAAAACAATTTGGACAAAAAGCATCCCAGTACGCTCGTTTGCGTTTAAAATCCAGAATTCTACGTCACCGACAAGCAAGAATAAACAAATAAGACGCCTTTGTCCGCGTGACCACCAGTGTGGGTAATGATTTAAGGTTGAGGTCAGGGGTCAGGACGTATTCTTAAGACAATCACACCCGCATTAGGGTTGAGAGAGCATGAGAAAACAAGCGGAAAAATATTGGGAAACCACTTTCAGTGACTCAGACGGGGATTTGAATCCTGTCCTCCCAGTTACAGTGCTGACGCCTTCACCCGTGTGAACATCTGTAGGGGCGAAAGAGATTGTACTGTGGGGGGTTGTTTTATGGGGGTAAGGGGGCGTATAGAACTACATTTTCGTCAAAGTATAAAGGATGACGCGCTTCGGTGGACACGCCGACTAATTGTCATGCCAATCTAGTCTGGTTTTTTCCGTTGACGGGAAGATCCTGGGATCGATTCTCGGCCGGGTGTACGGAAGGTGATTTTTCCCAAAACGTGTCCCCCACTCTTTTTTTTTCCTTGTAAAAGTGTAGAGTACAGTTTCTTTTCAATCCAATTTATTCCTCATACTTAATTTATTAGTGTAATTAATTGTGCGTACACCGTGGACGGGTATCGAACCAAGAAACCTCCCCCAGTTTGCACTCGTCTCTCCAACGAGACAATTTGTACTGGAGAGCCGGTTTACTTGCTCTCCTATTTGCACTGCGCGAGATATTTTAAGTGGTGTCAAAACGAACGTAATGCGGGTTAAGTGGGTAATAAATGGAGCGAAGAAGGGAAGTGACGTTACAGCCCTCGTAAAAGTAATTGGCTAAAATAAGCTGGGAGCATATTTAATAATATGGGGAGGGGAAGAGGGGGAATGCACTATTTAAACTGGGTTTTCTCTCATAGGGGACAGAAGATGAAAAGGAAATAACTTTTAGGCTTCCGTTAGTTGTTAGCTGCCCGCATGGATACGGGGTCAGAAGGCCGGGGTTGTGTTCCGACCGGCTATAACCTACGTTCTCCCCCCCTGCACCCCAATCCTCCCGTCGCGTCTTACTACCCGTCAGGGTGATCATTACACACACTTACCTATGCTAATGGTGTGGAGATAATTATACACATATGTACTAATTACGATACTATCTAAAAAAAATGAGACACTTGCTTAAAACTCGTGTAAGATTTGTGAAAAGATATAATATACATTATTGCAGAAACATTATGGAAAAAAAGAGCTTCACATTCTACCAAAGAACATAACAATCGACTTTTGATAACCAATACCTCAATTTATAAAATATATTCGCCAATAGCTCAGAAACTATTGGTTTTATATAAAAAAAATTATTTAAAATAAAAACTTTCTTAATTTATGGTGCTACAACTGTACAATGAAAGTTATTCCATATCTTAAATAGTTGCGGAGATATCGAAATTGGGAATTCCCTATTTTGTAAAGTAGCTTCAAAGTAATTTTCACTGGGAAATTTGAGTTTCAGTTTTGTTTGTAACGTTAAACAGTGCCTGGATACAACATTTAATTAAAATCGTTAGAGGGGATTTTGAGAGAATCAATTTCTTTCTCTCTTTCTCTCTAGTAAACTACCCCTTAATTTTAGGGTAAGATTTCTAATTCTGTTTAATGGGGTCAGGAAACGTCGATCTTTATAAAATATCGAGTTAGATTTCTTTGTCGATCACAATACCTCTCTTTCCGAGGGGCAGAGAGAAAATAAAAATGCTTATCACACCCAGCCGTGATTCGAACCCCTTCAGCCAAACTAAACTATTTATATGAGCCTCAAATTTAGACCCCATGCAATTGCGAGCTATTGGCTACTTTGTGGTTGGTTTTTCCACAGTTAGGTTCTCATTACTCCTTCCAGGCGAGTGTTGGTAAAGCTCCCCACGCTCGTCTTGTGTTAAAAATCAAACATGTTTTACTATATTAAAATAATGCTTTGAAAGTTCTCAAGTAGAGTGAGTGTGTAAACTCGTTAGAGAAAGAGGGAAAGTGTTATCAGTAGAATAACAAGAGGTCCCTACAGAGTGAACTGCTCATTTCATTCCCTCTCTTTCTATTTAGTATATTGGTGTTCTAAATGTGTTAGTGCTTAGACTGCTTAGGTGTGTCAAGTTAAGATGCAACCCGCTTCACAAAATAGCTTTGAAATCATCAAGTAAGCAACATCGTTAAATATCGGTGTTGTAGCTGAGAATTAAAAAAACCTTCAATTAGCTACTATCCTTGGCATTACATTATTAATTATACTTTATAAAAGGGGGGGGGGATGTAAGCCCACAAACCACCCCTACCTCCTTGGTAAGGTTCCATTTTGTCGTGATCGTATGGTTTATGTCGACTGCACCAAAAATTTCTTTCAAGCCGCTCATAATCTAAACAGTTGTAAAATTTTTAGAAGTTGACGAACATCCATTTTTTTTTATGAAGACCAAAAAATAATTGGGGCCAATGCGGAAAGAAAGCAGACCTCGTAAATATTTTTTTATGGAGGGGCGTTTCTGGAGCTGCCTTCTTATTTTCTGAGAAGAGGGGGTTGGTGGCGAGTTTTTTAGCCAAAGGTCAGAAATGTGAACCTTCTTGAAAGTGTGGAATTAAACCTTTCATGCCTAGCTAATGGAACAAACACATGTTTGTTTCAGTGATACAGTTTCAGACATCTTGTCAATTGAATCTGAAACGCTGGTATCAGCGCTCAAATGTGACAGTGATACAGTTTCAGACATCTTGTCAATTGAACCTGAAACTCTGGTATCAGCGCTCAAATGTGACAGTGATACAGTTTCAGACATCTTGTCAATTGAACCTGAAACTCTGGTATCAGCGCTCAAATGTGACAGTGATACAGTTTCAGACATCTTGTCAATTGAACCTGAAACTCTGGTATCAGCGCTCAAATGTGACAGTGATACAGTTTCAGACATCTTGTCAATTGAACCTGAAACTCTGGTATCAGCGCTCAAATGTGCGCTTCCAAGCGAGAGAAGGTCTTGGCCTCCGTTGAAAGATCATGGTTCGAATTCTGATGAAGTCGATGATTTTAATATTCTCGTGGCGTGAAAACAGGAACAGTACAAGTTCTCTGAAGTTCACTGTAAGTGCTGAGCAGGAACAGTACAAGTTCTCTGAAGTTCACTGTAAGTGCTAAGCAGGAATATTACAAGTTCTCTGAAGTTCACTGTAAGTGCTAAACAGGAACAGTACAAGTTCTCTGAAGTTTACTGTAAGTGCTAAGCAGGAATATTACAAGTTCTCTGAAGTTCACTGTAAGTGCTAAACAGGAACAGTACAAGTTCTCTGAAGTTTACTGTAAGTGCTAAGCAGGAATATTACAAGTTCTCTGAAGTTCACTGTAAGTGCTAAACAGGAACAGTACAAGTTCTCTGAAGTTCACTGTAAGTGCTAAGCAGGAACAGTACAAGTTCTCTGAAGTTCACTGTAAGTGCTAAACAGGAACAGTACAAGTTCTCTGAAGTTCACTGTAAGTGCTAAGCAGGAATATTACAAGTTCTCTGAAGTTCACTGTAAGTGCTAAACAGGAACAGTACAAGTTCTCTGAAGTTTACTGTAAGTGCTAAGCAGGAATATTACAAGTTCTCTGAAGTTCACTGTAAGTGCTAAACAGGAACAGTACAAGTTCTCTGAAGTTCACTGTAAGTGCTAAGCAGGAACAGTACAAGTTCTCTGAAGTTTACTGTAAGTGCTAAGCAGGAATATTACAAGTTCTCTGAAGTTCACTGTAAGTGCTAAGCAGGAACAGTACAAGTTCTCTGAAGTTCACTGTAAGTGCTAAGCAGGAATATTACAAGTTCTCTGAAGTTCACTGTAAGTGCTAAGCAGGAACAGTACAAGTTCTCTGAAGTTCACTGTAAGTGCTAAGCAGGAACAGTACAAGTTCTCTGAAGTTCACTGTAAGTGCTAAACAGGAACAGTACAAGTTCTCTGAAGTTCACTGTAAGTGCTAAGCAGGAACAGTACAAGTTCTCTGAAGTTCACTGTAAGTGCTAAACAGAAACAGAACAAGTTCTCTGAAGTTCACTGTAAGTGCTAAGCAGGAACAGTACAAGTTCTCTGAAGTACACTGTAAGTGCTAAGCAGGAACAGAACAAGTTCTCTGAAGTTTACTGTAAGTGCTAAACAGGAACAGTACAAGTTCTCTGAAGTACACTGTAAGTGCTAAGCAGGAAGTACACTGTAAGTGCTAATCGCCTTAAGCACCTGTAAAAACCAAAAATAAACATTAGTAGGTATGTATGGTAGCTGATGGCTTTCTCTTATAGTTACTTAGCGTTTACTTTCTTAACCAACCAATTTATCAGCACATGACTTACACACTTTCTTCAAGAACACAGCACCCAGTCCTCCAGCTGTTAACTTATCATTATGAAATGAAGAGCTTCAGTTCCTCCAAAGATACATTTTATAGACCTTGGTCATCAGATTAAAAGTAGTTTAAATATTTTTACTACTATAACAATTCATATATTCATTAATAATACTTTTTTACAATTTCAATAAAGTTTAAATTGAAATTTAAGATTTTTTATTTTCATAACATTTAAAAAAATATATAACTCTTGAGTACAACAAATTTAAATTAATTTTACCACAGTGTTTATTAAGAATTATTTTCCAGCATTAATTTACACATCTACTTGAATAATTACCAGCCATTTAAAATTGCACATAAAATACTGGATAATTCCGTAAACAAATTACAACCAAATTCGACAGTTTATATTACACAAGCAAGACGGGGGAGGAGGGTTTGAACATTTGCTTGTTTTTGCTTACAAAGGGGGTAGGGGGGTCCAAAATGGTCAAATACATGCTTACGTAATGCTTGAATGCCCCCTAAATGCTGACTATAACCCTAAAGAGTGTTTTAATCATCCTATGATGTACTGAAGAAGAAATCCAAACAAGTAATGGCCATAAGAGATGAACACTCTCCGGTATATATTTCAGATCATTTAATCCCATGGGAAGGTAAAGGTTTTGATTAGAATATCGGAGTATTGATTGAGCTGGTCTACATTAATGACACGGCCAGCAACCGAGCGTGATTGTGAGTACAGTAGCCCCATGGCTTATTTGGTGCTGACTGACAGCTGACGGCTTTAAAAAGCTACCGAACCAAATTATGTATCCCTACGCCGAACCATATGATCTGCAAAAAACATGTGTTTAGCAGTTATCACTTCTGACCTACCTAACTGTTGACTGTCAGAAGTCAGCTGTGAACTGTCAGTCAGCACCAAAGAAGCTACGGGGCTACTGTAGAAACGCTACTTTATTCGCTGTCATTGTGTTATTGTAGCTCAATAGATGATTCAGTTGTTAACGTCCGTAGGAGAAACTAAACTGAAGTGATAACTTTAGAACTTTGAAAATATCGATTGCATTCATTCCATTTAGAGAGCTGATATTAAAAATAAGGGGGTTTTTACAAAACAGAGAGTTTTTCATAAAAATTAATAAAAGCATTTCCGTCTCACATCTGTTAAGATAATTGCAGATCGAATGATTTTTGAAGCGTCAGAACAGTCATTAGCAGAATATATCGCGGTGTGAAGATATTTCCTTTGAATTAATGTCCAGTGGTTCTCAAACTGGGGTACGCGAGCAGCTCTCAAGGGGAAAATGGGCAAAATGACAAAGAGAACCAAACTTGATGGGGATTTTTTTGAGACGACTGAGGGAAATTTTCTCTTTTGATCGATTACCTAATATTTGTCATTTGGGTAAAATTTATCGTGGGGGTATATTAGACATTTTGTCACGACCAACGGGTTCAATCTAAACCAAATAAGTTTGAGAACCGGTGAAGTAGACGGTGCCCTTAAGGATGCTGTGCAGTATTCCCGAGTTATGTTTTTGTTCCCAAAGTAGTTGTGCATGTCGGTAGTTTTATTGGCCGTGTTGGGGGGAGATCTGGACTAAGGCAAAGGAAGGGGTAGTTTGTATGAGTAGGGGTGGTTCTAAACACCAATTGGCAGTGGGTGTGAGACGGCACAGAGGGCGGGGAGTAATAGTCCAGGATAATGAGGGGCCGCCTCTTGGAGGAACAAGGGAGGAAGGGCTCTTCACTAGCCGCGGCGGACACACACCGAACTTATCAAAGAGAGGTGGTGGAATATTATCGAAACATTTCCTTTCAATTCTTCATTGATTGAAAGTTCGCAACTTTTTATTTTTTTTAGCACCTCGTCTTACTACCCGTTCGGGTTATACGCTCATGTACTAATTACGCTAATGGTTTTATGGATTATAAAGCTTATATATAGAAGAAATGTATCCGCATTTGCGTGGAGGGAGAGGAAAATATAATTTATGACAAACCACCTTCAGTACACCCGACCTGGATTCGAACCTCGATCTCCCTGTCATCTGCAGTATAGTCTACTGCGAGAGTAGCGCCTTGGACCACGCGGCCACCGAAGCGGGTCCTATTACCTATTATTATAATTATTATTATTATTACTTAATGTGCACTTTCTGAACCAACTGCTTAGGTCAGCACATGCCTTATAAAATAACTTAAGCCTAGAGCAGACACACCAGCCAGCCCCCAGGCCGTCATTTATCACTGTGAAAAGGGGAAACCCACATTATCATCAATGATGAATATTTCGGCCATGTTGTGAATCAAACCCGGGGCCCTCAGCTAAATGGGCGTACCCGCTACTAACTGAGCTCTCGTACAAATTAATTCACTAAGAAGCCTTGTGTGGAACATAGAGTGAATAGTTTCAATTTCAACTTCATTTATTCTAGTGATGGCCAACAGTCGTAAGACCTTTGACAGGCCAGCACTGGAAAGTACTCAAATAAGTACCTTACAAGCACGTATTAATAATAATAATAATAATAATAATAATAATAATAATAATAATAATAATAATAATAATAATAATACTAACCTTAGCTAAAAGCAAGATGTCGTATTTGATGTAATCATTTGAGTTGACCCTTACATTCATTTTTTCTCTATTTGAAGATAGAAAACAATTTTCCCTGAAATGTAATCCCGGGTATTTTATCGCCATACACGCGGTATAATAAGGGTATGCGAAGCTTGGAAAATTTTATCTTGGATTCGAATGTAAAATTCCTGGTTCGACAGTTATGAAGCTTCGCTAATAAAAAATATTTAAAGTTAAAATACATCCTGATGTTAAATTTTTGTCAAATTGTGCAGTTATGTACGTTACAATATGATATTCAAATGACAAATATTTAAATTACATATGTTGATAATAATTTATCCGTTAAGGGTGACATGTAATATTTTGTAAATTATATTTAATATCTAAAGTTTTATAGCTATGCAACGTATTATACTTTTTCCACCATTATACATTTATTTAAATTTTCAATCTTCGATTCTGCTTCTGTGAATTTTACTTTACACCCATTACTGTTTCCAGCCTGTGACCTGGGTCCAAATATTCTCCACTACCAGCTGTCTAGGCCTGCCGTAGCTTCATATGTCTTATAATACAACTTAAGACTAGGACAGGCACAACATCCAGTCCCCGGCCGTTAATTCATCACTGTGAAACATTTAACTAACTATAGATTTTTCGGCCATGCCAGGAACTGAACCCGGGACTCCTATCTCAGCAGACTGAACTAAGGTGTCGGACGTGTTCTAGGAATATTTCATATGGTTCAATTAGACCTCGCTTGGAAATATCCAACTTTTATCGTCGAAACTCTCTTATGTTGACGTTCAAAACCGATGTATGTAATAAACCTTTGAAATGGTAGCCGTTGTGTGCATCTTACAGCTTTAAAATCTACTTCTGATCCTTCGAATGGGTCCTATTCTTACTATTTCTGAAGGTTTCCCACAATTCCGTCATTAATTGATGGCTGGGCAGAGCCAGTGGATCAAGACTCTTGCGACCCCGGAGCAACCCGTATCCAAAGATGTAATTTTCTTTTTACTCTTTTCAGACATTTTTCAACCCTTTTTTTTACATCATCATAAAACAGCAAAATTTATTTTTGGGTAACCCTTTTTTTTTACACATAAAAGAAAATAAGGAATACAACTTAAAAAAAACAACAACTAAAACCTACCTCACTTTTTTATCGTTGTAAAAATATCGACCACTTTTACCCCTTTCGTCCCTCTTGGCTATTCAACCCTTTATGTCTGTGTATTTTTTTTTTCGACGATAGCCCTGACCCTTTTCAAGGCAATTCCTGTTCAACCCTTTTTTTACTAGTCCTCGTCTCTACCGCGCGGGCAGGATATCTCCCGTTAGGTCATCGTGGGCTGGTGGCTGACTGACAGTGCAGGCCTGGAGGAACCTTACCAGGAGGGGCTGGTGGCTGACTGACAGTGCAGGCCTGGAGTGACTTACCAGGAGGGGCTGGTGGCTGACTGACAGTGCAGGCCTGGAGGAACCTTACCAGGAGGGGCTGGTGGCTTACTGACAGTGCAGGCCTAGAGGAACCTTACCAGGAGGGGCTGGTGGCTGACTGATAGTGCAGGCCTGGAGGTGACTTACCAGGAGGGGCTGTGTGGCTGACTGACAGTGCAGGCCTGGAGGAACCTTACCAGGAGGGGCTGGTGGCTGACTGACAGTGCAGGCCTGGAGGAACCTTACCAGGAGGGGCTGGTGGCTGACTGACAGTGCAGGCCTGGAGTAACTTACCAGGAGGGGCTGGTGGCTGACTGACAGTGCAGGCCTGGAGGAACCTTACCAGGAGGGACTGGTAGCTGACTGACAGTGCAGGCCTGGAGGAACCTTACCAGGAGCGGCTGGTGGCTGACTGACAGTGCAGGCCTGGAGGAACCTTACCAGGAGGGGCTGGTGGCTGACTTACAGTGCAGGCCTGGAGTAACTTACCAGGAGGAGCTGGTGGCTGACTGACAGTGCAGGCCTGGAGTAACTTACCAGGAGGGACTGGTAGCTGACTGACAGTGCAGGCCTGGAGTAACTTACCAGGAGGGGCTGGTGGCTGACTGACAGTGCAGGCCTGGAGGAACCTTACCAGGAGGGGCTGGTGGCTGACTGACAGTGCAGGCCTGGAGTAACTTACCAGGAGGGGCTGGTGGATTACTGACAGTGCAGGCCTAGAGGAACCTTACCAGGAGGGGCTGGTGGCTGACTGACAGTGCAGGCCTGGAGGAACCTTACCAGGAGGGGCTGGTGGCTGACTGACAGTGCAGGCCTGGAGTAACTTACCAGGAGGGGCTGGTAGCTGACTGACAGTGCAGGCCTGGAGTAACTTACCAGGAGGGGCTGGTGGCTGACTGACAGTGCAGGCCTGGAGTAACTTACCAGGAGGGACTGGTAGCTGACTGACAGTGCAGGCCTGGAGTAACTTACCAGGAGGAGCTGGTGGCTGACTGACAGTGCAGGCCTGGAGTAACTTACCAGGAGGGACTGGTAGCTGACTGACAGTGCAGGCCTGGAGTAACTTACCAGGAGGGGCTGGTGGCTGACTGACAGTGCAGGCCTGGAGGAACCTTACCAGGAGGAGCTGGTGGCTGACTGACAGTGCAGGCCTGGAGGAACCTTACCAGGAGGGGCTGGTGGCTGACTGACAGTACAGGCATGGAGTAACTTACCAGGAGGGGCTGGTGGCTGACTGACAGTGCAGGCCTGGAGGAACCTTACCAGGAGGGGCTGGTGGCTGACTGACAGTGCAGGCCTGGAGGAACCTTACCAGGAGGGGCTGGTGGCTGACTGACAGTGCAGGCCTGGAGTAACTTACCAGGAGGGGCTGGTGGCTTACTGACAGTGCAGGCCTAGAGGAACCTTACCAGGAGGGGCTGGTGGCTGACTGACAGTGCAGGCCTGGAGTAACTTACCAGGAGGGGCTGGTGGCTGACTGACAGTGCAGGCCTGGAGGAACCTTACCAGGAGGGGCTGGTGGCTGACTGGCAGTGCAGGCCTGGAGTGACTTACCAGGAGGGGCTGGTGGCTGACTGACAGTGCAGGCCTGGAGGAACCTTACCAGGAGGGGCTGGTGGCTGACTGATAGTGCAGGCCTGGAGTGACTTACCAGGAGGGGCTGGTGGCTGACTGACAGTGCAGGCCTGGAGGAACCTTACCAGGAGGGGCTGGTGGCTGACTGACAGTGCAGGCCTGGAGGAACCTTACCAGGAGGGGCTGGTGGCTGACTGACAGTGCAGGCCTAGAGGAACCTTACCAGGAGGGGCTGGTGGCTGACTGACAGTGCAGGCCTGGAGTGACTTACCAGGAGGGGCTGGTGGCTGACTGACAGTGCAGGCCTGGAGGAACCTTACCAGGAGGGGCTGGTGGCTGACTGACAGTGCAGGCCTGGAGGAACCTTACCAGGAGGGGCTGGTGGCTGACTGATAGTGCAGGCCTGGAGTGACTTACCAGGAGGGGCTGGTGGCTGACTGACAGTGCAGGCCTGGAGGAACCTTACCAGGAGGGGCTGGTGGCTGACTGACAGTGCAGGCCTGGAGGAACCTTACCAGGAGGGGCTGGTGGCTGACTGACAGTGCAGGCCTGGAGGAACCTTACCAGGAGGGGCTGGTGGCTGACTGACAGTGCAGGCCTGGAGTAACTTACCAGGAGGAGCTGGTGGCTGACTGACAGTGCAGGCCTGGAGTAACTTACCAGGAGGGACTGGTAGCTGACTGACAGTGCAGGCCTGGAGTAACTTACCAGGAGGGGCTGGTGGCTGACTGACAGTGCAGGCCTGGAGGAACCTTCTCAATCAACTCTACCATGATAAGTTATTGGTTATCTGAATTGGTTGTGCAGATATGATCAAAATTTGACATTTCTGCTGTTGTAAAATACCCTCAAAGTTTTTTTTGGACTAATGAGAGATTCCATTTTGTTTGTCTTACCAAACAGGACCTAGATATGAAATGTAATCAACATCGTTACAGCGGATTTTGAGTAAATTGATTTGCTCACTTTTTGCCCTTCAGTAAACTACCCATAGTTTTAGGGTTGGATGTATAATTCACAAACCCTCTCGGGGGAATCTTAGGAAAGCCCTTGATAACAACTTTAAGCTCAACCAGTAAAATAGTTTCGGCTCTAGTCTGAAATACAGACAGACAGCACCGCTGAAACCACCCTTTCAGTTTCAGGGGAGTCATGAAACGTTGACATTTATCAAAATCTTGAGTTCTATTTTTTTGACGATCACAATACTACTCTCTCCGAGGGGTCGAGAGAAAGTAAACATGGACAGTTGGTCAATACCAGTAAGACTACACATGGTCACGTATGAATATATGAAAATGTCGCCTTCACATGATTTAGAGTAAATCCTTGTTATTGTCCAACGAATGTCTGCTTTAAGCCTGTGTGACTGACAAGCTGGTATTCAATAATTCACATGCAACTGCCCTCATTCTTAGGTTCGAAACCAGACCACAGTCTTTGAAACTCCTTTGAGGGCAACAACCCCTTGGAAAGTAACTCTAAAAGCCAGTAATCTGGGGAATGTAAATAATGGCAGTGCTCTTTGGACATTGTG
This sequence comes from Timema podura, assembly GCA_033556935.1. NCBI lineage: Eukaryota > Metazoa > Arthropoda > Insecta > Phasmatodea > Timematidae > Timema > Timema podura. The sequence goes on along the minus strand of JAVRXN010000007.1, from coordinate 10,514,284 downwards.
AATATTTGGTAGCCGACATCACAGAAAAGTTTAGTAGTAGTCCCCTCCCCCACTACTTGCGTGTGCGTGGAACTATTTTTTTTTCATGTTGTTGACGGTTGCTATGTTAAGTGCGTGTGTGCCGCGTGATGTATGGTTTGGTGTGTGTGTAGGGGTTGGCTTTTGGTGGGGTCGAAACTTTGGACGAGTATTATTACCTTCGCGGCACTACAAATTTGGCGAAAATATAGTTTGCGAAATTGAGACCTTGTACATTATTCATCTGATGAGTGATGGGTTTTAAATATAAAAATAACTATTCTTTTCTTCCCGTGTACTTAGTGTGGGTGTACTACATGCTCATCTACAAACAGCTCTCCCCATTCTCACAAAAATAAACGTAGCTTATGTTGTTTTGTTTTTGAGCTAGTATGCAAAGTTGAAGACCGACAATTTCTAATCACGCACAAGTTCATTAATTTCGTCCTAGAAAGTTCATCAAGAGAATCAAAGAAATAACCTTAGCTTACAGTTCAAAGAGTCACTAAATCATTTTTTTTAGCACCACGTCTTACTACCCGTCTGGATTGTACGCCTATGTAATAATCACGCAAAAGTGTTAGGGATGAGTAAGGTTGAATTTAAAAGAAAGTGTACCCGTATTTGAGTGTAGATGCTATGAAAAACTATTTAAGGTAAACCCCTCCTAGGCACGACCAAACAGGATTCAAACCCTGATATTACCGTCATCGGCAGTCTAGTCTATCGTGATAGTGACACCGTAGACCATTTGTCCACCGAAGTGGGTTTAATCAACCTAGACGCCGAGTACATACAATGATGTGTTTTGCAGCTGTTAATTTTGACTATGTTGATTATAACAGCCTTTTGTCAACGTTAATAAGCTTATATTTAGTTTTTATATGTTCTAACTCGCTTTGCTCGTCGGAGGCTTCGCCCCCAAACCCCCGGTGAGTTTTCTTTGCAAGTTGATGTAAACTAAGGTAATTCCAGCGTTGTTTTGAACGTAACAACTTATAGTTACCGGTATTGTATTGTATTGTATTGTATTTTTCACACATTATTTTAGTTTCTCCATACTTATAGGGCAGATAGAATCATAAAATTTGTCAATCTTATGGAAATTGGATGTGTCAATATGCCTGCCAAATTTTATGATTCTAGCTGTCACATAAGTGTGTCATAAAATTAAACAATGTGTGGAAAATGTGCAAAATTTACCTAAAATAAAAAATCTAGCTCTATCTAAGGTATAACCGATGGAGATACGACAAAAAGTAATAGGACCAAACTTGTGGATCTCGCCAAATCCGTGGCTGCTGGTGCAATCAGTTTTCTGATAGGTCTTACCGTTTAGCCACAAGAGACCTCCAAAGAAAGGTCCACACCGACTTTAAAGTTGTTCCTCCATTTTGAATTTTTTTTCGGGGGTTAAATTTTTTTTTTCTAAACTCTTTGTAATTTACCCGTCGGCTGCAGGCTAGTTGCTATAAGTTTGCCAAATTTCAAGTTTCTAGCTCATCTGGAAGTGGTTAAACATTAATGTCAGTGAGTGAGTGAGTCAGCCGTGTGACTTTATAGTAGGATAATAAAATAGCTTCTTAAAATGTGTATCCATCTTTAAAAATACGATGGATGCATATACTACAGGTAACGTTCGAACTTGGATAGTGTCGACACTATCCAGATTTTGCACATTACCCGTAACACATACATTACATACACAGTATGTATACATATCCATACATACATTAAATAATTTTTAAAAATATGTATAAAAACTCTTCTAAATTTATACAGTTTATGAATTTACCAACAAACCGTATTATTACTTTAATGTTCCCTCTGGGAAATATGTATAATATAATACAAGCAATCCAATGGTATGTTCTGTGAGCCTTTGGACCACAAGAGTAAAACCAAATGTTGCATGACTGTGGGTTTGGATTATTCCATCGTGTGTGGATTTTCTTCGAATACTCAGTCCTTTTGAAAACTGTCACAAGGCCTGCTTGAATCATGTGAAGCTGGATGTTTCTTTTACAATAAACTGCAGTTTGAGCATGAATAATTAGGAACCTACCATCATTTTGATCTCAGGCACTTTGTTTGATCTTGGAGCCATAAATAAACGAAAATAAATATTCATGTTTTTAACTTTTAAAAATATGTTTGCTTCAAAAGGTGTTTCAGTTGAACTAATTATTTATTTTTGTAAATTAGAAACCTTTCTGGAATTGTCTAACGATTTGGTTCAAAATGAGTATCTGAGTACAAGGCAAGTGACACTGTATATTTATATATTTAATATTTTCCTAAGAGTATCTTACTGATATCAGATTTTTGGAAATTTAATTTTTATTAAAATAGCTATAACAATTGTTCAAAATTTATATCTGAAGAGTTTTTAATATAATTATCAATGTATTTTGTGTTTTTTTTCGTGGGAAAAATTATCTATAGATTGTTCACTGAAAAGAGATTTTCAAAACTTTTGTTCGTAGTTACAGTATTCTATACGAAAAAAATTTGTGTGATAGTGTCGTACCATTTATTTTTATAGTCATACACCCGAGTGCAGGAACTGGAAATCAGTGACTTAAGGTAGAAATGCAGGGAACGCGAGAAAATGTCAGTGTTTTTACAGTTTTTATATCAACACATTTTTGGTCAAAATAAATAAAAATTACTCCAGTATATATAGTTTAATTCTCTTCACATGGTGACCTCAACAATTGTTGGATATTTGTGAAGGGTGTCCTGAAGTTTAATGACAACCTTTTTCTCTTCATTTAAAAAGTTTGTCATCTAATGCCGCCATGCTCATGACAGATATTCAACAACTGTTGATACCACCGTGTGGAGAGAATTAAACTCTATGTTTGTACTGGAGTAATATTTATTTATTTCGACCAAAACTAATTCTGCTATAAAAACTGTAAAAACACAGACCTTAACTCGCGTCCCCTACATTTTTACTTCAAACAATTTGATCCAAATGGATATAGTGAGGCTGGTGTAAGGAAGTGCACCAACATTCTTCTGTTGAGAGTACATTAAGAACAAGACCTCGTGGCTGAGAGTAATTACTATTAACCCTGCTGATAGCTCCGTCATATCAACATCGGTGGTCGAATGGTCTAAGGTGCCGCTCTCACAATAGACTCGGCTGCCGATGATGGGGAGATAGGGGTTCGAATCCCAATCTGGTCTACTGAAGTTTTTTTTGTCTTAATGGTTTTCACTCTTTCTCCATTTCCTTTTAAATTCAACCTCCCTCATCCCTAACACATTAACATGATTAGTAAATAAGCGTATAAACTGAATGGGTAGTAAGACGTGGTAACAAAAAAAACAACTTTACCGTCATCTTCTCCGTCCTGCGACTCAAAAAACTACCCCTCCATCGTATGAGTTCACAAAGAGATATTCCTCCACTTCATAAAATAGCAATTCTTTTATTCGGTTTGTTCAGTTGTTACCTGTCATTTTGTGTGTGTTTGGGGGGGGGGGGGGGGAGGGAGGTACTTTCCTCTTCTTTCCCCTCTACTTACCATTTCGGTCAGTACAAAGTCTAGCACCAAGTTCCCTTGTATTAATAATGGGGCAACCCCTCGTGGTTTTCGCTTGCTTTGCTCGCAGTCTTATTGATTTCCGAACAACAACATATACCCCCCCTCCCCCCATTTCCAAAAAAAAACCTCGTCTCTCCGTAGAGTTTAGCCAGTCCAGTGGAGATTTGATTTCTGTCATTTGTCTCACGCGACGCGGAGGAGAAACAGGAAAAAGAAGTCACGCCATAGATTGATATATTCGCAGAAGGATATTTTGTTTGTTGTTCAACTATTTTGTAATAGAATGCGACCACAAGCGCGATGTGCGATTCTTACAACCAAACACAAGCCACAAGGTGATTGGCAGTCAGGAGGTATTCTTCAAACGGATTGGCTGCGTGCGTGCTATTTTCTGAACTGAAGATATGTTTTCACGGGGGATAATACTGATGATTTGATGTAGAGTTAGCCCTTCAGTTAAAGTTCCATGTAAATGTTGTGTTATGCAAAACCGTGCTAAGTGAGACTCATTGCATAAAACATAACACAGCACAAACTAAATCATCTGTATAATAAAAGCCATGCTATGCCTTTGTCTGTCTGTTCAGGAGTTTTTCTTAATCTTCCCGAAAAGTTACAGAGCTGTAACAACACACACTCATTGCTAAGTGATGTAGCTACCACCCCCCCAATAATTCTTAAAACTGACTTTTTTTTTAGACAATTTGTCCCAAGTTCTAATTTCAAAATATAACCGGCCCCGTGGTGAAGTGATCAATGCACATGGCTACGAGTCTATGGGTCCTGGGTTCGATTATCGGCTGGTACTTTGGGTGTTTTTCCTAAAAGGGTAACCACCCCGACGGTCACCAAGGTTTGGTTAAATAGGCTTAAGTTAGGTTTAAATGTTTCCACTGGTTCCACACCCTCATATTCACTATCACCATTATACTATCACCATCACCTCATCTCATAGTGACATGTAAAGATCCTCCACGGAAAGGATGTACTATTAGTACATTCAGACAACGGTACATCAGTACTGGATAATATTTCCACTACTGGACTACGAGTGATGTAGCCCAGACGCGTAATAGGCATAGGCATATATATATATATATCAAAATATTAATTTTTCAAATGTTCTTTCGGTAATTCCAGAGGTAAGTTAAAATATTTTGAGTAATTGAACAGGCTACTGGTTGCTTCCTATTTTACTTACCACGAAATGTCTATGATAAAATGGAAGATATTATCAAACTAAGCAACAGAAAATACTGGATGCAGGACTCAAACCCTCCTCCCTTCCTCTCAAAGTATTATTACTAATGTGTGTTTTATTCCGCCTCAATACCAAGTGAACTACACCGACCGAGCGGCCGCCGCCATAAGCGATGATAGTGCCAACATTTGCGAGTAGAGGGCGTGATGTAGTCAGCACAACGAGCCCTCCAGCCACTAATCTCAGTTTTCTAGACTGTAGCTACTACCTACTTATTCAAGTAGCTCCTCATTTGTCCTCATGGGGTTGAGTTTGACCTTGTGCCAGATAAATTCTGAAAGCGCCGGGGATTGAACTCGGAACCTTTGGGTCTGTAGTCACAAATTCTGTTAGTGGCTTAGTGGAGTATTGTATCAGTCATAAACACTTAAAACCCCAGTTATTATATTATTATTATTATTATTATTATTATTATTATTATTGATACACGCATCTAGTTGGGTTAAAGGAGCAGGTTTGAATAAATGCCATTTAAAGAAAATGTACCCACATTTATGTGGAGAGATATGGGAGAAATCATTTAGTAAAATAACACTTTCAGAACACACCCGACCGGGATTCCCCACTACCGTAAAACCAAACTAGAAGAGTCGACATTTGGTCCGCGGTTTATGTTTAAAAACAACAACAACCTTAAACTGTTGTTGCTTCAAAATTGATTTTATTTTTAACTGAAAATATTCCTTGCCAGTTTTCTGTTGTATTTTTTTAGGGGGGGGGGGCGGGAGGTGGCGGAAGGACCTTACAACGAACCACCGCAGGTGTATCCTACCACCTTATCCACCTTCAAATAAACTTCTGAGTACGGCCTCAGTCTTACGCTCCTTGAGCAAGGTTGAGTGCATCAACACAGACAAGATATACATCAGATCCTTGAGTCAACACAGACAAGATATACATCAGATCCTTGAGCAAGGTTTAGTGCATCAACACAGACAAGATATACATCAGATCCTTGAGCAAGGTTTAGTGCATCAACACAGACAAGATATACATCAGATCCTTGAGTCAACACAGACAAGATATACACCAGATCCTTGAGCAAGGTTTAGTGCATCAACACAGACAAGATATACATCAGATCCTTGAGTCAACACAGACAAGATATACATCAGATCCTTGAGTCAACACAGACAAGATATACACCAGATCCTAGAGCAAGGTTGAGTGCATCAACACAGACAAGATATACACCAGATCCTTGAGCAAGGTTGAATCCATCAACACAGACAAGATATACACCAGATCCTTGAGTCAACACAGACAAGATATACACCAGATCCTAGAGCAAGGTTGAGTGCATCAACACAGACAAGATATACACCAGATCCTTGAGCAAGGTTGAATCCATCAACACAGACAAGATATACACCAGATCCTTGAGTCAACACAGACAAGATATACACCAGATCCTAGAGCAAGGTTGAGTGCATCAACACTGGGGTTCACTAGTGTCAACGCTCCACTTACAACGACTCCCTTTTAACATGTTCATCATAACGTGCAGTCTGAGTAAGCTCTGTGAGGATACCTGAACCTAGCTTTGTGGCAGCCGGTCCATTGACTAGAGATGGATAGTTGTGTCCTCTAATGAAACTGCCCCGTGATAGCAACTAGCGATACTCGTGTTGAAGGACTTGAGCTCTCCCACGGAGGATGTGTATCCTTGTCCATGTCCTTGGTAAATCCTCCTCCTGGCTCTTTACAACATAAATATGTAACGAGCATATTAGTAGCCTTGTAGTGGACACGGTACTTGTCTATCTGGTACCGTGAGTAAGACAGAGAGGGAAATACTCTTACAAAGGTTCATTGAGCTTCGAACAGAAACTACTGTTCCCGACCCGACCCGACTTGAACCGAGTGGGTGGGGGTGGGGACCGGGAGGAGTTTCGTTTATTCCTAATCTATTTCTAAACTCTTGCGGCGAACGAGAGAAACAAATTCCTTATTTGCGTGTAAGAGGGAAGCAGGCAGGTCTTGCGCGTGTTTACGTGAGTGCATGTGTGTGTGTGTGTGTGTGTGTGTGTGTGTGCCCGTCGCGTCCTTCCGGGCCTCAGCGTGGTTTCTATCCCTCGGGACTCCCTGTGACGGGAGGGATGCACGGAGTGTAAATACTGGAAGCCTGGAGGTAGACTCTTCTCGCAACAACGGCATATGAGGGAGATAGGACGGGCACTTGTAGAGAACAGACAATGGATTAGACCGGCATATGAGGGAGATAGGGCGGGCACTTGTAGAGAACAGACAATGGATTAGACCGGCATATGAGGGAGATAGGACGGGCACTTGTAGAGAACAGACAATGGATTAGACCGGCATATGAGGGAGATAGGGCGGGCACTTGTAGAGAACAGACAATGGATTAGACCGGCATATGAGGGAGATAGGACGGGCACTTGTAGAGAACAGACAATGGATTAGACCGCTGATGGCGGCTGGGTGTGTCCTAAATAGTTTCCAGCCATATTAATACGCAATGCGGGTAAAATTCCTCTAAATTCAACCTTAATCAACCCTAATAAATTAGCGTGAAGCCCGAATGGGCAGTATGACGCGACGCTAAAAGAAAACATTCACAGTTTGCAGGCATTAACTTGAAACAGAAAAAAAAACCCAACACAATTTAAGAATTTTTCCGTTTCGTTTCAATGCCAGTATTTTCATTTAGGCCTTGTTTTAATTTGAAAGAAAAGAATAGAACTATCGGAAGTTCGTGATATAAAGAACTGTACTCGATTATTTAGATATCAACAAAAATCAAAGGTATCCAGGAATCAAGTTTGGTATCCCTAAGAATATTCGATCTAACATTTCTCAGCCGGGATACAAACAGAGAGTCAATCAACCTCTAAGTTCACCGCGAATGTTTTAGAGATATTTTAAATAAAACAAATCCCGACAAATTGGTTTGATGAATTTGAATCAGGCTTTAATTAGCTAACGAAATGGAGGAAATGTATCTAAATATTATATTGTTTTAAATTTAATAAAAAATTTGGAAAATCGATGTCAATAAAATGATTTTTTCAGGCTTACACCGGTGTCTCATCGGTAACTTGAATACACACAAGCCTTAACTAAATAACGAACGTAACACTTAAAACGCCACTACTTGTGTTACCTACGTTACATGTCAATTTAACTGCCCATTTGACAAGACATGTCAATTTAACTGCCCATTTGACAAGACGTGTATTAATCACAACTTATGAATGTGAGGAATGCCAGACCTCTACCGTGGTTCGGATCCCACGTTAAACTGTAAGTCCTCCATTTCATCTCACAATCACCCTACCATTACACATTAGCGTAAGTGCGTAAAACCTTAACGGGTAGTAAGACGCGGTGATGATGATGATGATAATAATAATAATAATAATAATAATAATAATAATAATAATAAACTGCCCATTGATCATTAATTCATTTTAAAACTATTTCATCCTTAACTTAAATTCAACTATATTTTAACTTTACTTAAGTGAAACTATACCTTAACTTTACTTAACTAAAGTACTTATGAAAGCTAAACCATCTTTATCGTGACATTTTACTGAATTCTGGTATATGAACTTAGTTTGCGTTTTAGTTTCATTTTTGTTTAGCTGAAGGAGGTTGGTTTCCCTACAAGGGACCTAGGTTCGAATATAGTTTGGCTTACATTTCAAACTATGGTCCCACATATTAAAACTATTGTATCTGTCAGTGCGTGAGGTTTATTCCGTTACCGACATCAACCCAACAATAACAATACTAGTAATAATAGAGGTATTTATACAGAATCATGTTGTAAACCTCACCAGCAACAGAGCTAATCGTCTGTGGTTAGAAGAGTTCAAGGTTACCCGGATTTTATCATGGCTCAAATCATTCGTTGCCTTCTTGAAATTAAAAAAAAAAAAGAAATGAAATAAAACAAGAACAACTGTACTTACAAACCCTGCAAGTGTTCCTGGAACTGTCGCGCCTGGGAAGTAGGTAGACCCGCCGTGTCGCCATGTCCTGCGCGTAGTATAGCTCGCAGGCTGAGTCGGTCGCCGAGTGGGGTGGTGCGATATTAACCAAACGAAGGCCGCACAAAAAGCGATTTTGAGCGATTAGAGTCATAGAGGTTTTCTGAGCGGCGAACACCAGTGCAATTAATAGATTTGTGTTGTCCACACTGACAATCGGATGTGCAAACAACTTGTTATCATTCAACGCCCAAAACAATTTACAAACAAACCTTTATGATTTTTCTTTATCATCGCGGGGACGGTTTATGAGCAAAGCGTTTAGGATAATATGTCGACAAAGTCAAACGTGGACTTCCAAGCCACGACTGCTGCTGTTAAAATATCTCTGTATTGTGGGACACTTGACGACATTGCCTGCTTGGAGATTTCGAGGCTATTTTGAGAAGCGGGTTGCATCTTAACTTGACGCGCCTAAGTAGTCTAAGAACTATCACACCAATGTACGAAATAGAAAGAGAGGGAAGGAAATGATCAGTTCACCTGGTGAGGGCTCTTGTTTATCTAATGATGACACTTTCCCTCTTCCTCTGACGAGTTTACACACTCACTATACTATTTGCTCCTTGAAAACATGGGATTTTTTTTTAATAACCTTTTTCTTGTTTCCTATCCTTGATAGGCAAATTATACCACGGACCTTTTTAATCTACATCCCGGCAGGAAGACTCCTACAGGACATTTATCGTGACTAAACCAAATAACTTGAGTTGTAGAGGATTTACAATAAAATACGTTTACAAAAAACTACCTCAAGATAAAAATAATAATTTTACGGCACTGTGGGACTATTTTTATAATTATGTAAGAATTTATGTTTTCTTATTTCAAATTCATATATTTAAATCATCATTTAATTCATTAACATGGGAAATCCTATCTTGACCGGTCATGACGTCACAGTTAGGAAACGTCCTTAGATCGTTAGAACCAGAGGGTTTATAACGTACCAGAAACAAACTGTTTGTCAGTAAGAGAACAAACAGGGCAAGAGGAAAATACAAACGCTAGTATAATTGGTGTTGTGACCACCCAATCAAATCAGGCTACATGATACGATTCACAAAACGCTAATCTACGCTCTCCTCCATCAGTTATGTTTCATCTCTCAGCCACCTCCAACCAATGCTTGTGGTTCTTTGCACTTGTCAACCTTTAAACTAGGTTTACAATAAATTGTGTTTATTCCAATAAACACTAAGCTCATGTACTGTTAAAGGTTTTGTCAATATTTAACCTAAGCGCAACATCTGATTGGCAATATATCAGAACAGAAGGGACTATAGTGTAGCTTGGTAAGGGGTAGGTAAAGTAAGGAATAATGGCCAAGCAAAGTATATTTGTTTCCTTGCTTAGTACCTTGTTTGTAAGGGAAGAAATGCGTATGAATATTTAATCACTCGATCAATGAAGTAGCTCACTAAACATTGTAGCTCACTAAACATTGTAGCTCACTAAACGTTGTAGCTCACTAAACGTTGTAGCTCACTAAACATTGTAGCTCACTAAACATTTGTAGTATATATTAGAAGTTAATTTCCGATGTTTACATTAAAATAAAAAACACGTCACTATTCTGTAAGCCGGTGTTTCCCAGTCTTACCAAGTTCAAAGTACACTTTACATGTCTACATTTGTACGGCACATTATTTTATTCTGGATGCGAGCCGCAGCCGCAGAAAACGTGTTACACATCCAGTCCAATCAGAGCTAGGGAAGTATAGACCAACTTTACCTGAAACAACTCCAAATCTTCCAACATTAAAGGTTGAAGCTATTTTCCTGTGTCCGCTTCTTTAAGATTTGTAAACATTTCGTTCAGACCATTAGTAATCTGGCCAAACAATTATTCTAGCTTCACCCTCTTCGGTGGTCACATGGTCTAAAGCGCTACTCTCGCAGTAGACTAGACTGCCGATGACAGGGAGATCAAGGTTCGAATATATGTCGGGTGTACCGAGGGTGGTTTTAACAAAATAGTTTTCCACGCAAATGTGGGCACATTTCCTCTACATATAGCTTTCCTAATGCCTAAAACCACAAGTGTAATTAGTACATAAGGGTACAACCCGGACGGGTAGTAAGAGATGTGTACAACGCACGGCTGTCACTAGCAACAACCTGGTTCTTGTTCTTGTTGACCAGTGATGCGCGCAGCTCTGGGCCTTGACCGCGCGGCACACCGTTTGCGGCACACCGCTGTAGCCTACTGAAACACATTATAGTTTCAATAAAAGAGGGAAATAAGGAAGAAGATGGATAAGAAACCTTCCAACATTTAAACAAAGATAAGAATAATTAACAATGTGAAGCCGACATTGAAGGACACGCGAGATATAGCGTCACACTTATCTGGTATGGTTTTACAGAAATGGGAGGTTGGCATTCGAATACCAGCCATGTGTATATGAGGTGTTTTTTATCTCTAATTGTCTTTCCTCCCTTTCTTCGTGAAAATTCTGGTACCCTTTCCCTAAATTCCATCTTATTTGTCCCTATTCTACGATGGATATAATTTCTGAGGGAACTGCATGGTCACTATTGGGAAACAGATTTGTCATTCTCTCGTTTTCCTGTGGTCAATATCCTCTTTGAGTGCGAGGAGATTTGACCAGTAGCTCCTTCTTACCCCAGCACACCACCTTCAGACATAACTGAGAGCGAGGAGATTTGGCCAGTAGCTCCTTCTTACCCCGGAACACCACCTTCAGACATAACTGAGAGCGAGGATATTTGGCCAATAGCTCCTTCTTACCCCAGCACACTACCTTCACACATAACTGAGAGCGAGGAGATTTGGCCAGTAGCTCCTTCTTACCCCAGCACACCACCTTCAGACATAACTGAGAGTGAGGAGATTTGGCCAGTAGCTCTTCTTACCTCAGCACACCACCTTCAGACATAACTGAGAGTGAGGAGATTTGGCCAGTAGCTCCTTCTTACCTCAGCACACCACCTTCAGACATAACTGAGAGTGAGGAGATTTGGCAACAGTTAACTGAGAGAAAGCGAAGATTTTTTTTAATAAGACCTGAAGTTCCCTCAGAGGTGATATTGGGTGTAGTAGTGTGATTGTATGGATAGTTTAGATGGGGACAGTAAAAAAGAGCAAAAACTAAAGGTGAAAAAAGTAATCTGTCCACACCAAGTCGGGATTCAAACTCTGATCTCCCGGTCACCAAACGTCTACTGTCTTAAACCATGTGACTACTGATGCTTAAAATATGAATATCTATATTTTATTATATCTATGAGTTTATCTTATGTTTTACACAGTAAATATATATGTACTTTACACATAAGATGTTTTGTATAGATCAATAATTTAATATATAAATAAACGGATTGATAAACAATTTTGGTGCCGTAGCTTGGAAGTAAATACTTTGGTAGATGAATTGAAACCTCTCTTGTCTACTTATTTTTAAAATAAAATATCGAAACAAAAATTCTTCCACGTTTCATTATTAAATATTGACCAACTCATTTATTTGACAGACGTTAAGAGGTCAAAATGAAAACCAGGGATAAATAATTAAATTTACTACAGTTAATCAATAATTTAAATAAATTTTAGATATGTTAAGGCTCAAGTTTTCGATTTCAGACTCCAGTTTACTGCCTGTTTTCAATTAGTATTGTTTAAATGGGAGTGCGAAGGCTAGGTTTTAAATGCGAAGCAAAGCTTTAAATGAAACATGCGAAGCAAAGCTTAAAATGAAACGTGCGAAGTAAAGTTTGAAATGAAACATGCGAAGTGAATTTGAAATGAAACATGTGAAGCAAAGCTTGAAATGAAACATGCGAAGTGAATTTGAAATGAAACATGCGAAGCAAAGCTTGAAATGAAACATGTGAATCGAAGTTGAAATGAAACATGCGAAACGAAGCTTGAAATGAAACATGTGAAGCGAAGTTGAAATGAAACATGCGAAGCGAAGTTGAAACTGAAGTCTAAAATAGGTTTTTATCCTTGTTACATAATACTAGTTTTAGTTTGTTTAATCATCCACTAAGTGCATCTAGATAAAGAGTACGTTGTTAAGTAAAAAACAAAGCATGCTACATTATTTTATGCTGACGTATTTTCATTTTTTCATAAGTTATAAATGTAATTTAATAACTGGTCGGTGTTAAAATACTAATTAACAGCTGTTTTTAAAATAATTATACATGTAAAATATGCTACATTTAGTGAGATATTTCAATTAGGTTCGTAATATTAAAGTTTTACTCTTACTTCGAAATCCATCGAAGATGGGAAGGTTATTGGTTGATTATCGAAGTCAAATCAAAGGTGAAGTGACCTTAGACTCAAAAATTTCGAAGTTTCGTACACCCATAATGGCTTAGAATAGTCCTGGCTTTCAGTATCACGATCTACCTCAAGTGAATAGGATGAAGGTGGAAATGTAAAAGGAATGCAAGTTAAGGGTAGTATTTTTGAAAATTTTATAGCAAAACCTTTTTTGTCCTAAGTAAATCAAATAATCATCCATTTGTTGAATATCTGTCGAGAGTGTCCTGGAGTTTAATTACAACTTTTTCTCTTCGTTTAAAAAGTTTGTCATCTAATGTCACCATGCTCTTGACAGATATTCACCAACTGTTGATATCACCGCGTGAAGAAAATTAAACTCTATGTTTGTACTGAAGTAATATTTATTTTTGGCCAAACATGTTTTGCTAAAGACCCTGTAAAACCACTGGTCTTTTCTCCCGTCCCCTACATCCCCGTCGTAAAGCACTGCACATTCACTAACGCGGAGAAAGAATAGAACTATCCTTAGCCAGTTAGTAATTAATCCTGGCTTCCTGAATCTGAGTTTAGGATGATAGCTGCTTACCTCAATTCTGCAGATAAGGCAACTTTTATATTTCCAAAACACAAGTTTTAGCTATTTATAGTTCACTAAGTTAAATCACAGTAGCTCATAATAATCTGGTTGTTTCCCTCAAAACTTTCCCATTAAAAGGTTCAGGTAATATCAGTTAAGTTGGTTTAGTTGCCGCCGTATTTTCGGCTCTATTAATAAAACACACTGGGACAAGTGGACAAAGAAATTAGCTAACAAAGAACAGTGAAACTAAATTACAGGGCAGACTTTTTTAATCAATAAATATCAAAGAATTTGTGGGATGAAAAAGGAAATACTTTACGACAATCCTGTGAAACGTAAAACCCTTTTTAAAATTTAATTATGTTTTTCCGTTTGTAACTAATGCAATGCTATAAATAAATTATATAGTTAAGTATTCATCTAAGAAACATAAAATTGGTGATTTTTTCAATATTGATTACATTTTACACCACTTTTATTACACGTTTAAGTAAATTTAAAACATTCTATAATGTGGTATTGATTGAATTGTTAAAGCTTTCCACGTTGATCTAGGAGGACTGGGTTCAATATAGCTCATTTAAACATATTTTTATTCATGTAATCATTAAAAATGATTAAAAGTTAATATTGGACCAAATATATTTTGATTTATATTGGGCTGAATATATTTTTATTTAATTTTGACCCGCCTTGGTGGCGTAGTTAGCTAACGCGCTAGTTTTGTTCGATCTAGACTGCTGAGGACGGGAAGATCGAGGTTCAAATCTCGGTCGGGTCTACTGAGGGTGGTTTTTACAAAAATGTTTTACACTCTCCCTCCATGCAAATACGGGTACACTTCCTATATATATAACCTTCCTCATCCCTAAATCATTAGTGTAATTAGTACATAAACGTATAACCCGAACGGGTAGTAAGACATGGGGCAAAGAAAATAAAAAAATAAAAATCTTTTTACATAAAGCGCAAAAAAAAAAGTATCCTCCTCTCTTCCCGAGCACGTGATCAAACTCCTTCCAATCGAATAGAATCCTTTCACACGTTATAAAAATCAGCCGAGTCTCTGATTCGCTAAAATTCTTGGCAAAAAGAATAAAGACAAATTGAATAGCCCAAAAAGACATTTCTGAAATCCTTGGCATATGATTGGTTTTCAATTTGCATGCGAGAGTCACGTGACCGGTTTGACCTCGCGACATGCGCTCGACTGGAGTCCTTGGAGATATATAAACTGGATTCACTCCCTACCCCTTTACCACCCCCCCCTCTGACCCCTAAAAAAATTTCAACAGAACACGTACTGCTAAAAATTGCAACAGATAATCAAAAATAGAAATTCTCTGGGAAATAGTACAAATAAAATAAAAGGACTTGTGAACTATGTTATTTATTAATGGCGGTATCAAGTTTTGAGTAGATTCTGTTTGGTAGATCGGATTCGTCAGTCGTACGGTCTATACTCTATTATTGAAATGGGCGAGTCAGAATTTTATGAAAAGCTTTAATGAATCATTCTTGTGTTTTTTGTATTCATACTGTCAGGTGAGGGTTCAAATCCCTGCCGGGTGAACCGTGTTATTGGTTTTTCCACATATGCTATTCGAAACCCTCTCTGGATGTTAACATGGGGGCCCCAAATGTCACAATTTAGTTAAAACTTGTTTTTTGTAGAAATAATGAACTACCAAGGCGGAAATCCTCAGTTAAATAACTTCCGGAAAAAACGTTCCTATTCAATTCAAGCCCTGCCTGTATTCAAATATTACAATCAATTCATGTCATGTGGGGGGAGGGGGGGGTCAGTTGGTTTGTGGATCGACGGGTTTTTCTCGAGCAATAAAAATTTGTAGCACAACTTCCTTCGGAGGAGAAGTAAAGACGTTGGTCCCATTTCGATTGCGGCATGTGAAAAAACCCTGGGAGGTATGTAAAAATACCTCTCCCGGTAAAATTGGTGGGCCCCTTTCGCTTTCGCTCGTAGAAATTCTTGTGTGCTGATATAATCAGTTGGTTCAGAAAGAAAGTGCAGATTAAACACCTCAAGTAAATAAATATTAAATAATAACGAATGAGTGAATATCCCGATAGAAAATCAGCTGCAGAAGAGTTGGACGTGTTACAAACATTGGAACAGTTTATAAGAGGAGGAGGTTATCTTAGATTCAATGCACCTACACTTACATGAAGAGAATATAGGAAAATAACAATATAATAACAATCTCAGTGCCTTATCAATGGCAGCCATATACATATCGAGGATAAATCCTTTGATCACTCGACTCCAACTGAGGCTATTTAAAAAAAAACTAGATCATTTAATGCATTTGATCGAATAAAAATCCCAAAATTTAGTTTTTGTTTTCTTTGTGCACTCGAACACGGTACATAACAATTTCACGCTTTCACATATACTTTACGTATGTAGCTTATATGAACGTTGAGAAAGTATGTGTCTCAGAACGTTGATACAAAATATGTCTATATATAACCATCTATCTAAATATCTATGTATATTAATCGCTATAGACTGTAATGCCTTTCACGGGGAGGTCGAAGTTTGAATCTCAGCCGGATGGACTGGAGATTGTTCTACCACCTGTAATTTATCTCTGTGATTCCCTCCCATCCCGGCCTCTCCAGGCGAATGTGGGTGAATATCCTCTAATTATTGCCCTCCTCCTACCTAACCCATAGATTAAGCCATTGAAATTAATAACCCTTGTGCTAAAACGTATCAACTAAATTTTTTATTCTAAAAAATGACTTGAAAAAGAATAAGAAAATCTATATTTAGTTAAGGACGCTGCCTATCTGTGACTTCATTGCAGGTCAAGATAAGATTTACCATTTTCATGAATTGACGTTTATTTCAGCGAGTGTTAAAGAAATAACGTTAAAACGAGAACCATCTATTTTTAAATAATTCTACAGCGTTACAAAATTATTATTTTTATCTTAAATTAGTTTTTTGTGAACGTATTTTATTGTAAATCCTCTACAACTCAGGCTATTTGGTTTAGTCACGATAAATGTCCTGTAGGAGTCTTCCTGCCGGGATGTAGATTAAAAAGGTCCGTGGTATAATTTGTCTATCTAGAACAGGAAACAAGGAAAAGGTTATTTTAAAAAAACAAGCCGATGTTTTTAAGGCGCAAATAGTATAATGAGTGTGTAAACTCGTCAGAGGAAGAGGGAAAGTGTTATCAGTAGATAAACAAGAGGCCTCTTAGAGTGAACTGCTCATTTCCTTCCCTCTCTTTCTATTTCATACATTGGTGTCTAAGTGTATTAGTGCTTAGACTGCTTAGGCGCGTCAAGTTAAGATGCAACCCGCTTCGCAAAATAGCCTCGAAATCTCCGAGTAGGCCACTTCATTAATTGATTCATTCTTAATACATAGGCATGCCAGGTAGCTCAATTATCCTTTTAGATGCTTACCTTTGCACGCCATTTATAAATTTTTATCGAAAATGACATGATAGTACAACCCATCAAACTTTTTTGTTAACTTATTAATCGGGCAATCAGCCATCAGATTTGCCCCGAGAGCCAGTTGGACGGAGGGAAGTAATTGATTGTCATCCGTTGAGGGCAACTTTCAAGTCACCCTTGCTTCAACATTTCAATGGGTGAAGGCAAAAACCAGCCATTTCCAATATTTACTAAAACACCTTTGAACCATTTTAAACAGTTCATTTTATTCTTTTAAAGATTGTGTGCTCTCTGAAAAAAAGAACAATACTATTACAAACATAACATAATAATTAATTAATGGTTAAATAAACCATTTTAACTAGTATTTCTCTAAATATTAGACCTCGCTAATCCTCGTGTTCTTACCGTTAATTCAGTCTTAATATTTCTATTTAGATTTCAAGTTTAAATATTATCTCCTGTAATTTCTTAGAATATGGTGAAAAGTGAGGTTGTTAATAGTAGCCAGGGACTTTAATTGTATCTTGGGTGTAAAGTGAGGTTGTTAATACTAGCCAGGGACTTTAATTGTATCTTGGGTGTAAAGTGAGGTTGTTAATAGTAGCCAGGGACTTTAATTGTATCTTGGGTGTAAAGTGAGGTTGTTAATAGTAGCCAGGGACTTTAATTGTATCTTGGGTGTAAAGTGAGGTTGTTAATAGTAGCCAGGGACTTTAATTGTATCTTGGGTGTAAAGTGAGGTTGTTAATAGTAGCCAGGGACTTTAATTGTATCTTGGGTGTAAAGTGAGGTTGTTAATAGTAGCCAGGGACTTTAATTGTAGCTTGGGTGTAAAGTGAGATTGTTAATAGTAGCCAGGGACTTTAATTGTATCTTGGGTGTAAAGTGAGGTTGTTAATAGTAGCCAGGGACTTTAATTGTATCTTGGGTGTAAAGTGAGGTTGTTAATAGTAGCCAGGGACTTTAATTGTATCTTGGGTGTAAAGTGAGGTTGTTAATAGTAGCCAGGGACTTTAATTGTATCTTGGGTGTAAAGTGAGGTTGTTAATAATAGTCAGGGACTCTAATTATATCTTGGGTGTAAAGTAAGATAGTTAATAGTGGCCAGGGACTTTAATTGTATCTTGGGTGTAAAGTGAGGTTGTTAATACTAGCCAGGGACTTTAATTATATCTTGGGTGTAAAGTAAGATAGTTAATAGTGGCCGGGGCTGCTATAAGGTCAAATACGGTACACCAGCGGAAAACAACTGTCGCAAGTAGTTTTAATAAAGGCTCCATGTGGACTTGTAGTGTTCTTGTCCTGACGCTTTCAATTTGCCAAGTTCGTGAAAGCGCAGTGCATTGATTTATTTACCAAAGGTTTCGATACGAGGAATCAGAGGTTTATCCACTTTTCCACAAACTGTTCCTTACGATGTATGCACGCATGCCCTTGTACTTTCCTGATGAAATACTAATAGGCTTGTTCAAGGAGGATTCTTTCAACATTCGTGTTGTAGTTTCAGGAGCAGTAAGTATAGGTCCAGTCGTTCAGATAAAATATGTAGGTCTAGGATAGAAACTTAGCGGCTAACTCTACAACCCGGCGTGATAATAATGTTTCTCTTTAAAGTAGAGTACCCGAAGATGTTAAATATTCACTTTTAAAGTACAGAAGTTAAGGAGGCGTTTCCCATACAGCACGCACTTTTTTTTCTCCCCCGCTGCGTCTTACAAATCGTCTGGAATATCCGATTTAACTACGCAAATGGGTTACTGGGGTAGACATTTATTAATAAGGTATTTAACGTGCACTTTCTGGACCAACTGATTATATCAGCACACGAGAATTTCTATGAGAGAGAACGAAAGAGCCGATTAATTTTGCCGGTAGGAGTATTTTCAAATATATTTCAGGGTTCTTTTACAAGCCATGATTGACATGGGGACCGACGGCCTTACTTACCCTTCGAAGGGAGTTGTGATACGGATTTTTATCGTTCAAGGAAAATCCGCCCCCCCCCCCCCCGGGCGGGTGTAATACAACATGTGACTTTTAACATAGCATTGTAGTTTATCTGTTATTTTCTGTAATCCACACTATCTCAGTAGAACAGTAAAACTCCGATAATACACATTATCTCAGTAGAACAGTAAAACTCCGATAATCCGGACTATCTCACTAGAACATTAAAACTCGATAATCAGGCCCTCCCTCTTATCATTTAGTCCGGATTATCGGAGTTTTATTAATAAATGTTAGGATTTCGGTTGAAAGGGACCTTTATAAAAAAATAAACATATTTATTGCGACTAACATTGATAACATTACACTATATTATTAGTGTTGCATTAGTGACTGATCAATAGTGACAGCTACATACAATGTATTAATTATTTATAAATTACTGGTTTGTCTATAAATTAATTAATAACTGATGGAACCCACTTTGGTGGCCGCGTGGTCTAACACGCTACTCTCGCAGTAGATTAGACTGCCGATGATCGAGGTTCGAATCTCAGTCGGGTGTAATTAGGGTGGTTTTCTAGAAAGAGTTTTTCACTCTCCCTCCACGAAAATGCGGGTACATTTCCTACAAATATAGCCTTCATAATCCCTAAAACCATTAGTGTAGTTAGTATATAAGTGTATAAAGCGAACGGGTAGTAAGACGCGGTGTTAAAAACACAACTGATGGATCCTTTAAAAATAAAAAGATAAAACCAATTAACTATGTAAATGACCCCCGGACAGTTTTTTCTACATTTACACAAAGATGCCGGGAATGGAATCTAGAAAGACGTGTTTGATTAAACTTAGACTTGGTTGTACTCAGACAAAAGGTTAGGTCTCTTCAAGTCTGATTTGCTGGTGATGGTGGATCTGAGTTCAAATACCGGTTCGTTCAACTCTGGAGTTGTTGCCTATAGCGTTTTTCACACTCCTTCCATTCAAATACGAGTACACTTTCTCTAAATCGTTCCTTCCTTATTTCTATCCCATTGGTGTATAAGTGCTGATATCCCGGATGGGTAGTAAGAAGCGGTGAACAGAATTAAAGGTTCTAATATAGTAAGTACAGTATTCATTTAATTATGTTGATAATTGTAGAGTAGTTGAAACGTGCGCGGGTGCAAATACATTTTAAATAAAAGTTTGGTGTTTAAATGTTTGTAGAAAGTTTTTCTACAATAAGTTTCTATAAATATAGGTTCCTTTAATTAAAAGAAAGTCTATTATAATTTGGTTTTAGATGAACTCATCTCTCCCCTCTCCTCGTATTTAAATAGGTTATGTTGGTAGACTTTGAGGAAAGCGTTGACGATAGAAGAAAGTTCCTGCTCGGTGTGGTCGGTCCCCAAGTGGCTCGCGAGCCACTGGTTCCCACCCCATGTCCTCGGAAGGTTCAACTAACTTAGTATTCACACCAGTCCTGTGTCTTCCCCTCAACATTTCCATGACCTCCGGGCTGCCATCTTGCATTCAGAGTCGTGTTCGTGTGTGGCGGCTTGGGTATACCCTGGGGGAGAACATCTGGCAGTGATACACCCTGGGGGAGAACATCTGGCAGTGATACACCCTGGGGGAGAACAGGTGGTAGTGATACACCCTGGGGAGAACAGGTGGTAGTGATACACCCTGGGGGAGAACAGGTGGTAGTGATACACCCTGGGGGAGAACAGGTGGTAGTGATACACCCTGGGGAGAACAGGTGGTAGTGATACACCCTGGGGGAGAACAGGTGGTAGTGATACACCCTGGGGGAGAACAGGTGGTAGTGATACACCCTGGGAGGACAGAGGGTAGTGATACACCCTGGGGGAGAACAGGTGGTAGTGATACACCCTGGGGGAGAACAGGTGGTAGTGATACACCCTGGGGGAGAACAGCTGGCAGTGATACACCCTGGGGAGAACAGGTGGTAGTGATACACCCTGGGGGAGAACAGGTGGTAGTGATACACCCTGGGGGAGAACAGGTGGTAGTGATACACCCTGGGGGAGAACAGAGGGTAGTGATACACCCTGGGGAGAAACAGGTGGTAGTGATACACCCTGGGAGGACAGAGGGTAGTGATACACCCTGGGGGAGAACAGCTGGCAGTGATACACCCTGGGGGAGAACATCTGGCAGTGATACACCCTGGGGGAGAACATCTGGCAGTGATACACCCTGGGGGAGAACAGGTGGTAGTGATACACCCTGGGGAGAACAGGTGGTAGTGATACACCCTGGGGGAGAACAGGTGGTAGTGATACACCCTGGGGGAGAACAGGTGGTAGTGATACACCCTGGGGGAGAACAGGTGGTAGTGATACACCCTGGGAGGACAGAGGGTAGTGATACACCCTGGGGGAGACAGGTGGTAGTGATACACCCTGGGGGAGAACAGGTGGTAGTGATACACCCTGGGGGAGAACAGCTGGCAGTGATACACCCTGGGGAGAACAGGTGGTAGTGATACACCCTGGGGGAGAACAGGTGGTAGTGATACACCCTGGGGGAGAACAGGTGGTAGTGATACACCCTGGGGGAGAACAGAGGGTAGTGATACACCCTGGGGGAGAACAGGTGGTAGTGATACACCCTGGGAGGACAGAGGGTAGTGATACACCCTGGGGGAGAACAGCTGGCAGTGATACACCCTGGGGGAGAACATCTGGCAGTGATACACCCTGGGGGAGAACATCTGGCAGTGATACACCCTGGGGGAGAACAGGTGGTAGTGATACACCCTGGGGAGAACAGGTGGTAGTGATACACCCTGGGGGAGAACAGGTGGTAGTGATACACCCTGGGGGAGAACAGGTGGTAGTGATACACCCTGGGGGAGAACAGGTGGTAGTGATACACCCTGGAGGAGAACAGAGGGTAGTGATACAGCCTGGGGGAGAACAGAGGGTAGTGATATACCCTGGGGGAGAACAGGTGGTAGTGATACACCCTGGGGGAGAACAGGTGGTAGTGATACACCCTGGGGGAGAACAGAGGGTAGTGATACAGCCTGGGGGAGAACAGAGGGTAGTGATACACCCTGGGGAAGAACAGCTGGCAGTGATACATCACTGTACTTAACAGACGAGACAGCTATACGTCACATTAAAGAAGGCTGAACCCAGGCTGGGAATATTGAGTTGGTTTTTCTTCACTTGTGAACTACTCTTCCTCATGCAAATGCGGGTGTATATGGTCTAAACTCTACCTTCCTCATTCCTACCCCCTGAGTGTCAATATATGACTACCCGGACGGGTAATAAGACGTGATAAAAAGTTATTCTCTAGAGTATGTAGTCAACTAAACGGTCGAATAAGAAATTGATTCTATCAGAAGTTTCAAGGGCGGTTTGCATGTTTGTAAACCATTATGAATATTTTTTAAATTTAACCCGATAATTTATTTTCCGTAACAATTTCGCTCATGTTAACATGTCTTGTTTATTTCAAAGGCTGGTATTCCTGCCACGCAACATCAATTAGAAATGTGCGAGCTGTTCTCTTATTAATGTGCGCCTGGTTCACGTTCCGTTCCTTACGTTCGCCGTCTCTTGAAGAAGCTCATTTTGTTCACTCGCTATTCTGTTTGGCGTCTTACCTAAGAACTTAATAATAGCTTGCGTTGGATTGAACGTAATAATTATGTCGGTAACGTTACTGGCAGAAATCATGATAGGAACGTATTTTCTTTGGCTACGTCTCGGAAACGATTCCAATTTCTGAAGAGCTTCTTTAAATCTACATAATATTTCTTCAATGTAGGTCATTTTAGAAATATATTCAAATCGATCAATGTAATGTAGTCCAAACATTTATACACACCCGTGCCCCCATTACATAGAAAGTAATTTGTTTTAATTAGTAGTCAATTATATGGGCATTTATGTAGCTTATTATTAAAACACAAACACAAAATGATAATGAAGACATTTCGAGGGTCAACTCTAACAACACATGTGTGAAGTGTTAGTGTATGTGAGTGTGTTATTACTAGGGAGCGGATTCTTGGTCACCAAAAATGTTTAAAATAGCCATTAAAAATATGGGATTTAGGCCACACAATAGGCACGCCAGGAAAAAAAAAGAGCACACGATAGGCAATGTAAAATGTTACTACCGACTATTTTATTACCCCCAGATAATCAACATTACTGTTTTTTAACAGCCCCACGTTTCGCTAATCAATCAGTCTATACGCTTATGTACTAATTACGCTAATATGCTAGGGGTTAGAAAGGTGGAATTACACCGGACCGAGATTCGAACCCCCGTTTTCCCTACTATCAGCAGAATAGTCCAACACGAGAGTGACACCTTAGACCATTCTGCCACTGATGGTGGTGGTAAATAGTGGGTTTCCTCCTTAAGTAGCAAAATAATTATGATTGAAGTGAGGAATCAAAGCCATGAACTGACTGAAGGGAGGAATCAAAGTCATGAACTGACTGAAGGGAGGAATCAAAGTCATGAACTGACTGAAGGGAGGAATCAAAGTCATGAACTGACTGAAGGAAGGAATCAAAGTCATGAACTGACTGAAGGGAGGAATCAAAGTCATGAACTGACTGAAGGGAGGAATCAAAGTCATGAACTGACTGAAGGGAGGAATCAAAGCCATGAACTGACTGAAGGGAGGAATCAAAGTCATGAACTGACTGAAGGGAGGAATCAAAGTCATGAACTGACTGAAGGGAGGAATCAAAGCCATGAACTGACTGAAGGGAGGAATCAAAGCTATGAACTGACTGAAGGGAGGAATCAAAGCCATGAACTGACTGAAGGGAGGAATCAAAGTCATGAACTGACTGAAGGGAGGAATCAAAGTCATGAACTGACTGAAGGAAGGAATCAAAGTCATGAACTGACTGAAGGGAGGAATCAAAGCCATGAACTGACTGAAGGGAGGAATCAAAGCCATGAACTGACTGAAGGGAGGAATCAAAGTCATGAACTGACTGAAGGGAGGAATCAAAGCCATGAACTGACTGAAGAGAGATATCAAAGCCATGAACTGACTGAAGGAAGGAATCAAAGCCATGAACTGACTGAAGGAAGGAATCAAAGTCATGAACTGACTGAAGAGAGGAATCAAAGCTATGAACTGACTGAAGAGAGGAATCAAAGCCATGAACTGACTGAAGGGAGGAATCAAAGTCATGAACTGACTGAAGGGAGGAATCAAAGTCATGAACTGACTGAAGGAAGGAATCAAAGTCATGAACTGACTGAAGGGAGGAATCAAAGTCATGAACTGACTGAAGGGAGGAATCAAAGCTATGAACTGACTGAAGGGAGGAATCAAAGCCATGAACTGACTGAAGGGAGGAATCAAAGTCATGAACTGACAGAAGGGAGGAATCAAAGTCATGAACTGACTGAAGGGAGGAATCAAAGTCATGAACTGACTGAAGGGAGGAATCAAAGTCATGAACTGACTGAAGGGAGGAATCAAAGTCATGAACTGACTGAAGGAAGGAATCAAAGTCATGAACTGACTGAAGGGAGGAATCAAAGCCATGAACTGACTGAAGGGAGGAATCAAAGTCATGAACTGACTGAAGGGAGGAATCAAAGCCATGAACTGACTGAAGGGAGGAATCAAAGCCATGAACTGACTGAAGGGAGGAATCAAAGTCATGAACTGACTGAAGGGAGGAATCAAAGTCATGAACTGACTGAAGGAAGGAATCAAAGTCATGAACTGACTGAAGGGAGGAATCAAAGTCATGAACTGACTGAAGGGAGGAATCAAAGCCATGAACTGACTGAAGAGAGGAATCAAAGTCATGAACTGACTGAAGGGAGGAATCAAAGTCATGAACTGACTGAAGGAAGGAATCAAAGCCATGAACTGACTGAAGGGAGGAATCAAAGTCATGAACTGACTGAAGGGAGGAATCAAAGCCATGAACTGACTGAAGGGAGGAATCAAAGTCATGAACTGACTGAAGGGAGGAATCAAAGTCATGAACTGACTGAAGGGAGGAATCAAAGCCATGAACTGACTGAAGGGAGGAATCAAAGTCATGAACTGACTGAAGGGAGGAATCAAAGTCATGAACTGACTGAAGGGAGGAATCAAAGCCATGAACTGACTGAAGGGAGGAATCAAAGCTATGAACTGACTGAAGGGAGGAATCAAAGCCATGAACTGACTGAAGGGAGGAATCAAAGTCATGAACTGACTGAAGGGAGGAATCAAAGCTATGAACTGACTGAAGGAAGGAATCAAAGCCATGAACTGAATGAAGGAAGGAATCAAAGCCATGAACTGACTGAAGAGAGGTATCAAAGCCATGAACTGACTGAAGGGAGGAATCAAAGTCATGAACTGACTGAAGGGAGGAATCAAAGTCATGAACTGACTGAAGGGAGGAATCAAAGTCATGAACTGACTGAAGGGAGGAATCAAAGTCATGAACTGACTGAAGGGAGGAATCAAAGCCATGAACTGACTGAAGGGAGGAATCAAAGCCATGAACTGACTGAAGAGAGGAATCAAAGTCATGAACTGACTGAAGGGAGGAATCAAAGTCATGAACTGACTGAAGGAAGGAATCAAAGCCATGAACTGACTGAAGGGAGGAATCAAAGTCATGAACTGACTGAAGGGAGGAATCAAAGCCATGAACTGACTGAAGGGAGGAATCAAAGTCATGAACTGACTGAAGGGAGGAATCAAAGTCATGAACTGACTGAAGGGAGGAATCAAAGCCATGAACTGACTGAAGGAAGGAATCAAAGCCATGAACTGACTGAAGGGAGGAATCAAAGTCATGAACTGACTGAAGGGAGGAATCAAAGTCATGAACTGACTGAAGGGAGGAATCAAAGTCATGAACTGACTGAAGGGAGGAATCAAAGTCATGAACTGACAGAAGGGAGGAATCAAAGCTATGAACTGACTGAAGGAAGGAATCAAAGCCATGAACTGAATGAAGGAAGGAATCAAAGCCATGAACTGACTGAAGGGAGGACTATAAGCCATGAACTGACTGAAGGGAGGAATCAAAGTCATGAACTGACTGAAGGGAGGAATCAAAGCCATGAACTGACTGAAGAGAGGAATCAAAGCCATGAACTGACTGAAGGGAGGAATCAAAGTCATGAACTGACTGAAGGGAGGAATCAAAGTCATGAACTGACTGAAGGGAGGAATCAAAGCCATGAACTGACTGAAGGGAGGAATCAAAGCTATGAACTGACTGAAGGGAGGAATCAAAGCCATGAACTGACTGAAGGGAGGAATCAAAGCTATGAACTGACTGAAAGGAGGAATCAAAGTCATGAACTGACTGAAGGGAGGAATCAAAGCCATGAACTGACTGAAGAGAGGTATCAAAGCCATGAACTGACTGAAGGGAGGAATCAAAGCCATGAACTGACTGAAGGAAGGAATCAAAGTCATGAACTGACTGAAGGGAGGAATCAAAGCCATGAACTGACTGAAGGGAGGAATCAAAGCCATGAACTGACTGAAGGGAGGAATCAAAGCCATGAACTGACTGAAGGGAGGACTATAAGCCATGAACTGTCTGAAGGGAGGACTATAAGCCATGAACTGACTGAAGGGAGGACTGTAGGCCATGATCTGATTGAACGCACACGATTTATTAAAAAATGTCGGAGGGAAAAACATGATATATTATTCCTCTAAGACCAGGGTTGACGGGGAGGTTTCATTCAACATTAGGGTGAGGGGGAGTTGAATACAATCATGACCAGATAGATCTAGGTTCTGCTAGAAGTGCACCCCCACGAACATAGCCTGCATTACATCCCATGCGAACTAACACAGGTTTGCAGTTGACCAGCTTTTAATACACCATTGAAACTCGCCGTATGAATACATCCAGGTAAGCTCTCATCAACATCTCTTTCTCTCCCCTAAAGTTCTCTTATATAATGGGCCAGTAAACAATTCTAATGGAATATTATCTCTTGGTTCAAAACAACGAGCACATCAGACCCAGGCCAAAATAAGGGGCTCGTCTCTTTTATTTAGATATGTTTTAAATTAGAATATGAATGAGACAAACAGTTTACAAATTTGGTAGTCATGAGTAATCTTATTTTTAAAGTCTTTCGGGAACCGTTTTGAAAGTCGCAAGACCGGAAGAGTGTAAATAGGCCGATAGCACCAAAAACAAGTATAAATAATGAAACATTTGAAAGTAAATAGGAGAAAGTCGAGCCTCGATGCTTGTTGAAAGTTCACACACTTTAATTCCTTAGCCTAGTAGCTAAGTTGTCAGTGTTCAACAAGTACTGACGTCTGGTTCGATGCTGGGAGGTGCTGACCAAGCATTCACTATTTGTATGTGGATTCGTCATTATATCTACGTAACGGGGCGTTCAAGTATTACGTAAGCACATTTTTGGCCATTTTTAACATCTCCTCCCCCCCTTGTAAGCAAAAAATAAGCAAATGCCTGACCTCCCCCTTCCCCCTCTTGCTTACGTAAGATTTGTCAACTTTTTTCATTTGTTTGTTTACAGGAATAACCATTCTTTTATTCATGCAATTTATAAATTGATGGTAATTATTAACATAGAGGTGTAAATTAATATTGTGAAATAATTGACAATTAACACAAGTATACAATGAATTTAAATTTATCTAACAGGTAAAATTAAAATAAGTTAGAATATTATAAAAGTTTAAAATTTTAATTTGCTTTTGATTGAAGTTATAAGAAAAAGTGTTATTAGAGAATGCATGAATATAGTATTTATAAAAAAAAATACACCCTAAACTTTATTAAATCCCATGACCAAGATCCTTGAATCCACGTCTAAACACGTTCAATAAAATAATTAATATGTTTCTATATTTCGGGGGGTGGGGGTAGGGGGGCTAGGTCACTCAAGCCTTGGCTTCCTTCTACAGGCTTCTCCACTTCTTCCTCGTGTAGCCACTCAGCATCTTCATTGCTGTCCGAAGTCCAAGCGGTTTGCCTTCCCTCAATTTTGCCCGTCATGCTGTCTTACGTAAGCATTGTTCTGAGCCCCTAAGGTGCTTACGTAATACATGAACGCCCCCTGAGGGTTCGGCCAGACTGACAAGCGTGCGAGCGAGCGCGTAAGCGACTAGGTGGCCACACTGGCGAGCGCGCGAGCGAGCGAGCGCGTGATTAGCTGATACCTCTCGTTATTTGTTGACGAGGAGGCTCCGAATTTTGGCTGAGTGAGTTGAGGGTGGTTTTAACAAGTGATTTATTGTTGTGGTTTTCTCCTCCTCTCTCCACGCTAATGGTGATTCTTATTTGTAGAGGCCTACTTTGATAATATTGAAGTATTTTAACATATCAGTTTTATATAAATATATACATGGTTTATGATCTTAGCAATTAAATTAGGCCGTTAATAGCAAGTGTGCTAATAATAAGAATTGAATAGTCAAACGGTGACCTGGTGGTATAGGGGTAAGGTGTCTGACCTCTTTGCTGAGGGTTCGGGGCTAAATCCTCGGTCCCGGCACAGATTTATCTGATTGCCAAACCCTTCCTTCACCTCTGAAAAGACGTGTATTAATCACAACTTGTGAATGTGAGGAATGCCAGGCCTCCACCGAGGTTCGGATTCCACGTTAAACTGTAGGTCCTCCATTTCATCTCACAATCACCCTACCATTGCTAATTAGCGTAAGTACGTATAACCCGATCGGGTAGTAAGACGCGGTGCTAATAATAATAATAATAATAATAATAATAATAATAATAATAATAATAATAAATAGTCAAAGCTATTATTTATGCTTTTAGTGAGGATTACTCCATCTAGCTATCATATTCTGAAAATTGAAAATTGACACCTGGACACGGGAATCGAACCCGGGACCTTTGGCTTTGTACGCCAAGGCTCTTACCACTGAGCTATCCAGGTGTCATTTTTCACTTTTCAGAATATGATATCTAGATGGAGTAATCCTCACTAAAAGCATAAATAATAGCTTTGGCTATTTAATTCTTAGTATGAAATCCCGTACAATTATAATAACTGTACAAATGGCAGCAATAAGCCAACTACCGAGTCGAAGATGGCTGCGTTATCTGAGAGATAGCTCGTGATATTAATATAATCACATACTTGTAGCTGACGATTTCCGCACTCCATCATAGGCTCTGCTTTAAAATATGAGTGAAGAATGACCCTGGGCACGGGACGAATCCTGGATAGCTCAGTATTTAGAGCATTGACGTACTAAGCCAAAGGTACCGGGTTTGATTCCCGTGTCCAGGTGTGATTATTCAATTTCCAGAAAGTGTGCTAAACCTATCGATAGTAATAAAAAGTTAATAAAAATGTCAAAATGAGAAGTTTTCCTAGCACTCGATGAACCAACACACAATAATATTGCCTAGCGCCTGTAAACTAGACTGTACCGGGTCGAGCGTGCGCGCTTGAAAAATAGAACCAGTTCTATCTTTCAAGCGCGCGCGCTCCAGTCTGGCCACCTCTCATTACAACCCATGTATTCTATTTTATATTTTAGTCGCTCGCGCGCTCAGTCTGGCCGCCCCCTGATTCGTAAATATCTACAAGCTGTTAAGGCTATGTGTGCTCTATGAGGCGTAGGTTCGTAAGTATGTGCTGATATATTGGTGCTCAGAAAGTGCATGTTAAATGTATATTTTAACGTGATTTATCTTGTTTTCAAGTGAAAGTGATGGAGACTGTTTTGTAAAATATCACAGTTCTCTAACACAACAATCAATAACACCACATCTCTTGCTTTCTCCTTCTATTACTTCTTTCTATCTTCTTCTCCTCTTCAACCTCCCGAAGGTTTGTGGAACTTGTGCTACTGATTTTTGTCACTCAATCTTCCGACTTGAGATGGGTTTGAACCCAAGAACATCTGGTCCTGAGGCGAGCACTTAACTCCAAGACCACCCAGGTCGACCATATATTTACAGATTTATCTATATAGTATATTCAACATTAGGTTATCAACTTGTTCCAAGGGTCGGAATGAGTTTAGAGAAAATACTCCAGCGTTCGCATGGATAGAGGATGGGAAAACCTCAGTAAAACTTTACATGTGGAAAGAATGTCAGTGCTTCTGACAGGGATCCAAATCCCGACCTCTCTCAATGGCTTGCTTGACAGACGGCCGAATGCATCTCGTATGTATGTATGTATGTATGTATGTATGTATGTATGTATGTATGTATGTATGTATGTATGTATGTATGTATGTATGTATGTATGTATGTATGTATGTATGTATGTATGTATGTATGTATGTATGTATGTATGTATGTATGTATGTATGTATGTATGTATGTATGTATGTATGTATGTATGTATGTATGTATGTATGTATGTATGTATGTATGTATGTATGTATGTATGTATGTATGTATGTATGTATGTATGTATGTATGTATGTATGTATGTATGTATGTATGTATGTATGTATGTATGTATGTATGTATGTATGTATGTATGTATGTATGTATGTATGTATGTATGTATGTATGTATGTATGTATGTATGTATGTATGTATGTATGATGTATGTATGTATGTATGTATGTATGTATGTATGTATGTATGTATGTATGTATGTATGTATGTATGTATGTATGTATGTATGTATGTATGTATGTATGTATGTATGTATGTATGTATGTATGTATGTATGTATGTATGTATGTATGTATGTATGTATGTATGTATGTATGTATGTATGTATGTATGTATGTATGTATGTATGTATGTATGTATGTATGTATGTATGTATGTATGTATGTATGTATGTATGTATGTATGTATGTATGTATGTATGTATGTATGTATGTATGTATGTATGTATGTATGTATGTATGTATGTATGTATGTATGTATGTATGTATGTATGTATGTATGTATGTATGTATGTATGTATGTATGTATGTATGTATGTATGTATGTATGTATGTATGTATGTATGTATGTATGTATGTATGTATGTATGTATGTATGTATGTATGTATGTATGTATGTATGTATGTATGTATGTATGTATGTATGTATGTATGTATGTATGTAGTATGTATGTATTTATAAAAATTTAATAATTTTTGGTTACGTTTATTTAATCGGTGATACACAAATAAGTGTGATGTCCTGTAGATTATGTAAAGTATTTAGAATTGTAGTTTGTAGAAAATATATTGGGTTTTTTAAACACAGTTTGAGTCTTCGGTTCCTAAAATCCTAAAATCCTAAACCATAGGTCTAGAAACCCTGGATTTGAAGGTTGAGGTTGAAATACATCACCCGAGACTGAAATAATATAGTTTTACCAAGATTTAAAATAATCTTATCAAAGGTGGATTTCTTTATTTAGGCTGTATTAAACTGTTGTGTTTACTTTTTATAGCACTTTTGTTTAAAGTAACACTATTGTAAACACTTGGGCGTAGTATATTTTAAAAATTAATTGATAAATAGATAATTATTTCAATGAATATTGAAAATTACGTCCGTACTGAAATGGATTTTAAATAATTTGGGTATCAGAACCAGATAACTTTTTTTCCCAACTTTATCAATATTTACTGTTTGTTCGTTTGTACCTATGTTTGATTTTATCTCAAATTTCTTTCAGTTTAATATTTTCACTTTTTCTGTTTAATATCTGTTTAGAGCAGCGTTTCCCAAAAGGTGTTCCGCGGAACCCTGGGGTTCCGTGGAAGGGTCAAAGGGGTTCCGAGTTCAGATCTTCGCGTTCAATTGTCAGACATTAAGCCTAATTTTAGTGCTATTATAAGTAAATATGTGAAAAAATTTCATTCTTCACATTAAATAGTTACTTTTTTTTTTGTACGATAAATGTTTTATAATACTTATAATAATTATTTATTTATAATTATTCTTTCTTTTCATGTTAAACTTGAAAATATTCAAACTACACTACAAGGTAAATCACTTTTGTTATTATCAAAATGGGGTTCCGCCAAAAAAGTATGATCAATTAGGGTTCCGTGGCCAAAAAAAATTGGGAACCTCTGGTTTAGAGAACGGAAATATCGACAAGAATGTGCGATCTGATCTTCAAAGGAACTTCACCTCTCACATCACAATGGACCCCCTCTCAGTTTTATGCGCCCCCCTGTATCAAATGTTCCAGGGGTGTGGGGGGTTGGTTTGTATTCACTCTCAGCCCGGTCGAAGCGGCAACACTATGTTGTACCAGAGTTATATAACCTGTTGCCAAGGGATGCTGCGATTCTCCCTGCATCTCGAAGCAACAGGTAGATAGATCTTCATCCCTACATCCTTTTACCCCCCCCCCCTCCCTCCCTCCTACTCTCCCTCTTCACCAGTTTCAAGGTTACAATATGTTTTTTTTTATTTCCATACGATATGTGTGTGTTTGGTTAGTGGGGTGGGTTAAGTCGGGGTGGGTCGGCTATTTTTTATTGCGAGATTTTGGGGGATGATGAAAAGCGACGTTGGAGGTGGCGGGGGGGGGGGGTTGCGGAGTTTGGGTCTCAAAGGGGGGGGGGGCAGAGGAAGGGGTTAATTGTGCGTGGGACACTGGGGTTGGGGGGAGCCGAGAGGGTTGGTTTGTCTAGGGAGGGGAAGTAGTCTGGACCAGGCCGGTCGCACACTGCTGAGGGCGAGACAGACACAAGCCACGTGGTACTACAGATGGGAAGTAGAACATTGTGTCTACATTTTACAGAATTTTGTTCTACTTTTATGAAGGAAAAAAAGCGCTTCCTTTTAACTTGAGTTAAAATTATTCTTTAAGCGTGAACATCAGAACTTTTTTTTAGCACCGCGTCTTACTACCCGTTCGGGTTATACGCACTTACGCTAATGTGTAATGGTAGGGTGATTGTGGGATGAAATGGAGGACCTACAGTTTAACGTGGGATCCGAACCACGGTGGGAGGCCTGGCATTCCTCACATTCACAAGTTGTGATTAATACACGTCTTGTCAGAGGTGAAGGAAGGGTTTGGCAATCAGATAAATCTGTTCCGGGACCGAGGATTGAACCCCGGACACTCAACACAGAAGTCCGACACCTTACCCCTAGACCGCCAGGTCACCTACTCTAGTAATTGATAAAACGTATTTATTACACATCGATATGGAACAATTAAGATAAACATAAGATTAATTATAATACAATCAATTTGTATCTAACTCTCAAAAAACTCTAACATTTAAAATGTTTTCCAAAGCAATAAATGTTTAATCAAAGTCCGTTGTATATTATATATATCGATTCAATCGTATCTAGGTTTCTAATTTTTTTGTTTGTTTGTTCAGTAAGTTGTATTTTGCTCCGCAGTCTGCGCCACTTGATGAATAACTTATTCTCTTTCCCCCAGTTGTGGTGGATACACCCTGACCTGTATAAATGTTATATGACCCGGTGGTCTGTCAATAGAGGGGGGGGGGGGGGGGGGGACATAAAAAATATATATATAAGTTCAAATCGCATGAGATGTCAACTGAGAAGCTTAAAACTATTCAAGATTTGATTTAATAATGAATCGACGTAGATGATTAATGATGGCGGGCGGCGAATTTAGATGTGCTTTCGTTTAAATTGGTGAATAGAGAGGTGATTTCTAACGAACGGGACGAAATCACATCTCTGCATTAAAGATCTACTCATGGCTCTTATAAATATGTGTCCAGTTCAACTTGGCTTTCAATACGACGGACTGTGCGGAACATATTCTGAATTTGGCTCTGGGCGTAGACAAAGTAAGCAAACAAAACACTATATAACGATCGACTTCTGTGGCCGCGTGGTCTAACGCGCTACTCTCGAAGTAGACTGGACAGCTGATGACGGGGAGATACAGGTTCGAATCTCAGTAGGATGTACTGAGGGTGGTTTTCCCAAAATGGTCTCCCACTCTCCCTCCACGCAATTTTAGATATACTTCCTATAAATCTACCTTTCCTAGTTCTTAGAAACAATGGCGTAATTAGTACATAAGCGTGTAGTTCAAACGGTTAGTAAGACGCGGTGCTAAAAATAAACTATGGAACGAGTGAAAAGAGATAATAGAATATTAATGCGCCAGAATTATTCTTTATATATTTATTTTGTTCATTTATTCGAGATATTTAACGTGCACTTTCTGAACTGACTGATTATATCAGCCACACGACAATTTCTATGAGCGAGAGATAAAGGTCCTAACAATTTCGCCGGCAAAGGTATTTTCACATACCATTCAGGGTTCTTTTACATACCACAATAGATATGGGACCAACGGCTTTACTTCCCCTGCAGAAAAAAACAAAAAGTGGGTATTTTCTAGGAGGCTTTTCTTACCATGTTCTCAATGTAGCTAAAGTCCTCTTTGTATCCTGTTGTTACTGTTGCTAAAGTCCTCTTTGTATCCTGTTGTTATTGTTGCTAAAGTCCTCTTTGTATCCTGTTGTTACTGTTGCTAAAGTCCTCTTTGTATCCTGTTGTTACTGTTGCTAAAGTCCTCTTTGTATCCTGTTGTTACTGTTGCTAAAGTCCTCTTTGTATCCTGTTGTTACTGTTTCTAAATTCCTCTTTGTATCCTGTTGTTACTGTTGCTAAAGTCCTCTTTGTATCCTGTTGTTACTGTTGCTAAAGTCCTCTTTGTATCCTGTTGTTACTGTTTCTAAATTCCTCTTTGTATCCTGTTGTTACTGTTGCTAAAGTCCTCTTTGTATCCTGTCGTTACTGTTGCTAAAGTCCTCTTTGTATCCTGTTGTTACTGTTGCTAAAGTCCTCTTTGTATCCTGTTGTTACTGTTGCTAAAGTCCTCTTTGTATCCTGTTGTTACTGTTTCTAAAGTCCTCTTTGTATCCTGTTGTTACTGTTTCTAAATTCCTCTTTGTATCCTGTTGTTACTGTTGCTAAAGTCCTCTTTGTATCCTGTCGTTACTGTTGCTAAAGTCCTCTTTGTATCCTGTCGTTACTGTTGCTAAAGTCCTCTTTGTATCCTGTTGTTACTGTTGCTAAAGTCCTCTTTGTATCCTGTTGTTATTGTTGCTAAAGTCCTCTTTGTATCCTGTTGTTACTGTTGCTAAAGTCCTCTTTGTATCCTGTTGTTACTGTTTCTAAAGTCCTCTTTGTATCCTGTTGTTACTGTTGCTAAAGTCCTCTTTGTATCCTGTTGTTACTGTTGCTAAAGTCCTCTTTGTATCCTGTTGTTACTGTTTCTAAATTCCTCTTTGTATCCTGTTGTTACTGTTGCTAAAGTCCTCTTTGTATCCTGTCGTTACTGTTGCTAAAGTCCTCTTTGTATCCTGTTGTTACTGTTGCTAAAGTCCTCTTTGTATCCTGTTGTTACTGTTGCTAAAGTCCTCTTTGTATCCTGTTGTTACTGTTGCTAAAGTCCTCTTTGTATCATGTTGTTACTGTTGCTAAAGTCCTCTTTGTATCCTGTTGTTACTGTTGCTAAAGTCCTCTTTGTATCCTGTTGTTACTGTTGCTAAAGTCCTCTTTGTATCCTGTTGTTACTGTTGCTAAAGTCCTCTTTGTATCCTGTTGTTACTGTTGCTAAAGTCCTCTTTGTATCCTGTTGTTACTGTTGCTAAAGTCCTCTTTGTATCATGTTGTTACTGTTGCTAAAGTCCTCTTTGTACCGTTTTGTTAGTGTAGTTAAAGTCCTCTTGCTAGCCACCAGTGTGAACACACAGCGACAGTTCCAGACAGGAGACGGGCCCACTCCAGTGTAAGTCCTCTTGCTAGCCACTAGTGTGAACCCACAGCGACAGTTCCAGACAGGAGACGGGCCCACTCCAGTGTAAGTCCCGTGCACTTGTAAGTGGAGTTTGTCTGCAATCTCCAGCCAGCCTGACCTTGATCCTCCGACGCTGCGGCGGGCGAATAGCTAAAGACTCGCTGCTCAGTCTGTGTGGGAACGAAAGGGGTGACTAACAACAACTGCTTGATGAGCAGACAAATCTTGATACATTCCCCCTTCTCACATCTCAAGACATCCATGGAGGAACACCACACATGTCCTGGTGGGGGAGCCTAGGTCCTTACATGTTCTGGTGGGGAGCCTAGGTCCTTCCTTACATGTCCTGGTGGGGAGCCTAGGTCCTTCTTACATGTCCTACCTAGAGCATGTTCAAGCTGTCCTAGGTACTTCCTTACATGTCCTGGTGGGGAGCCTAGGTCCTTCCTTACATGTTCTGGTGAGGAGCCTAGGTCCTTACATGTTCTGGTGGGGAGCCTAGGTCCTTCCTTACATGTCCTGGTGGGGAGCCTAGGTCCTTCTTACATGTCCCGGTGAGGAGCCTAGGTCCTTCTTACATGTCCTGGTGAGGAGCCTAGGTCCTTCTTACATGTC
This sequence comes from Timema podura, assembly GCA_033556935.1. Lineage (NCBI taxonomy): Eukaryota > Metazoa > Arthropoda > Insecta > Phasmatodea > Timematidae > Timema > Timema podura. Next base: position 10,477,875 of record JAVRXN010000007.1, on the reverse strand, counting down.
CTGGTGAGGAGCCTAGGTCCTTCTTACATGTCCTACCTAGAGCATGTTCAAGCTGTCCTAGGTCCTTCCTTACATGTCCTGGTGGGGAGCCTAGGTCCTTCCTTACATGTCCTGGTGGGGAGCCTAGGTCCTTCTTACATGTCCTACCTAGAGCATGTTCAAGCTGTCCTAGGTCCTTCCTTACATGTCCTGGTGAGGAGCCTAGGTCCTTCCTTACATGTTCTGGTGAGGAGCCTAGGTCCTTCTTACATGTCCTACCTACAGCATGTACAAGCTGTCCTAGGTACTTATAGGCCTTACAGGAGACCAGTACATGGTTAAGACATATACGAACCTTCCAAGATGCATGCACTTTTTTTATACAGCAGCGCGTCTTACTACCCGTTTGGGTTTTACGCTTATGTACTGATTACGTTATTGGTTTTAGGAAGTATATTTCTAGGAAGTGTACCCGTATTTGCATAAAAGGAAAGTGGTAAAACCACCCTCAGTACAACCGACCAAGATTCGAAACCTGATCTCCCCGTCATCGGCACTCTAGTCTACTGCAAGAGTAGCGCCTCAGACCATGCAGCCATCGAAGTGGATTTCAATAAGATTGATGATCATTTTCATGTTTTCTTTTGTAAGTTTTTTAAGTGAGCTTAATGATATGTTTGGCAGCACGAATGGTAGGATGGGAGCTAACTTCAGCCAAGGATGGTAGGATGTGGGCTAACTTCAGCCAAGGATGGTAGGATGTGGGCTAACTTCAGCCAAGGATGGTAGGATGTGGGCTAACTTCAGCCAAGAATGGTAGGATGTGGGCTAACTTCAGCCAAGGATGGTAGGATGTGGGCTAACTTCAGCCAAGGATGGTAGGATGTGGGCTAACTTCAGCCAAGGATGGTAGGATGTGGGCTAACTTCAGCCAAGGATGGTAGGATGTGGGCTAACTTCAGCCAAGAATGGTAGGATGTGGGCTAACTTCAGCCAAGAATGGTAGGATGTGGGCTAACTTCAGCCAAGGATGGTAGGATGTGGGCTAACTTCAGCCAAGGATGGTAGGATGTGGGCTAACTTCAGCCAAGGATGGTAGGATGTGGGCTAACTTCAGCCAAGGATGGTAGGATGTGGGCTAACTTCAGCCAAGGATGATGTAACTACAGCATTATCGTCGCCTGTAACCTGACTTGCTCGATTAAGATGTTTTTCCTCTGGCAATTTGCCATGGACTCATGAATAATATCCGTTATTGTAAAAGTTGGGGTTTTTTTTTCCACAGAGACAAGTGCGTAAATCCTAATAAGAGTGGGTGAGAAGATCAGGTGGACAGACAGGGTGACAAATGAACAAGTCCTGAGAAGAGTTGGTGAGAAGATCAGGTGGACAGACAGGGGGACAAATGAACAAGTCCTAAGAAGAGTTGGTGAGAAGATCAGGTGGACAGACAGGGTGACAAATGAACAAGTCCTAAGAAGAGTGGGTGAGAAGATCAGGTGGACAGACAGGGTGACAAATGAACAAGTCCTAAGAAGAGTGGGTGAGAAGATCAGGTGGACAGACAGGGGGACAAATGAACAAGTCCTAAGAAGAGTGGTGAGAAGATCAGGTGGACAGACAGGGTGACAAATGAACAAGTCCTAAGAAGAGTGGGTGAGAAGATCAGGTGGACAGACAGGGTGACAAATGAACAAGTCCTAAGAAGAGTGGTGAGAAGATCAGGTGGACAGACAGGAGGACAAATGAACAAGTCCTAAGAAGAGTGGGTGAGAAGATCAGGTGGACAGACAGGGGGACAAATGAACAAGTCCTAAGAAGAGTGGTGAGAAGATCAGGTGGACAGACAGGGGGACAAATGAACAAGTCCTAAGAAGAGTTGGTGAGAAGATCAGGTGGACAGACAGGGTGACAAATGAACAAGTACTAAGAAGAGTGGGTGAGAAGATCAGGTGGACAGACAGGGATACAAATGAACAAGGCATAAGAAGAGTGGGTGAGAAGAGGAACATTTTGGATGTGATTCTTCGGTACAAAGAAAACTGTATCGGACACATCCTCAGGAGGAACCGTCTTCTGTAGGACGGCATAGAAGGAAAGGTTGAGGGAGAGAGGAGCTTAGGAACGAGATGAAGGCAGAGGACAGGGAGTATTTGCGCTCTAAGTTCACTGACAATAGGAACGGACCTGTCTTAAGACAGAACATCTATTAATAATAAAGATTAACTCTTCGAAAATATATATGAGCATGCAATGAGGCTTCTGTTTGAGAGGCGTTCTTTTGACTACCAGACACTTATAGACAAGGCCAGGTCCTGAGAAGACCCCCCAGAAGGGGGTGAAGCTAATGGGGTAGTTTGCCTGGGACCCTCACGTCTCGGGGTCCCCCCCCCCCCACCCAAATCCACCAAATATTTCTCTTGTAAAGCAGCAAATCTTGACGAGGCCCACGCGCATAAAATATAATGTGTATTTTTTACTGTTTGAGCCGCGTCTTACCGAGATAACATTATTTAATAACACTAATGGTTTAGGGATGAGGAAGGTCGAATTCAGAGGAAGTTTACCCGCATTTGCATGGAGAAGATTTAGGGAAAGCCACCCTCAGTATATCCCACCGTTTTTGGCAGTCTAGTCTACTGCGAGAGTAACGCCTGGTACAACCAGCCAGGCTTCGAACCCAAACCCCAGCAAACCAGATCAGACGAGCTTGACGTTCAATCTGCGAGGGCACCGATGCGAGTGTGTATGGTTTACTGACTTTCTGATATCATGAGAAAGTATTGTAATCGTGAAAAAATCTCGAGATTAGGACAAATCTTAACGTTTATTGTGAAACCGAGCCCAAAATAGTGGTTTTTACAATTCTGTCTGTCTCTCTGTCTATCTCTCTGTATGTCTCTCTGTATGTCTGTCTGACTGTATGCCTGTATGTCTGTCCTCGGCCACGAATACGAAATGGTTTGATAGACTGTTCAAACTTGATATTTAGATTTTATAGGGCTATACCTAAAAAAGATTTTATTTTAACCCTAACTTTCAAACTAAGGGTAATTTAATGATGAGTGTTTTTTTTAATTGCAAATTTTTCGAAAATAGTTCTGACGGTTTTACTTAAAATGCAAATTTAGAATTTGTTTGACATAAATAGCATCGTATAGTGTTTTTTTGGACAAAAATTCGTTGAAAGTTAATTTACTGGTGGGACAATTTTGAAAATTGGAAATATGAGAGAATAGCTCAAACAATTTTGTTTAAAACGTATATCTGGGGATTGTGTGGTACGACAAATAGCACTGTATACTGGTTTTTGGGGTAAAAATTTGTTTGCGGTTATTTACTGATTAATAATTTTTAAAAATTGAATTTTTTTAAATGGGTTTATTAATTTTGTTTAAAATTGATATCTAGGAACTGATTGATCTTACAAAAAAATTGTATAATTTTTTAGCTAAAAATTCGTTGAAGGTTTGTTTACTAAGTGATTTTCGAAAATAATAAATATTTTGAAAATGGCTCTACAAAGTTCGTTTGAACTGTAACTGAGAAGGTTTTACATACAGTAAGATTCAACCAAGAAGACACTTTCAGAAAATACAAACATATTGTTTTGACGTCAATATTTACACTAATTTACTAAATTATTAGTGTTATTTGATTATTAGTGATGATATATATCAAAAGAGACAGCTTAAGACCACGTGACTTCACGTATGAATACATGAAAGAGGTTATGGTAGCTTTTGTAACTGTCAGAAAGAGTCTCCCTACCATAATCCTACTATAGTTACATCAATCAGTTGTTCTTCATAACGAATGTGATTTAGCACATTCTTCCTCTGGTATTTTCTTAAAAAGAGCATTGGAATAAAACAAAACAAATAAATGAAGAATTTTTCTACGAGCGAAAACCAACCCTTAACCCTCCCCCTATATTTTATTTTTTATATATATTTTTTACGTCCCAATCTTTCTTCTAGTTTCTTGTCTAATATTCCCCCCCCCCCCCCCCCCCCCCCCCGATGACTGCTAGGGCAGCCCCCTCACTATGTCACCGGTTTTGACACTTTATGCGCTCTATATTAAGCATTAACTGTTTCTGTGGACCCAACTAATAGGCCAGACTCCAGGGTGCCAACACTTGTACAGTCCAATTCGCAAAGAAAGAGCCTTTTATCAAATACAAATAATATTAATATTAGTAAACATATATTATAAATTTACAGCCAACATTGATAATATTTTACTATATTACTAACGTTGTTTTATTTAGTGTCCATAATATTCATCAACCCAATGGGAAGATATATATGAGAGGATAGCATTAGAATGGACCTCAAAGAGATAGGGTGTAATGAGGTGGACTGGATAGTATTAGCTCAAGATAGGGATAGGGTGTAATGAGGTGGACTGGATATAACTAGCTCAAGATAGGGATAGGTTGTAATGAGGTGGCCTGGATAGAATTAGCTCAAGATAGGGATAGGTTGTAATGAGGTGGCCTGGATAGAACTAACTCAGGATAGGGATAGGTTGTAATGAGGTGGCCTGGATAGAATTAGCTCAAGATAGATATAGGTTATAATGAGGTGGACTGGATAGAACTAGCTCAAGATAGATATAGGTTATAATGAGGTGGACTGGATAGAACTAGCTCAAGATAGATATAGGTTATAATGAGGTGGACAGGATAGAACTAGCTCAAGATAGGGATAGGTTGTAATGAGGTGGACTGGATAGAACTAGCTCAAGATAGGTATCGGTGGTGTGCTTTTATTATTGCGGCCATTAACTTAAGAGTTAATAATACCATGAAAAGTGGCAGTTGAAAATAACATGACTTAACGTATGAATAAGTGAAAGCATATACGTCAACTTTTCTAGCTGTCAGATAATCCCTACCTATGAAAATTGGGCTGTAGCATCATACTTACACTTTTTACTAATAGAACGCTCTAGTGCCAGTACTAGCTATCAACAACTTTAGCTTTAGGATTAAGAAAAGGGAGAGAAAGTGAAAACAATATTTATGAAATAAGAACCACAATGCACCTGGCGAGGACTTGCGCCCTCATACACCCACAAAACCGCATTAGATCTAGGTTCACGAGTTAACCCACCCCTCCCCTGGAAGAGTTATTATACACGTTTTTTGTTGCTCAACTTTGTCTTCTTTTTAAAATTTAATAAAATAAATAGTAGGCCTAGTAATGTATTTTATCTATTTTTTTATATAATGCTATGGCGGATTAAAATAGTTTTTTAAATTCCGTATTATGTCATGAGCTTCATTTTCTTATTTGAGGATACACATAAATGTAGGTCAAATTTTAAAAACTGGTAGCGTCCCTTAATATAATATGGTATTATAATGTTTAAATTACTTACAATTATACACCCCCACTCTTTAGTATAATAAGCTATTATAGAGACAAAATATTTTCTTAGAAAACTCGATAATCCTTATTTTAATTAATGCTTTTTATAATATTTTACTTTATTGTAGCTGGCACATTATTTAAAAAGTTAGCGTAGTCAATTTTCCCTCTCGTATTGTAGTTTTGTAAACTGGCGTTGAAATAGTTCTTAAGGTGGGGGTGTAGGGTACACAAGACAAGGTCATTGTTTTTGCAGTATTTATATAAAAAACAAAATTGGGTCAAAATAAATCAAATATTGATTGCTCTAGTAGAAACATTGAGTTTAATTTTATTCATGTGTTGATATCAACATTACTTTAATATAATTCTGTGAAGGATGTCCTGGAATTTGATGACAATCTTTTTATCTTAATCTAAAAAGTTTTTTCATCTAATGCCACTATGCTCATGACAAATATTCAACAACTGATGAGACTACTCATCATCATCATCATCATCATCATCATCATCATCATCATCATCAATTGTTTTCAGCCTGTGGTTGGGTCAATTTAGTAAAATGCCTCCATCTTCTTATATCCTTCAACCATTCACCGTCCTTTATTTGCCTCCATTCTTCTCCTCTCACTTGCAAACTTTCTGTTAACTGCTCCTCCCATCTCTTTCTTGATCTACTTTGCAGTATTTTACCTACGTACTTCATCATTCTCTTTTCTTTCTCCATCCTCATTACATGTCCATACCATCTTAGTCTTACTTCCTCTACTATCTCATGTACTCCAACATCCTCATTACATGTCCATACCATCTTAGTCTTACTTCCTCTACTATCTCATGTACTCCAACATCCTCATTACATGTCCATACCATCTTAGTCTTGCTTCCTCTACTATCTCATGTACTCCAACATCCTCATTACATGTCCATACCATCTTAGTCTTACTTCCTCTACTATCTCATGTACTCCAACATCCTCATTACATGTCCATACCATCTCAGTGTTACTTCCTCTACTATCTCATGTACCCCCTCTCCCCACTCTTTTCCTGGTATATTTATATTACTCTGTGTATAAAATTAAACTCTACGTCCATACAGAAGCAATATTCTTCTATTTCTTTTGTCGAAAACTATTTGTTTTAAAAACTATAAAAACACTGGCCCTATCTCACAATCCCTACCAACCCAAATTAAGAGACAATGGACATGAGGGCAGGTCGGTGACGTAGAGGTCAGAGTTCAAACCCCTGCCACGTGTACTGAGGGCGTTTTTTCCTCCCCCACTCTCCTTCCAAACGAATTCTGATAAATTCCCTTGTAAATTTCACCCTGCCTCATCGCTACCATATTATCATGATTAAATGAGGATACTCAGGTCGTTAGTAAGATGCGGTGTAACACACGGCGTTAAAAACAACAGACTGAAATAATATCTCAGTTAAATGGCAACTGTTGGGGCTAGATCTCGTGGACACCAGTTGGAACGAGAGGGGCGTAGTCCGTGGGAAAAAAGGCGCGTACTAATGCACAATGCGTTAGTCTTTCCACCCTCTTAGATAATGTGGTGTTGGTGAGGAGTGGGGTGGAGGGAGGGGGAGTGAGTGGTGTCAAGAACATTCTCACTTGAGCACCCCCTGTTATCAGGCTGGGTCGAGTCTGGGCCAGATAACAGCACAGGGACTTGAGGCGCTGACAGAAACATGCGCGAGAACTGCCAGGCTCTTGTTTCACTTTCTTTACAGGGGGAGGGAGGGAAACTTTGTTTGAGAAATAATAATTTATCTTGAGCTCTTAAATGTAGGATTAGTGAAAGCAGGGGTTGTACCACCCTTACCTAAGCACACTTGGACATTCCCTCCCCCCCCCCCTTACCCACCTCACTCTCGCCCGGGATGTACATATTTTAGTATGTCTAAGGCCAGGGGCATACTTGCAGCATGGTCATCGCGACAGAAACGCCAGCACGCAAAGCTTCTTTAGAGAAGCTCACAAGTATCTCAAACACATGTGGCCATACTTGTACCATGCAATCCCGGCACAATCCCACGGAACTGCTGATACAATGGGACTCAAACATTTTAAATGTTTATAAACCAAGACTCTTTTTCTTGCGGATGGTTATAATCAAGTCCCGGGTTTTTGATGACGTGTCATCTTTTTTTGGTTCATCCCATACATCTTTGCTTGTCTGGTTGTAAAATACACATTCCTGTTGAGACTGTAACTAAGCTGTAGAGAGGGTTGCGTTGTGCGGGGGTAGCTATTATCTGAAGCAGATATTTGTAAATCAAAGTTCTATTTAGCAGAATGCAAGAGTTCGGTTCTTAAAAACTTAATTGCATGGATAATTTTTAGTTTACTTTTGCAAGACACCTGTTTGATTTAGTCGTGTGAATTTATTACGACTTTTTGTCCATATTTTTAGGTCATTTTTTGAAAATTTAAAGTATTTTTTAACATATTTAAGTCTTTTTTTAAACACATTTTAATGCATAAATAATGCTAATATTATATAAATGTACGCTTCATTACCGTCAGAAAACATCTAATCAATGTAGCATTAATGTATAAGTTTAACTAATGTTGAATTTAATTAAAGGGTGTTCTGAATCTTATTGGTGATGTAGTGCAGGGGTTCCCAAACTTCTTAGACCAAAGGAGCCCTTGTAACAGAGAAATTCCACGCTGGGGCCCTAATACAATTTCTGTCACTAATATTAATAACATTAAATAAAAACAGTTAAATTTTACAAGTTCTAGAACTTAGTATACTTGAAATAAATATTCAAAGAAAAAAATGCATTTCATATCCACCCTACTTGCGCAAATGTTCCATTTTCAAAATTCAAAATTTAAATAAATATATATTTCTATAATAGTAGCTCGTGTGGGCTTGCTTTTGATCACAAAGTGCTTAAATATTTGAAGTTATGGCTGTCACCTGTAAGGGTAGACCATCCATCTTCTAGATTTAGCTTGTTTATAAATTTATTCCTTGTAGCAGTAGATCTATTAAAAAAAAGTTTCCTCACAAAAAATTGTTTTTGCTAAACGCATAAAAATAATTAAAAGTCTGATTCCATATTTCAGGGCATTCTATGGATATTTCAATCCAAAATTTTGTAATTTATTCCTCTTGAAATTTTGTTTCTAAAGCATAATTGATTGAAATTTCTAAACGTTGTTCTTTCTCTTTTAAATACAATTTTTTGACACAGGCAAATGTATTTTATTCAGATTTGAGAAATTAGCACTCCTAATTACTGATGCTATTTTATTGTTTGAAAAACAAATAACTAATATTCTAAAAGTGCCTCACGGTGGCTGAGATAACTGGATGGAACTGTGTTTTAACCTGCAATATCTAGAAAATATAGCTGTGTTTTAACCTGCAATGTCCAAAAAATGGAGCTGTGTTTTATCCTGCCACGATTTGAAAATGGAGCTATGTTTCAACCTGCCACGACTATAAAATGGAGCTGTGTTTTAACCTGCAATATCTAGAAAATATAGCTGTGTTTTAAACTGCCACGACTATAAAATGTAGATGTGTTTCAACCTACCACGACTAGAAAATGGAGCTGTGTTTTAACCTATCACGATTAGAAAATGTAGATGTGTTTCAACCTACCACGACCATAAAATGGAGCTGTGTTTTAACCTGCCACGACTAGAAAATATAGCTGTATTTTAACCTGCCACGACTAGAAAATGGAGCTGTGTTCCAACCTACCACAACTATAAAATGGAGCTGTGTTTTAACCCGCCACGACTGTAAAATGGAGCTGTGACTCATGTCAGTCCAGGGTCGGTGGTCCCGCGAGGTTGCGGGCGCTTGAAGGTGACTCGCGAGCTACCCCCTACCCCCCCTAGACCAACCACCCTTGTCTGGTTTCAAGCCCTCGGGCCAAGACTTCATCTTCCGCGCTACACCACCACCAAGACGAGCCGGCCCAAGGTGCACAAAAAAAAAAGGTAGGGGGCAGCGAAAATTCGAATTCCACCCTTTCCGACCTAGTCACATCCACTAGACTAGAAAATAGCTAAGAATAAAAATAAACGAGAAAAAATAAACAAGAGGGTTGAGTGTGAAAACGGTATATGTCCAAAATATTGTAGCTACATGATCGGCAGAGATGGGTGCACGGATAATGGGCCTGGTTCTGACCTGAGACGATCGTGCCTATGTATTACCGGTTACACTGAGTTAGAATTATTTACAAAATTGCTTTTAATATTTTTAGCACCGCGTCTTACTACCTGTTCAGGTTGTACGCATATGTACTAATTACGATAGTGAGTTAGCGATGAGGAAGGTTGAATTTAGAAGCAGTGTACCCATATTTGCGTGGAGAGAGAGATGTAAAACCATTTAGTACAAAACCACCCTAAGAACACCCAACCAATATTAGAACCCAGTCATTGGCAGTCAAGTCCAATTCAAGAGTGACGTGTTAGACCATGTGGCCACCGAAGAAGATTATTTTCATAGTTATTTACTTGAGCAGTTCATTTTGATTAGAATATCTTTATCTTTAAATTAACTAGTTAATAATCTTGTATTGAAAAGTAAATTTTAAAAATATATTTTTATAGCACACTCTTATCAAATTTTAATTCAGTAATGTAGTAAGTAGTATCTAGTATCTTTTATTATTTTTTATTTAGAGGTATTAAACATGAACTTACTGACTCAGCACATTATATCAGCACTCGACTTACAATCTGACTTATGGCTGCATTTAAATTCTTAAGCTATTTTGGAAATGTTTTAAATCTCTTTTTTTAGGCGGAAAATCTCGTAGTTTTAAAATAAATACTTTAAAAATATATTTCCCAATGTTTTGATTTTATGTCAACAATTTCAATACTTGTTTGGGTAGTAACATACTTTATCACTAAGGCTGGTTGTTGGATTCTGAACAACATCCTGAGAGAAGTTGCTGGGTGCACCCATTTATTTAAATGGCTATTTCCTGCCAAAGTAGGTCCAATACTCCTGTTTCACTGTGTAGTCATACAGAGTGGATCTAGCTTGCACTAACACGATCAGCGTCTAGCTCTATGACAATCTATTGCAATACTGGACGTGCACTCAGATCACTTAAGTTGCCCCCCCCCCCCACCCCATCAAAATCGTGCCACCGAATAAAGCGTGATTCATACACTCGCTGCTTCTACAGAACAGAACAGAACAGAACAGAACAGAGAGTGTATGCGTGTCCAACAGGCGGCCATGAACACGCGTTCCTACCCGTGATAGATAATGTGCTAGTGGGTGTTGTCCTGAGCCACGATTGAGCACAGGCAGGCTTGTGACACTTTCCTGTGCAGTGTCGCTCGCTCTACTGTTGAGGTACTCCACGTGATTTTGCCTGAAATTGTCCTGAACACATCACTACAAGCTCCACGGGATAATAGAACCATTCTGTAAATGTATTCGTGACACCGCGCCATTCCAGATGACACGAAAAATGACAGTTTGTATTCCTACACACACAATCTTTCCCTTGGTAACGGAACGTCCCGTTCAATCACGCGCGATTACTCGCGGAGACTTTATTTGTCGTGATTAAGCGTGGGAGGTTTTCTCAACGCGCCATTTTTTTTTCTCGCGGGAAAGCCTTCTGTTCTTACGTTCGCAGACATATAATATGTCCCGTGATGCCTTGCAACGACAACTAGAAGAAACAACTGATTATCAAAACGTTTTGTTATAAAATATATATAAAGTTTTTAGGCCAACGTCAATGTGTTAATTGTTCTATTACAAAATATGTGAAATGACACAATCGTAAAAAAAAAAAACCTTTTCATACAGTGTATTGGAGTTTGGAAAAAGATAATTAAAAAATGTTAAAAATAGTTTGGCAAATCATAAATAAAAAAACAGTTATTTGTAAGCTACAGTAGCCCCATGGCTTCTTTGGTGCTGACTGACAGCTCAAAGCTGACAGCTGACGGCTTTGAAAAGCTACCAGACCAAATTATGTATCCCTACGCCACACCATATGATCTGCAAAAAACATGTGTTTAGCAGCTGTCACTTCTGACAGTCAGCACCAAAGAAGCCATGGGGCTACTGTACCCTCACATTATTTTTAATTTGCAAAAAAAATACCTTATTTACTATGGAAAACATTTCCCAGATACTCATTTAAAACTAACTCTTCAAGACCATTTTAGGAAGATTTGTCATAAGTAAACTACCCTTAAATTAATTTATTTCATCAAAAAATAAAGACACATTATTATTTATAAGGTGAGATAGGCCCCAGATACCAATTCTGAACAACATCGCATATCAGTTCATGAACCGTCGGTTCGATCGTTTTAAATCCGAGTTTCATCATCATTTTTTTTTCCCGAACTTTTTTAAGACATTTTTGTTGTTGTTATTTTTGTTTTTGTTAAGGGAAGGAATAAAGTAGTGCGCCAGCCCAATGACGTTGCACCAAGCCCTCAACTCTTTCACGAACAACAAAAGGATTACACGCTCCGAGAGAGACAAGACGTGGGACCATTTGCATCCGACGAGCGGTTAGCACGTGTGACTGTGAACAGGACGGGACGGACTTACGTCCTTTTTGTTCTCACACCGTGTCGCGTCAGAATCTTTGCATTTTATTACATTCACGGTGTTGGGACTGGGAAAGAAAATACTTGAAGGAGTGCACCTGCATTTGCGTGAAGGGAGAGTAGTCAAGACACGCTTCCGTGGCCTCATGGTCTAAGGCGCTACTCTCGCGATAGGTTAGACTGCCGACGACAGGGTGATTGGGGTTGGATCCCGGTCGGATTTACTAAGGGTGTTTTTGTTCTAAATGGTTTCCCACTATCTCTCCACGCAAATTACGATACATTTCCTTTAAATTCAACCTTCCTCATACTTAACCCATTGGTGTAGTTAGTATATAAGCGTATAGCCCGAATGGGTAGTAAGTAGAGTAGGAAAGTTGGATATTTTAAGAAAATGAAATAGACTGAGTTGTTTTTTGTGGTGGATGATGGAAGGTCAGAGTCAAAGTTGCTCTCCATTGAGAAGACAGTTTAAAAGATCTTCCTTTGAGTTTCACCGTCGGCTGGAAGCTGCTAACGTGTGGGCTATCAAAGAACAGGCCTTCACCTCGTCTCTATCATAAGATTAGTGCAACTTAGAATACATTCACGACCTTAGTTTACTTGGATAACAGTTCAAAGAGTTACTAGAAATAATCCCTAATGTATCCCTACGCCAACAGCTGACATTTATCTCTTTGGCTAACTGTAATGAAAACGTATGGTACTGTATGAATGTGATAGTTGACCACAATAATTCAGTCCAATATTATTTATATATTTATTTGAGGTCGGGCACAAAGCTTATTTATCGTTTTATTCCACTTAAAAAAATATATTATTCACAACACCTTCACAGTAAGTTAGTAACTACATAGCTACAAAATGGCGACCGACGAATTTAAACCATGTGATTGAACGTGACGGAAACAAGTTCTTTACAACGATGCACCCACGCAGTGGATACAAATATTTTAGTCAGTTAAATATTTCGATATACGATAAAATAATTTATTATGTATACAAAGAATTACAAGTATTTTCTCTTTTCCAGGTAAATACAATGCCGGTATTAAAAGGTATTAATGTATGCACTAACATCATAGATAACATTCCAAAACGAAGAAAAAGTACTTTTAGTTATGTTAAAAATATTGTTTTGAGTTGGGTAAAAAGAAATTATTAAAAATTATGAAACTGTGTAAGAAAACTTAAGCTTATGTTATTTTAAATATAAAATATAACATGTCATTAAACTTTAGATTTATAACAAAACAGTGATCTCTTACAAGTGTTGGCAAACCAAAACTTAAACATATGAGTTTTCAACTGTCATCCAGGTAAAAACCTATCGTTAACAGACTTTAGTATTATCTGTGGACGTAGGGGTCCATATGTGACAATCCTCATGTGCGACAATCTCCATATGTGACAATATCCATCTGTGCGATCTCAGAATCATCGTACCTTGAGGACCTTGTCAGTTCATGTGGGTCAGAGGTCATCGTCAGGGCTATTATTATAATTTACACTAATTAAGTAGAGATGAGGAAGGGAGAATTTATAAGAAATGTACTCACAATTGCGTGGAGGAAGATTAAGACGCTGACATCTCAAGGCACTGGGCTGAGATTTGAATCCTGACCTTATCTTTACCGTCGAACCATAGCAGACGAAACTAACGCCTTAGCCCGTATCCTCACAAATGTGGGCTCCCCTTCTGTATTTATTATGTATCACTGAGGAAAGCAACTTAGAGGAAATGAAACAGCATGAGCGTGGAGAGAGAATGGGAACACCACAGCGAGAATCCCAGATAGAAGAACTGCAATTATTGCGGCCGCACGGGATTATGTTCTTGATATTCCTATAGAAAGGATGATCTCTTTCAATGAAAGTCTAACGCCTTAGACCGTTAGTCCACCGACACGATAGTTGTGGTTGTTCTTGTGCTTGAACTAGGTTAGTTAATATCAGTCTCTGGTAAAGTGTACAGTTGAAATCCGGTTATTCCTCAGTTGTTGTGACCTCCCTTGTTCCTGCTCGTTCCACGCCACTGGACGTTCGGAGAGACGTAGGCCTGGCTCTAGTTGCGACTATCACAGGGATGGGCTAGTTTACAACACCTGGCTTTAGTTGCGACTATCACAGGGATGGTAGTCTCCAACACCTGGCTCTAGTTGCGACTATCACAGGGATGGGCTAGTAGCAACACGAACAGTGGTGTTGATTGGCCTGGAGGTAATCGCTGCTGCCAGTTTGTCCAATACCTCACACGAGAACTGCTGTTTGTCCAATACCTCACACGAGAACTGCTGTTTGTCCAATATCTCACACGAGAACTGCTCTTTGTCCAGTACACCACACGAGAACTGCTGTTTGTCCAATACCTCACACGAGAACTGGTGTTTGTCCAATACCTCACACGAGAACTGGTGTTTGTCCAATACCTCACACGAGAACTGTTGTTTGTCCAATACCTCACACGAGAACTGCTGTTTGTCCAATACCTCCCACGAGAACTGCTGTTTGTCCAATACCTCACACGAGAACTGCTGTTTGTTCAATACCTCACACGAGAACTGCTGTTTGATAAGATGACGGACTGGCGGCGAGGGGACTGGTTCAAACCCAGGCAAGGAGATATTTGTTTTCATAAGACTCCTGTAAGTATAAATTTAATAACTTTAGCTAATTATGATTTTAATTAATAATAAAGTTGCTAGTTTATAAACATAGCGTCTTACCACCCATTCAGGTTGTACGCCTATGTACTAATTACACTAATTGTGTTAGGGATGAGGAGGGTTGAACTTAGAGGAAGTGTGCACGCATTTGAGTGGAGAAAGAAAGGAAAACCATTTGGGGGAAAAGCACCCTTAGTACACCCGACCAAGGTTCGAACCTTGATCACCCCATAATTGGCAGTCCAGTCTACTGTGAGAGTAGCGCCTTAGACCATGCATCCACCGAAGCATGTTTGACTCTTACGAGTCAACGAGTTGTGACACGTCTGGTCTGAAGCCTCACCCTCGCAATAAACTAAATTGCCGATAACGATAAGATCGGGCGTCAAATCCCGGTTGAGTGTACTGAAAGTTTTTTTCTAAATTGTTTCCTATTCTCTCTCCACGCTTCTTCCAACTTTATCTTTCCTTAATACAAACGCATTAGCATAATAAATATAAATTAGAAACAACAAACATTATTAGGTATTTGTAAGATTGTTTTAGACAGCCCCGCAAAGCATTCCTGCTGTTTGCGAAGACTAACCATCACGGCGTTGTCCACCAAAGATCGAGGACACTAGTTCTTATCTACACAGTGTTTACAGTAATTGTTTTTAATGGGCTACTTGTTTTGGGGAAGTACAGTAGCTCTGTAGTGCGCAGGTAATTAGTCATTTTTAAACTGTTTTACGGAAGTGCCCGGGGAAGAGTTAATGAACCATCCAGAAGACGTGTGTTTGTCGACTGACATCTATTACACGTGTATTTCCGTGTTTGTGTTGGGGTGACCTGACCCCATAAACACCAGCGTCGTCAGTACGTTATTAGGGGAACAGTGCGGGGGAGTTGGTCACATGTTCGCTGGACAAATATGGGATAGAATTAACTAAAGTGGAGTCGTGACGTCATAAGCTTTCTACTCTGATATCTACCAATTTTAAATTCAACCTTTCAGAATTATATACCTTTCGAAAACTAGTAGGTGAGGGCATAATAACTTTTACAAATATAACAAAATATAAACAATTAACTTTTAAATACATCCATGGAAATTAAAATAACCTAAGAATAAATAAAATATAAAGTTATCCATTTTTATGAAGCAAATATAGGAAATAATGATATTAATTAATTTTTAACCTAAATATGATTATTAATTATTCCAAAAAAAAAATTCAATCTGTTTAAAAGAACTAAAAACTGTATATATGATTACCAAATTTTTATATTTCCTTTCAATCCATACTGTTTTATTTTTTCGTATAAAGCGAGAGAGTTGTAACCTTGAAAATGTTAAACCTCGAGATTATGATGGATCTTTACGCTTTACGTGGATCCGAACTAAAATTTCAGGGTTTTGCAGTTCCGCCTGTCTGTCTACATGTTTGCGTGTATTTGGGGCTGCAACTGAAACTATTTGACGGATTTGGTTCAAACTTTGTATTTAGATGTTACATTCAAGGGCGTAGAAAGATAACTATCTCAAGGGAGGTCCGCTAAAATATGTTACTTTACCTTTAGCCAATGAAAGTTTCTGTACGTAGTCCTATATATTGATATATATACCTAGAGGCTGTCCTGGAATTTAATGACAACATTTTCTCTTCATTTAAAATGTTTGTAATCTAATGCTGCTGTGCTCATGACAGATATTCAACAACTGTTGATATCACCATGTGAAGAAAACTAAACTATAGGTATGTGTTGGAGCAATATTTGATTTATTTTGAACAAAAAAAAAGTTTTGATATAAAAACTGCAAGAACACTGGCCTTTTCTCGCGTTCCCTACATCCCCACCATAACGCGTTGCCCAACCGCCTGTGAGGGTCTTTATTGGTTTGAATCCCAGTTAGGTCGAGATTTCTTAGACTGCACAGTAAATACAAACCCCCGCTTCGGTGGCCGCATGGTCTAAGGCGCTACTCTCGAGGACATTAAAAAAAGTAACTAAACTTGTGTGAGTATGAAAATAATTATATTGGACGTGACTTTAGATGGTATGAAGGGAGGGACCAGGATGATGAGCGTGATTTCAGTTAACAAGAGAGAGAGAGAGGGATATTGGAGACTATTGTACCCTAGAAAGGTGTTTAATCCTGGTCTCCTAGTGTCGGGGGGGAGACGCGTGTACCCCGGGCCGGTCTCTAGTGTCAAATGTCCACACAAACCCAAAGAACCACTGCCGGGAATTGAACCCGCTATCCTCGAGGGTGGGCGACTCAACTTGACCCCCACACGATCATCTTGATCATGAATAATGGAGAATCAGTCGTTCCTATTAGAGAGAGAGAGAGAGAGTTCAACGAACTCTAGGATTCCTCTAGGCCAGGGGGAGAGTATTGGGTTCTATTTGAACTTGGCGTGTGATTGGCAACACTGGACGTTGTTTGGCGGGCAGAGGAGTGTCTTACCACTTGCTGGACTGCTGGTGAGGACTGGTAGTATTCTGGTACAGTGTCTTACCACTGGCTGGACTGCTGGTGAGGACTGGTAGTATTCTGGTACAGTGTCTTACCACTGGCTGGACTGCTGGTGAGAACTGGTAGTATTCTGGTACAGTGTCTTACCACTGGCTGGACTGCTAGTGAGGACTGGTAGTATTCTGGTACAGTGTCTTACCACTGGCTGGACTGCTGGTGAGGACTGGTAGTATTCTGGTACAGTGTCTTACCACTGGCTGGACTGCTGGTGAGGACTGGTAGTATTCTGGTACAGTGTCTTACCACTGGCTGGACTGCTGGTGAGGACTGGTAGCTTTCTGGTACAGTGTCTTACCACTGGCTGGACTGCTAGTGAGGACTGGTAGCTTTCTGGTATAAAGACACTTTCAGAAAATAAACACTTTAGTCAGGGTTCAACACAACTATATTTTACATAATTATTAGTAGGCTACATCTCTTTAAGGAAAACCTCTTTTCGCTTTTTGAGGTAATTTGTAAAATATCTTTGTTAGAAAGGACAGGAAAGGTGGATGGAAACATATAAGAGGTAGGAACTCAATATGGCTTTTACAATGAAAAGAAGAACACAGTTCACACTTTCCTGGCAATAGAAATAAAAATATATACTTAAAAATTAAAGTAAGATTTTCATAGAAAAAACAGTATCTTTTAAGTTTCAAGCATTTTAAAAACTACTTTAATATATTCATACGTCAAGTCACGTACCTTACAGCTGTCAGATAATATGAATACCTACAAAATATCAATAAACATTTTGTAAAATGTTATAAATGTTGACTGCAAAAAATAAGGTTTGTAATTCATTAAAAAGGCCCTTTAACCGGACTCAGACTATATGTATTCTTTAAAACGGTGGCAATTTTTTATAATATTATCAATTGTAAGCTTATGTTTATTTTTTATGCATTTAATATTTGTAAACTATACAGTCTATTAAAAGATTATAATGTTATAATTCTCATATAAATACAACCTTTTACCACATGATGAAACATGACAAACCCATTTATAGGAAATAAATTTTCACATTTCCCCGGTAAACGATCCCGGACCCTTATTGCAAAAGACAAAAGTTCTTCCGATCATATTGCTATATTTTTTTATCGCCTCGTCTTACTACCTGTTCAGGTTGTACGCATATATAATAATTACTATAATGGGATGAGGAAGGAAGGCTTATAGAGGTAGTTTACCAACATTCGCGTGGAAGGAGAGTGAGAAACCATTTAGAGAAAACCACCCTGAGTAACCCTGACTAAGATTCGAACCTCGACCTCTCCGTCATCAGCAAGCCAAAATACTGCGAGAGTAGCACGTTAGACTATCCGGCCCATGTAACAGGTCCCAGGTAATTCAATCCCCCTGTAAGTTAATAGGATTGTTTTTTTAACCGTGAAGTGCGCGCTGATTGGCGAACAGTCCTCTTGAGGTCGCCAACTCTTCGGGAAGAGTTGAATCAACTTCGCGAGGTTTGCCACGTGCAAGTTTCACCGCACGGAACCTGTTTGCTCGGAACTCGAGGTTAAAATTAGCACACGTGTACAGACGAGGGGAAGGGGAAGGGAGGGGCTCTTTTTTTTTTTTTTTAAATCTTACTTTTTAACTGCAATCCGCCTCTCTCTTGTTTTTATTTCACGCACTGTTATTTTTCGCTTGGCTGTTACGTGACTTTAATCGTTGCTGTTAGTGTGTGTGTGTGTGTGTGTGTGTGTGTGTGTGTGTGTGAGGTCACACACACATGAAGGAGAGTGAGGGGAACACAAAGACCAGTGTTTTATTTTCTTCACCGCCCAAATTGGCGAGTGTGTGTGTCATGTTGTTGACAGCAGTCATAGACTATTAACGAAACAAGGAATGAAGTCCAAGCGTAAACGACCCAAATTCAAGAGATGTTTTTTAGTTTCGTCATGTTTCTCACTCCACGTCACGAATATTCTCGAATATTAATTATATTACAAATACTAGTCGTTGCCAAATACCACAGTCTCCACGTAAACCATTAATTTTTCGTAATTGTTTTTCTTACCCCTTTTAAATTAAATCGTTTCAAGTAGTTTATAATTGTGTGTCTGTTTTTGAGTCATTATTTGACTTCCTCTTTTCTCCGGGCTTGTTGCTCTTTCTTTCCCGGCACAGATTTCTCTGATTGCCAAACTCTTCCTTCACCTCTGACAGGACGTGTATTAAATCACAACTTATGAATGTGTGGAATGCCAGGCCTACCACCGTGGTTCGGATCCCACGTTAAACTGTAGGTCCTCCATTTCATCTCACAATCACCCTACCGTTACACATTAGCGTAAGTGCGTATAACCCGAACGGGTAGTAAGACGCGGTGCTAATAATAATTCAAGTTACGCCTATATATGATTATTATTCTAATGGCTTAGAGATGAGGAAGGAAACATTTTAGAGGTAATACACCAGTATTTGCATGGAAGGAGAGTGGAAAACTAATTAGAGAAAACCACCTTCAGTAGACCCTACCGGGATTCAAACCCCGACCTCACTGTCTTCAGCAAGCCAGTCTAACACTAGAGTGACGCCTCAGACCATTCGGCCACTGAAGCGGGCCACAAAGTTATTAGTTTCAATGAAAATTAATCATTATATTTATCATTATTATGATCATGAGCCTCAGATTCGATTTCAAAATGAATTTATTAGAAATGAATGTAATTATTCTGGTCCCCAAAAATTGTCCGAAAGATTAATGTGTCACTCAATCTTTTATACACCAGTTTTCACAAAAAAAGTCTTTTAGAAAATATGGCCGTAATTTTTTTTTCAGTTAACTCTTATAAAATATTACTAGAGTGTTAGTGTTATTATACAGATATTAATAACACCTATAAAAAGTCACAACTGCAGATAACATGACAACGTATGAATACATTAAAGTATATCTAGTAACTTCTCCAACTGCCCGATGATGCTCTTCTCATGAAAATTGAACTGTAATTTGGTTTTTTATAATAGTTAGGCTATTGAAACAAAAAAAAAGTCAAATTGTCAAAAAGAATGTATCATTTAATAAAGTTAACGATTTTTTTCATAATTAATAAGCGAGTGACTGTTCTATCCACTGAGTGATATAAAATAAATATCAAAATGTTATGGTCACATCCCAAAAATGTAGATATTTGAAGAATGGTGGCGTTAGAGTGATCCTGGAGCTGCCGCCAAGTTTTACACACGATCATAATAAGCTCGGGATCTAGCTGTAGATAGGTCTCTTTAACTCTCAGACTGGAACAACCTATCAACCCATTTGGGCCTTATTAAAGTACGACATTATTAACACTAGTAGCCTTAAGTACTCTCAACTTATCTTAGCTGTACTTTGACACTCTCAACCTACCCTAGACCCACTGTAACACTCTCAACCTACCATAGCTCCACTGTATCACTCTCAACTTATCTTAGCTGTACTGTGACACTCTCAACCTACCCTAGCTCCACTGTATCACTCTCAACCTACCCTAGCTCCACTGTGACACTCTCAGCCTACCCTAGCTCCACTGTGACACTCTCAACCTACCCTAGCTCCACTGTAACACGCCAGTAGTATAAAATAGCCTCTACTGTCAACATCTCCCGGGTTGGATAGTCGCCCACGTGGGATCCCCTCTCACGACGTCGCCGTCTTCTGCTCGCAACGTTAAACGTATTTTTGGCGGCGTATTGGCAGGGGATCAAGTCCCTCCTCGTCTACCAGACCGACGCACGGTTATATGCCAAAATATCACGG
Organism: Timema podura; assembly: GCA_033556935.1. Classification (NCBI taxonomy): domain Eukaryota; kingdom Metazoa; phylum Arthropoda; class Insecta; order Phasmatodea; family Timematidae; genus Timema; species Timema podura. The sequence goes on along the minus strand of JAVRXN010000007.1, from coordinate 10,457,013 downwards.
AGGACGTCTCTGGCTTCCGTGCGACGCTCCTCCAAGAACACGGCGCGAGGTTACTCCACCCCGTCTGGAGCCTGAGTTAACAACACTGCTTGCTGAGGAGTTGGAGGTTACTCCACCCCGTCTGGAGCCTAAGTTAACAACACTGCTTACTGGGGAGTTGGAGGCTACTCCACCCCGTCTGGAGCCTAAGTTAACAACACTGCTTACTGGGGAGTTGGAGGTTACTCCACCCCGTCTGGAGCCTGAGTTAACAACACTGTTTACTGAGGAGTTGGAGGTTACTCCACCCCGTCTGGAGCCTGAGTTAACAACACTGCTTGCTGAGGAGTTGGAGGTTACTCCACCCCGTCTGGAGCCTGAGTTAACAACACTGCTTACTGGGGAGTTGGAGGTTACTCCACCCCGTCTGGAGCCTGAGTTAACAACACTGTTTACTGAGGAGTTGGAGGTTACTCCACCCCGTCTGGAGCCTGAGTTAACAACACTGCTTGCTGAGGAGTTGGAGGTTACTCCACCCCGTCTGGAGCCTGAGTTAACAACACTGCTTACTGGGGAGTTGGAGGTTACTCCACCCCGTCTGGAGCCTGAGTTAACAACACTGCTTACTGGGGAGTTGGAGGTTACTCCACCCCGTCTGGAGCCTGAGTTAACAACACTGTTTACTGAGGAGTTGGAGGTTACTCCACCCCGTCTGTAGCCTGAGTTAACAACACTGTTTACTGAGGAGTTGGAGGTTACTCCACCCTGTCTGTAGCCTGAGTTAACAACACTGCTTACTGGGGAGTTGGAGGTTACTCCACCCCGACTGGAGCCTGAGTTAACAACACTGCTTGCTGAGGAGTTGGAGGTTACTCCATCCCGTCTGTAGCCTGAGTTAACAACACTGCTTACCGGGAGTTGGAGGTTACTCCACCCCGTCTGGAGCCTGAGTTAACAACACTGTTTACTGAGGAGTTGGAGGTTACTCCACCCTGTCTGTAGCCTGAGTTAACAACACTGCTTACTGGGGAGTTGGAGGTTACTCCACCCCGTCTGGAGCCTGAGTTAACAACACTGCTTGCTGAGGAGTTGGAGGTTACTCCATCCCGTCTGTAGCCTGAGTTAACAACACTGCTTACCGGGGAGTTGGAGGTTACTCCACCCGTCTGGAGCCTGAGTTAACAACACTGCTTACTGGGGAGTTGGAGGTTACTCCACCCCGTCTGGAGCCTGAGTTAACAACACTGCTTACTGGGGAGTTGGAGGTTACTCCACCCCGTCTGGAGCCTGAGTTAACAACACTGCTTACTGGGGAGTTGGAGGTTACTTTGTGAAGCGGGTTGCATCTTAGTTTGACGCACTCTACGCACTACCACAATTGTACACTACGAACTAAATAGAAAGAGAAGGAAGAAAACTATCTTCTTCCATGGTCTAACGCGCTACTCTCACAGTAGACTAGACTGCCGATGACGGGGAGATACAGGTTCGAAACTCGATCGGGTGTACTGAGAGTGTTTTTTCCAAAATTGCTTTCTACTCTCTCTCCACTCAAATACGGGTACATTTCCTATAAATATAACCTTCCTAATCCCTAAAAGTATTAGCGTTATTAGTATATAAGTGTATAACCCGAACAGATGGTAAGACGCGCAGCTAAGAAAGAAAGAAAATTAGTAGCTCACTCTGCGAGGCCTCTATCTATGGGCTTTTCCCACTTCCCCTCTTCCCCTAACGAGTTTGTACACTCACTTTTCTATTTTAGCCTGGGCAACATTGACTTGCGTTTGAAAACTATCTTTTCCTCGTTTCCTATTCTAGATAGACATACGTCTGTATCTACATCCTGGTAGGAAGATTCCCAATGGCTATTTATATTAACAGAAGCAGGTCAGTTAAAACATTACTTATCACTAAACTACCTTTAATTTGAGGACTAGGGACAAAATAAAATAAAAAGTCCCAAGGTGTTTCCCTATAACATCTAGATATCAAGTTTGAACAAAATCCACCAAATCGATTCAGGTCTGTGGCCAGGGACAGACAGACTGATAGACAGACAGACATGGGGACAGACAGAGAGAATGGTAAAATCAACTTTTTTCTGTTCATAAACACATACAACGTAAAGATTCGTCATAACGTCGAGGTCAAAAATGTTCACGATTACAATACTGTTCACATGAGAATATTTGAAAGCTGTTCCAATAACACTTCTAATTGCCAGATAAAGCCCTGTTTATGAAAATTGTATTATACTTCCCCTCTTGTCCAATGAGAAACTCCATCACGAAACTATGAATAAATGAGCTTCCCTGTTAATTTATTCGTCTTAGCGTTCGTGAAACTTCCCGGCCAACTTAGACCCCGCCTTATTTCCCGCAAATTATATGGACGAGTGAAGAATTGCGGAGACTAAAACTACAGTAACATCATTGTTTTTTTATAAACGACATTTACAAAGAAACATTGATGTTATTATCTGGTTATTTCTGTCCTTTTTTTGTTTGTTCTTTCTTTGTTAGACCAAATTGGACCTTTTAAAACCCTTCCTTTAACAAAGTTCCTTGTAAAAACAATTTAGTGAGTAATTCTCCTTATTGCGCTGTCCCAAGTATATTTTAAATGAAAAACTGGGGTTCCCTTTAATTGTTTGAAACACATTTTGTTTTACAACTAGTAGTTATTTTGATTGTTATTTTAGTTACCATTCATTCATAAATATAACTATTGTATTCTTGTTGTATACAGGTACACAAATCCTGGAGCAAACATTAATTACTTATCAGAGTGTTAAACTATCCAATTTAAATTAACCAACTGTGGATGCTCATGGGAAATAATTTCAACACCATTCCACTCATGGGTCTATTCAAAATATATTTTCGGGGGGTTAATGGTGAACGGATGGTTCAATACTTTTAAAAAGTATGATTTAAAAGGGTGTGACATAGATTTAAATAAAACCATTTCCAATATGTCACTGTTGATAAATATCTATATTAATAAAACGAGAGTTTGTTTGTCGTGAGAATTGTGTGATATATATCGCACGTAGAGGTCCGAAATTTTAAAAATTAGTAAACCCTGTCCACGAACATGTGCACCTGGAAGCAGGCATTTTAGAATTTAAAATAACCTTCCACGTACAGTCATTGAATTAAAAACGTGTAACGAAGTTTTTAATTCAATGACTGTACCTTTACACTACTGGGCTACGAGTGTTGTAGCTCAGACAAGCATGTATATATATATAAACATACATATATATATACATATACGCATGAGTGTGGATTACATCACTCGTATTATAATGTTGGCCAATTTTTCTCTCTAAAAGTGTCCCTCTAAGAACATTCTAATAGGGCCCCTACACGGCCAGCAAGATTGTCAGTATTAATAAAGTAATAATTAATACTGACAGTAAGACTGACCCTGTACAGTCTCGTTGTAAATACTGATGCATACTGACAGTAAGACTGACCCTGTACAGTCTCGTTGTAAATACTGATGCATACTGACAGTCAGACTGACCCTGTACAGTCTCGTTGTAAATACTGATGCGTACTGACAGTCAGACTGACCCTGTACAGTCTCGTTGTAAATACTGATGCGTACTGACAGTCAGACTGATCGTGTAAAGGCCCTGTTATATACTTGACTCACACGATTACAAATTTTGGTTGTACGTCTTGTCTTTACTACTCATTTCTGTTATACACAGATCTATGCTAACAGGGTGGGGATTAGGATGATAGAATTTACAAGAAATGTACCCGCATTTGAGGGGGAGTAAAAGTGGGAAATAATTTAGTAAACAGTACCTCAGTTTAGCCAGCCGTAATTCAAACTCTAGCAAACCAGACCTAAACGAGACTGACACCTTTACCCGTGTGATCACGGACTGGTCTAGTCTGGTTTGTCCACCATATTAGTCTCAAACTGATGTACAGCTTTCTTTATCAAAGTTATGTTTTTTATGACAGGTTGGTACTACCCGCTTCGGTGGCTGCATCGTCTAAGGCGCTACTCTTGCAGTAGACTAGTCTTCCGATAATAATGAGATTGGGTTTCGAATCTTGGTCGGGTGTACTGAGTTTTTTTTTTCCAAAATGGCTTTCCCCTCTTTCTCCATGCAAATTAAGGTACACTTCCTCTAAATATAACCTTCCTAAACCCTAAAATCAATAGGTAGTGTAATTAGTACACATGCGTTTAACCCGAACGGGTAGTAAGACGCGGTGATAAAAAAAAGACTTTTCAATATTTCTCAATCGACACGCTATTGTTACTGTTATTATTTATGACACTTGGATAGTCACTATAATGATCATTTATGAATATTGTGACACGTGAGAAAGTCGGAATAGTGAGCCACGGTCGTTCGAAGGTTGCGTGTTCGATTCCCATCACGCGAATAGTGAGGATACTTAGTAAAAAGTGAGTTCCCTAAGTGAAATAATTATTAGTATCCATCATTTATAAAATAGCGCCAACGAGACAGTAACTTTAGAAAGAGAAATACGAAAAAAATTAAAGCTGTCAACTTTTTAAAACAACCTCTTCTAGTTTTCGGTCTTCTAAACGTAATTAATTAATTAGTAGCAGACTGAAGTCCAGAGTAAGTTTTAGTTATTAAAATAATCGTAATTCTGTAATGAAAAACGAAATTTTAAATCACTTGTAAATTATTTGACCTACAGAGTTAGGAGAATAGAGAGCACACCGGCTGAACCGAGAGAACGTGGTTCAATCCTAACAGGGTGCATGTAAATATATTTTTTCACGCAGTGTAATTCCCATTCGTCGTCTTATTTACTAGGATTATCATTGGCATTGCAGCGAGCTCACATTATTTTACCTTTTATCAGTAAACCTTTTTTTTACTCAAATCTTTTATTCAAAAGATGTTTTGATGATTAAAAGAGAAGTGAAATGGTTTTATATCTTTATTTATAAATTAGGAAAAATATTCGTCGACCCATTATAACGTCCAACATCCAGCTGACCTCTTTTTGTTAGTTCCTCTTTGTACAACCCTGAGCGAACGAGGGCAACCACAAACCAATCATGGCAATTAATATATAAAAATAAATCAAAGATTTGAAACAAAATATTACCCTTCCTTTTTCACCCCTTAAATTTCAAATTTCGCCTAGTACGACTTAAAAAGGAACCTTCGTTCAAGATTTCAAGTTTCCAGGCTGATTGTGATTATTTAACAACTGGATTGCCAAAGACGGATAAATTGGGGTTCAAATCCTGGTCGGGTGTATTGAAGATGTTTTTTTCCTAAATTATATGCCATTCTTCCTTTACGCAAATGCAGATGCGTTCCCTATAAATTTAAACTTCCTAATACCTATAACATTAGCATAATTAATATATATGCTAATGACTAGAACGAGCTGTAAGACTCGGACAAAAAAATACTCGGGTAATATTACCTACACGTCACAACATCTGATGTGCTAGGGACTGAGAAATATTAATACAAACATAATTTAGACACTAACTGTCAAAATTGTTACCATCTGTAAAACGATACCTGGTCTGGCGTATGAATACATTAACTTTGTTCTAGTAGGGCTATCTATTCTTTGAATAAATTGCTAGCTTGGTAGATCACATGAGCAGGCGGATAGGCCACAAAGGTCCTAGGAGCGTATCCCTAAAAAATGTAGTTTTTTATGTTTATAATATAATTATTTAAATGAAATTGGCCAATTATTTATAAATAAAGAAATCACATCTAAATATTTTATATAATATATTTTTTTAAATATTTATTTACAACACGATCACTTTTATGGTTTTAAGACACTCTGAGTCGCTTTGTCGGCGAATAACTTTTATATTTAATTAAAATCTTTCTAAATTATTAACAGAAAAGAAAGGGATTATATTTTCTCACACATCGATTGAAGGTGTGAGTGACGTGTGCGGGGGGAGGGGGGGGTCACCACTTATATTTGATATATTTATCTCTCTTTAATTATTATTTTTTGTCCTATATATGTGTACCATATAATTATTATTTTGTCCCACGGAGTGTGTGGTTTATTTATATCACACAGAATACATCTGGAGCACCAATCCTCCCTGGACGTAGAAACCCTTGCGCCGGCCCTGACAATGAGGATAAATGATGACGTGGAAGGTAAAAGGGAGCCAGGAAGACAACGAATGAGGTGTGACCTAAAGCAGGAGAGAAGATGCAGTTTGATGGTCCAACAAAAGAAGCTGCTGATAGGATAAGACTGCAACGGACATGTCGAAAGACAGAACCACTCGTGCTAAGTGTTCGCACAGACAACAACAGCTTGTAGCTCTCAACCTAAGGACACATCAGACGTTAGTTCACCCTAGTAGGTTCAGGGTGAGGGACTCTGACGTCACTAAAACTGCTCTAAAATAAACTGTCTGTGTCGGGAAGAGGTGGATGAGCTGACCTAATTGGCAGCCTCTCAACTTCCCCCCCCCCTCTCTCTTTCTTTAATTGCAGCTCATTCTTGCTACCCGCACCACTGGTCGAGCAGTCTACGGCGTTGGAATCGTATCACACCTGGTTACCGTTAACGTGGAGGTCGGGGCTTGAATCCCGGCCGGTTGTACTGGCTGTACCACCACTGATGACTTTCTCCATTTTCTCCGAGTAAATGAGGGTGCACTTCCTCTGAGCCAGTGTTTCCCAAACTGTGGTACACGTACCCACAGGGGAACACAATGGATTTCAGGGGTTACACGATGTAGCCATGAGTTTTATGAACCGTAAAACACGTTTTTACTATAATATATCTGACAAGCAAAGTAATGCAAATTTTAAAGTGATGTAAAGGACTTAATCCCCTTTTTCCTTCTGTCGTGGATTTGGTTTTCTTACCACTTGAACTTTATTAGAGAGTATTTGTGTCCTTTTCTAAAATTCACAACTTTTATGACTATTGCGAGTCTGAGCTACATCACTCGTAGCCCAGTAGTGTAGACTAAAGATTATCCAGTACTAATGTACTGTTGTCCAGGGGATGTCCGAATGTACTAATAGTACATACTTTCCGTGTCCTGGTGATATGAGGTGATAGTGAGTATGAGTATGGTGGTGATAGTGATTATGAGGGTGTGGAACCAGTGAAAACAATTAAACCTAACTTAAGCCAAACTAACCAACCCCTGGTGACCGTTGAAGTGATTCCCCTTTCAGGAAACATACCCAAGGTACCAGCCGGGAATAGAACCCGGGACCCCAAGGTTCGTAGCTAGGTGCACTGACCACTACACTATGTGGCCGGTTATCTTGTGCTCTTTAAATCAGTGTAGGTTTCGGTTGACCTGGCCGGCCAGTAACACGTGTGTCCTATGACGTGTGTGGTTTAAAGTGATCCTCAATTACCTCACGTGTTTATAGTTTGATTTGTGACGGTCACATAAGTATACAGACCGGAGGAATTGGACTCGCTCCGCCCTCTGTGTGGTAGTGGGTGGCGGCTGAAGGCCCACGTCGGAAACGCTTGAATGAAGAAGATTCCTTCTAAAGGGCGGTGAGCCTACGCCTAAAGTTGAGGGGTGATGAACGAGCGCCCTGAAGAGAAGAGAAAGAGAGAAAAATTAATCATTTGAAAGGGCCAGTTGAAACGCTAGAAACTAGTCTCTATTCACACGTTTGTTGAAAAACAAAAGCAGAACTTAAACATGGTCACGTGACGAGCTTTAAGCCAATCACAATAAATCAGCAAGAGTTGTGTTGGTAGCTCTGCACTAGAAGAAACAATATCAGCCTGGTACGCGCTGCTCCATAAAAATCTGGTCGGGAGACCGCAAGCGAATTTAAAAACCAACCAACTCAATCTGTGCGCATGTGCTACAAAGCTAGATACAAGCAGATTGCTACGTTTACTGTTGTGATGAGCTTTGAAACAGTTTTTTAAAATGCAAAGCGGATGTGTATTTTGTTCTTGCCACCACCACACCCCCGCCACGCCACCACCACGCCACCATAAGAAAACTTTCATCGCTGCACTAATCTTAGAGCAAGGCCCATCAGATTGGAAATAAAAACAGCTGCTCTTAGCTTGTGTCGCAAAGAATCATGGTCCAGCATCCATATTTGTCAGCGTGTGAAATCCATTTAAGCGATTCTACAGGAGATATTAGAAAGTTAATATCCTGGCTAACGTTATTGGTAGTTTTATTAATGACCTGTCTGGTTTGATTCCTGAGACAGCCAGCATAACCCCCCCCCCCCCTTTATTACTGGCTAAGATATTCTTTAAATTTTGCTTTTAGTATCTCTTGTACAATTATTAAAATGACTTCTACAACGTTCCTGTGCCATTCAATCAAACTCCGCTCAAAGGTTTCATTGAATGTGTAAATCAAGCTTCACTCTTTATTGCTCGGAGGGCAGAGGTCAATGGCGTAACAGTTGTAACAAGTATTCACCATGGTGGGGTGAAAGGGTCAGTTGTAACGAGTATTCACCATGGTGGGGTGAAAGGGTCAGTTGTAACAAGTATTCACCATGGTGGGGCAAAAGGGTCAGTTGTAACAAGTATTCACCATGGTGGGGCAAAAGGGTCAGTTGTAACAAGTATTCACCATGGTGGGGCAAAAGGGTCAGTTGTAACAAGTATTCACCATGGTGGGGCAAAAGGGTCAGTTGTAACAAGTATTCACCATGGTGGGGCAAAAGGGTCAGTTGTAACAAGTATTCACCATGGTGGGGCAAAAGGGTCAGTTGTAAAGTCCTAAACACATATTTTCGTTGGTGATTGAGACCTCGAATTCCCGGGCCAGGAAAGATAACTGCTATAGGAGCGTAGAATGGCGCTTTGTGAATCGAATGGTGTTAATTAATAAGGGATCCACGACACAAATGGTTTGGGCATTTGTACTTTCCTCCTCCCCTGTTTGTTCCCCAATTGCAGTACAGTTCCACACAGGAAAGTTATCAACTCACTTAGTTTCTGGCGTCTATGAATCTCTGCTCAAATATTCTAGTGCCTTAAATTGACAGACACATTCTGTCAAGTAACTCTTTGAGTGGACAGATATAAGTTTGTTCCGACGTCGATCCGATGCTTAAAACACAGTTGGCTGGCACTTGGGTAGAAGGACTGGCAGTTTGTTGACTCACGTGGTTTGGATTCAACCTAATCTGAATGTCCACAGGTATTATTTAACACCTCAAGTGGGTTGAGTGGACTGAGAATAAACAGAACAAACATTGGGATGAATGCCATGGCACAACGGGGACATGGAAATGACACACATTGCTCCACTAATTATATCCGTCTCGGTGGTTGAGTGGTCAGAATAACCAGCCTTGTGGTATAGTGTTCAAAGTTCCAGGTTTGATTCCAGACTGGGATTTTCCACGAAAGGTGAATGCTGCATTTTGGCATAATGTCACGGTAAGTACGAGGTTATTTTTCTTTAATAGGTGTGCTATATGACTCTACATTGACGAGTAATAGACCATGTAACCTCGCTAGTTGCTAGACTGCCAATGGAAAGGGAGTTAAGTGAATGACTGGTCTAGGATACAACTGAAGTTATACGAAAGTCTGCTGGCATTTTAAGCCGTAGAATGAATTTTAATATAAACCAGAATTTAACTTATATTATTCAGAAAACTATGTTTTGCCTTTGAATTTGTATAAAAAATAATTACCAAGTAGTAGTTTCATGAAGCTGTTCTATCAAGCATTTCGTAATATCTAGCCAAGGAAGCTTTCAACAAGAAGAGGTCACTGCTGACCAGCAAGTTGAGTTTGGAACTGAGGAAGAAACTTATGAACTGCTGCATTTGGAGCATTGCACTGTATGGAGCAGAAACTTGGACTCTTATAGGAAGATGTAAAAGTAATACTTGGAGAGCTTTGAAATGTGTGGATGGAGAAGACTTGAGAAGATCAGGAGGACAGACAGGGTGACAAATGAAGAATGGGTGAGAAGAGAACCATTTTGGATGTGATTCTTCGGTATAAAACAAACTGGATTGGACATATCCTTAGGAGGAACTGTCTTCTGTACGACAGCATAGAAGGAAAGATTGAGGGAAAGATGAGCTTAGTAAGAAGGAGGATTCAAATAGTAGATGAGTTGAAGGAAAGAAGAATATTCTGGGATCTGAAGGAGGAGGCAGAGGACAGGGTGCATTAGTGGTCTAAGTTCACTGACAAAAGGATTGGACCTGTCGTAATACAGAACACCTAATACAAATAATTCCCTATCCTGGTCTATTCTGTCATTTATATATTTTCCGTTTGTGGCACACACAAGAGGAATACAATACATACACAAGAGGAATACAAGGCATACACAAGAGGAATACAAGACATACACAAGAGGAATACAAGACATACATAAGAGGAATACAAGACATACACAAGAGGAATACAAGGCATACACAAGAGGAATACAAGACATACACAAGAGGAATACAAGGCATACACAAGAGGAATACAAGACATACACAAGAGGAATACAAGACATACACAAGAGGAATACAAGGCATACACAAGAGGAATACAAGACATACACAAGAGGAATACAAGACATACATAAGAGGAATACAAGACATACACAAGAGGAATACAAGGCATACACAAGAGGAATACAAGACATACAAAAGAGGAATACAAGACATACACAAGAGGAATACAAGGCATACACAAGAGGAATACAAGACATACACAAGAGGAATACAAGGCATACACAAGAGGAATACAAGACATACAAAAGAAGAATACAAGACATACACAAGAGGAATACAAGACATACACTAGAGGAATACAAGACATACACTAGAGGAATACAAGACATACACTAGAGGAATACAAGTAAACTGTTTTGAGTGTATTCGATCCTATCATGAATGCAAGATCTATTAAGATCGTACGGTATTACCAGATTGCTAGCAATGTAAACTAATATTTAAACAAAAGTGTATATTAATGTTAATGTATTTATGTCTTGAGGCGTGTATTTCGTATTTATATGAAACATATAAATTTTAATTAATTACCGGCACAGGAAGGTACGTTAGTGTCCCCGTGTGACAACCGGGGGAAGAGAGGGGTGACATTCCTCCAGCCTTGGTGTGTTTTTTGTTGTCATCAGTGTGTGTTCAGTACGGGGCGATAATTAACATTCAACATCTCCCGACGTTCCTCCTCTCTGTCTGTCATGACGGCGACGGAGGTGAACGACCTCACGCCCTGGGTGCAACACTGTTCACGCAGTGCGTGCAAACACACACCTCCCGTCTCCCCTCCCTTCACACTGCTATTAGGGCGTACCTTTATAATCACTGGGGTGCGTGGGCTACCTTCGCCTCTAGCTCGGCCCTTTTGGGTAAAACACACAGATCGTAAACCGCTGCGGGCCAGACGCGGCCATTACAAGCTCAGCGTGTTCACTATCATCTTATTATTAATATTAACCATCTTAGCAGTCTCGGGGAAGATAACTAATGCGTTCGGTCGTTTTGTCTGTCTGTCTGTCCATCAATACTCTCCTCTCACTTCCTCCTTTCCTCTTCTCTGTTTATAGCCTTTAAACTACAGTTCAATTTCCATAGAAATACACTTATCTGTCGGTTAGAAAAGTTACTTGATCTACGTTCATTCATTCATACGTCAGCTCCTGTTGTATGCAGTTATCACCTTTAGTAGAAACCGGCCACGGTGCTGTAGTGGTCAGTGCTCCTGTCTACGAACCAAGGGGTCCCGGGTTCGATTCCCGGCTGGTACCTTAGATATCTTTCCCCGGAAGGGTAACCACCCCGACGGCCACCAGGATTTGGTTAGTTAGACTTAAGTTAGGTTTAAATGTTTCCACTGGTTCCGCACCCTCATACTCACCATCACCCTCATACTCTCTATCACCATCATGCTATCACCATCACCCTCATACTTTCTATCATCCTCATACTCACTATCACCATCACCTCATCTCATAGTGACATGGAAAGATCCTCCACGGAAAGGATGCACTATTAGTACATTAGTACGGTACATTAGTACTGGATAACCTTTACACTACTGGGCTACCAGTGGTATAGCCTAGACGAGCAAATATTATTAATATTATTATTACTACAAAACCCGTAAGCAAACAGGATATCAGCATATTCAGTATGTGTTAAGATGTGTGGCATTCTTAACAACATTTCTAACACCAAACAGCGTCAGGTAATAAATGTTTATTGGATGCACAGACAGCCTCCTTCGCCGTTTCTTGCAAAGTTATTTCAATAAGAGAAAAATAACACAATGTGTAATAACACATGTGTAAAAACACACGCACGGCAAAGTGTCGCACAACAAGTGACGCATATATATATATATATATGTACGTATGTATGTATGTATATATATATTATATATATATATATAATGGTCCTATGAGTATATTGTAAAATGCACACGTCTACGACCTACTACTATGAGAGCAAGTAGGCCCAAATCTAGCACCGACGCGACGTCACGACGTGCAATAGGACAAAGACGTCGTTCTCGCCACATACAGTTTGTCTGTTCTGGGGACGTCGGGGTTCGTATCTCTTCCGGGTGTAGTCAAGAGGTTTTTCCTAAATAGTTTCCCAGCTTTTCCCTCGTTCTGGTGCTTCCTCTGGGTCCTAGCTTCGATCATCTTCAGCAACTGTTGTTGGGAGGCTGCAGGAAAATTCAAAATGCTATGCACACGTGTGCGAAAATTCCTTCAAGTTGAAGCTGGATTTAAAAGTTCAAGTGGGCCAGGGACTAAGTTTGCAAAGGTAAGCCCTTCTACCACCAACATATCTTGAAAGTAACTAGAATTTAGCACGATAGAAATATGATTTATTTGATTTATTAGTCATGAAGTTCATCTATAAAGCTATCCAGAGCTTCTAATAGTACTTCCTTATGGATTACTGTATTATTTATCCTTACATTGCTAATTAAACGATCTAAGAATGTAAATACACCGTGGCAACGCGAGTTTACAGTTTTCAAATGACGGCTTCCTCTGGGTAGATGATTTCATTGGTAGAAGATGTCAAATCATCTGGCTACTTTTGTCCAAGCTGCTTAGATCATTCCAGAATATCTTCTTAACACAAATGTGGACAGTCCGGAATGGACGAGAGCAGCCTTGAGATTATATTCACATGTCTGAGCTCGAGATAAGAGATACATTATTACTAACCAGACATTGATTTTGAACTTTTCCTCTAGGCTTACCAAACAGAAATATAAATTAATGGTTTTCTTTCAAGACAACTGGTTCAAAAAAGAACGTTATTAAGGATGGGGGCCCCGTTTAGCTCGGGGCCCAGTACAGCTGTGCCCCTGCCCATGTGTATCAGACATAAAAAAAAATCCTGACGCACTCCCGCGACTTGAGGAAATTCGAACCGGGGTCCACCAGCTCCGTGTCGCACATGTTGGCAACATTGCAGCCGTGGTGCAAGTCGTGACGGAGGGTAGAGGGGGGAAGGAAGAGACGCATTGCGTAGTGCGTAGAGGACATTGAGGTCACAGCATCCGGACCTACCGTTACATGCAGCCGAGGTTGACCCGAAACTCCGGCTCTTCAGGAACTTGTTGTGCACGACGCTCACTTTGGAAGGTCGAGATTTGAACCCAGCAGGCCACATTGGAGGTGGATTTTATCCGTGATTGATTGTGCAGTTCACTCAAAATACTGGTTTACGATGTTATTTTCTTAAGTTGGTTTGTTGTGGTAACAATTAAAAGAGTTGCAAACTGGCAGGACATCGCGAGTTTTTTTAGGGGACTAACTCTCCTCTCCCCCCACCCTCCTCCGGAAGTTTGGTTAGCTATTTCAGAATTCATCGTCAATATCTAGGGCTTGTAGCAAATTGGAGTCAAATATAAAATTCCCAACAGCCACAAGGTAAATTTTGTTTCTCTCTGGTCAAAGACAATTCTGGGTCCAGCCCTGTAGGGGTTCGGCCAGACTGGCGAGCGAGTGAGCGACTGAGTGGCCAGACTGGCGAGCGAGCGACTGAGCGACTGGGTGGCCAGACTGTCGAGCGAGCGACTGAGTGACTTGGTGGCCAGACTAGCGAGCGAGCGACTGAGCAACTGGGTGGCCAGACTGTCGAGCGAGTGACTGAGCGACTGGGTGGCCAGACTAGCGAGCGAGCGACTGAGCAACTGGGTGGCCAGACTGTCGAGCGAGCGACTGAGCAACTGGGTGGCCAGACTGTCGAGCGAGTGACTGAGCGACTGGGTGGCCAGACTGGCGAGCGACTGAGCGACTGGGTGGCCAGACTGGCGACTGAGCGACTGGGTGGCCAGACTGGCGAGCGAGCCCGTGATTAACAGATAGCTCTCGATAGTTGTTGACGAGGAGACAAAGGTTCGAATCTGGCTCGCACGCTTGTCAGTCTGGCCGAACCCTAAGTCTGACTCCTTTCCTCCAATCATTGTAAAATGTAATCAATGTAGATCGACTTGATTGATTTTTGAAACTTTTCACTCGCCGCCATTCTGTTTCGATGAGCTCAAATCTATTCAACAGCCCTTTTTATTTATTTATCAGAGTTTGTTTCAGTGGCTGTCTCACGAAACATTAGCCGGGGGGATATCAGACACAAAACGACGCTTAAACCAAGTTTCGCAATCAATGTGCGATTTACCAAATTATTCACTTAACACAAAGAAAAATCAGGATCTGTGAAAAAAGGTTTTGTCATTTTTTCAATAATTATTTTGAATATTTTTTTTTGTATAATTTAAAACATGGTAGTTCCGCAGGAGACGCATTGCCTTTTCTGCCACTCAAGCACCATTCAGTACTATTTCCACGAACCACCCTCACAAGGAGTAACCTCCCCCCCCTCTTTCCTTGATTTAATAAGGGTATTTAAATTGCTCTCCATTAAAAAAAAGACTTATTAGCTAACATAGCTCTAGAACAGAAACAAAACCCAATTATTCATCATCACTGTTTGAAGAAAATCCCAATTTCAACAAAGATACATTACTGGGCCGTTCCTTGAATCAAACCCAGGACTATTAACTCGGTATTCAGACAACAGTGTGAATCCATATCATTAATAAATTGTTGTGAGTTATGTTACATATAAAACTATTGTTTATTATTAATTATTAGAAATTAGAGCCTATAGAAAAATTAAATACATGTTTCTCAGATAGAGAGATAATGGTGAATCGAATTAGTCTAACAGTTTAATTGCTACGATTTCAAATATTGTAGTCAATAAAACTTTTTAAGTGTCCCACATTATTTATTGGTGTATCACATGCCATTCATGATACAGCTAATTAAAGCTAATTAACCCTGACACTCATGTAGCATGTTTATTACACACCTAGAGGTGTTGAGTTTTAATTAATATTTTCGACGTTGTCCATTCATCAACACGACCATCTTTTACAATGGATGTTGGAGTTATCCATCTTGAATCTAGGATTAGAATATATGTTGCGTAACAGGGCCATATGAAACGTGTTATTTACTGACCTGAGCGTAGCGAGGTCCTGTTTCATGTTGACCGTTTGGTTATTTCACCTGTCTCACATTTCATCTGTATATACGGATGTTAGTTCCATCTGCCGTATTCGTGAACCGATTCTAAAAGAGCCAGAACCTAGTTCGAATGACCTTCGTACATAGTTTTTCAATCTGGCTATTCGTTTCGGTATGACGGCTTCTCAAGAGGTTTTTCGTTTAAAAATAGCTTATCAATAGAGATTAGAGTTAAAAAAATATAAGTAATTGATCGAGTTCTGAGGGCTTACTTAGAAATAATACATTTATTGCGTGACTAACTTCTTAAACCGCGTAAAAAACTACTAAACATAACATAATTCTTAACTTAATGTACTTAGCATTTTGTTAAATGGAGGGAACGAGGTCTACTGTTCACATAATTACGACTGTTTGGTTATATTTTACAATGATGAAGCGTATTTTTAAAATTAGCGACACACATCAGTATAAAGTAGTACATATTGTTAGAGCAAGAAAATATTACTACCGAGACCATTATATTTACTTGGAAAACTTAAGTTTCCATAATTTCTTTAAATTGAACCGTATTATTTTAATTATATAGTATTTTAATTAACGGTAACTTTGTTCCAAGCTCTTCTGAGCAATCAATTTTACATAAAGAAAAATTATAAACCGATTTCAATAAATATTAAAAATAGCCACTGGCTCTAACAGACCCTTCCTTACCTACTGTACAAGTGTCATTAGGGTGATTTTTACAAAATTATTTTCCAATATACCTTCACGCAAATGTGGGTACACTTCATCTAGATTCAACCTTTCTCATCCCTAATTCATTTCACTAGCATACATAATAAATATGGGTACAAGTTCAACAGGTGGTAGGACGCGGTGCTAAAAAAACAAAACAAAAAACTATTACTTTGGTTTTCAAAACCCCCAAACTATAACCATTGTTTTTTAACGAATACAGACAGACACTGTATAGTGGTAACACGGCAGGAGAGACTTTAATACTCCTAGATCTATAGTAAGATTGTGGTTGGGAGAAACTTTTAGAAAATATTAACACTTTGCTGTCAATATTGATAATACTTTACTTTATTATTATTATTATTTATTATTTCATAGATAATGATTTTATCTATTTATCAAAAGCCACAGTTGCATATTCCGTGACTTGACATATGGATATATGAGAATTGTTTTAGTAGCTTTTATAACCGTCAAACAATGTTCTTCCTTCAATTTAAATTAGTTTAAAAAAGTTTAAATATGAAACTTGGACACGGGAATCGAACCCGGGACCTTTGGCTTAGTGCGCCAATGTTTTACCACGGAGCTATCCATCGATTAATTGAATGTCGGTCCCCTTCGTACGGACAGCGCAGTGATACAATGGTGTGCAGCTTGTGTCTCGATACTCAATGTTCTTCCTGTCGGACTGTGGTTTCCTATATTACTGTCGATTCACACGTTCGCTGGAAAAACAAGCGCAGAACATAAACGTGATCACGTGACGAGCTCTAGGCCAATCACAAGATTTCCGCCTCATCGGCTCGCGAGGTGTTCCGCTAAACTTCAACTCATCTCTACTTCCTCCACTCTGCCTGAGATCTTTGGCACGGGAGAGCCAATCAAATCTAATATCAGTGCGCATGCGCTGTAGAGCTAGAAGCTATTAGACAGCTTTGTTGTCCGTTGTGAGGAGATTTGTAATAACCCGTCAATGTAAAGCTTGTATCGATGTAATGGATTGTGCCACGACACAGCGTTACAATTTGAAAACATACATCGGGACAATGATCTAAAATATATGTTAATCAACTAGAAAATAAAATATGTTGATAATAAGCTGTTTTAAGTTAGCGTTGCAATGCATCATGGGTCAACATACAGCGTGGGAATTGCTGCGCCACTGAGGTAGATTCTGATTTCTATTTCCGGCGAACGAGTGAATCAAGTTTTAATCCGTCAAATCATATGTTCCACAGCAATTACTTTTGACAGGTCGTATCAATATCAAAATAGTGATAAATATAGGTTCTACAGCTCAAGTTGGCCCGCCACATTAAATATTTTCTAAAGGGGCCAGTTTCACAGCACAAATGTTCATGTTCGGGCACATATAAGCACAAATAGAGCACAAACGATTGAACAAAAAAAAAAAGTTTTTTTCAGCAATGTGGCGGGCCAACTTGAGTTACGTTCCCACTGCTGACCACAAACAAATATGTTTGTATTTTCTAAACCTACCTTCAACACGATTACACTCTTGTTTCGGTTAGTGTGGGCTTGAAATGTTACACTTTTTTTTTAATAACCCACTCGTGAAAGCGACAGACAAACAAACAAACAAACAAACAAACAAACAAACTAGTGAATGTTGTGTTTCCGATGCACGTATTAGATTAATGTTCGCCACAGGTTGCAGGGAGGCCGAAACACCCTTGTAAAATAGCACGTCTACCCTAGATTACTGTATAATTTGTCAGATGTTGGATGTGAAAAAAAAAAATGAAGCAGCGGCCAAAATTCGTGGGTGATTTGATGACCACCCGGAGCCCAATTAAACTGAGGAAGAGTTTGACCTGTTCTGATTCGATCCCGTGTCCTGGACGTTTCTGGAGGTCGGTTCTGTCCTGACTGAGAATCAGGGGTGGGCCATCGTCACACGATGGAGCTTTCATGGAACATTGAAGGGAACCTGAATTATTAAGGTCCATATTTTTTCAGTTTTTTTTCTAACATAACCTTTTTTTGGCCAAAATAATGGATTGATTTTCTCCGAGATTTTAATCCCAACAATTATTATTTTATATTTTTCATGATGAATTTGACCAAGACTTTTTTACTTCATTTAAAAAGTTTTTGTTCTAATGCCTTCATGTTCATGACAATTAGTAAATAACTGTTTGGGATTACTCTATGGAAACATTAAATGAAACGTATCTACTAATATACATCCCTCGTAGCCCAGTAGTGTAAATATTAGCCAGTACTAATGTACCGTTCGAATGTACTAATAGTACATCCGGGTACCGAGCCCGGGACCCTAAGGCTCATAGCTAGGTGCACTGACCACTACGCCACGTGGCCGGTTAACACATCTACTGAAACAATGCTGATTTATTTTACCCAATAATATTTTTTTTTGCTATCAAAATTAAAATTGTTAAAAAATACGGGCTCAAGCTCCCACTGTCTTCCCCCTTGTCCTAGTTCTCATTCATTGAAAGCTCCCACAGATTCAGGCTTTGCTGTGATAATATCATCAGACGTCGCGGAAGTTCCCCAGGTCGAACTTAGTGAATACTCTTCTCGACGTATTCCTGACCAAGCCAAATTGTACACCCCTCGCGACCTTAAAATATTCACCAGAATATTCTTGGTGCAAAAAAAAATGGGTTGGTATTTCCGGTTGTCCTTCGTTCTCGCAAAAAACAACCACAACCATCAACGCCGCACGTATAATAAATAGTACCCTCGCAGAATTGGTTTGCATGTGGGCGTCTATCGGGTCTCGGACGATAATCTCCTCCCACTAAGGCCAAGCGCTTCTAGGAATCCGCAGATATTACTTTGAGACCTTTCTAAACAATGGGAACCTTTCTTTCGTGTTTTAAGAAGCTGAGACCTTGGGGATGAAATTGCTTCGTGAGAACGAAAGGGTTAAAAAGTTAGAGGGGGGAGTAAAAAAACCTGGAGGGAGAATGGGGTTGCTAGCCGTAAAGGAGAAGGTCGGGTATCATCCAAAACACAAACTCACTAAGTCCATCAAAGTTATTAGAAATTGCAGTGTGTTTTTTTCTAAGTAAGTAGCAAAATATTCCCTTGAAGCGAGAATTTGTGTCATGTGAGCAGACGAAATAAGGTTACAGTCTCTTCTCATCTAAAAGGGGGTTAAAGGTATAAATAACGTGTGAACCTAGAGTTTGATTTCCTTCACATGGAGACCTCAACAGTTGTTGAATATCTGCCAAGGATGTCCTAAAATTCGATAATAACTTTTCCTCTTCATTTAAAAAGTTTGTCATCTTATGTCGCTATGTGGAAAAACCTTTGTTTCTACTGAAGCAATATTTGATTTACTTTGGCCAAAACAAATGGTTTGCTTTGTAAACTAAGGAAACACTTGATATTTTCTGTCACCCCTTTCAATCTCACCTTAAGACAGCCTTGATTTTTGGTGTGTCCAACAGGGATTCGAATCCTAACCTCGCTTAGAACAGCAATCAAGTGTGCAGGTTTGTGCCAGAACAGGTGTTCCAGAAAGTCTGATAAGTTGTTGACTTAGTGTCAGTTGCATTTCAAGGTTAACCAAATCCGTGAGTTAGTTGAGTTGTGTCCTCAGAGCTGTGAGAATGGTTGTTCCTCACTTGAGTTGTGTCCTCAGTGTTGTGAGGATGGTTGTTCCTCCCTTGAGTTGTGTCCTCAGTGTTGTGAGGATGGTTGTTCCTCCCTTGAGTTGTGTCCTCAGTGTTGTGAGGATGGTTGTTCCTCCCTTGAGTTGTGTCCTCAGTGTTGTGAGGATGGTTGTTCCTCCCTTGAGTTGTGTCCTCAGTGTTGTGAGGATGGTTGTTCCTCCCTTGAGTTGTGTCCTCAATGTTGTGAGGATGGTTGTTCCTCCCTTGAGTTGTGTCCTCAGTGTTGTGAGGATGGTTGTTCCTCCCTTGAGTTGTGTCCTCAGTGTTGTGAGGATGGTTGTTCCTCACTTGGTTCGCTCACTCCTCAAGTCTGGCCACCACCAATCAAACATCTGTCGCACCGGACCGGAAACAGTCAGAGCGCTCCATCCAGAGAGAGAAGGTGTTAGTGGTGTCACAGTGACACTGTGTCACAATAGGTCTCGCCGCAAGACATCCACAACCCCCTCTTAGACAGACAGTCATTAACGCGCCATTGTGACGTATCTTAAAAGAAAGAAAACACTATTTATTCAATTCCTTCCTCGTTGTTTATTTCACTCGATTCGTTTTCTTGTTCCTTAGCGCCGGGTATCTGGATTCAGACAAACGTTGTTAGAGAAGCTCCTCATCTGTGTTGTTAGAGAAGCTCCTCATCTGTGTTGTTAGTGAAGCTCCTCATCTGTGTTGTTAGGGAAGCTCCTCGTCTGTGTGTTAGAGAAGCTCCTCTTCTGTGTTGGTAGGGAAGCTCCTCATCTGTGTTGTTAGGGAAGCTCCTCATCTGTGTTGTTAGAGAAGCTCCTCATCTGTGTTGTTAGTGAAGCTCCTCATCTGTGTTGTTAGAGAAGCTCCTCATCTGTGTTGTTAGGGAAGCTCCTCATCTGTGTTGTTAGAGAAGCTCCTCATCTGTGTTGTTAGTGAAGCTCCTCATCTGTGTTGTTAGGGAAGCTCCTCATCTGTGTTGTTAGAGAAGCTCCTCATCTGTGTTGTTAGTGAAGCTCCTCATCTGTGTTGTTAGAGAAGTTCCTCTTCTGTGTTGTTAGAGAAGCTCCTCTTCTGTGTTGTTAGAGAAGCTCCTCATCTGTGTTGTTATGGAAGCTCCTCATCTGTGTTGTTAGAGAAGTTCCTCATCTGTGTTGTTAGGGAAGCTCCTCATCTGTGTTGTTAGGGAAGCTCCTCATCTGTGTTGTTAGAGAAGTTCCTCTTCTGTGTTGGGAGGGCTTGACACTGTAATAAAAGATGTAGTGGTCAGTGCACTTGGCTACGAGTCTAGGGGTCCCAGATTTGATTCTAGGCTGATACCTTGGGTATTTTTCTCTGGTTAATAAGCTTGAGATAGGTTTGAGAGTTTCGACTGGTTTCACACCCTCATACTCACTATCACCATCACCTCATCTCATCAGGACACGGAAAGGATGTACTATTAGTACATTCGGACGTCCCCTGAACAACGGTACATTAGTACTGGATAACCTTTACTCCACTGGGCTACGAGTGATGTAGCCCGAGCGCAATATTATTATTATTATTATTATTATTATTATTATTATTAACTCTTTTTTTAGTGACAAAATATTCCATAAAGTTCCCCTAGTGTAGACATATTCATTCCTCATAAGTAAATTATTTATTATTATTATTTTGCACCACGTCTTACTACCCGTTCGGGTTATACGCTTAAGTACTAATTACACTAATGGATTAGGAATTGGGAAGGTTGAATAGAGGAAGTGAACCCACATTTGCGTGGAGGGAGAGTGGAAAACCATTTAGGAAAACCACCTCCAGTTCACCCGACCGAGATTCGAACCTCGATCTCCCCGTCCTCGGCAGTCGATCTCAACACGACTAGCGCGTTAGCCAACTACGCCACCGAGGCGGGTCTCATAAGTAAAGACGCACTAATAATACATATATGGTAGTTACTTAAGTTAAGTCATGACGCTCGTAATGAGGTAGAATCAGGCGTCCCGACGCTCGCAATAAGGTAAACTAGGTGAATCAGACTTGTGTAATCATAAAGGCCACATTGGGCATTAAAAATACTGAGGGGCTACGTTTAAAAAATATCTGGATTGTCATTATCTTAAGGGTCTCGACTCGGTGAGCAATAAATTGCCCCTTAGACGGTCAGCTCTAAAGCAATATTTAATTATACGCTGCGTTATTTCCAAATATGGTACACCCCAAAATAAAGTCCAAAGATTCCAACAGGGTTCTTTTTCTTTAACAAACCTATAGATTTAGTTTTATTGTTAGAAGACAAATGTGTGAAAATGTGACATTAACTCATATTCAATAACTTTACTGGCATATTCGCGGAGTCATGAGACTAGTCTTGATGAAGGAGGGCTCTCGATCTAGCCTTCCTCTAACAAGTACAATAATTATCTGATGGGCTCACAACAGAAAATATAAAGATTTTTAGAACTTTCTTCTTTACCTCGACATAAGAAGTTTCCTAGTTTTCTTTCCCCTCTTTTCTTATTGACATGACAAAGGGTTGTTGTAGGTGAAAGGTGAAAGGGAGTATAAGCTTAGACAGAATATAAAAGTATCTTATCTATTTCTTGTACATAATCTTTAACTCGAAGTCTAACTACTATATTTAGAGTCCTATTTTATATTTTCTTTTATAATAATCCTATGTATATATAAAAAGTTGTTTTATTCCAGTTATTTCTAGAACTATCCTGCCGATGACGGGGCTCATGTTCCCTGTCAGACGTACAAAGGGTGTTTTTCTTAAAAGGTTTTCCACCCTATTTCTCCACGCAAATATGGGTACATTTTCGCAAAATCCAACCTTATCCATCCTTAGAACCTAAGTTGATATGCTTACTACCCGAACGTGGGATAAGGACCGACTTCAGTCTCGTCTCGTGAGTTGGAAACCTCGACAAGGTCCGTGCATATCGTTATCTTCCCCTGACGCGACTCCTGGTAACCCGCGGGTCCTCGGAGGTTGTGGACCTTGTGTGTAGAGTTCGTTGACTCTTGGAGCACTCACTGGCTGCTAGCCCACTCCTCTCTCTTGTCCTACCCTTCACACACACCCGACAAGATCTGTCTTGTTGCCAGTCATTGTCGCCATCTTTATAACACACCCTACCTGTAGCGACAAGATGCCCGGACCTTCACTCCGTGCCTCGAGCTCTGGGACGACAAGTTGTTCCTTTGATACATCGCATCAACTCCTGAATATAAACTCCACGACTGTGACTCTACAAACATTACTCCTAACATCCATCGGACAGTTGACACAAAACACGGTATCTTCGAGGAAATGTTGGTCGTTGGTTTAAAACACAGCCACCATCTTCAACCTCCACACTCATCTTATCAACAGTTCCAGACTCATCTTATCAACAGCTACCATATGACAGTTCCAGACTCATCTTATCAACAGCTACCATATGACAGTTCCAGACTCATCTTATCAACAGTTCCAGACTCATCTTATCAACAGTTCCAGACTCATCTTATCAACAGTTCCAGACTCATCTTATCAACAGCTACCATATGACAGTTCCAGACTCATCTTATCAACAGCTACCATATGACAGTTCCAGACTCATCTTATCAACAGTTCCAGACTCATCTTATCAACAGTTCCAGACTCATCTTATCAACAGCTACCATATGACAGTTCCAGACTCATCTTATCAACATCTACCATATGATAGTTCCAGACTCATCTTATCAACAGCTACCAGTTCCAGACTCATCTTATCAACATCTACCAAATGATAGTTGTAGATGATCATCCACACAACAACCTGACCCTGCATCAAGTCTTCCTGCTCCAATATACATATATAACCTAATTAAATCAAGACTTTCCTTTCTTTCCCAAGCTATTAGACTATAATATTTAAACTTTATTTTACTGATCAGACAATAATACAAATCTATGTATAGAATGTTGTTAGTGACTGAAAGACAGGCGTAACATCTTAGTGGAACAATTACCCAATTACTTCTCAAGTCGGAGTAAAACTGCTGTGATAGTAAATTATAGAATCTTTTATTTTTATTCTTTCTCACCAGGTCTTACTTCTAGTACAGACTATCCGTATATTTACATTAATAGGTTGGGAAAGGTGTGATTTAGAGTAAATGTACCCGCACTCGTTTGAAGGGAGCGTGTGAGACCATCTAGATCAAGGGAACTCAGCACATACACCCACATTAGTGTTGAGAGGGAATGGTTAAACCACATTGGATTACCATAAGGTGATGGTGATAGTGAGTATGAGGGTGATAGTATGAGGGTGATGGTGAGTATGAGGGTGTGGAACCAGTCGAAACACTTAAACATAATATAAGCCTAGCTAACCAAACCCAGATGACTGTTGGGGTGGTTCCCCTTTCGGGAAAAATTACCCAAGCTACAAGCCAGGAATTGAACCCGAGACCCTAGGCTCGTAGCCAGGGGCACAGTCCACTAATCGAGAGTTTAACTCGTTCCATGTAAGTGAGAAAGTAAGCCCCGCCCCACCTTTATAAAGCCAATGCCTTGTGTGGAACCACCAAATTGTAATTGTAAACAAACAGGAAGTGGTGTGGTAGGAAGCCGACACATGTTTCGGAATGTAAAGAGCCGAGGGAAGGGGGGAAAGACTA
The DNA here is from genome assembly GCA_033556935.1 of Timema podura. NCBI lineage: Eukaryota > Metazoa > Arthropoda > Insecta > Phasmatodea > Timematidae > Timema > Timema podura. Next base: position 10,432,510 of record JAVRXN010000007.1, on the reverse strand, counting down.
ACTCCTCAAGGGCTTCACCAGATACAAGACAATATGTTCAATCCAGCCAGAAACTATCACAAGGAATACAAACTTATAAGATGTCTTTTTAACAATATAAGCCGTCGAGTATCTAACCTCGGACTTCAGGACCCGCACTCACTAAAGGGAGCAAATAGATGCGCCTGCACGACTTTTGAAATATGCGTCAAGATCTGTAGCCCTTAGAATATCGCAGGTACAGTCTCAGACCAATTTTATGGAAGGGGAGGGTAGATTTAATGAAAACTTAATATTAGCTTGGAGAGATGATGAGAAAACTACAGTAATAAATAAAATGTGGGAAATAGCCCCTAATGCACCCAGCTGAGACTCGAAACTCAAACTCCTCATCACTGATAATCTAGACTATTGCGAGCTAGACACCTTATTTAGTCTCGAGTGAACCTGATGCCCTAGACGACGTAACCCCGAACAAACAAGTAAGCTCAAAGGAACAAGAAATATCTACAGTAAACATTTTAACTCAATAATAATAATAAAAAAATAAATAATAATAATCGAAGATAAATTTAAATGAATTATTTGTTTGTCTTTGCATTGTCTCAATATTGCTACAAATATGTCCAAGAAGCAGCACGTAACCGGGGGTAGGGGGTCGTAGGGCTGAAGGCCTCCCTCCCCCCCGAAATCTAAATAAAAACTAAAAATTATTATAAACGGATAATATAATTATAAAATTATCTTGAATGAAAATTGACGGTTAAACTCTATGTAAACTACATGTTTAGTTCCAAGAGTGAACAGAATTTATTCCATTATTTCCTTCAAATGTGTTTCGTTATTGTAGAGACAAGAAAAGAGTGAAAACCTTACCACGTGATTTATTTAGTGATGACAAACTGAGTGCACTCGCCATGATTTCAATCCACTAAGATGTTAGTTACTGTACAACCAGATAAAGGGATAAACGTTATGGTTGGAAAGAAGTCAAGGAAATTGTCTTTGTAATGATTACCGTGTAAAACTTAAAACTAGAGTATTTCAAATTTCATACTACTCACTTTTATGATTGTAGACATCTGTAGTAATAGATTCCTAATTAAATAATACAGCAGTAATTAATTTCAGTTTCACTTTCTTAACCCACCCCGAAATAAAATTCTGAATATGGGCCTGTCAAGAACATTTTTACTCTGCTTAGTTGCATATATATTTCTTGCCATTTAAAATGTCCGTCAATAAACGCGTCTGTATATTTAATTGTGGGTTCCGGGTTTGATTCCAGAAATGGATGAAAACCTTGATATTAGTGAAATGGTACTTTCAGTTTCACGGATATTATTTATGCTAAGCAATGTGTGATTTTATTAATATCACGAGCTATCAGATAACGCAGCCATCTTCGACTCGGTAGTTGGCTTATTGCTGCCACTTGTACAATTATTATAATTGTACGGGATTGCATATTTAAGAGTCAAATAGCCGAAGGCATTATTTATACTTTTAAAGAGGAATTCTCCATCTAGATATCATATTCTGAAAATTGAAAAATGACACCTGGACACGGGAATTGAACCCTGGACCTTTGGCTTAGTACGTCAATGCTCTAACCACTGAGCTATCCAGGTGGCAGCATTAAGCCAACTACCGAGTCGAAGATGGCTGCGTTATCTGATAGCTCGTGATCTTAATAAAATCACACATTTGTAGCCGACGATTTCCACACGTACATCATAGACTCTGCCTTAAAATATGAGTGAAGAATGACCCTGGGCACGGGACGAATCCTGGATAGCTCAGTAGTTAGAGCACTGGCGTACTAAGCCAAAGGTATCAGGTTCGATTCCAGTGTCCAGGTGACATTTTTAAATATTCAGAATATATTAATAAGGTTTAATCTTGTATGTATACCTTTTAAAAATTATAACTTTGTACTATTCATAAAACACAATCGCACATTCTAAAATGATAAGAAAAGAAACAATTGCTTATAATTTGATTAGTAAAACAAAAGAAAGTACATTTTAATAGGATTTAATTGTAATGAATGTAGATTAGTAAAAAATATATATAATTGCCCATTATAATATGGAAACTTAACACAAGAATAATATTAATTATCTTACCATTGAACAAAGCCTCGTATTACATAGGCCCTATATTGTCCTTTATGAAACAATCGCCGCAATATGAGTCCCGGATATGTGTGAGTGACGCCACGAGGCAATGGGACATTAAATAGAGGCCGGTTCAAAGCCCACGGGATCACAGAGTTATAGAGTTCAGACAGGAGTAGTACTAACACTGACCAATAACATCACGTGCAGCCATGCTTGCTCTTATTCTATGCACCTCTCTGCTTGTGCAGGTAAGTTTCACATATATTATTTTCAAGATGGCGTTTAGTTGTTTGTTTCTTGTCAAGTGCTCACTTCTAGTGGGCCCCCTTACCACTATTGCATCGATGGTCGTGCGGGTTAAGTTTCAGGCTCACCTACTCTGAATCAGGTTTATTGATGGTGTTTTTCCCTATATTATCCCCCAACATTAATACGGATACATATTATCTAATTATACCTTCCTCATTCCTGCTTAGGGAGATTTAAGCTTCCTTTCTGCGAGGATCTTATTAAAAACAGTTTTTTTTTGGATAGACATAAAGAGAAAAGTGAGAACATGAAATCGTGATTGAATATTATATTTGGCGCAAATATAAAAAGTGATAATTTTCTCATCAAGCTAAAAGTTTTTTAAGGAAACTTATATAGGCTATTTATTTTATTCGTTAATTTCTGTGAAGTCATTGCTAAAGTGTTTTAGTGCTTTTATTTTATTTTCTCTAAATAGGAACATATAAATACAAGGCTACTCGGGACGCCAAAAGAAAAGTAATATTTGCAATCCTAATATTTTCGGTGCGGTATTGCGGGCCCGCGAGCCAACAATGGACAGAAATATTTGCCCTTGGACCTTAAAAAGGTTGAACACCCCTGCCTTAAACGATCGGCCACCGAAATAGGTTTTATTATATTTTTATGTTTACTTAGCTAATATCGAGTAATAGGTCTCATAATATATTTTGTATGAGATAATTTGTTATATTCACTTTATATATATATTTTTTTCTTTATTTCCTTGACAATAGTAGGCTGCCAAGTTACTAAATTAAACTTCAAGAATAGGAAAAGTTTGTTTACGATTTGCTCATTTATCTGAGTAGGCAGCACGGAAGTATTACCTACCTGCACGAATAACATATTTATACACATTATCAGTGTGTGCAAATAGTTTGCTCTCAATTTACGATCATTCCATTGTTCTAAATATCCTGACAATAATGGCCCTTTGTTATAGGTTCCATACACATTCATTTGAATACACATGATTACTCGCCATTGTGAACTGCATACAATGAATTCGATTATAAATGTTAAAACAATAACAAGAGTTGCAATTGTTCTAGTTTTGCAAACTATGTGAAGTAAAGATACTTACATTGATATGAGTGATTCTAAAATAGTATTTGAATACAGTTTGTTAGCACGAATAGGTATTGATGTTTTCTTACAATTATGCTACTTTAAAAATACAAACTTGTGATAGTAACGTCAATACGCAATTCGTTTCAATATTATATTATTCAAGGTTATTACGTTTCGTTATTAATGATATATAATTGATATTTATAGCCCCGTGATCAAGCACCAATTATGATGTTACGGTTGCGCGTTGGGCGCCAATTAAAGTATTACGGAATGTTTGGAGATATAACTGTCCCGCGATTGGGAGCCAATTATGATGATTCGGAATTATTGAGATATTATTGGTAATTATATCCCCGTGCTTGAGCGCCAATTATTAAGATATTTTACTTAAATAAATACAACTGTTAATGTTGCACACGATTTATTGGAGTGATTTTATCTTCTTATACAATTTTACTTGAAATACAAAATATGTACTGTCGTGATATTACACGTTCTCTAGGTTTATGTCGCCGGCACTCTCTGAGTGTATGTGACTACTCTATATATCGTGACCAGTGTCAGGACTAACCAATCAGGGACGTCTCTGCGACAGGTGTCTTGAAAGCTAGCTTCCTATTGGGTATAGAAAACTAACGTCTATTGCTTGTATGGTAAATACTACAGAGTTTAATTTTGAAAAAAATAAGTTTTAATGGTGCAATCCTTCTACATTATTTCTGAAAAGCGCTTGATTCTCCATGGCTGAAGTCTTAAAAGGATAATTTACATACGATATTTTATAGAAAAATACCTTCACCCATGACTTTTTAAATATATGAAAGCGGTCCAAATCAATATCATTACAATGTATTCAAAATGCTAATTGAAAAATTCAAAATAAGGAGTTAACTTTATTAAAAAACTAGGAAAATATAAGTTTATTTAGATTTTAAAGAGCATCTTCCACAAATATTTTTCTTTCAAGTAAAATAAACATGAATATGGAACTATCGTAATTATGTTTATATTTATTTGAGGTATTTAACGTGCACTTTCTGAACTGACTGATTATATCAACCCACGAGAATTTCTATGAGCGATAGCTAAAAGACCAACAAACTTTGCCGGGTTAAGATATTTTCACATACCTTCCTTTAAACACCACAATCTACATGGGACCGATGACTTTACTTCCCTCCGAAGGAAGTTGTGCTACGGAGTTTTATCACTTAAGAGAAATCCGTCGACCCGGGTTGGGTTCGAACCCATGAACATCGTGACCTGAGACGAGCACTCTACCTCCAAGACCATTGAGGTGGACCCTAATTATGTTCAAGTGTCAAATGTTCATGTTATTTTATTCTAGCACCGTGTCTTACTACCTGTTCAGGTTATTTGAGTAATGGATCTGGTTCGTTTGACTTTTCACGGCTTTTCTCTCGAAACTACTCGTCCAGTTGACCTATTTTTTTTGCTTATCAACAATTTGGTTGATGTTGTTGAATACAAATACATACTTGAAAATAAAGCCCAAACTATTGTCTAGGGGCGTTGTTGGAGGGTTGGCCGAGAGGAATTATGATATCGAGCCTGTATATTTACCTACAAACAAAGCCTCAAAGAGTCAAACATTTATAAATAATTTATAAAGCTACAATAAACAATTTCTGAAAACACGTGTATTTTAAATTCACCAATTAGAGTCGTTAGCTGAACCAAAATAAACTACAAATTTACTAATATTAGAGATAATCGATTACTACTTTCATTGAGAGCTAAGAATCTAAGTATCGAGAATCGTAATATTAAGATCGATTCTCGATTCTTTAGATACCAGTAAGAATGTAGGGTGTGGAAGAGTAGAGTTTGACATCTCTAGTTCTATGTGATCTCTAAAACAAGACAGTATTTCCATCGTACTGACAATGACCCTGTTGTTTTGATTACAGACGGTCCTGCTCCAAACTGCTGAAGGTAAGTAGAGAATACGTCTCATCCCTCTCATAGTTTATATTGTTCTCTCTTTCTCCGAATGATGAATTTACGTTGCGAGATGTGGATGAGTTCCTGTCAGCCTGTATTTTTCTTCAAATTAAGGTATATCAGATGTTAACACACATTGCATCAGTGGGTGGTGAGAGAGATTGGCCACTTTGTATGCGACATCATGAAGTTTTTTTATGAATTGAATTTATAAAACATGCCCTAAACAAAACGAAATAGAATATTTTCAGGAAATTGACTACTTACCTTTTTTTAAATGTGATCTATGATCAATTTTGTTGATTTAAATTCGAATTAACGATAGAAACATTCCACTAAAAAAAAAGTTTACGTAGATTAGGAAACTATTTCCTTCAATCAAAGAATATTGGTAAAATATGTGCTATGCCAGGCTGTTATAACAGCAATTTTGTGAGCAGAGACAAATAATTAAAGATAAAGATAAAGAAGGCGTAGAAAATACACTTTGAGCATCACGCTGTATGGATCAGAAACTTGGGCTTTAGGAAGATGGGAAATAAATACTTGGAGAGCTTTGAAATGTGGTGCTGGAGAGACTTGAGAAGATCAGGTGGACAGACAGGGGGACAAATGAAGACATCCTAAGAACAATGGGTGAGAAGAGAACCATTTTGGATGTGATTCTTCGACACATATCAAACTGGATCGGACACAACCTTAGGAGGAATTGTCTTCTGCACAACGTCATAGAAGGAAAGGTTGAGGGAAAGAGGAGGATTCAAATATTAGATGACTTGAAGGAAAGAAGAACAATCTGAGAGCTGAAGGAGGAGGCAGAGGACAGGGCGTAATGGTGGTCTAAGTTCATTGACAAAGAATGGACCTGTCATAAGATAGAACACATAATAATAATAATAATAATAATAATAATAATAATAATAATGGAAAGCAACCATTCAAACAAAATTATACATTTTGAACCTACTATCATTGGTTTCCATGGTGATGTAAGCAATTAATGATTGTTCAGAGAATAATCGACAGCAGAAAAGCTGAGAGCTCGGCTAGGAAAATCAGGTTTTCGTTGGGAGCTACCTTTTTTGTTGTTGTTGAATTACTGGGCCTCTAATCTTTAAAATGAGTGTTCATTTTTCAAAATAGGTTAAGCGGTTTTATCGTAATTTAAATGACCGGAAACAGGCTTATCAAATTATATACCGTATGCAGATTATTTATTTCATGAAATAAAATGCTATTCGTCAAATAAAAACCCTTGTTTTCTAAGGCAAACAGTGTATAAGAAAAGGTGTAAAACTCCTGTCGCAAACGAGTGTTTAAAATGTATTAATACTTAGCTAGGAACGATATTAGACAGGTTTTTCGTGTTATTTTACCAGCATATTATTCACATGAGGTTGGAAATGACGTGCAAAACTAAAACGTGTTTACTAATTATTATACTCGTATGTATAAGTTACTTGAAAGAAAAGAAGTGAGCTGTTCAGCTGAAGTTCAACTCATCTCTACTTCGTCAACTCTTACTGATATGTTCGGCACGGGAGAACCAATCAAATCTCAGAAACCAGCCGGCTCAAATCAGTGCGCATGCGCTGTAGAGCTAGAAGCGAGCAGACAGCTTCGTTGTCCGTTGTGAGGAGATTTGTAATAACCCGTCAATGTAAAGCTTGTATCGATGTATTGGATTGTGCCAAGACACAGCGTTATAATTTGAAAACATCCATCGGGAGAATGATCTAGAATATATGTTTATCCACTAGAAAGTAGAATATGATGATAATCAGCTGTTTTAAGCTAGCGTTGCAATGCATCATGGGTAAACATACAACGTGTGAATTGCTGCGCCATTCAAGCAGATTGTTCTCTATTTTCGGCGAACGTGTGAACCAAGGGTTAGTCTCGTATAGTCTGGTTTGCCTGTGACGTGTGAATCAAGGGTTAGTCTCGTATAGTCTGGTTTGCCTGTGACGTGTGAATCAAGGGTTAGTCTCGTATAGTCTGGTTTGTCGGTGACGTGTGAATCAAGCGTTAGTCTCGTTAGTCTGGTTTGTCGGTGACGTGTGAATCAAGGGTTAGTCTCGTATAGTCTGGTTTGCCGGTGACGTGTGAATCTTAGTGTTATTATTATTACTATTATTATTATTATTATTATTATTATTATTATTATTATTATTATTATTATTTTATTAGCACCGCGTCTTACTACCCGTTCGGGTTATACGCACTTACGCTAATGTGTAATGGTAGGGTGATTGATTAATACACGTCTTGTCAGAGGTGAAGGAAGGGTTTGGCAATCAGATAAATCTGTGCCGGGACCGAGGATTGAACCCCGGACCCCCAGCACAGAAGTCCGACACCTTACCCCTAGACCACCAGGTCACCTACCTCTTAGTGTTAAAGAAATCAAACTTATATGGTTACTAATACCGTGAAATATCCCTTAACGGATACCTCTGAACAGTGGATTCTTCTTTATAACGGACAGTTTAGAATTCCCCGGTAAAATAATATTGGCTCTTATGGTGAAGCAACCTCCCAATAACGGACACGGACACTTCTAGAGGTGTATATCTACGCATGAAAATCTCGTAACAGCGGACAAAATTTGAATACACCAGTCCATTCATTACATTTGACTGTTGGCGTGCCATTGTTTTGTGTGAAGTGTGGGTAGTCCCGCCTCCCCCCCCTCTAGCGGAGGTTTGTAAAAAACACATACGTGGTAATAACTACGATACTGCAAGGTCATACCTCCCGCCCCTTCCGAGCCATCAGCAGGGGGTTGTTCCAGCAGTTCAGTCTGTGCTCTTACGCACATATACATTACAGAAGTAATGCTGTTCACATTTAATTTCAGTTGAATCTTGTTCTGTGTATTATGCAATTGGTTCAGTTAGATATTTTACGACATTTATTCATGAATCATAACCATCCTACAAACAATACATCGCACAATGCACTAATTGGATGGGTGTAATAAATATCCATAGAATAATGGTTCATATGAATTAAACTGGACTCAAGAAGTATGATTTAGAAAAATATATTTTCTCCAAATAACGAACACTACTTAATAACGGACATTTGTTGTATCTCAAAAGGTGTCCGCTATTAAGAGATTTCACTATATTACTGATGAATATGGCACCCAGGGCAAGCACCCTCCCCCCCCTTCCTCACCCTAGTTACGCCCCTGGGTGCAGATAAGACTGTGTAAAAGATCACCATTTCTAGCCTGACCTTACTAATGGCGGTGATGGACTTGTTCAGCAGGCCGTCAGAACAACTGCGTGCCAAACACCAAGAGGAAAGTGTTCTGCTTGGACTGCCAATGTCGGCCTGACGGACGCAAAGAGGAGTGTGACCTGGACGCGTGTTTGGACAACCTGGACCTGTCGGCCTTACTGGGGCTACGCACCATGCCTGAAGGAGTGCCGTCGTATTAGGCGCAACTCCTCTTTCTGCCCGACTGATGAGGACAACTCCTGGCCATCAACACCTTGGTTTACATAACAAATTACGAGTGAAAGAGTCTTATTGTGTGTTCAACTTGGCTTAAATAAATATATTTTATAGGAACATATGAGCGAGTTTTAATTGACATAATATCTGTTGGAAACTTCAAATCGAGAGCTAGTTTTTAGGGCAGCCTTTACATGTGAGCAAGATTCACTTCATGTAAGGTATGATGAGGACTACCTTTACATGTGAGCAAGATTCACTTGTAATTAACGCAATACAAGGGAAATATAGAAATATAGGTTGTGGTGTTCTATGGAGCAACTGATGTTTCGAAACGAGATACTCGAACATCAAAACCGAGTAGTTAAACTTGATGGTATAAAATGTAATAATAGAGTACGACACTTTTCATTGTCCATGGGCCATGCTGCACACAAAACACAAACATTAACACAGTTCATGAATATTATAACCCATGGCTGACGACTCTAGCAACCCTATTGGCTAGAAGGCGCACGTGATACACTTGACTCAACCTGATGTAACACACCGTGAAAGTTCTAAACCGGACCACTTTCACGGTGCGTTTATTCACGTTACCGTTCCATAGAGTGTTTCGTGGCGGCTCCCAATTGATACAACACCAGGAAGAGCTTCCAGCTTTGAGTCGTTTTAGAATGTGTTCCAGTTTGTTGATTACTTACTCTCTGGTATTAGGAACTTGAAAGTTCATTGCCACACTTACAAAAGTACGCCACCTATCCCTATCTTGAGCTAGTTCTATCCAGTCCACCTCATTACAACACATCCCTATCTTGAGCTAGTTCTATCCAGTCCACCTCACTACACCCTATCTCTTTCAGATCCATTATAATGTTATCCTCCCATCTGCGTCTAAGTCTTCCCAATGGTTTCTTCCCATTGGGTTTACCAGTCAATAGGCCCTATCCTGAACAAGGTTCTAGATTCTCCCATTCACGCTTCATGTCCTGCCCACCGTAATCTACGAGACTTTATTATCTTAATAAAGTCTTCTCATGAGTACAGTGTATGTAACTCATCGTTATGAAGCCTGCTTCACTCCCCAGTAGCCACATACCTTTCTGGACCAAATATCTTCCTAAGCTCCTTGTTTTCTAACACATTATATTTGTTTTCGTCATGTAAGATAAGAGACCATGTCTCACACCCATAGAGAACCAGTAAAATATTGTTTTGAATATTCTGAATCTTACATTCCCGAAAACTAGGCAAGATGTCAACAACTTACTGACCGAGTAATAGCATGCATTTCCCGATTGTATTATTTTCCTAATTTCCACTCTAATATAATTTTCGCTTGTTTAAATAATTGTTCCTATTTATTTAAACTCATTAACCCTGTCATATGATATGTTTTTCACAGTAATTTCTGAAATATCGTCCTCAATCTGTGTTCGCTGTGTGATAATATACTTACTTAGTCTTTCCATCGTTCCCTTCTAAACCTGTTCCCTTACCGGCCTCTGTTAGAAATGTCCATATTTCTTGCAACAGATTCCTTCCTAGTATCTAACAAAGTTAACTCCTCTGCGTCTACTAGTATCTTCATTGTACAGTTTAATGTCAACCCTTCCTTTCTCCTACATTACCCTAATAGCACACTCTAAGGCTAGATTAAAAAATAACGGGGGAAGTACATCTCCTTGTTTTATGTATTTCTAAAGTATCTGTTACAATGCCCTGCCACGCGTATCAGTCAAACATTCCTCAGTTAGCCTGACGAGTATTTGGTTTCACAAAATTAACTAAAGTTGTATATTATTTGAAAAATGTATGTTATAACTTTTAATTAATAGTTATACTTGGGCTGGTGTCCTGAACTATTCTCAAAACAAGGCCACACACGACGACAGGGTTAATGTACGTCGTATTTTTCGTAGTAGCTTGGTTATAGTTGCCACTACTATTTGACTATAAGTTTCTGATGACCTGACGGTCTAGGGGTAAGGTACCGGACTTCTGTGCTGGGGATCCGGGGGTCAATCTTCGGTCCCGGAACAGATTTATCTGATTACCAAACCCTTCCTTCACCTCTGACAAGACGTGTATTAATCACAACTTGTGAATGTGAGGAATGCCAGGCCTCCACCGTGGTTCTGATCCCACGTTAAACTGTAGGTCCTCCATTTCATCTCACAATCACCCTACCATTACACATTAGCGTAAGTGCGTATAACCTGAACGGGTAGTAAGACGCGCTGCTAATAATAATAATAATAATAATAATAATAATAATAATAATAATAATAATAATAATAATAAGTGTATTTAAAGAATTAAGTACTTAATCACTGTCCGTAGTCTCCACACTAAAAAAAAAGTCCAAGAAATATTGAGAGCTATAATTTTCATTGAAACATAAATAATGTTTACGTTGTTAAAATGTGGTCATATTAAAGTTTTGAAGAGGTACGTTTTTATACTGAATTACTTTTTATGGGGATGACAGTTCTGAAACATAAAATACGACTAAAACAATCATTAACTATCATGACATTTTATGTTACGTCCTTGTTAATAAATCTAATTGTGTTTAAGAAAGGATTGATCTAGCTTTCTCACCAATTACATCCATATTAGTTTAGTATCTGCGACATCTTGAATAAGACTTCGATAAAAATGAGCTAAATATATACCTTTACATACATTTAATATATATATAAAGTTATATATAAAGCCTAAAGATATAGGTATGTATATATAATGTGTCAGACACCTTAGCTCAGTCTGTATCTTGTCTGCCTATTGCGCTAAAGGTACCGGGTTTGATTCCCGGCATGGTCTAAAATGTTTCATTGATGCAAAATTTGGGTTTACACTTTCATATTGATAAATTAACGGCTGGGGACTGGATGTTGCGTCTGTCCTAGTATTAATTTAGATTAAAATGCATATGAAGCTACGACAGGCCTAGCTAGCAGGTAGTGTAGAAATACCTTGAGACTCAATTCTGGCGTGAGCCATATTTTAAAAGCTTATACCCCTTCTAAAATAGTTTGGTACTTCTGAACGTACATAATCGTCTCAGCGGTCGAGTGGGTGGTTCTTTATTGTGCTTATATGACTGTAATATAGTTTTCTTCAAAACCTTTCATTTTTAAAATCTCTCCTCCTAATAATTTAAATTAAAAATACAATAAATAAATACAATGCTATCTAATTATGTAACAGCTCTAACTATTACACAAACGTTAATCAAATAAAACCTCATAAGAATACATAAAACTTTTTTTTAAATGATGATTTTTAATTAATGATTTCCAGATGTAGTTGGTAATTTCGTTCTTCCATTTAAAGCTCTATGAAATTACGCCCAAAGATGAATTTCGATCAGCTTCCTAAAAGAGTAAACTGAGAGAGAGAGAGGGGGGGGGAGTAAAAAAGAGCAGGAGATTAAAAACTTAAAAACAAAATAAAAAAAACAAACGAAACAAAATCCAAGTCAAGAAATAAATCCTTGCACCACCGGTTCTTAAGAACTTGATTTCGTACAAATAAAACTAAACTAGAAGTTGAAGGGCCCGGGCTAGATCGCATGAGGGAGGGAGACGGGGAGAAGGGAGAGGGGAGAGGAGCATAGAGATAGCAGCCAGCACATTCCTACGTTCTCGCTGGCGAGTCTAGAGTTCTCCCCATTGCCACCAGTTTTATCTTCCAGAAAACAACTGCATTGTTTTACGCTCGGGTTAGGCCTACAGTTGTTCAACCTCTTAGTAAATTAGTGACAAGCTATAGTTAGTACATTCACAGGAAGTTTTTATTACAGTAAAAATGTAACTCTGGATTCTTCCGCCTCTAGAATGTGTCTTTTTTTTTCACTTTTGAAAAGGGATGTAAAATGACTTTAAGTAATTGTAAAAATTGAGGACCAAATATTTGTGAGGTGAAACCGAAACCTAACAACTTTTGTTAAACTTTTGAAGCGTCAGAAAATACCCAAAGTAAGCGCGAACCAAATCATACCATTTACTTATATCCAAAATAAGTACCTACGTATCAAGGGGTGGGGTCTGGGGGGTGCACAGGATTTTGGGATTCAACCTTCTCCCCCCCTAAAAATACATTATTAATTATTGTTATAGCTTGCAGCTAATAGCTAATACTGCCAACTATCCTGAATCAGCAGTCACGTCATGTTTTTAAAAACAGAGATTGTTTTGCCAATTAGCATAACATGAGGTGTTGGAAAAACAAGTATCTTAGGGGAAACACTACTCCTTTTTTTGGTAAATAACAGCGAGTTTTAGACCTTTATAGGAGAGGGGGGTCAGGAAGGACGCCAGTTGTTAGGGAACTAGTACAAAGTGTTCTACATACTCGGATACCGAGTTACAGGAACTTTTGGGGAGAATATCCTATAATAATAATAATAATAATAATAATAATAATAATAATAATAATAATAATAATAATATTTAGCACCGCGTCTTACTAACCGTTCGGGTTGTACGCACTTACGCTAATGTGTGATGGTAGGGTGATTGTGAGATGAAATGGAGGACCTACAGTTTAACGTGGGATCCGAACCATGGTGGTAGGCCAGGCATTCCACACATTCACAAGTTGTGATTAATACACATCTTGTCAGAGGTGAAGGAAGGGTTTGGCAATCAGATAAATCTCTGCCGGGACCGAGGATTGAACCCCAAACCCCCAGCACAGAAGTCTGACACCTTACCCTTAGACCGCCAGGTCACCCCTAGGTTAGTAACTTAAAGGAGTCCTATAAGATTCAAAATACCTACAACCGCAAGTATGTCTAAGCATTAAAAAAACTTTAAGAGAGATTAAATGTTAGCAAAATTACTTGCCATCCCTTATTGGGGGGGGGGGGGAGGGCTACATAAAGCGCCCCCCCCCCAGCAGCTAAGACCCCCTTGCCCCGAAATAAAGTTCTTGACAAGGAGCTGATCCAAGCTGCTGTCCAACTTGTTCAACAGCTTAACGATCTCTGAACAGAATTTTTGTTTAGCACCGCGTCTAACTACCCGTTCGGGTTATACGCTTGTATACTAATTACGATAATGGTTTTTAGGGATTAGGAAGGTTATATTTAGAGATAGTGTTCCTGCATTTGTGTGGAAGGAGAGTGGAAAGCCCTTTTGGAAAAATAAACCTCGGTACACCCGATTAAGATTTGAACCTCTATCGCCACGTCAGCGACAATCTAGTCTAACACGAGAATAGCGCGTCAGACCCCGTGGACACCGACGCGGGTAGGTACCCACTTTTATTTTTTCAATTATTCCAACTGGTTCGTGAGGTAATCCCTGCCCCCCCCCTCCCCAGGTGTTAGTGATCATTTAATTTTGCACTTTTAATATTACTCGCAGTGGTGGAGACTTGAACTAAATATTAAGCTCATTTGTTTGGTTCTTAATGACTTGAGGGTCAGAGTTCGAATACCAGCTGGGTATACTGAAGATGATGTTTCTAAAATGGCTTACCTTTATCCTTCCACGCAAATGCAGGTACATTTTCTAACATTTTCCTTGCACGTGTTAACGTTGTTAGTTCAGTTAGAATACGAAGAGCCTTGATAAATAGTAAGATGCGATGAGGAAAAAAAACCCACGGTTTTAAACATAAGACGTAAGAAAAGATCTAAATTTAATTAAAACCACGGATTAAATTTATTTTAGTGAAATATTATAATAAAAATATTTCTGAGTCTGGAACATATAAGCAGCCTACAAGTAAAGTTATATGGGCCTTCTTTTGGTACATATATATATATATATATATGACCCACTTCAATGACCATGTGGTCTAAAGCGCTACTTTCGTGTTAGACTAGACTGCCGATGACGGGAAGATCGAGGTTTGAATCTCAGTCGGGTGTACTGAGGGTGGTTTTTCCTTAATGATTCCCCACTATTCCTCTAAGCAAATGTGGGTACATTTCCTATTAATATAATCTACCTAATCCATAAATCGCTAGCGTAATTAGTATATAAGTGTATAACCCCAAACGGGTAGTAAGACGCGGTGCTAAAAAAACTGAAAATATTTTTAAATGCATGGTACATTCTTTAAATGTCTTGGCATTAAAACAATAAGGCCCACAATACGCCTCCAAAAGTTGTTAGAACCGTTAAAAAAATAGGGCCCACACTACGCCTCAAAAAGTTGTTAGAACCGTTAAAACAATAGGGCCCACACTACGCCTCCAAAAGTTGTTAAAACCGTTAAAAAATAGGGCCCCCACTACGCCTCCAAAAGTTGTTAGAACCGTTAAAACAATAGGGCCCACACTACGCCTCCAAAAGTTGTTAGAACCGTTAAAACAATAGGGCCCACACTACGCCTCCAAAAGTTGTTAAAACCGTTAAAAAATAGGGCCCCCACTACGCCTCCAAAAGTTGTTAGAACCGTTAAAACAATAAGGCCCACACTACTACTCCAAAAGTTGTTAGAACCGTTAAAACAATAGGCCCCACACTACGCCTCCAAAAGTTGTTAGACCCGTTAAAACAATAAGGCCCACAATACGCCTCCAAAAGTTGTTAGACCCGTTAAAACAATAAGGCCCACACTACGCCTCCAAAAGTTGTTAGAACCGTTAAAACAATAAGGCCCATACTACGCCTCCAAAAGTTGTTAGAACCATTAAAAAAATAGGGCCCCACTACGCCTCCAAAAGTTGTTAGAACCGTTAAAACAATAAGGCCCATACTACGCCTCCAAAAGTTGTTAGAACCATTAAAACAATAGGCCCCACACTACGCCTCCAAAAGTTGTTAGAACCGTTAAATCACTTTTTCACATATTAAAAAAAAACACTTTTTTTTCAAGTCTCTGTGAACAAGTGAGCCAAAAATCTGAGCTCCAACCAACGCGTTGTAATTTATAAGTAAATCAGAAGTTATAATCGTTAACTACTAATGAGACCTTCTTTATCTTGAGACAAGAACCAACTGTAATTATGTAATTAAAATCCTGTGTAAAATCCAGTCGGTGGTTTTATGGGTCTAGTTTGTTTCCATCGATAGGATAAGTATAGTATAAATTCCTCCTAATTAAGGCGTGTGGGACTGGCCATTCATACACGTTTGTAACTCATACACTTGATGCTTAGCACTCATTTCCATTTTATTTTAATTATAGAGTAAATAATCTTAAGTCTTGCAGATTATAGATAATACTCACAAGTATTGAGTTAGGACTGTATGAGATAATTTTAGCTTCACGTTTAACACAACAGTTGATAGGTCTAAGGACTTAAGCTATGGATTAACCGGCCACGTGGTGTAGTGGTCAGTGCACACGAGTCTAAGGGTTCCGGGTTTGATTCCCGGCTGGTGCCATTGGTATTTTCCCGAAAGGGGAATTACCCCAACGGTCACCAGGGTTTGGTTAATTAGATTTAAGTAAGGTTTAAGAGTTTCCACTGGTACCACACCCACTGGTACCACACCCTCATACCAACTATCATAAGTGAACCTAGCCGAGATTCGAAGCTCCAATTCTCTATCAAATCTAACATCTTAGGCAGCCCAGTCATTATCGTAGCTAGTTCCATGAGCACGTGATGTATGTGAGCTTCTACAAACATCTACAAACATCTACAAACATCACTACTCAAGGTGGGAGTGTAGGGAAAACCAACTAGGGGCAATGTTTGTACAGGTTTTATATCAAAACATTTATAATGTCAAAATAAATCAGTCCAGTACCAAAACAGAGTTTAATTTTCTTCACGTGGTGATATCAACATTTGTTGAATATCTGTCAAGGATGCCCTGGAATTTAATGACAACTTTTTATCTCCATTTAAAAAAGTTTGTCATTTAATGCCGCTTTGCTCATGACAGATATTCAACAAATGTTGATATCACCATGTGAATAAACTTAAACTATATGTATCTATCGGATAAATCTTTGATTTATTTTGCCCAAAAAATATGTTTTGTTATAAAAACTGCAAAAACACTGCCCCCAACTCCTACCTTGAGGGCACATTCCAGAAGATAAGGTTCATTTTCACATTTGGTTTGGTTAAAAAATTAATTTGAATCTGATTTTAAGAACTGACAAAGCACAACAGTACAATAGCATACTGTTAATAAAGTGCCACTGTAATTAAATCATCCCAGTCTTTAATATCTCTTCTATAATAAATACCATTTCCTCTGTCCATCCTAAAACATCTCGTCAAGGGATGTAATCAGAATCTGCCAGTTTTGATCAATACCTTGCTATGCATTATCAGTATTCATAGTCAAATGTTATCAATGATGTTGTTTTTAGCACCACGTCATACTACCCGTTCGGGCTATAAGCATATGTAGGCCTACTAATCATCTACTAATGTGTTAGGGATGAGAAAGTTGGAATTTTTAACAAGTGTATACACATTCGGGTGAAGGAAAAGTAGAAAACCAGTTAGGAAAAACCACCTGACCGTAATTCGAACCCCAATCTCTCCTTCATCGACAGTCTAGCCTAGTCTATTGCGAAAGTGATGCAATTAACCATGCGGCCACCAAAGCGAATCTTTCATTCATACTTCAAGTAATATGATCAACAGATGTCACTCTTGATAAATATTATCAAAACCTATAAAATAACACTAATAGTATATCATATTCTGAAAATTGAAAAATGACACCTGGACACGGGAATCGAACCCGGGACCGTTGGGTATAGTAAAATTTTATCAATGCTGGCCGCAAAAATAAACATTTTTGTAGTTTACAAAAGGCTCTTCCTATGAAAATCGGACTGTACAAAAGGACAACTCTTGATAACCATTTGATGAAGCGAAATGTGATCAAACGCAGAAAAGAACCAGGTCCCCCTGCCCCCCCCCCCCCCCATGCTGTCCAGACCCGGCCCAACCGAACTCGCCAGTTTGGTACCGAACGTCCCGTCCCGCAAAGAAAGGCTCTCGACGACCGTTGAGTTGATCTGCTGGACCTTTGACCACTGTTTTGTCGGCCGCCCAGTCCTTCCAGTTTACAAGACATCGCACCCCGATTCTGCAACGTTTTTCCCAACCATACACGTTTTGCTGGATTGTGAAAAAACAAAAAAAAAAAATCTCCCCAACTTGTCGTATATTTTACGTTTCTTCACCAACGGATTTCCCCCCCTCCCTTCCTCGCCGATGCCATCTGGTATCTTGAAGATGCGTACCGGAAAAATGCCTCGTCTTGAGACTGCAAATAGAATCAACGAGACGAGAAGGTCCTTGCAAATGTTCCTCTGGCCGCGACTGGTTCTCATCCACCTCTTCTAAAAGTAGAACAGCTTTTCTTTTGACAGGTTTGTATTAATAACGTCGTGGGGTAAAGTACTCGCCTCAGGACGCGATGTTCGTGGGTTCAAACCCAGACGAGGTCAACGGATTTTTCTTGAGCGATAAAAAAACCGTAGCCCAACTTACCTCGGAGGGGAAGTAAAGCCGTCGGTCCCATGTCGATTGTGGCTTGTAAAATAACCCTGGAAGGTATGTTGAAATACCTTTACCGGCTAAATTGGTAGGCCCTTTCGCACTCGCTCATAGAAATTCTCGTGGTCTGTTATCAGTTGTTTCAGAAAGTATCATAGCCCTTTAAGAATTGAAATAACTTTATTTAGTAGCTCGTTCAAAACAAGGTGTTTAGTGACGTGACACCCCGCACTGGTGGTCACTAGGTATACGGCGTCAGCCTATCAATGGACTGAATCGCCAGTAACGGGGAGGTCTAGGTTTGAATCTCGACCGGGTTTTTATCACCGCGTCTCACAACCTGTTCAGGTTATAAGCATATGAACTAATTACACTAGTGGGTTAGAGATGAGAAAGGTTGAATTTAGAGGAAATGTATTGGTATCTGCGTGGAAAAACCCCCCTCAGTACACCTGACCGAGATTCAAACCCTTATCTTCCTGTGATTGGCAGTCTAGTCTAACACGAGAGGGACGCCTTAGACCATGCGGCCACCGAAGCAGGTAAGGGAGTTTATTCTTTCTTTTCGATCAACATAGGAGCATTGTTTTGACTGTATAGCCGTTAATCTTTTATCGGGATTGAGACTCTCTTTGAAAAGTGATAACTGCATATTACATTACTTGACGTATGAATATATGAAAGTAGTTTTAGTAACATTTGTAGCCCTTCAAATCATGTTCTTAACAAAATATCACTTTGACATAAAATAATTCTGTACAAATTTAATTGATTTTTTTTATCGTACTTCTCTTGTTTATTGTTGTAATAATAGTGGCAAGTTGATGGTGGACATTTTAGAAAAGACGTTAATATTCAATTAATATTTTCTTAAAAATGTAAAAATAGATACAATTTATATTTAATAATATCATGTTTAAAATATTCATAGTGTAGGGCTTAAAATAATAGTCCCATTCCCCCAAAAATCAAAATAGGGGGTCCCAAGCCCCCTCCTGTAGTTGTTGTTCTGATGAATTGAGCAGAGATCCATATAGAAGGCCATGACCGCAGAGCTAACATGAAACGCTGCACAGCTCGTCAACATGATATTGGACGCTACTTGCTGGAAGGATGAGAAGGGGGAGGGGGGATCATAATAAACGTGATCTTTAGTACCGTTATGGCCTAGCCAAGCAGCTCGGATACATACTCGCGTAGCAAAGTGGACTATATCCTTGCCCTCGTGGGAGTTTTAACATATCGTAGCGGTCCTACTTTTGGACAAGACCACTAAAGTAGGCTCTCCTCTTATGGCCGCCAAGTAAAACTTGCAGGCCCGGGGGGCTCTGAATCTGTGCGGCACGCGGACCTTTGTAATATACTAAAATACAATGCGGTCCAATTATGCTTTTTAGTATACAAATTGGGATTTAAAAATTGAAAATTATTTTGGTAAATCTAGCAAGAAATGTTGGTGTAGCATATTTTTAAAACTTTATTCACTAGCGACTGATTCCCGAATATCGTTAAATTTGCACATAAAATATCTACAATCATCACACAATTTATGTGAATTTAACAAAAGTGTCAAGACTTAAAGTTGGGATTAAGGGGACTCGAGAAAAGGCCAGTTTTTTTTTTAAGTTTCTATAGCAAAACATAATTTTTTTCCAAAATAAATAAAATACTGCTCCAGTACAAACATAGGGTTTGATTTTCTCCACACGGTGATATCAACAGTTGTTGAATATCTGTAATGAGCATAGCGGCATTATATGAAGAAATTTTTAAATGAAGATAAAAAGTTGTCATTAAATTCTAGGTCACCATTGACAGATATTCAAGAAATTTTCAGATCATCATGTGAAGAAAATTAAATCTTATGTTTGTACTGGAGCAATATTTTATTTATTTTGGCCTAAAAGAGGTTTCGCCATAAAAACTGCAAAAACTGGCCTTTTCTCGCGTCCCCTTAATCCCACCTTAAATGGATTAAATAGCAAAGCTATTACAGTTGTAAAGTACAGTTACAACTGTATTATAAATATGTTTTTAAAATGGTATTGAATTGATTTCAGCACGCCCATCACAAACTCTGTCTTAAAATATGAATGAAGAATGAATATGGGCACGGGATGATTCCTGGATAGGTCAGTGGTAAAAGGATTGACGTAGGCCTAGCAAGGCAACGTTCCTGGGATTGATTCCCGTGTAGAGGTGCTATTTTTAATTTTAGTGATTATAATATTTAGATGCATATTTAGCCATATTCAACAACTATAATAGTTTGGTCATTTAAATCATTAATTCTTTAAACACTAAATAGTTAAATTTTATTGGAATGCGCCCCTAGGTAACCGTCTTGTAGCCTAAACACAAATTTGTTACACTTTGTATCCCCTATTTAAAATGTATTACGCCTTATTTACACTTAGAGGACATTTAGGGTAGCTTTGGCTTTTTAAGATAATTGTGAGGTTATTAAAGCTTATCCCGTCTTTAGTCACCTCGTAAATATTATTTTCCTCCGCTTCAACAAATGTACTCCTTGTCAAATTGTCAAAATAGATCATCTCGAGGCAGATCAATACTGAACAACTTTATAGTATTTTTGTTGTTGTTGTAAAAATCAAAGTTTGCGTCAACCAAAACATGACGGCTCTAGATTGTTCATCTAATATTGCCTTTCATTATTCACTATGGCTGATACATTCTTCTAATATGATCGCCCTTAATTTAACGTAGCTATCCAACGTATTTGACATGTTGCTTGACCATTTTAAAAAGTCTGTCCTTTACCATTCGGTACTTTATGTTTCTTTTATCTAGCGTAGGATTTACATTGCTTATTGTTTTATGGATATTACAATGCAATCAGGGCTGAACGTAAGGGTGTACATTATTTATAAGTAATAATCAGAGCTGGACGTCAAGGTGTTCCAGCCAGTAGACGGCATCAGGTGTCAGGTTTTGGGAGTCACTTGCTTGGCCAGGACAATGTGAGATATCGTCTGCCTTTCTGTTCCTCAATCGTAGTCAGGGCTAGATTTCCTCTTCCACCGGTGGACTGAGTCTGCGCGGCACATCTTCCATGCTCAAAACGTGGTCACGTGACGAGATCTAAGCCAATCACAAGATTTCAGCCTCATCGGCACGAGCTGTTCAGCTGAAGTTCAACTCATCATCTCTACTTCGTCAACTCTGCCTGAGATGTTCGGCACAGAAGAACCAATCAAATCTCAGAACCAACCGGCTCAAATCAGTGCGCATGCGCTGTAGAGCTAGAAGCAATCAGACAGCTTCGTTGTCCGTTGTGAGGAGATTTGTAATAACCCGTCAAAGTAAAGCTTGTATCGATGTATTGGATTGTGCCACGACACAGCGTTATAATTTGTAAACATACATCGGGAGAATGATCTAAAATATATGTTTATCCACTAGAAAGTAGAATATGTTGATAATCAGCTGTTTTAAGTTAGCCTTGCAATGCATCATGGGCCAACATACAGCGTGTGAATTGCTGCACCATTCAAGCAGATTGTTCTCTATTTTCGGCGAACGTGCGAACCAAGCTTTACTCTGATGAGCTTAGTCCACGTTGGTCTTGGGTGAAGAAATCCCGGAAGTGTAACTGTGGGGTCTTTAAGAGTAGACCTTTAGTAGGCATATGTCCATTCCTTACAATCTACCATTCTTTGTCCATATCAAACCTTGATGTCTTCAATTGTTTTTTTCTCCATCCCATAGCCTACCTATGTTTTTCTTCTTTCCATGGCCTACCTAAGTTTTTCTTCATTCCATGGCTTACCTATGTTTTCTTCTTTCCATGGCCTACCTATGTTTTTCTTCTTTCCATGGCCTACCTATGTTTTTCTTCATCCCATTTACTATCTGTGTTTTTTCTTAGAGCTTTTTATTTGATTAATTTGTATATAAAATATCATAGTAAAACAAAGTTTAAAGATGCGTGGAAAATCAAGAAGCAACGTTTATCTTTGTGTTTATGGCTCTCACGCTTGTGTTTCAGGATTCTACCACTCACAGCGCAGCTTGCATCAACGCATGGTGACTATCCGCGTATAGGCCTACGAACTATAAGTATTCTAACAACACTAATGGGTTAGGACGAGGAAGGTAGAATTTAGATAAAGTGTGACCACATTTTCATTTAAAGAGAGTGGGGAAACGTTTAGAGAAACTACCTTCAGTAGACCCTACTGGGATTCGAGCTCCAACCTACAGACACCAGCAAACCAAACTAGATATGCTTGACATATAGTTCCCGTGCCCACCGATACAGGTAGCCTTAAAGTGTTTTTGTCAGGCTGTTTTTAATGACGGCATAAGATAAACCTTTTATAGATATGGTATATTCGATGAATGTATGCCAGAAAAGGCTCGTATTACTGGCGGGAATATTTTTCAAATATCATACTAATCTATATAACGCTATTTGAACTAATTGTATTTTTTCAAAGCCCCGACAAAATGTCGCTTAAATTAACCAAACCTATTTTCCCACTCGCATGAGCTCATACATGTTGTACACATATAAAACATATCTCGGTGTTACTTGAAAGGAAATGCAAGTTACTTTCACTCAAACTTGCTGACACATTTATTAACACAACTTTCTTTTCTTTTTACAGAAATACCTGCGACTTGATGACTTGAGTCTACGAACGGGAGAGTTTCTCTTTTTTAGTCTTTATTTAGTTCCGACAAAAAAAATAACATAATAGAAGCCCATTCAACTGACAGTTTCGGTCTCGGCCGTGGTCCGGATTATTACGATGATCAACCATTTATGGAAGTCCTCTACTCGAACCCCGGTAGTTACAGTTTTAATTATGTCTGTGATGTGAATTCAAGTGAAATGTAGAGTTAAGTGCCTTTGAGGTTCCAAGTACAAGTACTTACATCTTATAACATGTTTTTTTGTTGTTAAGAAACCATTTGCCTTCTTTTGACTAAAGCACTGTATTTCTAAACATTGTTGGATAACTTCTCTAACATTTTCATTGTTATAAAAACAACTCTAACTTATTTATTAAAGTTTATTAAGGTTTCACTTACATATAATTTGTATTTTTTTAAATATGGCAATAAAACTGTTTTACGTGGCCCCCCAACACTGTTTATTTAAGAACACACGTTTGTCAATTATTCAGAGGTCCCAAATGGTTACCCAACAAATAAATAACCTAAAAAATAACTCTAAGCTAGTCATAGAACACTAATCAGTATGTTTCTCTACAAACTACTGGCTTAAATTGGAATAAGACTTTTTTTAAACATAGAATTATGTTTAAATCTGGCCTATAGTTAAAAAGATGAGTACTTTCAAATTATGTTGATTGAATTAGGTTGAAATCCGGCTTACAGCGGGTTTTGGATTGTAAATATATACATACATACATGCATATATACATGCATACTCTCCTCAATATCCATACACCGAGTCATACATGATCTTTTATTCTTACAACTCTTAATGTTTCTCTTGTTCACATATTCGTCTACAACATTTAGCTACGTCTTACATGGCCTCCTTCCTTTTGATCAACAAACTCTACTTTTATATATTTGCGGATTGTAAATACGGCTCTTTTTGTGATTGGCTATGACTATACATAATTTAAGCCTCATTCCTTGGTAAAAGATATAGATCCTATATTATCTCACTCCTGTAGCTCACTATACTAAGGCCAGAAGTGATCAAATTTTCGAAAATGTTTGAGCTTACTTTGTTCAAGGGGTATTAAACATTTGAAAACTTTTGTGTTGATGTTTAGAACTCAAAATAACATGATGCAATGATCGACGATTATTTAAATTGGCATACCTCTTCAAAAGATTCTAGGGTATCATACTGAAAATTTTTCATTAGAAATAAAACGTTTAAAAAAGGTGTTTGAGCCATACATTTTCCAAAAAATTTGAGCTAGTTTTAATAAACTCACATTTTCAAAATAAACAAACAAAATAATCTTGTTTAAAAACACTGAACATATATAACATTACCTAAGTGGTACGTAGCCCAACTAATGGCGACTACACTTAATCCACCTTGCCCAACTGAGTCTAAGCTGACCTAAGCTGACCTAAGTTTACTTGGGCTGAACGCACTAACCTAAACATCATGCATTTTTCTTTAAAGTATTTTATGTAAAATATTCTTTCAATACTTCATCCATGGAGAATCACGCGCTTTTCAGAAATAATGTCGAAGGATTGCATCATTAAACTTATTTTTTATTTCAAATTTTAACTCCGTAATATTTACCAAACAAGCCAGTGACGTTAGCTCCCTATACCCAATAGGAAGCTAGCCTTCAAGACACCTGTTTTTAGGACGCTTTCGATTTGTTGGTTTTGACACTGGTCACGAGAGGTCCAAGGGGCAAGGGGTATGTCATATATAAGCTGTTTGTGCGTATGAATATATGGAGTAGTCAAATAAATCTACACAGTGCCGGCGACATAAACCTAGAGTAGTCACATAAATCTACAGAACGTTGTAATAAACCAGTGCCATGATCTAAATAAATCGTGTGCAATATTAAAGGTTTTATTTATTTAATTAAATTATCTCACAAACATTCCGTACCGCTTTAATTATTGCTCGATCACGGGGCAATTATCAGCTGGTTAAACGGTATCACTTTAACCGGCGCCCCGAGCAAACGTGGGGCATAATAATTCCGTATCATCATAATTGGCGCTCGATCACGGGGCTATAAATATCAATTATCTCACAAAATAATCCGCAACGTTTTAATCTAATTCAACTTAAACATCTGACTTTGTTCAACTTTATCTAACAAAATAAGATATTATATATTGGAGACTTTATTAACTTTTGTCTTGGAGTCTCTTGTCAATATATATTTGTTCAAGTGTTTGCCACCAGGTTTTGTAGGCAGGATATTCCTGTTCTACTGTCAGTGGCGGATATATAACCGTCTTATGGGGCTGGGACACCATGTCAGTGTGATTACTTTGAACCGATATGATGTGATGATGATGATGGTAATGATTATGTGGCACCAGTGGAAATTTAAACCTAGCTTAAGATTAATAAACCGGACAATGGCAGCCATACGACAATACTCCTTGGGAAAAATACTTAAAATACCACCTGGAATCGAACCTGGGACTTCTACATTAATAGCCAGAAACGCTGTCTACTAGACCAAGAGTCCAGTTTGTCAATTCATTTGTTTACTATTTATAATTAATATTGTTATTGTTAGTAAAAACTATTTATTGTAACAAAGATGTTCCAAATAAAACAAAAAAACTGACACCTTCTTGTTTGTGAGGTAAAATTGTTTACAGTCTGAATCAGTTGGTCAAAATGATGTTCAAACTTGATACATTTTATTATTTAATTAGTACTTTAAACACTAGGGTTATTAATTACCTAATTCAAGGAGCAGGGAGAGGAGGGTAATTTTAATAAGAAATACTCACTCATTAGCATGGACGGAGGATGATAAATTCGGTCAGTTAACATGGTCGGTTCTGATACCTATTATATAAACCATTTGATAATTGTTTGGGAGTGGGAGGAATTATTATAGGTGCATCCAATTCGCTCGTAAAATAGGATGAAAGACAGCGTGGAGGAAATGACGAATTTAGTGGGCACTGCTTCTTACTACCCGGTCAGGTTGTTCGCACTAATTACACTAATGTGTTAGGTATGAAGAAGGTTCAATACAGAGAAAATGTACACGAATTTGCGTGAGCGTAAAGTAGAACACCATATAGGATAAACCACCCCTAATATATACCCTACCGGGATTCGATCCCGGACTACCCCGTTCATTGGCAGTCCAGTCTATTGCGAGAGTAACGCCTTAAATCATTCCACCACCGAAGCGAGTCAACTTCAGTGTTGCCAACAAGAACAAAAAAAAGCCAGGGCATCTGTAACAAAGTCAGGCGTGCTAATCGCCTATCTAACTCTTAGCAACGTCCGTAGATCCGAGCTAGTTCGATGCCTCAGAAGAGAAACAAAAGAATAAAAGTCTCCTGTTCCGTATCCGGGCCAGATTGGCTGTAAATTGGTGGCTCGATGGAAAACTTGCCATGAAAATCATCAACCCTTTGGTTGATGGATGACGTCGGGCAATTGGTTTCACGAGCCTCTGGTTTGAGGTTGGGCGCCATGTGGAGCCTCTTATAGGGCTACTTGGAGGAGGAAGGGTTACAGCCACCTTGGCTCTACGCAATCAGAGCTGACCCACTTCTGGCAAGTTCAAACACCCCGCCCAGCACCCTGAGGAGGACTTGCAACAAGTTTTGATGGTGACGCGAGATCAGGTTAAGTGCTCGCTCGCTTGAATATTACCCCAACAAATATCAACACACATCTTTTAAAACCTGAATGAATTAAATACTTGTCCGATACATTAGCTAAGTCGGGATCGTACTGAGCTAAGGGTCCCGGGTTTGATATCCCGGCATGACCGAGAAAAGTATCAATGGTGAAATGTGGATTTGCCCTTTCATAGTGATAAATTAACGGTTGGGGGTTGGATGTTTTGTCTGCTATGTATTTAAGTTAATGTATAATCTGTGTGTTGGTATAATTAGTTGGTTCAGGAAGGCCACGTTAAATGGGGCTACCTCAAATAAATTAAAATTAAAAAAATATATAATACTTTACCCGGTTCAGTGGCCAAATGGACTAAGGCGTCACTCACAGGTTAAACTGGCCTGCTGATCACGGGGAGATCTACTTGGGATGGTCTTCCCTAAATAGTTTCCCAATCTCCTTCCACGCTATTGCGGGTATATTACCTATAAATATCTTTCTTTCTCATCCCTACCCCAATATAGTAATTATCATGTATGCGTATAACCTGAACAGGTAGTAAGACTCGGTAACAAAAAAACCAAAGAAACCTTTCATTTTAAGTGATGGACCAGATTTATATTCGTAGATGTGTGTGCTGTGGGGGAAGGGGAGATAATTGGGGAGATAGGGGAACCAGAATCTCAAAATACGTATAGGGCGGCCCCGAGGGTCCCTTAACTGTTGGTGGGAAATTTCCTCAAAGTACAAAAAAAATCCGCATATCAAGACAAAAACAGCAAAATTTAAACTGTCTTTTAAATCTCATATGATTTTTCAATTAAAATGTTTGTGGTTTTTAACCGCTCATACATGCTATGCAAAACATTACTGCAGCGGTTTTAACCACTCATACATGCAAAGCTTTACTGCAGCGATTTTAACCACTCATACATGCAAAACTTTACTGCAGCGATTTTAACCACTCATACATGCAAAACTTTACTGCAGCGATTTTAACCACTCATACATGCAAAACTTTACTGCAGTGGATTTTAACCACTCATACATGCTATGCAAAACATTACTGCAGCGATTTTAACCACTCATACATGCTATGCAAAACATTACTGCAGCGATTTTAACCACTCATACATGCAAAACTTTACTGCAGCGATTTTAACCGCTCATACATGCAATGTAAACATTACTGCAGCGATTTTTTTTACATGCAACTTGAATTGTTTTGTTTTTGAGTGCTTAGCATGTCCTTATTTCTTATTGTATTACATTCATTCATGGGTAAAATGGGCACAATATTAAGTCCGACCCTCCCCTGCCTAGCCATTATGCCTAAAAACCCCTATGTTTTAAACCGCTAAAGCAAAAATGAATTAAAATATAATACTAATTAAATATTACTTTGTTTGGAGTTTTCTTAGATTTCTTTATTTATTTATTTTTTTATAAAAAACTTAATCTAAAATAAAAACTGAATGAATTTTAAAGAGGAAAATCTCTTCTTAAATTACAATAAAAAAACCATCTACGTATCTTTTGAGTATTATTTCTTCAAAACGGTATTGCGAGCTAGAAGACAAACTCTAAACCATCACTTGATCACATTTTGGAAAGAAAACAGAAATAGTTTGAGTGATATAATTTTGGTCCAGACGAGATTCGAACGTAGAGCCCTTACCAGTAAAAATAAGTAATCAACTAAGATGAGCTGTTGGACACAAAGCTGTGTTTCCT
Organism: Timema podura; assembly: GCA_033556935.1. Lineage (NCBI taxonomy): Eukaryota > Metazoa > Arthropoda > Insecta > Phasmatodea > Timematidae > Timema > Timema podura. The sequence continues at coordinate 10,404,135 of JAVRXN010000007.1, read as the reverse complement.
TACGTCAGTACGTTTAACCAAATGTTTATTAATTTAAGAGATAAGTATCAGGAGAGTAGAGAAATGTACCCACTTTGGTGGCCGCATGGTTCAAGGCGCTATTCTTGCAGTAAGACTAGACTGACGGGGAGGTCGAGGCACGAATCTCAGTCAGGTTTACTGAGGGTGTTTTTTTACCAGATGGTTTTAAGCTCTCCCTCCACGCAAATGTGGGTACACTTCCTCCAAATATAATATTTCCTATCCCTAAAACCTTTAGCGTGATTAGTACATAAGCGTGTATTCCGAACGGGTAGTAAGATGCGGTGCCAATAAAATAAAGAAGTGTACTGGTATTAGCGTGGATAGAGGATGATAAAACACAGGTACACCCCCTCCCCCGCGTCTCACTACCAGATAGGACTATCCACATTTAGTTACGCTCACAGGGTAGGAATGAGTATGGTTGGTAAGCTAGTGCCATAGGGTAACTAATCAAGGTAAGACTGATTGATACCTTTCAGGGTAAGAGGAAGAAATAGTGGAAAACCATTTAGGAAATACCACCTTAAGCACACCCAACTGGGATATGAACCCCGACCTCCCAATCACCGGCAAACTTGACTAGACGAGCCTGCACTTTTAATCTGCGTGCCCACCGATAAGGGTGTACCCACAGCAAGAATGTGTACCCAAACAGATTCGAAGCTTGGACCTTCACGTCAATTAGAGCCAAGTTGTGTAAAAACGTTAAGCAATACATAATGGACGGACTCACCTAGAAACCTACCCTTACTCTGATTAAATATTTCTCAAGAGGGTATATATATATTTTTTTGACCAGTGAAGAAGGGCCCGGTACGCAACACCCCCCAAAACCAAAGGGTTAGCAAGATGCCAGGCCAGCAGGTGTAAGATGCAGGACTAGATCGCATTAAGGTAACGGGAAATGAAAGTCAGGAGGGGATGAAAAATATTATTGCACCGTTTCCTGTCGCCGGCAACCCTTACCTTCCATTCTCTCAGATTATATTTTTATTTTTTTGCTTGACTTGGTTAATCAAGACCCCGTTTTCTGGTTCCAGAAACTGTGTCATGTTTACCTCCAGCCTAGCGTATCAAATCTCAGCACTAAAAGAGGGCGCTGATCACATCTGGAGATTTGAGTTGTTATTTTTACAATCATCAACCCTTTGATACCATCTACCCCATCACTGAGCCACTCACAAAATATGTAGAGTGAAAACTTGTGTGTGTGTGTGACCCATTTTATTTTTTACCTGTTTTCTTAACCATATATTTATCAACTTTCTTAGATTCATAAATGTGCACTTAGAAAATAAGTGAAGAAAGCAAGTATAATAGCCTTATATACACATAGAATCATATTTAGAACCAATCTTAGATGGGTTTGGCGACGTTAAGAAATTGTTCCGTTTTTATTGCTGAAGCAGGACTGGGTTAACTTATTTCTCTTATTTTATTTTATTTTAATTATTAATTTTGATACGACCTGCTTAGGTGGCCGCATGATCTAAGGCGTCACCCTCGCAATAGAATAGAATGCCAATGACAAGGAAATAAGGGTTCGAATTTTAATTGGGTGTATTGAGGGTTTTTTTCCAAAATGGTTTTACACTCGCAATACATGCAAACGCGGGTACACTTAACTTTATTTTAATCCTTCCTCCTCCCTAACTCATTGGCGTAATTAGTGCATATATGTAAAACCCGAACAGGTGTTAAAAGCGGTGATAAGAAGAAAAATAATAATAATTATTATTATTATTAGCACCGCGTCTTACTACCCGTTAGGGTTATACGCACTTACACTAATGTGTAATGGTAGGGTGATTGTGAGACGAAATGGAGGACCTACAGTTTAACGTGGAATCCGAACCACGGTGGAGGCCTGGCATTCCACACATTCACAAGTTGTGATTAATACACGTCTTGTCAGAGGTGAAGGAAGGGTTTGGCAATCAGATAAATCTGTGCCGGGACCGAGGATTGAACCCCGGACCCCCAGTACAGAAGACTGACATCTTACCCCTAGACCACCAGGTCACCAAGAAAAATAATTGATTCGCTTGGAGTAAAGATTATAGTTAAGGACTTGCCCATCTATGACGTCACGAAGTCAAGATAGTATTTCCCCCGTTAATGAATTAACGTTTTATTCAGCGAGTCTTAAAGAAATAACGTTAACATGAAAACCATAAATTGTAATATTCCTAGAAATAGTCCTAAAGTGTTACAAACTTATTATTTTTATCTTGAAGTAGTTTTTTTGTAAACGTATTTTATTGCAAATCCTCTACAACTCAAGTTATTTGGTTTAGTCACGAAAAATGTCCTGTAGGAGTCTTCCTGCCAGGAGGTAGATTAAAAAGGTCCGTGCTATAATTTGCCTATCAAGGATAGGAAACAAGGAAAAGGTTATTTTAAAAAACAAGCCGATGTTTTTAAGGAGCAAATAGTAGAGTGAGTGTGTAAACTCGTCAGAGGAAGAGTGAAAGTGTCATCATTAGATAAACAAGATACCTCTCAGGGTGAAATGCTCATTTTCTTCCCTCTCTTTATATTTCGTACATTGATGTTCTAAGTATGATAATGTTTAGACTGCTTAGGTGCATCAAGTTAAGATGCAACCCGCTTCGCAAAACAATTTTGAAAAAAAAAACTCATTACACCCGACCGAGATTCGAGCCTCGATCTCCCCGTCATCGACAGTCTAGTCTACTCTCAGGGTAGCTCGTTAGACCACGTGGTCACCAAAGCGGAGGGCTTTTAATTGATTTTTTAAAAATCTATAGAAAATTTTAAAATTCCTGCTTTGAGATGCATACGTTCGTTCAAAGGACTACTAATTTTTAAGGTTTCAGATCTGTGCGTGCGGTAGATACCATGAGACTCAAACAAGCTCGTTGTTTGATTACAAATATCAGTACCTTTGAAATAATACCTCTATTATAGTAAAATGATATCAATGTCAACAGTAACAGTATGTATCTTTGTGTTTCCTAAAGGTTTCTTCGTTCCAGAATACCAGCCACTTTACACTAACGGGATGTTGAAGGTAGAATTCAAAGGAAAAACTGTCTCAGTACATCCGGTCCTGATTCGAACCCCGACCTCCATGTCACAGACAAACCAAATGAGGTGTATACAAAAATAAGACAGTGATAAAACACCTAATATATCACTACACACATGATTTCTAATTTATAATACAGACAATCAAAAATAAATCCAACTTCTGATGGCCCTGGTGGTCTTTGGGGTCAAGTGCTCGCCTCAGGATCTGATGATCGTGGGTTCAAACCCAGCTGGTGTAGGAGATTTTTTTAAAATTATTAACATCTGTAGCACAGCTTCCTTCGGATGGGAAGGAAAGCCGTCGGTCTCACGTCAATTGTGGTATGTAAAAGAACCCTGGAAGGTATGTTAAAATACCTTACCCGGCAAAATTGGTAGGATATTTTGCTCTCGCTCATAGAAATTCTCGTGTACTGATACAATCAGTCGGTTCTGAAAGTGCACGTTAAATACCTCAAATAAATTTAAAGAACTGCTGAACATCAAATGAATGTTGGGAACTCTGGTCTTGCTACATCCTCCAACTTCTGGTTTCCTGTTCCTGAGTTTCATCTGGTTCTGCCCCGAGACAAGGAACTTGTTGACCGCGAGGAGGAAAACTAACTTCTTGGATGTTATTTAGATGGATGTTATTAATGTTACTCTACGAAAGGATGAAAGTATCAACGGAGGTAAGCATTCCAAAGAAACCTCACGTATAGCTGATATATCAAGGGCTTTTGAAGGAAACATGATTATATTACATGTGTGAGTGTGTGTATATGTATGTATGTATGTATGTATGTGTGTATGTATGTGTGTATGTATGTGTGTGTGTATCCTTCCAAGTAAAGTATCCCTCTCTGACTTCCTATTGGCAACAGAAACTGTCCCACTTCTCACATCAAGATCAAGAAATGAATTGGCCGACCCGGTGGCCGCGTGGTCTAACGCGCTACTCTCGCAGGAGACGATGACGGGGAGACCGAGGTTTGAATCTAGGTCGGGTGTACTAAGGATGATTTTCTTAAATAGTTTTCCACTATCTCTCCACGCAAATGCAGGTACACTTCCTTTAAATACAACCTTCCTAATCCTTAAAACCATTAGCGTAATTGTTGCATAAGCCTATAATCTGAATGGGTAGTAAGACACGGTGCTAAATATGTTTATATGCTAAGATAATTCTGAAAACTAGTTTAGTAACAGTTTAGTTTGTAAAGGTAATTGATGAGAAGGCTTATAGGAAGTGTGCCAACATTTTCATGAACAAGGGAATTAAAGACTTTTGTTTGGAGAAAATCCAACTCACTACAGCCAATTGTACACCATCAACTCTCCCACAGAAACAAACAGGAATTGCGTGGAGGGAGAGTGTAAAATCACCTTCAGTGCACCTGTCAGAGACTCGAACCCTAGCCTCCAGAGCACCAGATGAAATAAGTTTTGACATTTAGACCGCGTGGTTTAGAACCTTCTTCTGACGGCGGTCCGACTACACTTGAGACACACTAACCACGCGGACGGTGAGTAAGAGAGAGAGGTGATATAAAGGAGTTGCCAGGAAGTCCAGAAGTTACAGGGTGGGAGGGAGCGGTAATGTAATAAATCAGTCCAACTGGAGCAGTTCTTGCTCAGGTAAGTCAGGGGATGAGGGGGGTGGGGGGATCTCAAGCTACTGACTGGACCAGTTCCTACGCACGCACGCACGCACATTCTTACACACAACACGCACTCTGCCCACGGCCACTGCGCGCGCATTTTTGCTTCCCCCCCACCCCTTTAAGGTTTGACACCCTGCAGGTTGGTAGTAATGATAGTACAGGACTGTGGATCTTATAAATAAGGTTTTGTCTGTTGAAGAACTAAATGTTTCGTCTAAACTTTTTTTTATGACACTAAATAATGCATGCACGCTTAGGGCGAGAAAATAAAAAAAATTGAAAATATTCATGCAAATACGCCATTAAAATGTCGTAAGCATCCCTTAAAACGTTCAACTATATCCTAAAATAGAAATTATCATTTTCCACTTGAATTATACATTTATTAAAGTTGCCTGAAAATCTCCGATTAATAGTTTATTTATAACATAGTTTATTAAAAATTATATAATATATATAAATCTATTATTTATACATACATTGAAAAAAATACTTACTTATTAGTTATGATTTTTTTAATGAGAAATATAAGCTTTATATAACAATTAAAAATATATTTTGAAAATTTTCTTTAAAACAGGCACTATGTTCTAATCATGGTTTAAATATGCCTTAAAATTGTAGAATATGTAACTATGGTATTATATGTTAAATAAAAAACAAAATTTTGAAATAATAACAACTCAAAACATGTTTATATCATTTTTTTTAGCACCACGTCTTATAACCCGTTCGGGTTGTACGCTTATGTACTAATTACGCTAATGGTTTTAGAGATTAGGGAGGTTATATTTAGAAGATGTGTACCTGCATTTGCGTAGAGGGAGAATGGAAAACTATTTCGTAAAAAACTCAGTACGCCCAACCAAGATTCGAACCTCAATCTCCCTGTCATCAGCAGTCTAGTCTACTGCAAGAGTAGCGCCTTAGACCATGCAGCCACTGAAGCGGATTCTAATGATAATATTGAGGTGGTTTTAAGAGCCTTCCTTATCTGACAGCTACAAAGTACTAAAACTATTTCATATAATCATACAACCAGCTGAAGGATTGAATGCTCACAATACTCTAGATGGTTCAGGAACACATCAGTAACAAATTTTTGTTTTGTTTGGAGAATTATTATTATTATTATTATTATTATTATTATTATTATTATTATACGTGCTTGTAAGGTACTTATTTGTGTACTTTCCAGTGCTGGCCTGTTATAGGTCTTACGACTGTTGGCCAGCACTAGAATAAATGAAGTTGAAATTGAACTATCATAAATATTATTATTCATACTACCATCAATATTATTATTAATACATTCATACGAGAAATAATATGTCCCACAGTTGTAAATTTTACTAAATTGCATCAATACAGATATAATGATATTAATAATATGATTACGATGTTATCAATGGAGATCACAAATGATGTGTTTTTGTATTGACTCAAAATTTAATTTCCACCACGTTTTAAATGTATGGACAGATTGCCATTGGTAGGACCTGTTCTGACACTTCAAAAAGTTACTAAGAATAAATCTTATGTTTTCATACGCTATACTTGCTCTGAAGTTGTCACTTTCAAAAGATTGCGCCAATTTTGATGGTTGTAAGAAAAAAATATAGTGAATCTTTTTAATGTTGGACAGTCTAAACTTATTCTTTTGTTTTTTCTTCTTAAATGTTCGTTCTATGGCGATTCGACGTTTTGTTCCATTGCATTCATCCGCCCGGGATATCTGTATCTATTGACTCAACTGGGATAGGAGTGAGGAAGATACAATTTGGAGGAAATATGCCTTTATTGGTGTGGAGGGAGGGTGGGAAACTATTTTGTATAAAAAACCCTCAGTTCAACCGGCCGTAGATTCGAGCCCCCGACCTTCTAGTCAAGGACAAACCAACACGCACTTCATAACCATCCTAATCCTCCCCTCCTATTTTCCTCTATTCCCTCTCTCTTGATGGCTACATATTTGAAAAGGAAGACAAGAAACATTGCTTCCTCTTTGGGAAACGTAAAGAAGCACGGAAACTTGTTTGTAAACCGTATGCAAACATTTTGCAAAAATAATATCACGGATTTTTTTCTGAAAAATATTTTTTTTAATATGTGGGAAACAAGGGGAAACGTCATTTTTATTTTTTTGCAAACAAAGTTTAAGGCAAATGTTTCCAAGTACGTACTAGGCTTTAGATGAAAACAGCTGCAGACGAATTTCAAATTATCTGTTCATTACATTTACCCTGGAAGGTGACAAGCAGTCTTACCTTGACAGATTACACTATGGCCCTATCTTATAAGCTACACCATAGCGGAAACAAACGAGGTAAGCTTTCTACCCTTCAGGGAAAACGGAGTTTATTCCTGCATTGCTAAAATAACTCTGAATAGCCTTCACACCTAATTATAACACTCTTGGACAGTGTTTAGGTAAATATAACTATACTGTTTGCCATACAGATAAGCCGGTGTGAAGAACCAAGATCCAGAGGTCATGTTTGTCATTGATAGGCCTATATGGGGTACTCTATCCGAGTCACCTGACCTGGCGCGAACCAATGGAATACAAGAGAGACGTTCCCAAAAGATTGTTTGGATTGGAGACGGCTGTTTCTGATCGGATCACACCCACAGTTCAAAGTTTCGGCTGATACACTTGGAAGGAAAACCAAAGAGGTGTATTTTATCCCGTTCTTAAAAAGACAACAATTAAAAAAATAAATAAAAAACCCACTTTTGAACATCAACTTTTGAGGGAAATCGACTAAAATAGAAATACTTAAGTTATTATTTGATTTATTATTTATAAAGCTCATCTAAAAGTTATAAAATGCTCTACTTACGTATGCATGGCTGTATAATTTATCCTTACACTACTAATTGAACGGACTAAAAGTGTAAATATAATAGTAATATTTTTTTTTATTTCCGCCTTTGAGCAACTTAAGTTTCCAGTTCTCCTATGAAAATCACACGGTACCAATTTCCACCGATAGAGTTTTTACGTGAGTACAGGTATCTCGTTATTTTATTCCACACTCCTCTTCTCACTACCAGTTCGGGATATCCGCATATTTACTCTTGTGCGGTGAGTAAGAGGAAGGAAAGAATTTAGAATAAATATACCCGCGTTTTTATATCGGAATAGTGAGAAACTTTAGGAAGAAAAGCTCAGGTGGTCTAAGCCCAGCCGGGATTCGAACCCCGACATTCTCGCCACTGTAAAACCATCCCACGTGCCAACCGATGTGGGTGCTAACATTAGTGGAAGTTTCGTGCTGAAACTACTCCAGGGAATCAGATTGGGAAATGAGCCCTAACTCCCCCGCTATCGACTACCTAGTCTAGTTCACCACGAGTTTGACGCGCTGAGCCCTAACTCCCCCACTATCGACTACCTAGTCTAGTTCACCACGAGTTTGACGCACTGAGCCCTAACTCCCCCACTATCGACTACCTAGTCTAGTTCACCACGAGTTTGACGCACTGAGCCCTAACTCCCCCACTATCGACTACCTAGTCTAGTTCACCACGAGTTTGACGCACTGAGCCCTAACTCCCCCACTATCGACTACCTAGTCTAGTTCACCACGAGTTTGACACACTGAGCCCTAACTCCCCGCTATCGACTACCTAGTCTAGTTCACCACGAGTTTGACGCACTGAGCCCTAACTCCCCCACTATCGACTACCTAGTCTAGTTCACCACGAGTTTGACGCACTGAGCCCTAACTTCCCTGCTATAGACTACCTAGTCTAGTTCACCACGAAATTGACGCGCTGAGCCCTAACTTCCCCGCTATAGACTACCTAGTCTAGTTCACCACGAGTTTGACGCACTGAGCCCTAACTTCCCTGCTATAGACTACCTAGTCTAGTTCACCATGAGTTGGACGCAGACTGCGAGCTTACCCCTTCTTAGAAAATAATCATAAATTGTTTTAGTCAAATTCTACCTGGAACTGAAATCGCGTCTTACTACCCGTCCGGCTTATAATAATTTCGATCCCGCTAATGAGGGTATGAGGGTAGATTTTAGAGTAAATGCACCCATATTGGCGTGGAGGGCAAGTGAGAAAACTATTTGTATAAAACTACACGGTCGGGATTCGAGCCGCGACTTCCTGGCAAACCAAACTGGATGAGACCACATTTAACACATGCGCCCACAAACGAGGACTTACTGTACGCCATTGAAGATTTGTTGAATAAATATTTAAAATTTTAAAAGCATGTTTGCTACTTTTAAAAAAAAGGGTGTAACGCCATACACATTAATGGCGCCCCTAAAATTCACAATAAGAAAAAAATTAATAATAATAGGTTCTATATATTCCATAGAAATATATCAAGGTACGCCACTGCCTGTTTGTAAAACGTGTGATGTGTTTGTTTGGTTGGTAGTACCAGTTGCACCGTTGGTTGTCAAGCAAGAAGCAGCAGACCGACAGCAATGAAGGCAGTCGTTATGCCAGCCACAAAGTTGGTATCAGTCGTTGAACTCATCATTCGGTCAACATTGGCCCGCTATCAACTCCACCGATACAGTGCAATCAGCGTTATCTTCTCTCGCTCTCGTACCGGGTCCGCCATTGTTTGGCATCAAACACTGGTTACAAACTCCACCACTAGGGGCGCTTAGAACAGAGTGGTCCTTCGTCCCCAGGCTTTTGTTGCACTGTCCCGTATCAGTAAATGTCCTGGATTTTTTAAAATAATCTCGTTTAGACTACGAAAGTTTAAAAAAAAAATATCCATCTGGAATCGGCTGTGGGCATTAGGCAACATTTTTCGAAATGCAGGAACTTGTTTTTATCATCTTTCTGCATTGAAACAAAAACTATAAATTCTTTAATAATTCTAAAAATAGTCCTACTTGTCGCATAATTATTAATTTTATCTTGAAGTAGTTATTTTTGTAAACGTATTTTTTATAAATCATCCACAACTCAGGCTATTTGGTTTAGTCATGAAATTGTCCTGTGGGAGTCTTCCTGCCAGGAGGTAGATTAAAAAAGTCAATGATAGCAAATGTCTCTCTAGAACAGGAAACAAGGAAAAGGTAATTTTAAAAAGCAAGTCAATGTTTTCAAGGCGTCAATAGTAGTGTGAATGTGTAAACTCGTCAGAGGAAGATAGGAAATGCTATAAGTAGTTAAACAAGAGGCCTTGTAGTAGGCCTATAACCTGCTACTTTTCTTCCTTACTCCATTCACGGTAGGAATTACTCTCTGAAACTATCAACATCATATTATATGATAGCTTTCTGGTAGGGAAAAAGGCCTTTCAGAAAACAATTCCTACGATGAACAGACTTTAAGTGTGTTACCGCTTAGACTGCTTAGGTACGCCAAGTTAAGATGCAACCTGCTTCGCAAAGTAGCCTCCAAATCACCGAGTAGGCAACGTCGAGCTATGAAAGCGTCACTAGCGACATCTTGGCGGCGGCTGTTTGAAAACAAAACGCGTCAGCTTCACATTTTTTGCACGCTTTCCTTTGGATAAAATATTCAAATCAACGAAATGCTAGTCACAAATTTAACTGTGATTATCGTTTATGTTTATAAAACTGGGCCTAACAAAAAATAAAGCATTTTCATTAAAAATATATTCCGGTTGATTCATTTTATTTTGTCCGTGACTGTGAGCAGGAAATGGTCAGACTGGTTTGGAAGGCTCAGTCAGATAGAAACATACTCAGGTCCTCACATGCTCCTAAATAAAATGTTTCTACCTCACACGAATAATATTTAAAGAAGACACGTGCTTTAGAATATCTCATATAGATAAAGGTATTGTAATCATGAACATTTTCGAACCCACTTCAATGGCCGAATGGTCTAAGGCGTCACTCTCGTGTTAGACCGGCCTGCTGATGACGGGGTTCGAATCTCGGTGGGGTCAACTAAGGGTGGTTTTCTATTCTCCTTCCACGCAAATGTGGGTAAATTTAATCTAAAATTATTCGGTGATATAAATACTTCTACCTCGAGATGTTTATGAGCCTTGGTCCCGGGGCTACAACCAAAATAGATCGATAGATTTCCTTCAAATTTGATCCATAAGTTTTATATTATATTTTATATGTTTATGTTAAGGTCCTTACAATGAAAATTGTACTGTAACAATAATTTTCATACGCGTTCCTAAAATATAAGTATAACTATCATGAAGTATGTATTAGCGACCCAGCGGGCAGCAATTAGGTCACGAATCGGTGACGGTCCACGGCCCACTGTTTAGCTAGCACTGTTCAACTGTCATATAGTTGGTTAGTTGTATTTCCACACGCTCCAGCTCCACGTGTTGGAATATACTAGGTTGGGTAACAACTGAACACCCAACGAAATGTAGTTGTTACTGGCTGTGAATGTATGATATTCGCCCGAATGATGAAGTAACCAGCCAGTAACTGTTGCACTGTTACTGACAGATGTGTCTCCGCCATTCACGATACCACTTGTACAAACCTTAGACCGTTCAGTGTAAAAACGACATAACTAGAGACAACCTAACGGCTTCAATAGCAAAAGAAACCAAGTCCAAAAATTAATATAGACACAATTGTTTTCACAAATGACTGAAATATATTTTATTACGGCAACTTAATAGTCGAGTAGAAATTCATAAAACGCCAAGGTTTAAAATATTTCTGGGTAGAGCTGTCCGGCGGTAAGAGAACAAACGGGGGAGGAGGAATATACAAATCCCAATACAATTTGTTATTGGTCAATGTCTCGCGAAACGGAGAATGTATTTGTACATTTGATACAAAGTAAATTGAATGAAGGCCTGCACACTGCACAGTGGATAAAAACAACAATGATAAGGTTGGATAATGCTTTTAGACACAAAGTTTAGTCGTGATTTCGAGACCCAGCAGAACAACTCTCCATAGCAGGTCTCTTACACACCTATAGAACAACTCTCCATAGCAGGTCTCTTACACACCTATAGAACAACTCTCCATAGCAGGTCTCTTACACACCTATAGAACAACTCTCCATAGCAGGTCTCTTACACACCTATAGAACAACTCTCCATAGCAGGTCTCTTACACACCTATAGAACAACTCTCCATAGCAGTTCTCTTACACACCTATAGAACAACTCTCCATAGCAGGTCTCTTACACACCTACAGAACAACTCTCCAGAGCAGGTCTCTTACACACCTATAGAACAACTCTCCATAGCAGGTCTCTTACACACCTATAGAACAACTCTCCATAGCAGGTCTCTTACACACCTATAGAACAACTCTCCATAGCAGGTCTCATACACTCTTATAGAACAACTCTCCATAGCAGGTCTCTTACACACCTATAGAACAACTCTCCATAGCAGGTCTCTTACACACCTACAGAACAACTCTCCAGAGCAGGTCTCTTACACACCTATAGAACAACTCTCCATAGCAGGTCTCTTACACACCTACAGAACAACTCTCAAGAGCAGGTCTCTTACACACCTATAGAACAACTCTCCATAGCAGGTCTCTTACACACCTATACAACAACTCTCCATAGCAGGTCTCTTACACACCTATAGAACACCGCCCTATAGCAGGTATCTTACACACCTATAGAACAACTCTCCATAACAGGTCTCTTACACACCTATAGAACAACTCTCCATAGCAGGTCTCTTACACACCTATAGAACAACTCTCCATAGCAGGTCTCTTACACACCTATAGAACATCTCTCCATAGCAGGTCTCTTACACACCTATAGAACAACTCTCCATAGCAGGTCTCTTACACACCTATAGAACATCTCTCCATAGCAGGTCTCTTACACACCTATACAACAACTCTCCATAGCAGGTCTCTTACACACCTATAGAACACCGCCCTATAGCAGGTATCTTACACACCTATATAACAACTCTCCATAACAGGTCTCTTACACACCTATAGAACAACTCTCCATAGCAGGTATCTTACACACCTATATAACAACTCTCCATAACAGGTCTCTTACACACCTATAGAACAACTCTCCATAGCAGGTATCTTACACACCTATAGAACAACTCTCCATAGCAGGTATCTTACACACCTATAGAACAACTCTCCATAGCAGGTCTCTTACACACCCATAGAACAACTCTCCCCCTCCTAGATGGTCAAAACCACTCTCCCTCCACGCAAATGCGTGTTCATTTAATCTAAATTCTACTTCCCTTATCCCTAGATTATTAATGTAAATATTTGGATAGTTAGGACGGGTAGTAAGACGCGCAGTACGGGAGGGGGGAACATAGAATAAATAAAAACCAATAAAAGTTTTCACTTCAATGATTCGCGTTATCGTTGGCGAATGTGTGCGACTCCTGTCTGGGGAGGGTGGAGGGGGGCGAGCCACGTGATATCTCCCACGTGCACCCTCTGCCACGTGTGCCCCTACCACGTGACCCCCTTGGAGAGAGGAGAAGGGACGCGCCTCTCATGAATGAGCGGAGTTGAGGGAAACTGCACCAAAGTTTTTATAAGTTAGATATTTTGGCCCCAATTTGGCCCCGACGTGTAAGTTACTTGTTCCGGACTTTGGCCAGCGCCTTCAATCGAGAACCTCCTCTACTAAGGGAGTAAACTAAACCCACAGAGGCAACTCACAAGAGACAGCAGCTCACAGAGATATTATCAAGATTATTTAAAAAAATAATACTTATTACTCTCTAGTCTTTAGTACTATTACTGGCTATTACTAGGCTACTATTGGCTAGTAGCGACTTAAACTATCTAACATATAAAAACCAAGTGGAGATAAATTACAATTAGCTTAACAAATTTACTGGGATAAAGTAAATTAATTGAAAACCTCGTATATTATAATTAACACCCTCAGTATCCCGTCCTGGGATCGAACTTGGGGGTCAGTACAGCACGCCTGGATAGAGTATGAGAAACCACATATTATAAATAACAACCCTCAGTATCCCGTCCTGGGATCGAACCTGGGTCTCAAGAGTCCAGCAGCCAAGTCCGCACCCAATTATTTTTGCCTATTGTTTAAATATTTTTCTTTCTCTGGTGTTGAATAAACTGATAAATTGAGTAAATGCACAAAGCGAGGTGGGAACCAAGGTCCATCCATCTTGAACTCGACCTCCTTAGAGACTTGCGCTGATCCCATTGGAGGATAAAGATGGTGTCCGCGAGATGCCAGTATTCGCTGCCCCCCCTCCCCCCTCAAACATCGCATCACGTGTTGTTTACTTCTGCCCACGGAGAGGACTTTGCAATTGAAGGTCACCGCGTCCAAGGCCAGCCGGCGGCTCACACGTGTGGAACCACGCACCACCATTACACGTGCAAAAAGCAGAGAGAGCCCCGCTAATACATGCGAGCTAAGTTGAGAGTGCTTCCCCCTACAGACGATACAGAGAGAGCGAGGTTTGTTTCATCAGTTATTATTATTATTATTATTATTATTATTATTATTATTATTATTATTATTATTATTATTACTATCATTATTATTATTATCACCGCGTCTTACTACCCGTTCGGCTTATACACACTTACCCTAATGTGTAATGGTAGGGTGATTGTGAGATGAAATGGAGGACCTACAGTTTAACGTGGAATCCGAACCACGGTGGAGGCCTGGCATTCCTCACATTCACAAGTTGTGATTAATACACGTCTTGTCAGAGGTGAAGGAAGGGTTTGGCAATCAGATAAATCTGTGCCGGGACCGAGGATTGAACCCCTTACCCCTGGACCACCAGGTCACCCTATATTTAAATGATTATTTACCCGTTTCACTGGACGCATGGTCTAAGGAACGCGCTACCTTCGTGTTGTACTAGACCAGAGATCCCCGGTTTAAAAACTCCACATCCTCCCGTGGTCCGACAAAACTGTAGCACTGACTCAAGCTCAAACCCTCCCTGTAGATCTACTTCCCGCCCACCACCGAAATAGCATCATTCTTCTACTTATCTCTATCTAGTCAAGGTCCTTAAATATGTCTCTGTGGTCCACCATTTGGTGACCACTGGACAAGACTGTTGATAGTGGGGAGATCAAGGTTCGAATGTAGGTCTGGTTTACTAATAATGGTTTTCCCTAAATGGTTTTCCAATCTCCTTCCACGCAAATACTGGTACAAATCCTACATATAACCTTCCTCATCCCTTAAACTATTAGCGTAATCAGTACATAAGCGTATAACCCGATCGGGTAGTAAGACACGGTGCTAAACTTTTTTTTTTTAGGTATTTAAGGTGCACTTTCTGAAGCGACTGACCAAATCAGCACACGACTTAAAAACTAACTTAAATCCACATCTTTCAGTTGATCATTAAATACCTAACCGGCCCCGTGCATCTGGCTACGAACCTTGGGGTTCCAGGTTCAATTCCCGGCTGATACCTTAGGTATATTTTTCCCGAAAGGGGAACTACTACAACGATCACCAAGGTTTGGTTAGCTAGGTTTAAGTTAGTTAAGTGTTTCCCTTGGTTCCACGCCCTCATACTCACTAGTACGAATGATGTAGCTCAGACGAGCAATATAATATATTACCATGTGAAGAAAATCAAACTGAATGTATCTACTGAAACAATATTTTTTTTAACTGAAGTGAGGTCACTTTCGCTTCATCCCGTCTCAAGTGAGGTGAGACCTGCTCTTAACCTCATGCTGCAAGTGTTTGTATAGACTAGAGACCAGGTTATATCAACACGAGTGTAATCTCCCGATAAACAAGGTGGAGAATACCTTGACGCAATAAGGGGATCCATGATGTGTTGGTTGCACCAACAATTCGTCATCAGACTGATAGAGTGTGGTAACAGCCTCATATCTGGGCTGGTACAACAGGTCTGGGATGGTACAACAGGTCTGGGATGGTACAGCAAGTCTGGAATGGTACAACAGGTCTGGGCTGGTACAACAGGTCTGGGCTGGTACAACAAGTCTGGGATGGTACAACAGGTCTGGAATGGTACAACAGTTCTGGGATGATACAACAGGTCTGGAATGGTACAACAGTTCTGGGATGGTACAACAGGTCTGGGATGGTACAACAAGTATGGGATGGTACAACAGGTCTGGGATGGTACAACAAGTCTGGAATGGTACAACAGGTCTGAGATGGTACAACAGGTCTGGGATGGTACAACCGGTCTGGGATGGTACAACAGGTCTGGGATGGTACAACAGGTCTAAGATGGTACAACAGGTCTGGGATGGTACAACAGGTCTGGGATGGTATAGCAAGTCTGGGATGGTACAACAGGTCTGGGATGGTACAACAGGTCTGGGATGGTACAACAGGTCTGGAATGGTACAACAGGTCTGGGCTGGTACAACAGGTCTGGGCTGGTACAACAAGTCTGGGATGGTACAACAGGTCTGGGCTGGTACAACAAGTCTGGAATGGTACAACAGGTCTGGGATGGTACAACAGGTCTGGGCTGGTACAACAGGTCTGGACTGGTACAACAAGTCTGGGATGGTACAACAGGTCTGGAATGGTACAACAGTTCTGGGATGATACAACAGGTCTGGAATGGTACAACAGTTCTGGGATGGTACAACAGGTCTGGGATGGTACAACAAGTATCGGATGGTACAACAGGTCTGGGATGGTACAACAAGTCTGGAATGGTACAACAGGTCTGAGATGGTACAACAGGTCTGAGATGGTACAACCGGTCTGGGATGGTACAACAGGTCTGGGATGGTACAACAGGTCTGGGATGGTACAACAGGTCTGGGATGGTACAACAGGTCTGGGATGGTACAACAAGTCTGGTATAGTACAACAGGTCTGGGATGGCACAACAGGTCTGGGATGGTACAACAGGTCTGGGATGGTACAACAAGTCTGGGATGGTACAACAGGTCTGGGATGGTACAACAAGTCTGGGATAGTACAACAGGT
This sequence comes from Timema podura, assembly GCA_033556935.1. Classification (NCBI taxonomy): domain Eukaryota; kingdom Metazoa; phylum Arthropoda; class Insecta; order Phasmatodea; family Timematidae; genus Timema; species Timema podura. The sequence continues at coordinate 10,387,516 of JAVRXN010000007.1, read as the reverse complement.
CTGGGATGGTACAACAGGTCTGGGATGGTACAACAGGTCTGGGATGGTACAACAAGTATGGGATGGTACAACAGGTCTGGGATGGTACAACAAGTCTGGGATAGTACAACAGGTCTGGGATGGTACAACAAGTATGGGATAGTAAAACAGGTCTGGGATGGTACAACAAGTCTGGGATGGTACAACAGGTCTGGGATGGTACAACAAGTCTGGGATGGTACAACAAGTCTGGAATGGTACAACAGGTCTGGAATGGTACAACAGGTCTGGGATGGTACAACAAGTCTGGAATGGTACAACAGGTCTGGGATGGTACAACAAGTATGGGATGGTACAACAGGTCTGGGATGGTATAGCAAGTCTGGAATGGTACAACAGGTCTGGGATGGTACAACAGGTCTGGGATGGTACAACAAGTCTGGGATGGTACAACAAGTCTGGAATGGTACAAGTCTGGAATGGTACAACAAGTCTGGAATGGTACAAATTAAACCTTATAAACTCTTCATCACCGGTAATTGTAAGCTTCACCTGCTTCGGTGGCCGCGTGGTCTAAGGTGTAGCTCTCGCAGTAGACTATACTGCCGATGAAGGGAAGATCGAGGTTTGAATCTCGGTCGGGTGTATTGAGGGTGGTTTTCCAAAATGGTTTTCCACTCTCTCTTCATGTAAATGAGGAAACACTTCCTATAATATACCCTTCCTAATCCGTAAAACCGTTAGCGTAATTAGTATATAAGCGTATAGGCCGAGCGGGTAGTAAGACGCGGTGCCAAACAAAAATTGTGAGCTTGACGTTAAGAGCGTGTGACCACTACTTCGAGTGTTTTGATGTTGAGCGTACTACTACTACTATTACTATTACTATACTACTACTAATACTATACACTATACTATACCACTACTACTACACTACTACTACCACTAACTACTACTAACACATAACTACCACAACCACTATTACCACTACTACTACTACTACTACTATATACTACCACTACTACACTATATACCACACTCAACTACTATATACATACTACTACATACTAACTACTACTAACAACACACTACTACTACCACACTATACACACCACTACAACTACTACTACTATAACTACACTACTACCACTATTACCACTACTACTAACTACTAATACACTACTATACTACCACTAATACCACTATACACTACTACATACTACTACTACTACAATACTACCACTACATACCACTACTACTACCACATACTACTACAACTAATACTACTACAACCAACTACTACTACCACTACTAAACTAACACTAACTACTACTACTAACACTACTACTACTACACTATACACTACTACAACTACTAACACTACTACATACCACTATACCACACCTACAACTAACACTACATACTACTAACTACTAAATACTACACATACTACACACTACTACCTACTCTACCCTACTACTACACATACAAATACTACACAACTACTATACTACATACCACTACTACTACTACCACTATTACCACTATACTACTAATACTACACTACTACTACACTATACAACTACTACTACACTATACTACCACACTATACTACAACTACATACTACACTACTACTACTAAATACCCACTACTAACTACTACTACCAAATACTACTACCACTACTATACTACTATACTATACTACTACTACTACCACTATTACCACTACTACTACACTACTACAACTACCACTACTACTACTACCACTATACACTACTAAACTACACTATACACTACTACTACACTACTACTACTACTACTACTAACACTATACTACACTACTACCACTATTACCACTACACATACTACTACTACTACTACCACTATACTACTACACTACTAACACACACTACACACTACTTATACACAACTATTACCACTACTACTACAACTACTACTACACTACTACTACTACCACTTACTACATACTACTACTACTATATACTACAACTACTACACTACTACTATACCACAACTACACTACAACTACTACACTACTACCACTACTACTAACCACTACTACTACCACACTACACAACTAACTATACACTACTACACCACTATACACACTACTACTACAACTACTAACACTACTATACTACTACCACTATACTACTAACTACACTACACTTACCATATACCTATATACCACTACTATACTTACTACCACACTACTCCACAACTACTAACCAACTACTACTACACTACTACAACTACTACTACCACTACTACTACATACTACCACTACTACTACACTATACAACACTACTACACACACTACTACCACTATCTACTACTACCTACTACTACCACTACTAACTACTACTACTACATACAACATACCACTAACCACTACTACTACAACTACATACACACTACTACACACCACTAACCACACTACACTCTACTACAACTATACACACTACTACCACTATACCACACTACACTACACAAAACTACTACACACACTACTACTACCACTACAACTACCACTACTACTACTACAAACTACACTAAACTACTACTACTACTAACCACTACTACTACTACTACTATTACTACTACTACCTACCACTATTACCACTACTACTACAACTACTACTACCACTACTACTACCACTATTACCTACTACTACTACTACTACCACAATACTACTACTACTATCTATACTACCACTACTACCACTATTACCACTACTACTAACTACTACTACTACTACCTACTACTACTACCACTACTAACACTACTATTTACTACTATTACTACTACTACTACCACTATTACCACTACTACTACAACTACTACTACCACTACTACTACCACTATTAACCACTACTACACTACTACTACTACTACTACTACTACTACTAATACTACCACTACTACCACTACTACTACCACTACTACTACCACTACTACTACTACAACTACTACTACCACTACTACTACCACTACTACTACTACTATACTATTACTACTACTACTACCACTATTACCACTACTACTACTACTACTACTACCACTACTACTACTACCACTATTACCACTACTACATACTACTACTACTACTACACTACTACTACTATACTACCACTACTACCACTACTACTACCACTACTACTACCACTACTACTACTACAACTACTACTACTACTACTACTACCACTACTACTACTACCCACTATTACCACTACTACTACTACTACTACTATTACTACCACTACTACCACTACTACTACCACTACTACTACCACTACTACTACTACCACTACTACTACCACAAACTACTACTACTACTATTACTACTACTACTACCACTATTACCACTACTACTACTACTACTACTACCACTACTACTACTACCACTATTACCACTACTACTACAACTACTACTACCACTACTACTACCACTACTACTACTACTACTACTATTACTACCACTACTACCACTATTACCACTACTACTACTACTACTACTACCACTACTACTACCACTACTACTACTACTACTATTACTACTACTACTACCACTATTACCACTACTACTACTACTACTACTATTACTACCACTACTACCACTATTACCACACTACTACTACTACTACTAGTACTACTACTACTACTACTACTACTACTACTACTACAACTACCACTACCACTACTACTGCTACCTGTGGTCAACCCCTTTAACCACTCAACCCGGAGACGATATGTGGATTTGTTCTTCTCACACACGTAGTCCACACACAATGAATGACTCGCAGCAAGAAGAGTCATCTTCCTTCTAGAAGAGAAGACACAATGACTTGCAGCCAGTTAGTCCCTCTGTACCATCTCACTCCTAGAACATATCTGACTTTGAACTGAAGGGCTGAGTTTCGACTCTTGAACTTGTACACACTGTGACTAAATATGTGTCCTTGAATTATAGACTTTTAATTAGTTGATAGGCGGCAATGATACTTGGGTGCACTAATGGATAAAATAAATAAATAAAATATTCTCAAACAAGTCAACTCTATTCTTAATAAAGTTCTTATTTTTCACTGTGCCATACTTCCCTGTCAACACGAATTTAATCACGCTATTTAAGTGAAGATTGGGAGGGTAAGTTTGGGAGGAAATATAACTGCATTCGAGTGTAAGTAAAGTGTAAATTTATTTTATAAAAAACTTCTATTGTTAGTTAAGGGATCCATCCATAATTATTCATGCGTTTAAGAAAACCACCAATCAAATAAACCAACAGAGTAGTACAACCCTTTTATTTGCAACCAACCCCTCTGTCATATAACTGACATTATTCGACAACAGCTCAAAGGGTTGGAGTCACGATCTTTTTTTAACCCAGACTAATCGAAATATACAACCCGATACGATGAAGCCAACCATCATAAAATCAGCCCAATTTTTTTCAATGCTACCTAGAAAAAGGTAATACAGGATTTTTAGGTGTCAAGGAAAGAAGATGGGGTAAGAGGGGCGGGGGGTGGTAGCAGATTTTTCTACTAAAAGAATTAAAATGTGTTAGGGTTATTGACCTGAAGACTAAGTTGCCACCAACCCTTGACTTGTCATCTCACCATTCATCAGAGCCCCTAACAACAGTTTCTACCCCGATACGCCCAGGGCTCTCCGGCTGTCTTATTAAGGGGGTGGCATTCATCACAACAGGTGTGGTGGGGGAGTGTCTTGATCCTGTTTCTTGTAGAGGGGTAGTTCACCCCATCTGGCGCCCCCAGGAAACACTCGCTGAGAACACAAGAAACAGAACGTTACACTTTTTCCGGTCTTTAATTATTTTATCAGCTCTCACCCCCGACCGGCAGGGTTGGTGTGGAGATGTGGACTATGTACCGGGTGCGCAATTTTTTAATAATCAGCATTTAGGGGATAGAAAGTTTATCCTAAGTCAGCAATTTTCAACATTTTTCAAACCGCGGCCCACTGAACATGGATCAAAGATTGTCAAGTCACAACAGCTTCTTAAGAAGAGATTGTATCATTAAAATAACGCGTGTTAAAGATTGTGTTCAAAAGTTAAATAGCTAAAAACCCACTTCGGTGGTCTAACGCGCTAATCTAGTGTTGGACTAGACTGCCAAAGACGGGGAGATTGGGATTCACTCCCGGTAGGGTGCACTGAGGGTGGTTTTTCATTAAAGGTTTTACACTCTCCCTACACGCAAATGCGGGTGCATTTCTTCTAGATTAAGACCCTTCCTACTCAATAACAAATTAGTGTAAATAGTACATAAGTGTATAGCCCGAATGGGTAGTAAGACGCGGTTCTAAAAAAAAAGGCTAAAATTTTAATAATTATTGTTTTTTTTAAAATAATGTTGATCATGGATTTTAAAAGTTGGATTTATATTCCTCAATTTTTTTTTCTCTCTTCATTTTGATGTTCCTCCAAACTATCGCGGAACACCTAGAAGCCCTTTGCGTCACACCAATGTGCCGCGGCACACCAGCTGAAAAACGCTGTTCTAAGAGTTAGAAACAGGTTTTCTTTATTACTTAGAGCTTTAAACAACTTTACAGTGCATTCCCAGACTTTCTCGATCCTTGCCAAAAATGAAGACTTTTAATTCTTAAGATACCATATATGTGAAACAAATAATATACATCGTTACAGAAACTTTTTTAGCACCGTATCCTTCCTCCCTATTCAGGTTGTACGTATATTTATTAATTACGCTAATGAGCTAGGAATGAGGAAGGTTGAATTTATATATAAGAAATGTGCCCGCATTTTCGTGGAGAGAGAGCGTGAAAAACCATTTTTGAAAAAAAAACACCTTCAATACACCTGACCGAAATTCTAACCCCAATCTACCTGTATTCGGTAATCTAGTCTACTGCGAGAGTAGCGCCTCAGACCATGCGGCCATCGAAGCTGGTGATCCACCATTCGAACTGCACATTCAGTTTTGCCAACTTGTGGGTGCATAACACCAAATGCCAACATTCCGAGAAAGATAAAATCCAACGACAACAAACAGATTTACCAATATCAGGCCAAAATATGTCGTAACTCAAGTTAACCCACTACATTGCCCAACTTTTTTTTTTGTTCAATCGTTTGTGCTCTATTTGTGCTCGAACATGAGCATTTGTGCTGTGAAACTGGGACTTTTAGATAACATTCATTGTGTTGGGCTAAACTTGAGCTCTAATTGGCCAGCCATATTAAATATTATCTAAAAGTCCCAGTTTCACAGCACAAATGCTCATGTCCGGGTACTATGCGAGCAAATGATGGGGAAAAAAAAATTTTGAAATATGGTGGCTCAACTTGAGTTACGTAAAATATGAGCATTGGCCAGAATATGGTTGAAGGAACAGTTACCAGGCCAACTTCGGTTACTTCACGGGCTTGCCCAAGGCCAGAAGGGGGGGGGGGGGGAGGTTGGCGGGCACATCCCCCAATTGCTGGAGAGTAGAAAAAATTATAAGTGATTAACAGTTCTAGAAGCTATCTGAAGTGTTTTATAGTAGTATAGCCCCCTAACGGCCGAAGACTAGGAAAAATGATGAATATTAAACAACTATAGAAGCTATAACTGCCGAAGGCTAAGAATAATCTTAATATTTAAACAATTATAGGCGTGTTTTTTTATGGCAACACAACCCCCTAACTGCCGGAGGCAATGACAAATTCTCATTTAGAAGATCATTAAAGTGTTTGATGGCAACATATCTTCTTAACTGTCGAAGACTAGGATTTTTTTAGTAGATATTAAACACTTCTAGAAGCTCTAATTGCTGAGGGCTAAGAAAAAAAAAAAATATATATATATATAAACAACTCTAGAAGCTATCTGAAGTGGTTTTTTTTTATGGTAACTCAGCCCCCTAATTTGTACTTGTACCTTAATTTTGGTATTGTTTGAACCATAGATAAAGCCATATACATTTTTTGTTCATAAAATGTCCGGGGGGGGGGGGGGGGGGGAGATTGAACCCCCAGACCCGCCCTGACTACGGCCTTGGGCTTGCCAAAATCTATCGAATAAAGTGCAAATTGTGTCATTTCTCAGCGTCTAGTCCAGATATTCCATATATTGCGTACTGAGAAGGATTGTTGTTGGTAAAATAACGACCAGCAATCGCCGAAAGTGGGAGTTTCTAACTGGCTGGTGGTGCGAGCGGGCCGTCAGGTTGTTGACCCTGACTTTAGTTTGTGAGGGGAGGGGATCAAGACGGCCGGTTGATGCAGAGCAGGAGAACGGTGAGTTGAGTCGGGGCAGGAATACGACTTGCGCAACAAGCACTGCTACCAACAACGGGGCGGCCAACTGCGTGACGACAGTGTTACCACAACGCACGGGTAAAATATTATTAGCTCCATAAATCATATCGAGTTATGTTGGGGTGAAAAAAAAACTTTACTTTAGTAAACAATATCCTCAATGATACTCATTTTCCTCTTCCCATATAGAAGGAGGATAATGAATTGTGTTCTCAACTTTGACCCAAGCTCTGCCCCAAAATTGTATTTTTGTTACTCTTTGTCCGAGGGTTCGACGTGCAGCCCTCCCGAAAAAATCCCTAATTTTGGTTGAAAGAATAGTTGAAAAAATCACCCGTTTCCGTGGCCACATGGTATAAGGCACTACTCTTGCAGTAGACTAGACTGCCAATGACGGGGAGATCGAGGTTCGAATCTCGGTCGGGTGTACAGAGGGTGGTTTTACCAAAATAGTTTTCCACTCTCCCTACACACAAATGCGGGTACAATTCCTCTAAATATATATATATATATATTTCCTAATCCCTATAACCATCAACGTGATTAGTACATAAGCGTTTAGCCCGAGTGCGGAGTAAGATAAAATTTTATTAAAAGTATTTTTTTATATTTATTGATAGTATATATATGAAAAGTGACAACTGTAAATAGCATTACTTGACGTATGAATACCTGTTTACTTTTCTAGTTTCCTATGAAAATTAATCTGTATCAACACTCCACCTGAAAGGTAAAATCTTACCTTCCACTATGGTTCAGGTAATTAAATAAGAGCATGATGTAATCAGTCAAGGTAAGGCTGTTACTTTTCAAGGTAAGCTTATTTGACAAGGCAGGGGAGAGGGGGGAGTAGGGAGGGGGAGGATGAAATTGATGTCATTACATTTATAAATTATCGTACATATTATTCAAAGTGATTATTTTTAAATAACTATGGTGAGTTTGTTTACTGAACTAGAAATAGTCGATTTGATCTCCGGTTTCAGTTAAAAAAAATGTTCATTGAGATTTGTTTATTCCCACTGATGAATCGATGGCCTAGGGACTATGTGTGATGTTTGTTTTATAGTTAAGTTAGTTTGTAATTTGTATTCTGAAAGAAATCTTTTAGTTAGTATTAACAATAATAGTTAAAAAATTAAACCAATCTATGTTATAGTAACTACTAGTTGTATTGTCACGTGATATCTCACCAGCCGGTTGCCCATCCCTATCAAAATAGAGTTACATTTTTAACTAATAATTTAACTAACAACAATTAATTAAAAAACACTGATAAATGGTGAATTTGTATGCCTTTCTTTATAATATTCTCAATTTTTTTTCTCAAATTTTGAAGGATTTTTCCGTCAGAATTCACCATGGGGATGCGTGCGCCCCCTTTGACGAAAATTCTAGCCACGACTCCTCATCCCCTTCACAAAAATCCTGGATCCACCCCCGCCTAGGAATCCCCCATTTTACCACCAAAATTGATTGGAAGCCACTAAAACTTGTCATTCTAGAAATACAGTTGAGCGACGAGAATTCGGACTAACTGAGGATCGACCCAGTCCGGATTTTCAAAAATACAGTACTTATACCAAAATACATAATAGGCATAGACGGGAGACTTACGAAAAGTAGGTGTTACGGTAGAAACATCTTCACTTGTTCTTGCCAAATAGCCGATGTTCCATTTCCAAAATACTGTCTACTGTGTAGAAAAGATTCAAACAAATCTCTTTCTCGTTTAATTTTTCTCCCTACAATTACTGTTTTCCTCTTTTACATCGCAATCATAAAATGAGCAGATTATATTAAAACAAAGTTAAATGTTCTGTTAAAATTAAAAAAATATAGGCAAACCCATACGGAAAATTATTTACACTCGGATTCTGTATTATCCGGCTTTTCCACTATCCAGCCCGGATTGCCACCACATTAGACCGAATAATCGAGACTATAGTTTTATTAAAATTGTTGACCTTAGTTACGATTTAAAACCACTAAAAAAAAAAGCTTCTAGAGGTGAAATTATTTGAGGATGACGGTAATAAACCCTCCCTCCCCCAACATTTCATCCTGGCCCCCACCCCCCACCCCCAACCCGTCACTGCTCAATGTCACTGTCAAATTAATTTTGTACCGAATGAATAACACGAGTGATTTAATGAATCTAATTAAACTTCACATAAATAAGATACCTTAATCATGTATGCATTGTTTCAACAAAAGATTTTCTAACTCCTCAATAAAATACTTCTTTGATGGGGCCCCATAAAAATACATTAATTGGGTAGGGGGGATTGCCCTCCCCCCCCCCCCCCCCCCGTTTTATATACTAATAGCGTCATAGACCGTGCTGGTGTGACCCTCACAGTAAATATAGACCAATAGTAGGCTTCATTCTATTTGCCTAACTAACTCTTGAATTGGTTCTTCAAGTAGGTCTAGACTAGAGGTTCTCAACATGAGGCCCGCGAATCATGTCAGTCTGGCCCAAGATAAATAACTAAACGGGCAAGTCAGTGTGTAATTTTATGATTAAATATCCAAATTGTAAGAAACTTGTCTTCTATTTTTTCCTATATTTGGGTCTACCTACAAATGTGGATCAGACTTCTCTGACATGAAATAGGCCTAACAAATAGTTACCGGAACAAGTTAACAGATGCTAAAGTTGATATACTCCAGACTTTAAACAAATTGCTGAAATACATGGCCCTAACATTCCTCATTAATTACTTGATAACTAAAGTAGGGTAAGACGAAATAGAGAAGTAGTTCCAGAAAACGACGCAAACCATTACATTTTAAAACCTGTGGCCTGACAGCGATTGATATGATACTTTCTCGTTGACCGAGGTGGACACCTTAAGGTGCGAGTGTAGGGGAAGCGAGAAAAGGTCAGTGCTTTTGCACTTTTTATATCAAACCATTTCGATGCTAAAATAAATAAAATATGTATCTACTACAAACCTAGAGTTTAATTTTCTTCACTTGTTAATATCAACAATTGTTGAATATCTGTCACGATCAAGGCAGCATTGGATGACAAACTTTTTAAACAAAGAGAAATAGTTGTTATTAAATTCCAGGACGCCCTTGACAGATATTCGACAGCCCTCGACAGATTTTCGACAACCCTCGACAGATATTCGACAACCTTTGACAGATATTCGACAACCTTTGACAGATACTCTACAACCCTTGACAGATACTCGACAACCCTCGACAGATATTCGACATCCCTCGACAGATACTCTACAACCCTCGACAGATACTCGACAACCCTCGACAGATATTCGACAACCCTCGACAGATATTCGACAACCCTCGACAGATATTCGACCGACAACCATTGAGGTCACCACGTGAAGAAAATTGCGCTCCAAGATTGTACTGCGGCAGTATTTAATTTATTTGAGCCACAAAATGTGTTGATATAAAAACTGCAAAAATACAACCCTTTTCTCGCGTCCCCTACACCCCACCTTAAGAGCTCATGTCACAGCTGATTACCCGGAAAAGTAGATACAATACTTCGTTCGAACCAGACAACAGTGATATTGGTATCATCTTAATATTTCTTTTTAGTTTTAAAATAAAACTAGAGATTTCCTTAATTTTGTTGTATTTTTTTTAAGATATGTTAAAACAATTTCAATTTTTCTAAAATTTTCTAGAATTTTTCTAAAACTAAAATACAGCCGACCACACGAACTATGTCTCGAGCTGTTCTAGTTACCTAAGCTAGTCGCGGGGTGAGACGGGCTCTTGAACTCGTGGTTTAGTTGTGATTGACAAGTAATTAGTGCTAAGATTAACAAACATGCCCAACTATATTTAGCCGTGGCTTTTTACTTCGCGAATGAGTTGGACAGAGTGGATTCTTGGCGGATGTCGTCACGTGTGTATCTGGTAGCGAATCCTGTACCTGGCTAGGAATGTAGGACATTCACCGCCTAGAGCGGATATCACACCGCCAATAACTATATTTACTGTTCACTTTAGAGCGTGGCGCAGAAATAGAATACGCGATGTAATGCCTAGGGGCGTGGTAGGAGGGGAGAAAACCAAATGTAAAGCTAGTACTTTCAGGTTGTTTTATTTAACAAGAATAGGTTTGATTAAAATAAATAAAAGTATTCCTTCAAATAATGTATTTAATTTAATTTGTTACGTATTGTAACTCGATATCAACATATTTTGAATATATTACGTGAACATAATCCAATTTGATAAGAAACATTTTAAACAAGGAAGAAAAGTTATTATTAAATTACTCGATGCCCATTACAAATATTAAAAAAACTGTTGATATCACCATGTGATCTGCTTCGGTGGTCGCATAGTCTAAAGCGCTACTCTCGTGTTAGACTAAACTGCCGATGATAGGGAGGTCGAGGTTCGAATCTAGGTTAAGTGTACTGAGGGTGGTTTTACAAAATAGTTTTCCATTATCTCCCCACGCAAATGTGAGTACACTTCCTCTAAATTCAACTCTCCAAACCCCTAACCGATTCATATTAATTAGTACGTAGGTGTATAGCACAAATGGGTAGTAAGAAGTGGTGATAAAAAACACCACTTAACGTAAGTGTTGTATAGGAGATAACTTTAACGTTACGTTGACGTTAAGTGAAGGGTACCACGTGTTTTAGTCAGCCAATCAGATGGCGAGCCACGTTAATACAGCTACTTTGTACTTCATTTGTTTGTATATTATTATGTAAAATACTTTATTTGTAAAGTTAGTTTGTCCAGGTCACGTGACAAACAAAAGGGCGTGTGACCTCTTCTTGCCCCTTGTTCTGAAGATTGAGCAGGTTTCTGTTGCAAACATTTGAAATCTACTCAGCCTTAATTGCCTGGGTTTCATTTTAGTGAACAGTTTGTTTTCCAAAAGTTCAAATTAATTTTTTTTACGTGTGTGTTTTGCTACAGACATCAAGCTACGTCACTTGAATCTTAATCACACACAAGTTTTTTTTTTACTATAAGTGAACGTTGCCACCTTTGACGTCACAACAGGCAAACATAAATACCTCCCATGTTAATGAATTAATATTTTATTCAGCGAGTTTTAAAGATATAACGTTGAAACAAAAACAGTAAATTTTAAAATAAGTCTAAGAATAGACATAAAATTATTAATTTTTATCTTGGAATAGTTTTTTTTTGTAAACGTATTTTTTTATAAATCCTCTATAACTCAAGCTATTTGGTTTAGTCACGAAAATATCCTGTTTGCATCTTCCTGTCAGGAGGTAGAATAAAAAAAAAGTCAGTGGTAGCAAATGTCTATCTAGAATAGGAAACCATAAAAAGGTAATTTTAATAAGCAAGCCAATGTTTACAAGGAATAAATAGTATATTGAGTGTGTAACTCGTCAGAGGAAGAGGGAAAGTGTTATTAGTAGAATAACAAGAGGCCCCTACAGAGAGAATTGTTCATTTTCTTCCCTCTCTTTCTATTTCGTACATTGACGTCTAAGTGTGTTAGTGCTTAGACTACTTAGGTGATTCAAGTTAAGATGCAACCCGCCTCGCAAAATCGCCTCGAAATCTCCAAGCAGGCAACGCCGTTAATTGATCCTGAGGTTCTTTACTCTTGGATGGACAATGGTTTGAAGTTCTTCTCGGGCCAACAAGTGTCTCAACTCTGAATCTTGTAGCGAATCAGCTTCTGAGGAATGTAGGTTGCACGTGACGTCATCACTATCTATCTATCTATCCACCTAGGTTAATTAACTCTATAATTTCCCCTTCTTTCCCTGGTTGTATTTGTCACAGTTCCCCCACCCCCGACAACGAGGACAAAGTATGTAACAACTATTAGTATTCCGCCATATTGGGTTCAAGGAACTCATTTCTGTCAGGGCGGACTTTCGACACAACCGGTCTGGTTTTTTAATTAGCGACCTCAGAACTGGGTCACAAGATAAACTCGCGAAAAATCGATAGTAAAAACCTCCTTGCGAGTTGATCGACGGAAAACACACGTGCTGGCGTAAGTAGCGTAAGCACTTGCGTAATCGTTCTGGATTACAAAAAAAAAATATATCAAATTGATCTAAAACGAGTGCGTAGGAGCGGAGTGATACGGGTATTCGCCACGTGGCGCTTGTTTTGTAATCTGCACGCATTGCGATCCAAACATGTAGTACATTCAGAGACATAAAATTATAGACCACAACTATAGGACACACAGCGCTGAGCACGGGGGCTAAGGCGTCAGTCAAGTCTTGTTCGGTTTACTAGAGACGATATTTGAGTCCCGGATAAGTGGTATGAGGTGTGCATTTTTCTAAACGGTTTACCAATCTACCTCCACGCAAATTCGAGTACACTTCCTCTAAATTCTTCCTTTCAAATCACTATTACGTTAGACACAATATGCGTGAGTTTTAGTGTAGTGTTAGTGTAGTGTTAGTGTAGTGTTAGTGTAGTGTTAGTGTAGTGCATAGAAGATCGGACATTTCTCCAAACAAGCAAATCTCGCCACAAAGATTACACTCACACTAACTTCACGTTCTTTTGTACCACCCTAAGACTACACTAACACTACACTAGCACTCAAACAACACTCAGCCCAGGGGACACTTAGATAGATCTACTCCTCACACCATATAGTTATTACACGTATCCGTGGGCTTGTGGTTTAAATGTCTGGCTCATCTAATCTTATTTGTTGGTGACGCAGAAGTAGGATTTCAAATTTCAACCGAGTGTTCTAAAGGTGGGGTTTCTTAAATGGTTTCCTAAACTCCCTCCGCGCAACTAAGGGCACACTTCTTATCAATTCTACCTTCCTCATCAATACCAAAATAGTGCAATTAAGGTGGGATTGAAGGGGACGCGAGAAAAGATCAGTGTTTTTGCAATTTTTACGACAAAACTGGTTGTGGACCAAATAAAATAAAATAAACAAACAAAATAAAATATTGCTACAGTACAAACATATAATTTAATTTTCCTCACATTATGTCCTCAAAATTTCTTGAATATCTGTCGAGTGTGTCCTGGAATTTAATGACAACTTTTTTTTTCTCTTTATTTAAAAAGTTTGTCATCTAATGCTGCTGTGCTCATGACAGATATTCAAACAACTGTTATTTATTTATTTATTATTTAGCACCGCGTCTTACTACCCGTTCAGGTTATACGCTTAAGTACTAATTACACTAATGGATTAGGAATTGGGAAGGTTGAATTTAGAGGAAGTGAACCCGCATTTGCGTGGAGGGAGAGTGGAAAACCATTTAGGAAAAACCACCCCAGTTCACCCGACCGAGATTCGAACCTCGATCTCCCCGTCCTCAGTGGTCTGGCTCAACACGAACAACAACAACTGTTGATATCACCGTGTGGAGAGAATTAAACTCTTTGTTTCTACTGGAGCAGTATTTTATTTATTTTAGCCAAAAAGTGTTTTGCTATAAAAACAGAAAAAAAAACCACTGGCCTTATCTCTCGTCCCCTTCATCCCACATTAAATGTTGTATAACTCAAGCGGATAGTATGACAAAATAATAAAAACTATCGTTATTTTTAAATCAGTATATTAATACTCTAGCATACATTTATTAATAGCCTAATCCAGGGAGGTGAGCCTGGAAGGGCAATTTAGAGGAAACTCACCAGTATTAGCTTTAAGAGAGTATGAGGAAATATACCAAAATGATGATAAAACACTTGAAAATCAGCATGTGGCAGGGAAAAGATATCAAAAATGAAATTTTAAAAAATGTTTAGAGTAAAGAATAAGGAATTATAGAACATGCCACAATTTGGGAAAATAATTTAAACGGATCATAGAGCCTGAACCAAATTTGGTATTTAAATTCTTTAATTAACTTGTCATATATTATTTCAACGGAACTTCACTTTTCCTATCTTTGGAATGTCGTAATATCCATACGGTCATTCTGAATGTTTATACTGATGGGGTAGGAAGGATTCATTCAAGTATACCCGCATTTGCGTAGAAGGAGAGGGTGAAACAATTTTGTAAATTAACATCTCGTCACACTAAGCTGGTATTCAAGACCAAAACTTCCTCTTCACTTGAAAACCAGACAAGAAGAGACTGAAGCCTTGTCCATTCACCCTCCGGTACGGGAACTAAACGTATAGAGCCGCGTTTATCAAACTTTACCGGTAGAGGAGCACTTGGACACGCGAACCACCCAACCTAATATATTACCTCCCTGTCATTTGTCGAGAGAGAACATTCTCTAATGAAACGGTTTATCAAGCAACGAGGAAAACACATTTATATAACTTTGTTTCATATGGAGAAGAGAAGTGGCCTTGAAGTGTATGGAAGTGTTGTACTTTGTAGCTATTGTCACATATTCAGGAGAAACATGGGCATTGAATGTAAGAGAGACAAGGAGAGCATGTCACCAGGAGAAACATGGACAGTGAATGTAAGAGAGACTAGGAGAGCATGTTGGCTGTCACCAGGAGAAACATGGACAGTGAATGTAAGAGAGACTAGGAGAGCATGTTGGCTGTCACCAGGAGAAACATGGACATTGAATGTAAGAGAGACAAGGAGAGCATGTCACCAGGAGAAACATGGACAGTGAATGTAAGAGAGACTAGGAGAGCATGTTGGCTGTCACCAGGAGAAACATGGACAGTGAATGTAAGAGAGACTAGGAGAGCATGTTGGCTGTCACCAGGAGAAACATGGACAGTGAATGTAAGAGAGACTAGGAGAGCATGTTAGCTGTCACCAGGAGAAACAAGGACATTGAATGTAAGAGAGACTAGGAGAGCATGTTAGCTGTCACCAGGAGAAACATGGACATTGAATGTAAGAGAGACTAGGAGAGCATGTTGGCTGTCACCAGGAGAAACATGGACATTGAATGTAAGAGAGACAAGGAGAGCATGTCACCAGGAGAAACATGGACAGTGAATGTAAGAGAGACTAGGAGAGCATGTTGGCTGTCACCAGGAGAAACATGGACAGTGAATGTAAGAGAGACTAGGAGAGCATGTTAGCTGTCACCAGGAGAAACAAGGACATTGAATGTAAGAGAGACTAGGAGAGCATGTTAGCTGTCACCAGGAGAAACATGGACATTGAATGTAAGAGAGACTAGGAGAGCATGTTGGCTGTCACCAGGAGAAACATGGACATTGAATGTAAGAGAGACTAGGAGAGCATGTTGGCTGTCACCAGGAGAAACATGGACATTGAATGTAAGAGAGACTAGGAGAGCATGTTAGCTGTCACCAGGAGAAACATGGACATTGAATGTAAGAGAGACTAGGAGAGCATGTCACCAGGAGAAACATGGACATTGAATGTAAGAGAGACTAGGAGAGCATGTTGGCTGTCACCAGGAGAAACATGGACAGTGAATGTAAGAGAGACTAGGAGAGCATGTTAGCTGTCACCAGGAGAAACAAGGACATTGAATGTAAGAGAGACTAGGAGAGCATGTTAGCTGTCACCAGGAGAAACATGGACATTGAATGTAAGAGAGACTAGGAGAGCATGTCACCAGGAGAAACATGAACATTGAATGTAAGAGAGACTAGGAGAGCATGTCACCAGGAGAAACATGGACATTGAATGTAAGAGAGACTAGGAGAGCATGTCACCAGGAGAAACATGGACATTGAATGTAAGAGAGACAAGGAGAGCATGTTAGCTGTCACCAGCAGAAACATGGACATTGAATGTAAGAGAGACTAGGAGAGCATGTTAGCTGTCACCAGGAGATCTTGCCGTGTGCGAACCACAGTTTGAGAACCACTTGTCTAGAGTAATTATAACGATTGATACTTGGCAGCCCACAGAGCCGTGAGTCAAGACGTACCTTGGCTAATCACGCATATAGTACCTGCATACACTATCAGAGGCTTATCCTGTTTTAATTATTCTACAATTACACGTAACAAACGTGTCGTTAGCATGTAAACACCCGCATTAGTGGTTACATGGTCTCGTGCGTCATACCTTGAACTGGATTTCTAGGGACGGGGGAGATCGGCCGGGTTCAAATCTCGGTCGGGTGTATTGTGGACTTTTTTTCCTTAAATAGTTTCCTTTTCTACTTCCACGCCGTTTAGGGTATATTTACTGTAAAATTTTACCTTCCTCATCCCTAAAATATCAGCGTAATTAATATTTACACACACACACACACACGTATAACTCAAAATGGGTGTTAAAACCCGATAAAAGAAAGATATTACATAAAAGACCTGAATAAAATGAGACATAATCACGCGTATATTTGAGTTTTTATTGTAATAACTGTCGTTCTGATGTGAAATCACCGATGAATAATGTTTCGTATAATAAATAGGGGTGCAGTCTTAGGTTAAGTTGTAGACTCTAGCTCATGTGCTCTGAAGATACGTTTCAGGGACCCAAATAAAATAGTTATAGCTATTCTATATCAAAATAAATGAAGCCCAGAGAACAACATATTTTTGAGTTTCAAATTATGTTTGTATTTCTAACTTAATAATAATGTTTTCGACAAACGGGGAATTCCCATTACGTATCTCGTGAATCCTTAAAATACCACAAAGCGGATTGAGATTTTATTAATCAAAGGTGTTTACGTGCACATTTTGGGTCAGTTTATTATACCAATACACGACTTAAGTAGTTAGTGGGGCTTACTGAAACAATTTGACCTACTTTTCTCTGATAGGTCGCTATAAATAGATCTGGCCTCTGATTGGCTGCTATAATTAGACCTCCCTCCCCCCCCCCCTCCCCCCCCCCCCCCCCTCCCCCACCCCTCCGCTCTGATTACAAAATCTCCACCAGTTGATTACGAAATTTCCTCCCCTACACCCCCCCTTCCCCTACAACCCCCTCCCTACACCACCATCCCCTACAACCCCACCACACATTGAACATGTTGGTACTTGTGTGGGTCCTTTTTTTTCTTAATTATTGTTGCGTGCTAATTAATTATTCATGTCTGCTAATTGATTATTGATGTGTGCTAATTAATTATTCATGTATGGGTAGGGGAAGGACATTGGAGAATATTTTATTTGGATGGTGAGCATACGTCTCTGCACGAACCTCTCGCTACGACTGTCCTGCGTAGAATGGAGAGTATCTTTGCTGGTCGGCCGCTTACCGGGTAGTGACCACTGCGCATCACGGTTGCGCACTTTCCCCCTCCCCCCTCTCACCTCAATCACCCTGTGACGTCATCGAGAACCGTCGCTGGATCGACAAAACGTGTTGAGACAAGAATTGAGGTCATTGACCCGGGCAAGGGGTTTTCCTGGTGTTGCAACATGACCTTGAATAATGTCCCCCACCCCCTATTTGGTAATGGGTTTTCCCTGATGACTGGCGCCGGTTTGGCGGGTTGACAAGACAAGTCGAGACAAGAATAGATTGGGACCTCAAAACCTCGAGGTAATTGACCCTGTTCATGTTTGCTAGCCCAACAAGTCGAGACTCGTATCTACGTGTAAGGAACAGACAGGTTTTTTTTGCTTGAATAAAACACGATATTACAAAACATACATTTATTATACATTAAAGGTTTTACATACATATTATACACTTTTACAAGAATGACGCATATATTCGTTCATACGTTTTTCTACAGTGTCTTTTAGATGCGTTAGTAAAATTGTTTTTAGTTCACAATCCAGCATGTAATAGTCCAAACCGACGACTTGGCGTGTATAGTAGGTAGCACTGATAAGATCCAGGTTTCTGATGTGCGTTTCCACCGTAGGCTGCTCGAGATCGATGACATCCACTGATTCTGTAAGCGTGTCGCATACATCTACGACGAGCGTGTCGATCAAATCGTTGCAATAGCGTGCGACGGGTGTCGACCACATATCCCGGCGGTCGACGGCGACGTCGATGAGGTCCCACACCTCGCAAAGACGTGCCCAGCTAGGTGCTAGATAGGCGACCCGTTTGAGTCCTGCGTCTTGTTTCTCGCTGATGACGACCATACGGTCACCGCACATGCGTCGCAAAGAGATTTCATGATTAGTCAGACTAATCTTTTGAGGAGGTTGCGTGTTGCTGAAAAACTTTGATATGACAGACTTGTAGCTGCCCAGTTCTTGCCACTCTGTACGGTTAAACACCGCACAATTCCCTCCACATTTTTCTAGCTGGACATAGGGCGTAAAGTTGTTCTTGACGCTCATGCCGACGATGACTCGCTTGGCGTCGACTTCGTCCAGCGGAAACAGAGTGTTGAAAATACTGGTGATGGCGAGCGGCTTCACCGGCTTTGCTTTGCGGGCGCAAACGTCTTGACCTTCCATCGCTTCGACGACTGTCACGGTTATGGACGGCACGCCGCCGTGACGCCCCTTTTATAGGCGCACGCTGATTGTACGCAGCCTCTTGAGGGGCGGCAGGAGCCTAGCTTCTTGAAAAATGTGTTGTAATATCTCACCACCTTAGCGTCGTTGCCTGTATGATTGGTGGGTGAGAATAGGGCTAGGAAAGTTTTCATCGGAATGTTCTGGGCGCGATAGAGAAGGTACATGAGACAGTAATGCCCGCAAACGTCCGAGGCTATGCTTTGAAGTTGTAGCGTGCTATGAGACGTGCGGGAAGTGTTTTTTCGTATAAATGCCAGATGCGACTTTATACGCGGCGGAAATCCATAACTGTCAAAATATTCTCCCACGCCGTTCTTGTCGATAAAGATGGCGACCCAATGCGTCCCAGGCTTGGTATGTGGATCCGTGTTGATGACGAGAGCGGCAGGTCGCGCTATTCTTGCGGGTAGTTGATCAGCAGGGAAAACACCCGACCGTACAGAACGGAACCACGGGCTTATTTTCAGCGCACGTCTTATGGTGTGCGTGTCCATCTTCAATCATCCAGTCTCGAAGTCCCCAAACGATGGAGGCCGAACAGAAATTCCAAACAGAACTATGTGCCATGCACATGGTGCGACCCAATTTAAGTGTTTTCAAAGACGAACAACCTCTATCGTACAGATCTACGACGGGCGTAGGCGTGTATTTGACTAGAAACTTTTTCTTTTCTGCTCCCTTGACGTAGACGGTTTCTGCACGTGCTGTGGCGCGGGAGATGAGGGATTCGAGCAGGCTGTAATCCACATCACCGCTATCCCAGGGAATACCGTGCAGCTTGTTGACGATATAGTCGGCTTTCTTTTTGGCCGCCGGTGAAAGTTCCTCTATAGCGAAGGGGGGCTTTAACACCCAATGTTGAAGTAATGTTCCGCATACAGATAAAACACTCAATTCCTTGACGATAAACTGCTTGCTGTCGTCGATGAAGCTCTGGAAATCCACAATGACGTCCATGATTTAAATGACGTGTGTAAGGGGCGGGAAGCCGTTTATATTAACTCCCATAATCGGTCACGACGTTTCTGTCCTTGTCGATGGTGATGATGTTGGCAAACTCCCCGTACACGATACAGTTGACGGTTTCGGTGAGAGCTCTGGTGAAGCTCACTTCGATGCTCAGAGAGCCGTGCCTCGTCAAATTCCAATGTGATGTCATGTGGGCTGACAGATTAGGTGTGAGATCGAAAGCCATTAGATGATATCCCTTAGGGAAGGCTTCTCGTGTGATGTCGCTACCCTCGTTCATGAAATGGATACCCGTTCCAGAAAACAGTGTGTGGTAGGACATGACATAGATGCCGTTTGAAAAATCGGGCTGTAACGGTTTCGACGGCACTTGTTCTCCGTCCACGTACAGCGAGAAATGGTTCATGCCGTAGGTTTGGAAGTTGAACGGGTTCTTGGTGGCGTCTCCGTTGAACGCTGCGTTTGATACAAAGCCCACGATGCATCGTTTGGGTAGTTGTCCGGTGAATACGTTGTCCAGCGATTTCCCTTGTACACCCGTAGGAATAGTGAGTGTTTTTACTTCCACGCGGGTGATGGGATACTTTGCGGGACTGACGTTTAATGCCTTGGCATGTGCCAACAGTATAGAAGGTGCTACTTTGACACGTCGCACTAGAAGGCCTGCTTCAGCGATGTGAACCTTATAGTGTGGGAGTTCAGGGACGGCCATAAGACTGAACCCGTCTCTGGACCGGACCAACTTGACTCTGAGTTCGGTGCCGTTCAAAAGGTATTTCTCTTGGTTAAATACATCACCGTGTAGATACCCCAAAAGATCCACCGTCTTACTTTTGGCTGTTAGACTGCGACGGGCCTCAAATCCTTTGTTGCCTGCGTTAGTCTCCTCAAAGGTTCCGGGGCTGTCTGCGAACCAGAGACCGCAAGTCAAATGTGTTCTTTTAGCTTCACCGTTGTAATTGAGCAGCGTTTCAATGTACGATCTATAAGCATACGTGTTGCTGGGCGGTGAGACTAGTTTTTGGTTTAAAAACACATCCACCTGCGTGAATAGCGAATGCAACCAGTTGTTGACGGGAGCGATTTGATCCACCTCTGTGAAAGAGCCACCGTCGGGTTTCACGATGGCCGCCCTGAGATAGAGCATAGTCTGTGAAAGATCGATATAGAACTCGCCTTGACCGGTAACGGTAAATTCTATGGGTGAATCATCGGTGAGTGAAGAGACAGGTTTGTACTGGATCCATTGTCCGCTTTCGAGACTGGTTTGCGTGGGTGGGACTGAAAATAGATCGAGTTCACTGCTGGCACACTCGCAGGACTGGGGGTGTAGAAACGACATTTCAACTGAAAATATCTACAGCTTCTTTCTTGACCTTTTTACGTCGGGTAACGGCTGAAGACTGACGCCGGTGCTTCTTACGACGCCCTTTATAGCCTGAGCCGGTCATCAGTGTGCCGATCTTCTGCTCCGCCTTGCGTTTCAGGTTTGTTCCAGCCTCGCCGACACGCTGCCGTAGAGCCTCTTTGAAAGGACGACGCTGATTGGCGACGTCGGAGAGCACGTCGATACCCGTATGAAGGGCTTGTTTTCCTATGGCTTTAGCGCCACTTCTCAGCAAAGGTACGACGCTCTTGAATAGACCGCTGAAAAAACTTCCTATTCCATGTCCACGTTGATAGGGAACACCGTGGTAGATCGAAGATATTCCCGTTCCAGCCTGGTTGACGTAGTATCTTTGGTAAGGACAGTTCATGTTGAGCGGCGTCGAAAATGAAGTTTCACGCACACTTTTCCAAACTCAAATGGTACAGGTTCACCAGTGTCGGTCCTTATATTGATTTCCAGGCTTTCAATTTCTCTTCTAAGTACTGGCACGTAGTGCATCGGATCGTAGCTAACTGTCTTATGTATGCCGTAGAGATAGTTTGCGTTGTTGATACCGACGATACGTAAAAGCGGTGCCACAATGTCACCCACGGGTTGAGGATCGATGATATCAGTGTAGACGTACATTTGCGAGGGCAAGCCTAGTAGAATGTTGGCGGCGTACGGTGACTTTGGGACTTTGATCAGATTAGTATTAGGATCGAAACCGAGCTGTAGACTTAGTTGATTAGATAGCTCCAGCAGCTGTACATTTGGTGAAGAAGAAACAACGTCCACTTTTTTGTTGGTGCTTGTGTACTTGAATACAACTCCAGAATCCCGTTTAAACGCCTCTATTTCGTTTAGGGCTTTGACCATTTCTTGGATAGTGCTATAGTTTCCAGGCGGGATGTGATCCTTGAATATTTGTTCCACACCGTTAGCGTCAACCCAGTTGTACCATACAATGTTTCTGCCCTCGGGTACGGTGGTGAAAGAACATGGATATTGGAATTCGGCGAGAGCTACTTCCCACTGGCCGTCGAGTGTAAGACGGTAGGGTAGTTGCGTGGTGAAATTCGTGAGGGTATTTTTCGGGAAATATCCCATAGAGCTATCGCTCGGCAAGGTGAGGTAAAACTGGTCCTTCATGGTAGGGCGCTGACGTAACTGGCAGGAATCCAAGAATTAAACTTGGCGGGGTAACCTTTCCACTGCACGTACACTTTCTTTCTGGCG
This sequence comes from Timema podura, assembly GCA_033556935.1. Taxonomy (NCBI): domain Eukaryota; kingdom Metazoa; phylum Arthropoda; class Insecta; order Phasmatodea; family Timematidae; genus Timema; species Timema podura. Next base: position 10,364,304 of record JAVRXN010000007.1, on the reverse strand, counting down.
CCCTTACCCTTGACGCGTAGTATTTTATCAACTTTAAAAGTTTCGGGAAGACGTACGCGTTGCAATTCGGGTTCGTAAAACGTTCCCTCCACCTCCTCGCCGTCAAGATCGGTCACTCTGTAGACGACTGGTTGCCTCAACACGACGCTGCTGACTTTGAAAATTTCTTCGCTCCAATTGCTTTCGTAGCCCTTTTCAAACAGCATTTTGGATTTGCTAATACGCACCGTGTCACCGACTTTGAGTTTTGGTTTACTATTCGAGCTTGGGCCCCGTTTGCCGTACAGATTATCTCTGACTTGAAGCACGTTGGTTTCTGAAACGTCGGCAGGCGCCATCTTGATACTGGAATGTTTTGCGCCGTTGTAAGCGTCGACTAGATCTTGGAGGACGTCCACGTAGCGATACGTGTTATTTTTGGTAAAGTAGCGCCACATGCGTCCTTTCAGAGTTCTATTGAATCGTTCCACGATGCTTGCCTTCACGTCTGGATTATGAGTGGTGTAGTAATGCACGCCTTCTTGCTTGAGAAATTTCCGGACTAGACGTGCCGTGAACTCTGTCCCCTTGTCCGTCTGTAAACTTAGAGGTTTACGGCCGCTTTGTTTGAAAATGTTCCGAAAGGCGTCTCTCACGACGCTCCCCGTCTTGGACGGAAGCGTCCTCGCCCAGGCCATCTTGCTAAACACGTCGATGACGGTGAGCAAGTACACAGCACCGTCGTTGTATTTTCCGAGACTTCGCATATCGTTGAGATCAGCTTGCCAGAGATCGTCAATGTTTGACACCACGTACTTGTTGCGTGGAAACTTTTTTATCACCGGCTTGTGGAGGGTGTAAGCGTCCTGCGCACGAAGCCATTTTCGTACTTTGTCGGGATCTTTCTTGGACGCCTTTATGAGCGACGCCGCCCCTGCAAACCCAGCAGGATGAGAAGGGTCGTAGTAGATGTCGGCTAAACGGGGCATTAAGCTCTGAACGGCAGCCACCTGTTTTCGTCCACCCTTTTCAGTTTCTTCTTCTTAGGGCGTTGCGACGGTGTAAGTGGTTGAGGTACGGGCGTCGGATCTCTAATGGGCGCCAAACGTTTCGGATTTACAATAAATTCTTTCGGGATGTTTATTTTTTGAAGTGCAGTGAGAAACTCTCGCCACCCCGTCGGCTCGCTGTGTCTTCTTGCTCTGACCAGATCGTTGACTAAATCCACAATGTTAGATCCACGGAGAGGTGTATCGTGAATACTCACTTCCCCGTCTTCGTCCCAAGAGATACCGCCCCTGGAATTAATATGTTCTAGTAAAAGCTCGGCTTTTTTACGTGCCTGTACTGGTACAGTATTGAGTACAGCCGCGATGGGAAGTACGGGGACGGTCGCGGTGATATTTTCAGGCGGTGGAGGTTGTTGACTAAAGTGTAGATAGCGCTGCAGCACTTGTTGGTATAAAGTCCATTTAGACTTGTCATCAAGTTTTGAAGCGAGGATTTTTTTCATTTCCTTGTCCAGCTCGGAGACCACTAGATTTGTGGCCGATACCGCTTGTTGGTGGTGTTGCTCGTAACGGTGTAATGTTTCCGGGGACACCAATATCATTTTTTTCGTGTGTTCCATTATCTACTTGTTGAATAAGGAACCGAGGACACCGCTGATTAATGGGGCTAAAAGTAAGGGCAGGAACGCTCCTCCTTTCTGAACGAGCAGACGTCTCTTCTTCTTCCAGCACTCTCCTCGTTTGACCAGCTTGCGCAACACCTGCTTGTGAGCACGTAACTTTGTCTTCTGCGCATTTTTCAACGGCACCCTCCCTTTTAAAGTGTTGTAGGCACACTCGCAAACAGAGTCAATCAGTTTCTTGTCGGCCGTTTTCAACAAGGCTACACGTTGCTGTGGGTTCATGCGATGCATCGCACGCAGCAGCGGGGCTTGCTTCAGCACTTTGGGACTCATGGTTATGAAATGATATGTAATTGGGACGTGTCGGTGTTTTTATAGCTTTTGCGTGGTAGGTACACGCAGCACCCGACATTTGTGCGGGTTCTATATCTAAACCATTCGGGTGTACCTTGTTTAAAATCTAACAATAGATACCCATGAGGAGTACTTGTAGCGTCAGCGTAAGCCTCCTGTAAAATACGGGGGTTTTCAGGACACACTTGACGTGCAAAGTGTTGAATCTGAGCTTTATCCCTGGGATTTTTAAAAAGCACAATATAATGCGCGTTTAAGGAAATGTCTCTTTGACCCTTGCCCTGGTGGAATATATTTTGCGTAAGGTACATGACGCTAATATTTTGATGGTGGCATCCTTTGGTGAAAAGATCGACGACCACTTCGTTGGCTTCACGCATCAGATCGTCCAGGATAATCAGTTGTGGAGGAGAGTCATCACAGGTGTCATCCATTTCCGGTAAACCCTTACAGAATATGACAGACCCGTCTTGTTCGAATCCCGGTTGCCATAAAGCATAATACCAGGTGATTTTATCAAATTTAACGTCACACATTGTGTCCAGGTGACGGATAAAGTCGGCTACAAAATGGGACTTTCCACAGCCTGAAGGGCCGCTGATGATGGCCGAAAATGGATGTTTCAACTTGTCCATAATGTTTAAGACTGAGCTTATAAGCTAAATGAACTTGTATTTATAGGATAGATGGGTGGGGGTGTAGACGTTAAAACACAAACATAACAATTTTTATAATATTTAATTACACAAATCAATGTTTTTACAAATTTTATTTCACACAATTATTTACACAGATCAAAGTTTTTACAAATATATCTCACACCATGAAAAATATTTATTTACACAAATCATAGTTTTTTACAAATATATCTCACACCATGAAAAGTATACTTTGAAAAATATTTATTTACACAAATCAAAGTTTTTACAAATATATCTCACAACATGAAAAATATTTATTTACACAAATCATAGTTTTTACAAATATATCTCACAACATGAAAAGTATACTTGGAATATTTACACAAATCAAAGTTTTTACAAATATATTTCCCAACGCGAAAAGTATACTTTGAAAAATATTTATTTACACAAATCATAGTTTTTACAAATATATCTCACTCATGAAAAGTATACTTGGAATATTTACACAAATCAAGGTTTTTACAAATATATCTCACACTATGAAAAGTATACTTGGAATATTTAATTACAAATATATCTCATACCATGAAACGTATACTTGGGATATTTATTTACACAAATCAAAGTGTTTTTTTACAAGTATATCTCATACGATAAAAAAGTATACGTGGAATATTTATTTACAAAAATTATATATATATATATATATTATGGAAACAATAATCAATTTCTTGAGCTCGTAGCGGGAATAGTGGCCTCGGTACTAATTTTATAAAGTCCGGTTTAAAAAGTATTTTAACATATGGTTTCAAATTTGATTAGAATTTAAAATATATATACAAACAAATTTGACTAGAATTAAAATATATACAAACAACTAATTTTATTTGACTAGATATAACCAGGTAGGTGGAGATTTATACTGGCGGATAAAAAAATATAAAAAAAGTATCCCGGATGCATAAAAAAATAAAAAAAATATGCTTGTTTTCATGCAGAAAAAAATATGAAAAAAATTTCAAATCTTTGAAAAATGGTATGTCAGTGGAACTGTCTAGAGTGAAAGACTAAAAAAGATGATTATTCAGCCCGTCTAAATGATCACCTTTTAGTTGTGACGAAGGCGTTTACAAGGACTCTGATACCCAAACGGCAACGTATTATAATCATCGGTTATCCGCCGTTTGGTGTACACAGGCCGGTAGACTTTATTCTGCGAAACGGTACATACAGTCGCAAGACCTTTTCTTACAATTTTGTGCGGTATCTGTATGTATCTTTCCGCGGCCTGTTCGGTGACCATCGCTTTCAAAACGTCAAAATTAACGTCGTTCCGGTTGCCATAGTTTATAGTGATACCGCGAACCTTGCATACCGTTTTTGTTTTGGCAGGGTCGCCACCAACGCAAACTCGGTACGCGTAATTCTTGGGACCGCCAGATACAAAGGCGCTAATGTAGCTTCCCGGACCGTAATCTTGAAGTTCGTCAGTGAGGTCACCTAAAAAGTCTCCGGTCGGTGGACTCCAATCGCCGGGGCGCTCCGTGAATAGAACGCTATCTGTATCATGATACAAAACGCGGTCCCCCAATTTTTCAAGGATGCTGTATAAGTGCAACCTAGCCATAGCAGTCGTGTAGCACGCCACCGCCACACTCGTGTTAGGGTTAGGGCGCAACGCGTCACGCGCATCCTTGTAATTGAGGAACATAACCTCATCATTTACATCAATGACGCTGTCCACGGTGATGTACGGATCCGTTAGGTACTTGTGAATGCCCTGATAGTCGTTGACAACGGCTACGTGTGGTAAATCGGGTCTTTGCCCAAACTTTCCCCATAGCGAATTTAAAAAGAGTTTAGCCAGAGTGCGGAGACCAGGGTTTTTACAAACAGAGCCGAAATCGAGTTTTACCCCCTCCCTTTCCTCATAATTTTGAATGTAAGCTAACTTCTCATCTTGTGAGGTACACCACTCTGGCCATCCGCTGGCTTCTTGTTTGATTTTCAAAAAAGTATCAATGTAGCCGTGAAACAAGCCGCCAGAACGTGTCTGACGGTCGTAAACAGATACATTGTACTCCCACACTTCGTGTACGGCTTCAACGGTGTAGCCTTTCTCAACGGCTTTCCGGATCTCGTCAATCACCCAGACACCTGTCAACCAGCGATCTTTTTTGTCGTTGTGCTGACACGCGCCTTGGTTTTTCTCCTCCCCGCATTTCCTGCACAAGATGAACATTAACTTGTCGTGCATCCGTGTAGGTAATACGGGCATGAATAAATCCCGCGGAGGCGTCACTGTAACTTTGGCTATGCCTTCTACTTTATCTATAGCGGGACAATTTGGTTCCAAGTGAATTTTGGGGTGGCCGATGGGGTATTTTTTGTACTTGCAAACGTACGGATACAACGAACACACATCCAAGTACTTGATCTTCTCTCCACAAGAAAGGTCTGCTTCGTGGAAGAGTTTGATACAATTTGTACGCCCGCCAAAGAATGCGTCCCTGGGACTGAGGGGCTCCTTGCTGTACACCTCGTGCCTGAGTACAAATTGTTTCAAGTCCTTGTCTGTGCGTTTCATCGCATTAAACGTACACTCCCACATCTCTACGACCGTGTAGCCAGCATTCTTAAACTTTTCAACACAAGCCATGGTCGCTTCATAGCGCGTCTCCATGGTCTCGTGGGGACTGTTTTTGATAGGGGTGGTCCTGCCCGGATAACAGAGAGGGCACCCGTGCCAATAACAGCCCCAAAACTGAAAGACGGTGGTGGTATCTCCAGCTTTAACAACGCCGTCTACACGTCGCCCTAACACATATTCCTCACGGCCGTTACCCGCATGAAGAATAGAGACACCGCGTTGATGGGCCTCCCAGCAGAGCCATTGTACAGCTATGTGCGACTGTTGGTCTGCGCACCGGTAGCCACCGTTAGGGATAATACCGATAGTATTCTCCTTAAGATGACTACGGCGGTAAACCAACATGGCCGCTCCAGCGATAGTACACGCCTCCCTGAAAGGATCCACCTTTGCTTTTTCAATAAGCATATCTCTAAACTTTAGGCAGGCCTTCCGTAGGATCTCTACGTCTTTCACGCAATACAGTTCCAACTCGCGGTTAAAATCAAAGACATAATTTTCTTTGACCAACGCGTCATACCACTTCTCAAAGTGCTCCTTTCCCTCAACTGACATCTCCCCGATGCCGTAATCCTCCTTTGGCGGCAAGGGACCCCTATACCCCGCGTTTTCTTTTTTATTGAAAAAATGGGGGAAATGTCCCTTGGCCAAAGACTCGTCCAGGCCGAATGTCTTGGGCATCTTGGACAACGACATGGGGAGAAAGTTCAGCGAGTCAATAAAGTGGAGCGGGCCGTAACGCATGGACATGATTTTCCCACCGTTCATTATAAGGTCTGGAGTCCATTTTTTTACCTCCATCATATATTTTAAAATAAAATTCCCATCATACCCTTTTGAATTTTGAGCAAGGAGGGTGATATCCTTAAATTTTGAAGCTTTAATTTGTTCTATAAATCCGAAAAATTGGGCCATTGTGGTATCACCCCCGAATATGCGAGTCCTATCGCCCCCGCAATCGGTGCAATGATTGTCATTTGCATCTATATGAAGGCAGGCCTTGCAACATGTCTGCACGACACATAGGTTAGGTTCGTGCAAGTACGTGTTTACCGCACCTTTAAGAAGAGTTTCTTGTCTGCATTCAAAATCATAGAATACAAACATGAAATTGTTCTTTTCCAGTGACGGCTTGAACGGGGCTTGCTTCATATAACAGAAATGCCCAAAAGGACGATATGAATCACATACTCTACAAAAAGTCTCATAACACCTATGTGAATAATTTGATCTTTCCAAACTGAAAAATTGCCCACATACCTCGCAAACCTTTTTGACGTCACAGACCGACCTGTGACCTCTGCAAAAACCGGGACGTTTATGGTTATCAAAACATGTCTGGTTTGTGAACCAACGCCCGCAATCTTTGCAGACCACAGATTGACCTCCACTGCAAACCGCTTTAGCGTAGCACTTTTTACACGCGGACTCGCACTTGTGCGCGTTCTTTGTGTTGAACGGCACACGGCACTCGCGGCAAAAGTACGAGCACTTAAAGGCGGCTGTCAAGGATGTTATGACGTCAAAATGGTTTTGCTTATCGTCGTGAAAATACAAATCAAGGTAGCCCTTAAAGGAATGGTCGGCGGGAGTAAGCCCTTCATATAGGACTTGTCTCCCGCGACGTTCCCTGAACACCGTGATTTTGTATTCGGAGAGGTATGTTTGAAATTGTTTCAGCTCGGTCAATCCACCACCTTTCAAAAGATTCACACGGGCATTATGGCATAGTTCCTCTGCTTCATATTTTTGAATAGGACGACCCATTTTGATTTGTCTAAAGGTGTTCACATCCATACATCCTGGCTCTCTTTTATTATCACATACAGCCTTGGCAACAACTAATGCACGGGCAAGACAAAGTGTGTCGCCATTTTGAATAGTAATTATTCCTTGGTTTTTACGGCTATATGTGCTAGCGGGAGAGAGTTTATCACAATAACGTGCACTCCCGCGAGGCTCCTTAAAATGGCAGAGTTTAACGTACAATGGTGCTGTACTCAAAAACAAGCTATTACTCTGCAACACGCGACTTACGTTATCGAGCACGGCTCGAGCGTCTAACTGATCTGCTCGTCTAAAAGAGACGTACACAGGGTTCAACGTCGAGTCCGTGCTGTTTAAAAGTAAGCCTACATGATCATCAGCGCTTACACCATGGTCCTGCAGCCGATTGAGCAAATTAGTAATTTGTTCTTCAAGCCAACTTAATGCGTCACGATCGCTTGCTGGAGCACCAAGATGTACGGTAACTTCTCTACCGGTATAAAAGAAACGCCTCAACTGCTTAATTCTCTCTTCGACGATACGAAGAGGGAGGCCTTGGTTCAAAGCTCCACCTACCTGGTTTACCGGGCCACTAATTCCCGTCTGGGGTGCCGAAGATGGCCCTGCTACCACCGCCACGGGTTGTGGGGAACCCGTCTGCCTCGCCGTAGCTGGGGCTCGAACACCTTCTCCCGGGCTCGGAGGCGGTGCTCGCGCGGCTGGGTGAAGGGGTGTCATGGCCGGTGGCTGCGAGAGGACGGCACCGCCATTTTCACTCTCCAGTTGAACTATAACACACAAGCACGTGTCAAAGTAAACACTTTAACAATAATTGTTCCAAATATACGCGTCTTTAAATGCTGCCACAATTTCAGACTAATTTTGGTATTTATAACACCGCAACATTCTTAAAGTGTTTGTTATAATACAGTAACAATGGCCCCTCCGGTTTATGAATGGTTAAACATACATTTTCAACTTCGTCAGGGAATCGAGCCCTGCACCCCTAGTTCAATAGGGACACGACTAAAAAAATTATATAATTTCCCTGGTTAATTATTATGCATGTATATATTTTAATACCATTTAAAATCTGTATACAAATATACGCGTAATTTTTCTCTTTAAATGCTGCCACAATTTCAGACTAATTTTGGTATTTATAACACCGCAACATTCTTAAAGTGTTTGTAATAATACAGTAACAATGGCCCCTCCGGTTTATGAATGGTTAAACATACATTTTCAACTTCGTCAGGGAATCGAGCCCTGCACCCCTAGTTCAATAGGGACACGACTAAAAAAATTATATAATTTCCCTGGTTAATTATTATGCATGTATATATTTTAATACCATTTAAAATCTGTATACAAATATACGCGTAATTTTTCTCTTTAAATGCTGCCACAATTTCAGACTAATTTTGGTATTTATAACACCGCAACATTCTTAAAGTGTTTGTAATAATACAGTAACAATGGCCCCTCCGGTTTATGAAGGGTTAAACATACATTTTCAAGCATACAGGGAAACGAACCCAGGACCAATACCGACTAAAACGGCAATTATTATTTTCCCAGCGTTGTCTGATAATTTACAAAACCAAACGTGTCCCCCGTACCAACAGCGTAAGATTACTTTGGTGACAGATCCTTCCTTCTCTAGTATTTGGTGGCGAGAGAGAGGGAGCAGAAAGGCTTGCTTGCTCGCTAAGTGCCTTTTAATGCCATCTAGCGGGTGCGAGTTAAACAACAGTGGTTTGGGCCGGGGGGGGGAGGAAGAAAGGTTTTGCCAAAACAAGCTAAGTGTGTACTAAATTATATAATGACAAACTTACATATCATCGCGTCCAATTCAGCCCAAACATCGGGGAGAGAATTTGCAGAGGGCCACTGTTCGAGAATGGGCGTAGTACAATTGACGCTAGGCGTCGCGATGCAGGTGGCGGCTTCATTCACAGCTCCGGGCGCTCCTAATGCCACATTCTCAAGTAGCCCCTCATCCAGCCCGTACGGGTCCCAGTAATCTGAAATTAAATAAATACATATTAATTACTATCGTGAGAAAAAACTACACCCCCAACCATGCTCAAATCTAAAAAACAGGATTTTATTTACCCATAGACGAGCCGCCATCCGCCGTACAAACCCCATTATCGTTAAAAAACTCGAGCGGGTTCGCACTGTCCGACTCTACCGCTAATGTGGGTGTCGGGGGAGGGTTTTCTTGACACTCTGTCAAAGGAACAAATGCCGCTTTACAACAAAGACATAAAAAAAGCAAAATAGTAACGATTAAAATATACAAAATGATTTTAAAACATACCTGTATTGAACCAATCTTCCAACGCTTCGAAGCTCATTTTGATGTTTATCGCGATCAATCACTAAATTAAATGACCGGCTGGAATGATTTCAAGGGCTATTTATAGGCACATCAAAGGGCGTGCCGCATTGAAGGAGGTGATTGTGAAATTCACAGCTGTGCAGGCGCGAAAGGAGGCCGGTGTCTGTAAGTCCCGTTATGTTTCAGAATCTTCCCAGGTGTCAACGAAGACGGACGTGGCGGGTAGAAGCTCTGCCATGCAAGTGCGGATACACAAATCTTTTTTCACTCTCGCAAATGCTGATGCCCCATTATTTTGACTTAGATATTTAAAGCGTTACAGCATATTTAAAATAATTTCAAGGTCCCCCATACTTGTGAATTTTTGTAAATTTATATTATTACATCATAAATTTCTTTTGTTGTTTTAAGCGGGTAATTTTTTAATATTATGTCAACGAATATATTTTCAAACATTTAATGAATATTTTAAAATCTTTTTTTTGTTTAAGTGGCTTCAAGCCTAGCAAATACTGGAACACCTTTTCGCTCCGCAACGCCCTTCACTCGCGCAAATGTGGGGTGCAAATCAGTCAGAAAAGTGCATGCTAAACTTTTTTTCACTCTCGCAAATTCGGGGTGCATTGTTCAATGGTCGCATAGTCTAAGGCATCAGTACTGCCCGGTGTACTGAGATTTATTTTCTCACCCCGCACAAATATACATACTTTCTCGCTTTTTTTCACACAAATGCGTGTACACTTGATCCTTACTCATCCCTACTACCACCAAACGGGTAGTAAGAAACTGTGCACACCTACTTGTTTAATTCTAGACAATTAGCTATATAGTTTGCTGTTGTCCTGCAAATCAGCACTTATTTCACTCTTGCATATTACAAACTGGCAGGTAGTTCCAGCCCGCCTAAGAGATAGCATGACAAGCTTTAAGAGACAGTATGATTGTCCTAAATAGCTGTCAGCTCATTTAAAGCTCTCACAGTTACTTTTCCGATAAAAGATGGCATGAAAATCTCGAGGAGACAAAACTCTATCGTGTGTGATAATTATTTTTGTTGCGCCAAAAGTCCCTGGTCCGAATCCCGTATTCTTTTCATGGCGTGAGCTGAAACACAACAAGGTTATTTGGCATGGGGCGACGGATCACATCATTTTAGAAACAGGCCGGGGTTTGATCCCGCAGAAAGTTCCCTTAGAACGCTAATAAATATTATAGATTCCTCGAACGTATTTAGGGAGGTTTTCCATTCTCCCTCCTTACAAAATGTGTGTGCACTTCCTATAATTTTGGCTTGCGGTTTAAATGGCTAATTTGTTAGTGTGTGTATTATCGGTTCGAGCATTAAAATTGTATTTGCTATTACTTATGAATATATTATTTCAGCGGACATTAAATTTATTTGTTGTTTAAGTGGTTTTTGACAAAAAAGACTAGGTCCATGGGTAGCAATCTACCGTTACAATGCATCGCATGGTCTATGGCGTCCGCTGACAAAGTGATAGACACAAATGCGGGTACACTTTCTACCTGGGCTAGAAAAAGCTGGTCAACCTGTGACAGACATCCACGCATGTCGACGGTCGATACCAAACAATCAATTTTAGTAGACTTTTGTGTTGGGGATAGCGGCCCCCTCCCGCTCGTGTGAAGTGTGGTGATTTTATTTACAGCGCAGGGGTTCGATGTTCAAATCTTGTCGTAATTATTTTTGGTCGCGCTCGGGTGGGGATTTTCTATACTACCTCAGAGCAAATGCTGGTACGCATCTCGCCAAAGGATTTAGGACGCTAAAATGTATTGAGTATCTGGGGGTAACCATTCATCAATCTTAGCGCACTTCCTCACGCGACAGCTGTTGAAAAATAAATGCTAGATAACGGTACTTTCCTTAAACTCGCAGAGTCAAGGTAAAGGGTGGGGTGGGGGGGTTGAATGACACCGCGCCTGGGTTTCCCCAAACACTGACAAGGTAAAGGGGGTGGGGTGGGGGCTTGAAAGACACAGCGTTGGATTTCCCCCGACCTTGTGATTTCGTAATTCAAGGTAGCGCTCTACGCTAGTGAAAGGGAAGTCCCTGCAGACCCTGTCATTCAATATAAGCCATTCATTGCGAGTGCTTCGTCGCTGGGGAGAGCTACATTTCCCATCCAAATAAACAAGATGTATGTTCCCCAAATAAATAAATAAACTCCATAGTCCATCCCGATAATTAATAATTAATCATCAATTAACAATAATTAATTAGAAATCATCAATTAACAATAATTAATCATCAAGAACCAAAATGTCCTGGGGACTGTAGGGGGGAGGGGGTTGTAGGAGACGGGGTTAAGGGGAGGAAATTTCGTAATCAACGCAGGAGATTTCGTAATCAGCGGGGGAAATTTCGTAATCAACGCAAACGGGATTTCCCTGGGAGGGGCGGGGGAGGGGTGGGGGATGTTTGCTTATTGCAACATAAAATTTTCCACTGGGAGGCAACTGACCCCCTCCTACCCCCCTAAACATTGCCACTCAACGTCAGTGACGTAGGGATGGGGGGAGGGGGAAAAAGAGAAGGGAGAGGAGGTATGACGAGATGAGGGGGTTTGCTCGCATTCAACTGAGTGCTGCCAGAGGGCACGGTCATGCTGTCCTCGCGAGTAGGGTTGGTGAAAGGGGCCTTATGGTTGACTCACACTCTACACCACGCAGTCGTAGCGAGAGGTTCGTGCAGAGACGTATGCTCACCATCCAAATAAAATATACTCCAATGTCCTTCCCCATAACCCTTATATGAATATTTAATTAACAATCATTAATAAATAAGAAAAAAAAGACCCACACAAGTACCAACATGTTCAACGTGTGGTGGGGGTGTAGGGGAGGGGGTTGTAGGGGGAGGGGGGAGGGGGTGTAGGGAGGAAATTTCGTAATCAACTGGTGGAGATTTTGTAATCAGAGCGGAGGGGTGGGGGTGGGGGGGGGGAGGGAGGGGGGGGAGGGGGGGTGGGGGTCTAATTATAGCAGCCAATCAGAGGCCAGATCTATTTATAGCGACCTATCAGAGAAAAGTAGGTCAAATTGTTTCAGTAAGCCCCACTAACTACTCTGACTTACAAACAAACTTATCACTAGCACAAACACAACGTCCATTTTCCTAACCACCAATGTATCACTGTTAAAGAGTAAGCCTCAATTTTCTTTTTCAGTCATGCTTGTAATCGAACCTGTGACCCTTTTCTTAAAAGACAGGTGCGCTAGCAACCAAGCTAAGGTACCTGACGTGCGTTATATTCTGTTATGCTGTTTCATATTATGTAATATTAATAACAATATTAATAACAATTTTTTTTGCACCGCATTCGGGTTATAAGCTTATGTACCAGTTATGCTAGTGTTATTATTATTATTATTATTATTAGCACCGCGTCTTACTACCCGTTCGGGTCGTACGCACTTATGCTAATGTGTAATGGTAGGGTGATTGTGAGATGAAATGGAGGACCTACAGTTTAACGTGGGATCCGAACCACGGTGGAGGCCTGGCATTCCTCACATTCACAAGTTGTGATCAATACACGTATTGTCAGAGGTGAAGGAAGGGTTTGGCAATCAGATAGATCTGTGCCGGGACCGAGGATTGAACCTCGGACCCTCAGCACAGAAGTCAGACACCTTACCCCTAGACCACCAGATCACCATTTATGCTAATTATTTTATGTATTAGGAAGGTTATGTTTAGAGGAAGTGTGCGCGCATTTGCGTGGAGAGAGAGAGAGAGAGTGGAAAATCATTTTTAAAAATAAACACTCTCAGTAGACCTGACCAAGATTTGAACCTTGATCTCCCCGTCATCGGCAGTCTAGCCTACTAAGAGAATAGTGCCTTATACCATGCGGCCACCAAAGCGGGTTAAAAATATTTTATCTAGGCTTTTACTTCTGATCTTTTAAATCTATTCAGCAAACTGGAAAAAAAAATTAAGTTTAGGACAATTTTCTTTTAAATCCTAACTTCATCATAAAATAAATATTTATAACCCGAATGGGTAGTAAGTGAGATGGTGTGCACAAAATATTAAAAAGTGAAGGTGGCCGAAATGTAGTCTATAATTTATTCAATCCATTTTTGGTTGAATTAGCCAAGGTTCTAAAATGTGTAGCTATTATATAAATATAATATGTTGATCTTTATGTTTTACTTGTCTAACTAACCCAATCATAAAAAATAAATGGTATTGTGCCCCGCGCTCCTAAAATAGAGACAGTTACTAAAAACTAGAAGGATTTGTGAAATAAAATAATATACACTGTTACAGAAACAAGGAGCCTAAATTAAATAATATTACACTGTTAAAGAGTGTGTCCACCAAAAAGTATAAGGATCGATTTAATTTCCAAAGAATTTATTAAAAAATATAAATATTGGATTATAGCTCAGAAACTACTGAATTTTTAAAAATATACTTCAAATAAAATAGTTTTATATTTAATGGTACTACATCTTTACAATGATAAATTATTTCGTGTCTCAAATATCTGGAGATGTGATCAAAATTTGAAATTTCTGCATATGTAAAATTCCCTCAAAGTCATTTTCATGGAAAAATTTAAATTGCCATTTTGTTTATAATGTTAAACAGTGTCTAGATACAAAAATGTAATTAAATCTTTAGAGCGAGTTTTGAGAAAATCGATTTGTTCTCTTTTCGCCCTTCAGTAAACTACCCTTAATTTTAGGGTAAATTATATCCAATTCGAAAAAAACCCTCGGGTGGGGGGGAAGGGTTGGGGGACCTCATGAAAACCCTAGGTACCAAGTTTTAGCCCAATCGGTAAGACAGACAGACAGCATCACGAAAACAACTTTTTTGATTCCATGAAACGTAGACATATTTTATCAAAATCTCGAGTAAGAATTTTTTTTACAATCACAATATTTCTCTCTCCGAGGGGTCGAGTGAGTATTAAGCTATTCTACATTAAGATAACAGAATTAAAATATTTTGCAAAAAAAAAAGTCACTTGTACTATTTTGCTTCTATGCCGTAACACCGCACGTGTTTGGCACACATAGTAGAAAACTGCATGTGCAAAAAAACCATTCATTCATAGCTTTTTTTTTATGTTACTACCCCTTTCTCCCCTCCTTACGTTTGCAGATTACGTGTGACGTCACAAGGCCGTGCAAGGACGTCTAGTTTCGCACATTCTCTCTCTCTCTCTCTCTCTCTCTGTCTTTGCAAGGTCGAACGACTGTTTGTTTTATTTTTCGCGCGTGGTTTATTTTTGCACACGTCTCACTCACACTCGTGTTAAGGTAGGTCGTGGAAGAAGAATGTGGAATGAGTCATCAACCAGTTCGCGCCTCTTCTTTTTGTGTGTGTGTGCCATGTTTGCTAAAAAAAAACGCGACCAGCATCAACGCTCAGAACGTTATCGTAGGTCAAGGTCTAGACAAATATATGTATATATTATACAACAGTACCATATGGAGAGGGGGGATGAAGGGGGAACCAACCCGAGCTTTGTAGAAAACAAAAACAAGATGAAGGCTCTTGTCTCGCTAAAAACAAGTTTTGCAAAACAGCGCTTTGTTTGTTCTTGGCAGCGGATTCAAGGGGGGAGGGGATGGTTTGGGCTAACAGAGTAGGGGAAGGGGTGCGAAAAACAAGATGACGAGGTGTGAGGGGGGAAGGAGAAAAGGCATCATCACGGATGTTCAGAATAATTTTTGTCGTATATCCGGCGGGGAGTTGCGCGTTGGCCGGGAGTGGAAAGTTTCCGGGTCGTGTCGTCGTCTTATAGATTGTGCACGGTGGTGACCGAGATGGTTTCTTATTGGCTGTCGGGATAATTCACAATTAATTAGCGTCGACAAATGTTTTAGTGATGTTACGATACAATGTGTGACGCGGCGGATATTCAATCATTCTTCAGGTATGTGAAACCTTTACTTTAGTTCGACCAACACAAAATATAGTAAATTGTTTAATCTAAGGGATAGGAGTATTGGGGTGAGGAATGGCCAACAACTGGCTGCACCACGTCTTACTACCCGTTCGGCTTATACGCACTTACGTTAATGTACAATGGTAGGGTGATTGTGAGATGAAATGGAGGACCTACAGTTTAACGTGGGATCCGAACCACGGTGGTAGGCCTGGCATTCCTCACATTCACAAGTTGTGATTAATACACGTCTTGTCAGAGGTGACGGAAGGGTTTGGCAATCAGATAAATCTGTGCCGGGACCGAGGATTGAACCCAGGACCCCAAAATACACATCGGGTAAAATATTCCAAAGAATATTTCACGACCCGCTTCGGTGACCGCATGGTCTAAGGCACTACTCTCACCGATGACGGGGGGATATCGAGGTTCTAATCTTGGTCGGCCGTAGCCAGGTTGGTTTTTAAAAATTGTTTTCCACTCTTCCTCTACGCAAATACGGGTACATTTCTTCTAAATATAACTTCCCTATTCCCTAAAACTATTAACGTAATAAAGTAACATAAATGTATATCTATCTCTTTATGGAAGATATTCTGCTGAGTAATAAAATATTCACTACACAAATTACTACTACACGCCAAAAGGTCCGCCAAAAACGCAGGGATACCAAATAATTGGTCAAACATTTCCGCATATTTACAGCAATCATTAAAGTTTAAAATTAATTGATGTTTTACTTAATTAATCTATTTATAAGAATAATTATTATATATATTTTAATTAGTGAACGTTAAAACTAAAAATAGTTTTCCTTTGAGCAAAGATTTTCACTCTACAAAAATAAATGTAACCAATTACCTGAACAAAGAACACAACATATTCTTATTTTACAGCTTGTGTATATTTTATTTTATTTCCCTACAATCGTATTACAGTTTCATTAGATAAATAACGTTATTTTAACTAAGGTGGACGATAAATAGCAAATCGTATCTGCACTCTCAGTGCCCTGTAAGGGGTGCCTCAGCGCACTTGAAAGAGAATTCAGGCACCATCAAAAATATCTTCCGGCCTCAAAGTCGACGTGAACGCCACTGTCACTTGGTTTCCAAGGGATTAGGACGAGCTATTCTAATACTGCCCAATGAAACTGTCACTTGGTTTCCAAGGGATTAGGACGAGCTATTCTAATACTGCCCAATGAAACTGTCACTTGGTTTCCAAGGGATTAGGACGAGCTATTCTAATACTGCTCAATGTAACTGTCACTTGGTTTCCAAGGGATTAGGACGAGCTATTCTAACACTGCCCAATGCAACTGTCACTTGGTTTCCAAGGGATTAGGACGAGCTATTCTAACACTGCCCAATGAAACTGTCACTTGGTTTCCAAGGGATTAGGACGAGCTATTCTAACACTGCCCAATGCAACTGTCACTTGGTTTCCAAGGGATTAGAACGGGCTATTCTAATACTGCCCAATGCCCAGGTATTTCAATAACAATATTTTATTGAAAGAGAATTAGAATGTATAGTGTGTCCACAGTCATAGAGGTGGTATCTGACAGCTAAAGGTGCTTCTTCTTACCCCAGCACACCACCTTCAGACATAACTGAGAGCGAGGAGATTTGGCCAGTAGCTCCTTCTTACCCCAGCACACCACCTTCAGACATAACTGAGAGCGAGGAGATTTGGCCAGTAGCTCCTTCTTACCCCAGCACACCACCTTCAGACATAACTGAGAGCGAGGAGATTTGGCCAGTAGCTCCTTCTTACCTCAGCACACCACCTTCAGACATAACTGAGAGCGAGGAGATTTGGCCAGTAGCTCCTTCTTACCACCTTCAGTCATAGCTGAGAAAGAGGAGATTTGGCCAGTAGCTCCTTCTTACCACCTTCAGTCATAGCTGAGAAAGAGGAGATTTGGCCAGTAGCTCCTTCTTACCCCAGCACACCACCTTCAGACATAACTGAGAGCCAGGAGATTTGGCCAGTAGCTCCTTCTTACCACCTTCAGTCATAGCTGAGAAAGAGGAGATTTGGCCAGTAGCTCCTTCTTACCCCAGCACACCACCTTCAGACATAACTGAGAGCCAGGAGATTTGGCCAGTAGCTCCTTCTTACCACCTTCAGTCATAGCTGAGAAAGAGGAGATTTGGCAACAGTTAACAGAGAAAGAGCGAAGATAAAACTTTTCTCCACAAGACCTGCAGGTCCCCTAGAGATGATATCGGGTGTAGCAGTCATCTAACCACACTCCTATCGTAGTTGAGGTATAGTAGGGGAACAACCATCGTTAGTGTCAGTATCTGTTTCTCCTCCCATCTAGGAGCGGCCTCGGCCGGTGCCATTGATCATCGTGCCATGGTGTTTCCACGAGTGAATCCCCACAGCCCCTCCCCGTGGGACTTTGTTTACAATGACAACAAGACTGTGCCGGAGATAACAGCTTATCACGTGGTCCCAAGTGAAGAGCTTGGATCACACTTGAAACACTTTACATTCTATTATCACCCACTTTCGCCGCTGCCAGTTGCGCTGTGTCTTTACGTAACAAGTTATTTATACATCACTTCATGAAACTTCTTGCAATGGAGAAAACTCGTGTACAGTCACATTCACAAACAAAGAGACTCTTACAAAATACATTCTTTTTTACGTTCAACATTAATAACTATTTATTATATTATTATTGTAATTTTATTGGTATTGATAATATCTATGAAAAAGTGACAGCAGCAATTCAAATTACTTGACGTATGTATACACGAAAGTAGCTCTATACCCTAATTTTTTTTATAGGAAACCCACTTTCAACCACCAACATTGATTTAAAGTCACTAAAATTTGGCATTGTATGGATATGTCTTATTTGATTGATTAGTTATAAGTCAATCTAAAAGATTGTCAAAAGAATCCAAAAACACTCCCAGATTACTGTATAATTTATCTTTACATTACTAATCGAATGGACTTTAATATAAATACAACTGTAATATTATTTTTATTCGCGTCATTGTGGTAATATGAGTTTCTAGTTTTAAAATAACGGGTTTCTTACATGAAAATCAGACTATAATAACTAGATTAGGTTCTTCCTATTAAAATTGAATTTTACATATAATATATATAAACAGATCGTCATAATAACAATCTTCTCGGACATTTTATTGTGCATTTGGAAACTCTCCAAACTCCGAAATACGTACGCGGATTAAAAGCCCTTCCTTCCAAATCACTGTCAAGCAGGCTAACAGTAAACTACATACAATCCAAAAAAGGATTGCTCTGCAGTAAAACCACGTTATACCAAACCCTCATAGTTTGAAATTCCGGATATCAGAACACACTTTTTCGGGAAAAGGGGAAAAAATATTTAAGTCAAATGAAACCCATATTTTATTAGTCAACGGGCTCAAAGTTAAAATAGAATTGTGAGACAGTACGTATTACGTGTCATACATGTGTAATAAATGAACATTTGATTAAACTCTTTCAACTGTAATTTAAAATTGGTGAAAATACTGTCTCCTTGTATTCCCCGGTTAATCCGGACAAGTTTCGGTCCCGTTTAGTTCGGATTAGCGAGGTTCTAGTGTAGTACAGTACCCCCATGGCTTCTTTGGTGCTGAGTGACATCTCACAGCTGACGGCTTTGAAAGTTACCAGAACAAATTATGTATCCCTACGCCGAACCATCTGATCTGCAAAAAACATGTGTTTAGCAGCTGTCACTTCTGACAGTCAACATTTAGGTATATACCTAAATGTTGACTGTCAGAAGTCAGCTGTGAGCTGTCAGTCAGCACCAAAGAAGCCACGGGGCTACTGTAGTTTGTGAAGCTTCATGTCTGTCAAACCCATAAGAAATACAGCAGTGTGAGGCTATGTTTCTTCTTTAGCACCGCGCGAGACCCGAACCAAAGTCTCTCAGAAGGTGGGTGAGGCACGTGTCCGAGGCCCGGTGGTCTAATTCCGGTGGGGACAGACTTCCCATCCCCCTGAGTCACGGACTTTGATCAGCGGTCGAGATAAGAGGCAAGGGCAAACAATGATTGCCTTTACTGGCTGTTGTTGGGACAGAGAGATCTGGCGAATATCTCTGGACTGGTCCGTGGCGGGGGAAGAACCGCAGGACGATGTTTACCACGGGCTGGGGAGTTTCCATGCAGACAGACACGAGGGGGTTTCAATAAACAAGGTAGTCTAGTAGTTCTGTGGACAGTAGACCTCCCTCCATGTTACAATCGTTACTACAGTCTTACTAGTAGTTCTGTGAACAGTAGACCTCCCTCCATGTTATTATCGTTACTACAGTCTTACTAGTAGTTCTGTGAACAGTAGACCTCCCTCCATGTTATTATCGTTACTACAATCTTACTAGTAGTTCTGTGAACAGTAGACCTCGCTCCATGTTATTATCGTTACTACAGTCTTACTAGTAGTTCTGTGAACAGTAGACCTCGCTCCATGTTATTATCGTTACTACAGTCTTACTAGTAGTTCTATGAACAGTAGACCTCCCTCCCTCCATGTTATTATCGTTACTACAGTCTTACTAGTAGTTCTATGAACAGTAGACCTCCCTCCATGTTACTATCGTTACTACAGTCTTACTAGTAGTTCTATGAACAGTAGACCTCCCTCCATGTTACTATCGTTACTACAGTCTTACTAGTAGTTCTGTGAACAGTAGACCTCCCTCCATGTTATTATCGTTACTACAGTCTTACTAGTAGTTCTGTGAACAGTAGACCTCCCTCCATGTTATTATCGTTACTACAGTCTTACTAGTAGTTCTGTGAACAGTAGACCTCCCTCCATGTTATTATCGTTACTACAGTCTTACTAGTAGTTCTGTGAACAGTAGACCTCCCTCCATGTTATTATAGTTACTACAGTCTTACTAGTAGTTCTGTGAACAGTAGACCTCCCTCCATGTTATTATCGTTACTACAGTCTTACTAGTAGTTCTGTGAACAGTAGACCTCGCTCCATGTTATTATCGTTACTACAGTCTTACTAGTAGTTCTGTGAACAGTAGACCTCCCTCCATGTTATTATCGTTACTACAATCTTACTAGTAGTTCTGTGAACAGTAGACCTCCCTCCATGCTATTATCGTTACTACAGTCTTACTAGTAGTTCTGTGAACAGTAGACCTCCCTCCATGTTATTATCGTTACTACAGTCTTACTAGTAGTTCTGTGAACAGTAGACCTCCCTCCATGTTATTATCGTTACTACAGTCTTACTAGTAGTTCTATGAACAGTAGACCTCCCTCCATGTTACTATCGTTACTACAGTCTTACTAGTAGTTCTGTTAACAGTAGACCTCCCTCCATGTTATTATCGTTACTACAGTCTTACTAGTAGTTCTGTGAACAGTAGACCTCCCTCCATGTTACTATCGTTACTACAGTCTTACTAGTAGTTCTGTGAACAGTAGACCTCCCTCCATGTTACTATCGTTACTACAGTCTTACTAGAAGTTCTATGAACAGTAGACCTCCCTCCATGTTACTATCGTTACTACAGTCTTACTAGTAGTTCTGTGGACAGTAGACCTTTCTCCATGTTACTATCGTTACAACAGTCTTACTAGTAGTTCTATGAACAGTAGACCTCCCTCCATGTTACTATCGTTACTACAGTCTTACTAGTAGTTCTGTGGACAGTAGACCTTTCTCCATGTTACTATCGTTACTACAGTCTTACTAGTAGTTCTGTGAACAGTAGACCTCCCTCCATGTTATTATCGTTACTACAGTCTTACTAGTAGTTCTATGAACAGTAGACCTCCCTCCATGTTACTATCGTTACTACAGTCTTACTAGTAGTTCTGTGGACAGTAGACCTTTCTCCATGTTACTATCGTTACTACAGTCTTACTAGTAGTTCTGTGAACAGTATTATTATTATTATATTAGCACCGCGTCTTACTACCCGTTCGGGTTATACGCACTTACGCTAATGTGTAATGGTAGGGTGATTGTGAGATGAAATGGAGGACCTACAGTTTAACGTGGAATCCGAACCACGGTGGAGGCCTGGCATTCCTCACATTCACACTGTGAACAGTAGACCTCCCTCCATGTTACTATCGTTACTACAGTCTTACTAGTAGTTCTATGAACAGTAGACCTCCCTCCATGTTACTATCGTTACTACAGTCTTACTAGTAGTTCTATGAACAGTAGACCTCCCTCCATGTTACTATCGTTACTACAGTCTTACTAGTAGTTCTGTGGACAGTAGACCTTTCTCCATGTTACTATCGTTACTAGAGTCTTACTAGTAGTTCTGTGAACAGTAGACCTCCCTCCATGTTATTATCGTTACTACAGTCTTACTAGTAGTTCTATGAAAAGTAGACCTCCATGTTATTATCGTTACTACAGTCTTACTAGTAGTTCTATGAAAAGTAGACCTCCATGTTATTATCGTTACTACAGTCTTACTAGTAGTTCTATGAACAGTAGACCTCCCTCCATGTTACTATCGTTACTACAGTCTTACTAGTAGTTCTGTGGACAGTAGACCTCCCTCCATGTTACTATCGTTACTACAGTCTTACTAGTAGTTCTGTGGACAGTAGACCTTTCTCCATGTTACTATCGTTACTACAGTCTTACTAGTAGTTCTGTGGACAGTAGACCTTTCTCCATGTTCTTATCGTTATTACAGTCTTACTAGTAGTTCTATGAACAGTAGACCTCCCTCCATGTTATTATCGTTACTACAGTCTTACTAGTAGTTCTATGAAAAGTAGACCTCCATGTTATTATCGTTACTACAGTCTTACTAGTAGTTCTATGAACAGTAGACCTCCCTCCATGTTACTATCGTTACTACAGTCTTACTAGTAGTTCTGTGGACAGTAGACCTTTCTCCATGTTACTATCGTTACTACAGTCTTACTAGTAGTTCTGTGAACAGTAGACCTCCCTCCATGTTACTATCGTTACTACAGTCTTACTAGTAGTTCTGTGGACAGTAGACCTTTCTCCATGTTACTATCGTTACTACAGTCTTACTAGTAGTTCTGTGGACAGTAGACCTCCCTCCATGTTACTATCGTTACTACAGTCTTACTAGTAGTTCTGTGGACAGTAGACCTTTCTCCAAGTTACTATCGTTACTACAGTCTTACTAGTAGTTCTGTGAACAGTAGACCTCCCTCCATGTTATTATCGTTACTACAGTCTTACTAGTAGTTCTATGAACAGTAGACCTCCCTCCATGTTACTATCGTTACTACAGTCTTACTAGTAGTTCTGTGAACAGTAGACCTCCCTCCATGTTACTATCGTTACTACAGTCTTACTAGTAGTTCTATGAAAAGTAGACCTCCATGTTACTATCGTTACTACAGTCTTACTAGTAGTTCTGTGGACAGTAGACCTCCCTCCATGTTCTTATCGTTACTACAGTCTTACTAGTAGTTCTGTGGACAGTAGACCTCCCTCCATGTTACTATCGTTACTACAGTCTTACTAGTAGTTCTATGAACAGTAGACCTCCCTCCATGTTACTATCGTTACTACAGTCTTACTAGTAGTTCTGTTAACAGTAGACCTCCCTCCATGTTACTATCGTTACTACAGTCTTACTAGTAGTTCTATGGACAGTAGACCTCCCTCCATGTTACTATCGTTACTACAGTCTTACTAGTAGTTCTGTGAAAAGTAGACCTCCATGTTACTATCGTTACTACAGTCTTACTAGTAGTTCTGTGAACAGTAGACCTCCCTCCATGTTATTATCGTTACTACAGTCTTACTAGTAGTTCTGTGAACAGTAGACCTCCCTCCATGTTATTATCGTTACTACAGTCTTACTAGTAGTTCTATGAACAGTAGACCTCCCTCCATGTTACTATCGTTACTACAGTCTTACTAGTAGTTCTGTGGACAGTAGACCTCCCTCCATGTTCTTATCGTTACTACAGTCTTACTAGTAGTTCTGTGGACAGTAGACCTCCCTCCATGTTACTATCGTTACTACAGTCTTACTAGTAGTTCTATGAAAAGTAGACCTCCATGTTACTATCGTTACTACAGTCTTACTAGTAGTTCTGTGGACAGTAGACCTCCCTCCATGTTCTTATCGTTACTACAGTCTTACTAGTAGTTCTGTGGACAGTAGACCTCCCTCCATGTTACTATCGTTACTACAGTCTTACTAGTAGTTCTGTGGACAGTAGACCTTTCTCCATGTTACTATCGTTACTACAGTCTTACTAGTAGTTCTGTGAACAGTAGACCTCCCTCCATGTTATTATCGTTACTACAGTCTTACTAGTAGTTCTATGAACAGTAGACCTCCCTCCATGTTACTATCGTTACTACAGTCTTACTAGTAGTTCTGTGGACAGTAGACCTCCCTCCATGTTCTTATCGTTACTACAGTCTTACTAGTAGTTCTGTGGACAGTAGACCTCCCTCCATGTTACTATCGTTACTACAGTCTTACTAGTAGTTCTATGAAAAGTAGACCTCCATGTTACTATCGTTACTACAGTCTTACTAGTAGTTCTGTGGACAGTAGACCTCCCTCCATGTTCTTATCGTTACTACAGTCTTACTAGTAGTTCTGTGGACAGTAGACCTCCCTCCATGTTACTATCGTTACTACAGTCTTACTAGTAGTTCTGTGGACAGTAGACCTTTCTCCATGTTACTATCGTTACTACAGTCTTACTAGTAGTTCTGTGAACAGTAGACCTCCCTCCATGTTATTATCGTTACTACAGTCTTACTAGTAGTTCTATGAACAGTAGACCTCCCTCCATGTTACTATCGTTACTACAGTCTTACTAGTAGTTCTGTGAACAGTATTATTATTATATTATTATTATTAGCACCGCGTCTTACTACCCGTTCGGGTTATACGCACTTACGCTAATGTGTAATGGTAGGGTGATTGTGAGATGAAATGGAGGACCTACAGTTTAACGTGGAATCCGAACCACGGTGGAGGCCTGGCATTCCTCACATTCACACTGTGAACAGTAGACCTCCCTCCATGTTACTATCGTTACTACAGTCTTACTAGTAGTTTCTATGAACAGTAGACCTCCCTCCATGTTACTATCGTTACTACAGTCTTACTAGTAGTTCTATGAACAGTAGACCTCCCTCCATGTTACTATCGTTACTACAGTCTTACTAGTAGTTCTGTGGACAGTAGACCTTTCTCCATGTTACTATCGTTACTACAGTCTTACTAGTAGTTCTGTGAACAGTAGACCTCCCTCCATGTTATTATCGTTACTACAGTCTTACTAGTAGTTCTATGAAAAGTAGACCTCCATGTTATTATCGTTACTACAGTCTTACTAGTAGTTCTATGAAAAGTAGACCTCCATGTTATTATCGTTACTACAGTCTTACTAGTAGTTCTATGAACAGTAGACCTCCCTCCATGTTACTATCGTTACTACAGTCTTACTAGTAGTTCTGTGGACAGTAGACCTTTCTCCATGTTACTATCGTTACTACAGTCTTACTAGTAGTTCTGTGAACAGTAGACCTCCCTCCATGTTACTATCGTTACTACAGTCTTACTAGTAGTTCTGTGGACAGTAGACCTTTCTCCATGTTACTATCGTTACTACAGTCTTACTAGTAGTTCTGTGGACAGTAGACCTCCCTCCATGTTACTATCGTTACTACAGTCTTACTAGTAGTTCTGTGGACAGTAGACCTTTCTCCATGTTACTATCGTTACTACAGTCTTACTAGTAGTTCTGTGAACAGTAGACCTCCCTCCATGTTATTATCGTTACTACAGTCTTACTAGTAGTTCTATGAACAGTAGACCTCCCTCCATGTTACTATCGTTACTACAGTCTTACTAGTAGTTCTGTGAACAGTAGACCTCCCTCCATGTTCTTATCGTTATTACAGTCTTACTAGTAGTTCTATGAACAGTAGACCTCCCTCCATGTTACTATCGTTACTACAGTCTTACTAGTAGTTCTATGAACAGTAGACCTCCATGTTACTATCGTTACTACAGTCTTACTAGTAGTTCTGTGGACAGTAGACCTCCCTCCATGTTACTATCGTTACTACAGTCTTACTAGTAGTTCTATGAAAAGTAGACCTCCCTCCATGTTACTATCGTTACTACAGTCTTACTAGTAGTTCTGTGGACAGTAGACCTCCCTCCATGTTACTATCGTTACTACAGTCTTACTAGTAGTTCTATGAACAGTAGACCTCCCTCCATGTTACTATCGTTACTACAGTCTTACTAGTAGTTCTGTTAACAGTAGACCTCCCTCCATGTTACTATCGTTACTACAGTCTTACTAGTAGTTCTATGGACAGTAGACCTCCC
This sequence comes from Timema podura, assembly GCA_033556935.1. Taxonomy (NCBI): domain Eukaryota; kingdom Metazoa; phylum Arthropoda; class Insecta; order Phasmatodea; family Timematidae; genus Timema; species Timema podura. The sequence goes on along the minus strand of JAVRXN010000007.1, from coordinate 10,338,646 downwards.
TCCATGTTACTATCGTTACTACAGTCTTACTAGTAGTTCTGTGGACAGTAGACCTCCCTCCATGTTACTATCGTTACTACAGTCTTACTAGTAGTTCTATGAACAGTAGACCTCCCTCCATGTTACTATCGTTACTACAGTCTTACTAGAAGTTCTATGAACAGTAGACCTCCCTCCATGTTACTATCGTTACTACAGTCTTACTAGTAGTTCTGTGAACAGTAGACCTCCCTCCATGTTATTATCGTTACTACAGTCTTACTAGTAGTTCTATGAACAGTAGACCTCCATGTTATTATCGTTACTACAGTCTTACTAGTAGTTCTGTGAACAGTAGACCTCCCTCCATGTTACTATCGTTACTACAGTCTTACTAGTAGTTCTGTGAACAGTAGACCTCCCTTCATGTTATAATCGTTACTACAGTCTTACTAGTAGTTCTGTGAACAGTAGACCTCCCTCCATGTTACTATCGTTACTACAGTCTTAACTAGTAGTTCTGTGAACAGTAGACCTCCCTCCATGTTATTATCGTTACTACAGTCTTACTAGTAGTTCTGTGAACAGTAGACCTCCCTCCATGTTATTATCGTTACTACAGTCTTACTAGTAGTTCTATGAACAGTAGACCTCCCTCCATGTTATTATCGTTACTACAGTCTTACTAGTAGTTCTGTGAACAGTAGACCTCCCTCCATGTTATTATCGTTACTACAGTCTTACTAGTAGTTCTGTGAACAGTAGACCTCCCTCCATGTTATTATCGTTACTACAGTCTTACTAGTAGTTCTGTGAACAGTAGACCTCGCTCCATGTTACTATCGTTACTACAGTCTTACTAGTAGTTCTGTGAACAGTAGACCTCCTCCATGTTATTATCGTTACTACAGTCTTACTAGTAGTTCTGTGAACAGTAGACCTCCCTCCATGTTACTATCGTTACTACAGTCTTACTAGTAGTTCTATGAACAGTAGACCTCCCTCCCTCCATGTTATTATCGTTACTACAGTCTTACTAGTAGTTCTGTGAACAGTAGACCTCGCTCCCTCCATGTTATTATTGTTACTACAGTCTTACTAGTAGTTCTGTGAACAGTAGACCTCCCTCCATGTTACTATCGTTACTACAGTCTTACTAGTAGTTCTATGAACAGTAGACCTCGCTCCCTCCATGTTATTATCGTTACTACAGTCTTACTAGTAGTTCTGTGAACAGTAGACCTACCTCCATGTTATTATCGTTACTACAGTCTTACTAGTAGTTCTATGAACAGTAGACCTCCATGTTATTATCGTTACTACAGTCTTACTAGTAGTTCTGTGAACAGTAGACCTCCATGTTATTATCGTTACTACAGTCTTACTAGTAGTTCTGTGAACAGTAGACCTCCCTCCATGTTATTATCGTTACTACAGTCTTACTAGTAGTTCTGTGAACAGTAGACCTCCCTCCATGTTACTATCGTTACTACAGTCTTACTAGTAGTTCTGTGAACAGTAGACCTACCTCCATGTTATTATCGTTACTACAGTCTTACTAGTAGTTCTATGAACAGTAGACCTCCATGTTATTATCGTTACTACAGTCTTACTAGTAGTTCTGTGAACAGTAGACCTCCCTCCATGTTATTATCGTTACTACAGTCTTACTAGTAGTTCTATGAACAGTAGACCTCCCTCCATGTTATTATCGTTACTACAGTCTTACTAGTAGTTATGTGAACAGTAGACCTCCCTCCCTACATGTTATTATTGTTACTACAGTCTTACTAGTAGTTCTGTGAACAGTAGACCTACCTCCATGTTATTATCGTTACTACAGTCTTACTAGTAGTTCTATGAACAGTAGACCTCCATGTTATTATCGTTACTACAGTCTTACTAGTAGTTCTGTGAACAGTAGACCTCCCTCCATGTTATTATCGTTACTACAGTCTTACTAGTAGTTCTATGAACAGTAGACCTCCATGTTATTATCGTTACTACAGTCTTACTAGTAGTTCTGTGAACAGTAGACCTCCCTCCCTACATGTTATTATTGTTACTACAGTCTTACTAGTAGTTCTGTGAACAGTAGACCTCCCTCCCTACATGTTATTATCGTTACTACAGTCTTACTAGTAGTTCTGTGAACAGTAGACCTCCCTCCATGTTATTATCGTTACTACAGTCTTACTAGTAGTTCTGTGAACAGTAGACCTCCCTTCATGTTATTATCGTTACTACAATCTTACTAGTAGTTCTGTGAACAGTAGACCTCGCTCCATGTTATTATCGTTACTACAGTCTTACTAGTAGTTCTGTGAACAGTAGACCTCCCTCCATGTTACTATCGTTACTACAGTCTTACTAGTAGTTCTGTGAACAGTAGACCTCCCTCCATGTTATTATCGTTACTACAGTCTTACTAGTAGTTCTATGAACAGTAGACCTCGCTCCCTCCATGTTATTATCGTTACTACAGTCTTACTAGTAGTTCTATGAACAGTGGACTTCACTACCTCAATGTTTTAGCATTTCTCCTTGAACTAAACGAATCTCCTTTGAAACGACACTTTATTAAAAAGGATAACCAGCTTGAAAAACTATGTACATGCATCGTTGGGCGTTGGTTCAAAGACTATCACTGCCAAATTTTGTTATTTGTTCGTGAGTTCGACAGCTATCACGTAGAAAAGATCTGATAGACAGACGGACAGATGGAATGCCAAATAACAGAACCTTGCTTTGCATCGTTAGCAGGGGTAAGAAAACAATTTGTTCAGATGATACACTTTTAATTACGTAGGCTTAATTAATATTTTTAGCATTGCGTTTTACTACCCCCGTTCGGATTATACGCATATATACTAGTTATGCTGATGTGTAAGGGATGAGAAAGGTTGAATTTTAGAGAGAATGTACCCATATTTGCGTGGAGGGAGGGTGGTAAACCGTATAGTAAAGCTCACCATCAGTAGAGCCAACCGGGATTCAAACCCCGATATCCCAAGCAAAGGTTATCCAGTATAACGCTAGAGTGATGCGTTAATGCAGATGCGGGTAGTAAGATATCGTTGCATTAGATCTCAACATTTCTTCACTATATTTAATGAATAAAACGGCATTTGAATTTAAACTATTTTTAAAAATTTATTCAAGGTATTTAATGTGCACTTTCTGAACAAACTGATTATATTACCACACGAGAATTTCTATGAGCGAGAGTGAAAAGATCCAACAAATTTTACCGGGAAAGGTATTTTTAACATACCTTCCAGTTTTTTTCACAAGCCACAATGAACACGGGACCGACGGCTTTACTTCACCTCCGAAGGAAGTTGTGCTACGGATTTTTATCGCTCAAGAAAAATCCGTTGACACTCGGCGTCTTACTACCCGTCAGGACTATCAGCATTTTTACAATAATGTAGTAGTAATGGTAGAGGTGGATTTTTAGAGGAAATGTTCTCGTATTTGCGTTTGGACTTGATTGTAAATTAGGGTGTGTAGATTATGACTTAAAAGAATAAATATTCTTTAAATTGAAAAATGACACTTGGACACGGGAATCGAACCCGGGACTTTTGGCTTAGCAAGCCAATGTTATAACCACCGAGCTATCCAGGAGTTGTCCCTACCCAAGGTAATTCTTCATTCATACTTTGTCTTGAGTTCAATTCCCGTGTCCAGGTAACAGTTTCAAGCTAAAAAATATGATATTTAGATGCGGATATAGCTGTTATTATCAAATACAATAGCTTGCCTATTTAATCCATCATTAAAGAATAAATTCTGCTACATTTCCTATAAATTTAACCTTCATCATTCTTAACATATTAACTTAATTTAGTACAAATACTAAGAACCCGAATGGGTTAACTCGGTGAAAAAAATAATGTAACTTTCCTTACTGTGCTGTAACTATTAGAGTTAAGGAAAATATGACAATAATTTATTGATTATTCTTTTCTATGCAACTTGTTTTAATGTTGGTAGCTATGGCAAAATAAACGCACGAGCCAAATGGATTGTCCGGTTGGCGGAATCAAGGTTTTTACCTCCCCGACACCAAATGAAACGTCAATAGGTTGATGGGAATAATTTCAATCTTCGTCACGCGACCTTCCCCGAAGCGTAATGGAAGTGAAAATATCGACCTTGCAGGAAAATGTGACCACGAAGAAATTGATTCAATTTTCGTATGTCCTACTTTTGAAGGGTATGCATACATATATATATATTTATTGTATGACCACATTATTTATTTAAACGACTCATTAGATAGTAAAAGGTAGAAGGTAATTGGTTCGGGAAAACTGTCTCATTTATTTTTAAATGACTGATAGTTTTGGACTGTCTTAAAGGTGAACGCTGTGGTTAGAATGGCGCCTTTTTTTTATTGTCATGACTGACAAATTATATTGAAATATTTTTATTCAATTATTTCATATCATATAAGTTATTGACTAGAGCAATTCGAAATTGTAAAAAGATAAGTGTTATAGACTATTGTAATGACCATATCCCTAGAAAAATATAATTGACGATAAAACTGCTGTATGATAAACGCTTATTGCTAAGATTTGAAATTTCATAAATGTACAGTCACGTTCACAAATATAAGACAAGCCGCAACGCTGGTCCATCTATGTTGCCAGTAGCTCCTTCTTACCCCAGAAGACCACTGAGAGCTAGGAGATTTGGCCAGTAGCTCCTTCTTACCTCAGCACACTACCTTCAGACATAACTGAGAGCGAGGAGATTTGGCCAGTAGCTCCTTCTTACCCCAGCACACCACCTTCAGACATAACTGAGAGCGAGAAGATTTGGTCAGTAGCTCCTTCTTACCACAGCACACCACCTTCAGACATAACTGAGAGTGAGGAGATTTGGCCAGTAGCTCCTTCTTACCCCAGCACACCACCTTCAGACATAACTGAGAGCGAGAAGATTTGGTCAGTAGCTCCTTCTTACCACAGCACACCACCTTCAGACATAACTGAGAGTGAGGAGATTTGGTCAGTAGCTCCTTCTTACCACAGCACACCACCTTCAGACATAACTGAGAGCGAGAAGATTTGGTCAGTAGCTCCTTCTTACCACAGCACACCACCTTCAGACATAACTGAGAGTGAGGAGATTTGGCCAGTAGCTCCTTCTTACCCCAACACACCACCTTCAGACATAACTGAGAGCGAGAAGATTTGGTCAGTAGCTCCTTCTTACCACAGCACACCACCTTCAGACATAACTGAGAGCGAGAAGATTTGGTCAGTAGCTCCTTCTTACCACAGCACACCACCTTCAGACATAACTGAGAGCGAGAAGATTTGGTCAGTAGCTCCTTCTTACCACAGCACACCACCTTCAGACATAACTGAGAGTGAGGAGATTTGGCCAGTAGCTCCTTCTTACCCCAACACACCACCTTCAGACATAACTGAGAGCGAGAAGATTTGGTCAGTAGCTCCTTCTTACCACAGCACACCACCTTCAGACATAACTGATTTACATCCATTGCTGTTTTCAGCCTGTGGCCTGGGTCAGTGTTTTATTCAAGCCATATATATATATATAAAGTATTTGGTTTACACCAACATAGCTATGGGAGCGGGAGGTCCGGGTTTAGTCCCTGGCGAGGTTCACTTGTGATAATTTCACAAAATTCCAGGCAATCACGGCTGCACTTTTAATTCAACTTGTTGAGAGGACTTATGACTTAATTTTCATATTTCATTGCATCAAAAATTATTTTGTGAAGGAACTATTTTCGGAGATTGAATGCTATAAGGCGTCACTATCACAATATACTTGATTGCTTTTGACTTGAAGATCGGGGCTCAAATCCCGGTAGAATATACTGAGGGTGGTTTTGACTAAAACGATTTCCAACTCTCCCTCCACGCAGATGCGGGTACACTTCCTATAAATATAACCTTCCTATTTCCTGAAACCATTAGCGTAATTAGTAAATAAGCGTATAACACGAACGGGTAGTAAGATGCGGTGCTAAAAAGAATATAATCTTAAGATTTCGGCCACCCAAGATGGACGATGACAGCTCTTGAGTTTTAGCTATTACCGGTTTCACGCCCAACCAATCAAATCGTTCATGTAAACCCCATCAGCCATTTCAATTGGTCAGTGGACTCTAGGATTAAGGAATCAATCTCATTTGGTCTGGTCTGTCAATGATGAGAGATCGGGATTTAAATCCTGACCGAATGGACTTGGGTGATTTTCTCTATATTAGTCATAATTTATAGTCCGACACTTTAGCTGCGCCGGTTGCGTCTCTGTATACTGAGCTAGGGTTCCCGGGTTCGATTCCTGGCAAGACAAAAAAAAATATTATTGTCGGTGAAATGTGGGTTTACCCGTTCACAGTGATGAGTTAACGGCCGGGGGACTGGATGTTGTGTCTGTTCTAGATTTAAGTTATTTTATAAGTCATGTGCTGATATAATCAGTCGGTTCAGAAAGTGCACGTTAAATACCTCAAATAAATGAAAATACATAATTCATCCCCCAAGTTATTAGTGTAAAGGTCGGTTCACACAGAATGCTAAGCTAAGCTATGGTTCCTCTTTCCCCTCCCGAATTCACTGCGGTTTCGTTCTGATCTTCTCCAGTGAAGTGAAGTCATGACATTCTACAAAATGTCTTGTTTGAGCTCAGATGATAGTACTGAAGAACAGAAAGAAGAAGATGCTGCAGCTGTTTTGGAAGATGAAGAAAATGTATGAGGTGAAGGTTTGACTTATTTAATTAACGGTTCAATTGTAATATAAAAACACTTATTAAATATTTAAAATCATTACTTAAATAGACGTGAGATAAACCGGAAATAAAACTTCAACACTTATTTGGTTATTTTCAAGAATCCAGCACTGCGTCTGTTCAACATGTAGCCCAAGCTGCGTTATGCGCATGCGCAACGTAAGATGGCTCAAGATGGAAGATGGAAAAATTACCCAGCCCGCAATAGGAAAAAAAACAGCGTGGCGTAGCGAGATATAGATAGCATAGCTTAGCTTTCCGTGTGAACCGGCCTTAAATAAGTGGCAAGTCTGTGAAGGTAGTCGGCCGCAGAGTATTTGGGGGGGGGGGGGGGAATCTCTTATTTTATATTCCGAATAAAGTCTAGGAATAGTTCATAATAACAAGAGAAGTATCATGATTCTTTGTAGAGCAATCATAATTTACTAGGTTCTGGATTTCTCTCGAACATTTCAGCACACGCATGAAGCAAAGCATTTAAACCCTAGTTCACCAATCAAGGGCCATTTGCAGACTTCAAATTAAAGCCAAATTGTTCGTACAGCATCAAAGAAAATAAAAGCCACGTCCGCTACAAAATCCCTGTATTCATCGCTCGGTTAAATTTTCATTACTATTCATTATTCACTCGTCTATGTATGAGTTAACAATTCATTTTCTTTCATTTACCATACTTGATATTATATTTCTATAATTCATGTCTTCGAATACCTTTAATCCACCAAATAATATTTCAGGATAATAAGAAAGAGAGTTTCGAAGATAAAACGTAAAGGAGGAGTTTCACTTGGCTTGCGATTAGAGTGGGAACTGAAGTTTGAGTTTTGATAAGATTACGGTGCCTGGATGGATGAAAGAACAGCCCCATTAGATTATTATTTCTAAGTATTCAGGGAGAAATTCACCTCGAACCTTACTTACCCTGAATATTTTCTAAAAACGTTATTGGTAAATTCTTTTTTCCTACCAGAATAATATTATTTAGACTGATTCAGGCAGTAAATAAGGCCCTTCATGCCGAAATCCAAATACAGCATAGGTTTATTAAGGTATGCAATTATAATTCCGGAATAAAGCTAATAAACATGAAAAAAAAATCCCGGCACTCCACCGGGTTCAAACTTCGACCTTTAAAAACAGGTTCCTTGGGAATCTCCACTACCCCCCCCCCCCCCCGGGATAATTGCAGCAGCAGGGTGCCACGCCCTTTGTTACAAGCACAACTCTGCGAATATTTCAGCCCCTAACAAAAGAGATAAAGGGTATTCCCCCTCCAATTGGTTTAACGTCCACCTAGGTCAGTATCGCAATCACAAGGTCTGTTGTTTGCGGAACCGGTCAGGTCGGGGGGGGGGGAGGGGGGCGGTGTTGAATGGACATCAAGCCAGCTGCACCCCCCCCCCCCTCCTTTTTTCTCAAACCCTTTTTTTTATGGTGACATTCGTCAAGTAACCTCTACATATTACGAGCCCTCTGCTTCATTCTTTGGCGAATCGGTAGCATGTGTACCTTCTCACATGTGTTCCTTCTGACATGTGTTCCTTTTGACATGTGACGCACCTTCTCACATGTGTACCTTCTGACATGTGCACCTTTTGACATGTGTTCCTTCTGACATGTGCACCTTCTGACATGTGCACCTTCTGACATGTGTTCCTTCTGACATGTGCACCTTCTGACATGTGTACCTTCTGACATGTGCACCTTTTGACATGTGTTCCTTCTGACATGTGCACCTTCTGACATGTGTTCCTTCTGACATGTGCACCTTCTCACATGTGTACCTTCTGACATGTGCACCTTCTGACATGTGCACCTTCTGACATGTGTTCCTTCTGACATGTGTACCTTCTGACATGTGTACCTTCTGACATGTGCACCTTCTGACATGTGCACCTTCTGACATGTGCACCTTCTGACATGTGCACCTTCTGACATGTGCACCTTCTGACATGTGCACCTTCTCACATGTGCACCTTCTGACATGTGTTCCTTCTCACATGTGCACCTTCTGACGTGTGTACCTTCTCACATGTGCACCTTCTGACATGTGACGCACCGCTCCGAAAGCTTCCTAGGGCTGTACGTAGAGGAATTCTTGAAACAAAACCAGTTTTTTTGCATAAAAATAGTATTTATAGTAAGAAACATGTTTCTTTGTATATTCTGTTTACATTTATATACTATCACCCTCTTCAGTGGCCGTATGATCTAAGCCACAGGTGGGCAACATATTTTTACAGTGTACCCACAGGTGGACAACATATTTTTACAGTGTAGCCACAGGTGGGCAACATATTTTTACAGTGTAGCCACAGGTGGACAACATATTTTTACAGTGTACCCACAGGTGTGGCGAATGAGAAGTGAAATTCGCCACAACTTGTAAAGAGTGAGAAATTATGTTGCTCAAACGAACTTTTAAAAACGACACAAACTGTTTGAACAAGTTTATTCAAAATATATACACTTTGACAAGTTAAAATTACCTCGGATTTGCCAATTGAAAATGTAAGACAATTTAGTGCGGCGAAATTTGACAATCTTTTGTCTGAAGGCAGAGATGAAAGGAAGTGGCAGAGTTGTACCAATGAGTCGTTCAGAAAGAGGCAGGAAGTATATCAACCTACAACACGCACACGTCATCAGGAAAAAGTTCAATTTATCGTGAGAGCGGGCAATCTCAAATTCATCACACTTCTTTGGCCAATTCGTCACTTGTGGTGATTGGTGACAGGGTTGCCCACCCCTAGGGCACCTAGGGCGTCACTCTCGTATCGGATTGGTCTGAGATCGGGCTTCGAATCCCAATTGGGTCTACCGAGGGTGTTTATACTAAACGGTTTCCCACCCTCCTTTTATGCAAATGCTGGTAGAATACTTCTAAAATGCTTCCTTCCCCATCTCTACCCCATTAGAGTAATACATCAGATATGCCAACAGCATGATCAGGTGAATGGCCTTTGGCTGAGGCTTAACTTTCTAGAATACAACAGATCTTAAATATAATTTAAAAAATCAAGTAACGAAACGGGTTTCCAAAATTGACCAAAATTGGAAATTATATATATTTTTAAAGACCGTGAACCTTTAGCAAACTACCCCTCCAGCCTTGATATTTTTAGTATTCCTACAAGTCATAGTTACTGTGACAAGGATATAAGGACCCTAGCTGGTATTCAAACTCGGGTCTATAAAAGGGAAGATAAACAGTTATTTACAATTCAAGGAAATGGCAGGACTGAATTAAATCATCATTATGCAATATTTTTATTTTATTTCTATTTATTTGAGGTATTTAACGTCCACTTTCTGTGCCGACTGATTATATCAGCGCACGAGAATGTAAATGAGCGAGAGCAAAAGAGCCTACCAATTTTTCCGGGAAAGATATCTCCACATACCTGCCAGGGTTCTTCTACCTGCCACAATCGACACAGGGACCGGCGGATTTACTTTAGTTGTGCTACGTATTTTTATCGCTCAAGAAAAATCCGTTAATCCCGGCTGGGTTCGAACCATGACCATCGGTTCCTGAGGTCAGCACTTTACCCCAAGACCACCCAGGTCAGCAAGTTCTCTGATCCCTGTATATGGGGGCTGTTTGAAGGGGGGGAGGGAGGAAAGCCAAAACCTTTTAGCTCCAGATATTATTTTCAAGACATTAAAAAATGAAAAATAATGATTCATATTCTTAATTTATCATAATATTGTCTAGAGTTTTTTTGTAATCTATAATACATGAAACGTAAGCGGTCGTGTGAGAGCTAAAGTCGTCGAAGGTATTGTGTTGGCTATTTTAGTCGCTAATGTGACGTCACGACGCCATGAACTTGTCTCATTTAAGAATCTTAACACACCACATTATTAAATACAGTATAAGAGTAATTGTCATACTACCCCCCCTTCCTTTCCTACTTTTCTCTACCGTCTCGAAATGTAATCCTAAATACGAACTGATTAGATCCTTCAATTAGTTACACTTTCAAACGATATAATAAAATCAATTGATCAGCTAATTAACATGCCGATCTAATTTCCCCCGTTACTGAACAAAGTGACCGCACTTTGGGTCGAACCATTGGCTCGGTATTGGCGGAACGTAAACGTTCTTCCGATAAATAATACATTACGTCATGCAAAAAAAACAATGTATGAATGTGTAGGCCTACTCCCATTTTTTTAGTGTATAATGTTGTTTTTTATCCCTATGGAAATCTAGGAAAGCAATCGTTCAATCCGATGGCGGGTGTATTTAGCTGTCACGCAAACCTAGGTCTATTTGAGAGCCGCCGATTATTCGGATAGCGAGGGCTTTGCCCCAATATCCTGGCCGGTTCGTCAACACGCAGTCGCGCCAAATATTACCGATTTATAAAGCTCATCCTAAATAAGTTGAGTGAAGCGGAACAAACTCAAAATAATGTCCTATCTCCATGACATGATCGTTTATGGTGTGTATTGAGGGTTGAGGGTAGGTAGTTCTGCAGTTTTAATAGACAAGAAAAAGTCGGCAAATTAAATCTAATATTGCTCCAGTAGAAACCTAGAGTTTAATTTCCTTCACGTGGTGATATCAACAGTTGTTGAATATCTGTTAAGATTGTCCTGTAATTTCAAGAGAACTTTTTCTCTTCATTTAAAAAGTTTCTCATCTAATACCGCTTTACTCTTGAAAAATATTCAACAACTGCTGATATCAACACATGAAATAGATTAAACTTTATGTTCGTACCGGATAAATATTTGATTTATTTTGCCGAAATAAAATTGTTTGCTATGAAAACTTGAGAAAACACTGTCCTTTTATCGCGTCACCTACATCCACCCACAGCCAATTAAAGCAATTGCATAATTTTTGCTTTCATTTTCTAAAGAATGGGCTCATCTGACAGATATAAAAAGCAACTAGGACTTATTTCACGTATTCATACGGAAATTCATGTGATGTACAGCTGTCAATTTTGGTATAGGCTATGTTACCAATATATATAAATAACACTAATAAAATGTAATCAATTATCTAAATCCAAACTCCCTTATCCATAACAAATTAGTATAATTAGTATATTAGTATAACACGAACGGGCAGTAAAGATGAGGTGGTAAAAAAAACACGAAATTGTGCTGTCATAATATAAAGAATCTGATATTATATACCATCAATACTTTTAAGTAAAATATAAAATTTCTTAGAAATTCAAGTCTTTAATTGAAGATGGTTGTTGAAACAACTTAGATACTGGAACAAATATTTCAGACGTTGCTTAAGACCTTCAGGAGTTTTAGTTCCTTAAGTTGATTTCATATATGTATAGCTATATATATATATGATATTTTAAATGGTAAGCTTATTACCATTATTCAACTATATTTAATGCAATTATTATTATTTAAACTAATAAGTGACTCCTGCAATGATATTCGTGGTAGTTTATGTATGGTTTAAATACGAGTGTAAATAATTTAGATCGATTAAATCTATTAGTTATGAAAATAACTCCAAATAAAGCTACTATCCCAAAGCAGCCATGTTTATTTGCATTCACTCTCAACTTTATTAGTATGTTTAATAAAGCCGGACTGAAAATGTCGAAACGGGAAAAGCCATGACAGGAAAATAAAAGATAATATTTTCACCGCTTTTAGCGAGACGGAAGAACAAAAACAAAATATGATAGTATTGACATTTTTTAGAGGTGACTCACACTTTCATCCTAGAGAAGCTTTAAATATTCATAATCATGTGTATTTAGTTTATTGAAAACCTTGATTTGATGAGTCACACATTTTAGATCTAGTTATGAAGGTTTATATTATAGGTCTATATATGTATTTATATTAAAGTGATCTTTTTCAAAATTTTTAGGGACAGCCATTTTAAATTAAATTATGAGAGCCGAATAAGGTAGTTGACATTTAAATGAGGAGGAATAAAGCAGTTTACAGGTAATCTATCGGCATTTGCGTGGAAGGAGAGTAGGAAACCATTTAGGAAAACCACTGAGTAAACCCAACCGGGATTCTAACCCCTATCTCCCCGTCATAGGCAGGCCAGTCTAACATGAGAGTGACGCCTTAGACTATTCGGTCACTGAAGTGGGTTAGTTTTCTACATTTCCTCTTTGGCGTGAACTGATCAGACGCGTCACTGTGGACTCTGGCTTCCCAGTGACGAGGATAACAAGGTTCGAATCCCAGTCGGGTTTATTGAAGTTTTTTTCCTAAATGGTTTTTCCAATCTCTCTTTTTTCACAAATGTTGGTTACTCTAAAATTATATCTCCCTCATCTCCATCACACTAGCGTTATGACCGTATGCGTGTACCCCAAACGGGTACTAAGACTGTGTGTGAGGGGAGGGGGTGAATGGGTACTAAGACTGTGTGTCAGGGGGAGGGGTGAATGGGTACTAAGACTGTGTGTGAGGGGAGGGGTGAACAAATAGTTATTTGCGTATCGAGCTGAAGTATCCGGCTGTGGTCGATCCGAGGGCCCCACAATCGAGGGATCCAGTCAGGTATTGAGAGGATATGAGTGGTTCAACTGTAAAGGTGATATCTTGTTGACACGTCTGATAGTAGTTTTCCGTGTCCTACATCGTTCACTAGACGTCACACACACGTGAAACCTTATCTCACCTCACATACACACACACACACTACATGCTGTGCTTACAAGTGAGACCGTCTTCAGAGACCTCCCGAGATTGACACATGATAACAACATCTTCTTTGGTCAAATGCTCCCAGGCCGAACTTTTCAAACAGATTGAATATACATTCATGGAAAGATCGGGTTTAGATTCCTGTCTGCTTTACTAACAATGATCTATCCTAGATTATCTCAGAATCTTAACCCACGCAAATATTGGTGCATTTATTCTAAATTATACCTTCCTCATGCCTAACACATTAACCTAACGATAGCGGGATATTGAGGTGCAAATCTCGGTCGGTTGCACTGAGGCTGGTTTTTACTAAATGTTTTATCACTCTCCACGCAAATGCGTGTACACTTTATCTAAATTAAACCTTCCTCATCTCTACCACATTGGCATAATTAGTACATACGCGTATAACCTGAACGGGTAGTAATAAACATATATGTAAATGAGTATTCACGGACAAGTAAGTAGACGCGGTGGGAAAGAAAAGTTTGCCGTCAGAGTTGCTAGTCTATCTGTCTCTGTTTCTCTTCATGTTCAATAGCTACTGTCTCTCTCTAACCTACAAGTAGTGGACTGAGATAAGATGGTCGCTAGGTCGAGCCACAATTATCATAAACCTATCGTTATAGGTTTATAGTTGGTCTATCGTCTTCTTCTAGCATATATATTAATAAAATGAAGAGTTTGTCTGTCATGAGCATTGCGGGATATCCACCGCACGCAGAGGGCTGAAAATTTAAAATTAGTAGCCCCTCTGCCCAAACATATGCACCTAGAGGCCGGAATTTTAAAATTATGATTATAATTTTCTAATTAATTAAAAACTGGGTTGGAAGAATAATATTATTATTAGCACCAGGTCTTACTATCCGTTCGGGTTATACGCTCTTACGCTAATGTGTAATGGTAGGGTGATTGTGAGATGAAATGGAGGACCTACAGTTTAACGTGGGATCCGAACCACAGTGGAGGCTTGGCATTCCCCACATTCACAAGTTGTGATTAATACACGTCTTGTCAGAGGTGAAGGAAGGGTTTGGCAGTCAGATAAATCTGTGTCGGGACCTGGGATTGAACCCCGGACCTCAGCACAAAAGTCTGACACCTTACCCCTAGACCACCAGGTCACGAGGAAGAAATAAAATGAAGAGGTTTTTTTTTCCAGTCAAGTTTAATTTCTATGCAGATCCATCTCAACCGCTCTGGAATATTTATCAGAAGACTAGTAGAATTTGATGAAACTATTTCTCTTAATTTGAAAAGTTTAAGGTTAAATGCCATTGTGCTCATGACAAATATTCAAGAATTATTGATATTTCTATGTGTCGAAAGTTAAACTAAACTTATATACTGAAGCGATACTATATACATATATATTTGCCAACAACATTTGTTGATATAAAAACTACCCAGATGCTGTCCTGAGTTCACGTTCGCTTCAAACTCACCTTAAAAGGCATCACAACCTTCCCCTGACGGATTCTCTCGCATGCTGTCCCGCCACACACGGTGGTGTTCCCGGTAGCCTACCTACTGCAAGGAAAGTGCCACATCCCGTATATTAGTGATTTAATAAATAGTACGACGCAATCACACGAACTTCCGCATTATTTATTTATAATGAAAAACTATTTCCAGATGACAGATACCCAATATTATCTCAATCTAGTCAATTTTTCTTTTATAATTTGTCATAAGTAAACTACCCTTAAATTAATTTATTTTAGAAAAATAAACATGTATTGATCACGTACCCCATCAATCACCAGGGTTTAGTTAATTAGGTTTAAGTGTTTCCACTGGTTCCACATCCTCATAATATTACTATATACTGGGCTACGAGTAGTGATATATACATATATATATATTTAAAGTAACAATAAAATAATAAATTGAGCAGTTGGTGAATTAATATTAGGACGTTTTAACGATAAAACTACTCCCATTTTGTGTTCCAAGTTCTCGAAGTTTTTCTCCCTTTGTTTGAGTTTGATGACTTGAGAATCTTACTTTGCCTACACACTGATCAACATTTGGCGGCACAGCTTAAAGGCGCTCTTATCACACTTGTTGAGAACCAACGCTGTAAATAATCAGAGTCCCAGCCACGTGCTGAACTAATGAACCGGAGGTGACGACGGCGTGACGTCAGCGCGTGTGATTCCCAAGGTCCGTCTCCAAGGAACCGGCCCACGCGGCACGGTCAAATGTCAGTGGAGCAATTAACGGCGGTAAGATGACGCTAAAGCGCCGCGGCGGCAGGACATCCTGACAAGCACGGACCGGATGTCTGATTACCTGGGATTCCCCCCCGTGTCTCCCAACATCCGCTTCGGCACTCACCGCGATTCTAAAGCTGCGTCTCCACTGGAGAAACCAAGAGAAACTTAACGAGACTTCAAATCAACACACTTAGACACCAATGTACGAAGGAAGAAAATTAGCCATTCCCTCTACAAGGGCTCTTGTTTATCTACTAATAACCCTTACCCTCTTCTTATGACGAGTTTACAGACTCACACTACTATTTGCGCCTTGAAAACATTGGCTTGATTTTCGAAATTACCTTTTCCTTGTTTCCTGTTCTAGAGAGACATTTGCTATCACTGACTTTTTTAATCTAAATCCCGGCAGGAAGACTCCTAAAGGACAATTTCATGACTAAACCAAATAGCCTGAGTTGTGGATAATTTATAAAAAAAAATACGTTTACAAAAAAACTACTTCAAGATAAAAATAATAATTATTTTATGGCACTTTAGGACTAGTTTTAGAATTATTTAAGAATTTATAGTTTTTGTATCAACGTTATATCGTTAAAACTCGCTGAATAAAACGTTAATTTATTTCCAAGGATAATCCTTTAATTGACCTGCTGCGACGTCAAAGGTTGAGCAACAGCAAAATTGTTGTAAATGAAAAGTTGGCCCTTGTTGATGTAAGTTGCTCTGTGTTTTATCATGTTGATATCGCAAGTTTTTGTTTGAAGCGGTAAAGATCAACCAACGTTCGGTCACGTAAACAAAATGTTTCTTCTATTTGAATGGTTTGTTTCATTTGAGACTGGTACGTGGTACGAGTTGTAGTTTTTCTAGTAATTAGTTCATCGATATGAGGTTTAAATGGAGTTCAGAGAATTGTATTCAATTAATTGATAATAATTACAAACAACATGTGTGTCTTTAGAACACCAAATGTATTAAATATAAGTTCATGGCCGCCACTGAAACATCTTCTTCGTCCCACATGTTGACACAAACTATAAACTGTTTCTTCAGTGAAGACAGTGTAGCATATAGTATTAAGAGCGTCCCTCATAGCAGGCCCAACTCATCTCGCGAGGTATTATGGGAGTGGAGGGGAAAATAAAACACCTACGATTTGACAGAAATGTGTGCAGTACATTCGTATTTGTGAAGTCATTCTAAAATGATCAAAAACGCCCTTCTAAATGCAGTTTTAATCCAAATATCATTTAATATTTTAACATTGTTCAGTATTAGGAGCTTCTGTTAACTCTTTATCTCCATTAATGTTTTTTCAGAAATGATCCAAGTGCAATAATGTTGGTGTAAATCTATCATTTCTAGCCGACTGTATCACAGAGTTGATTGGTACGTGATGAACGCTCTTAATCATAGAAAACAAGCTCTTAACATGATAAAACAACATTCTTCCAATGTGGACAGTTTATTGACTAAAGCTCATTAAATAATTTTCTAATGTGAAACATCTCACAACATTGTGCAACATTAAAAGTTGCTCTATGTTGCCCCAGAGGAGGCGGAGCTTTACATCCTACAGACTCCAGGGGACAATTATCTTTGTCATACAGAAGAAGTATTGTACTCGTAAACATTTTATCTCTCAGTGTTATGATAAATCTTGACGTGTACTGTGTTTCAGAACACACAAAAAGTAGGCTTAAATCTGCCCCTGGGGCTACGCCCTAAACGGTTTTTATGAATTTGGTTAAACTTGATATTTAGATGTTACATGGTCATACCTCTTGACCCTCGGAGAGAGAAGATTTATGACCGCCAGAACATAATTGAACTCGAGATTTTGCTAAATGCCGAAGTTCTATGCCCCCTTAAACCTGTATCTTGGCCTAGAGTCAAAAATCATTTTATTGATCGGGCTAAAACTTAGTATCTAAGGTTTTTATAAGGTTACCCCAAGGGGTTTTTGGAATTAGATATCTAACCCTAAAATTAAGGGTAGTTTACTGAAGGGCAAAAAGGGAAATAATGAATTTTGTTTAAAATTTGTATCCAGGCACCGTTAAACATTAAAAAAAATATAAATTCTTGTTTTCTCTGGAAAATTACTTAAATGTTACTTAACATAAACATAAATCTCCAATTTGGACCATGTATCCGCAGCTATTTGAGATACCGTACAAAATATCTTATCATTTTAAAGTTGTAGTACCGTTAAAGACAAAAATATTTTATTTTATATAATATATTTGTATAAAACCAATAGTTTCACAGCTAAAAGCAAATGTGTATTTTTTATTGTTTTAATCTTTGTTGGACAGAGAAGTTCCTCTGTAACAGTGTACCTTAGGTATTCAGCTCTACAACTGGAGCTGGAACTGATGGATTTAGTTCAAACGTGATATTCAAATGTTATGTGGTCAGAGCGTGAAGCTAAAAACTTTATTTCATTCTGGGTATAAGCTGCATCGATGGTCACATGGCCCAAGGGGGTGGCTCATTTGGTCCGGTTGGGTGGGATCAGATTACCGGCAGGGTGTTCTGAGGATGGTTTTCCCACTCTCTCTCCACGCTACTCTGGGAACTGTACTTGTTTTTACCTCTATGGTTTTCCCACTCTCTCTCCACGCTACTATGGGCACTGTACTTGTTTTTACCTCTATGGTTTTCCCACTCTCTCTCCACGCTACTATGGGCACTGTACTTGTTTTTACCTCTATGGTTTTCCCACTCTCTCTCCACGCTACTCTGGGAACTGTACTTGTTTTTACCTCTATGGTTTTCCCACTCTCTCTCCACGCTACTATGGGCACTGTACTTGTTTTTACCTCTATGGTTTTCCCACTCTCTCTCCACGCTACTCTGGACACTGTACTTGTTTTTACCTCTATGGTTTTCCCACTCTCTCTCCACGCTACAATGGATATCGTACTATAAAATAAGAATATTTTACTGATAGCATACTTTTTATTATTTTTCTACAAAATAAAAATCAGAGAAATTTTGTAAAATTGGGTCGTACCATTTAATTATTTTTCTAATGCTTGTTACTTCCAGTTCAAGCTATACGCATCCCAATCCCATTAATTTGATATGAATTAATAAGGTAGAATTTGAGAGGAAATATACCCGCATTTGCATGTAAGGAGAGGACAAATTCACATCGACAAATCCATTCTATAGCTTCGTATCGTGACAGTTGAAGGACACATGGCTTGACTCATGGATACACACGTGTGTTGATTTAATAAAATTTAAAAAATATATATTTAAGGTTTATCTCACTGCGATCCGACCTTAGTTAATGCTAGAAAGTGATATTATTACTGGCCGCTAATAACTACTTCTCACAATAGCCTGCTAAAAAAAACCAACTGTTTTTCCATTAAAATACCCAATCGTTGCTGTTGACTCAATACTGACTCATGAAGTCGCGTGTAAATTACTTTCCCTTTCTCTAGGCTGTGTTTATCGTGAGGAGGTGGGGGGTGGGGGATATTAGCCATTCTGCACTGCGATGGCTGATATTTGTAAACACGCGAATGTAAGGTGACATTGC